>OX451737.1:1117897564-1119376419 GCA_948472305.1 Vicia faba | reverse complement strand
AGCCCTCAAAAATCCTCAAAACACTAAAAATCCTCTCAGTTTTACCATATATATGTGGATGATAAGAAGAACTCAACCTTAACTTCGAACCCAAAGCCTTCTACAAACTCTCCAAAAATCTAGAAGTGAGCCTTAGATCTCTATCCGAAACAATGCTCAACGGAACTCCATGCAACTTCAAAATTACTCAGATATATATCTCTGCAAATTTCTGCAAAGCAAAATTGATGTTAATCGGTATAAAGTGCATTGACTTTGCCAGTCTATCAATAATCACCCAAATAACATCATGCCCTCTCGGAGTATTCGGTAACCAAGTCAAAAAAATCCATAGAAATGTTATCCCATTTCCACTTTGGAATATCCAACGATTGCATCAACCATGCATGTTTCTAATGCTCAACTTTCGACTTCTAACAAGTTACACAAGCATACGCAAACTATGCCACATCATGTTTCAATCCATGCCACTAAAATATCTTCTTCAAGTCCTGATTCATCTTTGTAGCTCCTGGATGGATACTCAAGCTACTCATATGACTCTTCCATAATCATCTTTTTCAACTCGAAATCGTCATGATTACAAATCATGTCATAGAATTTTAACACACCGTGCCCATTCACTCTAAAGTCACAATCCTCGGTCTAATTACTCTCAACCATCAAGTATAACAACTCGTTATCCCACTTCAAATTCTCTTTAATATTATTAAGAAAATCATTGTTGATCTTCAGGATACCCAACATCACACTCAGTGGTGTCAGCTAATAGACTAAACTCAAGTCTTTGAACTACTCAATCAATTCCAACTCCCTAACAATCATAGCAGAAATATGCAAGGACTTCCAACTTAAAGCATCAATCACAACCTTTCCATCATGCATCAATGCACCATCTAAACCCATCAAAGACGCATCACAATACACCAAAAATTATTTATTCGGTTCAGGTAAAATCAAAATTGGATTTGTAGTCAATCTCTTCTTCAGCTCAATGAAACTCTTCTCATAATGAATGTCCCATACAAATGTTTTACCTTTACAAGTTATCTGAGTCAACTGAAGTACTAACTTGGAGAACCCTTCAATAAACCTGCGATAATAACCAGCCAAGCCCCAAAATCTTTTAATCTCTATAACCTACTTCGTAGCCTCCCACTGTAGAACTGTGTCTACTTTGAACAGATCTACAACAATACCATCACCTGAAATAAAATGACCAAGTGTTAGCTGAGAATTTTGATGGCATATAACAGTGAGGAAAATGAAGAAATCGAAATAAGTTTTATCTTTGGAAGATAATAAGAGAATGTTTCATATGGTCTTCGACTAACCAAACTATTGATATTTGGGTTATGTTAAATAAGTCACGAAATTTATACTGTTGTGAAATGTAAAGGATTTATGGGAATGTGAAGATTTGAATGTGAAATATTTCAACACGTCAGGTTGTCTTTTTGGCGCTTCGAATGAAACAAGTATTTGAATCCAAACGGTTTGATCTTATCCAAGAGGACATGTGGAGGTCTGGAGATTCAAAGGAGCATGCAAGACTCGAACGTGGCACTTTTTTAGAGAAATATTGTTAGGGTCAAATTAGTATAGATAGGGATCTTTGTATTAGGATTCAAGATGTTCACTTTGTATAAATTACTTATATAAACTCGAAGTACCGGTGATAGAGAAAAGAGTCGTTGAGAATGTACGTACATAAACACCATTTTTATATTCAAAGTCTTTTACATTAAATTAAGTCTTTTACTTTTCATTTAAAGTTTAAGTCAAATTCTTTTACGTTTTAGTTTTATTTTAGACCTTTTACCTTTATTTTTAAGCCTTCGTCATTACCTTTTCCTTCATTATATTTATCATTTTGATGTAGAACAAATATCCAGAAAAACACTATAAACACAAGATTAGACACATGTCTTAGGATTAATCTAGTCGATTCTGCGAGTAACCAAAAATTATCTTTGTTTTTGGAGGACTAGCAGTTGTTTACCAAATTTCACGGTAAACAAATTGGCACGCCCAGTGGGACCAGTGTCGAAATTGTGTCACAAATTTTTGTGTGTGTTTTATTTAGTCCTTTCGTTTGACATTGGTGTATGAGATTAAGGAGTGGAAAATTAGCCAAAACTAACAAACCTACCCAATAACAGTGGAGAACAACCACCCCATTTGACAGGGGAAAGTACGACTACGTTATCTGCAAGCGAATCGATACCCGTTCAAATAAATACAACGGGAACCTTGACAAATGCTTTGTGTATGGGTTCACAATTCCACTGGGTGGCCACAAACAGATGTATGGCATGCCAACCCCAGTGATGGAAAGCCTAAACAATAGTGCATCCATATTTCCTGACCCAAGAATATGAACATTTTAACCACTATAAGGATAAGGATCAGGAGTTAATAACATGGGTCGAAATGTCCCTCCCCCAGGATTCTCTGCACCATTGCATAACCTAACAATGAATTCTGCAGTGGCTTTTTGACAACAAATGGATGATAGTAACCATAAAATGATTGATGTTTTGGCCCAACAAGTGGGCGCAGAATTTTTAATCCTCTGATTCAAGTGCTACTGAAACAAATCAACAGAATGCAATAACGAATCAATAACTAGCAACACAGATGACACGAATTATAGATTTATTTGGTGCCCCTCGACCCCCATTTCAACATCCTAGGAGATAATGGATAAGAGAGAACCAAGGAGTAGTCCTTGAAAAAAACAAACAGTTAATCAAGTGCAACCAGTTGCACAAATCATGGTCGAAGTCGACCAACACCGAAGGATAGAACAACCCATGGTCAAACAAGAAATACCAAGGGAATATCAAGCCCCAAGGATAGTCATGGTAAATTGAAATCAGGATGTAGACAAAGTTCTTCAACTGGTTCAAAAAGACGAATACCCAAGGGAAAATAATTTGGCAGTCATGGTCGAAAGAATAATGCTCGAAATAGGGTAAATGTAGACCTTCGAAGGCCAAATTATATGCCCACTTTGTTTGAATAACGTTTTTTAGACAAAATTTCCCACGGGTTAGAAAGTCCCAAAGTTCACAATATTTTCTAGTGACACCAGTGAATCTACTGTCAAACATATAGCCAGGTACCTTACCGAGGCTAAGGATATAGCGAATAATGAAAACCTTAGGATAAAATACTTCCCTTGTCGCTAACAAAAAATGCTTTCACATGGTTCACTACCCCCTGATGAGTGCTAAATTGTTGTGAATTTGAGTGTGAATAATTAGCACTCATCGGATTAATTCATTTTCTTTTTGTCAATAAACCTCAACTTTAGTGTATATTCGATATAATTTATGTTATAGTGTATTTATTGCATTATTATGTAAATATCACTGAGTTTAATTGATTTTATATCATTTTTGCAGGTATTCGGGTATTTATATTAGGCATTGTTATATAGAGAATTGAATAAGCTTTCCAACACTTCGAACCAGGTGTGAATCAGAGTTACTGTTCAAAAGTTATGGTTGAAACAATGCGAATATTGTGTTGGTTTTTCAACTTTCTGTCAACCATTATCGGACGACGTTTTTGGTCGCCGGGCGACACTAGGCGAGCTGTAGCATGGGAAAAACGTTATTTTTATCGCTGGGTGAAGCTTTTTGGTTGTCGGGCGATGCTGGACAGTCAGAAATGCGTATTTAGGTGTAAAACACATTTTTTTGGATATGGTTTTCGGTATTTTTGACCCCAACTCCATCAAACTTCATTCTTTGAGGATTAGCTTAGAAAAAACCATTGAAGCTTGCATACAGATGATCCGGGGTGGAGTACTCATCAATCGACATTGATAAACTAGTATATTTGTGGTTCATTTCTCTTCCTCTTCGTGTATCCTTATGTGTTGAGTTTGTACATGTATTTACTCTGAAATTATGTATATTTGTTGCCCATGGCGTTATATTAAACTTGCTTTATAAATCTTTGTCGATTGTTGTTCGAGATTTTTGCTCTGTTCTAGGGATTTGAGTTGTTATAGATATATACTGCTTAGATTCTTATCTAGGATGATTATCTGTTAGTTTCTGAACTCTAGAGATAGATTTAGAGCTGACAACTACTTGGATATCAGAGCTTAATGCCTTTGTGTGGTTGTGCTGTGCTAAGAGATCGTTAGTGTGATTACATAGTTGTCTTCTATATTGTTGAGGAGGTAGATAGATCATTTCCTTGGTGATACAGTCAGTCTCTCAATTTGGGTTAGAAATGACTTAGGTTGTGAGTGATACGTGGTGATATTGATGAGTATTGTTAGGTTGAATGTAACAGGTCGATAGATTTAAGTTTGTGAGGACTAAAGTATATACAGGCTTGACATGTTCTTCCTTAATTTTTTTCTTTTGTTTACATTTATTTTCTGTTGATAACATTTTTCTTTACAAACCCATTTATCCCCAAACTCATTAACGAGATATTTTTTGAACGGAAATTCAATAACCAATCTCTGTGGACACGATAAATTCCCAGATAAATATTTCCAAAACTTTTGTTGCTTGCCGCTACACCGCTTCCAACAAAATGGCGCCGTTACCGGAGATTGGTTCTATTGTTTTCGCATTGCGAAAATTATTTTGTTTTTGAGTTTTGTAATTAATGTATATGTTGTATAGATATTGTATATTAACTTGTATATGATACTTGTGCATATATGTGTTTTTCTTTGTTTTCACGTATTGTTGTGAATTGTCTCGTTTTCATAATATTTGTTGTGTGATTGTTAGGACACTTTCTTTAGATTTGCACAATGTGACAATACCATGGCATGATGAGAGGAGGTTACTAGCTCTCACAATAAAGGCGTCGAGCTTACGACGTAACACAAACATGTTTATTTGTATTTGCTTATGTGTGTGGTGATTTGTGCTTTAACAAGTTGGAACAAGGAAATATTTTGAATTTTAAATCTTCCCTTTTCAACTTGTTAATTCATTTTCACCCGGTTTTCATATCGTTATTTGTATTTGTTTTGTTATGTCAATTTGTGTTTTCCGAAAGCTTGTCGTGTTTAGCTTGAGGAGTTTTGTACGGGGTATATATTGTAAACTTTGTACATTAAAACTTTATAGGAGTATTATTTTTCTAATTCTTTTGTTGTTGTTTGTTATCAAATTTTGGTCCGGTAACTTGAAGAATTTTGAGGTGATTTTCCGAGTTTTATCGTTTCAACTAGCGGATGTATGGTAATGATATTATTTTGAAGTTGGTATATGACAAGTAATCGTTTATCGCTTTCTGTAACATAACATGTTTAGGAAACTTTTCATTTGTATAATTACAATGCCATTAATTCTTTTTGCATTGCTTTCTCATGACTTGAATCACTTTAGTTCCCTTTTTACCCATAAATGTGAGGAAGCATTCCATTGTTCACATATGCTGGAGGCCACAATTCTTGTTTTAACTGGATTTTATTATGCTTAATATTTTATTTTGTGTTGATTGTATGAATGCAAGAAAGTGATCAAGGCATTTTGTTTGATTTTGAGCACAACTACATTGGCCAAATATTCAATTCACCTTGTGAGTGTATGATCATTAGTAACCCCTTTGAGCTTTTTGTCGATATCCATGTGGTATTTTCTAAATGCTTGTCTATGAGTGTTTAGCTTCCCTTTTTGCATGGATGTTGATTCGTTGTTTTCTTGAACCCTCAATCATTGTTTTTGTTTGAATTTTTACCTTGCCTTAGAAAGTAGGGAGTATTCACTTTAATGTATGGTTGAATTCAAGTTGGGGAGAAAATGATTGTGTATTTGTTGGTTTATTTATATGAGGTTGAAAATAAAAGAAAATAAAACAAAATGTGAAAAAGAAAATATAGAAAAAGAAAGAAAAAAATTGAAAAAGCTTTGAAAAAGAAAAACAAAAAGAGTTTGAATAATGTTGTGTTAATAAGTGATGTGTATTGGTGTGAAACTTATGATGAAGAAGAATTGTGATTGGAATTATTTTGTTTGAAACTTTTTGGAAGTAGTTACTCCCTTAGGTTTAGGCAAGTTTTTGTTTCGATTAGCTTTAGGACTTATCACTTGTTTTCTAACCAAGCCACATTACAACCCTTAATCCCTTGAGATTCTTCCTTTTGTATTTTCAATATGAGTTTTTAGATTTCATAATTTAGTCTATTGTTTGCAAGATTGTGTATGGGTGTCAAAAGTTCTCACTATTGGGTGTTCTTCATCTACTGGTGAATTTTTACTAGGCGTGATTCATGATTGAGCTTGCCTTGTTTTATAATGTTTAGTATGATTTTTGTACTTAGGATTCATTTTGTTTACATGTTGTCGTTGTAGGATTATGGTAAGAATTTGTCTTGTGTGTATGTTTTTATTTTGAACCATACATTTGTTTTCCATTTTCAAAAACCTGTTGATTTGTGATTCTTTGATTATCGTCTTTTGCTTCTTTAAGTTTATTTAACTTTGTTTGAGGATAAAAAATGTTTTAAGTTGGGGAGAGTTTGATGAGTTCTAAATTGTTGTAAATTCGAGTGTGAATAATTAGCAATCATCGGCTTAATTCATTTACTTTTTGTTAATAAACCTCAACTTTAGTTTATATTCGGTATAGTTTACGTTATAGTGTATTTATTGCGTTATTGTGTAAATATCATTGAGTTTAATTTATTTTATATTTTATTTGTAGGTATTTAAGCATTTATATTCAGGAATTGTTAGATAGAGCATTGAATAAGCTTTCCAACGCTTTAAATCTGGCGCGAATTGGAGTTACGGTACAAAAGTTATGACCGAAACAATGCAGAATGATGTGCTGGTTTTTCAACTTTCTGTCATCCGTCACCAGGCTATCCTTTTGGTCGTCGGGCGATGCTAGGCGAGCTGTAGCATGGGAAAAACGTTGTTTTGGACGCTAGGTGACGCTTTTTGGTCACCGGGCGATGCTGGACATTCAGAAATACGTATTTAGGTGTAAAAACACAATTTTTGGGTATGATTTTTGGTATTTTTGACCCCAACTGCATCAAACTTCATTCTTTGATAGGATTATCTTAGAAAACAACATTGAAGCTTGCATACGGATGATCCGGGGTGGATTGCTCATCAATCGGCGCTGACAAATCGGTAGATTTGTGGTTCATTTCTCTTACTCTTCGTGTATTCTTTATGTGTTGAGTTTGTACATGTATTTACTCTAAACTTATGTATATTTGTTTCCCATGGCGTTATATTAAACTTGCTTTATAAATATTTGTCGATTGTTGTCTGAGACTTTTGCTTTGTGCTAGGGATTTGAATTGTTATAGATATATATTGCTTAGATTCTTATCTAGGATGATTATCTGTTAGTTTTTGAACTCTAGAGATAGATTTAGAGCTGACATCTACTTGAGTATCAGAGCTTAATGCCTTTGTGTGGTTGTGCTATGCTGAGAGATTGTTAGTGCGATTACATAGTTGTCTTCTGTGTTGTCGAGGAGGTAGATAGACCATTTCCTTGGTGATATAGTCGGGTCTCTCAATTTGGGTTAGAAATGACTTAGGTGGTGGGTGATACATGGTGACATTGATGAGTATTGTTAGGTTGAATGTAACAGGTCGATAGATTTAGGTATGTGATGAGTGGAGTATATGCAGGCTTGATAATTTCTTCCTTAGTTTTTTTTCTTTTGTTTACATTTATTTTCTGTTGATAACATTTTTATTTACAAACCCATTTATCCCCAAATTCATTAACAAGAGATTTGTCGAACAATAATTCAATAACCAATCTCTGTGGACACGATAAATTCCTGGATAAATATTTCCAAAACTTTTATTGCATATCACTACACCACTTCCAACACCCCCCAATAAATTATATCCATGATTGGACTTGCTAAGAGAGGTTGTTCCAAGAACAATTTTACATGGGGTAATGAAATATTAGTCTCAAAGAATTGGCTAGTATCAAGAGAAAATCCACTGAGCCAATTGATGAGTATATAAGCAGGTTCCATTTATTGAAGGCAAGATGCTTTACACAGGTGCCTGTACATTAGCTGGTCGAAATGGCCGCAAGTGGTTTGGATTATTCCATTAGAAAGAAGTTAGATACCCAATATTTAAAGGATATGGTCCAATTAGCATATAGAGTTCGACAAGTCAAACGTTTGAAGGATGAAAAGGCTAGGGCGAATAAGAATGATAGAAAAGAAATGATCGCATATTTTGAAGCCGAAGAAAACGAACAAGAGATATATAGTGACCCTATAGGTTTCTAAGAAAACAAAGTGGACTTGGATGAATTAAAGTAAGCCCCACCTTATTCTTGTAAACTCTTAGCCCCTTCGAATGGGAAGAATCCTGTTGAACCTGGGAATAACGATAATTTCCCTAAGAAAACATACACCTTCAATGTGACAAAGTGTGATGAAATTTTTTATTTATTGATGAAAGATGGTCAGATGATTGTGCCACCTAGTGCCAAAATTCCTCCATTAGAAAAACAAAAGAAAAGAGGTTTCTGTAAATATCATAACTTTTTAGGACAATAAACCTCACAATGTTTTCTTTTCAGGGATTTAATTTAGAATGCTATCACCAACGAAAGATTGAATTTTGGCGAGAAGAGTAAGATGAAATTCGATGCTAACCCTCTGCAGGTGGCAGAGACTAACTATGCTGAAACTGCGGATATAAATATGGGAAAGGCTTCTAAAGGCTTCATCACTAAAGATGTTAAGGGCAAAAATGCTGATGGTTTTTCTAGAAATGCTGAGATGGAGAAGGCCACTGAGGGCCTTAGAGTCTAGTTTGAAGCAGTCAGGATCACTGATGGTCCTAACCTTGAAGTTAACATGGTAGAAATGAACCAACGTAATGAAGAGGACCAGATGAACAAGGCATACCCAAAATCAGGAGAGAGTTTGCTAGGTTTTCTAATTTGATGCCAGAAAAAACACTCTGAAATCTTGATGTGCCCAAGGTGCAGCTCTATGTATGATCGAAATGCTGTAGAAAACTATGAGAGGATGTAATTTTCTCGAAAGCGGGGAAACTGGAAAGATAATAGAAGTGGCTCCGTGTTCAACAAGCGTGGATACCTCGAAGGTCGGATATCCCTTCCCCAAGTGAGTCAAAAGGTAACATTCAAACCACCTACTAATGTTCCAAATGACAGGTGGGTGAAGCTAATGTAAAATAGGGGAATTCTAGGTGTCGAAGCAGAAAGCATAACCGTCTGAAAATTATAAAGGAAAGCACCCCATCTCAAGGTGTCAATGGAGGAGAAACTAGAGGCCTAAGAAGTCTGAAAGGGAAAATGATGCGAAGGATATGGGTGAATCAAGTACAAAATAACTCCCTCCTCAAAATAAGATAGAGGAGAGACAACCAGTGGGGAGAAAACTATTTTCCCCAAAGAAGGAAAAAATAAGTGACAAAAGACAAGAAAAGTCTATAAAGGACGAAGTAATGCTGACAGACAACTTTGACTCAGAAGACGAATTATCGTTGGGTATGAACTGGAATGTAGTGTCTGTACTGCCACATGTATATAATCAAGTGAATGAGGCCAAGAAAGAAATGGTTGACGAAGTCAAAATGGCCAGACATAGGCCAATTTGCTACTATGTTATGAACAATGGAGTAGTGGAAGAACAAAATGCATTCTTCGAACGCCCTGATTCAGGTATGAAGAATCATGTCAAACCCTTGTTTATTAGGGGTAAGGTGGAGAACATGGTAATAAACAAAATACTATTTGATGGAGCAATAACGATTAATTTAATTCCATAATGCATGCTCTGAAAGATAGGGATGTCTGATACGAACCTTAAACCTCACAACATGGTCCTATCAAACTATGAAGGGAAAGTGGGTCACACCATGGGCGTAATCCAGGTTGATCTCACTGTGGGATCCATTACAAGACTCACCATGTTCATGGTGATTGCGTCGAATTTGAATTACAATTTTTTGTTGGGCCGTGAATGGATTCATGGAGAGGGGTAAGTTCCATCACCATTGCACCAAATGATAACAATATGGAGAGAAGACGGGATTATGGAAAACATAGAGGCAGATCAAAGTTATCATATGGAAGAGATCAACCATGTCAATAGAAATAACTTCAATGGGAACTTAGCCAATATAGGCCAATGTACTCCTGCAGGTGTTGCATACTCCCTAATGAACAATGCCCTTTACTTCCTCACACTACACCAACCCATTGCTTTCATTGGGATAAGGAAACAGTAGGAGAAAAAAATGATGTAGAGGGAATAACTGGACTTCGGCCAACTGGATGGAGTGACGAGGACATTAATAATGTCTGAGTTAAATTACTTCAAAAATATTTCAGCTTACTTAGCCGAAAATAAATTAAAAACGACCTTGGAGGCTGAAGTCAAATATATGGCTATCGAAGCCATAAAAAAGACACACAAAGGGACCTAGGATTAATGATCAGTGGTTTTTACACAGTCATTTACCATTCTTGTATGCTATCCTTTCTTTTTATCATAGTGTGTTTTATTTTAGTTTACCACTTTTTATGCGTTGGTTTTGTGTTTTAATGTTTTCCGATTCAAAAGAATAAATCGAGATAAATTGGTGCAAAATTTGGAGTTTCGGAAGAAATGCAAATATCTGCCTACAAGAGGCCTAACACGGCCACCCGTGTCACCCGACACGGGCCATGTCAGGATGATAACCAAGAATAAAGGAAGTCAGGGGTGTGATACGAGCACACGTGTCAGGGTTCCTGAACCAAGAATTCAAGAATTAAATTTTGAGAGGTCCAACACGGGCACCCGTGTTACCTGACACAGTCTGTGTTGGGTTGTGATGCTTATTTTAGTATTTCAGGTTATTTTGTTCATTAGTTGCCCTGTGAGGGTGTTTTGGGTATTTCTAACCGACCTAAATGAGTTTTTGCTATTTAGAGGAGTTTCCACGATGAATTGGAGAACTTTTTGACGAAAGAAGATTAAGAACAATAAAGATTGGTAATTTCAAGAGATTTGGAGACAAAGATTCCTTCATGAGTGATAGCAATTGAAGATCGAATAATCCATACTGTTGTACCCCAAAATTTTCCCTCTCATTTTATCAAGATTTCCCCTCACAAGACTCTTTAAACTCCAGACAGGATTAGGGTTTTGCTTTGCTCAAGACATCTCCTTGCACTGTTGACCTAAATTAGGGTTTGAGGTTGCACAAGGATTTTTGGACCATCAATACTTCATATGAATTACATACACCATCTTGGACCCCTAAGATTGCCTCTACCAAGTTTCAAGCCTTGAATCAAATTTTTGCCCAGTCAATTGGGCAGTTGACCTAGAAATCAACTGTATTGGGGAAAAAGTCAATTATGGCCAATTTATAGTCAAACCTCATTAATTTTGATCCACATCAACATTATAGACCCATATGGACTATTTGATCAAGTTTGGACCACAACTCCTCAAGAAATTTGATCAGATCATCAAAAGGGCAAAATGGTCATTTTTAGGGTTTTGACTGTACAAGGGCAATTTCTGATTTTTAACCTAGCCAATGGAAAATTGGGCTCAAACATGGATTCAATGACTCAATGGCATCATCTTGACCTATTCACAAGGTTCAAAAGATCTCAATTGCATTGGATTGACAGATGAATTTTTCAGTCAACTGATCAAAATTTGACTATATACTGAAAAGTCAAACTTTGACTTTTTGGTCAAAATCAAGTGCCAAGGGTCATTTTTCATCAAGATGTGTCAAAACATGAAACTTGTTCATCAAGAA
Organism: Vicia faba; assembly: GCA_948472305.1. NCBI lineage: Eukaryota > Viridiplantae > Streptophyta > Magnoliopsida > Fabales > Fabaceae > Vicia > Vicia faba. Next base: position 1,119,364,642 of record OX451737.1, on the reverse strand, counting down.
ACCCAATTTTGCAAATTAGGGTTTAAGATTGAAAATTTTCATAACTTAGAATTTTTCTAAGTTATGAAATTTTCTTAATTTTTCCCAACTTTGCCCAACATTTTCACCATGATGCAATTGGATTCAAACAAAACTTCAAACATGAAAGTTGTATTCCTCCACAAAATATACAACTTTGATTCACAAAGTTTTCTCAAACTAAGCTTGGATCTCAAGTTATGATATTTGGAACAAGGGTCCATGAAACTTTTAACTTAGTGAAATTTTGCCCTAGTTTAGGCAAGATTTTAACCTATCTTCATGACCATTTGTCACATAGTTCCACTTGGAATATCAAAATTCATTTCAAATATGGGTTGTAGAGCATGTTACAAGCTTTCCAAAATGTCAAAGAACTCTCCAAAATCATTTGTGGTTAGGGAGAATCGAAAGCTTGAAGTGGGCAAAAACTCACTTTTGATCCATGGCATGTTCATATTGATACAAGTTGCAAACTCTAATAAGCCTTGTTTGTACTTGATTACAGGTCCCAAAACCATTCCATACTCAATAATTAAATGCAAATCCATTGGTCTAAGGCTTTGTTTTGGTCATTAGAGGATTATACAATAGATTAATCCAAAAATGGTAAAAGGTAACATTGCCATTTTTGTCCAAATCTTGCTTTATGTCAAATAGAATCCTTGAGCCTTGAACAAGATCATATGCAGAAAATCAAATCCACAAACTTGGGGCCAAGCTTACATAATGTATGCAGGGTTAGAGCTAGCCTGTACAGGCCTGCTCTTTGTCACTTCTCATTTTGCTTCATAACCAAGAAACTTGTCAAATACACTAGATCTTGCACATGTGAAAACCAACTTTTGAAAACATTTGAGACAAGTTTCACACATCCCTTGGAGCCAGAAACACGAGCCATTGAGCCCTCAAACCTTCCATAGCACAGAATCACCTTCCATTGGCAAAACAAGGCACTCTCTGCAGTTTGACGTCCATAGACAAAACCCCTCGTGCGTTTTACCTCAAACTTGTTCAAACACCTTCCATATAACCTATCCAAGCTATCCCAACCCTTAAACACTGAATGTAACTCCATTTTCAAGGTTTACCATTTTTGATTTCAGCTTGTGCAGGTTGAGTTCTATAGGCTTGTTCAAGCACATTCAAGGAAAAATAGGCATTGAGGAAGGTCAGAGGAAGTTTAAGCAAGCTCCCAAACATCTCAGGCCTCACTGAAAAGCTCCACATTGCCATACACGAATTCAACTGAAACATGTTTTTGTCAACTTCCTATCTCTCTATTTAGGAATCATTAGGCTTAGGTTTGTGAATAAAAAATGTAGTATTCATATCCATGAAGCGGTACATATGCTCAGTTTTCATTTAAGTTAATCATGTTAAGAGAATTTGATCCATGAACTTCCTGAAAAAATTATGTTAGGATTTAGGGCCAGAGAAATTCTCTCTGGTCTTTGAGAGTTAGAATGAGTTCTTTACATGGTTGGATTCGTCTTGAAAAATGCTACAACTTTGATGTTATGGGTTTTTGCATTAGAGCACGTATACAGGTTGTTCATGTTTGAAGTCAGGCGCGCGTTTTTTCTTGACAAAGGTTGAAGACGAAGTCAGTGGGATGGGCTTGCTTCTGGCCTTGTTTTTAACACCTCCCTTTTACTCATTGCACCCGCCCTGGCCCATTTCTTTATGTTTTTATATTTTTGTATTTATTTTTCATTTCTGATTTTATTTTATTATTTTCCAAACATAAAAAATACCAAAAATATTTTTATAAATTTTCAATTTTATTTTTGTATTTTACTTTATTTTTTCTAACATAAAAATAATTTATTGAGTATATACTTTTATTTTATTTAATGAAAACTTGAAAATAAAACATAAAAAATATTATACCTTTATTTTTTATCATTTATACTTAAATAATATTTTTAAATATATTTTTATTCTGTATATATTTTATTTTATTTTATCATACATAAATAAAACAATTAATATATATTTATTTTCTTAAAAAGAAAACTAGGGTTTCCACCCTTATTAAAAATAATTTCTTTTTTTAATATATTTTCATTTTGTGACATTTGTATATATTTTGTGACATTTGTATATATTTCATTCATTTTTATTTTTTTATATTCAATACATATATACATACTTTCTTAAAAGAAAATTAGGGTTTTTGCCCCTTAATAAAAAAATAATCTTTTTATTTCTTTTCTTTTTTTTTACATTAAATATTATATTTTTACATGTATAAAAATAAACAAAACATTTTTGTATATTCATAATATTTTGCATATTTGTTTTATTTGTTTATTTAAATATTGTTCATTTATTATTTGTACCAATTATTCAATTTAGATGTAATAGGAAATATTAGGGTTTTATTTTCTTACAAGTATTCCCCATTCAAAAATTGTATCCCTCTCCCCATATCAAATGTTGTAATAGCTTAGGTTTATTTTGCGCATTTATGCTCTCAATTATGCCATGATTAGAGATTAGGGTTTGTATGCAAAAATCCAAAATCAAACAAATAGCTTGACTAATACAAAGACAAAAAGCATGTAAATTGACAACACAATGCACACATGCACCCCTAGGGTTTCATCCACTAGTTTCCTTAAAAATGGCCATGTTATGCATGTTGAGTATCTTGGCAAAACAAAAACAAAACAAAAGATCATAGTCCCTCGATGACGCTATCTTGGTTGCCTATACAAAAATGATCTAGTTCCTCAAAAATTTCTAAAGATACTTGGCACAATTGCTATCATGGTCAATACGATGACCCACGCCTGTCCCGTTTAACATCCTAATACAAGGTTGTTTACCAAATGCAATGGTAAAACAACACTTTCAAAAGGGTTAAAAATGTGTAGGAAATACCTTTGAGTAAAATAGGGTAGACAACTCTTAGTTACTTGATCAAAACTTGCAAAACATCCTTTCTATTTTCAAACACACCTCACAACACAATTTCAAAACATTTCCCAAAAACAAACTTTCAAACATTGAAACATCTTTTCAAAAGACAAAAACACCTTTGTATACATTCAAACAAGAATCATTACAAAGGTTGCCACAACGATGACCTCTTTTCAAAACATTTTCAAAACCACACACAAAGCACCATTTCAAACAATTGAAAAGCAAAAGCAAGTGATCTAAACAAGTAACTAAGAGCCCATGGATAACCATGGATGAAAAGGGTGCTTGCACCTTCCCTTTTCTAATATACGCCCCGAACCCAAGTGTGATACGGTGGGAGAACTGACTTGGGATTTTGCGTTTGTGTTCGCACTTGTTCGGTTTAGCAAGAGTCGCCATCGATTTTTTATTTTATCCTAAGGAAAGGTCAAAAAGCACAGGAAAGACCTTTGAGATGTTTTCGTGGGTTCGGGGGGTAGATTATGAAAAGGGAAGGTGCTATCACCCTTTTCATCCATGGTTATCCATGGGCTCTTAGTTACTTATTTTAGATCACTTGCCTTTGCTTTTCAATTGTTTGAAATGGTGCTTTGTGTGTGTGGTTTTAAAAATATTTTGAAAAAGATGCCTTGTCTAGGCAACCTTTGTAATGATTCTTGTTTGAATATACACAAAGGTGTGTGTCTTTTTGAAAATATAATTCAATGTTTTGAAAGTTGTTTTGAAATTGTTTTTGAAGTTGTGTTGTGAAGTGTGTTTGAAAAATGGGAAGGATGTTTTGCATGATTTTTGATCAAGTAACTAAGAGTTGTCTACCCTATTTTACTCAAAGACCTTTCTCAGTTTTTAACCGTTTTAACAGTGTTATTTCACCATTGTGTTTGATGAAAAACCTTGTGTTAGGATGTTAAACGGGACAGGCGCGGGTCATCGTATACAATCATTGAAGGCAACTTGTGAGACGCTCTAGCAATTTTGTAAGGGACGAGATCATTTTATCGAAGGCAACGTCGAGGGTCATCGAGGGACTACGATCTTTGTTTATCGAAGGGACATTTTCTAGAGTGTCTCATACTCGAGGGACATGATTGTATTTTCCGAGGCAACAAGCGAGGTTACCCTAGAGGTGCAAGTGTGAATTGTGTATTGACATTCATGCATTTGTCTTTGTATTAGGTTAACTAACGATCGATTTTAGATTTTCGCATACAAACCCTAATCTCTAATCATGGCATATTTAAAAAAAGCATAAAGTGCGAGAATTAAATTCTGAGCTATTACAGAAGAGTATCCGGGGATGGGGGTACAAATTATTTACAAATGGGGATGAGTCTCATCAGAAAAATGTCCCAAATATTGTGGGTTACAACCAAATTGAATCTACGCAATTCAAATACGTAAGAATATGACAAAGTGTGAGATAATGGAAATCAAAAAAAGTATGAGATGCATATTTATTTACAAATGATCAAAAATAAAAAATGTAACTTAAAATATTAAGTATTATTTTATTTATTGTATTTTGGTTAATGTTATAAACAAAAGTTTTAAAGAAAATAAAAATCATTTAAAGCTTATTGTATATTTATTTTAAATGTAATAATTGTTTTAAGAAAAATTGTTAATGAAATTTTAATATGTTCTCTTTTATAAAAAAAGATTTAGGTTATAGAGAGTAAAAGCAAAGTAAATAAAAAAAAGGTGTGGGTTTTCAAGATATTAAAAGAAAAGGAACAATGGGCCTTAGGGGGTGCATTTGGCCCAAATGACAAAACAAAATACATCAACAAAGGGGGTGCAAGCGCTGAAAGCCATTGGGCTTTAGTTAGGTTTATGGGGCAGAAGCCTAATTGCAATGTTCAAGTTTTTGTTAGGGTTTGGTTTTCATTTTCAGAATTAGGTTTGCAGTTCATGAACGGCGCCGCTCCTTCTCTCGTCTTCGTCCTCTTCATCGTTCTCAAACAAAGAAACTGAATGTCCTCTCCCCTCGCCTTAGGCTACCAGAGCGATACCTCCACTCCCTCCTCCCCGTGATTGTACAAGGCAGAAATTTAAAAAGGTATTGTTTTGTTCTTGACGCGTTTTTTAGATTCGATTATTGCATGTTATTGTTCACAGTGTTTTAATCATGGTTGTTTTGGTGTGAGATGTAGAAAAAGAAAGAGGGAAAGGAAAATACTACCTTTGGGGTTTCGTTTCTTGGAGAGTGGACGGTGGAGAGGGAGCTTGGAATGGCGGTGCTCTAGGATGGCCGGAGGAGGGAGCGTGATGACGCTGCTTGCTTACTTTGGGTATTTCTGTATCTTTCGCTTGATGATGATATATATTCTGAGAACACTTGCTTCTGAGTTTTTGATATGTTTTTCTTTGTTTTGGTTATGTTGAGTCCGATGATGAAATTATTCTGAAGATTGTTGTTTGTTCTTTTCACTTCTAACTTCTTCCTCTTTATGGGCTTTGTCGATTTTCAATGATGAGCTTCGTTCTGAGATATTTCTATTGTTGTTGATTTGGTGTTTGGATAATAGGTCTGAGTTTGTTTGTTTGGTAAGGCAGGTTTGAGACTTTCTATGCTTGTGATTTTTTTAAAGCAGGCTGGATGTTTTGGTTTTCTACAGGTTTTACAAGTTGATAACTTGCAGTTGCTTGGTCACAGGTTTGGTGTTTTGGTATACAGGCTTATGCTTCTGTAGGTTTGTGTTTTTGGCAACAAGTCTTTGTTTGTTTGGTAAGGCAGGTTTGAGACTTGATATGCTTGAAGGTTTGTTTGGTAAGGCAGGTTTTGCAGTTTGTGAGGCAGGTTCTGCTTCTGCTGTTCGTTATTTTTTTTTTGAGGCAGGTTGAGGCAGTTTGTGGGTTTTCTGTGTTGGTTACTGCATTTTTGAGATGCAGTTTTGTATATGCAGGGTTATGGAGAAAGCAGGCTTCAAGGCTTGTTGTGCTTTAGGCAGGCTTGTATTTGTAACACAGGTTTAAAGGCTTGTTGGTATTTTTGATAGCCGTTTGGAGGTTATGCAATCTGGTCCTTTATCTCTCGTGTTTTTCTACTTGTTATATTATTTCTCTGGTTTCTCTTCTCTCTCCTTTACAGCCTGTCAAAACTGCAAACTGCAAAACCTATCACTAGGTACTCTCATTCCTCTCTCTCTTTAAGCATTTTAAATTGCTTAATTATCTTTGATTTTCTGAAAAATTGGGCTGTCTAGGAAATGATGAAAAAAAGCATCTTTGACAAGTTTTTACTTTTCAAATATACTGCTTCCTGCTGTCTTGCCTTTTGTCTGCTGCATTGCTGTTTTTATGCTTCATTACCATTTTTGGTAAATCTGTCTTGTAGCAATTTTGTATTGTAGCTGAATGTGGGACTTTATTTGCTGCTGAGCCTATGCTTTTGTTTGACTCACCCTGGCATTTTTGGCGCCTGTTTGCCTCTTTGAACTTTGTAACACATTTTGCTTGGTTAATGTAACTTGGCATTTGGTAACTCAGTTTGTTGCTTGGAACTTTTTGTGATTAGTTTGCTTGGCCAATGTAACTTGGAACTTTTTTATAATTCAAACATGTTTTTGCATTGAGTTTGACATGGTTGCATTTATATTTTACTTTTCTCTCTATGAACCGAGAAAAGTGATCTTCTGGTGATTTGCAGAGAGAAAAATAAAGCGTGATGAAAAAATAGGAAATCTAATTCTAGACGGCCAATTTTAATGGTGATTTTTTCTCTTCTTTTCATTTCAAATAATCTTGTACTGACTTTCTTTCTCTTCTTTTCTCAGGTGGGTACCAGTTGAATAAATAGTAGAACATCAAAGATTTCAAGATTTAGGCTTTAGATTTATTTATTCACTTATTGTAAAAATATCATTGTAAACAATGTAAATTATGAACTTACAATATTCGAATAATCATTTGTAACAATACTTGAAATAAATAAATAAAAGTCTTGGTCAAATATTTCATTCTTTCTTTTGCATTGTTTATTTAATTATTTAAGTCTCTTTAAATTAAAATAACTGGGAATGTATCCCAATGACTTTAATCCAAATGAAATAAACAACCAATAAACTTTTGCAGTCTCGCAATCCTGCATTAATCATCAGACGCCTGGCATTTCAATTAACCGTGCTTTATACATTTAATCAAACAAGTGTTCCATACACTTTTCACTCCACTGATCAAACCAATGCCTCACAGTTTCAAACAAAGCCTCAGATCCTATCTCAGATCTTTAGGTTCTTTGAGAACAACCAGCAATCTTGAACAAGCATGACAATAATGTAACGATTAACTGAATATTTGAGGAGTCAGTTCTTTCTGAGAAATGCAAATGAAAAAAAACCTAATTCTAGATTGACTGATAAAGAAAAGTTTGTTTGACCGATTCTTGAGCCAATCTCGAAAATCAGAGAATACCCTGGGGTTGTGATTTCTTGTAAAAAGGGGAGGGCAAATTTTGGGGTATAACAGTTTCCCCTGTTCAATCTTCTTGAACCTGAAGAGTTAGATTGGCGAGTTTGCCTTTTGCGACTCGAAGGTAAAAGATGATTGGACATTAAAGAGCCCAAAAATTTGCACTTGTCAAAGTAAAGTTGAGGGAATGGGATTAAAGATGCCATTTGGAGATGTGACAGGATCTTGTCGGAGATGGGCTTAAAGATGCCATCCAAGAATGTTTGTTGACCTGTATGTCATAGGTGAGTGGGTGAATATCAGAAAGGTATCCATGTTTGGAACATCTCTGAGCTGGGGGTCTGAATAAGTAATAGATTGACATCCATGTTTGGAAGCATCCGTAAACTGTTTTCAAAAGTTGAATCTGAACAAGCGATAGATTAACATCTGTATTTGGAGAATCCGTAAACTGTTTTCAGAAGTCTTGAAGGTGAATAAGCAATAGATCAGTATCCGTGTTGGGAAGCGTCCGTAAACTGTTTTCAAAGGTTGAATCTGAACAAGAAATAGATTAACATCCGTGTTTGGAGAATCCTTAAACTGTTTTCAGAAGTCTTGAAGTTGAATAAGCAATAGATTAGCATCCATGTTGGGAAGCATCCGTAAACTGTTTTCAAAGGTTGAATATGAACAAGCGATAAATTAACATCCGTGTTTGGAGAATCCGTAAACTGTTTTCAGAAGTCTTGAATCTGAACAAGCGATAGATTAACATCAGTGTTTGGAAAAATCCGTAAACTGTTTTCAGAAGTCTTGAAGTTGAATAAGCAATAGATCAGCATCCATGTTGGGAAGCATCCGTAAACTGTTTTCAAAGGTTGAATCTGAACAAGCGATAGATTAACATCCGTGTTTGGAGAATCCGTAAGCTGTTTTCATAAGTCTTGAAGTTGAATAAGCAATAGATCAACATCAAAGTTGGGAAGCATCCGTAAACTATTTTCAAAGGTTGAATCTGAACAAGCGATAGATTAACATCCGTGTTTGGAGAATCCGTAAACTGTTTTCAGAAGTCTTGAAGTTGAATAAGCAATAGAACAACATCCATGTTGGGAAGCGTCCGTAAACTGTTTTCAAAGGTTGAATCTGAACAAGCGATAGATTAACATCCGTGTTTGGAGAATCCGTAAACTGTTTTCAGAAGTCTTGAAGTTGAATAAACAATAGATCAACATCCATGTTGGGAAGCATCCGTAAACTGTTTTCAAAGGTTGAATCTGAACAAGGGATAGATTAACATCCGTGTTTGGAGAATCCGTAAGCTGTTTTCAGAAGTTAAAGTTGAATAAGCAATAGATTAGCATCCATGTTGGGAAGCATCCGTAAACTGTTTTCAAAAGTTGAATCTGAACAAGCGATAGATTAACATCCGTGTTTGGAGAATCTGTAAACTGTTTTCAGAAGTTGAGTCTGAACAAGCGATAGATTAACATCCGTGTTTGGAGAATCCATAAACTGTTTTCAGAAGTTGAGTCTGAACAAGCGATAGATTAACATCCTTGTTTGGAGAATCCGTAAACTGTTTTCAGAAGTCTTGAAGTGGAATAAGCAATATATTAGCATCCATGTTGGGAAGCATCTGTAAACTGTTTTCAAAAGATGAATCTGAACAAGCGATAGATTAACATCTGTGTTTGGAGAATCCGTAAACTGTTTTCAGAAGTTGAGTCTGAACAAGCGATAGATTAACATCCGTGTTTGGAGAATCCATAAACTATTTTCAGAAGTTGAGTTTGAACAAGCGATAGATTAACATCCGTGTTTGGAGAATCTGTAAACTATTTTCAGAAGTCTTGCAGTTGAATAAGCATTAGATCAGCATCCATGTTGGGAAGCATCCGTAAACTGTTTTCAAAGGTTGAATCTGAACAAGCGATAGATTAACATCCATGTTTGGAGAATCCGTAAACTGTTTTCAGAAGTCTTGAAGTTGAATAAGCAATAGATCAGCATCCATGTTAGGAAGCATCTATAAACTGTTTTCAAAGGTTGAATCTGAACAAGCGATAGATTAACATCTGTGTTTGGAGAATCCGTAAACTATTTTCAGAAGTTGAGGTCTGTATGAGTAGTAGAATGACCACCGTGTCTGGGGTGTATCCGTACTGTAATTTGACTTGAAGTTCTGAATGAGTAATAGAATATTCGCCGTGTCTGGGGTGTATCCGTACTGTATCTGTATTTAGAATTTTGAATAAAATATCATAATGACTGTCGTGTCTTGAGTGTATCTGTATTATATATGAATTTGAGATTTGTATGAGTAGCAGAATGACTTCCGTGTCTGGAGTGTATCTGAGACTGTAACTCTATTGAATAAGTGACAGAATGGCAACCGTGTCTGGAGCATATCTGGACTATATCTGAATAATTGTTAACGATAGCCTTTTAATCTTATCCTGAAAAGGTTAAAGTGTTAGCTAAAACATAAAGTCATGTTGCATGACATGTATGATGCAGTGAATTGTACTTCATCAATGTTTATGATATGAATGTAATGGATGTGCATGTAAGCTGAGTAGTTGTCTTCCTGAGGAAAATAAATCCTGGATAATGAAATCTTTGACTACTGCCGGGGAAAATAAATCCTTGACTGCTACTGGGGATTGAAAATCCTTTGATCGTTGAAAATGAGAAGTCCAGGGACCACTGTTGGGGAAATCAGGAGTTTGGGTTGCATGTCGATCTAATGGGGATTCCTGTTTTGAGGAGATCTTCACTGGGGAGTATCTGAATACTCTGTGAGGAACTGAGAATGAGAGTCTTCATTCTGCTTGGGGAATAAGAATTCTGTGGGGAATAGCCACACTGATGAAAAGTAGTTATCCTGTTGGAGAGTAAAACTCAAGATTCTGGAAAAAGCTTATTCCTGTTCGGAAAAAGTTCAGGTTTAGGTTGTATGCCACTTTAAGAATGAGAATCTTCACTCTGTCGGGAATACCAGAAATTCATATGTTATACCACTTTGAGAAATGAGAATCTTCATTCTGTCGGGAATATCAGGAGGTTGGGTGTATGCCAATCTACTGGGGAAGCTAAAATGAGAATCTTCATTCAGGTCTTGGGTCATAAGATTGGGTGTATGCCAATCTCTTGAGGTTTTAAGGATGAGAATCTTCATTCTATTAAGGGTCATGAGGTTTGGAGTATACCAATCTTCTGAGGTTTCAAGGATGAGAATCTTCATTCTGTTAAGGGTCAGGAGGTTGGGAGTATACCAATCTCTTGAGGTTTCAAGGATGAGAATCTTCATTCTGTTAAGGGTCAGGAGGTTGGGAGTATACCAATCTCTTGAGGTTTTAAGGATGAGAATCTTCATTCTTGAGAGAAACAGATTTTTAGGAGCTTCAGTTGTCCGTTATTCTGTTGGTGGCTGTAACTTCCAACAGGTGATGAAGGAAATTTTGATGACGACCGTAATTTCCAGCAGGTGATGAAAGAAATTTTGATGACGACCGTAATTTCCAGCAGGTGATGAAAGAAATTTTGATGACGACCGTAATTTCCAGTAGGTGATGAAAGAAATTTTGATGACGACCATAATTTCCAGCAGGTGATGAAGAAAATTTTTAACGACCGTGAATTCCAACAGGTGATGAAGGAATTTTTGATGACGACCGTAACTTCCAGCAGGTGATGAAGGAAATTTTTAACGACCGTTCAACTTGAAATGTAATTTGTTTTGGAGAATAAATCCTTGACAAATGTTGGGGAAATAAACCCATGACTCCTGGTCTGCTAGAGAGGTGATAACCTTCTCGAGGACGCTTGAATTTCTTTTCAGAAAGATTTCGGAGAGGTTTCATCACTGCCCCTAGTATTAGATGTTTGTGGTATTGCCAGGAAACTTGGACTGCACGTAACCCTTTGTTGAGATTGGCGCTTAAATGCCCCAAGTGATGGTGAGGGAGACTTGCCCCAGATTATCCTGCAATTGGGAGATTTCTTGAAATCTTGACTGGACTGCCCCAGGTTTAATGGTCTTTGAAAGATTTGTTGAAATCTTGACTGGATTGCCCCAGGTTTACTGAACTTTGAAAGATTTGTTGAAATCTTGACTGGACTGCCCCTGATTTACTGGACAATACCAAACCAAGTCCCCCTTTGTTGATGGGATATTTTTTCCATGGGAGTGTCATCCTACTTGAAGTGATTTTACTTACTTATAGAGCTTTCGTTCCTCCGAACATTCACCGTTATGAATTTCTTCGCTGTCAAACAAATAAACATGTGCAAACAACAATATTCGAATAATGCAAAGTTTATGCTAGTCTCGAAGTTTTGAAAAAATGCGTTTTTTAGCAGAAACTTTTTATAAGACAAATTCAACACAAGATTTAGAGCAAAGCCTCACAGAAGTCAGGATACCTTTTGTAACAGTATGCTTTCGAACTAACCCATGCTTCAATTAGGACTTTGAAAAGGTTGTAACGTGGCTTGGTTCACGGTTTAAGAAATAAAGGATAAAGGCTCAAATTATATTTGTACCCCCCATTCTCCGTGACGTTCTTCGATTCTAAACTCAGTTAATTGTGCGTCTAACTCTATTCGAGTTCGGAACGATGTTTTGGTGATGGTTCACACAAGCTAAATTTTATTGGAAGGCAGTCATCGTTTTTTTTTTGCAACATTTTTCATGTTGTTGAGGATTTGTAATGACCTCTTTCTTTTGGATTTTTTATCCCTAATTTTTGCCTGACTGTTCTTATTTTTGAGATTACAGTCAGTGGGATGCCCCAGCTTTCTTAAGCCTCTTTCATAGGTTTTGGCTCAGTGGGCTTTTCTCTTTTGAGAGATAATGACTGCCTATGAGATAAGGAACCATCACCATCTTTTGGTTCCAAAGGAATGTTTTTGATGTCATTCGTTGTATTATGAACTGAGAGTTTGCAACTTCAAAGCGCATCTTTTTTGAATTAACTGAGAGACTACCCTGCCCCAGATTTAATTAAAGGTTTCAATTTGTGTTTAAAACAAAAAACTTCTACTTCTTTGGCTCGAAGGGGGTTGACTAGGGATTATCTTCCTTATAACTCCAGTGTTTTGGATTTGAAAGAAACGCCTGTACATCGTCAGCAAGGTCTGTTCAAAAGCATATTGTATGAGATTATGGCATTGTTTTGTCATCCTCCCTCTAAAGGCTTGTAGCTTTTTATCAAGAGTTAAATATCATAAAGAAAGTAGGAAGCGTAATTCAAGAATAGTGAAAACGAGTGGATGAATTCAAGACAAACATATGCAATGCATTAACGAAATAGAGTTTGACATCAACAAAATATTGTTTGAATAACAAAAGAAATTACAACTTGAAAATTCAAATGAAACAAAAGTCTCTTAGTTCGAACTTTGTCATTTTAGGTGGAGAACCCTTAGCGGAAGATTTTCATCTCGCCATCCGGCATGAATTTCAGCACTCCATTGTCAATCAAGTCTTGGATCTTGTTTTTTAAAGCCCAACAGTCGTCGGTGTCATGTCCAGGACTATAGGAGTGGTATACACAAAATGCATCGGGGTGATAGCTAGGAGTAGAGGTATTGGGCTTCTGAATAGGATCCCTTAAAGCAAGCAGATTGACCTCCAACAAGCGTTTCAGTATTAGAGATGATGGTATGTCAGTCTTAGAGAAATGTCTTCCAGACGTATTTTTCTTACGCTGATTACCCTGTTGATGCTGACGAGGTTGTTGCTGGGCTTGTGACCCTGGAGCAAGTTGAGGAGCTTTTCCCTTGTCTTCTTGTCTCAAAGGGGGTTGAATGATGACCTGATCTTCAACCTTAGATGTTTTCCCCACTTGGTTGTCCCGAAGCAGTTTGTTGACGAGAACCCTGAGCTCTTCTTGTCTTTGAGCCAGGTCTTGAATGAGAGCCATCTGGCCCACTAGTTGTCCCATCATCTGGATCTTCATTGTTTCCAGCTCAATCTGAAGTTCTTCCAACTGATCATTCCTGACACTGCTTGAATTCCCTAGGACCATGCCCCTTGTGAGGAGAGCTTTCACTTCTTCTTGCCCCTGAGACAGGTTCAAGAACATTTCTTAAAGTTGAGCATTTTGATCCTGGATATCTTTGACAGTCCTCTCTAGAGCCATCGCTACTGAAATAAACAGTAGGAGAATAAGGAAACCTGAAAAGGAAAACCTGTTACGATGCAATGCATGATATGTGGATGCATGTTTTCAAGGATCTCTCGGGGTAAACACAAGAAAATGTTAGAGGTCAAATTTTGATCAACATCTTTGATTGGGGAACTTTGTTTCAGTGGATTCCTTTCCACGAGAATCAAGCTCACCATGTCAAGTGGGTCATAGCCCCTGATTCAAGTTTTTGCACTTGATTTTTGATGGCGTTTGTTTAGAGGAAAACCCTCTTGCCCTTTGGTAGACGTCTGGTTCAATGTGACCCTGCATTAAGAGACCCTCGAGATCCTTGAAATGGTTATTGAAAATGCTATGGTATGATGTTGTTGTACCCCAAAATTTTCCCTCCTCTTTTTTACAAGAAATCACAGCTTCGGGCTTTTCCTGATTTTTCAGATTGGTTTAAGAATCGGTCAAACAGACTTTTCTTAACAGTCAAACAAAATTAGGGTTTCCATTAACTTTTGAATCAGTTCAAGCAGATTGCTAGGGTTTGGTTGAGTTTGGCTCAGGGTTTGATCAGGCCGACGTTTCTTTGACAATAAATCAAGAATTAGGGTTTGCGCGCGCATTCTCAGAAGGAATTGATTCTGCAGTTCTTTTCAATTGACTCTGGGACATGGGTTGAGGCTTCTGATTGAAAGTTTGAAGTTTAAGTTTGATAAGTGAGATAAAGGACGTATGGACGTTTGTTTGTTTAACTGTGCAATGCTTTTGGTTGTTCGGAACGCCTGACGTTTATTGATTATTTATAATTTCTAAGTTAAAATTATTGGATAATTTCCAATTATTATAATTCAAGGAATTTAAGTAATTAAATAAATAAATGCAGAAGAATTAAAGAATTAACTGACAAAGGATTTTTTATTCATTTTTAATTCTTGTTACAAATGTTTATTTGATACAGTAAATTTATTTACAGTGTTACAACGACATTTATTACAATGATTAAAAATAAATTAAATCTACATTCTAAATTGCTTGAAATCTTCATCTTCTACTACTGCTCCCCTTTGCTCAATTGATATTTATCTGCAAAGACAAAAAAGAAAGAAGTCAAACACAGATGAATTTAGAAAAGCATTCTCAGACAGTTAATCAAAAACTCATCATTAAAAGTGTTGGCCATAATCAGTTTGTTCGTCCTCTCTGCAAATCGCAAGAAGACTCTCTTCTTGGTTCACAAAGAGGGAAAGAAAATATGTTTGCAAGCATATGAATTAATACAAGGCAGCATATTAAACAAAATGCATAAAGTTGCATAAATTGCATTGTCAAAATGGGCAAGCAAGCTGAACAAGTTTCAAACTAAGCAAACTAAATCACAAAGAAGTTGTCAAACTGTCCAAGAGTTGTCAACAGAGCTGCCTATAAGCTAGCAAAAGCAATGCAGAAAATCTGGAAGTATGCAGAGGAAAGACAAAATGCAAGCAATATTTCAAATCTCTTCATCATTTTCCAGCCACACCTTTTCAGAACAACAAGTACAGTTTAAGCAATAAAAAATGCTTTTATCTGTGGAAAGAGAAAAGAGAGAGAGAAGTAGAGGCTTACAGTGGGCAGGCTTAAGACAAATAAATATAACAGATCAACACTGTTAAGAAGGGGGGCAGAACAACACATAGAAAAATATATCACAAAAACAAGATATACCACAAAACTGTAAAGAGATAACAAAAGCCCTCAAGCCTAAGGAAGCAAGCCTTTCAAAGCCTGTAACCCAAAGCTACCTCAAGAAAACAAACCACCAAGCTTACAAACTGCCTTCAAACAAACTCAGTATCAAAACCTGCATATCAACCTGCTTGCCTCAAGCCTGCTTCAAACTGTCTTGAGCCTGCTTCAAGCTAAAACACGAACCTTACAAGCCTGTCAAAGAAAACCTTTCAAGCCTGTCAAAAACATAACAGAAGCAAGCCTAAAAGCTTGTTCATCCAAAAACCTGTTACAATCACAAGCTTGCTCCAAACCTGCCCAAAGCCATACAACCTGCATAATATCTCAAGCCAAAAAGCCTAACACATCCTGCATCAAGAACATCCAAACAAAATTTGTACCACAAACAGAAAAGCCTAAACCCCAACAAGCCAAAATAGCCAAACTTACTCCAAGCCTGTACCAAACTCAAAGCAAAACAAAATGCCTCAGAATATGTTCATCATAGGCTAAACAACAATATCCAACAAAGATCTCAGATTTAACATCATCATTGAAAAAAAACCAACACAGCATCAAGAGAGGAAAAGAAACTCAGAAGAGAGCAATACTGAAGCAAGCATTCTCAGATATTATCATCATTGAAAAGAAACAAAGCCCAAATAGAGGAAGATTGTGAAAGTATCTCAAAAGCACAAATAATCAGAATCAAAATCATCACAGATAAGCAAAAGTTCAGAGGCAAGCAATCAGAGGAGAGGCAAAAGCAAATCATACAGGGTTTTCAGATTATGGCATCATCACTAAACGAAGGTTAAAGACACAAAATACCAGGAAGCAAGCCAGGAAGCAAGTCATCAAGCTCCCACGCCTTGGCTACCTGAGACGCGCCGCCGTCCTCCTCCGTCTCCTCTCCAAAGGTAGTAACTCCTCCCTTTTCTTTAACACCTCACACAAACATAAATAACATAAAAGATCAGAATGTGTCAAAAACCAATAACGTGCAAGACTAAAATCCAAAACCCTAAAACATAAAAAAGAGATCGTAACCTTTTCTCATCACTGCCTTGCTCAACCATGGAGAGAGGGAGATGGACGGTGGCGCTCTGGCAGCTAAGGCGAGGAGGAGCATCAGAAGCTCACGTTCAAGAAGGATGAAGAGGACGATGAAGAAGGTGGAGAGCGGCGCCGTTCGTTCACACAAACCCTTTTTCTGAGACAAAGCAAAGTAAAACCTAAACAAATTGTCAAAACA
The DNA here is from genome assembly GCA_948472305.1 of Vicia faba. Taxonomy (NCBI): domain Eukaryota; kingdom Viridiplantae; phylum Streptophyta; class Magnoliopsida; order Fabales; family Fabaceae; genus Vicia; species Vicia faba. The sequence goes on along the minus strand of OX451737.1, from coordinate 1,119,348,193 downwards.
CGCTTGGGCCTGCCCCTTGAACAAACTGCAAAGCCCAACGAATTCTGGCGCACCCCCCCCCCCCCCCTTTTTGATTTTGTTTGTTCTTTTGTTTGGGCCAAGCATGATCTTCCAAGCCCACCTTTTTTTTACAAACTAACACTTCTTGTTTTATTTATTTTTATTTTTATATAACATGACTTATTTTGTTAAGTAAAATGTTACATTAACTTTTTTATACAAAATTTTCTTAAATGTTTCTTTTTATTTTAGAACAATTAAAAAGGCATAAATCTTAGGTTTATTAAGTTTAGCAATTTTTTCTTTATTAAAACCTTTTTTGTTTAATTTAAACCTTGTATATAAAACATTAATAAAAAATGCATAAAAAATAGAATTTTTAAGATTAAATTTTTCTTTCTTTAAGAACCTTTTGTTTATATAACATTAACAAAAAATACCAAAAATAATAATAATACTTAATTTGCATCATTTGTAAATAATCACATACATTGCACAATACTTTTATTTCTCTTTGATTCTTATACTTTGCTATATTTTTACATTGCGAATATGACGATTCGATTTGGTTGTAAATAATATTTGGACACTACTATTCTGATGAGACTCATCCCCATTTGTAAACATTTGTACCCCCATCCCCGGATACTTATTTGTAATAGCTTAGACTTTAAATTCCCGCAATTTATCACTTTCTATATACTGTATAGTAATTAGGGTTTGTATGCGAAGATTCAAAATCAACCGCTAGATAACCTAACACAAAGACAAATGCATGACAATCAATACACAATTCACACTTGCACCCCTAGGGTAATCCCGCTTGTTGCCTTCCAAAATGGGCCATGGTTGCATGTTAAGTGTCTTTGGCAAAACAAAAACAAATCAAATGATCATAGTCCCTCGATGACGCTATCAAGTTTCCTAAACAAAAATGATCAAGTCCCTTGAGAAAATTGCCAAAGACACTTGGCACTATTGCCTTCATGGTCTAAACGATGACCCGCGCCCGTCCCGTTAACATCCTAACACAAGGTTGTTCACCAAATACAATGGTGAAACAACACTGTTAAAAGGGTTAAAAATCATAAGAAAGACCTTTGAGTAAATTAGGGTAGACCAACTCTTAGTTACTTGATCAAACTTGCAAAACACACTTTCCTACTTTCAAAAACACACTCCACAACACAACTTTCAAAACAAACTTTCAAAAAAACATTGAAACATCTTTTCAAAAAGACAAACACCTTTGTAAAACATTCGAGTAAAGAATTGTTACAATGGTTGCCTAGACAAGGCATCTTTTTCGAAACATTTTCAAAACCACACACACAAAACACCATTTCACACAATTGAAAATCAAGGCAAGTCATCTAAAACAAGTAACTAAGAGCCCATGGATAACCATGGATGAAAAGGGTGCTAGCACCTTCCCTTTTCATAATCTACCCCCCGAACCCACGAAAACATCTCAAAGGTCTTTCCTGTGCTTTTTGACCTTTCCTTTAGGATAAAATAAAAAGTCGGTGGCAACTCTTGCTAAACCGAACAAGTGCGAACACAAACGCAAAACCTCAAGTCAGTTCTCCCACCGTATCACAGATGTTATGATGTTATGTAAAAGTAAGCAAGTGTATATACAGGTAGTCATATTCACATAAAGCAGACAAGTCCTTAGGTTTAGGCTTGCATGGGGTTGGTAGGTAAGTACCCTCTTGAAGTTAGTTGGCTCAAACCTGTCCTAAAATAGAAATCGGGTTTTAAGGAGCTCAATATCACTGGATTATTTTCCGTGTTCATTGTTTTAGTTTAGCCACTTAACTGGCGACCAAAATATTCCAAGAAAACAATCCTCAATGAGTGTAGTATCGAGTATCTACCAACTTCGGACTGCACCAAAGTCGGTCACCTCACTACCCCTAAAAAGGCCAAGATGGTCAAGTAAGGTTCTAAAGTCCATTGATGCTTCATGACACCATGCGGCGGCCCCGTACTCTCCTTGATTCAACTCAAGGGTTACCGGTACCAACCAAAGTGCCACATCAACGTAGCTACTGTTTCAACCATGTCGGTATACCCCGCACAGTTCCCTCATAGTTTATTGCTACTTACCTAAAAAGGTTCCCCCAAATCCGGGTGTAGGATTTAAAACAAACCCAAACAAGGAACCCCAAAAGTAAAGCAATGAAAGCAATCAAAGTAAGCATGTAAAGGTGATCTAAAACCCTAAGGTAACCCCACTTTTAGAAATATTCCCCAGCAGAGTCGCCAGTTCTGTGATACGGTGGGAGAACTGACTTGGGATTTGCGTTTGGTTTCGCACTTGTTCGGTTTAGCAAGAGTCGCCACCGACATTTTATTTTATCCTAAGGAAAGGTCAAAAAGCACAGGAAAGACCTTTGAGATGTTTTCATGGGTTCGAGGGGTACATTATGAAAAGGGAATGTGCTAGCACCCTTTTCATCCATGGTTATCCATGGGCTCTTAGTTACTTGATTTAGATCACTTGCCTTTGCTTTTCAATTGTTTGAAATGGTGCTTTGTGTGTGTGGTTTTGAAAATATTTTGAAAAAGATGCCTTGTCTAGGCAACCTTTGTAATGATTCTTGTTTGAATATATACAAAGGTGTGTGTCTTTTTGAAAAGATAATTCAATGTTTTGAAAGTTGTTTTGAAATTGTTTTTGAAGTTGTGTTGTGAAGTGTGTTTGAAAAATGGCAAGGATGTTTTGCAAGATTTTTGATCAAGTAATTAAGAGTTGTCTACCCTATTTTACTCAAAGACCTTTCTCATGTTTTTAACCCTTTTAATAGTGTTATTTCACCATTGTGCTTGATGAACAACCTTGCGTTAGGATGTTAAACGGGACAGGCGCGGGTCATCGTATACAATCACTGAAGGCAACTTGTGAGACGCTCTAGCAATTTTGTAAGGGACGAGATCGTTTTATCGAAGGCAACGTCGAGGGTCATCGAGGGACTATGATATTTGTTTATCGAAGGGACATTTGCTAGAGTGTCTCATACTCGAGGGACATGATTGTATTTTCCGAGGCAACAAGCGAGGTTACCCTAGAGGTGCAAGTGTGAATTGTGTATTGACTTTCATGCATTTGTCTTTGTATTAGGTCAACTAACGATCGATTTTAGATTTTCGCATACAAACCCTAATCTCTAATCATGGCATATTTAAAAAAAGCATAAAGTGCGAGAATTAAATTATGAGCTATTACAGAAGAGTATCTGGGGATGGGGGTACAAATTATTTACAAATGGGGATGAGTCTCATCAGAAAAATGTCCCAAATATTGTGGGTTACAACCAAATTGAATCGATGCAATTCAAATACGTAAGAATATGACAAAGTGTGAGATAATGGAAATCAAAAAAAGTATGAGATGCATATTTATTTACAAATGATCAAAAATAAAAAATGTAACTTAAAAGATTAAGTATTATTTTATTTATTGTATTTTGGTTAATGTTATAAACAAAAGTTTTAAAGAAAAGAAAAATCATTTAAAGCTTATTGTATATGTATTTTAAATGTAATAATTGTTTTAAGAAAAATTGTTAATGAAATTTTAATATGTTCTCTTTTAAAAAAAAGATTTAGGTTATAGAGAGTAAAAGCAAAGTAAATAAAAAAGGGTGTGGGTTTTCAAGATATTAAAAGAAAAGGAACAATGGGCCTTAGGGGGTGCATTTGGCCCAAATGACAAAACAAAATACATCAACAAAGGGGGTGCATGCGCTGAAAGCCATTGGGCTTTAGTTAGGTTTATGGGGCAGAAGCCCAATTGCAATGTTCAAGTTTTTGTTAGGGTTTGGTTTGCGTTTTCAGAATTAGGTTTGCAGTTCATGAACGGCGCCGCTCCTTCTCTCGTCTTCGTCCTCTTCATCGTTCTCAAACAAATAAACTGAATGTCCTCTCCCCTCGCCTTAGGATACCAGAGCGATACCTCCACTCCCTCCTCCCCGTGATTGTACAAGGCGGCGATTTAAAAAGGTATTGTTTTGTTCTTGACGCGTTTTTTAGATTCGATTATTGCATGTTATTGTTCACAGTGTTTTAATGATGGATGTTTTGGTGTGAGATGTAGAAAAAGAAAGAGGGAAAGGAAAATACTACCTTTGGAGTTTAATTTCTTGGAGAGTGGACGGTGGAGAGGGAGCTTGGAATGGTGGCGGTCTAGGGTGGCCGGAGGAGGGAGCGTGATGACACTGCTTGCTTACTTTGGGTATTTCTATATCCTTCGCTTGATGATGATATATATTCTGAGAACACTTGCTTCTGAGTTTTTGATATGTTTTTCTTTGTTTTGGTTATGTTGAGTCTGATGATGAAATTATTTTGAAGATTGTTGTTTGTTCTTTTCACTTATAACTCCTTCCTCTTTGTGGGATTTGTCGATTTTCAATGATGAGCTTCGTTCTGAGATATTTCTATTATTGTTGTCGATTTGGTGTTTGGATAATAGGTCTGAGTTTGTTTGTTTGGTAAGGCAGGTTTGAGACTTGCTATGCTTGTGATTTTTTTGAAGTAGGCTAGATGTTTTGGTTTTCTACAGGTTTTGCAAGTTGATAACTTGCAGTTTCTTGGTCACAAGTTTGGTGTTTTGGTATACAGGCTTATGCTTATGTAGGTTTGTGTTTTTGGCAACAGGTCTTTGTTTGTTTGGTAAGGCAGGTTTGAGACTTGCTATGCTTGAAGGTTTGTTTGGTAAGGCAGGTTCTACAGGTTGTGAGGCAGGTTCTGCTTCTGCTGTTCGTTATTTTTTTTAGGCATGTTGAGGCAGTTTGTGGGTTTTCTGTGTTGGTTACTGCTTTTTTGAGATGCAGTTTTGTATATGCAGGGTTATGGAGAAAGCAGGCTTCAAGGCCTGTTGTGCTTTAGGCAGGCTTGTATTTGTAACACAGGTTTGAAGGCTTGTTGGTATTTTTGATAGCCGTTTGGAGGTTATGCAATCTGTTCCTTTATCTCTCGTGTTTTTCTGCTTGTTATATTATTTCTCTGGTTTCTCTTCTCTCTCCTTTACAGCCTGTCAAAACTGCAAACTGTAAAACCTATCACTAGGTTCTCTCATTCCTCTCTCTCTTTAAGCATTTTAAATTGCTTAATTATCTTTGATTTTCTAAAAAATTGGGTTGTCTAGGAAATGATGAAAAAAAGCATCTTTGACAAGTTTTTACTTGTCAAATATATTGCTTCCTGCTGTCTTGCCTTTTGTCTGCTGCATTGCTGTTTTTATGCTTCATTACCATTTTTGTTAAATCTGTCTTGTAGCAATTTTGTATTGTAGCTGAATGTGGGAATTTATTTGCTGCTGAGCCTATGCTTTTGTTTGACTCACCTGGCATTTTTGGCGCCTGTTTGCCTCTTTGAACTTTGTAACACATTTTGCTTGGTTAATGTAACTTGGCATTTGGTAACTCAGTTTGCTGCTTGGAACTTTTTGTTATTAGTTTTCTTGGCCAATGTAACTTGGAACTTTTTTGTAATTCAAACATGTTTTTGCATTGAGTTTGACATGCTTGCATTTATATTTTACTTTTCTCTGTGAACCGAGAAGAGTGATCTTCTGGTGATTTGCGGAGAGAAAAATAAAGCGTGATGAAAAAATAGGCAATCTGATTCTAGACGGCCAATTTTAATGATGATTTTTTCTCTTCTTTTCATTTCAAATAATATTGTACTGACTTTCTTTCTCTTCTTTTCTCAGGTAGGTACCAGTTGAATAAATAGTAGAACATCAAAGATTTCAAGATTTAGGCTTTAGATTTATTTTTTCACTTATTGTAAAAATATCATTGTAAACACTGTAAATTATGAATTTACAATATTCGAATAATCATTTGTAACAATACTTGAAATAAATAAATAAAAGTCTTGGTCAAATATTTCATTCTTTATTTTGCATTGTTTATTTAATTATTTAAGTCTCTTTAAATTAAAATAACTGGGAATGTATCCCAATGACTTTAATCCAAATGAAATAAACAACCAATAAACTTTTGCAATCTTGCAATCCTGCATTAATCATCAGACGCCTGGCATTCCAGTTAACCGTGCTTTATACAGTTAATCAAACAAGTGTTCCATACACTTTTCACTCCACTGATCAAACCAATGCCTCACAGTTTCAAACAAAGCCTCAGCTCCTATCTCAGATCTTTAGGTTCTTTGAGAACAACCAGCAATCTTGAACAAGCATGACAATAATGTAACGATTAACTGATTATTTGAGGAGTCAGTTCCTTCTGAGAAATGCAAATGAAAAAAAACCTAATTCTAGATTGACTGATAAAGAAAAGTTTGTTTGACCGATTCTTGAGCCAATCTCGAAAATCAGAGAAAACCCTGGGGTTGTGATTTCTTGTAAAAAGGGGTGGGAAAATTTTGGGGTATAACACCAAGAAAACATCTCAAAGGTCTTTCCTGTGCTTTTTGACCTTTCCTTTGGATAAAATAAAAAGTCGGTGGCGACTCTTGCTAAACTGAAACATTTGCGAACACAAACGCAAAACCTCAAGTCAATTCTCCCACTGTATCACAGAACTGGAGACTCTGCTGGGGATAATCTAAAAATTGGAGTAACCTTAGGGTTTAGATCACCTTTACATGCTTATCTTGTTTTCTTTGATTGCTTTACATTTGGTTCTCTTGTTTGGGTTTGAATCCTCCACCCGGAATTTTGGGAAACATTCATAGGTAAATATCAATACATTGTGGAAACTGTGCGGGGTATACTGAAATGTTTGAAGCAATAGCTATATTAGTGCGACATATTTGTGGGTATCGGTAGCCTTTGAGTCAATCAAAGAGAATACGGGGCCGCTGAGTGATGTCATGAAGCACTAATGGACTTTTAGAACCTTTACTTGACCATCTTGGCCTTTTTTAGGGGTAGTGAGATGACCGGCTTTGGTGCAGTCCGAAGTTGGTAGATACTCGATACTACACTAATTGAGGGTTGTTTTCTTGGAATATTTTGGTCGCCAGTTAAGTGGCTAAACTGAAAAAATGAACACAGAAAATAATCCAGTGATATTGAGCTCCTTAGAACCCGGTTACTATAGGACTGGTTGAGCCAACTAACTTCAAGAGGGTAGTTACCTATGAAACCCCATGCAAGCCTGAAACTAGGATCTTGTGTGATTTGTTTGTACATATACTTTTGCATACATCATGAACATCATAAAGCATCATATGCATCCACTAACCATTTCAAGGGTTCGGATCTTTATATTTGTTCTTGTTTTGTAGGTTATGGAATCTCTTCGCAGGAAAACAATCCAGGTCAACCTTGTGAGAATCCCTCCTCAACTCAAGGAGCTTACTTCTAAGATTCCAGAGAATTCTCTCTTCAGTGAAAGACATGGTAGACTTCTCAACTTGGTCAACTCCAACATTAAAGAAGACATGGTGAAAGTTCTCTTCCAGTTCTTTGACCCCTACACCATTTCTTTACATTTCCTGATTACCAACTAGTACCTACTTTGGAGGAATTTTCTCAACTCTTGAGGATTCCTATTCTCTATCAACTACCCTACAACGGTACGGAAAGAGAACCAAAGCCTGAAGATGTTGCTCAAGCCCTACACTTGCAACCATCTGATATCAAGGGTCATTGGGAAACCAGAAGTGGTGTCAAGGGTTTCTTGGCAAAGTTTTTGTTCGAGAAGGCACAAGACTGCTGGAATTCTCTAGATCTGCAAGCTTTTGAGGAGATTGTAGCACTTCTCATCTATGGGTTGGTCTTGTTTCCAAACCCTGATCAGCTTATAGATGTGAATACTGTCAAGATTTTCATATCTCGGAATCCTGTGCCTACATTGCTTGGGGACATCCTATACTCATTTTACACACGAACAATGAGGAAAAGAGGTGTTCTCATGTGTTGTACTCCTCTTCTAGCAAGGTGGTTTATTTCTCACCTTCCCCAGTCAGTCTTGAAGAATGAACAAGGCTTGAGGTGGTCGCAACGATTGATGTCTCTTATACATTCTGATGTTCATTGGTGTTCTCGGTCTAGAGAAAATGTCATCATCATTGATCGTTGTGGGGAATTCCCTAATGTCCCACTACTTGGCATTAGGGGAGGCATTACCTACAACCCCTGATTGGCTCTAAGACAATTTGGGTATGCCCGAAGGGATGGCCCTCATGACATGCTGATTCCAGACGTGGTTTTTGACTTCGACAACGATGCTTAAGGACTTTGACAAAGGTTTATCCGAGCTTGGAGGATGCCCAACAAAGTGGATAGTAAGACACTGGGACACAAGAATTCCACCCCCCTTGAGCCTTACCTCAAGTGGGTGCGAACCCGCGCCCAGAGTCTTATGATGCCTTACCCATACATTCTACCTATGATCAAAGAGCCTGTTATGGAAGGAGAGGTTCCATACACCCTCCTACATCCTGACATGCCAACATCATTGGAAGAATTGCAAAAGAGTTGGATATAGATCAAGGAAAAACAGAATACTTTTGAAGCCAGCTTAAACGCCAGTGAGAAGAAGGTTTTGGAACTTACTCATAAACTCCACAAAGAGCAGACCCTTAACACCTACATCGCACAAAAGAGGATGCGCAACGTCTTTTTACATTAAGAATTTTGTAATATTTTTCCCATGGGGCATTTATGTACTAACAAATTTCTTCTTATTAATATGACGTGTGTTTTTTTTGTTTGCAACAACTTTGAATTTCTGAATCCTTGAATGCATTACATGAATACATATCATTCATCATATGCATAAACAGGTCTTCATACCAGGTTTCCTTATCTTTCTGTTGTTTATTTCAGCAAGATGGATATAGAGCAGACGGTCAAAGATCTGCAAGCACAGAATTCGCAATTCCAACAACTCCTCATGACCTTGGCAAAGGGTCAAGAGGACCTTAAAGCACTGTTAGAGAAGGAAAAGGAAAAAGAAAAGAAGAAAAATAAAAGAGTTAGTGTGGCCACTATGGGAAGAAGATTTGAGAACCAAGCTAGGAGAGTCCTGGATTTCCCCTCGACGTCTGATGAAGGGGTTGGAAAAGTAAAAGGAGCTGCAGTACCTTCCGAGTCTGAGGCTGAAGAGGAAGAAGAAGAAGAGGATGAAGATTACTCTGAGCAGTAGTACCCTCCAGCGGACGATAAGTATAAAAATCTGGAAGATCGGCTGGAAGCCATGGAGGTACAAAGAGTACATGGGTTGGATTTTGAAGAACTAGGGTTGGTTGCTGGGATCGTCATTCCCCCAAGTTCAAAGTGCCTACATTTGCTAAATACGACAGTTTGTCCTGTCCGAAGATGCATTTGCAGTCCTACGTCAGAAAGATCCAACCTCACTCTTCTGATAAGGATCTGTGGGTCCACTTTTTTCAAGATAGTTTGTAAGGTACGCAATTGGACTGGTTCTATCAGCTTGAGAGATCTGATGTACATAACTGGGAGGATTTGGCTGCTGCTTTCTATCGACAATACCAATATAACGCAAATTTAACGCCTACTCGTACTCAATTATAGAGTATGGGTATGGTCTCTAATGAAGGCTTTAAGGAGTATGCCCAAAAGTAGCGGGATTTGGCTGGAAGGGTTCAGCCACCATTGTCTGAAAGAGAGCTGGTTGATATGTTTCTAGGGACCCTGTCAGGTCCATTCTTTAATCACTTGATCGGGAGCTCATTTGCAGGGTTCACCGAATTAATTCGGACGGGTGAAAGGGTCAAAGCTGGCATTAAGAGCGGTAAAATTCAGAAGGATGCATCTGCTTCCACTGCTATCAAGAAAACCTTTCCAGCCAAGAAAGAAGTTTCTGCTGTTTACACCCAGAGAAATCAAGGAAGAATGGAGCGCTGACCAGCGGTGGGGGCTGTGATGATTCAGAACTCCTCAGTCGATAAACCTCGAAGCAGTTAACCTAGAGCTAACCAAACCAGGTTGGAAAGGCCACAACGACAATTCACTCGGATCAATATGACACCTGCTCAGGTTCTCCCTCATCTGTTAAAGTTAAACCTTACAAACTTGAAAGATGCGCCAAAAAACCCAAATACCTCTTCTCCCTATTATCATTCAAATGCAAAATGTGCATATCATTCGGATAGTGTGGGGCACGACACCAACAACTGTTGGGCCCTTAAAAACAAGATCCAAGATTTAATAGATGCCAAGTAGGTGGAGTTTGATGCCCTCGAAAAACCTAATGTGATATCCGCTCCTATGCCAAAACATGGTCATAATGTCCATGCTATTGTAGAAGATATTCATGTTACTGCTGTTGATGGCTTAATGACTCTGTTGCCAATGATCAAGATGAATCTGTTGAAAGTCGGGATTTTCCCAGGCTGTGAAAAAGATTGTTACCTTTGTTCGACTTTGCAATCTGACTGTCCACTGTTGGAGTCATGCATCCAACGCCTGATGGATATTCAAGAAATCCTCTTCAAGAAAACTCCTGTTACTCCTATTACTCTAATCAATGATGTTTCTATAATCACCATTTCCGACAATCTTTCCAAGGTCTCCAAAAGACCTGTTAAGATTACACCCGATCCAACGTTTGTACCGCTGAAGATTACTATGCCGGGGCCTATCCCATACAAGTCCAATAAGACAATACCGTGGAATTATTGAGGAGAGATCTTCTATCACGGTGTGAAACAAATCGAATCAGTGGAAGAGAATTCCGATGAAGAAACTACTGACATAGGAAATATTGCAGGGACAAGTAAGATCACTCGTAGCGTAAGAATCTTCTCTCCAGAGATTGCTCCTCCACGGGCAGTCTTCGGACCCTCAAGTGCTCTTGTGCCTGTCAAGATATCTGTGTGAAGTCCAGTAATTGAAGAAATTGTTACTCCCGAAGTTGTACCCTCTGCTGTTATTGCTGATAAAGGTAAGGGGATCCAAGAAGCGCCCGTCAGGACGAGGGCTCAGACTTTGGTTATCTCCGAGACCACACAAAAGGAAATGGAGGAGATTTTAAAGATAATTAAGAAGAGCGACTATGATGTCGTAGAGCAGTTGGGGCAAACCCCTTCAAAAATCTCTATACTGGTGTTATTGCTCTGCTCCGAGGCTCATGCCAAAGCTTTGATCAAATTTCTAAAGACGACGCACGTGCCTCAAGAAACTTCTGCGAACCAGTTTCAAGAGTGTGTAGCCAGCCTTACAGCCGACAATGGTCTTGGCTTCTCTGATGCCAATCTAACATCTAAGGGAAGAAAGCATAATGATGCACTGCATGTTTCGGTAGAGTGCAGAGGGACCACACTTGATCACATTCTGGTTGATACCGGTTCATATTTAAATGTCCTACCAAAGCAAGCATTGGATAGGATATACTGTGAAGGTTTGACCTTAAAGCCCAGTAATATCATTGTTAGAGCCTTCGACGGTTCTAAGCGGATGGTTCACGGAGAGGTGGACATCCCAATTAAGGTGGGAACGGAAATTTTCAACTCTACATTTTATGTGATGGACATCCGTCCTTCATATTCATGCTTGTTGGGAAGGCCATGGATCCACAACGCTGGGGCAGTCACTTCTTCTCTACACCAGATGCTCAAATACCCAGTCCAGGGTAAGATCATAATAGTTCATGGTGAGTAGGAGTATATGATAAGCCACCTTAATTCTTACTGCTACGTGGAGTTAGATGGTGAATTCATAGAAACACCTTTCCAACACTTTGAAGAGGTTTCTCCTGAAGTTGTGGTAGCCAAGACAATGACTGTTGTGCCCATCATTACCAAACCTGTGTCCCGGATGTCATCCCTTAAAGATGCGGAGGCTGTGATCAAGGAAGGAGGAAGCACAGTATGGGGTCAACTGCCAGATTTTCCTTACAAGACAAATAAGTTCAGTTTGGGGTTTACTGCTGCTAGTCAGAAAGCTGTGCGTCGCTCCCGGGCTGGAGGACCGCCATTGAAAATCACTCATCATGGAGTTCATGCTTTAGAGGATGATGAAGAAGAAAGCAATTTTTAAGACTGGATCTTTCCAACCATTGAAGGAGGACTGAACAACTGGGAGGCGAAAGACTTTGTTCCCATTACTTTCATCAATCAGTAATTTATCATTCTTCAGGAAATCATCCTGGATTCTCAGAGTCTCTCTGAAACAAATCCAAGTCCTGAATTATCATTTCTTCCCAAGCAAACCATTTACAAGAGCAAAATGATCACACAAGCTCTGAAGGCAACGCTTTTACCTTGAAAAATTAAATTCTAAACATTTGGAATTTTTCTCTAAAAAATGGGTGTTTAAGAAGAAAATAGCACTTCAGAACTTCTGGACCAAACTCCAGACAGAAATGGTCAGAAGTTGCAAGCTTGTCTCAACGCAGTCAGAAGTTGGCTCTTCAGCAGCTACATTAACTCAGTTAGAGGTTGCAAACGTGGTTCAGCACGTAAGCCTCAAACAGAACATGGCTCTTTCAGCAGTTACGCAAGATCAACCAAGGTTTGCTAGAGGAATGCAAAGGAAGCAAAGAAGTCTGAAGGCTCCTTCAAGACATGCTGAAATCAGAAGATGAAAGGGTCAGAAGAGTGGGTGTTACACTGACACAGAATCTCTAAGTCCAGGATTTCCAGAAGCAAATCCAAGGAACGTGTTAGAAAGTCAGGAGAACCCCCAGAATTTGCTGAGACAGCAAGAGGCCAAAATCAGAGCTTGGTTCACGTTGTTTTTGGTAAAACAGAACTGCTGGTTCAGGTTTTCTCCTATTACAAGAATTTTGGTGTTGATAAGTCTCATCACCATTTAATGCTCATTAATGCTCCCAACCACTCCTGAACATTCATCCAAGAGGTCCCTTCACGTGTGGCTTGGTAAACACCTTTCTGCAGGCTTAAGCATGGGTCTACACGCCACCTTCCACCTATAGAGGTCACTTCTCCTCAATCCTTGCCTGTTATTCTAGCCTAGGCTGAAAAGCTGTGCAGTATCACAACTTTCCATGAACTTCTTTCAAACAAAAAAATTTAACCTCTATTGGCGCCTTTAACGTTCAAGAATCCACAAGAGCTTTGCCTATAAATAGAGCACAATTGACCATTAAGAAGAGCGCCATAGAAAACCAGAAAAAAATTGCTAGAAGAGAAACAGAAATTTTTAGAAAGAAAATACTTTGAAACTCTGTCAAAAAATCCCGGTGTTTCAAGAGCCTCAAACATAACTTTGAATCTCCTATCTCAAAACCTCATTTGTACCCATATTGCTTCTTAATTAAAGAAATACGCCCCTACAGCTTCTGACCACATATACTCTCTATCCACCCCTTCAAAAAGGAACCTGTCCAGAACACCATCAGAGCTAAAAGCTAGCTCTCACTCACAAACTTTTCCAACAGCCAGGTAAGCACCTGCTGACCTTCATCGCACTGCTAAGCATCATCAGCTTTGCATGCTCAAATAAACATAATGTAAATATCATGTTGCTGCTGTTTGCATTCTGAGGATTTTCATACCTCAGAATGTTTGAGTAGGGAGTAAATCAGCGTAGAACCTGCCTGTGACCTTGTTGGTTCTATCTCCTAAAACATTTTGACAGTTGCTGAAGCTGTCCCGAACATGTTTATTGTTTTGTGGAACAATAACAAAACTGCAGATGTTCTGACTAGCACAAGGAGAAGCCAAGTGCTGACTTTGACGTTAGCACATCTGAAGTCTGTTCTGCTGTCATTAATATCAGAACTTCTGAAGATTATTGTATTTCCAGCAGGATCAGAACTTCTGATATCCCCACTAACAAACTTTTGTCTTGCAGCGCATGGGGGTCAGAACTTCTGATCTTCCCACTAACAGGTTTCTGTTTTGCAGGTGCTAGAGTCAGAAGTTCTTACTCATACAGTTCAACCAAAAGGTTGATAATCTGGCAGCAGGCCTGAGTCAGAACTTTTGATGGCCTCTCAGTAGCGTGCTGGCTCTCTCTCTCTCTTTTTCTCTATCTTGCCTTTGTTATTTTCTTTTCTTATCTATTTTTCTCATTGAACCACCCCATGTACAAATGTGTATCCCCACCCCCCTAATTGCTGTAATAGCGTAGGATTTTATATTTCTGCTTTTTATCGCTTTCAAATATAAATGCTAGTAATTAGGATGTGTATGGCAAGATAAAATCAATGAAATAGAAAATCCTAATTCAAAGATAATCTCTTGTATGCAACAAAACACACTTGCACACTTACACCCCTAGGGTTACATCCACTTGTTGCCTTCAAAAATGGGCCATGTTTGCATGTCAAGTACTTTGGCAAAACAAAACAAAACAAAGACAAACAAAAATTATCATAGTCCCTCGATGACGCTATCTTGTTGCCTAAACAAAATGATCATAGTCCCTCAAGAAAATTGCTGAAATACTTTACACTATTGCATTCATGGTCTATACGATGACCCGCGCCCGTCCCGTTAACATCCTAACACAAGGTTGTTCACCAAATACAATATTGAAACAACACTGTTAAAAGGGTTAAAACATAAGAAAGATCTTTGAGAAATTTAGGGTAGATAGCTCTTGGTTACTTGACCAAACTTGCAAAACAATCCTTGCCATTTTCAAAACACACCTCACAACACAACTTCAAAAACAACTTTCAAAAAACATTGAAACATCTTTTCAAAAAGACAAACACCCTTGTAAAACATACAAACAAGAATTGTTACAAAGGTTTCCTAGACAAGGCATCTTTTTCAAAACATTTTCAAAAACCACACACAAAGCACCATTTCAAACAATTGAAAAGCAAAGGCAAGTGATCTAAGCAAGTAACTAAGAGCCCATGGATAACCATGGATAGAAAGGGTGCTAATACCTTCCCTTTCTATAATCTACTCCCCGAACCCAAGAAAACATCTCAAAGGTCTGTCTTGTGCTTTTTGACCTTTCCTTAGGATAAAATAAAAAGTCGATGGCGACTCTTGCTAAACCGAAACATTTGCAAACACAAACGCAAAACTCCAAGTAAGTTCTCCCACCGTACCACAGAACTGGCGACTCTGCTGGGGAGGATGTTTAAAAGTGGAGTAACCTTAGGGCCTAGATCACCTTTTGTATGACTAATTGTTTGCTTTGATTGCTTTACATTTTGGTTCTCTTGTTTGGGCTTGAAATCCTCCACCCGGATTTGGGGAAACATTCATAGATAGCAATACATTGTGGAAACTGTGCGGGGTATACCGACATGGTTGAAGCAGTAGCTATGTTAGTGTGACATATTTGTGAGTACCGGTAGCCCTTGAGTAGTCAACGAGAATACGGGGCCGCTGAGTGATGTCATGAAGCACTAACGAACTCTTAGAACCTTACTTGACCATCTTGGCCTTTTTAGGGGTAGTGAGATGACCGACTTTGGTGTAGTCCGAAGTTGGTAGATACTCGATACTACACTCATTGAGGGTTGTTTTCTTAGAATACTTTGGTCGCCAGTTAAGTGGCTAAACCAAAACAATGAACATAGAAAATAATCCAATGATATTGAGCTCCTTAGAACCCGGTTTCTATTTTAGGACAGGATGAGCCAACTAACTTCAAGAGGGTACTTACCTACGAACCCCATACAAGCCTAAACCTAAGGGCTTGTTTGCTTTGTGTGAATATGATTGCCTGTATATATATACTTGCCTACTTTTGCATACATGTACATAACATCATAACATCATACCATAGCATTTTCAATAACCATTTCAAGGATCTCGAGGGTCTTTTGATACAGGGGCACATTGAACCAGACATCTACCAAGGGCAAGAGGTTTTCTCCTCTAAACAAATGCCATCAAAGATCAAGTGCAACAACTTGAATCAGGGGCTATGACCCACTTGACATGGTGAGCTTGATTCTCGTGGAAAGACATCCACCATTGCAAGGTTCTCCAATCAAAGATGTTGGTCAAAGTTCAACCTCTAACATTTTCTTGTGTTTACCCCGAGAGATCCTTGAAAACATGCATCCACATATCATGCATTGCATCATAACAGGTTTTCCTTTTCAGGTTTCCTTATTCTCCTACTGTTTATTTCAGTAGAGATGGCTCTGGAGCAGAATATCAAGGGCATCCAGGCTCAAAATGTTCAACTTCAAGAGATGTTCTTGAACCTATCCAAGGGGCAGGAAGAGTTGAAAGTACTCCTCGCAAGGAACTTGGCCGAGAAAAATTCGGAAGAAAATAAGGAAAAACAGTTGGAACAACTGCAAACTGAGGTTGAAGCAATGAGAACCCAGATGCTAGGGAAGATGGCTCTTATCCAAGGCCTAGCCCGAAGACAAGAAGATCTGGGAACCATTATCAATCAATTTCGTCAAGACGGTTGCAACCGTATGGGGCAAACAATCAGGATCAAAAATCAAGGCCTTGCTCAGCTTCCCATGAGACAAGAAACCGGTTTAAAGGAGAGAAGACCTTCTCGCTTTGCTTCCACATCACGAGCCCAACAACGACTTCGTCAACATCAACCGGATAATCATCCAAAGGGGGAAAGACTTCATAGGCAATTCACCCAAATCAACATGCCGTTGTCACAAGCATTGCAGCACATGTTGAAGATGAATCTGATTACGGTGATAAACCCTCATCCGAACCCCAAAACTTTTTCTCCCAGCTACAATCCAGATGCCAGGTGTGCCTATCATTCTGATAGTCCTGGACATGATACAAATGATTGTTGGGCGTTGAAGTACAAAATTCAAAACCTGATCGACGAAGGAATGCTGGAGTTCACACAAGATGGCCAGACTGAATTCTTCTGCCAAAGGTCCACCACCTAAAGTGACAAGTTTAGACAAAGAGGCTTCTGTTCATTTGAATTTTCAAGTTGTAATTTCTTTTGTTATCCAAACATTTATCTGTTAATGTCAAACTCTGTTTCATTAATGCATTGAATACATTTGTCTTGAATTCATCTATTCGTTTTCACTATTCTTGTGCTTTCTTTATGATATTTAACTCTTGATAAAAAGCTGCAAGCCTTTAGAGGGAGGATGACGAAACAATGTTGTAATCTTATACAATATGCTTTTGAATAGACCTTGCTGACGATGTACAGGCATTCTTTCAAATCCTAAACACTGGAGTTATAAGGAAGATAATCCCTAGTCAACCCTTTCGAGCCAAAGAAGTTGGAGTTTTCTGTTCTAAACAAATTAAAACCTTTGATTTAAACCTGGGGCAGGGTGGTCTCTCAGTTAATTCAAAAAAAAAGATGCGCATTAAAGTCGCAAACTCTCAGTTCGTAATACAACGAATGGCATCAAGAACATTCCTTTGGAACCGAAAGACAGTGATGGTTCTTTATCTCTTAGGCAGTCAATCTCTCAAAAAAGAAAAGCCCACTGAGCCAAAACCTACAAAGGAGGCTTAAGAAAGCTGGGGCATCCCGCTGACTATAATCTTGAAAACAGGAACAGTCAGGCAAAAGTTAGGGATAACAAATCAAAAGAACGAGGTCATTACAAATCCTCAACAACATGAAAAATGTTGCAAAAGAAAAAGGAGATGATGACTGCCTTCCAAAGTCAACTTGTGTGAACCATCACCAAAAAAAGTCGTTCCAAATTCAAATGGAGTTCGACATACAATTAATTGAGTTTAGGATTGAAGAACATCACGAAGAGCGGGTGGGTACAAATATACTTTGAGCCTTTATCCTTTGTTTCTTAAACCGTGAACCAAGCCACGTTACAACCCTTCAAAAGTCCTAATTGAAGCATGGGTTAGTTTGAAAGCATACTGTTACAAAAGGTATCCTGACTCCTGTAAGGCTTTGCCCTAAATCTTGCGTTGAATTTGTCTTATAAAAAGTTTTCTGCTAAAAAACGCATTTTTTCAAAACTTCGAGACAGACATAAACTTTGCATTACTTGAATATCATTGTTTGCATTTAGCTATTTGTTTGACAGCAGAGAAATTCACACAATGAATATCCGATGAACGAAAGATCTCTCAGTGGGAAAAATCACTTCAAAAAGGATGACGCTTCCATTGACAAATCTCCTATCAACAAGGGGGCATGACATGTCACTATCCAGTTAACCTGGGACAGTCCAGTCAAGATTTCAACAAATCTTTCCAAGTTCAGTTAACCTGGGGCAAGTCTCCCTAACCACCACTTGGGGCATTTAAACGTCAATCTCAGGGTTACGAACAGTCCAAGTTTCCTGGCAATATCACAAGCATCTGATACTAGGGGCAGTGATGAAACCTCTCCGAAATCTTTCTGAAAAGACATTCAAGCGTCCTCAAGGAGTTCATTACCTCTCTAGCAGACCAGCAATCATGGGTTTATTTCCCCAACATTTTTCAAGGATTTATTCTCCAAAACAAATTACATTTCAAATTGATCGGTCGTTCAAAAGTTCCTTCATCACCTGTTGGAAGTTACGGTCGTCAAAAATCAAATTCTCACAAAATTCAAGTTATGAAGCCCGGATCCGACCGGATAGTATCTTGATCTCTACAGCATATTGTGAAGCCCAGATTACGACCGGATAACATTATCAGACTACCGCGAAGCCTGGATTACGACCAGATAGTGGTATCTCCTAAGAGCAAGCTATGAATCCCGGATTCGACCGGATAATAGTTTAATCCCCAACAAGTTATTGTGAAGCCTGGATTACGACCAGATGGCAATACAAGTTTCTGTGAAGCCTGGATTACGACCAGACAGCAGCCAAGAATACTACGAAGCCTGGAGTTGACCAGATAGCAGTATATCTTTAACACAAGCCGTGAAGCCAGGATTCGACCGGATAGCATCCCAACAAGTTATTATGAAGCCTGGATTATGACCAGATAGCAATACAAGTTTCTGTGAAGCCTGGATTACGACCAGGCAGAAGCCAAGAATATTACGAAGCCTGGAGTCGACCAGATAGCGGTATATCTTTAACACAAGCCGTGAAGCCCAGATTCGATCGGATAGCAGCTCAACAAGTTATTGTGAAGCCTGGATTACGACCAGATAGCAATACAAGTTTCTGTGAAGCCTGGATTACGACCAGACAGCAGCCAAGAATATTACGAAGCCTGGAGTCGACCAGATAGCGGTATATCTTTAACACAAGCCGTGATGCCCGGATTCGACCAGATAGCAGCTCAACAAGTTATTATGAAGCCTAGATTACGACCAGATAGCAATACAAGTTTCTGTGAAGCCTGGGTTACGACCAGACAGCAACCAAGAATATTACGAAGCCTGGAGTCGACCAGAATAGTGGTATATCTTTAACACAAGCCGTGAAGCCCAGATTCGACCGGGTAGCAGCTCAACAAGTTATTGTGAGGCCTGGATTACGACTAGATAGCAATACAAGTTTCTGTGAAATCCTGGAGATCAACCAGATAACAGTTAACCGTTAACAGAATGAAGATTCTCATCCTTAAAACCTCAGAAGATTGGTATACTCCCAATTTCTGACCCTTAACAGAATGAAGATTCTCATCCTTGAAACCACAGAAGATTGGTATACTCCCAATTTCTGACCCTTAACAGAATGAAGACTCTCATCCTTGAAACCTCAGAAGATTGGTATACTCCAAATTTCTGACCCTTAACAGAATGAAGAATCTCATCCTTGAAACCTTCTAAAATTCAAGAGCGTTCAAAATTTCCTTCATCACCTGCTGGAAGTTGCGGTCATCATCAAAAAGTCCTTCATCACCTGTTGGAAGATACGGTCCAGATATGCTCCAGACACGGTTGCCATTCTGTAACCTTTTCAAGTTCCAGATTAATACGTGTAGCAAGCCAGGAAAACTATCTGTGGACGACTGATTATAGATTAATACCTGAAGCAAGCTAGGAAAACTATCTACATGAAGAGATTGGAGATTAATACTTGAAACCAGCCAGGAAAACTATCTTTCTTTCTCAGGTCAGAGATTAATACCTGAAACCAGCCAGGACAATTATCTCACCGACCCACCTTTTCAAGATTCCAGATCAATACCTGCAGCAATCAAAAGATTCTTGCAATCCCCTGCAGCAGTCAAAGATTCACTTTCCCCTGCAGCAGTCAAGATTCTATTATCTCCAGCTATCCAGGATTCATCGCTCCTTAGCAAGACAGCTCATCAGCTTACATGCGCATCCATTACATTCATATATCATAAACACATATATTGCATTATGCATTTCATACATCATGACATTGCATACAACTAACATTTTACCTTTTCCAGAAAAAGGTCAATCAACAGATGGCTACCATCAACCTTTTCTAGTTCCAGATCAATACCTGTAGCAAGCCAGGAAAACCATCTGTGGACGAGGGATTGAAGATCAATACCTATAACGAGCCAGGAAAACTATATTTCTTTCTCAGGTTGGAGATTAATACCTGAAACCAGACAGGACAAATATCTACTCGACCAACTCATGTTTATTCAACTTCAAGACTTCTGAAAACAGTTTACGGGTTCTCCAGATGCGGATGTTAACCTATCGCTTGTTCAGATTTGAGACTTCTGAAAACAGTTTACGGATTCTCCAAACACGGATGTTAATCTATCGCTTGTTCAGATTCAACTATTGAAAACAGTTTACGGATGATTCCAAACACGGATGTCAATTCATTGCTTATTCAGATCCCCATTTCAGAGATGTTCCAAACATGGATACCTTTCTGATACTCACCCACTCACCAATGACATACCGTTCAACAAACATTCTTGGATGGCATCTACAATCCCATCTCCAACAAGATACAATCACCTTCAGATGGCATCTATAAGCCCATCCTCCTACCAACAATTTCCAGATGGTATCTCTAAGCCCATCCCCCGACAAGATTCTGTCACATCTCCAGATGGCATCTTTAAGCCCATCTCCAAATGGCATCTTTAAGCCCATCCCATCAACTATGCTTTGGACGAGTGAAAATTTACGGGCACTCTAGTGTCCAATCCTCTTTTACCTTTGAGTCGCGAAAGGCAAACTTGCCAATCTAACTCTTCAAGTTTAAGAAGACTGAATAGGGGCAGCTGTTGTACCCCAAAGTTTGCCCTCTCATTCTTCAGGAAATCATCCTGGATTCTCAGAGTCTCTCTGAAACAAATCCAAGTCCTGAATTATCATTTCTTCCCAAGCAAACCATTTACAAGAGCAAAATGATCACACAAGCTCTGAAGGCAACGCTTTTACCTTGAAAAATTAAATTCTAAACATTTGGAATTTTTCTCTAAAAAATGGGTGTTTAAGAAGAAAATAGCACTTCAGAACTTCTGGACCAAACTCCAGACAGAAAAGGTCAGAAGTTGCAAGCTTGTCTCAACGCAGTCAGAAGTTGGCTCTTCAGCAGCTACATTAACCCAGTTAGAGGTTGCAAACGTGGTTCAGCACGTAAGCCTCAAACAGAACATGGCTCTTTCAGCAGTTACGCAAGATCAGCCAGAGTTTGCTAGAGGAATGCAAAGGAAGCAAAGAAGTCTGAAGGCTCCTTCAAGACATGCTGGAATCAGAAGATGAAAGGGTCAGAAGAGTGGGTGTTACACTGACACAGAATCTCTAAGTCCAGGATTTCCAGAAGCAAATCCAAGGAACGTGTTAGAAAGTCAAGAGAACCCCCAGAATTTGCTGAGACAGCAAGAGGCCAAAATCAGAGCTTGGTTCACGTTGTTTTTGGTAAAACAGAACTGCTGGTTCAGGTTTTCTCCTATTACAAGAATTTTGGTGTTGATAAGTCTCATCACCATTTAATGCTCATTAATGCTCCCAACCACTCCTGAACATTCATCCAAGTGGTCCCTTCACGTGTGGCTTGGTAAACACCTTTCTGCAGGCTTAAGCACGAGTCTACGCGCCACCTTCCACCTATAGAGGTCACTTCTCCTCAATCCTTGCCTGCTGTTCTAGCCTAGGCTGAAAAGCTGTGCAGTATCACAAATTTCCATGAACTTCTTTCAAACAAAAAAATTTAACCTCTATTGGCGCCTTTAACGTTCAAGAATCCACAAGAGCTTTGCCTATAAATAGAGCACCATTGACCATTAAGAAGAGGGTCAGAGAAAACCAGAAAAAAATTGCTAGAAGAGAAACAAAAATTTTTAGCAAGAAAATACTTTGAAACTCTGTCAAAAAATCTTGGTGTTTCAAGAGCCTCAAACATAACTTTGAATCTCTTGTCTCAAAACCTCATTTGTACCCAAATTGCTTCTTGATTAAAGAAATACGCCCCTACAGCTTCTGACCACATATACTCTCCATCCACCCCTTCAAAAAGGAACCTGTCCAGAACACCATCAGAGCTAAAAGCTAGCTCTCACTCACAAACTTTTCCAACAGCCAGGTAAGCACCTACTGACCTTCATCGCGCTGCTAAGCATCATCATCTTTGCATTCTCAAATAAACATAATGTAAATATCATGTTGCTGTTGTTTGCGTTCTGAGGATTTTCATACCTCAGAATGTTTGAGTAGGGAGTAAATCAGCGTAGAACCTGCCTGTGACCTTGTTGGTTCTTTCTCCTAAAACATTTTGACAGTTGCTGAAGCTGTCCTGAACATGTTTTCTGTTTTGTGGAACAATAACAAAAATGCAGATGTTCTGACTAGCACAGGGAGAAGCCAAGTACTGACTTTGACGTTAGCACATCTGAAGCCTGTTCTGCTGTCATTAATATCAGAACTTCTGAAGATTATTGTATTTCCAGCAGGATCAGAACTTCTGATATCCTCACTAACAAACTTTTGTCTTGCAGCGCATGGGGGTCAGAACTTCTGATCTTCCCACTAACAGGTTTATGTTTTGCAGGTGCCAGAGTCAGAAGTTCTGACTCATACAGTTTAACCAAAAGGTTAATAATATGGCAGCAGGTCTAAGTCGGAACTTCTGATGGCCTCTCAGGAGCGCGCTGGCTCTCTCTCTCTCTTTCTCTCTATCTTGCCTTTGTTATTTTCTTTTCTTATCTATTTTTCTCATTGAACCACCCCATGTACAAATATGTATCCCCACCCCCCTAATTGTTGTAATAGCGTAGGATTTTATATTTCTGCTTTTTATCGCTTTCAAATATAAATGCTAGTAATTAGGATGTGTATGGCAAGATAAAATCAATGAAATAGAAAATCCTAATTCAAAGATAAACTCTTGTATGCAACAATACACACTTGCACACTTACACCCCTAGGGTTACATCCACTTGTTGCCTTCAAAAATGGGCCATGTTCGTATGTCAAGTACTTTGGAAAAACAAAACAAAACAAAAACAAACAAAAATGATCATAGTCCCTCGATGACGCTATCTTGTTGCCTAAACAAAATGATCATAGTCCCTCAAGAAAATTGCCGAAATACTTGACACTATTGCATTCATGGTCTATACAATGACCCGCGCCCGTCCCGTTAACATCCTAACACAAGGTTGTTCACCAAATACAATATTGAAACAACACTGTTAAAAGGGTTAAAACATAAGAAAGATCTTTGAGAAATTTAGGGTAGATAGCTCTTGGTTACTTGACCAAACTTGCAAAACAATCCTTGCCATTTTCAAAACACACCTCACAACACAACTTCAAAAACAACTTTCAAAAAACATTGAAACATATTTTCAAAAAGACAAACACCCTTGTAAAACATACAAACAAGAATTGTTACAAAGGTTTCCTAGACAAGGCATCTTTTTCAAAACATTTTCAAAAACCACACACAAAGCACCATTTCAAACAATTGAAAAGCAAATGCAAGTGATCTAAGCAAGTAACTAAGAGCCCATGGATAACCATGGATAGAAAGGGTGCTAATACCTTCCCTTTCTATAATCTACTCCCCGAACCCAAGAAAACATCTCAAAGGTCTTTCCTGTGCTTTTTGACCTTTCCTTAGGATAAAATAAAAAGTCGGTGGCGACTCTTGCTAAACCGAAACATTTGCGAACACAAACGCAAAACCCCAAGTCAGTTATCCCACCGTACCACAGTCTGTAATAATTATTAAACAATTCGTACACTTTTTTCGCCTTATGCCTTACCCGGGGCATATAGGTCCATTTGTGAGGGTTTTGATTCTTCATTTTCATATGCCATTTTTAATGAATCATGGACGTTTTCATATATAAAATTTTGTGTTCATTTTCTTTCTTTTTACATTTTATTTGTTTAAAGGTGGCTATCCCTTACACACACCCACACTCACAAAATGCAGGTACCCATCCACTCCGGATTCCATGGGTAACAATTCTGCTATGGCCTTCAGTGACTCTGAGGATCTGGTCAATCATGCAAAATATGAAGGTGATGAAGACTGTGAAGTGCCTGGAGAGTTGGCTAGACTTTTGCAACAAGAAGAAAGGGCTATTCTGCCTCATGAAGAGTTGTTAGAGACTATCAATTTGGGTACTGCCGAAGACAGAAAAGAGGTTAAAGTGGGTGCCAACCTAGAGCCAAGTGTCAAAGAGCATTTAGTTCAGCTGTTGAATGAATATGTTGAGATCTTCGCCTGGTCCTACGATGACATGCCTGGACTGAATACAGATATTGTGGTTCTCCCCCGAGATCTCTCCACCAGTTGTTCGGAAGCCTGTTGTCATTACACCTGCTGTTGCACCTGATACTATTCCTGCTCAAGTTCCCATTCTTACCCCTGTCGCCGAGTCATCTAATACTCGGGGCAAAGGGACCACTAACGAGCCTTCCCAGACGGAGGCACCAAAGACAATTACTGTGGAAGCCTCTAGACAAGAGATGGAGGAAATTTTGAAGATTATCAAAAAGAGAGACTACAATGTAGTCGAGCAGCTGGGGCAAACCCCGTCCAAAATCTCTATGTTGTCTCTGTTACTTTGCTCAGAAGCCCATGCCAAGGCTCTGATTGCTTTCCTGAAGACTGCACACGTACCATAAGAAACATTAGCTGATCAGTTTAAAGATTGCGTGGCTAGTCTGATTGTTGATAATGGGTTAGGTTTCTCTGACACCGACTTGCCTGCTAAGGGGAGGAATCACAATGATGCCCTGCATGTCTCCATTGAATGCAGGGGCACCACTCTAGCTCATGTATTGGTGGATACTGATTCCTCATTGAACGTTTTACCTAAGAAAGCTCTAGATCGGTTGGACTGTGAGGGTTTAGAGTTGAAGCTAAGTAACATTGTTTTTAGGGCCTTTGATGGGTCGAAGAGAATGGTACATGGAGAAGTGGATATTCTAGTGAAGGTTGGTTCTCAGATCTTTGCATCTACCTTTTATGTGATGGACATTTGGCCATCCTATTCTTGTTTGCTGGGTCGCCCGTGGATCCACAAAGCTGGGGCATTGACTTCTACGCTCCACCAGATGCTGAAATACCCAGTCAAAGGGAAAATTGTGACGGTACGAGGAGAGGAAGAGTACATGGTGAGCCACATCAACTCTTTCCGATATGTAGAGATGGATGGGGAGTTCATTGAGACTCCATTTCAACATTTTGAAGAGGTTCCCCAGACATTAGTATCAGCTGAAACTGTCACTAGAGATCCTCCCATGAAGATGGCTTCCTTCAAGGATGCACGGGCTGTTGTTGAGAAAGGTGGGTGTGTAAATTGGGGTCAACTCCCTGATTTTGCACATAAAACTGACAAGTTTGGTTTGGGTTTCACTGCAGAAGCTCAGAGGGCTGTTTGGAGTGCACGAATCGGAAGAGCTCCCCTGTTTATCAGCAATTCAGGAGTGAATGCCATTGAAGACGATGTTGAAGAATCTGAGTTTGACAGTTGGATCTATCCTACTACTGATGGTGGACTAAGCAACTGGACAACAAAGGAGTTCATCCCAATTTCTTTTGTTACCCAGTAATGAGACTTTTGTTTTGTATTTGTAACAGACAATGTTTTAAACTTTACAGCCCGATGTCTTACCCGGGGCACTGTGGCTTTGTTTATGAGGGCTTTATGTGTGTCATCTACATATATCATTAATAAAAGCATTGGACGTTCTTGCATTTAAAATTTTGAGCTCTTTGTTTTTCTTTTATTATATATTGCAAAACAACTATTTTACACACACTCACATATACAGGTCTACATCCACTCTGGATCTCACTGGTAACAACTCTGCTACTGCCAGTTATGACTTTGAAAGTCTGATCAACTTAGTCGAAGACGAAGGTGAAGATGATTTCGAAGTTCCTGGTGAACTTTCTAGACTGTTACTTCAGGAAGAGAGGGTTATTCAGTCGCATGAAGAGCCAGTGGAAACAATAAATCTGGGTACAGAGGTAGACAAGAAAGAGGTCAAGATCGATGCAAATCTGGAAGCTAGTGCTAAGCAACAGTTGATTCAGATGCTGCATGACTACGTTGAGATCTTTGCCTGGTCTTATGAAGATATGCCTGGGTTGGATACCGATATTGTAGTTCATCGCCTGCCTACCAAGGAAGACTGTCCTCCAGTAAAATAGAAAGTTCGCCGAATGCGCCCAGATATGTCTGAGAAAATCAAGGCTGAAGTGATGAAACAGTTTGACGCCGGTTTTCTAGCAGTTACTTCTTACCCGCAGTAGGTGGCCAATGTGGTTCTTGTGTCGAAGAAGGATGGTAAAGTTCGAATGTGTGTTGACTATAGGGATCTGAACAGGGCAAGCCCCAAGGATGACTTCCCTCTGCCTCATATCGATGTTTTGGTTGACAACACCGCTCAACATAAGGTCTTATCCTTTATGGATGGTTTCTCCGGTTATAATCAGATTAAAATGGCTCCCGAAGACATGGAGAAGACAACCTTTGTTACTCAATAGGGTACCTTTTGCTACAAATCCATGCCCTTCGGATTGAATAATGTTGTGGCAACGTATAAGCGCGCCATGGTCGCCTTGTTCCATGACATGATCCATCATGATATTCAGGTATACGTCGATGACATGATTGCAAGATCCCAGACTGAGGAAGAACATCTCGACCATCTTCAGAAGTTATTTGACAGGTTGAGGTTGTACAAGCTGAGGTTAAACCCGAACAAGTGCACCTTCGGGGTGAGATCTGGTAAGCTGTTGGGTTTCTTCGTAAGTGATAATGGTATTCAGGTGGATCTTGCCAAGGTAAAGGCTATACAGGAAATGCCAGCTCCCCGAATAGAGAAAGAAGTCAGAGGCTTTTAGGGACAGTTGAATTACATTGCCCGATTCATCTCACACCTGACTGCTACTTGTGAGCCAATCTTCAAGCTACTGAAGAAAGATCAAGTGGTAAGATGGAACGATGAATGTCAGGCCGCTTTCGAAAGAATCAAAGAGTATCTCCAAGAACCTCCTATTCTGATGCCTCCAGTTGAAGGGAGACCTCTGATCCTATACTTAACAGTACTCGATAATTTAATGGTGTGCGTGATGGGGCAGCATGACGAGTCTGGTCGAAAAGAGCATGTTATTTATTACCTTAGCAAAAAATTTACCGATTGCGAGACCCGATACTCATTGCTTGAGAAAACTTTCTGCGTTTGGCATGGGCTTCTCGCCGGCTGAGACAGTATATGCTGACTCACACTACCCTATTGATATCAAAGATGGATCCAATCAAGTATATCTTAGAAAAATGCTTTGTCCGGAAGAATTGCAAGATGGAAAATGATCTTGACTGAGTATGACATCCAATATATGACCCAAAAAGCAATTAAGGTAAGTGTGTTAGCAGATCATTTGGCACATCAGGCAGTGGACGGTTACCAGTCTATGAACTTTGAATTCCCAGATGAGAATATCATGTTGGTGACTGACTGTGAAACACCTGGACCAGACGAAGGACCTGAGGAGGGATCCCGATGGTCTATGTACTTTGACGGAGCTTCAAACGCTTTGGTTAATGGAATTGGCGCCATGATCATATCTCCTAAAGGCTCTCATACTCCATTTACCGCCTGACTATGTTTCAACTGCACCAACAACATGGCGGAGTATAAAGCGTGCATTATGGGTCTTCGAGCAACAATTGACCTAAGGATTAAGTTCTCAAGTGTTTTTGGAGATTCTGCTCTCGTGATCAGTCAGATCAAAGGTGAGTGGGATACGAAACACTATAATCTTATTCCTTACAAAGAGTATGTATTGACGTTGCTTCCACACTTCGAGGAGATAACATTTGAACACTTCCCTGGAGAGGAGAATCAGTTGGAAGACGCACTGGCTACGATGTCTTCTATGTTCAAAGTCAATTGGGATAACGAAGCTCCCCGGATTATCATTAAAAGGTTGGATGAACCTGCACATTGTTGCGACATTGAGACTGAAGAGGCAACGTATAAACCCTGGTTTCATGAGATGAAGAGGTATCTTGAAGCTCAAGAATACCCCGAGAGTGCATCTGTTAATGATAAGAATTTTTTGAGGAGGTTCGCAGCGAAGTTCTTCATCAGCAATGGTATTCTTTACAAGCATAACCATGATTCAACCTTACTGCGTTGTATGGATAAGAACGAAGCAGAAAGGATTATGGTAGAGTTACATGAAGGTACTTTCGGGACTCATTCCAGTGGACACACCATGGCAAAGAAAATCCTTCGGGAAGGATACTACTGGTCCACAATGGAAGCCGACTGTTATCAGCATTCTTGGACCTGTCACAAGTTCCAAGTCTATGCTGATAAGGTGCACATACCTCTAGTACCTCTGAACATCTTGACAGCTCCGTGGCCCTTTATAATGTGGGGCATCGACATGATTGGCGAGTTAAGACCTACGGCGTCCAACGGGCATCGTTTCATCCTGGTAGCTATTGATTACTTCACAAAGTGGGTTGAAGCAGCTTCCTTTGCTACTGTAACCAAGAACATCGTGGCACAGTTCATTCGGCATAATCTAATCTATCGATACGGTGTACCAGAGAGGATCATTACAGACAATGGTACAAATCTCAACAATAAAATGATCACTGAACTCTGCAAGCAGTTTAAGATACAACATCACAACTCTTCTCCCTACCGGCCGAAGATGAATGGGGCTGTAGAGGCGGCTAATAAGAACATTAAGAAGATTGTGCAGAAGATGACGGTGACGTACAAATATTGGCACGAAATGTTACGATTTGCTCTTCATGGGTACCGTACCTCAGCACGGACGTCAACAGGGGCAACACCATATTCTTTGGTTTATGGCATGGAGGCCGTATTGCCCATTGAAGTTTAGATACCCTCTCTTCAGATTATGAAGGATGCGGGTTTGAGCGAAGATGACTGGATTCAGACCCGGCTTGATCAGCTGAACTTAATTGACGAGAAGAGGCTTACCGCTATTTTTCATGGTCAAACGTACCAAAAACGGATGATCAAGGCATTTAACAAGAAGGTTAGACGATAAGAATATCAAGTTGGGGACCTGGTCATCAAGCGCATCATATCACCTCAAGGTGATCCCAGGGGCAAATGGACCCCCATGTACGAAGGGCCATTTGTGGTTAAGAACATTTTCTCAGGAGGAGCCATGATTCTAACCACCATGGATGGTGACGACCTTCCTCACCCCGTCAATGCAGACATAGTGAAAAAATACTACGCATAATCAAAGACCCGCTAGGTTGACTGGCCTAGGAAAAAATAAGGGCTTCCTGGCGAACCAAAAGGGTTCGGGCAAAAATAAGGGATGAAAATATAAATTTATACACCCGGCAAGTCGAAAACCTAAAAAGGCGGCTTGGACAAAAAAGGGTATCCCGGTGGACTGAAAACCCGAAAGGGCAGTCTAGGAAAAAATTAGGGATCAAAGCATAACACTATGTCTCTTTGAATCACCTTGCAACCAGACTTCGATATCGACTATCAAGCTCGGACGACACTAATCGATTTGATCTATCTTCAACCAAGTAGCAAAGTGATGAGATGCTCGAGGACATAAGGGCAATAGCAGAGTTGGAACACAGTGGGATTATTCACATAGTTGTTTTGTTTAGTTTTTCACAAATTGTGTAAATTCTATTATTCGGCGACATTCTCTTACTAGGACGTCAGCCTCTTGTACAAAAACGCCTATTTACAGGACAAACTTCAAAATCAATACAATTCATTTTCAGATAAATTTCAAACTGTTTTTTCCTTTTTCTGTTTTATTTTGCAAAGAACGTCCAATGTTCATTTTTGATATATGCACTTGACATTAATTGCTGCTCATAAATATTTACATTCGAAACAAAAGACCATTACTTGTAATATCAGAAACAGGGGCAAATAAGAATTGTCCAAAATATACAGTTGCTCTGTCCACTAGGTACAAGGTAAATTCAGCTGAAGAACATGGTTTAGATGAATTCACTCCCCACAGAGTAAGACAGTAATGTTAGCTCTCCCCAACTGAGACTTGCAACTGTGAATGAATCAGTAATATTCCCCCAAGCAGAGTTTGTCTACCATCAGCACTGAAAGGTCTTAACATTCCCCAGCGGAGTATAAGAATATTCCCTGGCAGAATACAAAATATCCCCAGTGGAGTTTGAAATTTTTCCCAGCACAGTCTGAAAAAAAACTTCCCTAGTGAAATTTGGAGAGTCATCCCCAGTGGACTTTGGAAGATTGTCCCCAGCAGAAATCAAAGGATTATCCCCATTAGATTCTAAAGGTTATCCCCAGTGAAGTCGCAATTGAAAGATCATTCCCCAGCCGAGTTCTTTCCCTTCAGAAACAACAAGTCAATCCCCAAAATGATTCAGTATCACCAGTAACGGTAATTCATCCCCAGTGGAATTTATCAATGGAATCCTCAGCAGAGCGTATTTTCCCCACAGAGTAATCTCCTCATCAGTTTATTCCCCAATGGAGTTATCCTCTCTTGCAAGTTTATTCTCGCAATCATCTTCGTTCGCCATCCCCAGCGGAAACGAAGAATCCAACTCTTTTCTCCAGCAGCTATCCGGGGTTTATTTTCCCCAGCTAAAAGCATTACATTTCCATACATCATGACACATGCATATACGCATCATACAACATAATCTCATTTATTTTGAGAACATCATTTCTTGATATATATCATGCATTGCATACGACTGACCTTTACCTTTCAGGAAGGATGTAGTTAAGTTCTCAGCTATGTCGAACTACTGACCGGTTCTTAAATCTCAACTGAATTATTCTCGGTTGAATTACAGATAAGGTTCTAAATCTTGACTATTTTCCTCCGTCGAAGTGTGGACAAGTTCTTAAATCTCAACAGAATTATCCTCTGTTGAAGTACAGACAATTCCTAGATCTCGATGAAGATGTTTCCCTCAGTCGAAGTACTGACCGGTTCTTAAATCTCAACTGAATTAGCCTCAGTTGAATCACAGATAAGGTTCTAAATCTCGACAATTTTCCTCCATCAAAGTGTGGACGAGTTCTTAAATCTCAACAGAATTATCCTCCATTGAAGTACAGACAGTCCTAGATCTCGATGAAGATGTTTCCCTCAGTCGAAGTACTGACCGGTTCTTAAATCTCAACTGAATTAGTCTCGGTTGAATTATAGATAAGGTTATAAATCTCGACAATTTTCCTCCGTCAAAGTGTGGACGAGTTCTTAAATCTCAACAGAATTATCCTCCGTTGAAGTACAGACGGTCCTAGATCTCGATGAAGATGTTTCCCTCAGTCGAAGTACTGACCGGTTCTTAAATCTAAACTAAATTATCCTCGGTTGAATTACAGATAAGGTTCTAAATCTCGGCAAAATTCCTCGGTCGAAGTATGGACGAGTTCTTATATCTCAAACGAATTATCCTCGGTTGAATTACACACAGTTCCTAAATCTCGATGAAGATGTTTCCCCCCAGTTGAATTATGGACAAGTTCTTAAAACTCAGCAGAGATGTGCTCTCAGTTGAAGTACATACAAGTTCCTAAATCTCAACAAAGATCAGACTCCCCCAGCGGAATCTTCCACAACAACAGGTATACAAGATCTCGCTAAGGAATCCCTTATACGATCGACACTCCTGCAAATGGAATATTTAAGGCCATCCTCCCGCCAGCAATCTCCAAATGGCATCTTTAAGCCCATTCCCGACAACACAAGGCTTATACCACTTCATGCGAGTGCAAATTTCTGGGCACTCTAGTGTTCAATCATCTTCCACCTTCGGATCACGAAAGGCACAAAAGCCAATCTACATCCTCAGGTTTAAGAAGATTGAACAGGGGAAGTTGTTGTACCCCAAAATTTTCCCTCTTATATTCCTCAATACATTGCAAGAAAAATCTCCAAGTTGCTCAAGTTTGCTCAAGAGTTGGACAGACAAGCTATCTCCTAAGACAGTCAACCCCAAATTAGGGTTTTGTGTTGCATCAAGACCCTTGATTCCAAATGACCTCAATTGCTAACCAATGTCCTAATATGTTCTCAATATCATCCATGTCAAGTTTCAAGCCTTGCAGAGGAAGTTTGCTCAGTCAATTGCTCAAAGGGTCCAAAAATCGATTATGCTAGGGCAAAAGTCAACTGTGACCCAAATACAATCAAACTTCATGATTTATGGTAAACATTCTCATTTTAAAGGATATTTCATCATTTTATAAAGGGTTTATCATGATTCATCAAGGATTGCTCAAAATACATCAAGACTCAAAAGTTGCTAATTTAGGGTTTTGTAGGAAAAGTCAACTCAACTTTGACCAAGCATAACTTTATCATACTTTATGATAAATGACCCATCAAAAGCTCATTTTGAATAGGATGAAATTTCCTACAATCCATCTTCATACCCCAAGATCAAAAAATGCATTCACAAGAAGTTATAAATTTGGACATTATAGGTCATTTTTGAAAGTCAACAAAAACACCTTTTTTGCCAAAGCTTATAACTTGAGCATGGAGTATCAAAAAGGGATGAGACCAAAAGGGTTGGTTAGAGGACATCTAAATATTTCTAAAACGTCCAAGAACATCTCCAAAAGTTCAAAATTGAAGAAGTTATGCATTGTTGAAGTTGGACTTTTTTGCAAAATTGCCAAAAGTCAACTATCCCCAAAACGTCAAATTTTGTCAAATGGGCCCATTCTTTTCCACTTGATTTGAGTTTGCATCATTTCTCACGTGTACTAGATTCAGCCATGAGCCCATATTTTATTTGTATTATTTAATTTTATTTTTAATTGAATTTATTCGTTTTAAATCAAATAAAATCATACAAAATCCAATACTTTGATAACATGAGATCTTTTGGCTATTTCAGGCTTTGATTACCATCATTAACATCATCAAATTCGAATCACACCAAACCATGTGCAAAAAGATTGAAATTGGACAAATTTGGAAGGTTTAGTAATGGAGAATCAAATCAAATTGGCAATCATTATTGGAGCAAGATTTGAATCAAATTTGTTACCCTAGTACACTACACATTACATAAGCAAGCCAAAGGGATGAAAATAAGGGTTGGAAAGTGCAGGCAGAGGCAGAACAAATTTGGAAAATTCATTAAAAAAAGCTTGAGATCAAAATCATAGCTAGAGGCACTTTCAGAAGCCAAGACCTGTCCCAATCGCTTCCTGGGCATTCACTCAAGCCAAACCAATCCAAAGCAAGCTTGTTCAGACTCCATAATGCGCTGTAAGTGTCACGATAACTACCTCTGTTCTTGAAATCGATTTGGCTTATTCTTGCATCGTTTGAGAAAACTATTGGCATATTTGTAATCCTCACAACATTTCCAAGCTATTTGCATCATTCAATTTTGTTTATCTAACCTGTATTGCAAAACGCCATAGCTAGGGTTCTTGGAAGCGTTTTTGGGGTTTTCTATTTCAGGAACAATTGATCCACAAGAAGGGCATATATGTGATCAGGAGGCTATAACGAACCCAACCATGTTATTGGAATGGATTTATATGACCTAGAGAAGATTTTAGGAGAAGCCTGTGTTTTTAGCTGCAGATTCAAATCCGCAGGTAATCTTTTACAGGTTTCAAGACAGAGACGATGAGGTGTCCCTTGCCCATAGGTCCATTCAAAAAATAGCGCGCATTTTTTGTTTTACTGGCATATGATTGGTTTTTATTATATTATGTTTTCTTTGTATATCATTAACAAACAGACCAACACAGTGTAGTGGCAAGGCAAGCGAAGCAATTTCCTTCAGGACCTGGATTCGAATGCCAGGTCCCCCACTTTCCTTAATAATTTTGTTTTTCAGATGATTACATGCATACTCAAGCGTGCAGCCCACCATGGTCCTTCATCCTCCAAACGCCAGATGGCCAAAGGCCAAATCTGATGGTCAAAAGCTGGGGGTCTACATGGAGCCAAGTCAATGCACAAACACCTGATCTCAAAAGTCAATAAAGGCTAGCGCTTTTGGGCCCTCCAATTGTTGTTCACACTCCCAATTCAGGCTCATACTCCCTCTTCTTATTTATTTTATTTTATTTTATTAATTGTTTTATTATTTTTGTTTAAATTCTAACCAATCACAAAAATTCCTTTTCATAAAATAAAATCACAAAAATATTTTTTATATTTAATTAAACTTTAAATTTTTATTTTTCTTAATAAAACACTAAATAATTAATTTAGGTTTTTAATTCTAGAATAATTTTAACCTATTTTGTAAATAAATAATTAATTAGATTTAATTAGGTACTAACCATTAATTTAATTAATTTCATTTTTCTTTCTTAAAATAACAAAATCAAAAAAATGTGTAGTAATTTAATATTTCATTTAATTAATTTATTAATTTAATTTAGTAATTAGTTTAGGTTTAATTCCTTTTCATAAATAAAAACCACAAAAAATAATTTCTTTAACCAAAAAGGGTCAAAACCCTAATCATGCGCTCGATTTAATTTCCCGCACGCTATTTACTTTCGTTTATCCAATAATGCACTTGCTCCCGGATTGTAATAGTAAATAGGACTTTTATTTATTTTTATCGCTTTATTTATTTTTCAAAAGGGTTTGTCTTTGGCGATGTAAATACCCGACGCCTTGTAATTTATATTCCGCATTTTATTTTCGCAAATTGTAACTGTTAGATGTTTGATAACAGGGTTGCATGACAAGACTAAATGTTTTAACCTAAAATCAAATTAGACCACCTTTAACATGTACAAAGATAAAAAATAACTGAAAACGACACACTCGCACATGCACACTCTTAGGGTACACCCCACTTGGTTGCCTTCGTACACGGTCATTGAGTATAGGTCGTTTTAGAGGTCGTCCTCTTGTCTAAAAGATCATAGTTTCCTCAAAACGGTTGCCTTGGATATTGTTGCCTCAAACAAATGATCTAAGACATTAGGGTTACCACTAAGGCGTCCTAACATTGCTTTGGTGACCGTAAGTCCCTAATTCGAATTGACCCTTAAACTCCAACGACAATGCTACCTACTCATCAATAGTAGGATAGCATTGTCTAAAGGAAATTAACATAGAACGATTCCTTTTTCGAGTAGGTAGATGGTTCTTAGATACTTGCTCTTTCAAAAACAAAAACTCTTCACACTTACACCTTTCGAACAAAGTTTTCAAAAACACTTCATACACTTTTGAGGACAGAAGCAAGAGTTAAATTGAAGTTTTCAAACAAAAACTTTTTTCAAAACCACAAGCACAAAGAAAGAAATTTTGAAAACAATTGAGCAAGTACCTTAGAGCCAGTGGATAACCACGGATAGAAAGGGTACTAACACCTTCCCTTTCTATAATCTACCCCCCGAACCTGGGAAATATCTCGAAAAAGGAATTTTTCTGTGTTTTTTTCCTTTCCTTGTTGGATAAAATAAAAGTCGGTGGCGACTCTTACTTACCGCGACATTTTGAGAAAACAAAATGCAAAACACAAACCAGCATTCCAAAAAACAGTCAGTTCTTCCCACCGTATCACAGATCCGATCAAGTACATCTTCGAGAAGCCTGCTTTATCCAGAAGAATCACTAAATGGCAGATGATCCTCACCGAATATGATATAAAGTACACAACCCAAAAAGCTATAAAAGGGAGTGTTCTAGCCGATCATCTGGCCCATCAAGCTGTCAAAGATTACCAATCCATGAGGTTCGACTTTCCGGATGAGGATATCATTACTTTGAGCAACATTGAAGAAAACAGACCGTATGACGGACCTGAACAAGGATCCCGATGGACTCTGTACTTTGATGGCGCCTCCAACACACTTGGGAATGGTATCGGTGCGGTGCTTATCTCTCTAGAAGGTTACCGTACACCTTTCACTGCT
This sequence comes from Vicia faba, assembly GCA_948472305.1. Taxonomy (NCBI): domain Eukaryota; kingdom Viridiplantae; phylum Streptophyta; class Magnoliopsida; order Fabales; family Fabaceae; genus Vicia; species Vicia faba. Next base: position 1,119,312,090 of record OX451737.1, on the reverse strand, counting down.
AGACTCTGCTTCAGCTGCACCAACAATATGGCCGAGTATGAAGCTTGTATCTTTGGTCTCAAGGTTGCTATTGACTTGGGAATCAAATCTTTGGTTGTATTTGGGGACTCAGCTTTGGTTATCAGTCAAATCAGAGGAGAGTGGGATACTAAGCACCCTAACCTCATCCCTTACAAAGAACATGTCCGGGCATTGTTACCACATTTCGAGCAGATTACCTTCGAGCGCTTCCCGCGAGAAGAAAATCAGCTAGCAGATGCGCTAGCTACAATGTCATCCATGTTTAAACTTAACTGGGATAATGAGGCTCCCCAAATCACCATTGAACTAATGGACGAACCTGCACATTGTCACGAGATTAATACCAAAGAAGTGGTGGACCGACCTTGGTTTCATGACGTCAAAAGGTATCTCGAAGCACAAGAATATCCTGAAGGAGCTTCAGTCAATGATAAAAAGTTCTTAAGGAAGTTCGCAACCAAGTTCTTTCTGAGCAATGGTATCCTATACAAGCGCAATCTTGACCGTGTCCTACTCCGTTGTGTGGACAAGGTTGAATTTGGGCAGATCATGGCTGGACTATATAATGGCACCTTTGGCACCCACTCGAGCGGTCATACGATGGCAAAGAAGATTCTACGGGAAGGCTACTACTGGTCTACCATGGAAGCTGATTGTCATCAACATTCTCGTACTTGTCACAAATGCCAAATCTATGCTGACAAGGTACACATTCCCCCAGTTCCTCTCAATGTCTTAACATCTCCTTGGCCATTCACGATGTGGGGAATCGACATGATTGGAAAGCCTACAACATCCAATGGACACCGTTTCATCCTGGTGGCCATTGATAACTTTACCAAGTGGGTCGAAGCAGCTTCCTTCGCCTCCGTTACAAAGAATGTGATTGCCCGCTTCATCAAGCAGAACCTCATATGCCGGTATGGTATCCCCGGCAGGATCATCACTGACAATGGTACAAATTTAAACAATACTATGATCACCGCTCTGTGCGAGCAGTTCAAGATTCAACATCACAATTCATCTCCCTATCGGCCTAAGATGAACGGTGTTGTCGAAGCCGCAAACAAAAATATCAAGAAGATCATTCAAAAGATGACAGTCACCTACAAGGACTTGCATGAGATGTTACCGTTTGCTCTGCACGGGTATCGTACTACGGCACGCACTTCAACTGGGGCAACCCCCTTTTCTTTGGTATACGACATGGAGGTTGTTTTACCTATCGAGGTTCAGATTCCCTCCTTGAGAATCATGAAGGATGCTGGTTTGAATGAAGACGATTGGATTCAGATCCGACTTGATCAACTTAACTTGATTGACGAGAAGAGACTTACTGTTGTTTTCCATGGTCAGGCGTATCAAAAACGTATGATCAAGGCCTTCAACAAGAAAGTCAAGAGACAAGTATATCAAGTCGGGGACCTTGTAATCAAGCGAATCATCTTGCCGCAAAGTGATCCCAGGGGTAAATGGACTCCTACTTACGAAGGGCCATTTGTGATCAAAAACATCTTTTCTGGTGGGGCAATGATTCTGACCACCATGGACGGCGACGATCTGCCGTACCCTGTGAACACAGACATAGTCAAAAGATACTACACATAAACGACCCGACAAGTTGAAAACCCGAAAGGGCGACTTGGGCAAAAATGGGCATCCCGATGAATCGAAAACCCGAAAGGGCGGTTCAAGCAAAAATTAGGGATAAATAAAAAAATTTGTACACCCGGCAAGTTGAAAACCCAAAAGGGAGACTTGGGCAAAAAAGGGTTTCCCGGTGGATCGAAAACCCAAAAGGGCGGTCCAGGCAAAAGTTAGGGAATTAAAGCGTATGACTATGTCTTGTCGGATCACTTTAAGGAAAATCTCTTCACGGACAAGCTCCAAGCATCTGATCAATCCAATCATCGGCGGACGAAGGGACGAATAGAAAAGATACTCAGAGTTATGAAGGCTATAGCAGAATGGGAACCCCATGGAATTGTTACACATAGCCATCTTTCTTTGTATAAATTTTTCTCAATTTTATGACAACATTCTCTTACTAGAATGTCTGTCTCCTTTGTACAAAATACTTACACAAAGTTAATATAAAGATACTTCAAAGTGCAAAAATTTGTTTGCCTTTTCTTTCTTTTTACGCTTGTGTTTTATTTGAAAACGTCCAATGATTTATTAAATGAGCATATGCATTTGAATATAATCACTGCTTACAAATAAAACGAAATGAGAAAGGATAATTACTAATAGGTTGAAAGTATAGGAAAATGTCTTTAGGCTATCCCAGAGGAAATCCCCTGCAGTACATCATCCAGATCCTCAACAGAGTTGAAGCTTTGAAATACATATCCCCAACGAAGTTAGGTTTCAAAATCCCCATCAGAACTAAGTTTCCAAAACTCCCAACTCCCAGTGGAGCCAGAAAACTTTGAACTACAAACCCGCAGTGAAGATGAAACTTTCTTCCCCAACGGAGTCCAAAACTTCAACCTTTAAACCACAGTGGAAATCATCCGGTTTCTCCAAAACCCCTAGCAAGTTATCTTAAAGCCCGGAAATCAACCAGATAACAGTTAACTTTTGTTTTATCCCCAACCAAGGATAATACCTCAGAAGATTGGCATACACCCAAGCTCTTGATACCCTTAACAGAATGAAGATTCTCATTCTTGAAACCCCAGAAGATTGGCATACTCCCAACCACCTGACCCAAACACCTGAATGAAGATTCTCATTCTTACTTCCCCAGTAGATTGGCATACACCCAAAATCCTGCTATTCCCGACAGAATGAATATTCTCATTCTCAAAGTTGCATATAACTCGAGTTCCTGATATTCCCGACAGAATGAAGATTCTCATTCTCAAAGTGGCATACAACCTAAACTCCTGAACTTCTTCCAAACAGAATAAGCATTCTCCCCACAGAGTTATCTCCCAGCAGATCGAAGATTCTCGATCTCATTTCTCCAGTTGAAGCCTCCCAGGTTTTGATTCCCCAGTACAGATCGTCAGGGTTTTCCTTATTTCCCAGAAAGTCGTGAAGAATTCTCACATCCCCACAGAAGTTGTCAAAGTTCTTTTCAATCCACAATAGTGGTACAAGGATTTCTCATTCTCGGCAATCAAAGATTTTGAATCCCCAACAGCGGTCAAGGATTTATTTTCCCCAGCAACAGTCAAAGATTTCATTATCTCCAACTATCAAGGATTTATTTTCCTCAGCAAGACAGCTAATCAACTTACATACATATACATTACATTCATATATCATAAACATTGATAGAACACATTTTATTGCATCATACATGTCATGCAACATAACTTTATGTTTTAGCTAACATTTCCTTTTCAGGATAGGATTAAAAGCTACCTTTGACAAATATTCAAAGATTTCAGATACAGTACGGATACGCTCTGAGACATGGAAGTCATTAAGTTACTCATTCATATCTCTTATTCATATACAGTATGGATACACCCCAGACACGGAGGTCATTCTATTACTCATTCGAAATTCAGCAATCAGATACAGACTAGATACGCTCCAGACATGAAAGCCATTTTATCTCTCATTCAGATTCAACTATCAACTTCAGGTTCAGATACACTCCAGACACGGAAGTCATTATGTCACTTGTCCAGATCCCAGTTACAATACAGATACACTACAGACACGGACGCCATTCCTTTGCTCATACGAATCCAATCTCCAGATACAACTCAGATACGTTCCAGATACGGATACCATTCTGATATTCATTCTCCTAATTTTCAACAAAAAAGTCTTGGATGGCATGTTTAATCCCATCTCCAGCAAGATTCTACCATCTCCAAATGGCATCTTTAAGCCCATTCCCCCAGCTACATCTTGACGAGTGCAAATTTAAGGGCACTCTAGTGTCCAATCATCTTTTACCTTCGAGTCACGAAAGGCAAACTCGCCAATCTAACTCTTCAGGTTCAAGAAGATTGAATAGGGGCAGTTGTTGTACCCCAAAATTTGCCCTCTCATTTTATCAATATTTCCCCTCACAAGACTCTTTGAACTTCAGACAGGATTAGGGTTTTGCTTTGCTCAAGACATCTCCTTGCACTGTTGACCTAAATTAGGGTTTGAGGTTGCACAAGGATTTTTGGACCATCAATGCTTCATATGACTTCCATACACCATATTGGACCTCTAAGATTTCCTCTACCAAGTTTCAAGCCTTGAATCAAATTTTTGCCCAGTCAATTGGGCAGTTGACCTAAAAATCAGCTGTATTGGGGAAAAAGTCAACTGTGGCCAATTTATAGTCAAACCTCATTAATTTTGATCCACATCAACATTATAGACCCATATGGACCATTTGATAAAGTTTGGACCACAAATCCTCAAGATATTTGATCAGATCATCAAAAGGGCAAAATGGTCATTTTTAGGGTTTTGACTGTACAAGGGCAATTTCTGATTTTTAACCTAGCCAATGGAAAATTGGGCTCAAACATGTATTCAAGGACTCAATGGCATCATCTTGACCTATTCACAAGGTTCAAAATATCTCAATTGCATTGGATTGACAGATGAATTTTTCAGTCAACTGTTCAAAATTTGACTGTATACTGAAAAGTCAAACTTTGTCTTTTTGGTTAAAATCAAGTGCCAAGGGTCATTTTTCATCAATATGTGTCAAAACATGAAACTTGTTCATCAAGAAACCCAATTTTGCAAATTAGGGTTTAAGATTGAAAAATTTCATAACTTAGAATTTTTCTAAGTTATGAAATTTTCTTAATTTTTCCCAACTTTGCCCAACATTTTCACCATGATACAATTGGATTCAAACAAAACTTCCAACATGAAAGTTGTAGTCCTCCACAAAATATACAACTTTGATTCACAAAGTTTTCTCAAAAGAAGCTTGGATCTCAAGTTTTATTTTTGGAACAAGGGTCAATGAAACTTTTAACATAGTGAAATTTTGCCCTAGTTTAGGCAGGATTTTGACCTATCTTCATGACCATTTTTCACATAGTTCCACTTGTAATCTAAAAATTAATTTCAAAGATGGGTTGTAGAGAACGTTACAAGCTTTCCAAAATGTCCAAGAACTCTCCAAAATCATTTGTGGTTATGGAGAATCGAAGGCTTGAAGTTGGCAAAAACTCACTTTTGATCCATGGCATGTTCATATTGATACAAGTTGCAAACTCTAATCAGCCTTGTTTGTACTTGATTACAGGTCCCAAAACCCTTCCATACTCAATAATTAAATGCAAATCCATTGGTCTAAGGCTTTGTTTCGGTCATAAGAGGATTATACAATAGATTAATCCAAAAATGGTAAAAGGTAACATTGCCATTTTTGTCCAAATCTTGCTTTATGTCAAATAGAATCCTTGAGCCTTGAACAAGATCTTATTCAGAAAATCAAATCCAAAAACTTGGGGCCAAGCTTACACAATGTATGCAGGGTTAGAGCTAGCCTGTACAGGCCTGCTCTTTGTCACTTCTCATTTTGCTTCTTAACCAAGAAACTTGTCAAATACACTAGATCTTGCACATCAGTGAAAACCAACTTTTGAAAACATTTGAGACAAGTTTCACACATCCCTTGGAGCCAGAAACACGAGCCATTGAGCCCTCAAACCTTCCATAGCACAAAATCACCTTCCATTCGCAAAACAGGGCACTCCCTGCAGTTTGACTTCCATAGCAAAAACCCCTCGTGCGTTTTGCCTCAAACTTGTTCAAACACCTTCCATATAACCTATCCAAGCTATCCCAACCCTTAAACACTGACTGTAACTCCATTTGCAAGGTTTACCATTTTTGATTTCAGCTTGTGCAGGTTGAGTTCTATAGGCTTGTTCAAGCACATTCAAGGCAAACTAGGCATTGGGGAAGGTCAGAGGAATTTCAAACAAGCTCCCAAACATCTCAGGCCTCACTGAAAAGCTCCACATTGCCATACACGAAGTCAACTGAAACAGGTTTTTGTCAACTTCCTATCTCTCTATTTAGGAATCATTAGGCTTAGGTTTGTGAATAAAAAATATAGTATTCATAACCATGAAGCTGTACATATGCTCAGTTTTCATTTAAGTTAATCATGTTAAGAGAATTTGATCCATGAACTTCCTGAAAAAATTAGGTTAGGATTTAGGGCCAGAGAAATTCTCTCTGGTATTTGAGAGTTAGAATGAGTTCTTTACATGGTTGGATTCGTCTTGAAAAATGCTACAACTTTAATGTTATGGGTTTTTGCATTAGAGCACGTATGCAGGTTGTTCATGTTTGAAGTCAGGCGCGCGTTTTTTCTTGACAAAGGTTGAAGACGAAGTCAGTGGGCTGGGCTTGCTTCTGGCCTTGTTTTTGACACCTCCCTTTTACTAATTGCACCCCCATGACCCATTTCTTTATGTTTTTATATTTTTGTATTTATTTTTTATTTCTGATTTTATTTTATTATTTTCCAAACATAAAAAATACCAAAAATATTTTTATAAATTTTCACATTTATTTTTGTATTTTATTTTATTTTTTCTAACATAAAAATAATTTAGTGAGTATATACTTTTATTTTATTTAATGAAAACTTGAAAATAAAAGATAAAAAATATTATACCTTTATTTTTTATCACTTATAATTAAATAATATTTTTAAATATATTTTTATTTTGTATATATTTTATTTTATTTTATCATACATAAATAAAACAATTAATATTTATTTATTTTCTTAAAAAGAAAACTAGGGTTTCCACCCTTATTAAAAATAATTTCTTTTTTTAATATATTTTCATTTTGTGACATTTGTATATATTTTGTGACATTTGTATATATTTCATTCATTTTTATTTTTTTATAATCAATACATATATACATACTTTCTTAAAAGAAAATTAGGGTTTTTGCCCCTTAATAAAAAAATAATCTTTTTATTTCTTTTTTTTACATTAAATATTATATTTTTATATGTATAAAAATAAACAAAACATTTTTGTATATTCATAGTATTTTGCATATTTGTTTAATTTATCTATTTAAATATTGTTCATTTATTATTTGTACCAATTATTCAATTTGGATGTAATAGTAAATATTAGGGTTTTATTTTCTTGCAAGTATTCCCCATTCAAAAATTGTATCCCTCTCCCCATATCAAATGTTGTAATAGCTTAGGTTTATTTTGTGCATTTATGCTTTCAATTATGCCATGATTAGAGATTAGGGTTTGTATGCAAAAATCCAAAATCAAACAAATAGCTTGACTAATACAAAGACAAAAAGCATGTAAATTGACAACACAATACACACATGCACCCCTAGGGTTTCATCCACTTGTTGCCTTAAAAATGGCCATGTTATGCATGTTGAGTATCTTGGCAAAACAAAAACAAAACAAAATATCATAGTCCCTCGATGACGCTATCTTGGTTGCCTATACAAAAATGATCTAGTCCCTCAAAAATTTCTAAAGATACTTGGCACAATTGTTATCATGGTCAATACGATGACCCACACCTGTCCCGTTTAACACCTAATACGCGGTTGTTTACCAAATGCAATGGTAAAACAACACTGTCAAAAGGGTTAAAAATGTGTAGGAAATACCTTTGAGTAAAATAGGGTAGACAACTCTTAGTTACTTGATCAAAACTTGCAAAACATCCTTGCTATTTTCAAACACACCTCACAACACAATTTCAAAACATTTCCCAAAAACAAACCTTTAAACATTGAAACATCTTTTCAAAAGACAAAAACACCTTTGTATACATTCAAACAAGAATCATTACAAAGTTTTCCACAACGATGGCCTCTTTTCAAAACATTTTCAAAACCACACACAAAGCACCATTTCAAACAATTGAAAAGAAAAAGCAAGTGATCTAAACAAGTAACTAAGAGCCCATGGATAACCATGGATGAAAAGGGTGCTTGCACCTTCCCTTTTCATAATCTACCCCCCGAACCCAAGAAAACATCTCAAAGGTCTTTCCTATGCTTTTTGACCTTTCCTTTGGATAAAATAAAAAGTCGGTGGTGACTCTTGCTAAACCGAAACATTTGCGAACACAAACGCAAAACCTCAAGTCTGTTCTCCCACCGTATCATACATACCTTTTGTAATATCTAATTTTATTATTTTTTTCTTTTTAATACTATGAGAGGCTAAACCCCCAATGCTAGAAGGTGTCCCTGATTTGCAAATGTAATGATTTTGAACTCTTGATTTTGATAAATAGTTTTTTTTTAAAATTAATTGTTTAATGTTCTTATGATTTATTATCGGACCAATAGGGATTAATTCAAGATAATTAGGGTTGGACTAGCATTGTTATGATGTTTGAACGATTAGACTAAAATAGATATCACCTAGGACTAGGGATACCCTATAAGTTACCAGTAAAATCTTAATAAAATAAATGCTAGGTTTCATCATAATTCTCTAAGAACTTAGGTATTAGGATGAAGGACCAAATATTTTCCCACTAAGGACTTAGGGGAAAACAAACTAACGATTCAATAGTTGAAGGTAATGAACTTGTTGAATAAATCAAGAGTAAAGGTTATTATAGGGGAAAATCACACACTTATCCCTAGCATGCTCCTCATATTAGTGAAAAGCCAATTTATATTTATGCTCTTTGTTAAGTGACAATTTCAAAACCAAACCCCCAAATTAATTTTTTGTTTAATTGAGCATGAATTGAACTCGATAATTGTACGCAATCCTTGAGATCGATACTTTGGGATTTCCCATTATTACTACATTGGCGAATTAGTACACTTGCTAATTTACCGATCAAGTTTTTGGCGTCGTTTCCAGGGACTGCCAAATTATTAAGATCAATTAGAATTTTTTTGCTCTGTGTTGTACCCCAAAATTTTCCCTCTCATTTTATCAATATTTCCCCTCACAAGACTCTTTGGACTCAAGACAGGATTCGGGTTTGCTCTGCTCAAGACATCTCCTTGCATTGTTGACCTGAAATTAGGGTTTGAGTTTGAACAGGGATTTTCGGACTTCCAATGCTCAATGTGACTTTCATACTTCATGTTGGACTTATAAGATTGCCCATACCAAGTTTCAAGCCTTGAATCAAATTTTTGCCCAGTCAATTGAACAGTTGACCTAAAAATCAGTTGTATTGGGGAAAAAAGTCAATTGTGGCCAATTTACAGTAAAACCTCATAATTTTTTATCCACATCAACATTATAGACTCATATGAACCATTTGATTAAGTTTGGACCACAACTCCTCAAGAAATTTGATCAGATCATCAAAATGGCAAAATGGTCAAAATTAGGGTTTTGACTATAGAAGGGAAATTTCTGATTTTTTCACCTAGCCAATGGCAAATTGGGTTCAAGCCTGGTTTCAAGGACTCAATGGAATTCTATTTACCTAATCACAAGGTTCAAAAGATCTCAAATGCATTGAATTGACAGATGAATTTTCCAGTCAACTGATCAAAAATCAACTGTACATTGAAAAGTCAAACTTTGACTTTTTGGTCAAAATCAAGTGCCAAGGGTCATTTTTCATCAAGATGTGTCAAAACATGAAACTTGTTCACCAAGAAACCTAATTTTTAAAATTAGGGTTTAACATGGAAAATTTTCATAACTTTGAAATTTTCTAAGTTATGAAAATTTCTTATTCTTTCCCAACTTTTCCCAACTTTTTCACCATGATGCAATTGGATTCAAAGAAAACTTACAACATGAAAGTTGTAGTACTCCACAAAATCTACAACTTTTATGCACAAAGTTTCCCCAAAAGATGCTTGGATCTCAAGTTATGATTTTGTGAACAAGGGTCCATGAAACTTTTAACTTAGTGAAATTTGCCCTAGTTTAGGCAGGATTTTGACCTATCTTCATGGAAATTATTCACATAGTTCCAAGTGGAATCCCAAAATGCATTTCAAAGATGGATTATAGAGAATGTTACAAGATTTCCAAAATGTCCAAGAAATCTCCAAAATAATTTATGGTTAGGGAGAATCGAAAGTTTGAAAATGGTCATTTCTCACTTTTGTCCATGGCATTTTTCATGTTGATACAAGTTGCAAATCAGTTTGGATCATGCTTGTACTTGGTTTACAGGTTCTAATCTCTTCTACACTCAAAAATTGAATGCAAATATATTGGTTAAAGGCTTTGTTTTGAGCTTTAGAACATTACACAAAGGTTTAATCCATTTTTGGCAAAAAGATAACAATGCCATTTACATAAAGCACACTTTATGCAATTTTGTTTGTCTTGAGCATTGAACTTAATCTTTTGCAGCAAACTGCATCCACAAAGATCAGAAAATGTTTACCAACTATGTGCAGGCTTTGAGCTAGCCTGCACAGGCCTTGGCATTGTCAACTCACCTTTTACTTCAAAAACAAGCAAGTGTGCAAAAACTCCACATCTCTTGTATATGTTAAAACCAAAGCTTGTGCATATTTCAAACAACTTCAGCATAATATACCAAGCCAGAAACACGAGCTACAAGCCTCTAAAACACCCTTAAGCACAAAATCATAAGTTCTTGCAAAAACAGGGCAGGTTCTGCAGATTCACTTCCAAAATAAAATCCACTCGTGCGTTTTGTCCCAAACCACTTCAAACACATTCTAAACAATACGCCTAAGCTGTCTAGACCATTCTCAAGCAACTATAATCTTGTTTTCACACTTCACCATTTTTACTTTGAAGCTTTGCAGGTTGAGTTCTACAAGCATATTCAGGCCATTTCAAAGCAAGCCAAGCATTGGGGAAGGTTGAGTGAACTTCAGGCCTCTTCAAAAACCCCTACATTGCCATACTCGAGCTTGACTGAAATAGGTAAATTTCAAACTTCTATCTCCTTATTTAGGAATCATTAGGCTTAGGTTTGTGAAGCAAAAATGTAGTCCTCATTGTCCTTTAGTTGTACATGTGCATAGAATTAATTTATGTTAACTGAGCTAGGAGAATTTGGACGTTGAAGTTTCTGAAAAAACTAGGTCATAAATTAGGGGCACTGAAATTCTCTCTGGTCTTTGAGAGTTAGATCAAGTTTTTTATATGGTTAGAATCGTGTGATGATGAGCTATAACTTTCATGTTGCAAGTTTTTGTCTTTAAGCACATATGCAGGAGATACAAGTTTGAACACAGGGCGCGCGTTTTTTGTTTCTGGAGGTTAGGGATGAAGTGAGTTAGGCTGGGCCTGGCTCTTGCTGGCTATTTGCACCACCTTCTTTTCTTTTTGCACCCCCTTGGCCCATTTCTTTATTCTTGCATATTTTTCATTTCCATTATTATTTTCTGACTTTATTATTTTTTCTTGAACATTTAAAATCATAAAAAAATATTTTCTTTATTTTTGGCATTTTATCATATTTTTATTTTATTTTTATTTGTATAAAAAATAATTATTAGGTTAATATTACTTTATTTTCTTAATTAAAATTTGTAAATAATATAAAAATATGATTTATTTTTATTTTTATTATTTATATACTTAAATAATATTTTCTCACACATTTTAATTTTTTATCACTTTTGTATATATTTTTATTTATTTTCTTGTACATAAATAAATAATATAGAATATATATTTCCTTAAAACAAAAACTAAGGTTTCCACCCTTTTAAAAATAATCTTTTTTATTTTCTTTTTTAAGACATTAAATAATTTATTTTACATACATAAAATAAAATATAAAAACTTTTTTTTTGCATATTTATATTTAAATGCATATTTAAATATTTGCTTATTTATTTATTTGTGCAATAAATTCAATATGGTTGTAATAGCTTTAGGGTTTATTTTTTGAGCAATATCCCCCTATTCAAACTTGTACCCCCTTCCCCGTAATAATGTTGTAATAGTCTTAGATTTACTTTTACGCATTTTATTGCTTTCAAATATGCATGATAGTAAGATTAGGGTTTGTATGCAAGAACAAAAATCAAACAAATAGCTTGACTAAACACAAGACAAAAATGCATGAAAAATGACAACACAATGCACACAAGCACCCCTAGGGTTTCATCCACTTGTTTCCTTAAAAACATGGCCATGGTATGCATGCTAGGTATCTTGGCAAAACAAAACAAAACAAAAAGATCGTAGTCCCTCGATGACGCTATCTTGGTTGCCAATACAAAAATGATCTAGTCCCTCAAAAAACCTGCTAAGATACTTGGCCACATTGTTATCATGGTCATACGATGACCCAGGCCCGTCCCGTTTAACATCCAAAGATAGGGTTGTTTACCAAATGCAATGGTAAAACAACAATGTCAAAGGGTTAAAAATGTATAGGAAAGATCTTTGAGTAGGGTAGACAACTCCTAGTTACTTGATCAAACTTGCAAACCATCCTTGCTATTTTCAAACTATCACACAATTTCAAAATATTTTCCCAACAAACTTTCAAACATTGAAACATTTTTCAAAAGACAAACACCTTTGTATACATTCAAACAAGAATCATTACAAAGGTTGCCTAGACAAAGGCCTCTTTTTCAAAATACTTTCAAAACCACACACAAAAGCACCATTTCAAACAATTGAAAAGCAAAAGCAAGTGATCTAAAACAAGTAACTAAGAGCCCATGGAAAACCATGGATGAAAAGGGTGCTAGAACCTTCCCTTTTCATAATCTACCCCCTGAACCCAAAAACAATCTCAAAGGTCTTTCCTGTGCTTTTTTTACCTTTCCTTTTGGATAAAATAAAAGTCGGTGGCGACTCTTGCTAAACTGAAACATTTGCAAACAAAAAACGTAAAAGCTCAAGTTAGTTCACCCACCGCATCACACTCTGCAACTAAAATTTATTTTCTGTAATCCTTTAAATTTTTGTTATTACTGTTTTTTCTAACCTTTGCATGCGAGGAAAGCCTACAACTAAATTTTCTTTTGACGCATAAATTGAAAGGAATTTTCACGCAATGCACAGTCAGGCTCAGTTAGTTAGACTAGAATCAGATGGTGTTGTACCCCAAAATTTGCCCTCCCATATTCTCCAAGATTTGTCAAGTCAAAGTCACAAAATTCCCCAAGGGTTGTGCAGTTCAACTGTCTCCTATACAGTCAAAACTAGGGTTTGTGTTCTGATCAAAGAAAGGAAGTTTTTCAAGGGCCCAATAAAGTCTCATATGCCTACAAATGTGGTCAAGCATCCCCATATTAAGTTTCAAGGCATTCAGCTCAAAATTGCACAGTCAAAACCCTAGATTGCACTACAGTCAACTGTAGGGGCAAAATGGTCATTTGACAGTCAAAAGTTCAAATTTTTGGTCAACATATCATTTTGAAGCCACAAACATCATTTGATCAATGCTTGATCATGATTCTCAAAATTTGGCTCAAAATCATCAAAGATGCAAAAGTTGCTATATTTGGACAGCTGAAAAAGTCAACTGAAATTGACCAGGGCATAACTTTCACATGGATTATCAGAAAAATTCCATCCAAAGCTCATTTTGAAGAGAAAGACATTTCCTACAATTCATCTTCATATTCCAAGTCCAAGAAATTCTCTCACAAAAAGTTATCAATTTCAACATTATAGGTCATTTTCAAAAGTCAACAAAAAGGGACTTTAAGTCAAAGGCCATAACTTGAGATTGGTAAATCAAAATGACATGGGACCAAAGGCATTGGTTAGAGGACTCAAAGACCTTTCCAAAATGTCCCAAAGCCATGTAACTTTACTTTTCGCACTTTTATTTACTTCGCATTTATTTATTTTCCGCTAAATCGGGTCCGGTTTAATTTTGGCGATGTGGACCCGCGCCATTTGTAATAACCTTAGATTTATTTTTCGCAAACTTTATAACAGTTAAATATGCATGCAAGAATGAATGGCCCTAATTAAAATCAAGCGTAGATCACAAACAAACATGACAAGATAAATAACTGAAACATGACACACAATTCGCACACACCACCCCTAGGGTACGCCTCACTGTTGCCTTTCGAAAAGTGATCGTCGAGTAGAGGACGTCTTAGTAAGTCCTCATGATCCGGGAACCTGGCATGAGGGTAGCTTCTAAGGTGTCTTCCCATTGCTCTGGTGATCACCATGTCCCTACAAACTCGAATTGACCCGAACACCTCCAACGGTGGTGCTACCTACCTCTCAATGGTGGGATGGCACTACTTTAAAGGACATTTACACAGACGAATTCCTTAGGGTAGGTAGGTTCTCAAGGATACTTGCTCTAATTCAAAACAAATCAAAAACTTCTTTTCACACCAACACATTTTCAGAAGCTTTCAAAGCAAATTTTTCAAACACTCTGACGTACGAGTCGAACTGAAATTTTTCAAAGAAACTTTTTTAAACCCACATTGAGAAGCAAACAAACCATTTTTGAAAACACAAATGAGCAAGTATCTAAGAGCCCATGGATAACCATGGATAGAAAGGGTGCTAACACCTTCCCTTTCTATAATCTACCTCCCGAACCGAGAGCAATCTCTTTAAGGAATTTTTCTGTGCTTTTGTCCTTTCCATTTGGAGAAAATAAAAGACGGTGGCGACTCTTGCTTCCGCGACATTTTCGCGAACCAGCGTTAAACAGTCAGTTCCAGATCCACCGATCACAGAACTGGCGACTCTGCTGGGGAATTATTTTAAAGTGAGGTGTACCTTAGGACTAAGATCACTTGTGTTTTCAATTGTCTGAATTGTTTGCTTTTTATTGTGGGGACTGTCTTGGGAGTTCTATAGATCCTAACCCGGATCTGGGGGATACCTTCTTAGAAAGTAGCAACAAGACTGTGAGGGAACTGTGCGGGGTATACCGACATGGTTGAAGCAGTCTGCTACGTTGATGTGGCACTTTGGTGAGTACCGGTAACCCTTGAGTCTAGTCAAGGAGAGTACGGGGCCGCCGCGTGGTGTTGTGAAGCATCAACTGACCTTAGGAACCTTAATTGAACCATCTTGGCCTCTTTAGGGTAGTGAGATAACTGACTTTGGTGCAGTCCGAGGTTGGTTGATACTCGATACTACACTCAATTGAGGGTTGCTTTCCTGGAATATTTCGGTCGCCAGTTCAGTGGCTAAATCGAAACGATGAACAATGAAAGCAATCCCGTGATGTTGGGAACCTTAGAACCCGGTTACTTTGATTAGGACAGGTTGAACCCACCAACTTCAAGAGGGTAATACCCAGACCCCACGCTGGCCTGAACCCTAAGGGCTCTTTTGTGTGACTTGTGTGCCTTCGTACTTGATTACTTGCATGCTTGTTACCTGACACTTGTTTCTTGCAGGTCTTGTTTATAGTCCTTAACTAGGACTCATGACAGGGTTACCAAATTTCTTGCAGGTTTTGTTTATAGTCCTTAATTGGGACTCATAACAAAGTATACAGAATTTCTTGCAGGGTCTGTTTATAGTCCTTAATCGGGACTCATAACAGGGTTTACCTACGTCACCCCATGCATAGCATGACATCATACCATTGCATATCATTGCATACATCCTAACCCATTTCAAGGATCTCAAGGGCTTGTGATGCAGGTCATGATAAACCAATTACCCAACAAGGGGCAAAGAGGATTTATTTTCCTCTAGCCAAGGGTGTCAGGGGCTATGACCCACTGGATATGGTGAGCCTTTGACCCTTGATGAAGGACTCTCAACAATATGCAGTGCCTTCAGTCAAGCTACCGGTTCCAAATGCTAACAAAGTTTCTCTGTTTACCCTGCGAGGTCCTTGAAATCATTGCATGCATATCATACATCTCATTGCATTGCAGGTATCCCTTTGACAGGTTGCTTACCCTTCTCCGCTGTTTATTTCAGCCGATCGTCATGAATCCTGAATCATCAGCCGAGCAGACTATCAAGGATCTTCAGGCTCAGAACGCCCAGTTCCAAGAGCTGATCATGAATCTGACCCAGGGGCAGCAAGATCTGAAGGCTCTGCTTTTGAAAAAGGACAAGAAAAAGAAGAGGACTGTTCTGTTCAGCCCTAGGCGCAGATCTGGGAATACACCGCAGGTTGAAACCGAGAGGACAACTCCATCTGTGGGGAAGAGCAGTCATCCAGAGGAAAGAGTGCCCAGTCCAGTGGTCTCTGACAATGAAACAGATTTCGACGACGAACAGTACCCTCCGGCTGAGGACAAGTACAAACAGTTGGAGGATAGGTTGAAGGCTATGGAGGTTCAACAGGTACCTGGGCTGGACTTTGGAGATCTGGGTTTGTCAACTGGTGTGGTTATCCCTCGGAAGTTCAAAGTACCACCCTTCTCTAAGTATGACGGGGCGTCTTGTCCCAAGCTGCATCTAAGGTCCTATGTTCGGAAGATCCAACCATATACGGTGGACAAAAACTTGTGGATCCACTTCTTCCAGGAAAGTCTTTCAGGGACTCACCTCGAATGGTTCTATCAACTGGATGGGACCAAAGTTCGTAACTGGGAGGAGTTGGCTACTGCTTTCTATAAGCAGTATCAATATAATGCCGACCTTGCCCCTACGCGTACCCAACTCCAGGGTATGTCGTTAGGATCAAGCGAAGGTTTTAAAGAATATGCGCAGAAATGGAGGGATCTCGCTGGAAGGGTACAACCGCCTCTGACTGATCGGGAACTTGTGGACATGTTCTTGGGGACCTTGTCTGGTCCATTTTATAACCACCTGATTGGGAATTCGTCTGCTGGATTCACATATCTTATCTTGACTGGAGAGCGAATAGAAGCTGGCATCCGGTCTGGGAAAATTCAAGAGGCTGCACCTGCTGATAAAAAGCCTCATCATGGAAAGAAAGAATCCAATGCTGTGCACGGTAAAAAGAGCCGTCATGAGGCAGGGGCAATCCAAATATCCAATCCTGGACCTGCTCAACAAGGACAGGGGCAGCAACGCAAAGAGAAGCGGCAGTACACCAAACTCAACATGTCGTTGGATCAAGCACTGCAACAAATGTTGAAGGCAGGGTTGATCACCTTAAGGGCTCCTCTTCGAAATCCGAACACTTCTGCACCCAACTATCATCCCAACGATAGGTGCGCATATCATTCAGATAGCCCGGGGCATACTACAGACAACTGCTGGCCTCTCAAGAACAAAATTCAAGACATGATCGACGCCGGGGAGATTCAGTTTGAAGTGTCTGAGACTCCGAACATAATCACTGCTCCGTTGCCCAATCATTGAAGACCTTTTGTTTATTTGAATTTTTGAGCTGTACTTTTCTTTGCTTATACAAACAATTAATGTCATAGCAAACTCTTTTATGTTATCAATGCATCGCATACGTCTGTTTTGAGAATTAATACAATTGTTTTCATTATGTTCAAATATCTTTTCATATTTTTTCTGATGTCAACTCTGGATCTATAATTCTAAGCCTCTTGAGGGAGGATGACGAAAACGATACCACTATCTTTACAGTATGCTTTTGAACAGACCCCGCTGATGAGGTACAGGCATTGTTTCAAATCCTAAACACTAGAGTTATAAGGAAGATAATCCCTCGTCAACCCCTTCGAGCCAAAGAAGTAGGAGTTTTATTTTCGAAAATCAAAACCCTTAATCATAACCTGGGGCAGGGTAGGCTTCTCAGTTGATCCAAGTGCACAATGAATGGCACCAAATGAGTTGTTCCAAAAACAAAAAGACAGTGATGGTTCAGAACAATCAAAAGGACAGGCAGTCATCATCAAAATTCATAAATGAAAAGCCCAAAAAGTCTAAACCTACAAAGGGGACTTATGAAACTGGGGCATCCCGCTGACTGTAATTCCAAAAAGGAAACAGTTCAGGCAAAAAAGAAAGGGATAACAAAACCAAGAAGGAGGTCACTACAAACCCTCAACAAAAAAGGAAGGACTGCCTATTCAAAAAGAAATTATCAACATCTGAACCATTATTGAAACATCAAAGTAAGACTCAAGCAAGGTCTAAACGCACGATCAACTGAGTTTAGGTTTGGAAAACATCACGAAGAGCGGGTGGGTACAAATAATTTGAGCCTTTATCCTTTGTTTCTTAAAACCGTGAACCAGGCCACGTTATAACCCTTAAAAGTCCTAGCTGAAGCATGGGTTAGTTCGAAAGCATATTGTTACGAAGGTATCCTGACTCCTGAAGGCCTACGGTAAAATAACGAGTTGACATCACGTTTTACAAACATTTACTTGTTTTATGAAAAAGAATGCATTTTCAAAATTTTCAAGACAGACATAGGCTTTGCATTTTTAACATAGCGTTGTTTGCATATGACTTGTTGTTTGAACAGCATAGAAATTCGCACGACGAATGCCTAATGAACAGAAGTACCTCCAATCAAGGGGCATGGCATGACTATTGTCCATCATCTGGGGCAGTCTAATCAAGATTCGGAGAATCTCTCAAAAGGCCAAAAAGCCTGGGGCAAATCTCCGCCTGAGTCACTTGGGGCATTTCAGCAACGAATCTTGCCCGATCAGACATCTTCTGGTAATATGGCAACACAAGCAGCCAGGGGCAACTCCCTATATTCTGAAAGCATGGACATAGCCGAAAAGATACTACGCAAAATCAAAGACCCGCTAGGTTGACATACCTAGGCAAAAATAAGGGCTTCCCGGCGAACCAAAAGGGTTCGGGCAAAATGAAGGGATGAAATGAAAATCTGTACACCCGGCAAGTCGAAAACCTGAAAAGGCGGCTTGGGCAAAAATGGGTATCCCGGTGGACTGAAAACCCGAAAGGGCGGTCCAGGCAAAAGTTAGGGATTAAAGCGTACGGCTATGTCCTGCCATCTGTCTACCAGAAGAAGGTTTGTCCGCCAACAACTATCAGCACCCCACAAGAAACAGGGGCAATAAAGGTTGGTCTGAGCAGTCTGATTGTTCTATCCTCCAAGGCATCAGGGTAGGTTCCGTTGAAGAACATCCCAACATATCAAAGCTTCCCCAGGAGAGTCCAACCCAAGTTCCCCAGGAAAGTTGGAATTCATATCCCCAAGCAATAAGCGTACCCCCAGTAGATTCTGGAAGTTTATCCCCTAACAGGGCACGAACGCGTCGTCCGGCTTGATTTAAAGAGTTATTCCCTTAACAGGATATAACTGGGTTATCCTCAGCCAAAAGCCACGGAAAGAGCGTCGTCGACAGAATCTTCTTATCCCCAGCGAAGTCCATTCATACTTCCAATACAGCAAGGTATCCTCAGCGAGTCATCCTCAACAATTCAGCAAAAGCATCTCCCCACAGAGTATTTCTTCCCAGCATGGTCGCTAGAATATCTTTTCTCCCCGCAGAATCTTCCATTCGCCAAAATTATTTCCCAACGGAGTTATCTTCTCCTACCGGTATGCTTGCAACTATCAACCCCAGCGGAAGCAAAAGCTATTCTTCCACATCAGCCCAGGATACGACTTCCCGGCACCCGTCAAGGATTTATTTTCTTAGACAAACATACATTCATAAAACGTCACATTATAGCATGCATATGCATCATACTACACGAATCTCATTGATTTTGAAGACATACAGTTCATGCATCATGATTTTGCATCCAATTATGTCTCGCCTTTTCAGGAAAAAGATCAATACAAAAATGACTACTATCAACTAACCGCAATTCATTCTTGATATAGTTTCAGATATGATCCAGAGATGGTGACGTTCTGACGCTGCTTCCAGAATTCCTTCTAGATATAGTTTCAGATATGATCCAGATATGGTGACGTTCTGATGCTGCTTCCAGATTTCCTTCTAGATATAGTTTCAGATATGACCCAGATATGGTGACGTTCTGATACTGCTTCCAGATTTCCTTCCAGATATAGTTTCAGATATGATCCAGAGATGGTGACGTTCTGACGCTGCTTCCAGAATTCCTTCTAGATATAGTTTCAGATATGATCCAGATATGGTGACGTTCTGATGCTGCTTCCAGATTTCCTTCTAGATATAGTTTTAGATATGACCCAGATATGGTGACGTTCTGATACTGCTTCCAGATTTCCTTCCAGATATAGTTTCAGATGTAAACCCAGCGATGGTGACGTTCTGATACTGCTTCCAGATTTCCTTCCAGATATAGTTTCAGATGTAAACCCAGCGATGGTGACGTTCTGATACTGCTTCCAGATTTCCTTCCAGATATAGTTTCAGATGTAAACCCAGCGATGGTGACGTTCTGATACTGCTTCCAGATTTCCTTCCAGATATAGTTTCAGATGTAAACCCAGCGATGGTGACGTTCTGATACTGCTTCCAGACTTCCTTCCAGATATAGTTTCAGATGTAAACCCAACGATGGTGACGTTCTGATACTGCTTCCAGATTTCCTTCCAGATATAGTTTCAGATGTAAACCCAGCGATGGTGATGTTCTGATACTGCTTCCAAAAGCCCTTTTTAGATGTTTCCCTCTCCGATGATGAGTGTGAGGTGATATTCTCCCTATGGTTCCCTCTCCAGCGGTGTGAGGTAGTAATCCCTTTTTCAGATGTTTCCCTCTCCGATGTTGAGTGAGGTGATCATTCCTTTCAGATTATAATAGCCTATGGTTTGCTTCCCGATGTTGCAAAGATGGTAATTCCCACCAAAATTTTCTCAACGAGCGTTGTTGAGATTAAAGTCACCCAAGGTTCTCTTATCATTCATGCTAAGGCAGTAACCATACCTGGTTCATTCATCAGCGTTTGAAGCTCCAGATTCAACTCCTGTAACCAGTCAGGACACATCCGTATCAAGCATCTAAAATCAACTCCTGCAACGTGTCAGGTACTCATTTTCTGTTTTGCAGGTATGCAGGTTCTCGCGAAGGAATCTCTTACGCGATCAACATCCAGATGGCATCTATAAGCCCATCATCCTATCCAGCAACCTCTAAATGGCATCTATAAGCCCATTCCCCCCATCACTGCTACTATGTGAGCGCAAATTTCTGGGCACTCTAGTGTCCAATCATCTTTTACCCTCGGATTACGAAAGGCGCGTCCGCCAATCTGCATCCTCAGGTCTAAGAAGATTGAACAGGGGCAACTGTTGTACCCCAAAATTTGCCCTCCCATATTCTCCAAGATTTGTCAAGTCAAAGTCACAAAATTCCCCAAGGGTTGTGCAGTTCAACTGTCTCCTATACAGTCAAAACTAGGGTTTGTGTTCTGATCAAAGAAAGGAAGTTTTTCAAGGGCCCAATCAAGTCTCATATGCCTACAAATGTGGTCAAGCATCCCCATATTAAGTTTCAAGGCATTCAGCTCAAAATTGCACAGTCAAAACCCTAGATTGCACTACAGTCAACTGTAGGGGCAAAATGGTCATTTGACAGTCAAAAGTTCAAATTTTTGGTCAACATATCATTTTGAAGCCACAAACATCATTTGATCAATGCTTGATCATGATTCTCAAAATTTGGCTCAAAATCATCAAAGATGCAAAAGTTGCTATATTTGGACAGCTGAAAAAGTCAACTGAAATTGACCAGGGCATAACTTTCACATGGATTATCAGAAAAATTCCATCCAAAGCTCATTTTGAAGAGAAAGACATTTCCTACAATTCATCTTCATATTCCAAGTCCAAGAAATTCTCTCACAAAAAGTTATCAATTTCAACATTATAGGTCATTTTCAAAAGTCAACAAAAAGGGACTTTAAGTCAAAGGCCATAACTTGAGATTGGTAAATCAAAATGACATGGGACCAAAGGCATTGGTTAGAGGACTCAAAGACCTTTCCAAAATGTCCCAAAGCCATGTAACTTTACTTTTCGCACTTTTATTTACTTCGCATTTATTTATTTTCCGCTAAATCGGGTCCGGTTTAATTTTGGCGATGTGGACCCGCGCCATTTGTAATAACCTTAGATTTATTTTTCGCAAACTTTATAACAGTTAAATATGCATGCAAGAATGAATGGCCCTAATTAAAATCAAGCGTAGATCACAAACAAACATGACAAGATAAATAACTGAAACATGACACACAATTCACACACACCACCCCTAGGGTACGCCTCACTGTTGCCTTTCGAAAAGTGATCGTCGAGTAGAGGACGTCTTAGTAAGTCCTCATGATCCGGGAACCTGGCATGAGGGTAGCTTCTAAGGTGTCTTCCCATTGCTCTGGTGATCACCATGTCCCTACAAACTTGAATTGACCCGAACACCTCCAACGGTGGTGCTACCTACCTCTCAATGGTGGGATGGCACTACTTTAAAGGACATTTACACAGACGAATTCCTTAGGGTAGGTAGGTTCTCAAGGATACTTGCTCTAATTCAAAACAAATCAAAAACTTATTTTTACACCAACACATTTTCAGAAGCTTTCAAAGCAAATTTTTCAAACACTCTGACGTACGAGTCGAACTGAAATTTTTCAAAGAAACTTTTTTAAACCCACATTGAGAAGCAAACAAACCATTTTTGAAAACACAAATGAGCAAGTATCTAAGAGCCCATGGATAACCATGGATAGAAAGGGTGCTAACACCTTCCCTTTCTATAATCTACCTCCCGAACCGAGAGCAATCTCTTTAAGGAATTTTTCTGTGCTTTTGTCCTTTCCATTTGGAGAAAATAAAAGACGGTGGCGACTCTTGCTTCCGCGACATTTTCGCGAACCAGCGTTAAACAGACAGTTCCAGATCCACCGATCACAGATGGTTCATTAGATCATTCAGGTTCAGAGTTTGAAAAGGAAAAGTCAATGGCTGAAGATCCACCAAAGGGACTTCTTGGTGATTATGGTGGGGAAAATGCATCAGGTGGAAGGTTGACAATTGTAAACATCCGATGAATGTGCCAAATTTTCAACTGCATCTGAGCATAATCACTCAGCTTTAGAGAAGATTTTCACCAGAAAGGTCAATGAAGATGCCAATAAATACTTGCAGAGAATTTTGACCATGAGTACCACATTGAAGATTGATGGGCATACGGATGAAGCAAAGAAACTAAGAATGTTTTTGTTTACCCTATCTGAAGATGCTCAAGATTGGTTCTATTCATTACCTGCTGGGAGTATTAATACTTAGGAAGATATGGAGAAGATCTTTCTTGACGAATACTTTCCTGCTTCTGTTCACATTCACAAAAGATATGAAATTGTGAATTTTAAGCAAAGAGAAGGAGAGTCACTAGGTGATTCTTATAAGAGGTTCAAGAGGTTATTGTTAGCTTGTCCCAATCATAATATAGATCAAACTGAGCAAATGGAGATTTTTGTGAATGGCCTCCGAATGAAGACAAAGCAACTTATTAATACAGTAGGCGATGGCTCATCCAACTTTACAACAGCCACTGGTGTGAAGAAGATTATTGAAGCCATTGATGCAAATGAGCATCTGGAGCTATATGACAATGTTGTAAGTAAACCAGAGGGGGTGATTGATCTAAAGTTATAAATTAACAAGCAACTAAAGTTTGAAGACGCTATTGCTGGAGAGGTGGAGAAAAAGCTTAAAGCAATGAACATTGGTACTCAACAGGTAGCTCGGATTCAACAGGCACACAAGG
This sequence comes from Vicia faba, assembly GCA_948472305.1. NCBI lineage: Eukaryota > Viridiplantae > Streptophyta > Magnoliopsida > Fabales > Fabaceae > Vicia > Vicia faba. The sequence continues at coordinate 1,119,288,606 of OX451737.1, read as the reverse complement.
CAGGTTTTGAAATTTTTAGTGGACCACACATGATTGTCCATTGTCTTGAAACTCCACAAAAAATTGAGGAGATAAATTTTTTGAAGCAGAATAATTTGTATTTTAACAACTATAATCTTGGGTGGAAGAATCATCCTAACTTCCACAAAAAGAAGAATGATAGGTGGCTAGTGAAAAGATGGCTTCCCACACTTCTCAATTTCAAGAAGAGGCAAGGAGCAATCACAGAATACAACAACTGCAATAAAAAATTTGGAAGCTCAAATGGAACAAATTGCACAACAAGTAGCTATGCGCGCACAAGGATATCAGAAAAATCATGAGAATGTTAATGTTGTTGCAACAAGGAGTCAGAAAGCTGCAGAAGAAAAAGAAGATGAAGTAAAATTTGTTGATAGTTTCATATAAGTAGATCTGGAAGTGAGAGAGAGCTAGAAAAAGCGGGAAGAAATGGTATCACCTGTGAAGCCAACTGAAGAGAAAAGTGCAAAGGATTCTAAACCGGTGATCAAGTTTCCATATCCCTATCGAGTGGCAAAGAAAGACACGAAAGAAAAAGATTTTGAAATTTTTTTCAAAATTTTCAAAAATCTAGAGATCCACATACCTTTCTTTGAAGCACTCGAGAAAATTCCATTGTATCAGAAATTCTTGAAGGAGGTACTCTAAAAAAAGAGACCAACAGAAGATGAACATGTACCCGTTGATGAGAAATTGTATGCAATCACGCCTGAGAGAAAAATTCCTATCAAGTAGAAGGATTCAGGATCAGTTGCAATATCGTGCACAATAAAAGACAGAAATTTCAAGAGGTTTCTAATATATTCTGGTTCGAGTGTGAGCTTAATTCCATTTCTTATTTTCAAAAATTTTGGTATTAAAAAGATAAGTGAGAGTGGGATAAAATTGAAATTTGTTGATCACACTATCAAGAAGTCATACGGGATATTGGAAGATGTATTGGTGGAAATTGAAAAAATTTCCTTTCCCATTGATTTCCAGATCATGGATATACCTGAACATGAAGAGTCTTCTATCATTCTTGGTCAACCATTTCTGCTGATTAGTCGGTGCAATTTTGATATCGGTACAAGTAATATAACATTAAAATCATTTGATGAAGAGATACATTTGAAAGTATTGGAGATCAAGAAGCAGGGTGCAGATGGAAAGAAACATCCTTCAGTTGGAATGGTCAAAGTAGTAGGAGAAAGAAAAATTTCAAAATCACTCCGAAAAGAAGTCTCGGGCATAATCTCGCAGGTGGCATCAATAAAAATTCCTAAGCTCAGTCAACAAGACAAGAAGAGAAAGAAGAAGGAACACTTACATGAGAAGATGGAAGTTGGAAGTGACTGGAAGCACAAAGTGGTTGATACTTTTGATCTGAATGAGTTATGGGTTACTGAAAGGACAAGCAACAAGGTGTGGAAGAGGAAGTACCCCCAAAAGGGGATGAATCGTCGAGCCATGTGACGTTAAATGAAGCGCTTTGTGGGAGGCAATCCACACTTTTAATAACTTAGTTTTCTTTTGTGTTTATTTTGTTTTGTCTGTAGGTAATAAAAAGGGAGCCTTAAAGGTTAAAGCTAGGAGGCAGCATCTGATGTTGCATTACCCTATGTGAGTCACCTTCACGAGCTTGTTCTGAAACATTGAGGCAATGTTTCGTTCAAGTTTGGGGGGGAGGGGGGGTTACTACTTTTCATTTCAAGTTATTTGTTGGTTCTATGCTAATTGATGTTAAATCCACGAGTTGAATTCCTTCCCAAATTTGGACCGATTTTTTTTTTGTTTTGTTTTTCTCAAGAGCTTGTATTTCATAGAGATCAGGAATAATATATAGATACAAATGGATGATTGTTCAAGGGTAGGAAGTTTGGAATAACGTGACATTGATACGAGTCTAACATGTAGATTTGTACCATAGTGCTTGAATCCTGAGAAGTACTCCTGAAGTAGTTTATCTTTACAGTCTAGCATAATATAAATTCACATGCAGGTATAATTGGTTGAGAAATAAATAAAGCTGGCACCAAATAATGAAAAGGCGGTAAAAGGAAACAGACTCCCTATGTTGGGTAGCCCTCACCCGTTATTCAGCCTAAAGGGGGTTGATCCTAAAATGTCGTCCAAAAAGGATAATTATAAACTGAAAAGTTTTGAAAATTTCATCTGAATTTAAAAAGGAACAAAAGTCGCTTATTTGGTGCCTGAACAAAATTTTTATTGATTAAGCCATGTGCATGTGATGCTCATAAAAAATTCTCATTGCCTTAATTTGACTGTCTGAATGAAAAAGGAGGAAATCATAAAAAAATACTTAAGTACATAGGATAGTTAGAGAGGCATCTGACGAGGAAGCTCGAAATTATAGGTTTTTGCACAAAATCTTCGCGTCATGTGAACATCGGACATACTAACTTTTGATCAATTTGAACAGATCTCTCACGTATGAGTACTGGGCTGCTATGGTGTGCATGAGTTAGTGTAATAGTCGCTTGAGGTCAAGCAACAATTTAAGTTTGGGGGAGTTTGATCAGTGGTTTTTACAGCGTCATTTACCATTGTTTTGTGTTATCCTTTCTTTTTATCATATCGTGTTTTATTTTAGTTTACAACTTTTTATGCATTGATTTTGTGTTTTAATTTTTTCAGGTTCTAAATAATAAACCGGGACAAGCTGGTGCAAAACTCAGTTTCAGAAGAAATGCAAATATATTCCTATAGGAGGCTTGACACGGCCACCCGTGTCATGATGATATCCAGGACGAGAGCCAGGAATAGGGGAAGTCAGGCGTCTGACACGGGCACACGTGTCAGCTGACACGGCCAGTGTCAAGGTGCCTGAACCGAGAATTCAAGAATTAAACTGCCAGAGATCCAACACGAGCACCTGTGTTGCCTGACACGGCCCGTGTTAGGTTGCGATTCTGATTTCAGTATTTCGGGTTATTTTGTTCATTAGTTGGTCTGTGAGGGTGTTTCCAAGATGAATTGGAGGACTTTTTGACGGGAGAATATTAAGAACGATAAAGATTGGTGCTTTCAAGATATTTGGAGACGAAGATTCCTTCATGAGCGATAGCAATTGAAGATTGAAGAATCCATACCTTTTGTAATGTCTAATTTTATTATTGATTTTCTTTTTAATACTATAAGAGGTTAAACCCCCAATGCTGTGGGGTGTCCCTGATTTTAAAATGTAATGATTTTGAATTCTTGATTTTGATACAATAGTTTCTTTTTAACTTAATTGTTCAATGTTCTTATGCTTTCCTATCGGACCAATAGGCATTCATTCATGGTTAACAATTAGGGTTGGACCGCCGTTGTTAAAATTTATGAATGATTAGACTATAGTAGATATCACCGAAGACTAGAGATACCCTATAGGTTACCGGTAAAATCTTGATAAAATAAATGCTTTGTTTCATCATAATTCTTTAGGGACTTAGGTATTAGGATGAAGGACCAAATGTTTTCCCACTAAGGACTTAGGGGAAAACAAACTAAAGATTCGGTAGTTGAAGGTAATGAATTGTTTGAAGAAATCAAGAGTAAAGGTTATTACCGGGGAAAATCACACACTTACCCCTAGCATGCTCCTCATATCAGTGAAAAGCCAATTTATAGTTATGCTCTTTGTTAAGTGACAATTTCAAAACCAAATCCCCAAATTAAGTTTTTATTTAATTTAACATGAATTGAACTTGATAATTGTACGCAGTCCTTGAGATCAATACTTTTGGATTTCCCATTATTACTATATTAGCGAATTAGTACACTTACTAATTTACCGATCAATTAACTTCAAGTCAGAGCCCTCTGAAAAAATAAAATCCATGGAGGAAAAAGACCAGAGGCTAGATGAAATTTATGACGAAGAGCCTTTGGGAATTGAGAAGGATCCAACAGCACCAAGTGCGATGATAATGGTGGAAGATCCTCTCGAAGAAGTGGATTTAAGCGATGGGCCCACCAAAAGAACCACATACATTAGCGCCAAAATAAAACCAGAAACAAAAGATAAAGTGATTAGCTGCTAAAGAAATACAAGGATTGTTTTTCTTGGGACTATGACAAAATTTCAGGGTTGAGCATAGTGAAGTGGTGAAAAACACAAGAAGGGGGGGTTGAATTGTAAAACTGAAATCTAAAGCAATTGACAAGATATTTTTATCCTAGTTCATTTGATCTCAAACTACTCCAGTCCACCCGTCAAGGTGATTTCGCCTCTCTCCAACGAGGTCTTAATTCACTATATTCAACTGAATATTACAGACTGCTTTAACAACTGCTAAAGCCTTCTTGATTCAAACCACAACCCGGTTTGTCAAGGTAACACTTTCTTACAAAGAGATAAAACTATGTGTGTGAATGTTTTCTACAAAACTTTATCACAAGTGTGATGTATACACAAATTGAAGCTTAGAAACTAGATTGCTAAACAGTAATGGAATATCAGAGTATGGTTTAGCAAAACTGGTAGAACGAAGATTATGGTTCAGCTTTTGTGCGTGTAGAGATTTGGAGAGCATTAACCATTTCAATCTTCAAAGCCTTGTTTATATAGCACTTGAGATGATGAACGTTGGATGCAATATTCTTTATTCAATGCTAATAACAAGCTTTCCTTTTTGAGCAGATCTTGTCTGGAATGAGGCCGTTGGAATTAATTAGCTTTCAATGCACAGTACCGTTGCTTTCTTAACGCAAGTTCTGGCTTGGCTCATTCTGATTCTGCTTCGCTGCTGATGAACTATTGTTTCTGTATCAGAGTGTTTGAGCGCAGTCTTGTTCATCAAGCTTCAGCATGTACGTGAGTTGATCATCTGATCTTGACGTTCTGATGTAGCAACTTCTGATGCTGGTGTATGAAATTAAATTCTGATGCTGAAAAGATGTGATCTTGCTTATTTCAATCAGCGTATCTGCAAGTCAGAACATAATAATTTTAGGCAGCAGATAGTTCATTCATGAAACTTATAAATACTATATCTTTTCACTTTGTTATCATCAAAACTTAAATATAGGGTAGTAGATTCAAACATTGTTCTAACAATCTCCCCCTTTTTGATGATGACAAAAACTAGATATTTTAAATTAAAATAACGTGAAAAGGTATCTGGAATATGTATCAGAATAAGAAGTAAAAGAATAAGGAGTAAGGAAATACTCCCCCTGAGTTTATTACTTCCCTTTGATTATACGTGTTCTTTAGGATCAGATCTTTTTCTTTCTTTTAACATCAGATTATCATAGTCTTTGACTTATCAGAGAGCAGAGCTTCAGAGCTTTTCTTGTCAGAGCTTTGCTTTGGATCAGAGTATTAGGACGATCAGAACTTCATATTGATCAGAGCAACATTTATCAGAGCTTCTAGTCTTTAGAGTGTCCAGGAGCTTCCTTGTGCCTGTAGACTTTTAAACAAAACAGAAAAAACATTTCAAGTAATAAAGTTAGAATGTTTGAGAATTTCTGTCTAGTTAGCCGTTATTGATTTAAATATCATTTCTTGTTCTCCCCCTTTTTGTCAGCAATCAAAAAGTGTTGCTGATGTGCTAAAACAATTAAGATCAGAAAAACTAATCATATTAATATAGTTCAGAATCAGAGCAAGAAAATATTACAAAACATAATCAAAACAGTACATCAGAAAATCAAGAAAACATGAAAAAGGTCATGCATGAAAAAAGATTTAAGGTTGAGGAGGCAAGCGTGTGAACATGCTCTCCAGCATCGCTTGAATCTTTTCAGAAGTCTCATTTTGCATATACACCATGCTGACAACAGTGTCAATTTTGCTGTCCTGCACATCCATTCTTGCTTTCATCTTCTGATCGTTTTCATCCATCCGCTGCTGTAGACGCAAGTCATTCAGCCTTAGTTCTTCCAGAGTCTGCCTGTCCAAGGCAGCTTGAGAAGCATCAGAAGGAGGAGGCTTCTCAGAACTTTCAGCAACATCATCTGCTTGACTTTCATCCTGAATGGTCTTGTCTTCTTCTGATGGTTGCACCTTTGCAGCTTGCTGTTTCTCAGACCAAGGTTCACTGTCCAGAGGGAGCACAACTTCCTGAGGCAGCTGACTTTCAACTTCCTTCAGCAGCTTGCTGAAGTTCTGTTGTGCCTGCTCATAGTTGATATCCTGCAACTTGAGGGCTTCAGCACGTACCCATAGTCTGAACTGTGACCAGAGCTGATCAGAAGCAGCTGGGTCAATCATCCCAGGACAGACTTGCTTCAAAGAAGCAATCCATTGCAGCACACCTGTTTCAAAATTCAAAATACCAGAGCCAACATCTGGTTGCTTTGGTTTTGGGATGGCAATTTTGTGTTTTAGATCAGCAAGACGTTCAAGACTGGTTAAGTCAATGAAAGTCCTGCTGGGGTTTTCAAAGGTTTTCTGAGAGGCTGTTTGTTTTGGAGGAGGGGTATCAGAGTCAGATATTTCGATTGGAGTGGGTGGTGTTTTGGGAGTTTTTGGTGGTGTCGATTCTGGTGAGGATGGTAACTGGGGCATGAACACAGTGGTTCCACATGGCAACTGCATTGCCAGCGGTGATGGTTGAGGTGAGTGAGGGTCAGATTGATGAGGAGAAGGAGTTTCAGAGTGGTGAAACTCTGTTTGTGGTGAAGGAGGATTTATTTCTGGTTGGGGAGAGGGAGGTGGAATCTCTGATTGCTCAGGGATCAGAGGTTCTTCTGAGAGTGGTTGTTGTTGTGGTTCTGGTTCTGGTTGTTGTTGTTGTTCTGGTTCAGGTTGTTGTTCTGGTTGTGGAGGAGGAACATTTTGTGGTTCAGAGTTTGGTTGAGCAGAGGCATGTTGACGCTCAATATCAGCCAGCACTTGGTCAAGTGCTGTTGTTGTTGAAATTGTTGGTTGTTTGGGTTGTTTGGTTCTAGGTCTTCTGAGTTTTAATGCCTCAGAAGGGTCTTCTTCTTGTATGGTTTCATCAATGGTAGGGATGGGAATTGATATTCTATGAGAGGTTTGAGGAGGGATAGATGCTGGAATAGTAAAAGATTTTGAAATAGGGGCAGCAGATGAAATACCTCTTTTCTTTGGAGTCTGCTGAGATGATCCTTCTGATGGCGCTTTCCTCTTCTTTGTCTTCTTCAAAGTTACTTCTGGTTGGGGTTGATGCAGATCTATGATGTTCAGCTTTGGATCTGTATCTTCTGCCTTGTACGCATCTGGGTACCTGAGAAACATCTCTGGTTTGGATTCCATTTCAGAAAATATTGGAAAATCACTCAGAGGCACTCTTCTGCTGGAGATATCAGCAGTGGAAGTAGCTCTGGGTTCCTTCTGAATATTTTTTATCAGCTTCATCTTTTTCAGATTCTTTGCGTTCAGAGGTTTCCCAATTGTTGGTTCAATAGTGCTCAGCTCCTGAGCTTCTATCAGATGTTCAATCAGCCTATTCTCTGTCAGAATATCTGATATAAGCCTTCCAAACGGTATCCAGTCCCTCTTGGTTCTTTCTTCTTCCCTTGTTTCTTTCACACTGGTTTTGAGATGGTTGAACAGGAAGTGAGCCAGATTGATCTTTATCTTCTGATCAATAAAGTAGATCAGAAACTGCTGATCCACATTTATATAATCAGGAGAACTTGTTGGTTTCCTGTGGTTGAAGCATCCCAGAATAATCTTAGCCCATACTCTGCAATGATCCTTCAGATCCTTAATCTTGCTGCTGGGCATCCCAAGAGTGAAAATTCTGTTAGCTACCACACCTGTATCAGCACATCTTTCAGCCATGTCCACACAACGGACGCCACCACCACTTTGACCGATTAGCCTTGCAATGAGATCTTCAGAAATCACAATCTTCTTCCCCATGACAGAGGAGATGACTAGATGTTTTGAAACCTTGGCGTGAATCCAAAATTCCTTGACCAGCGCTGGGAATGTTGGTCCAACCAACCTATCGAAATACCTTTCCCACTTTTGAGCCCTAATGAAATGATGCTTTATTTCTATATGCTTAGCTCTAGAATGTAAAATAGGATTCTTACTTAAGCAAATAGCAGAAGTATTATCACAAAGTATAGGAATGTTACTCTCAAAAATCTGGAAGTCTTCAAGCTGACTTTTCATCCAGAGCATTTGTGTGCTACATCCTGCTGCTGCTATGTACTCAGCTTCTGCTGTTGACAGAGCAATTGTTGATTGCCTTTTGCTGGACCAAGAGATCAGATTTTCTCCCAGAAACTGGCAGCTTCCAGAAGTACTTTTACGTTCCACTCTGTCTCCAGCAAAATCAGCATCACAGTAGCCTACTAAGCTGTAATCACTAGATTTTCTATAAAACAAACCCAGATTAGTAGTACCTTTCAGATACTTGAAAATTAGCTTAACAACTGTTAAGTGAGATTCTCTAGGATCTGATTGGAATCTAGCACAGATACAAACACTGAATAATATGTCAGGTCTTGAAGCAGTCAGATAGAGGAGAGAACCAATCATACCTCTGTAGACTTTCTGTTCTACACTTTTGCTTACCTCTTCTCTTTCCAGAATGCACGTGGGATGCATTGGAATCTTTGATGGCTTACATTCTGAGAGGTCAAATTTCTTCAGAAGATCTCTGATGTATTTGCTCTGATGAATGTAAGTTCCTTCTGGAGTTTGATTGATCTGAATTCCTAGAAAGAATTTCAGTTCCCCCATGAGGCTCATCTCAAATTCTGCCTGCATACACTTAGCAAATTTTCTTCCAAGAGAAGGATTAGTAGAACCAAAAATGATATCATCAACATAGATTTGACAGACTAAGATGTCACTCTTAACTGATTTACAGAATAGAGTAGTGTCCACTTTCCCTCTGGTGAATTCATTTTCAAGCAGAAAGTTACTTAGCCTTTCATACCAAGCTCTGGGAGCTTGTTTCAGACCATACAGTGACTTCTTTAGTTTGAAAACATGTTCTGGATGTTTTGTATTTTCAAAACCTGGGGGTTGGTGAACATAAACTTCTTCTTCTATATAACCATTTAAGAATGCACTTTTGACATCCATCTGATACAGAGTGATGCCTCTATTAACAGCAAATGAAATTAAAAGTCTCATAGATTCTAACCTGGCGACTGGGGCAAAGGTTTCTGTATAGTCTATCCCCTCTTGCTGACTATAACCTTGTGCAACCAGTCGTGCCTTGTTTCTGATGACTTCACCTTGTTCATTTAGCTTGTTTCTGAACACCCATCTTGTTCCAATGACGTTGAATCCTTTTGGTCTGGGAACGAGATCCCATACGTCGTTTCTGGTGAATTGATTCAGCTCTTCTTGCATTGCCAGAATCCAGTCATTATCCAGAAGTGCTTCATCAATAGAAGAAGGTTCAATCAGAGACACCAGTCCCATAAGAGTTTCTTCAGAGTTTCTGAAGCTTGCTCTTGTTCTGATTGGATCTTCCTTTCTTCCTAGGATAGTCTCTTCTGGGTGATCCAAGCTGCTTCTGGGTAATCTCTTTTGAGGTTGATCAGCAGCTGTTGTAGGATTTCTAGCAGTGCTCCTTTCAGACGATGAAGGAATGTCTGTGTTGAGAGCTTCTGATGACTTGTCTTCAGAACCTGCAAATTCAATTTCTATACCTGCAAAAATTTCATTCTGCTTTGACTTTTCAGAGTCAAGCTTATCATCAAAACGAACACTGATTGATTCTTCCACAATCTGTGTTTCTGTATTGTATACTCTGTACCCTCTTGAGCGTTCAGAGTATCCTAACATAATACACTTCTGTGCCGTAGAGTCAAACTTGTTCAAATAATTCTTTGTATTTAATATAAAGCAAGTACATCCAAATGGATGAAAATATGAAATGTTGGGCTTTCTGTTCTTCCACAATTCATATGGAGTCTTTTCCAGAATAGGTCTTATTGAGATTCTATTCTGAATGTAGCACGCTGTGTTTATTGCCTCTGCCCAGAAAGTCTTAGCAACGTTTGTCTCATTGATCATGGTTCTGGCCATTTCTTGCAATGTTCTGTTCTTTCGTTCTACAACTCCATTTTGTTGGGGAGTTCTAGGACAAGAGAAATCATGCAGAATGCCTCTGTCATTAAAGAATGACTCAAAATCTTTATTTTCAAATTCTCCACCATGATCACTTCTGACTTTAACGATTCTAAGATCCTTTTCATTCTGAACTTGGTTACAGAAGGTAACAAACACAGAATGTGACTCGTCCTTGTGTCTTAAGAACTTTACCCATGTCCATCTGCTATAGTCATCTACGATTACTAACCCATACTTCTTACCACTGACTGAAGCAGTTTTAACTGGTCCAAATAAGTCAATGTGCAGAAGTTCTAATGGCTTAGAGGTAGAAACAACATTTTTGGATTTAAAGGAAGGTTTTGCAAACTTGCCTTTCTGACATGCTTCACACAGAGCATCTGAATTGAACTTCAAATTAGGAAGTCCTCTGACCAGATTGAGTTTGTTAATCTGAGATATTCTTCTCATACTAACATGCCCCAATCTTCTGTGCCAGATCCACTGCTCGTTGTTAACAGACAGAAGACATTTTACATTCTGACTTTTTAGTTCAGAAAGTTTGATTTTGTAAATATTGTTTTTCCTCTTACCATTAAACAGGATAGTCCCATCTTTCTGACTAACAGCTTTACATGATTTTTGATTAAAGATTATATCATAACCGTTATCACTTAATTGACTTATGGATAACAGATTATGCATCAATCCATCTACTAGCAGAACATTATTAATAGAGGGAAGATTTCCATTACCTACAGTTCCAGAGCCAATTATCTTTCCCCTCTGATTCCCTCCAAAGCCAACGTGGCCTCCAGGCTTAAGTTCCAGGCTTTGGAACATATGCCTTCTTCCCGTCATGTGTCGTGAGCAGCCAGAGTCCAGGTACCATGACTGGTGTTTCTGACTTGCTGCTAAAGATATCTGCAACATGTATTATTTTATCCTTAGGTACCCAGATTTTCTTGGGTCCTGACTTGTTAGTTTTACCAAAACTCTGGTTGAATTTTGGTTTCACAGAGTGCTTACTGCTAGTATATTTGATATCATGTGTGTGACCATACACAAAGTGTGAATTTAAAGGAGTGTGTTTAATGGTTAAGTCCATGACATTCTTTGGTGTAGGAACCTTACCTTGGTATCCTATTCCTTTCCTGCCGTTTCTGCTAACTCCATAGATCATTGAAGCCATTCTGCTTCTATCTATGCTTTTAGCTAGGAACTTCTGGAAACTGTGATCATACTCCTTGATGATCTCATCAGCGTTGCTGGGAGTTTCAGAAATTGGTTCCTTCTGAGAGTTTTGTAAAGTGTTTTCTAATTTTGAAATCTTATCTCTCAGCTCAGAATTTTCCAATTTGAGACTCTCAGACTTATTAGAGTCAGATTCAAGATTCCTTTTTAGGTCTCTGAATTTAGCTCTAATCTGCTGATAACGTTCCAGAATCTCATTAAGGCTTTCAGCAAGTTCAGCCTTTGTAAAGTTAACAGCGAAGTTAGGAAATACCTCTTCTGTGTCTGATTCTGAGTCTGATTCAGAAGCTTCACTATCTTCTGAAATGTTTGCCATGAGAGCTATGTTTGCCCTTTCATCATCTGATTCTGAGTCAGCTTCAGACGAGTCAGAGTCATCCCATGTAGCCATGAGACTTTTCTTCTTCTCTCTTCCAAACTTCTTTTTGGGCTTTCCCTCTGAAGCTTTGGGCAGTCACTCTTGTAGTGTCCTTGCTCATTGCACTCGTAGCAGATGATGTCTTTGGTGTTTGGCTTCTTGCTACTGGAGGAGCCTTCAGATCTTCTGTATCCAGAGGAAGAATCTGTTTTTCTGTATCTGAAAGAAGACTCGTTCTGATCAGATCTTCTGGGATTCCTGAACTTCCTTTGTCTTTGCTTCCACAGTTGATTTACTCTTCTGGAGAGAAGGGAAAGTTCGTCTTCTTCTGATGAGGATCCATCAGATGTTTCTTCAACTGCCTGCAAAACTTTAGACTCAAATTTTCTGTTAGATTTTAATGCTAAAGGCTTACCTTGCTTCTGAGGCTCATCAGCTTCTAGTTCTATCTCATGACTTCTGAGGGAGCTTATAAGTTCCTCCAGAGTGATTTTGTTGAGATCTTTAGCTAGCTTCAGAGCAGTAACCATAGGCCTCCACTGCTTGGGTAAACTTCTGATTATTTTCTTGACATGGTCAGCAGTAGAGTATCCTTTGTCCAGAACTTTGAGACCAGCTACCAGAATCTGGAATCTAGAGAACATAGTTTCAATGGATTCAGATTCTTCCATTTTGAACGCCTCATACTTCTGAATGAGCGCCAGAGCTTTTGTTTCTTTGACTTGAACGTTTCCCTCATGCGTCATTCTGAGAAAATCAAAGATATTTTTTGCTGTGTCTCTGTTGGAGATCTTTTCATACTCAGTATAGGAAATGGAACTGAGGAGGATGGTTCTGGCCTTGTGGTGATTCTTGAAGTCACGCTTTTGTTGATCAGACATTGATTTTCTATCAATCTTCTGACCATTTGCATTCACAGGGTGCGTGTATCCATCTGTCACCATATCCCACAGATCAGCATCATGTGCTAGAAAGAAGCTTTCAATTCTGTCTTTCCAGTAATCAAAGTTTTCTCCATCAAAGACTGGAGGTTTGCCACTGAATCTGTCTCTGTCCTCATTGTTGTCATTGCTGATGTGAGAATTGTTTCCTGCCATTGTGTTTTTCTGACGCTGGATCTTGTACTGACACGGTTAAGTGTTTTAGCTCAGAACCAGGCGCTCTGATGCCAATTGAAGTGGTGAAAAACACAAGAAGGGGGGGTTGAATTGTAAAACTGAAATCTAAAGCAATTGACAAGATATTTTTATCCTGGTTCGTTTGATCTCAAACTACTCCAGTCCACCCGTCAAGGTGATTTCGCATCTCTCCAACGAGGTCTTAATTCACTATATTCAACTGAATATTACAGACTGCTTTAACAACTGCTAAAGCCTTCTTGATTCAAACCACAACCCGGTTTGTCAAGGTAACACTTTCTTACAAAGAGATAAAACTATGTGTGTGAATGTTTTCTACAAAACTTTATCACAACTGTGATGTATACACAAATTGAAGCTTAGAAACTAGATTGCTAAACAGTAATGGAATATCAGAGTATGGTTTAGCAAAACTGGTAGAACGAAGATTATGGTTCAGCTTTTGTGCGTGTAGAGATTTGGAGAGCATTAACCATTTCAATCTTCAAAGCCTTGTTTATATAGCACTTGAGATGATGAACGTTGGATGCAATATTCTTGATTCAATGCTAATAACAAGCTTTCCTTTTTGAGCAGATCTGGTCTGGAATGAGGCCGTTGGAATTAATTAGCTTTCAATGCACAGTACCGTTGCTTTCTTAACGCAAGTTCTGGCTTGGCTCATTCTGATTCTGCTTCGCTGCTGATGAACTATTGTTTCTGTATTAGAGTGTTTGAGCGCAGTCTTGTTCATCAAGCTTCAGCATGTACGTGAGTTGATCATCTGATCTTGACGTTCTGATGTAGCAACTTCTGATGCTGGTGTATGAAATTAAATTCTGATGCTGAAAAGATGTGATCTTGCTTATTTCAATCAGCGTATCTGCAAGTCAGAACATAATAATTTTAGGCAGCAGATAGTTCATTCATGAAACTTATAAATACTATATCTTTTCACTTTGTTATCATCAAAACTTAAATATAGGGTAGTAGATTCAAACATTGTTCTAACACATAGATCTAGTCAAATTGAAGCTGCCTATAAAGGATGGCAAGAAGCCCATCAAGCAGACTCTAAAGAGATTCACGCCAAAAATTCTTTCAAAGATAAAGGAAGAGATATAAAGACTCCTCCATTGGAAATTCACCAGGACTACAAGGTATGTCGAATGGATTGCAAATATAGTACCTGTTATTAAAAAGAATGGACCCTTAAGGGTTTGCATAGATTTTTGTGATTTAAATTTTGCAACCCCAAAGGACGAATATCCAATGCCTATGGAAGAAATGTTAATTGATTCAACCGCATGCTATGAGTATCTTAGCATTCTAGATGGATACTCTAGGTAAAATCAGATTTTCATTGCTAAGGAAGATATGCCTAAAATAGCTTTTTGATGCCCAAATGTTAAGCGTAAATTCAGCGAGCCTATAGACGATTATCTTAACAGGTTCAGTCTATTGAAGGCAAGATGTTTCACACAAGTGTCTGAACACGAGTTGGTCAAAATGGCAGCAAGAGGATTGGACTTCTCTATCAGGAAGAAGTTAGATCCCAGTATCTGAGAGATATGGCAGAACTGGTTGACAGGGTTCGTCAGGTGGAGCGTTTGAAGATTGAAAAAGTAAGGCATAACAAAAGCCACAAGAAAGAAAAGTGGCTTATATCGAAGCCTGCTCATACAAAAGAGATGTCGAAGATGATTTTTCAGAAGTTGAAGAACACGAGATAGATCTTGCAGAGTTAAAGCAAGGACCACCATATCCTTGCAAAGTTTAACGCTTGTGAACGGGAAAAATCCCGTCGAACCAGAATGGAATGACAAATTCCCAAAGAAAACCTATACTTTCGACATCACCAAGTGTGATGAAATCTTTGATTTGTTAGTAAAAAGTGGCCAGCTGATAGTTCCCCCTGGTGCTAAAATTACTCCATTAGAACAACGGAAGAAAAGGGGCTTTTGTAAGCATCATAATTTCTTAGGCCATAAAACCTCACAATTCTATCTTTTCAGGGACTTGATTCAGAGTGCTATTAAGGAAGGAAGGCTAAAGTCTAGAGAGAAGCCCAAGAACCTGATGAAGGTTGACACAGATCCTCTTCAGATTGCAGAGACAAACTTTGCAGAGCCTATACACATCAACATGGTTGATGCTATCAAAATCGAAGTAGGTTAACTCGACACAGACAAGGTATCTGAAGATACTTAGGGGCTAGAGACTGCTGAGGGTCTCACGGGCCAGGAAGAAGGCAATGTTGCTGATGGAAATGCCAAAGTTGCTGGAAAGGCCAAGACTACTAAGGGTCTTAGTGTCAAATTCGAAGAGCTTGAGATTGCTGAAGGTCCCAAGTTCAAGGTAAATATGGTGGATCTGAACCAGTTGTCCCTAGAAATAGGGGAGATCGAAAGACGTTTGAAGATGGAGAATGACAGGATGCAAACTGGGCACCAAAAAAGTAAGCCTGGTCGAGTATCTTTTTCAATGTCATACGAAGAATCCTGAAGGACTAGTGTGTCCTAGGTGAAGCATTATGAATAATCGAGGCGCTGCAACAACACACCAGAAAGTGTACCAAGAGTGAGCTTGACACAACTTGAGGAGTGATAAAAAGTTACTTCCATACCCAAAAATGCGAGAAAGCTTGATGGGTTTTCTCGTTGGTTGTCATAAGACAGGATCAGAAGTCTTAATGTGCCCATGGTGTAGGTTGTTTATGATAGAAAGGCAGCTGAAGCATTTGAGAGAATTCCGTATGCTCATTGCTGGAACAATCAAAGGGGTAGAAGGGAGAGGTATGTAACCAATGCAAAAGGAATTATGAAAAGGGCAGATAGCCCACACCCTAAAGTTAATCGATAAGTCACTTTCAAGCCACCAACCAATATCCCAACAGACAAGTTGTTGAATTTTAGTCAAAGCAAGGGGGAAGGAAAAGACAAAGGGAAATGGAAGAGTTTTGAGGAAGGTAGCAGATCAGCATGGGCATATCAAAGGTAGTACCAGTCAACGAAGCAACGAGCCTATGTGTATGAGAACTATAAAGGAAAAAATACAATGACAAGGTCTCAATGGCGAAGATACCAGAGGACCAAGAAGGCTCAAAGAGAACTCACAAGCAATGAAGTAGGGGAATCAAGTACGAATCAGACTTCGTCTGTTGTGCCTATCAAAGAGAAGTCCCCAACACAAAGGAGGATTTTTCCCCCAAGAAGACAGAGGTGTCCGTCGAAAGGACTATAGGGGAACCAACTAACGAAGAACCAACTAAATATGAGGACATGCTTACTGACAACTTCGACTCAGATGGGGAGTCCTCTTTGAATATCAACTGCAATGTAGTTTCTGTACTATCACATGAATATGACCAAGTGACAGAGATAGGATATTCTGAAGAAGAATATGAATTAGAAATGGTGAAGCACAAGCCTGTGTGCTATTATGTTATGAATGAAGGAGAAGTCGAAGAACAGAACTCGTTTTTTGAAATACAACACCAAGGTATGAAGAATCACCTAAAGCCTATATTTATTAGAGGAAAGATTGGACAAGTGTGGATCAACAAAGTGATGATAGATGGGGGTGTTGCTGTCAACCTAATGCCTTAGTTCTTGCTGAAGAGGATAGGTATGTATGATGCAAATATAAAACCCCATAATATGGTAGTATCTAACTATGAAGAGAAGATTGGTCATACTCTCGGTGTAGTTCAAGTTGATCTCACTGTAGGAACCATTACAAGACCAACTATGTTCATGGTCATAGCGTTCGAGACATATTACAACTTACTCTTGGGTCGTGAGTGGATTCATGGAATAGGCGGAGTTCCCTCCTCAATGCACCAGCGTGTGGAAATTTGGAGAGAAGATGGAGTTATAGAAAACATAGAATCTTACCAAAGCTATTATATAGCGGAGGTGAATCAAGTTGATCGAAGAAATTTTGATTGAAATCTGGCCAACATAGGGCCTTGCAGTGCTGCAGATGGCGCATATGCGCCAAACAACAATGTTATATATTTTCTGACCCTACATCTAAGGCATGGATTTTTCTAGGATAGGGAGACTATGGGGCAAGAAGATGATGCACCTAGACTCCCAAGAATACGGCCTACAGGCTCGGATGGCGAAGACAATGATCATGTCTGAGTCCTCCTTCTTTGAAAAGATTTCGGCCTATTTGGCTGAAAACAAATTAAAATTGGCTTTGGAAGCCGAAGTAAAGATTATGGCTATAGAGGCCAATGAAGAAGAAAATCATACAAAAGGACCTGGGGTGTTATTCAAACCAAAACCCCCCGACGAAGATAAATCCGTCGAAGAAAAAGACCAGAGGTTGGACACTATACACGTTGATGGGCCTTTGGGATTTGAGAAGGATCTAGTGGTGTCGAACGCGAAGATGGTAGCACAAGACCCTCTTGAAGAAGTGGATCTACGAGATGGGACTTTAAAAAGACCCACGTATGTCAGTTTGAATCTTAGTCCAAGTGTAAAAGTAGAAGAAATCCAATTGCTTAAGGAGTACAAAGATTGTTTTGCCTGGGACTACGATGAAATTCCTGGTTTGAACAGGGACCTGGTCGAATTGAAGCTACCCATAAAGGATGGCAAGAAGCCCATCAAGCATAAGCTAATAAGATTCTCACTAGAGATTCTCTCGAAGATAAAGGAATGAGTCGAAAGACTTATGAGCTTCAAGTTTATCGGACCACAAGGTATGTCGAATGGATTGCAAATATAGTACCAGTAATTAAGAAAAATGGATCTCTTAGAGTATGCATAGACTTTCGTGATTTAAATTTTGCAACTCCTAAAGATGAATATCCAATTCTTGTGGCTGAAATATTAGTAGATTCAGTTACTGGTTTCGAATATCTTAGTATTCTTGATTGATATTCAGGATACAATCAGATTTTTATTGCAGAAGAGAATGTGCCAAAGACAACATTTCGATGCCCTGGGGAAATAGGCACCTATGAATGGGTGGTTATGCCATTTGGTTTAAAAAATACTAGGGCAACTTATCAAAGTGCAATGAACTCTATATTCCATGATTTCATTGAGACTTTCATGCAGGTTTATATGTATGATATAGTAGTAAAATCTATATCTGGATCAAGTCATTTAGATCACCTTCGCTAGTCATTCGAAAGAATGATAAAACATGGCCTGAAAATGATTTCCCTTAAATGTGCATTCTTTGTACAGGCTGGTGACTTTCTTAGCTTTGTGGTCCATAAGAAAAGCATAGAAATCAACCAAAACAAAATGAAGGCAATAATGGAATCAAAAGCGCCATCGATGAAGAAAGAGTTGCAATCGCTGTTGGGAAAGATAAACTTCTTGCGAAGATTTATATCAAACCTAAGTGTTCGAACTCAAGCCTTCTCTCCACTCTTACGGCTGAAGCAAGGAGACTTCGCATGGAATTCAGAACACCAAGAGGAGTTCAAGAAAATTAAACAGTACTTGGTGTATCCACCTATTATGTTGCTTCCTCGAAGAGATAAGTGCATGAGGTTATACATATCTATGTCAGACAAAACAATAGGGAGAATGCTCGCTCAAGAAGATGAAAATGGAATCGAAAGAGCCATTTACTACTTAAGTAGAGTACTGAATAACGTAGAGACTAGATATAATACAATAGAAAAAATATGTCTTTTCTTATACTTCTCATGTACCAAATTGAAATATTATATAAAACCAGTCGATGTTTATGTTTCTTCACATTTTGATGTTATTAAGCATATGTTGTCTAAACCAATTTTACATAGTCTAATTGGTAAATGGGCATT
Organism: Vicia faba; assembly: GCA_948472305.1. Classification (NCBI taxonomy): domain Eukaryota; kingdom Viridiplantae; phylum Streptophyta; class Magnoliopsida; order Fabales; family Fabaceae; genus Vicia; species Vicia faba. The sequence goes on along the minus strand of OX451737.1, from coordinate 1,119,270,073 downwards.
GGCTCTAAAAGAGTACTCTTTGACTTTCATTCCTTTAAAAGCAATGAAGGGGAAAGTAGTCTCTGATTTTATTGTCGACCATGCATTGGTCGAAGCATCCCAGAATCTTGTGGAGTTAGAACCTTGGAAGTTATTCTTTGATGGGTCTACACATAAGGAAGGAAGTGGAATTGGAATTCTGATTATTTCTCCAGATAAAATTCCAACAAAGCTTAAGTACAAAATAGATGAACCCCCTTGTTCGAACAATGAGGCAGAATATGAAGCAGTGATAGCAGGACTTGAAGATTTATTGGAATTGGGGGCAACTAGAGTCAAAATAATGGGTGACTCTGAATTAATAATTAAACAAATTACTAAAGAGTACAAGTGCATAAAAGAAAGCATGATATTTTACTTCGTGATAGCAAACACGTTGCTTCGAAAGTTTGAGTATGTAGATATTAAGCACATCCCAAGGTTGAAGAATCAAGAAGAAAATGATTTGGCTCAGACCGCTTCAGGATATAAAGTATCAGAAGAAAGATTGGAATATTTGATCGAAGTACGTGGCAAGGTACAAACTACTAAACTTTCTCTAGCAGATTTAAAAAATTCAAATTTAGGTTATGCAAACGAAGTACATTTTGAAATATTAGCCATTGATAGCTTAGCAGATAAAGATTGGAGAAGTCCAATAATAAATTATTTAAAATATCCAACAACAAATACTGGAAAAAAAAGGTAAAATATCATGCCTTAAGTTATGTGCTAATAGGCAATAAATTGTTTAAGAAAACTCCAGAAGGAGTCTTGTTGAAATTCTTAGGAGAAAGTGAAGCTTATTTAGTACTAGAAAATGTGCATAGTGGGTGTTGTACCCCAAAATTTTCCCTCCCATATTTCTCAATACATTTCAAGTGAGGTCCTCAAATTGCTCAAGGAAGTCCAAGGGTTGACCAGACAAACTCTCTCCTAAGGCAGTCTACCTCAAATTAGGGTTTCAGTTTGCATTAACGTGTTTGAGTCCAAAGGATCCCAAATGTTCACCATTGTCCTAATATGTTCTCAATATCATCCATGCCAAGTTTCAAGCCTTGCAGGGGAAGTTTGCTCAGTCAATTGCTAAAAGGCCTGAAAATCGACTGTGTTAGGGCAAAAGTCAACTGTGGCGCACATATAATCAAACTTCAAGATTTTTGGTAAACATTCTCATTTTGAAGTATTATTAATCATTTTATCAAGGGTTGATCATGATTCCTCAAGGATTGCTCACAATTCATTAAAACCCAAAAGTTGCTAAATTAGGGTTTTGTAGGAAAAGTCAACTCAACTTTGACCAAGCATAACTTTCTCATAATTTATCAAGAATGACCCATAAAAAGCTCATTTTGAAGAGGATGTTATTCCATACAATTCATCTTCAGCTCCCAAGTTCAAAAAATGCACTCACAAGAAGATATAAATTTGGACATTATAGGTCATTTTGAAAAGTCAACAAAAACACCTTTTTTTCCAAAGCTTCATACATGAGCATGGAAGACTCAATTTAGATGAGACCAAAAGGGTTGCTTATAGGACATCTTGCGCTTTCTAAAAAGTCCAAGAACACATCTCTAGGGTCAAAATTGTAGGAGTTATGCATTGGTGAAGTTGACCCTTTTTGCAAAATTGCCAAAAGTCAAATGTGTCTCAAATTGCAATCTTTGTCAAATGGGCCCAACTTTTTGTGCTTGTATTCAGTTGGTAACATGATCCACGACCCATGATCCTTTCCACTTGTCTTTATTTTAGTTTTGTCATTTATTTTGATTTTTATTTCAATTAATTTAATTTACATCAAAATAAAATCATAAAAATTTCAAAACTAATCAAGGCTTGAGATTTTGTGCATGTTTAGGTCTCTTATACAACTGGGAAGAGAATCAAATCGTGAAAGGGTCATTTGGATACAAAAAGATTGAGTTTTGATTGATTTAAGAATATTTGAATAAGGATCAAATCATGATTTAATCACCTTAATTGAAAAAGATTTGAAGCAAATTTGTAACCTTAATCCATTCAAGGGTACATATAGAACATGTGCAGACCAAAAAAGAGAGGATTGGAGGCGTGCAAAGGTGGAAAAAAATCTTAAAATTTCAAAGGAAAAGTGGTAATCTGATCTCATAGTTTCAAGCTTCCTCAAGCCATTCCAAGCACGCCATTCGTTTGCTGGACATCCAGGGACCTTATTCCAATCACTAGCAAGCCTCATACCATCCTAAAACGCACTGTAAGTATCTCACGAAATTGATACATTCTTGAAATTGAATATCACGATTCTGGCATTTGTAGCATGATTTCTTTACATATTCTTGATCACTGAATCATTTGCAAGCTATTGGTTATGTTCAATTGCATTTTTATTGATTGTAGAGCAAGATGCCATAGTTAGGGTTCTTGGCTCGTTTTTGGGGTTTTTTGTTACAGGAACAATTAGCCATGAAGAGTGGTACCATGATGCTCATGAGGATGCCACGAGTTGATTGGTACCACTGGAATTGATTTATGATGCTTACATAAGGTTTTGGAGAATCACAGGGTTGTACCTACGCCCTTTTGTCCGTAGGTAAAAGTTTCCAAACTTTTAGCAACGGAAGGAGGTAGAAGATGATGGCGTGGCGTGGTGTGAATGGCCCATTCAAATTTCACGCATTTCTAGAATCCACTTTTGGTTTTTATCATATAATGCTTATTTATTATATTTCTAATACAAAAACAAGCCAGCTCAGATGGTTGTCATGCGTTGGAAAAAGCCAAAGGGTCTGGGTTCGATCCCCAGGTCCCCCATTTTTTTTCATGATTTTGTTTCTTGCATAATCAGGCACATGTGCATACAAGGAGTCCACCATATGCCATCATCCTTCAACCACCAGATCTCCAGAATGCCATATCCAACGCCTATCACATGAGGGCCTATCATGGGCGTGAGTCAAGCCAATGCATGGGATCTGAGAAGTCAAACATGGCGCATTTGGGCTTGGATTTTCAATTGACACCCCCTTCATTGCTACTAACATCAGGCCCATTTCTTTATTTTTCTTTTCTATTTCTTTATTTAATTTTTTTTGATTAATTATTTTCTAACATAAAATTAATTCTTTTTTACAAAAACTCATAAAATCAATTTTCAACAATTTAGATTTAGGTTTTATTTTTATCAAATTTAATTTTATAATTAGTTTAATTTAATTTTAGGGTAATTTTAACTTTTTTGTAAATAAATTTAAAACAAATTAGAAATTAGGGTTTGTTTGATTTAATTTCTACTTTCTTTTCTTAAAATAACAAAAATGCCAAAATAGGTCAAATTAATTATTTTTCTTAATTTAAATTAATTAGTAACTAGGTTTGTATTTATTTAATTAAACCCTTATTTTTCTCAAAAATAATCAAAAACAACAAAAAAAGATTTGTCTTTCAAGTAGGTTTAGACGGGGTCAACTCCCTAATTTTCCTCGTTCTCGATTCATCGCGCGCATTTATTATTTTTTACGATATTAATGTAACTGCTCATGGTATGTAATAGTTTAATCATGATTTTTCTTTTATTTATCGTTTTACGGGTTCTTGGCTATGTAATTAATCCCCCTCCCCGAAGCCTTGTAATAGCGTAGTTTTATTTTTCGCATTTTTCTTCTCGCAAAATATTAATTGTTATATGTATGATAATAGGATTGCATGACAAGACTGTATGTTAATTTTAAAATGGTTAGCAAACCCTAAGTGTACAAAGATAATAACTTGAAATCAAATCACTCGCACATGCGCACTCCTAGGGTATACTCTCACTTCGGTTGCCTTCTGTAAACGATCATTAAGTATAGGGTGTCTTAGCGGTTGCCCTCTTGTCTAAACAAAGATCAAATGTCCCATTCGGAAATGTTGCCTCAAAAATGTTGCCTCGGAAAAGTTGCCTCGGAAATGTTTCCTCGAATACGATCTTAAGATATTAGGGTTATCACTAAGACGTCCTAACATTTCTTTAGTGATTGTACGTCCCTTTCGAATTGACCCTTAAAACTCCAACGGCGGTGTTATCTACTCACTAATAGTGGGATAACGCTGTCTAAAGGAAACAAGAACAGAAACATTCTCTTTTTCGAGTAGGTAGATGCTAGTATGTACTTGCTCAAAAGATCAAACTTTTCACACTTACACTTTTCAAACAAAGTTTTCAAAAAAAACACTTCGTAACACTCTTGAAGACAGAAGCAAGGGTTAAAACAAAGTAAAACAAAAACTTTTCAAAATAATCACACACAAGCAATTTCAAATGATGAGCAAGTACCTAAGAGCACGTGGAAAACCACGGATAGAAAGGGTGCTAATACCTTCCCTTTCTATAATCTACCCCCGTACTCAAAATCTCGAAAAAGGAATTATTTTGTGCTTTTTTGCTTTCCAGTTGGATAAAATAAAAGTCGGTGGCGACTCTTTCTTACCGCGACATTTTGCGAACACAAACGCAAAATGCAAACCAGCATTTTTCAAAATAGTCCAGTTCTGCCACCGCACCACAGAACTGGCGACTCTGCTGGGGACTAATAAGTGGGGTATACCTTAGGACTAGTTCATCATATTTGCTTCTCTTGCTTGTTTTGGTTGCTTTACTTTTGAGGGTTTTGTATTGGGAGTTACTATAGATCCTAACTCGGATCTGGGGACACCTTTTAGGTAAGTAGAAATAAACTATGAGGGAACTGTACAGCATAGACCGATACGGTTGAAGCAGTAGCTATGTTGATGTGGCACATTGGTTGGTACTGGTATCCCTTATGGAGAAACGAGGATAATACGGAGCTTCTATGTGTGTCGTTAAGAATCAACTGACCTTAGAACCTATAATTGACCAACTTGGCCATTAGGAAGTAGTGAGATAGTCGGCCTCAGTGTAAAACTTAGAACTGGTTGATACTCGATGCTACACTCATTGAGACCATACTCTCGAGATAGTTCCGTCCGCAAGAAAAGATTGCGTGAGCTGAAACCATGACCGATGGAGGATGGTCAATGATATTGAGAACCTCTAGAACCCGGTTACTATTGCTAGGACAGGTTGAAACCAACTGAACTTCAAGAGGGTAGTACCTAGACCCCATGCAAGCCTAAAACTTAAGGGCTCTTGTGTGACTTGTTTGCCTTTACCATGTCTGTTATTTGCTATACTTGTTGTGTGTTTCATCATAACATCATGCATCATAACATAGCATGCATACTTCATGATACTAACCATTTCAAAGACCGAGGGGATTTATCTTTGTTCTGTTTTGCAAATTATGGCTTCTGTGCGCAGAAACACCATCCGAGTTAACTTTGTGCAAATACCTGCTCAAATCAAAGAATTAGCCTCAAAAGTTTATAATACTTCTTCGTTCATTAGAAGACATGGTCAGCTTCTTACCTTGGTTACATCAAAGTTTGATGAGCAGATGATGAGTGTGCTTTTCCAGTTCTTCGATCCGGTGCATCATTGCTTCACTTTCCCGGATTATCAGCTAGTTCCTACTATGGAAGAGTTTTCTCACTTATTGGGCATATCCATCCTCGAGAAGATGCCCTTCACAGGTTTGGAAGAGAGTCCTAGACCATAATACATTGCTTCAGCTCTACATTTGAAAAGGGTTGATGTAGTATCCAATTAGGAAACACGAAGCGGGGTTGAAGGTTTCTTAGCCAAGTTTCTGATAGATCAAGCTCAACTATTATGGGATAACTTGGACTTTCAGGATTTTGAAGACATCTTGGCTCTCCTTATCTAAGGTTTGGTTCTTTTCCCGAATCCAGATTCCTTCATAGATGTGAATGCGGTTAAGATCTTCCTTTCTTGCAATCCTGTGCCTACTCTTCTGGGTGATATCTTGCATTCCCTCTATACTCGTACCGTGCGAAGAAGAGGGACTCTCATGTGTTGCATGCTGCTGCTGGCGAGGTGGTTTACTTCGCACCTCCTCAAGTCCGTGTTGAAGAATGAGGAAGGTTTAGGATGGTCTTACAGGATAATGTCCCTTGCTCATACAAACATTCTTTGGAGTTTTAAGGCTATGGAAAGCATTTCTGCCATTGATTGATGTGGGGGATACCCTAATGTCCCGTTGCTTGGAATCAGAGAGGGTATAACCTACAATCCCCACCTAGCTTTACGACAAATCAGTCGCGCTCGGAGAGATGGTCCTCATGAGCTACTTCTTACAGATATTGCCTTTGACTACAAGGAGGACGTTGACGAGCACCTCCGGAGGTTTATAAGAGCTTGGGGCATGGTAAACAGATCTGACCCTCAAGAGCTAGGACCAAGGACTTACCTCCCTATGCAGCCTTATCTCTAGTGGGTCCGAGCGCGAGCCCAGAAGCTTGGGATGCCTTGTGAAGCTGTGTTGCCAGTAATTATGGAGCCCACCAATGAAGAGGGTATTCCTTATACAGTCCTTTATCCCTACATGCCCACTGATATTGGGGCATTGAAGAGATCATGGATTCAGCTGAAAAAGGATAGGGATACCTACCAGGAGAAGTACTATGAGCAAGAAAGGAAGATCTTGAAGCTCACTAGGCAAATTGAGAATGAAAGAACAATCAATGACTATGTCAGCACGAAGGGGAAGTGACCATGGGATTTCTGATTTTTTCTTTTTTCTAGTTTAGATTTGTTTTTCATTTACTTCTTTGTAGATGCCTTAAAGGAATTGTTGAACCTTTTTACAAGTTTAATCTAATAAAGTTTGTTTATTTCTTGGTTTGCAAATTTAAATCTCCCAAAGTCTTTGAAATCATTACATATGCATTCCATTATCATGCACACCATTACAGGTATCATTACAGGTTTCTCATCTTCTTCGTTGTTTATTTCAGCAGTTATGTCTTCTGATCAAGCTATCAAAGATCTTCAGGCGCAAAATGCCCAATTCCAAGAGATGTTCTTGAGCTTGGCTAAAGGGCAAGAGGATTTGAAAGCTCTCATCCTGAAAGAGAAAGAGAAGGAGAAGAATAAGAATAATAAGAAGGTTGTTCTTTTGAGTATGGGTAAAAGGTTTGGGGATAGGCTGAAACAACAAGTTGATTTGTGCCTTTCATCCAATGGAGAGGAGGACCAAGAAGAAGAAAAGGGCCCCAGTCCTGCAGTTTCTGATAATGATACAGATTATGATGAAGAATAATATCCTCCTGCTGAGGATAGGTACAAACAACTTGAAGACCGGTTGAGTGCTATGGAGTGTCAGAAGATCCCTAGTTTGGATTTTGAAGAACTGGGACTGGCATCTGGGGTGGTAATCCCTCATAAGTTCAAAGCTCTGGTTTTTGCCAAGTACGATGGAGCATCCTGTCCAAAACTCCATCTCCGCTCGTACGTCAGAGAAATCCAACCCTACAATTCTGATAGAAATTTGTGGGTACATTTCTTTCAAGATATTCTGTCGGGGACTCAACTTGAATGGTTTTATCAATTGGAAGGAGCTAATGTCTGAAACTGGGAGGACGTTGTTGCTGCTTTTTACAAAGCAGTATCAGTATAACACCGACCTTGCTTCCACTCGTACTCAGCTTCAGGGCATGTCTATGGGTGCAAGTGAAGGTTTTAAGGACTATGCTCAAAAGTGGAGAGATTTTGCTGGAAGAGTCCAACCCCCTTTGTCTAATAGGGAGTTGGATGATATGTTTCTAGGGACGTTGTTTGGTCCATTTTTCAATCATCTAATCGGCAGTTCGTCATCTGGGTTTACTAAATTGATTTTGACTGCGGAGAGAGTAGAAGCTGGTATCCGAAGTGGTAAGATACAAAAAGGTACTTCATCAAGTGGAAAAAAGAAGCCTTTCACCGGTAAGAAAGAAGCTAGTGCAGTCTACGGCTCGAGGAGCCAAAGAAGACCTGAACGCTGTCAAGCAGTAAATGGGGTAGTAATATCAAGACCCACCGTTGCCCCACAATGCAACAATCAGCAAAGATTAGAGAGACCTCAGAGACAGTACACTCGGCTTAATATGAACTTGTCTTAAATTCTACCATAATTGTTGAAGACCAACCTGGTAACTCTGAGGGAAGCCCCGAAGAATCCCAGCACCACATCTCTGTTATATAACCCGAACGGCCATTGCGCCCATCACTCTGATAGCCCAGGTCATGATACAAACAATTGTTGGGCCTTGAAGAATAAGTTGCAAGATTTTATTGAAGCTAAAGAAATTGAGTTTGACGCTCCAGAGAAGCCCAACGTCGTGACTGCTCCTATGCCCAAACATGGTCATGGAGTAAATGTCGTGAACGATGATTTATTTGTGAGCTCCGTGGAAGAAATTTCTACTCCTTTGATGACAGTTAAGAAGAATCTATTGTTAGACGGTTTATTTCCAGGTTGTGGAGAAGGTTGCCACCTATGTTCAATCCTGCCTGCTGGTTGCCATTTATTGAAACCAGGTGTTCAACGCCTGATGGATAACAAAGAGATCCTGTTCGAAAAGACTTTGATTCTGTTAGTTCCAATTGAAGATGTTGCCATCATAACCATTTCTGCCAATCCTTCCAAGGCTTCCTAGAGAAAGCCTGTTAGGATTACATCTGTTCCAAGAATCGCTCCATTAATCATTACTATCCCTGGTCCTATCCCATACACTTCGGATAAGGTTGTCCCTTGGCACTATGGGGCCAATGTGTATTACCATGGAGTAAAGAGAGACTTAAAGGTTGAAGAACCTGATGCTGATGTCAGCAATATTGTCGGGGCTAGCGAGGTCACCAGAAGTGGAAGACTCTTTTCTCCCGAGATTTTCCCTCTGACTGTCCACAAACCCGTTCTCATTCCATCTGCTAGTACATCAGCTACTTTCCCAGTTCCTGTTCTAGTTATCACCCCTGTCGCCGAGTTATCTGAGGCTCAGAGAAAACAAATCACAGGTGAGCCTGCCCGGACGGAGGCACCTAAGAAGATCATTGTAGAAACCTCTAAGCAGGAGATAGAGGAAATTCTGAAGATTATCAAGAAGAGTGACTACAACATAGTCGAGTAGTTGGGGCAAACCCCATCAAATATCTCCATGTTATCCTTGTTATTGTGTTCCGAAGCCCATGCAAAGGCTTTAATTGCTTTCCTCAAAACTGCGCATGTGCCACAGGAAACTTCGGCTGATCAATTCAAAGACCGCGTAGCTAGTTTGACTGTCGACAACGGGTTGGGTTTCTCATATGAAGATCTGACTGCTAAAGGAAGAAATCATAATGACGCTCTACATGTCTCGATCGAGTGCAAGGGCACTACTATGGCCCATGTAATAGTGGATATCATATCCTCATTGAATGTTTTGCCAAAGAAAGCATTAGACCGTCTGGACTGTGAAGGTTTGATTCTAAAGCCGAGCAATATTGTGGTTAGGGCTTTCGACGGGTCAAAAAGGATGGTGCACAGGGAAGTTGACGTCCCTGTTAAAGTTGGCTCTCAGACTTTTGCATCCACTTTCTATGTGATGGATATCCGACCGTCATATTCTTGCTTGTTGGGTCGCCCTTGGATTCATAAGGCTGGGGCAGGGACTTCTACGCTCCATCAGATGTTGAAATATCCAGTAAAGGGGAAGATTGTTACGGTGCGAGGAGAAGAGGAGTACATGGTGAGTCATCTAAATTCCTTTCGTTGTATGGAGTTGGATGGAGAGTTCATCAAAACCCCGTGTCAGAACTTTGAAGAGGTCCCCCAGACATTGGCGTCGACTGAAGTTGCTATTGACGAATCTCCGATGAAGATGGCTTCCCTTAAAGATGCCAGGGCTGTAATTGAAAAAGGTGGGTGTGCAAATTTGGGTCAGCTCCCTAATTTTACACAAAAAAAATGACAAGTTTAGTTTGGGCCTTACTACAGAGGCTTAAAGGGTTGTTCGGCGCGCGTGGATTGGGAGACCTCCTCTGCACATCAGTAATCAGGGAGTGAATGCAATTGAGGATGATGAAGAAGAGGCAGATATCGACAGCTGGATCTACCCGACTACCAACGGTGGATTGAACAACTGGACGGCAAAGAAATTCGTGCCCGTTTATTTTATTACACAGTAATAGAATTTTGTTTGAGATTTGTAACAAACAGTTTAAAACTTTACGGCCCGATGCCTTGCTCGAGGCACCTTGGCTTTGTTTGTGAGGGCTTATTATTTGTCATTTTCATATATCATCAATAAAGCATTGGATATTTTCTTGCATTACAAATTTTACGCTCCCTGTTTTTCTTTTCTATCTCACTTTATCAAAACAGCTATTGTCTTACACACACTCACATATCATAATGCAGATCCACATCCACTCTGGATCCCATTGATAACAACTTTGCTACTTCCGGTTATGACTTCGAGAATCCGATCAACCAAGTCGATGACGAAGGTGAGGATGATTGTGAAGTGCCTGGGGAACTTGCTAGACTGTTACTACAGGAAGAGGGGGCCATACAGCTTCATGAAGAGCCAATGGAATCAGTGAATTTGGGTACAGAGGAAGACAAAAAAGAAGTCAAGATAGGCGCAAATCTGGAGTCTAGTGTCAAGAAACGATTGATACAGATGTTACGCGACTATGTTGAGATCTTCGCCTGGTCTTATGAAGATATGCCTGGTTTGGACACTGACATTGTGGTACACCGCCTGCCAACTAAAGAAGACTGTCCTCCGGTAAAGCAGAAGGTTCGTCGTATACGCCCCAAGATGTCTGAGAAAATCAAAGCTGAGGTCATGAAACAGTTTGACACTGTATTTTTAGCTGTCACTTCTTATCCACAGTGGGTTTCCAACGTTGTTTTGGTGCCTAAGAAGGATGGTAAGGTTCGGATGTGTGTGGACTATAGAGATCTGAACAGAGCGAGCCCCAAAGACGATTTCCCACTACCTCACATCGATGTTTTGGTAGACAACACCGCGCATCATAAGATCTTCTCCTTTATGGATGGTTTTTCTGGTTACAATCAGATTAAGATGGCTCCCGAGGACATGGAGAAGACAACTTTCATTACACAGTGGGGTACCTTTTGTTACAAGGTAATGCCTTTCGGGTTGAAGAATGATGGGGCAACTTATCAACACGCCATGGTCGCTTTGTTCCACGACATGATTCACCATGAGATTGAGGTTTATGTTGATGACATGATCACAATGTCCCGGACTGAGGAAGAACACCTCGACCATCTCCAGAAACTATTTGACAGGTTGAAGATGTATAAGCTGAGGTTAAACCCGAACAAATGCACCTTCGGGGTAAGGTCTGGTAAGTTGCTGGGTTTCGTTGTTAGTGATAAAGGTATTCAAGTGGATCCTGCAAAGGTGAAAGCTATACAGGAGATGTCAGCCCCCCGAACGGAAAAAGAAGTCAGAGACTTTTTGGGACGGCTGAATTACATTGCCCGATTCATTTCACATCCGACTGCTACTTGTGAGTCGATCTTCAAGCTTCTGAAGAAAGATCAAGTGGTAAAATGGAATGAGGAATGTCATACCGCTTTTGAAAGGATCAAGGAATACCTTCAAGAGCCACCAATTCTGATGCCTCCGGTTGAAGGAAGACCTTTGATCTTATAATTGACCATACTGGGTAATTCAATGGGGTGCATGCTGGGGCAGCATGACGAGTCTGGCCGAAAATAGCACGCTATTTACTACCTTAGAAAAAATTTTACCGACTGCGAGACCCGATACTCGTTGCTCGAGAAAACTTGTTGCGCTTTGGAATGGGATGCTCGCCGGCTGAGACAGTATATGCTGACTCACACTACCTTATTGATATCAAAGATGGATCCAATCAAGTATATTTTCGAAAAGCCTACCTTGTCCAGAGGAATAGCAAGATGGCAGATCATATTAACTGAGTACGACTTCCAATACATAACCCAAAAAGCAATCAAGGGGAGTGTATTGGCACATCAGGCCATGGACGACTACCAATCCATGAATTTCGAGTTCCCGGATGAGAACATCATGTTGGTGACCGACTGTGAAGAACCTGGACCGGATGAAGGACCTGAGGAAGGATGCCGATGGTCTATGTATTTTGAGGGAGCTTCAAACGCGTTGGGTAATTGCATTGGCGTTGTGATTATATCTCCTGAGGGCTGTCATACTCCATTCACCGCCCGATTATGTTTTAACTGCACCAACAATATAGCGGAGTATGAAGCATGTATCCTAGGTCTTTGAGCTGCTATTGACCTAAGGATTATGTTCTTGAGTGTATTCGGAGATTCTGCTCTAGTGATCAGTCAGATCAAAGGCGAGTGGGATGCGAAGCACCCAAATCTTATTCCTTACAAAGAGTATGTACTGACGTTGCTCCCACACTTTGAGGAGATAACCTTTGAACACTTTCTAAGAGAAGAGAACCAGTTAGCGGACGCGCTAGCCACCATGTCTTCTATGTTCAAGGTCAGGTGGGACAATGAAGCTCCTCAGATTACCATTGAGAGGTTGGACGAACCCGCACATTGCTGCAACATCGAGACTGAAGAGGTAGCAGATAAACCCTAGTTTCACGAGGTAAAAAGGTATCTTGAGGCTCAAGAGTACCCCGAGGGTGCATCTGTTAATGATAAGAAGTTTTTGAGGAGGTTCGCTGCAAAGTTCTTCATCAGTAATGGTATTATTTATAAGTGTAACCATGATTCGACCTTACTACGATGTGTGGACAAAAGCGAGGCAGAAAGGATTATGGAAGAGTTACATGAAGGTGCTTTCGGAACTCATTCCAGTGGATATACCATGGCAAAGAAAATCCTACAGGCGGGATATTATTGGTCAACTATGGAAGCCGATTGTTATCAGCATTCTCGAACCTATCATAAGTGCCAAGTTTATGCTGATAAGGTGCATGTACCTCCAGTTCCTCTGAACGTCTTGACGGCTACTTAGCCGTTTGCAATGTGGGGCATCGATATGGTCGGCGAGATCAAACCTAATGCGTCTAACGGGCATCGTTTCATCCTGGTAGCAATTGACTATTTCACGAAGTGGGTTGAAGCACCTTCCTTTGCTACAGTAACCAAGAATGTCGTGGCGCGGTTCATCCAACACAATTTGATCTATCGATACGATGTACCAGAGAGGATCATTACAGACAATGGTACAAATCTCAACAATACAATGATCACCGAGCTATGAAAACAGTTTTTTGATACATCATCACAACTCTTCTCCTTACCGGCCGAAGATGAATGGGGTTGTTGAAGCGACTAATAAGAACATCAAGAAGATTGTGCAGAAGATGACGATGACATGCAAAGACTGGGATGAGATGTTACCATTCGCTCTCCATGGGTACCGTACCTCAGCAAGGACATCGACAGGGGTAACACCCTACTCTCTGGTGTATGGCATGGAGGCAGTCCTACCAATCGAGGTCCAGATACCCTCTCTCCAGATTATGAAGGATGCAGGTTTGAGCGAAGGTGACTGGATCCAGACTCGGCTTGATCAACTAAATTTAATCGACGAGAAGAGACTTACTGCTATTTGTCATGGTCATACATATCAAAAGTGAATGATCAAGGCTTTTAACAAGAAAGTCAGACGACAAGAATATCAAGTCGGGGATCTAGTGATCAAACGCATCATACTGCCGCAAGGTGATCCCAGGGGCAAATGGACCCCTACTTATGAAGGGCCATTTGTGGTTAAGAACATCTTCTCAGTAGGAGCTATGATTCTAACCACCATGGATGGTGACGAACTTCCTCACCCGTCAATGCAGATATAGTGAAAAAATACTACGCATGATCAAAGACCCGCTAGGTCGACTGTCCTAGGCAAAAATAAGGGCTTCCCGGCGAACCAAAAGGGTTCGGGCAAAAGTAAAGGATGAAAATAAATTAAAAATTATACACCCGGAAAGTCAAAAACCTGAAAAGGTGGCTTGGGAAAAAAAGGGTATCCCGGTGGACTGAAAACCCGAAAGGACGATCCAGGCAAAAATTAGGGATTGAAGCGTAACACTATGTCTCATTGGATCATTTTGCAACCAAACTTCGGTATCGACTATCAAGTTCGGACGGTGCCAATCAATATGATCTACCTTCGACCAATTAGCAAAATGATGAGACGCTCGAAGATATAAGGGCAATAGTAGAGTTGGAACCCATTGGGATTGTGTCACATAGTTGTTTCTTTTCTTTTACACAACTTATATAAATTCTATTCGTTCGGCGGCATTCTCTTACTAGGACGTCAGCCTCTTGTACAAAAACTCCTATTACGGGCCAACTTCAAGAATCAATACAATTCATTTTCACAAAGAAATTTCAAAATTGTTTTTCTTTCTCTGTATTGTTTTGCAAGAACATCCAATGGTTCATTTTTGATATATGCATTTGAAAATAATTGTTGCTCATAAATATTTATATGCGAAACAAAAGAAAATTACTGGTAATTCCGGGAACAAGGGCAAACAAGAAGTGTCCAAACCTTATAGTTGCTCTACCCACCAAGTACAGGGATATACCCAGCTTGAGAAAATGACTAAAGGTACATACACTCCCCGCAGAGTAAGAAGTACCCAAAAAAAATAGTGGTGTTAATTCTCCCCAAGAAGAGTTCATATCTCACCAACAATGGAAGACTATCCCCAATGGAGTTTATTTCTTCCACAAGCACAAACTCAATCCCCAACAGGGTTCATTATCACCAGCAACGGTAATTCATCCCCAGCTGAGGTTATTTCTCCAAATCAGCAGATCGTTTGACAGAGTATCTCTTCCCCACAGAGTCATTCTCTCGCCAGTGTATTCTCCAGCAGAGTTATTCTCCCGCCAATTTATTCTCAAATCCTCTTCGATCATTATCCCCAGCGAGAACGAAGAATTCAAATCCATGCACTCTCCAGCAGCAGTCCGGGATTTATTTTCCCCAACTAGAGAATATCATAATTACATTACATATCCATACATCGTGGCATACGCATATACATCATGTAGTACAATCTCATTTATTTTGAGAACATCATTATTCGATACATGTCATACGTCATGGAATTACATACAACTAACCCTTTACCTTTTAGGGAAAGATACAATCAAATTCTTACAAGTTTCTCTGGTTCAGTCAAATCGATGCTAAGATTTCTATTCTAATTCAAGACTATGAAGCCCAGATCCGACGGATAATATCTTGATTTCTCCATCATACTATGAAGCTCGGAGAACGACCGAATAACATTACCAAAATACCGCGAAGCCTAGAATCGACCAGATAGTGGTTTATCTTAAATTCAAGCTATGAAGCCCGGAAGTCGACCGGAAAATAGTTGAATCCGCAACAAGTTTTTGTGAAGCCTGGAGAACGACCAGATAACAATGTAAGTCACTATGAAGCCTGGATTACGACCAGATAATAGTATAAAAACACCATGAAGCCTGTAATCGACCAGATAATGGTATATCATAAACACAAGTGGTAAAGCCCAGAAATCGACTGGAAAACAGCTTAATAAGGTATTGTGAAGCCTGGAAATCGACCATATAGCAGTACAGGACACCATGAAGCCTAGATTCGACCAAATAATGGTGTAAGACATCGTCAAGCCTGAATTATGACCAGATAGCGGTAAAAGACACTGAAGCCTGGGACTACGACCAGATAACAGTAAGGGACACTATGAAGCTTGGATTTCGACCAAATAGCAGTCTACCCGGCCATTTACTAAGAAGCCCGAAATCGATCGGATATTAGTAGGCCTAAAAATCAAATGGAAGCCCGGATGCGACTGGATGACAACTTGATTTCTTCTGAAGCCTGGAACACGACCAGATAAGAAGTAAGAAGTTGCGAAGCCTGGATTACGACCAGATAGCGGCAAAGGACTGAAGCCTAGAATCGACCAGATAACAGTATGGGACATTGCGAATCTTAGGTTTCGACCAAATAGCAGTTTACCTTGACAATTACTAAGAAGCCCAGAATCGACCGGATATTAGTGTGCCCTAAATTCAAGTTGAAGCCCGGATGCGACCAGATAAAAAATTAATTCCTTCTGAAGCCTGGAGTACGACCAGATAAGAATTGAGAAATTGCGAAGCCTGAAGAACGACTGGATAGAAAGTTTAATCTCATCTCCCCGTTAAGTCACTGTAAAGCCTGGAGCACGACCAGATAGCAGTTGATCATATCCCTCTGAAGCCTGGATCACGGCCAGATAGTAGTTCAATTTCACCTCTTCGACCAAGAGACGGTTCCCCAGTAGAATAACAGACAACCAAAGCTCCTAAAATTCTATTTTCTCTCAAGATAGAGACCAGTATTCCCCAGCGTAGTCCTCCTCAATAACAGGTATACAAGCTCTTGCAAAGGAATCTGTTATGCGATCGACACTCCTTCGGATGGCATCTTTAAGCCCATCCTCCGTCATCAATCTCCAAATGGCATTTATAAGCCCATTCCCGACATCACAATATAAGTACCACTTCATGCGAGTGCAAATTTCTGGGCACTCTAGTGTTCAATCATCTTCCACCTTCGGATCACGAAAGGCAAGCAAGCCAATCTACATCCCCAGGTTTAAGAAGATTGAACAGGGGCAGCTGTTGTACCCCAAAATTTCCCATCCCCTATTTCTCAATACATTTCAAGTTAGGTCCTCAAATTGCTCAAGGAAGTCCAAGGGTTGACCAGGCAAACTCTCTCCTAAGGCAGTCTACCTCAAATTAGGGTTTCAGTTTGCATCAAGGTGTTTGAGTCCAAAGGATCCCAAATGCTCACCATTGTCCTAATATGTTCTCAAGATCATCCATGCCAAGTTTCAAGCCTTGCAGAGGAAGTTTGCTCAGTCAATTGCTCAAAGGCCTGAAAATCGACTGTGCTAGGGCAAAAGTCAACGGTGGCCCACATACAGTCAAACTTCAAGATTTTTGGTCAACATTCTCATTTTGAAGTATTATTAATAATTTGATCAAGGTTTGATCATGATTCCTCAAGGATTGCTCACAATTCATCAAAACCCAAAAGTTGCTAAATTAGGGTTTTGCAAGAAAAGTCAACTCAACTTTGAGCAAGCATAACTTTCTCATACTTTATCAAGAATGACCCATCCAAAGCTCATTTTGAAGAGGATGTGATTACCTACAATTCATCTTCAGCACCCAAGTTCAAAAAAATTCACTCACAAGAAGATATAAATTTGGACATTATAGCTAATTTTGAAAAGTCAACAAAAACACCTTTTTTACCAAAGCTTCATACATGAGCATGGAAGACTAAATTGAGATGAGACCAAAAGGGTTGCTTAGAGGACATCTTGATATTTCTAAAAAGTCAAAGAACACATCTCTAGGGTCAAAATTGAACGAGTTATGCATAGGTGAAGTTGACCCTTTTTGCAAAATTGCAAAAAGTCAAATGTGACTGAAATTGCAATTTTTGTTAAATGGGCCCAACTTTTTGTGCTTGTATTAAGTTGGTAACATGATCCACGACCCATGATCCTTCCCACTTGTCTTTATTTTATTTTTGTCATTTAATTTGATTTTTATTTCAATTAATTTAATTTAAATCAAAATAAAATCATCAAAATATCAAAACTAATCAAGGCTTGAGATTTTGTGCATGTTTAGGTCTCTAATACAGCTGGGAAGAGAATCAAACCGTGCAAGGGTCATTTGGATACAAAAATATTGAATTTTTCTTGATTTAGAAAGATTTGAATAAGGATCAAATCATGATTCAATCACCTTAATTGAAAAAGATTTGAAGCAAATTTGTAACCCTAATCCATTCAAGGGTACATATAGAAAATGTGCAGAGCAAAAAAGAGAGGATTGGAGGCGTGCAAAGGTAGAAACAAATATCAAAATTTCAAAGGAAAAGTGGTAATATGATCTCATAGTTTCAAGCTTCCTCAAGCCATTCCAAGCACGACATTCGTTTGCTGGACATCAGGGACCTTATTCCAATCACTAGCAAGCCTCATACTATCCTAAAACGCACTGTAAGCATCTCACGACATTGATACATTCTTGAAATTGAATATCATGATTCTGGAATTTGTAGCATGATTTCTTTACATATTCTTGATCACTGAATCCTTTGCAAGCTATTGGTAATGTTCAATTGCATTTTTATTGAATGTAGAGCAAGATGCCATAGTTAGGGTTCTTGGCTCGTTTTTGGGGGGTTTTTGTTACAGGAACAATTAGCCATGAAGAGTGGTACCATGATGCTCGTGAGGCTGCCACGAGTTGATTGGTACCACTGGAATTGATTTATGAGGCTTGCATAAGGTTTTGGAGAATCACAAGGATGTACCTACGCCCTTTTGTCCATAGGTAAAAGTTTCCAAACTTTTAGCAATGGAAGGAGGTAGAAGATGATGGTGTAGCGTGGTGTGAATGGCCCATTCAAATTTCTCCCGTTTCCAGAATCCACTTTTGGCCTTTATCATATAATGCTTATTTATTATATTTCTAATACAAAAACAAGCCAGCTCAGATGGTTGTCATGCGTTGGAAAAAGCCAAAGGGTCTGGGTTCGATCCCCAGGTCTCCCATATTATTTCATGATTTTGTTTCTTGCATAATCAGGCACATGTGCATACAAGGAGTCCACCATATGCCATCATCCTTCAACCACCAGATCTCCAGAATGTCAGATCCAACACTTATCACATGAGGGCCTATCATGGGCGTGAGTCAAGCCAATGCATGGGATCTGAAAAGTTAAACATGGGCCAGGCGCATTTGGGCTTGGATTTGTAATTGACACCCCCTCCATTTCTACTAACATCAGGCCCATTTCTTTATTTTTCTTTTCTATTTCTTTATTTAATATTTTTTTGATTAATTATTTTCTAACATAAAATTAATTCTTTTTTACAAAAACTCATAAAATCAATTTTCAACAATTTAGATTTAGGTTTTATTTTTGTCAAATTTAATTTAATAATTAGTTTAATTTAATTTTAGGGTAATTTTAACCTTTTTGTAAATAAATTTAAAACAAATTAGAAATTAGGGTTTGTTTGATTTAATTTCTACTTTCTTTTCTTAAAATAACAAAAATGCCAAAATAGGTCAAATTAATTATTTTTCTTAATTTAAATTAATTAGTAACTAGGTTTGTATTTATTTAATTAAAACCTTATTTTTCTCAAAAATAATCAAAAACAACAAAAAATGATTTGTCTTTCAAGTAGGTTTAGAAGGGGTCAAAACCCTAATTTTCCGTGTTCCCGATTCATCGCGTGCATTTAATATTTTTTACGATATTAATGTAATTGCTCATGGTATGTAATAGTTTAATTAGGATTTTTATTTTATTTATCGTTTTACGGGTTCTTGGCTATGTAATTAATCCCCCTCCCTAAAGCCTTGTAATAGCGTAGTTTTATTTTTCGCATTTTTCTTCTCGCAAAATATTAACTGTTAGATGTATGATAATAGGATTGCATGACAAGACTGTATGTTAATTTTAAAATGGTTAGCAAACCCTAAGTGTACAAAGATAATAACTTGAAATCAAATCACTCGCACATGCGCACTCCTAGGGTATACTCTCACTTCGGTTGCCTTCGGTAAACGATCATTAAGTATAGGGTGTCTTAGAGGTTGCCCTCTTGTCTAAACAAAGATCAAATGTCCCGTTCGGAAATGTTGCCTCGGAAATGTTGCCTCGGAAAGGTTTCCTCTGAAATGTTGCCTCGAATACGATCTTAAGACATTAGGGTTATCACTAAGACGTTCTAACATTACTTTAGTGATTGTACGTCCCTTTCGAATTGACCCTTACAACTCCAACTATGGTGCTACCTACTCACTAATAGTGGGATAACGCTGTCTAAAGGAAACAAGAACAGAAACATTCTCTTTTTCGAGTAGGTAGATGCTAGTAGGTACTTGCTCAAAAGATCAAACTTTTCACACTTACACTTTTCAAACAAAGTTTTCAAAAAAAAACCTTCGTAAGACTCTTGAAGACAGAAGCAAGGGTTAAAACGAAGTAAAACAAAAACTTTTCAAAACAAACACACACAAGAAATTTCAAATGATGAGCAAGTAACTAAGAGCCCGTGGAAAACCACGGATAGAAAGGGTGCTAATACCTCCCCTTTCTATAATCTACCTCCCGTACTCAAAATCTAAAAAAAGGAATTTTTCTGTGCTTTTTTCCTTTCCAGTTGGATAAAATAAAAGTCGGTGGCTACTCTTGCTTACCGCGACATTTTGCAAACACAAACGCAAAATGCATACCAGTATTTTTTCAAAACACTTTGGTTCTGCCACCGTACCACAGTGGGGCTTGTGGAGCACATCAAGCAGGTCACAAGATGAAGTGGCTTTTGTTTCGATATGGTATGTATTGGCCTACAATTTTAAAAGATTGTATAGATTTTTCCAAAGGATGCCAAAAGTGCCAGATTCATGCAGGAATTCAACACGCTCCTGCAAGTGAACTATATTCAATTGTCAAGTCATGGACCTTTAGAGGTTGGGTATTAGATTTGATTGGAGAAATTAGACTGTCATCTTTAAAGAATCAGAAATACATTTTAGTGGGAATAGATTATTTCACAAAATGGATAGAAGCAATACCTTTCGTGAATGTTGATCAAGAAAGCATCATCGAATTCATCCAGAGGCATATTGTTTATAGCTTTGAATCCCAGAAACCATTACAACAGATCAAGGATCAGTATTTACTGGTCGAAAGATGCAAGAGTTCACTAAAGATATGGGTTTCAAATTACTAACATCTACGCCTTATTATGCATAAGAAAATGGACAAGTCGAAGCAGCTAATAAGGTAATCATTGGGATAATCAAGAGACATGTGGGAAGAAAGCCAAAGAATTGGCACAAAATCTTAGATCAAATCTTATGGGGTTTTCGAACATCCCCTAAAGAGGCAAAAAACACAACTCCATTTTGTCTAACGTTTGGACATGATGCAGTTTTGCCAGTGGGGATTTACTTACAGTCAGTCAGAATCCAAAGGCAAAACGAAATTCCCACAAATCTCTATTGGGAGATGATGATGAACGAATTGGTGGATTTGGATGAAGAAAGGTTACATGCTTTGGAAGTTCTAAGAAGACAAAAGGAAAGAGTATTTAGAGCATATAATAAGAGAGTTAAGGGCAAAGTCTTCTCAAATGATGATTTCGTTTGGAAGGTGATTTTTCCAATGGATCGAAAGAATAAGTTATTAGGAAAATGGTCCCCACATTAGGAAGGCCTCTTTCGAATCATTCAAACATTCACTAACAATGCCTACGAAATCTAAGAAACGGCAGAAGATCGAAGAGTCTTGAAATTAACGGTAAGTATTTGAAAAATATAAACCTTGTCTTCAAGATTTAAAAATTAATACATAATAGTAAAGTACTAAAATAACGAAGCCAACATGGTATAAAATAAAAGGGCGCCAAAATGGCTCTGTCAAAATATTACAAAAGGGATTTATGAAAGAGCTAATGCAGAATGGAGAAAAATATTCAAATATAAATTTCAAGAAGGCAACTTATCCTTCATCTTGTCATACTTTGCCTTCAAGAATCTTAGCCTGCAGTCAATCGAAGCTTTGGTTGTATAGAGAGCAGTGGTCTCATCTTCTAAGCCTCTAGCTTCATCAATGAATTGAATGCTTTAAGTCAGCTCTTCGTTGGCCTTGTGGTTGTTCATGGCTTCGAGAACTTTATGAAGGTCATATGCTTGAGAAATTTGTTTCTACAACTCTTCTATTTGTTGCTTCCAGAGCATGATGGATTTAGCATTCTTATCATGTTCCTATTGGGCAAGCTTGAGAGTTTCTTCGCGTTTTTCAGATTTCTCTGATAATTCGAAGGCTCGTGATTGCAACAACATCAAAGAGTTTTGGAGTTAACATTCCATCGGGTAGGTGAAAGGTGTTATAAGTACTATCCCAGAAGTACAGGTAAGCTGTTAGCATTAGCTGACAGTATTCAGGGCCAAACTTCGACAGATGAATCAAGTCGAAGATTCCCAGGTTTTTCCATGTTTTGGATTTCGCTTTCTCTATCCTAGCTAACCATCCAAAGTACTTCTTGTCCTCTTTCGATGGGCCTAATCTAAAAGGTCTCAGAACTTCTTTGACGAAGTCTATCTTAAAGGAAGGTTCATTTTGTTCTTTACCCTCTTGAGGAGTATTTTCCTTGGGAATTGTTTCGTCTTCTACCCTAGTGTTTTCAGCAGATTTCTTACTAACCCTAGGTTTACTAGCTATAGGTCTAGTCAAGTGGTAAGCAGGAATAAATCTCTTGACTTTTGATATATCTGATACATTGAGTATAGACCCATATATACTAAGGTATCAGAAGCAAGAGTGAATGGAATCATTACCTGAGAAGCATAGATGGCAATTTTCTCATTCCTCTGAGATGGTGTGGGAACAAATTCTTGATTTCCAATCATGATGGGTGTTTCTAATTTGAGTAAAGGGTTGGAAAAAACATCATCTTTGTTTTGTTTACTCTTCCCAAACTTTGATTTCTTCTAGGACCCCATTGACTGTGTTTTTAAAGAAGAAGAATTTGTAGAAAATTTTATTGAGGTTTGGAAGAAGAAGGGAAAACTTTTGATTTGAAAAAGTGCAGAAAAGAAAAAAGATGAATGGTATTAATTTATATGAAGGGAGATTGAACCGTTTTTGATGGAAAGAGGGAAGTTGAACTTTTTTTAGTGGGACACGTGTAAGGTGATCCTTTGCTTGATGAATGGTTTTTGTAAGTTTAAAAGTTAAGACTATTCATCATAGCTAATGATGAGATTTATAGATACCCATACTGCATTTAGACGTTTGAGAATCAAAAGTCATTATGATAATTACGTCATAATAGTTAAAGCGGTTGATGAGTTGTTTAAAAGGTCAAAATTTGAAGAGATTACAAAAAATATGCATTTCTAGTTTCGAAATGAATATTTCTTGGGGGCAATTTGTTGGCTGGAAATTTCGACTAAGGAAAAATTGAGCTGAGTCAATAATCTGAAGATACTTAGAGAATTGTTTGGCTATTTTGTTTGTTAAACGCCGTGAATATTCGAATTTGAAATTCATTAAGAGATTGATGGATAGTTTATAATTCGAATTGTGAAATAAAGTTATTATTCGAAACATGGTTTAAGACTTTATATTTTGACCGTTATCAGATTTTGGCGCTCAAGACGGATAGCGAAGGGTTTGAATTCAAATATTCATTCTTATCCATAAGGACGTGTGGAATCTCCTGGATTGTTGAAGACATGCCAGCGAAAACATGGCATTAGTTTGTTATAAGACTGTTAGGTTCGAAGTTCTATAAATTGTAGATTTTATGTTTCAATTTGTTGTGTTCACATATTTTTACAAAATACTCAAAGTACCAGTGTTCGAGAAAAGAGTTAACAATAATGTACGTATGTTGCACCATATTTTGTATTCGATATTATTTACATTCAATGAAGTTTCTTTATGTTATTTACGTTATTTACAACTCCCAGTCTAGACTAGTTTATATTTCATTACTTTTATGAAGAAGATTCCTTTTGTTTAAAGACATTATCATCAAAACATGCTTTCTAAGTATTTGAACACAATAGTCTTGAGAACAATATGATCGATCTCGTGAGTAATTGAATCTGTTAAAGGATTTAGAGGATCAGCGGGTGTTTACAAAATTCCAGGGTAAACAAAAGGATGAATCGATGCCCATTGGAAGTAGTAGGCTTAATCTCTCCAATCATATCTATGCCCCACATTGCAAATGGCCAAGGAGCAGTCAAGACATTCTAAGGAACCGGAGGCACATGTACTTTGTCAGCATAAATCTGGCATTTGTGACAAGTTTTGGAATGATTATGGCAATCGTTTTCCATGGTAGATCAATAATAACCTGCTCTCAAGATTTTCTTAGTCATTATATGTCCACTGGAGTGAGTACCAAAGACTCCTTTGTGCATATCTTCCATAATTTTCTTAGCTTCCTTCTTGTCTACACAACAAAGCAAAGTCGAATTGTGGTTGCACTTGTATAATATTTTGTTACTCAGAAAGAACTTGGCAGAGAACCTCCTTAGAAATTTCTTATCATTGATAGATTCCCCTTCAGGATACTCTTGAGTCCAAAGGTATCTTTTTACTTCATGGTACCAAGGCTTTTCCTCTACTCCGTCAGTATCAACTTCGTAGCAATGCACCGATTTATCTAGTCTCTCAATAGTAATTTGAGGAGCTTCATTATCTCTTCTGACATTGAACATAGATGACATGGTAGCTAGTGCATCTTCCAACTGATTCTCTTCTCGTGGAATGTATTCAAAAGTGATTTCTTTGAAGTACATAATTATTTTCAATACATGCTCTCGATAAGGAATGAGATTTGGATGCTTCGTATCCCATTCTCCATTAATTTGACTGATTACTAGGGCTGAGTCCCCATATACATTCAAGAATTTAATTCTCATATCGATGGCAGCCTTGATATCCATGATGCATGCTTCGTACTCAGCCATATTGTTGGTATAGTTAAAACATAATCTAGAGGTGAAGGGCGTATGGAAACCCTTGGGAGAGACAATCACAACACCAATTCCATTACCAAGCATGTTGGAAGCTCCATCGAAAACCATAGTCCATTGGGATCCTGGTTCAGGTCCTTCATAAGGTCCAGGTTCTTCATAATTGTAATTAGCATGATGTTCTCATCCTAGAACTCTAAATTCATAGACTGATAGTCATCCACCACTTGATGAGCCAAATGATATGCTAGTACACTTCCTTTGATTTCCTTCTGAGTAGTGTATTGAATGTCATATTCTTTCAATACCATTTGCCATCTTGCTATTCTTCCAGAGAGAACGAGTTTCTCGAATATGTATTTTATTGGATCCATCTTAGAGATCAACAAAGTAGTATGAGCCAACATATATTGTCTTAGTCGGTGAGCATCTCATGCTAAAGCGCAATAAGTTTTCTCGAGCACTGAGTATCTTTTTTCATAGTCGGTAAACTTTTTGATAAGGTAGTATATTGCATGCTCTTTTCGACCAGACTCATCATGATGCCCCAATACATACCCCATCGAGTTCTCTAATACTTTCAAGTACATGATCAGAATTCTTCCTTCAATCGGTGGCATCATAACTGAAGGTTCCTGGAGATTCTCCTTGATTTTGTCGAAGGCTATCTGACAATCATAGATCCACTTCACTACTTGATCTTTCTTCAGCAACTTGAAGATTGGCTCACAAGTAGCAGTCAAATGGGAAATGAATCTGGCAATGTAGTTCAGTCATCCCAAGAAACCTATGACTTCCTTTTCAGTACGGGTAGCTGGCATTTCTCGAATGGCTTTAACCTTGTTAGGATCAACTTTAACACCTTTACCACTGACGACGAAACCTAGGAGTTTACCGAATCTTACCCCAAAGGTGCACTTGTTTGGATTCAACCTCAATTTGTACTTCTTCAATCTCTCAAACGGCTTGTGCAGGTGGTCGAGATGTTCTTCTTCAGTCTAGGACCTGGCTATCATGTCATCAATGTAAACCTCTATCTCATGATGGATCATATCATGGAACAAAGCTACCATATCAGATTGATATGTTGCACCGGCGTTCTTCAAACTAAAAGGCATAACTTTGTAACATAAAGTTCCCCACTGTGTGACAAAAGTAGTCTTCTCCATGTATTTAGGTATCATCTTGATTTGATTATAGCCACAGAAACCATCCATGAAGGAAACTACTTTGTGATGAGCGGTGTTGTCAACTAGAACATTAATATTTGGAAGCGGAAAGTCATCTTTGGGGCTTTCCCTATTCAAATCCCTGTAGTCTATACATATACGCACCTTACCATTCTTCTTAGGTACTGGAACCACATTTGCAACCCATTGAGGATAGGATGTCATAGCTAAGAAACCTGCATTAAACTGCTTCATAACCTCATCTTTAATCTTTTCAGACATTTCGAGACGTATACGAAGAACCTTCTGCTTTATACAAGGACAACCTTCCTTCATCGGTAGTCGGTGAACCACAATGTTAGTATCAAGCCCTGGCATGTCTTCGTACGACCAAGGAAAGATCTCAACATAGTCACGCAACATCTGGATTAATCTCTTTTAGACAATGTCTTCTAGGTTGCCATCTATCTTGACTTCTTTCTTGTCCTCTTTAGTACCCAAGTTCACAACCTCGACTGGCTCTTCATGTCGTTCTATGGCTCTTCCTTCTTGCATTAAGAGCCTAGCAATCTCTCTAGGTATTTCGTAATCTTTCTCACCTTCGTCCTCAACTTGGTAGATCAAAATTTCGAAGTCATAATTGGAAATAGAATAATTGTTATCAATGGGATCCATGGTGGATATAGACTCCTGACTAAAGGAGATTAGTATGAAGTCTTCAGCCTTCCAATTGTTGAGCCCACTACCAGTAGTAGGGAAAATCTAATTGTCTATGTCACACTCGCTATCAGCATCTTCCACAACGTTGACTTGGCTTTTTTGAACTCCATTATTGTTGATGTAGAATGGAAGTCTCCCAGAATTAGCAAGAGCATGAAGGACAACCCTCTGAGCCTCTGTGGTTAAACCCAAACCAAATTTGTCGGATTTGTAAGGAATGTTGGGAAGCTGACCCCAAATAGTGCCACCACCTTCTTCTACCATAGCCTTAGCGTCTTTCATATAAGCCATTCTTGGTGGACTCATGGTAACCTTAGGAATGGTTGGAGTAGCTTTGTCAATAGGGTTGTCTAAGGAATAACTTTAAAGGTATGGTGCGGAGTCTCGAAGAATTCATCATTCATATCAACATACTTGAAGGAATTCAAATGGATCACCGTGTATTCTTCTTTGCTGCAAATTGTAAAAAAAATTCCTTTCACGGGATACTTCAACTTTTGGTGTAAAGTAGAAGTAACAGCGCCCGCCCCATAAATCTAAGGGCGTCCAAGCAAACATGAATAGGCTGGACGAATGTCCATCACATAGAAATTAGAGTCAAAGACCTGGGAACCCACTTTGATTGGAAGATCAACCTCTCCATTCACCATTATCTTTGAACCATCAAAATCTCTCACCATAATGTCACTGAGTTTTAGCATAATCCCCTCACAGTCAAGTTTGTCTAAAACAGCTTTTGGAAATACGTTCAATGTGAAACCCGTGTCTACCAACACATGAGATAAGGTAGTTCCCTTACACTCAATAGAGACATGCAAGGCCTTATTATGGTTCCTTCCTGCGGGAGTTAAATCATCGTCAGAAAAGCCTAGCCGATTATCAGTTGCCATGTTAGCAACACAATTTTCGAACTGATCAATAGAGATTTTATGCGGTACATGAGCACTTTTTAGGAACTTTACCAAATCCTGAGCATGGGCCTCAGAGCATAATAACAAGGATAGCATAGATATTTTGGAGATGGTATGCCCCAACTGTTCAACAATTTTATAGTCACTCTTTCGAATAATCTTCAGTACCTCCTCCATCTCTTGCTTGGAGGTATCTTCAACAGTAACCTCTTTCGGTGCCTCAGTTTGGGTAGGTTTAGTCATCTATTATTTTCTTCGAGTCTCAATAGTTTATTCAGTAGTATTGATACGAACTCGTGTAGTAACAGCCTTCGGAGAGATCTCTAGAGAGAAAACCCTTCCACTTCTGGTAAGCATACTAGTCCTAGTAATAGTGCAAACTTTGGGATCAGTAACTTCAGTATTTTCATCTTCAACAGTCAACAGTTCTTGCTTGACGCCATGGTAGTAGACATCATATCCATAATTCCAAGGGATAGCCTTGTCAGAGGAATATGGAATTGGCCCAGGTGTGGTAATGATCAGAGGAGCAACCCTTGGTTTGAGAGTAATCTTCACAGGACCTTTAGAAGTGATCCTTATAGGAGTACCGGAAATTGTAGTTACAAATATGTCTTGGGATATACTCTTCATAGAAGGAGTTTTCTCAAATATTATTGCACAGTCATCCATCAAATGATGAATACCTTATTTATTTAGGGCACAGCCATATGATTGAGACGCATAGTAGTAGCAATTTTTAATGTAACCCGGAAATAATTTGGCTTGCAGTAGCTTCTTCTTAACAATCATTAGAGGAGTAGTCAAGTCATTCACAGCGGAAACAAAAGAAACATCATTAATAGAATTAATGCCCTTGTCATGATTAGGCATAGGTGCAGTGATCACATTAGGAGTCTCAGGAGGATCAAATTCAATCTCCTTAGAGTCAATCATGTCTTGAATCTTATTCTTTAGAGCCTAACAATTTCTAGTTTCATGCTCAGGACTGTTGGAGTGATATTCACACCTTGCATTGGGATTGTAACAGGGAGAGGAAGTATTGGGATTCTGAGGATGATCCTTCAATGTAATTAACTCTGCCTACAACATGTGTTTCAATGCTTGAGATAATGGCATCTTGATTCTTGTGAACTATTTCCTGGGTGCATCCTGCCTACCCTGATTATTTTGTTGTTGTTGCATTGGTGCAGGATTAGAGATCAGCACTGCCTCCACAGATTGGTTGCAGTCACTCTTACTACGACCATTCTGGATGTACACAACATTGGATTCTTTCTTACCATTATAATACTTCTTCACAGTATTTGAAGATGTAGCCACCTGAATTTTACAGCTTCGGATTTCATTCTCAATGTGTTCTCCTGTCAATATCAGGTTAGTGAAATTGGCTGAAGAACTTCCAAGTAGATGATTATAAAAAGGACTTGTTAGCATAATCATGAACATGTCAACCAATTCCCTATCATCCAAAAGAGGTTGAACTATGCCTGCCAGATCTCTCCATTTTTGTGTGTACTCTTTACAGCCTTCCTCGGAACCCATGGACATACTCTGTAGTTTCATGCGGGTTGGTGCCAAATCAGAATTGTATTGATATTGTTTATAGAAAGCTGTAGCCAAATCTTACCAGGTATGGATGTTGGTACCTTCGATTTGATAATACCATTCCAGTTGCGTTCCAGAAAGACTCTCTTGAAACAAATGCAACCATAATTTCTTGTCAGTAGTGTATGGTTGAATTTTCCGAACATAAGATCTCAAATGCATCTTCGGGCAACATCTCCATAGCTTTCAGACGCTCTTCTAGTAGCTTATACTTCTCGTCAACTGGGGGATATTGTTCATCCAAATAATCCTCTTCCTCTTCATCAGGAAACTTCTTAGAACCAAGGTTGCTTCTTTCAGTTTTAACCCTCTTACCGTCTTCATCCTGTTTGTCATCTTCGTCTGATGGGATATCAAGATCTTGAGCTCACTTGACTGGACCTCTGAACTTTCTCCCCATGTTAAGTATCCAAATTTGATTCTTTATCTTCTTGTTCTCGTTGACATCGAGCACCTTAAGTTCTTCTTGTCCCTTGGCTAAGTTTAAGAACATCTCTTGAAACTGAGCATTCTGAGCCTGGAGTTCTTTGATTGTCTGTTCGAGAGCCATTTTTCTTTTGAAATAAACAACATGAAGATGAGATAACCTGTCTTGGAAAGCTGTTATGCGATGATATGTATGACATGTAGATGCATATGCAATGTTTTCAAGGATCTCGTGGGATTTAAATTTGAAATATTAGAAATTGAATCTGGTTGCAGCTTTGTCTGAAGAACTTTTAGTATTCATCTTTGAATGTCCTTCTATAAGAATCAAGCTCACCATATCAAGTGGTTCATAGCCTCTGACTCAAGAGAACGTACTTTGGTCTTGACGGTCTCTGGCTAGAGGAAAATAAATCCTCTTGCCCCTTGATAGAAATCTGGCTTATGATAATCTTGCACCATAATCTCTAAGATCCTTGAAATGGTTAGTGAAAATGTTATGTTATGATGATATGATGCTATGATGTCATGTTCATGTTAGATAGGTAGAAAACACAAACAATTCACACAAGAGCCTTAGGTTTAAAGGCTTGCATGAAGTATATAGGTAAGTACCCTTCCCCATTAAAGCTTAAGTTGGCTCAACCTGTCTTAAAGTAGTAATCAGGTTCTAGGAATCTCATATCACCAATCTTTCTCACAGGCTTTATTTTAGCACGGAAATTGGCTTGCCACCAAAACATCCCGAGAGTCTAGTCTCAATGAACATAGTTTCGAGTATCAACCAACCTTGAACTACACCAAAGTCGGCCATCTCACTACTTTCTAATAGAAAATATTGGTATATTAAGGTTCTAAAAGTAAGTTAGTGTTAATGAAACCATGTTGAAGCCTAATGTTATCCTTGACTGACTTAAGGAACATCATTACAAACCAAAGTGTCACACTATTCGTAGCCATCACTTTAACCATATCAGACTACGCCGTACAGTCTTTATGATCTATTGCTACTTGCCTAAGGAATTCCTAGATCCGGGTGTAGGATCTTACAAGAATTTATACCCAAACTAAACCCTTAAATTAAAGAAAGAAAACCATACAATTAAATCAAGTAAAGTGATCTAACCCTAAGCTAACTTCTCTTTTTAAGATCATTTCCTCAGCAGAGTCGCCAGTTCTGTACTATGGTGGAAGAACTGACTTTTTTGGTTTTATCTAAATATGCGAATAGTAAGAGTCTCCACTAACTTTTCTTTTATCCAATATTTAGGAAAGGTGAAAAGAACAAGAAAGACCTTTGATAGATTTTGAGTTCGGGGGGTAAGTTATGAAAAGGGAAGGTGTTAGCATCCTTTTCATCCGTAGTTATCTACGAGCTCTTAATTGCTTAGCTCACTTTGAAAACTTGCTTTGTTTGTGTGTGATTTGTTTGAAAATATTTTGAAATTGGCAATCTAAGGCTGACTTTGTAATGATTCTTGTATCAGTCCTCAAGAATGCGTACAAAGTTATTTTGAAAATATTTTTTGTTTTGAAAGTGATGTGAAAAATGTTTAGTTTGTGAGAAAAGTTGTGAGCAAGAAATTAGGAGTTCTTATCCACTAAAGGTCTTTCTTGTTATTTTCATTCTCCTTTGGAGATAATACTATCCATACCATTAGTTGGTATGAAATCCTATCTATTTGATGTGAAGGGACAGGCGTAGGGTCATCGTATGATCATCGAAAGCAACATGTAAGGATACTTTAGCAATTGTATCAAAGGGACTATCATCATTTTTAGGAAACTCGAAGGGACTAGATTATTTTGTAGGCCCCTCGAAGGACCATAAAGGAATTATGATCTTTATTTGAAAGGGACATGATGATTTGATCGAGTGTCTTTTGCTAAAGGTATCCCCACTTTAAAGGGACGTGACCAAGTATCGTAAGGAAACAAGAGAGGTTACCCTAGAGGTGTAAGTGTGCAAAGTGTATTGATTTAGTTATTTTATCTTGAGAATTTAGCGTTTTCTACGTTCAATTATTAGCCTTTCCATACAAGCCCTAGTTACTAGCAGTTTAATATGTGCAGAAAATAAAGTGCAGAATGTAAAGTGCTGAAATAAAACCTAAGCTATTACATCCTGTGAACAGTTACATAAATGAGAAAATGCAAGAAAAGATAAATCTACGCTATTACAATTCAGAACGCGACCTATACACTTGATCTATGAATTTAAATAGTAAAAATAAATAAGAAAATGTTTTAAAAAAATGTTTAAAAGACCTAAAGTTCTAAGTATTAATATTTTTGGTATTTTATAGAAAATAATTTAACTAATAATAATTAATAAAACCTAAATTCTAATTGATTTTAATATTTAAGAAAAAATATTGATTAATTAATTTAGTAAATAAAAATATATAAGAAAAATTTAATTGCTAAATAAAACCCTAATCCTAATTTTTTAGTTAATGATTGATTAATTAAAAATAA
This sequence comes from Vicia faba, assembly GCA_948472305.1. NCBI lineage: Eukaryota > Viridiplantae > Streptophyta > Magnoliopsida > Fabales > Fabaceae > Vicia > Vicia faba. Next base: position 1,119,238,291 of record OX451737.1, on the reverse strand, counting down.
TTAATGAATAATTAAGAAAGAAGAATAGAAAAAATAGGTTAGAAAAATAGGGTAAAAAAACTGCATGGGATGGGTGTTAAACCCACGCCATTGGCCTCACAGATTGCTCTCCTGCCACTAAGCCATGCGCATGTTTGTGTTATGGAATGGGAAGCGCTTAATATATTTGAACATGTAATGTTAGTTTGGAAAATAAACAAAATAATTTGGTAAAAGTTGGGATCGAACCCACGCCCTTTACGTTACACGCCTCCATTTCATCCAACTGCATTGTGCTTCAACTTTGTTATAAAACATAAACCAATTAAGTATATATTAAAATAAGTAAATCAGGGAAGCGTCGGAGCCCTAGCTCTAGTCGTCTTCTTCGGTGAGGTCTTTTTCAAACCTGCAAAAATAACATGTGTTAGAGATTAAGAACGACCCTACCCCCCTAATTTGGACCTCCTGAATCCACTGGTGGCATTAGTTTGACCTGAATATGTTTGAATCTTGAGTTTCAAAGAAAAAGTCTCCAACTGCCCTAGTAATGGCAGATCCTTATTCCTATGCTATATCTCACAAATAATGTATTAAAACAATTATGAATATCATTATGAAGATGTATGAGTGCATCGAATCAATCCATAATGCATGAATAAAGAGTTTGAGTTCAAGAGAGTTATCCAATCGTCGTGACTTGGATGTGGCTGTTTTTCGTGCTTCAGGCTTCAAGAATGGCTGGGATGGATTCCTGGGATCTTCAGGAAGATGATGGAATGCTTGGAGTGGATTGAAAGTGGCCGCACACAAGGTTTTCAAGTTGCCCTAGTTTTGACAAATTTTGGAATTTTTGAGGGTGTGTTCTTGAGGTAAATTTGTGTCTTTGATGGTCTGAATATGCTTTCCATTTATATGCCATGAATTAGGTCAACAAACATGAATCAAATCTTTGTATTTCATGACAAAATATTTGATTGGAATTTTTACATGAAATATTTTTTTAGGCCAATCATGTACCAATCAATCCCACGTGTTTTTGCTAGTTGTTATCTAATTTTTAGCCTTATGATTTAATTCAAAAATAGATCCATATGCCTTATATCTTTGATTTGGTATTTTATTTGATTTATTTTGATTTTAATTGAATAAAATAAAAATAAACAGAAATAAAAACCACAAAAATAAGTGAATGGATTTAAGAGTCCATTAAAAGGTTAGGAACACCTTTGGACCTTAAAAGATAAGCCCATTAGCCCAAAAATTCAAATTTGCTCAATTTGAGTTTCATACATTTTCTCAAAATTACCCAACGTGCACCAATCATAGCTCACTCAATTCTTGTCATATGAAGGTGATCGTGGACTCTTTGGAAATATCAAGATATCCCCTACAACCTTCATGTTGGTCATTTTTTCATTTGAAGATATTAACTTGATGTAAAGTGATTTGACAAAAGATGTCTTTTTGTTTACTTTTAAAAGGACCTGTAATGTTTTGGCCCATATCTCTCAAATGAAGCATTTTTGGCCTTGAGCTTAAAGAGACAAAGTTGTAGAGAATTGAATTTTACTTGAAAATGAGCTTTGGTTGAGAATTTTCTGATTAAGCATGTGAAAGTTATGCTTGGTCAAAGTTCAATTGACTTCTCCTTAAGAAAACCCTAATTTAGTAACTTTTGACTTTTGATGAATATTGAGTTTTCCTGATGAATCATGATCAACACTTAATCAAATGATGAATATGACTTCAAAATCTTGATTGTAAATTGGTCAAAGTTGACTTTTTGTCCAATAGAGTTGATTTTTAATCATCTAGCTAATTGACTGAGCAAACTTGTGTTGCAAGGCTTGAAATTTGGCAATGAGGATACCTTTAAGTATATGAAAAACCATGAAGTCCATCTGAGACACTAGAAGTCCAATTTCCTTTGGGAAAAGTGAAACCCTAGTTTTAGGTCAACTGCTTAGAAGGAGAGTTTGTCTGGTCAATCTTTCATTAGTCTTGAGTAACTGAGACCTTCATGTGCATGAGGAGGTATCTTGAATTAATTTTTCTTGAAAATGGGAGCGCAAATTTTGGGGTACAACAGTCTCAAGGAAAACATGTCCTGAACAAAGTCTTGACATCCTGTCACACATTATCTAAAAACTCAAATGCAAACTTCTTCAGCAATCAACAAAAGATGTTACATAAACATCTCCTTATGCATTGAAGCATAATCATAATGCCTTCCACTGGACTCTTAGTACACTCCTTTCAGCCAGCATCAGAGAAACGTACCAAGATACCAAGACATCACGTGTATTGTGTTTCCCTAACATCAACCAAAACAACAATTGAGTTCCTCCTCAATCTGCAGGGAAAAATAAATTCTCCCAGACACAAACATTGTCTCTCATATTCCAAATGATTCAACCAATCATCTTCACATGTCTAGAACCGTACATGCCCGGTCAAAAATACAAATAACTACATCAAGTAGCCTAATGTCCCGACATATTGTCTAACATCACAACATCACAAGAGGTATGTAATTTCGACAATCTTGGAACACAAGAAAGCTTCATAATATCTGCACCATTGCAACAACAATCCATAGACCAACACTTAGCTCCCCCTGTCATGGATAAACAGTGCTCCTACCGAAGATAATTTCTTGAGCACTAGATGAAATCACATGAAAGACTTCACATTCTCATAGTGAAGGATAATAACTTCACACACATTCTGAACACATTCACACCTTTGTGAAAACTATCCTGGACCATATTCTCTAGCTCCTTGAGAGCACATCCAGGTCTTCTGACTTATTCAGGGACATATCTGATACATGGCCTTACAGATCCACACATGTTGTCATACATCTTTGGATGACCAATATGATATGCACACTTGCTTTGACATTACCCATATGTTAAACAAAATCTCCAGTTTTCTTGCTTCTCAAGATCCAGAGTTACTTGCAGCAAAAGAAACCACTTCCTCATAAGCTTACAAGTCATATCAATTTATCTGATAATCATCCCTTGCACTGCACTAGCCATTGTTGATACAAGTGGGGTCTTCAATGTAGTATTTATGTGATCATCAAACAAACTACTGCAAACAAGATTAGAATATTCTCATTATAAGTCACAAAGTCAGAAATGCTTCTTCTTACAATAAAGTTGAGCATCAACCTCCATATTCATAATCCCAAGCATCTTCAACAAGCATGATGTTACAACATCATATAGAACATTTTCTTCTTATTACAGAACCCTTTCACTTTGGTTCTTGATCCACTATCCATAGGGCTTATATTTGCATAGAAGTCCTTGACTCAAAAAGATCTCTATAGAATATAGCTTCAGAAACACCAGGAAATAAACTTTCATATACTTTCTGAATCACTATTCAGGCAACAATCATGCATTAACACATCATAAAAATACACAGCTCTCATCAAAGTATTTTTCATCAGTCATATGCACACTTTCAAAAAAGGAAAATTTTATCACACATAAACAGAAGATAATGCTGCCCTCTTCACAAATGAAAGAGCATTTAGTCTATCATCCTTCTTCTGCACACCACTCAGCATAAGTGGATTTTTTATCCTGACAAATACTCATGACAGATAGTCATATCACACATTATTCCAGATTAGGCCAGTGACTTGCTTCTATACTTTATCATAGTCACCCAATCAGTTTTTGAAAGTAATGGTGATCATAAATTCTCACACCATTAATCTTTAAGACAACTTCCTTTACTGAAGAAGCAAACAAATGAGATGATGTTTCAACATCAGTTCAGACATATATCTCAATCACATGGATTTCACCATTTACTATTGTAATACGGTGGGGGAATTAACTAGGTGTTTTGCGTTTGATCGCAATTTTTGCGGATAGCAAGATTCGCCACTGACTTTTCTTTTATCCAATAAGGAAAGGTTGAAAAGAACAGGAAAGACCTTTTGAAATTATTTCTTGATTTCAGGGGGTAGGTTATGAAAACGGAAGGTATTAGCACCCTTTCCATCCGTAGTTATCTACGGGCTCTTAGTTTCTTGCTAGATCACTTGCTTTTGTTTGAAAATGTGCTTATGATGTGGGTTTTGAATGTATTTTTAAAATGTCTTTGTAATGGCTCTTGTTTCTATAAGAACGTGTACAAAGTGTTGGTTTTGAAAATAGTTCAAAGAGGTGTTTGTGGAATGTGTTTTTGAAAGTGATTTTGAAAAGTGTCTTTGTAATGGTTCTCGTTTCTATAAGATCGCATACAAAAAGCTTTGTCTTTTGAAAATGTTTCAAATGAAAGTGTTGGTGTATAAAATGTTTTTGTTGTGAGAAAGCGAGCAACTAGGAGAATCTTACCTACTCAAAAGTTTTTGATGTTCTTTTCCTCCTCCTTTAGATGTTGTTATCTTACCATTGATTTGGTAAGAAGCCCCATCGTTGGATGTGAAGGGATTGGTGCGGATCTTTTGTATAGTCATAAAAGGCAACCTATGGGGCATTTTTTCAATTTTTGTTTAGGGACTAGATCGTTTACCGAAGGCAACATTAAGGGTCATCGAGGGACTACGATCTTTTATCGAGGGTCTTTGCTAAAACGCCCATATTCGAGGGACATAACTATTTTTCCGAGGCAACAAGTGAGATTACCCTAAGGGTACATGTGTGTGGATAGTGTGTTTGATTGCGTGTATTTTGTCTTTGAATTTTAGGTTGTCTACTTGTTGGTTTTTATCTTACCATCCATCCTAATTGCTAACATTTGTACAAAAGCAATAAAAATGCAGAAAAATAAATCCTACACTATTACAACCATATTGAATAGCAAGAAAATATAAAGACATAATAAAATAAATAAAGGAAAATGGGCTTTTCGATTTGGGCAGCATAACCCTTCGATTATGCTTCTCCGGCTCCCTTCGATTTGGGCTGGAAGTAGTGAAGGTGTGCCTTTCGATTGGGCCTGGAGTCAGCATGAGATGCAGTCTGCCTTTCTGCTTCCTTCAATTGGGGCCTGAAAGTCAGTGTGGGTGTGCCTTTCGATTGGTTCTGGAATCAGCATGAAGTGCACTCTTCACCTTTCTGCATCCTTTGATTGGGGCCTGGAAGTAGTGAAGTGTAGCCTAACTTTTGCTTTCCATCGACTGGGGCCTGGAAGTCAGTTTGGCCATCCTCCTGGCTGCCTCTTTTGTTTGGACGTGGAAGTTAGTGAGGAAGCCTAAGGCTTCTTTTCATGGCCAAGTTAATTCTTAAAGCATGTTTAATAAACAAAGAAAATAAGCCATAAGAGTGTCAATGAAAACAAACTGAAGAGATGGTAACGAAAAGAAGAAAAATGTTATATACATGTTTTTGAAACGAAAGGGAAGACTATTCACATGTTAAGCTAAAAACGAAAGGTTCAAGGTTAAGAGTGACTTACCTTGCTTGAAGTTGGAACGTGTGCTAGACCTTGAGTGGCTTCCTTGGATGTCCCTGGATTTGAAGGAAACAAACAAGGATGAGGTTTCTAATGCTAGATTCGAAGGAGAAGAACAAGTTTGATGTTCTTTCTACTAGATTCGAAGGAAAATGAAGTATGGGGTTACTTCAGATTCGAAAGAAGCAAGTATTTAGATTCTGGGTTTGAATATGTGTTTAAGTGTTTGAGAGTGTTTGAGAGTGTTTGATGATTTTTTCTCCACACCCCAAATTATTTGGATCTGTGTCCAGCCCCCTATACATGTTATGGAGCCTCTTATTTATAGGCAAAGTTGGCTGAAGTTTAGGAGGGAAAACAAAAAATTTGAACAAAATGGGTAAAGTGTTTTTGTAGCTTTCGAGGGGTAGTGTTCGTATGCCATTTTGGCGCAAGAATGGGGCAGTGTTTCAGGACTATTGTGCAGCAGTTTTGGAGCGTTATGGCCAGTGTACCAAGCCTGAACTTGGCAGCAAGGATCTTTTGAATATTTCATCTTTCGTTTTGACCCCCCCCCCTTCGACCAGTTTCTCATTCAAACAACTTTATTTTATTTTAACCCAACAAGTGTCTTTCGAATGGGTCACTTTTGTGCATCCTTCGAAGGAGCCAAATGTGTTCCTTAAGGTGGGTCTTTGTAAGTCCTTCGAATGGGCCCTCAAACATTTCCTTTGAATGGGATATGTATGTATCTTTGAAAGGTCCAAATGTATCCTTCGAATGGATTATGCTATTCTAATAAGGTATATCCTTCGACATGGACCCCTATGTATGCCCTTCAAATCCACCAATACAAGTCCTTTGAAGGGGGACACCAACCACGTGTGTTGAAGGTTGTCAAGGGTGGAATTGCAGCATACTATTTCAAAGGGAAATGTTGTCCAGTCGTAGCTAGTATAAACATAGCCAATTCCCTGTTGAAGCCTGCATGCGGGAGGTCTAAATACCCAAACGAAGCTTGCAACAAAGGGGGCCACATGCCCAAACGAAAGAGGCATGCAAGAAGCAAAGATGCCTAGATAAAAGAGGCATACAGGAGGCAAATTGTGTAGTTGAAGGATGCTAAAAGGAGGCTTTTTGCCTTGGAATCGAAGGAGGTTATAGAAGGCTTTTGGCCTTGGAATTGAAGGAGGCTACAGGAGGCTTTTTTCCTTAGAATCGAAGGAGGCTATAGGAGGCTTTTTGCCTTGTGCCTGCTAGCCTGGTGGGCGCCTCTTACGTGCTACAAGGAAGTTGTGGCTCAATCGAAGGCTACATATAGCCAGCCATCACTTTATGAATCAAAGCAAGCATGGAGGGAAAAAATTTCCATTCAACATAGGCATGCAAGCATCAGGCATCCAATCGAAACATGCATATAGGAAGCCATTGCATTATGAACCATGTAAGGCCAAAGATGCAATCGAAGGTGGCATGCACGAAACTCCTGCCTTGTGAATCACAGCCAGCGTGTTACAGGCCAACGCCCAATCGAAGGATGCAAGCCAAGCTTGCATCGAAAGAGGCCAAAAGGCCAATCGAAGGAGGTGAATCGAAGAAGACTTGTTTTTCTCTAATTTTGTCAAAAATATTATTTTTATCTATTTTCCCCTTTTTTAACAGCTTCCTCTTTAACTTGATGCTGGAAAATTCAATTGTACTTGTGCAAGTTGAATTTTTGAGAATCCTTGTGAGAAATACCTTGAGAAATGAGAGGGAAAATTTTGGGGTACAACAGCTGCCCTTGTTCAATCTTCTTAAACCTGAAGAGTTAGATTGGCGAGTCAGCCATTCGTGACTTGAAGGTGGAAGATGATTGAACACTAGAGTGCCCAGAAATTTGCACTTGATGATGTGGTGGTTGATTGTGTACGGAATGGGCTTAAATATTCCATTTGGAGAGATGATGGAGAGTTATCAGAGATGGGCTTATAGATGCCATCCAAAGATGATTGTTGACAGGAATTATACTAAGTCTAAATTTGACTTCAACTGGAAAAGAATCAGAATAAATCTTTGGAGAGATTTATCTGAACCAGAGAAAGTGTCTACCAGAAAGGAATCAGGATAAACCATTGATCAATTTAAACTGAACCAGCAGAGGTCTTGGATATTCTTCAATTTATGATGGGCCTGTATAGGGCTGCTTTAGGAGACATATGAGGGGGAAGTCTTGGTAGAGCTGCTTCAAGATGAATCCATGTGAAGCTTCATCTAGAATTTAAGAGAAGGAACCTGGGTAGGGTTGCTTCAGAACGAGTCCGTGTAAAACTACATCTGGAAATGAGAGAAGCACTACGCCAAAAAAGACCTAAGAAAGCACTTTTTTTGCCCTTTAGCAGCGCTTAAAAGCGATGCCTATGGGGGTGCTGCCGTAGTTCTAGACAGCGCTTTTTTTAATGAAAAAGTGCTGCCGTATGTATTCTTTAGCAGCGCTTTCCCCTGGAAAAGCACTTTCTAAGGTAGGCCTGTAGCAGCGCTTTTTCCTGAAAAACACTTTCTATTGACCCCCTTTAGACAGCGCTTCCAAAATTGTTGTCTAATATATTTTTTAAGGCATCTTTAGGCAGCGCTTTTCTAGGAAAAGCGCTTTCTAAAGTAGGCGTTTAGCCGCGCTCTTTCCTAAAAAGCTATTTCGTTGCTTCACGTAAATTTAAGCATTTTTTATGTTAAAACGTTACCTATTCTTTCTTTTTTAGAAGGCGTATTTTTGGGAATAATATCCCATAAACCTGTACTTCAAGCCTTACATTTCAACGACCCTTTATTTCAACAAAGAAGCCGTTACATACAAAAAAAAAGGCATTGTATACCATTATAATACCATTATATACCAAAATATAAACACCATTATAATTCAATTCACATGTTTACTACTAAGTAGGAGGAGGATGCACTATAATAAGAACAAATTTATGATTATTTCAAACAACAAATTTATGACTATTACAAGAAAACCTTCTCTTATAAGAGGCAAAACAAACTCCAATAATTTAGTATAAAGGTGATAGTACACAAGTACAACAAAACATTCTATTAGAATCCTCTTATATATGATATGTGCCAAATCATTTCAACCTGAAATCGCCAAAATCCGACGAGCGGACGGTCTTGGTCCTGCAAATAAGGTATGAATAGAACAACACAGTCAATTAAACTAACTTGGGTCTAACACAATTAAAATTATTCATAACACTTTTCAACTTCTAATACCTTATATGATTCTTTTCTGAATAATGTATTCACATAATTCCTCCTTGATTTCTTCTAATTGATTTTTCTTGTAATGAGCACACTTGCATTCATCAAAGTACTACATAACAAAACATAATATGCATGATTTAGTTAAAAGTAATGAATTATATGACATATCCGATAAATATTAAAATAAATCCTAAGTTATAAATCCATACCGTTATTGGAATCTCTATTCGATTTAAAAGAAGGATTTCTTTTATAAACCTCAAAACAAAGTATCCGCAATCTATATTGTTACGCTGTTGAGCACACTACATAGAAAAACAATTAAGAATGTATAGTTGTCTTGTTTTATCAAGTAGCATCACTATTATAAGCAAAATTGTGAAAATTAATGTACCTTTACTTTGATCCATGTAATGTTGGCTTGATCTAGACCGTGATACTTGAGCTTCTCTTTGAGAGAAGAATACTTGTATTGATCTAACAATGAAGAAAAAAATAAAAATGAAATGACAAATAAAAAAATCCACTAAGGAAATATAAAAAAATGAAATGGTAAACACCCTTACCTTTTTCACTAATGTCTCTTTCTTTTCTTGGTAGGAATATGTTCTACTCGTCTCTTAACAACACAAATGGTTGGATTAATCTAAATACCGTCATTATGATCATTTATAGTATATGATTCATTCACTATAATATTCTCATCTTCATCATTTCTAGTAAACGATTCAATCTCAACATCAATATCACCTTGATCTTCAATGTTTTCATCAATTACTTTGTTAGATAAAAGCACTACAGACTATTTCGTACTTGTCGAATCAGTGACATAGAACACTTGTTTAGCTTGAGAGGCTAGAATAAAAGGCTCATCTTTGTACCCCACCCTATTAAGATTCACTTGCAAAAATCCTGACTTATCCATTCGTATGCCATTATTATTTTCAACCCACTTTCAACCAAATATAGGAATCTGAAACTTCTCATAATCAAACACCCAAATGCGCTCGATAACCCCAAAATATGACAAATTTGCAAATTTAGGGTTTAAGTCCTTCACACTTGATATGTGCATTGCTTTAGCTACCAAGGTGACACCACTATTTTGCATAGTACTGTTATCATCTTGTTCTTTTGTATAAAATTTGTATCCATTAATTGTGTATGCGCTATAAGAAAACACAACCAAACTTGGACCATATGCTAAACATCTCAACCTTTCGGTTATTGAAGTGGGATCTGAACGATACTTTGAATAAATATGTTCCTTAAACCATGGTATGAAACTTCGATTGTGCTCTCGTACTATCCAATTCTCATTCCTATTCAGATTTAAACCTCGGAGAACACCCTTGTGCATTTCAACATACGGCTCAACCGCAATCTCATTGTGCAGAACATACAAATGCACTTGATCTCGTTCGACCCTTGATACTGTCACAACTTTATTTCTAATTAACTTTTTACCTTATTTTTTTTCAACAATATGAGATTTTGGGAGTCCAAATTCAGGATACTCATTATCAATTTTCATCCACTGCGGTGAATCTATCAGATGTCGAAGTTTTCCATCAATAATTCTTTCATCTGCATGCCAAGTCAGGTGTTTTGAATTGGTTTCTCTATGATACATGCGTCTAAATTTCAAAATTATAGGAAAATACCATAACACTTTTGCTGGAGACAACTTTTTCTTATATCGAGAGACACCGCATTTAGGACACTCATTTAACGATGCATACTCGTTTTGAAACAAAACACAATCGTTTGGACAGGTATGTATCTTATCATAGCTCATGCCAATAGAGCACAACATCTTTTTGGCCTCATATGTTCGATTAAGAAGAAGATTATCCTCTGGTAGCATATCTTTCATAAGGGCTAATAACTCTGTGAAACTTTTATCCGACCATCCATTGCCCGCCTTTAAGTTGTACAACTTTAATACCACAAACAATCTTGTGAATTTTGTACAACCATTATACAACGGTTTCTCTGCATTTCTTACCAACCTCTCAAACATTTTGGGACAATCCTTAAGGTCTTCTTCAAGTGCTTCTGCAATCTCTTAGACTCGATCATAACCGTATGTATTTGTGCCATTGTCATTTAAAGCATAGGCCGTATTATCCCCCGACTCAATATTCACGTTACTTTTCTCACCATGCCAATTCTAACATGTATAACTTCTATCAATTCCATGATTCTTTAAATGCGATGCCAACTGAACCGCGTCAACCTGATTCCCATAGTAGCAACTCAAGCAAGGACATGTCATTCGCCTGAGGTCTTTGACGTGCGCCACAACAAACTTAACGAATTATGATACCCCATTCTCGTACTCTTTCGTCAATCGACTCGAAGACATCCATTTCTTATCCATGGTATTACTAATTAAGCTAAGCAAAAACAAATTATAAAAAATTTACCTGTAGGAAAATGATCCGAATTTCACACTTTGATCACAAGTAACCCCTATATATAGCAAATTTAATATGTTAGTTCCCAATCATTGCAAGCAATGCTCATCCATCATAGCAGTTCATTCAAATGGTTTTACTAATTAAGCTAAACAAAAACGTTAATTATTCACGCAACTATAGCAAAAGAACAACTAATTACCTGTAGAGAAGTAATCAACTTATGGACCCACACAATGTAAGATTCGTGTAAACGATCAGACTTTCACTCTGCACCTGTAAAACAATCATACTATCAATATCAATCCAACTTTTCACTTATCAATATCAACAAGATTTTAATTTACTTATTCAAAACAAAAACAAAATTTTAATTTATTCTTAAAAAGCCACGTTTATTAATGGTATAATCATAATATCATATCTCTCATTAGTTCTTAGTAATGACTAAACTACTTTTTTGTACATCAAAAGTAATGAATATATTTGCTATGAAAGAGTATGTTACTTCATTTCAGTCCAAAGTAGTTTTTCCTTCTAAGAATAACTTTCTTAAGAATTTCCCAATAATAATACAAATCACCATATCCTCAACAATTTCCCAATAATAATACATAGTAACCAAATACAGGAAAGCACACACACGATCAATATTGATTTGTTGCAATAGCTTTTCCCAATAATAATACATAATAACCTAATTTAGAAAAGCTTGTTAGAACATAGTTTGATTCTACAACCCTTAATTAGAGTTTTGATGATAACAAACACAAAGAACAAATATGCACTCTAAATTTGTGTTATTTTGTATGCAGAAGTTCTGATTGAAACAGCATCAGAAGTTAAGCTACAGAAGCTTTCAAGCTGAGGCAATCAGAATGTTCTGAAGAATGATGATCAGAATCTACGCTAAAGTAAAGGATACTCTGATTCTGAACAGAAGTCTAATATACCATCAGACCCTCACATATCTGAGTCATCAATATTCTGAAGTAAAAGTAGCATGCAAGATTCTAAGTTTTGAAGCGTTACTTTTCAATTAAGACAGTATCATATGCAACAGCTTCATTCAGACAAGAATCTTCTCAATATGGAAATAGAATTGAGTGTCCATTATCACGCTTTATGTTGGACAAGATTTCCACGCTTATATAAACAAGCTTAAAGGACAAATCATTTACGATTTTGACATACTACTGCTCATACATCTTAAATGCTGCAATCTTTCATATTCACTCATAAGCTCAAATTGTGTAATATATCACAGTAGTGATACAATTTTTGTAACAAAAAACAACAGCATACAGTATATCATTTTCTTTTGATTAAGCTAGTTTTCCTTGAGGTAAACTGGGTTGTGGTTGTACTCAAGAAGACTTTGGCAGTTGTCAAAGTAGTATTGTAATCAGTTTTGATTAGTGAATTAAGTCCTCGTTGGAGAGAGGAAAAATCACCTTTGTGGGTGGACTGGAGTAGTTTGAGATCAAACGAACCAGGATAAAAATATCGTGTCTACTGCTTTTGTTTTTAAGTTTCAATTCAACCCCCCTCCCCCTTCTTGTGTTTTTCACTTATTCAATTGGCATCAGAGCGCCTGGTTCTGAGTTCATACACTTAACCGTGTCAGTACAAGATCCAAGCTTGAGAAAAACACTATGGTGGGACCAAGCCAAAACATCAGCAATGACTATCATGAGGACAAGGATAGAATCAGGGGCAAACCTCCAGTCTTTAATGAAGAAAATTTTGACTACTGGAAAGACAGAATTGAAAGCTTCTTTCTGGCTCATGATGTTGATCTATGGGACATGGTAATTGATAGATACACATATCCTGTGGATGAAAGTGGTCAGAAGATAGATAGAAAAAGGATGTCTGACCAGCAAAAATGTGATTTCAGAAACCATCATAAATCCAGAATAATACTTCTCAGTTCCATCTCATACTCAGAATATAAGAAGATCTCAAACATAGAGACAGCCAAAAACATGTTTGACTCTTTGAGAATGACGCATGAAGGCAACATACAAGTCAAAGAAACCAAGGCCCTTGTGCTCATTCAGAAATATGAAGCATTCAAGATGGAAGACAGTGAATCCATAGAAGCAATGTTCTCAAGATTCCAGATTCTTGTTGCTGGACTGAAAGTTCTTGACAAAGGATATTCTACTACTTATCACGTAAAGAAGATCATCAGAAGTCTACCAAAGAAATGGAGGCCAATGGTCATTGCACTTAAGCTGGCTAAAGATCTCAACAAGATATCTCTGGAGGAACTTGTTAGCTCCCTCAGAAGTCGTGAGATAGAGCTAGAAGAAGACGAGCCTCAGAAGCAAGGTAAGCCTTTAGCATTAAAATCTAACAAAATATATGATTCTAAGGTTTTGTAGGCTATGGAAGAAATCTCTTATGGATCCTCATCATAAGAAGATGAATTTTCTCTTCTCTCCAAAAGGGTCAATCAACTATGGAAGCAAAGACAAAGAAAAATCAGAAACCCGAGAAGAGCAGAGAATCAGAATGAATCCTCCTCCAGATACAGAAAGTCTGAGTCTTCCTCTGGACACAGAAGGTCTGAAGCTTCCTCCGGTCACAAAAATTCAAATAACAAATACATCAACTGCTATGAGTGCAATGAACAAGGGCACTACAAAAGTGATTGTCCAAGGCTTCAGAAGGAGAATCCCAAAAATAAGTTCTTCAAGGTGAAGAAGAAAAGCCTCATGGCAACATGGGACGATTCAGACACTTCTGATGCTAATAGCGAAGCTTTTGGTTCAGACTCAGAATCAGACACAGAAGAGGTATTCCCTGAATTTACTGTTAATTTTACTAAGGCTGAACTTGCAGAAAGTCTGAATGAAATTATGGAAAGGTACCAGCAGATCAGAGTCAAATTCAAGAACCTGAAAAGGGATCTTGTCTCTGACTCTGAAAGAACTGAGAGTCTTAGATTAGAAAATTATGAGTTAAAAGAAAAGATTTTAAAATTAGAAAATGATTTACAAAACTCTCAGAAACAAATAATCACATAGACTCCCAGTAATGCTGATAAGATCATCAAAGAGTATGATCACAACTTTCAGAAGTTTCTGGCTAAAAACATAGATAGAAGCAAGATGGCTTCAATTATCTATGGAGTTAGAAGGAATGGCAGAAAAGGTATAGGATACCAAGGTAAGGTATCTCCACCTAATAAAGTCATGGACCTTGTTATAAAACGCACACCACTAAAATCACACTTCACATACGGGCACACACGTGACCTAAAATACACTAGTAATGATTACTCTGTCAAACCAAAATTCAAATAGAATTTTGGTAAAACTAACAAACCAGGACCCAAAATGATATGGGTACCTAAGGAAAAAATTATATATGTAGCAGATATCTTTAGCAGCAAGGCTAAAACACCAGTCATGGTACCTGGACTCTGCTCTCGACACATGAAGGGAAGAAAGCATATGTTCCAAAGCCTGGAACTTAAACCTGGAGGTTACATGGGCTTTGGAGGAAACCAAAGAGGGAAGACCATTGGCTCTGGAACAGTAGGTAATGGTAATCTTCCTTCTATCAATAATGTGCTTTTAGTTGATGGATTAATGCATAACATGTTATTCATAAGTCAATTAAGTGATAACGGTTATGATATAATCTTTAATCAAAATTCATGCAAAGCTGTTAGTCAGAAAGATGGAACTATCATTTTTAATGGAAAGAGGAAAAATAACATTTATAAAATAAAACTTTCTGAACTAAAAAGTCAGAATGTAAAATTCCTTCTCTTTGTTAACAACGAGTATTGGGTCTGGCACAAAAGATTGGGGTATGTTAGCATGAGAAGAATATCTCAGATTAACAAACTCAATCTGGTCAGAGGACTTCCTAATCTGAAGTTCAGCTCAGATGCTCTGTGTGAAGCTTGTCAGAAAGGAAAATTTGCAAAACCTGCTTTTAAAGCTAAAAATGTTGTTTCCACCTCTAGGCCATTAGAACTTCTGCACAAAGACTTATTTGGACAAGTGAAAACTGCGTCTGTTAGTGGCAAGAAGTATGGGTTAGTGATCGTAGAT
The DNA here is from genome assembly GCA_948472305.1 of Vicia faba. Lineage (NCBI taxonomy): Eukaryota > Viridiplantae > Streptophyta > Magnoliopsida > Fabales > Fabaceae > Vicia > Vicia faba. Next base: position 1,119,223,173 of record OX451737.1, on the reverse strand, counting down.
GACTATAGAAGATGGACATGGGTAAATTTCTTAAGACACTAGGACGAGCCACATTCTGTGTTCGTTGCATTCTGTAACCAAGTTCAGAATGAAAAGGATCTTAGAATTGTCAAATTCAGAAGTGATCATGGTGGAGAATTTGAAAATAAAAGGTTTGAAACATTTTTTAATGAAAAAGGCATCTCGCATGACTTCTCTTGTCCTAGAACTCCCCAACAAAATGGAGTTGTAGAACGAAAGAACAGAACATTGCAAGAAATGGCCAGAACCATGATCAATGAGACTAACATTGCTAAGATCTTCTGGGCAGAAGAAATTAACACAGCGTGTTATATTCAGAATTGAGTCTCTATAAGACTTATTCTGGAAAAGACTCCATATGAATTATGGAAGAACAGAAAGCCCAACATTTCTTATTTCCATCCTTTCGGATGCACGTGTTTGATTTTGAATACTAAAGATCATCTGAACAAGTTTGACTCTAAAGCACAGAAGTGTATTATGTTAGGATACTCTGAACGCTCAAGAGGGTACAGAGTATACAATACAGAAACACAGATTGTTGAAGAGTCAATCAGTGTTAGATTTGATGATAAGCTTGACCCTCAAAAGTCAAAGCAGAATGAATCTTTGCAGATATAGAAGTTGAATTCACAGGTACTGAAGACAACTCATCAGAAGTTCCCAACATAGACGCTCCAAAAACTTCAGAAAGAAATGTTACAAGTGCTCCAATACCTTCTGTTGATCATCTCCATAAAAAGTTATCCAGAAGCAACATAGCTCACCCAGAAGATAAGATCCTGGGAAAGAAGGATGATCCAATCAGAACAAGATCCACATTCAGAAACTATGAAGAATCCCTCATGGGACTGGTCTCATTGATTGAACCAACAACAATTGATGAAGCTCTTTTGGATTCTGGCAATGCAGGAGGAATTAAACCAGTTCACCAAAAATGATGTATGGGATCTGGTTCCCAAACCAAAAGGATTCAACGTCATTGGAACAAAGTGGGTGTTCAGAAACAAACTGAACGAGCAAGGAGAAGTCATCAGAAACAAGGCACGACTGGTGGCCCAATGTTATAGTCAGCAAGAGGGGATAGACTATACAGAAACCTTTGCTCCAGTCGCCAGGTTAGAATCTATCAGACTTTTAATCTCTTTTGCTGTCAATAATAGCATCACTATGTATCATATGGATGTCAAAAGTGCATTCTTAAATGGTAACATAGATGAAGAGGTATATATGCACCAACCCCCTGGGTTTGAAAATTCCAAACACCTAGAATATGTTTTCAAATTAAAGAAGTCACTCTATGGTATGAAACAAGCTCCCAGAACTTGGTATGAAAGACTAAGTAACTTCATGTTAGAAAAGGAATTCACCAGAGGGAAAGTGGACACAACCTTGATCTGTAAGAAATTTAAGAATGAAATTTTAGTTTGTCAGATTTACGTAGATGATATCATTTTTGGATCCACTAAACCCTCTATGGGAAGAGAATTTGCTAAGTGCATGCTGGCAGAGTTTGAGATGAGCTTAATGGGGGAACTTAAATTCTTTCTGGGCATTCAAATAAACCAAACGCCAGAAGGAACTTACATTCATCAGAGCAAATATGTCAGAGAACTTCTGAAGAAATTTGACCTCTCAGAATGTAAGCCCTCAAAGACTCCAATGCATCCCACGTGCATTCAAGAAAAGGAAGAGGTAAGTAAAAAGGTAGAACAGAAAATCTACAGAGGTATGATTGGATCTCTCCTTTATCTAACGGATTCAAGGACTGAAATTTTATTCAGTGTTTACTTATGTGCTAGATTCCAATCAGATTCTAGAGAATCTCACTTAACAGCAGTTAATCGAATTTTCAAGTATCTGAAAATTACTACTAATCCGGGTATGTTTTATAGAAAATACAATAAATACAACTTAGTAGGATACTGTGATGCTGACTTTGCTGGAGACAGAGTAGAGCGTAAAAGCACTTCTGGAAGCTGCTAGTTTCTGGGAGACAATCTGATCTCATGGACCAGCAAGAGACAGTCCACAATAGCATTGTCAACAGCAGAAGCTGAATACATAGCATCTGCTGGATGTAGCACTCAAATGCTCTAGATGAAAAGTCAACTTGAAGACTTCAACATATTTGAGAGTAACATTCCTATCTTCTGCAATAACACTTCTGCCATATGTCTATACAGAAATCCCATTTTGCATTCTAGGGCTAAGCATATAGAAATAAAACATCACATTATTAGGGATTATATTGAGAAATGAATTCTTACTTTAAAATTTATTGACACAGACCATCAATGGGCTGATGTGTTTACAAAACCCCTTTCTGAAGATAGATTCAATTTCATTATGAAACATCTCAGCATGAAATTATGTCCAGAATAAAATGTTTTATTTTCATACTCTAACCCTCAGAATTTTATTGTTTTCTGTGAACATATGATCAACCCGTCTTCAGAATTTATAAGTACAGTTGCCTCAGAATCTATCTATGAAGATCTGAACTTTTCATTTCAAGGATAGAGGCATGCAGTTCACACCATCAAACATTTGTCATCCTCTCACAAGCTACCTTCTGAGGCTAAACACGCGTTCAAATTCTGAAAGGTCCAAGGCTCTGATTGGATGCATTGAGACACTTGTCATTGGTAAATGTTCAATATCTCTCTAAATCCCCCAATTTCAGGTTTCATTAATTCAATATAATCATTACTCATTTTCTCTTTCTTACTGATTACATTTTCTAAAGAACTTATATAAAATCAATTTACTATTTCATTCATTCACGTTTTACCACCTTCAATATTCTCTCTTGTTCTAGTTTTTTTCAAAAACCATTTCTATCAATTTTCTTCAAAGAATCTGTGTGAACAATGGCATCCTCATCAAGTCTCAAGAATCTCAACAGTGCTCCTGGTTCTTCATCTACTGAACAATATGAGGAGCCCATTAGAACACTACTCACTCTGGTCGACAACCTTGAAATTCTCTGTGAATTGATCATCGATTTTGAAAGTTTACAAGAAAATGGGTTTAATCTGTATGAAGATGTAACTGCATAGGGATGGAACAGATACTTTGATCGTCTGTTGGGTCCAACTTTTCCCATTCTTGTTAAAGAGTTTTAGATTCATGCTACTTCATCCAACCACCAGGTCACGTCATATGTTATGGGGAAGAAGATAGTGATTACAAAAGATTTGATTGGGAAACTCATTGGATACAATGGCGGCAGAGTCAGATGCATTGATGTGGCTGATAAGTGTTCTGACCTAAAATCCATTGCTAGGGTCATCTTCACTTCTGGACAGCCATCCAGCAATATCAAAGACTTGAAAGATCATTATAGAATCTGGGCTAGAATAATCTGGGATGTATCAATCATAGGAAGCCTACAAGCTCTCCCGATTACATCATCATTGATCAGCAATTTCTGATATACTTCATTGGAAAGAAGACCAAAATAAACCTTCCACATTTGCTATTCAACTATCTCAGAACAAGTGTGAAAGAGACAACAGAAGAAGAAAGAACTAAGAGGGACTAGATTCCTCTAGGAAGATTGATTTCAGATATTCTAACGGAAAACAGGCTGATAGAACATCTGACAGAGGCTCAAGAAATCAGTACTCTGGAAGCAACTGCTGGGAAACCTTTGAATGCCAAGAATCTGAAGAAAATGAAGATTATTGAAAACATTAAGAAGGAAGCAACAATTGCTTCTCATGAGGTCATCACTTCTAGGAGAATCCCTCTGAAGGATTTTCCACTATTCTCTGAGATAGATGCCTCTCTAGAGATTATAATCAGATACCTTGAAGCTTGCAAGGCTGATGAGACTATTCCAGAAATCAACATCCAAGATCTGCACAAACCAGCTCCAGAGGTTGTGCTAAAGAAATCCAGAAAGAGGAAGGCAGCAGAAGAAGGATCCTCTCAGAGGACACCCAAAGCTGCGAAAAAGAAAGGTAACATATCTTTTGTTTCTGTTGTAGAATCAATAGTTATTCCAACATCTGAAACCATTCCCCCTCAACCAACAGAAAATCCTACACCCCAAACATTTGAGGATTTTGACATAGAGTTTGACCCATCTGTAACTCTTGGAAATTTATTAAATGAACCTCACTCCCCCAATCCAAATCCAGAACAACATCAACCAGAACTTGCAAGAGTTCTCTCTGATATTGAACTGTTTGATCAAGAATTTTCCTCACCACTCCCAGAAAATCCAAATACTCAATCTCAATAACCAGAAAATCCACAAACACACTTTCCTCAACCAGAACATCAAAACCTCAACTCACCCCAACCAGAAAATGAAAACCCTCTCACTCCTCAATCTGAAAATCCATCCTCTGAAATACCTGAACCATAAATTCAACAAGCTATCGCAAACCAATCAGAAGACTCTCTTTCAGACTTTGATACCACTACCCCAATATCTAGGATAACAGAACCTCTTACGGTTCGTTTACCTCTCTCCATTCATGATATTCCATAAATACCTTCACCATATGAATCCACACCACCAAACACCCCTCACTTACCAATCCTGATTTCTGATTCTTCCACTCCCTCACCTATCAACCGTCCAGCTAACCACCTCAGAACTATCATTGATCTAGAAGAGCTGGACCATCTAGCTTCCTCCTCACATAAAATTGCCATCCCCAAATCTAAACCAACCTTAACCAATTCAGATTTGGTAAGAATTTGTTGATTTTTGAAACAGAAATACGGGAATGGGTTACTTCTTTGAAGCAAGCAAGTCATGAGAATTCTAATCCTGCTACTTCTGATTCTCTATGGGAAAGATTCAGAAAATGGTTTAACTCTGAAACCCAGAAGCTGGAAGAATTGAGCTATGAAAGGGATCAGCAGAACTTCAGTGATCAGCTGAAAGCCTTCAAAGATCAAGTTCTAAGCCACTGGGACAAGAAAGAAATTCTTCTGCTGGAAAATGCTCCCTGGACAGAGAACCAACCTTCAGAAGCCACTAAACCAGATTATGATAGTCACCCTCTGACTAATGCTCTAGAAAAGGTGATTGCAACAGAATAAGTTATTCAATCAGAAGAGGCGGCAGAGTGTTATGAACGACATGCAACCCCTGAAGATACACCAGCTTCGTCTCTAGTCATGCAAACTCTAGAAGAGTTGAAGAAGGGGAATTCCTTAATCCTTGTCAGACTGGATAAGCAAGAAGACACAAACAAAAAGATCAGGGATATATAGGATAAACAAGAAGATACAACAAAAGAAATCAAATACATTCTGGGAAAGCAGGAAAAATCAAGCACTCAGATTAAGAGCTTGTTGGAAGCGTTGTTCACACGACTTCCCCCTCCTTCTTAGATTCTCTTTAACTGTTTATCTGTATTTTTCATCTTATCCTCTTTGTTTCTGAAAAATGTCACTGAATTCTGTTTTCAATATAAATCATCTTTTTTACTCTAATTATATTTCTTTTTGATACCTGACAAAAAGAGGCAGAAAGTAAGATATTTTCAATAACAGTATACCGAGACAAAGTCTCAAACATTCTGAATATCTTAACCTCTATGTTTTCTGAAAATCTTGAACAGGAACATATTCTGATAAGGACAGAAGGAGATGCATCAAAAGCTCTAACGAGAAGGAACTTCAGGGAAGTAACTCATCTCTATCTGAGTAATCAACTCAGGCGTAAACTCTCTTAAGCTTTTTGTTCTATATTTTTCATTGAAATTCCTAGTTTTTGTCATCATCAAAAAGGGGGAAATTGTTAGAACATAGTTTGAACCTACAACCCTTAATTAGAGTTTTGATGATAACAAACACAAAGAACAAATATGAACTCTAAATTTATGTTATTTTGTATGCAGAAGTTCTGATTGAAACAGCATCAGAAGTGAAGCTACAGAAGCTTTCAAGCTGAGGCAATCAGAATGTTCTGAAGAATTTTGATCAGAATCTGCGCTAAAGTAAACGATACTCTGATTCTGAACAGAAGTATAATATACCATCAGACCCTCACATCTCTGAGTCATCAATATTCAGAAGTAAAAGCAGCATGCAAGATTCTAAGTTTTGAAGCGTTACTTTTCAATTAAGACAATATCATATGCAACGACTTCATTCAGACAAGAATCTCCTCAATATGGAAATAGCATTGAGTGTCCATTATCACGCTTTATGTTGGACAAGATTTCCACGCCTATATAAACAAGCTTAAAGGACAAATCATTTACGATTTTGACATACTACTGCTCATACATCTTAAACGCTGCAACCTTTCATATTCACTCATACGCTCAAATTGTGTAATATATCACAGTAGTGATACAGTTTTTGTAACGAAAAACAACAGTATACAGTATATCATTTTATTTTGATTAAGATAGTTTTCCTTGATATAAACTGGGTTATGGTTGTACTCAAGAAGACTTTGGCAGTTGTCAAAGTAGTATTGTAATCAGTTTTGATTAGTGAATTAAGTCCTCGTTGGAGAGAGGCGAAATCACCTTGGCGGGTGGACTGGAGTAGTTTGAGATCAAACGAACCAGGATAAAAATATCGTGTCTACTGCTTTTGTTTTTAAGTTTCAATTAAACCCCCCCTTCTTGTGTTTTTCACTTCTTCAAAGCTCAACATTATATGAAGAATCAAGCTGACAAAAAGAGAAGAGAAGTGAATTTCCAAGAAGGAGAATAGGTCATCATTAACCATCTCCACTTTTGAAGAAAATAGGTCATATAAGAGAACAATGTTACAAAAGGATGACGTACCTGAAATATACGGCGGTCTACGGCAAGAAACGGTCGGAGAAGAATCGGTTGGAGAAGAAACGGTCTGAACCATTAGGAACGGTCGGAGAAGAAACGTTCAAAGAAGAAGGGTTCTGAAATGAATGAATAGGGTTCTGGAAGTTTTATTTTTTAATTTTCTAATTAGACCTAAGACAGCGCTTTTTAAAAGCGCTTTCTATCATACAAGATCTAGCAGCGCTTTCACGAGAAAGCGCTTTCTATCATACAAGATTCAGCAGCGCTTTCACGAGAAAGCGCTTTCTTAAGTGGGAAAATTTTATATTTTAATATTATAATTTGACATAAGCCAGCGCTTTTAAAAAGCACTTTCTATCATACAAGATCTAGCAGTGCTTTCACGAGAAAGCGCTTTCTTAAGTGGGGCAAATTTAAGGCCTTTAGCAGCACTTTTTAAAAGCGCTTTCTAAAGGCTGTCTGTAGCAGCGCTTTTTTTTAGAGAATTTTTAAAAGACCTATAGCAGCGGTTTCTCAATAAATCGCTTTCTAAGGTAGGGCATTTAGAAGCGCTTTTAAAAAGCACTTTCTAAAGGTTGTATGTAGAAGCGCTTTTTTTTAGCGAATTTTTTAAAAGATCTACAGCAGCATTTTCTCATTTAAGCGTTGTCTTTTTGGTGATGCCAAAAGTTAATTTTGGCGTAGTGAAGGAACCTGGGTAGGGTTGCTTCAGGATGAGTCCGTGTAAAACTGCATCTGAAAATGAGAAGGAACCTCGATAGGGTTGCTTCATGATGAGTTCGTGTTAAACTTCATCTGGAATTTAAGAGAAGGAACCTGGGTATGGTTGCTTCATGATGAGTCTGTGTAAAACTGCATCTGGGAAGGAGAAGGAACCTGGGTAGGGTTGCTTCAGGATGAATACGTGTAAAAATTGCATCTGGAAATGAGAGAAGGAACCTGGGTAGGGTTTCTTCAGGATGATTCCGTGTAAAACTACATCTAAAAATGAGAAGGAAACTGGGTAGGGTTGCTTCATGATGAGTCTGTGTTAAACTGCATCTAAAAATGAGAAGGAACCTGGGTAGGGTTGCTTCATGATGAGTCCTTGTAAAATGACATATGAAAAAGAGATAAGTAACCTGGGTAGGGTTGCTTCAGGACGAGTCCGTGTAAAACTTCATCTGAAAATGAGAAGGAACCTGGATAGGGTTGCTTCATGATGAGTCACTATTAGACTGCATCTGAAAATGAGAAGGAACCTGGGTAGGGTTACTTTATGATGAGTCCGTGTTAAACTTCATCTCGAATTTAAGAGAAGGAACATGGGTATGGTTGCTTCATGATAAGTTTATATAAAACTGCATCTGGGAACGAGAAGGAACCTGGGTAGGGTTGCTTCAGTTGGTCGTGTAGGTAGTTTCCCTGGCTTATTTCAGGTATTGATTTTTGACTTTAGAAAGAAAGATAGTTTTCATGGCTTGTTACAGGTATTAATCTTCAATCCGCTCATGTAGATAGCTTTCCTGACTTGTTACAGGTATTAATCTACAATTAGTCATTCACAAATAGTTTCCCTGGCTTGTTGCAAGAATTAATCTGGAACTGTTGAAAATTGTTGACAATAGTCATCTGTTGTTTGATCTTTCCTGAAAAGGTAAAGAGTTAGCTGCATGCAATGTCATGATGTATGAAATGCATGGCGTAATAATGTTCTCAAAATAAATGAGATTATGTTGTATGCATTTATCATGCATGGAATGCGAAATGTTGTTGGAATGTATTTTGGTTTTGGAAAATAAAATCCTTGACAAATTTTGGGGAGTTATCTCTTGGTGGAAGAGAAAGGAAGTTAACAATTTCTTGGGGACAAAGAAATTAATTGGTATCTGGTTGTCTCCTAGGTTTTACAGCAACTCATTGGGGATTGTAGAGCAGTCTATTGGGGAAGAGGAGTTGTGGTCCCTTGATTTGTAGTAGTCAGAGAGGCAAACTCAATCTGGGGAATATATGGTTTGTTGGGGAAATAAACCATGTTGCCAATCAGCTGAAGAGGCATTTTCTTTTGGCAGAACTCCTCGAGGATTCTTGAGATCAACTCAGTTGGGGAGAAGTTTTTAGAGATTGAAACTCTAGTTGGGGATCACCCTATGAAAAGGACTTTGTGGGGGATTTGTCACTGCCCCCAGTAGCAAGTGTTTGTATCACTTTCGGGAAATGTTTGCTTAACCATATATAAACCTTTGGAATTCACGTTTAATGCCCCAAGTGATTCAGATACAGACTTGCCCTTGGTTATTCAACATTTCTTGGGAGATTTATTGGAATCTTGCCTTGACTACCCCAGAACTGTTGGACAGTGATCATGCTGATTCCCCCTGCTTACAGGAGATCTGTCATTGGAAGTGTCATCCAATTTGAAGTGATTTTGTCCACTGAGAGAGCTTCCGTTCATTGGATATTCGTTATGTGAATTTCTCTATTGTCAAACAAATAGCTATATGCAAAAAAAGGTATTTAAAATAATGCAAAGTTTATGCTTGTCTTGAAGTTTTAAAAATGCGTTTTGACAGATAAAAGAATTTGTAAGAATATGAATTCAACTCAGAATTTGGAGTAACGCCTTACAGGAGTCATCATACCTTTTGTAACAATATGCTTTCGGACTAACCCATGCTTCAATTAGGACTTTTAAAGGTTGTATCATGGTCAGGTTCACGGTTTAAGAAACAAAAGATAAGGCTCAAAGTGTGTTTCTACACGCCCACTCTTTGTGATGTTCTTCAATCCTAAACTCAGTCAATTGTGCGTTTGAGCTCCTTTTGAATCTGGAAAGACGATTCAGATATTTGGAAGTTTATTTATTGGAAGGCAGTCATTTTTGAAACACTTTTCATGTTGTCTAGGATTTTTAGTGACCTCTCCTTATTTTATTTTCCCTGATTTTTGCTTGACTGTTCTTGTTTTAAGATTACAGTCAACGAGATGCCCCAGTTTTTCTTAAGTCTCCTTCGCAGGTTTTGACTTAGTGGGCTTTTCTTTTGAGAGATAATGACTGCTTATGTGATAAGGAACCAATGTCGTCTTTTGATTCCATAAGAAAGTTTTTTGATGTCATTCCTTGTATACGAAGTGAAAGCTTGTGAATGACGCGCACTTAAATTAACTGAGAGACTACCCTGCCCTAGGTTTTGATTAAAGGTTTCAATTTGTGTAAAAAGGAAATTCCTACTTCTTAGGCTCAAGGGGGTTGACTAGGGATTATCTTCCTTATAACTCCGGTGTTTAGGAATTGAAAGAAACGCTTGTACATCGTCAGTAAAGTCTGTCCAAAAGCATATTGTATGAGATTATGGCATTGTTTTCGTCATCCTCCCTCTAAAGGCCTGTAACTTTTGAAACAAGAGTTGAATATCATAAAGGGAGTAAAAATAGCGTAGTTTAAATATAATGAAAATTAATAGATTAATTCAAGACAAACATATGCAATGGATTAATGATACAAAGTTTGGCATTAATAGATAAGTGTTTTAATAACAAAAGAAATTACAATTGAAAATTAAAAATGAACTGGAACTCTCAATGATTTAGCATGGGAGCGGTGATCACGTTGGGAGTCTCTGGAGGATCGAACTAGATCTCCTAGGTGTCAATCATGTGCTGAATCTTGTATTTCAGTGCCCAACAATCGTTAGTATCATGGCCAAGACTGTCGGAATGATATGCATATATTGCATCAGGATTGTAGTTAGGAGAAGAATTTTTGGTGTTTGGGTGAGGTCCTATCAATGTAATAAGATTGATCTTCAACAAGTGTTTCAGTGCTTGAGACAGCGGCATGTTGATGTTGGTAAACTATCTTTTGAGCTCGTCTTGCCTTCACTGATTTCCCATTTGTTATTGTCTCCGCGATGCAGGACCAGAGATCAGGACTGCCCCTACATGTTGGTCGTGGTTGCTCTTGTTATGACCCTTTAGACCATACACAACATTAGACTCCTTCTTCCCATTTTATGGATTTTTCTGAGTATCAGAGGATGTAGCTCCTTGGATATTTCCACTTTTGATGCCAGCTTCGACTCTTTCGCCAGTCAGTATTAACTCGGTGAACCCGACCGAGGAGCTTCCAATTAGGTGATTTAAGAATGGTCCTGTCAAGGTTCCCATAAATATGTCAATCAACTCCTTGTCACTTAAGGGTGGCTGCACCCTGCCAGCAAGGTCTCTCCACTTTTGGGCATATTCTTTGAAGACCTCGTTGGAACACATGGTCATACTCTGCAATTGCACACGAGTTGGCACAAGATCAGCATTGTATTGATACTGCTTGTAGAAGGCAGCAGCCAAGTCCTTCTAGGTATGAATGTCGGTTCCTTCTAACTGATAGAACCACTCCAACTGAGTGCCAGCCAAACTTTCTTGGAAGAAATGGACCCATAGTTTTCGATCAGCAGTGTAAGGCTGAATCTTACGGACATAAGATCTTAGATGCATCTTAGGACAAGTGACCCCATCATACTTGGCAAAGGTGGGGATTTTGAACTTTGGTGGGATGACCACTCCGGAAACCAACCCTAACTCTTCAAAGTCCAAGCCAGGTATCTTCTGAATCTCCATAACATTGAGGCGATCACTACGCCAAAAAAGACCTACGAAAGTGCTTTTTTTGGCCTTTAAAAGTGCTTAAAAGCGCTTTCTAAGGTGGCGCTGCTATAGGTTTTAGCAGCGCTTTTTGTTTAATGAAAAGCGCTTTCATAGGTCTACCTATGACAGCGCTTTTTCTAAAAAGCGCTCTCTTAAGTACCCTTTTGGCAGCGCTTTTTCTAAAAAGCGCTCTCTGAAGTACCCTTTTGGCAGCGCTTTTTCTAAAAAACGCTCTCTTAAGTAGGCTTTTGGCAGCACTTTTTCTAAAAAGCGCTCTCTTAAGTAGGCTTTTGGCAGCGCTTTTTTATGAAGAAGCGCTTTCATTGGTGGCGCTTTTTTCTGGAAAAGAGCTTTCATAGGTTGTCTTTTAGCAGCGCTTTTGCCTGTAAAAGCGCTGTCATATGTTTACCTTAGACAGCGCTTTTTGTGAAAAAGCGCTTTCATAGGTTACCTTAGGCAGCATTTTTCTTCAAAAAGCGCTTTCATAGGGTGTTTTTTTTTAGAGGTATAATTTATATAATTCATATACCTGCATTGTTTGCAGCATATTATTTATATAAACCAGTTGCCATAACCTGTAATTCATAAACCGCGGTAATGCATTGTATACCATTGTAATCCAAAATATATATACACCGTATTTGTACCGCAAAATATATATAAACCATTGATATCAGCATTGTAACTCAAAATCAGTCTTACAAAATCAACCCTAACAACAACTAAACCAGTCCTTATATGATTCTCTTCTCAATAAAATATTGACCCAATTCCTCTTTGATTTCTTCCAACTGAAGTTTCGTGTAATATGCACATTTGTACTCATCCAAGTACTACATAACAAAACATAATATGCATGATTTAGTTAAAAGTAAAAAATTATATGAAATATCCGAGAAATAATAAAACAAATCCTAAGTTATAAATCTATACCGTGACTGGAATCTCTATTTGATTCAGTTGAATGATTTCTTTTATAAACCGCATAACGAAGTATCCGCAATCTATACCGTTTTGCTGTTGAGGACACTACATATAAAAACAAATAAGAATATATAGTTGTATTGTTTTATCAAATAGCATAAATATTATAAGCAAAATAGTGGAAATTAATATACATGCACTTTGATCCAATTAATGTTGTTTGATTTAGACCGTCGTACCCGAGCTTCTCTTTGACACCGGAATACTTGTATCGCTCTAACAAAATAAAAATATATATTTAGAACAATGTCACAGAAATAATTAAATATATAAACACACACAAATATTTAGAATAATCTCACTTACGTATCAATCATTAACTTCATATCCGGATAATTTGTCCAATCACCGTCAACCGAATTCAGATAATAGACCACTTCTTTTATAGGATCGATAGAAACCAACAACCAGTGACGTCTATAAATTAAAACAACAATTTAGAAGAAAATTTTCTACGCAAAAATTACAAATATTAAAATGAACTTAGAATGAAAATCTAACCCTGTAGGAATAGTATTATACGCCCAAAGATATAAGCTTTCTGTACTGCCAGTTGCCATGAATCTTTCGGCTAAGTGCTCTCTTACTGATTTTGGTTCCCTACCAATTGTCGCTCCGCTCACACGGGAGGAAGACACGAAATGGAATCTATTTGACAATTGATTCCCGCGCATCAATTTGTCATATAACATCCTTAAATAAAAACATAATTAATATTAGACTATATTCATTGAAATGTTTAAAAAAGATTTCAGCTAATTACATAATATAAAGATGGGGGTTACCGGATGTATGCGTGTATAATACTGACGCCCAATTCTTTATGACGGAAAATTTGTTCCACGTCCTCATGTCCAATTATTTCGGTGCAAGGAAAACCAAAGATACCTTGATCCATATCCATTTGACGAATACCACCATCCATCAAATATATTGTTCCCACTATTGTTTTAAGACACTGCCGGTATCGAGGGAAAATCTAGTAGGCACCCTTTTCTTGGGTGGTACGCCAACGATCTTCTGGCTCACTTGTTGTGACCCTTGAAAAGGTACCTAAAAATCATATAGACTCAGTTAAATTATAAAATTATGCAGTTTTTTATTCGGATCATATAATTAACACTTTAAACGTACCTCTTTTTGTGATATATCAGACTCGTCGTGCCGCAAAATCCCTTTACCCTTAGATGCGGGTGTTGTAGGAGTCTATAATTACCGTGGAAATAACTGAGGTCAGAACTGACAGTTGAATACTTAAAGATTCATAATTGTTTTCAACATACCTGATCATCTATGAAAATGAGGTCCGATGGCCATGCAACAAAAGATCCTATTGCATCTCGCAGCAATGTGGTCTCAGCAACAATGTCGGGTACCGGCAGCAACGCATCCATATCTAAAGCAATGTCAACTGATACTTTCATGCGTCCATCCGGAAGCGGTCTATGGTGAAGCAAATCTCCCGAAGTGTTATGGACTTTTCCCTTGCCAACTAGTCGATAAGTCGGCAACGATAGGTATAGCTGGCAAGATGAAATGCCCTAAACCAATAATAACCGTTAGAAGTGACTAAAAATATTCTATAATAATAACGGATATATATTGAAAATTACCTCGGGAAATTTATGCTGACAGTTGATACTAGCTTTGTCACTAGTTTCTTTCAATTGTGAACTGCTCTTTTCCGCCATATACATCTCTTTATCCTTCTGCAATTCACGGACTTGAGCTTGTAAATCCTGCAATGTTTGCATCACTTCTGCATTTCTAGGATTTCTTCTCCTTGGATGCTTATACAAAGAGGTTGGAGTCACACCATGACCTTTACCCCTCACTCGACCCGGATACTCAGCAATATTTAGTGCTCGACTAAGTACGCTCCTGGTATCCTGATGGTCCTCACCTGGGGATACCGATTGCGACAAGGTCTCTTGTAATTCATTTACATATCGGAAATTATTAGTGGAGATAAAAAATTATTTAAATATTAATAAACATTAATTGATTTAACTAAAGACACAATCTTATACTTACACATTCATCATAGACATGTTGAATATCGGGATTAACAGCTTGATCCTTGCCCACACGGGCTTCCTTCCACAACAAATGTGCCGATAGTGATGTTGCGTCACTTTTCGTCTCTTCTAACTACGCATTGACACAAGTCTTAAGATCATCAATTATAACACATTGGGAGAATTAATAAGATCGTAGAGTTTATATTTACTTACAATTTTTTCCTCTAAGCGAGCATATCCCAAACGCCCTTTTTTGTATGGATATGCGGGTTTTGACGCTCTCTCGCGATTGATAGCACTCACTTTCTTGAAATTCTCGTCTCTTCTTTGGCCTACAAAACCAACCCATTCTTCAGGTGTAATGAAGTTCTCATATTTCTTTGGACGTTCCGGATCCTCTTCAAGAAAATTTCCTTCATCATCTTTAAGATGCTTGTTTGTTAAAAATGTTCTCCACCCTCTGTGTCTTTTTCCAGCCAAACCCATTATATACTTTTTACGGGTATCTTCAATGTTAAAAGACATCTACAAAAAAACATACGCATAAAGTGTGTTAGTAAAAGAAATTTAAACACATATTATCGTCAAGATAAAGCAAATAACAAAAATCATATATGTACCTTTATCTCAGTCCAAACTTTCTCCTTAGCCTCATCCAACTCTCCTCTTTTCCATCTAGGAGTGGTGATCGGAATGTGTATACGAACAAGCGTACCAATGTAGCTTGTCAACTTTGCAGCATTAGACCCAATTAGTTGGTCATTATCATTCCAATCTACATTATATGTTACTCCTCTATCTCTATCACGGATGATTCCCCTCATAATAGTTATACCTCGTGTAATATCTTTTTCTGAAGTCTTTTCTGAAGTATTTTCTGGAGTATTTTCAGGAGCATTTTCAGGAGCATTTGCATCTTTTGAGTTTTCTTGATTACTATCCATTTTACCTGTAATAATGAAAAAAAATAAAAACGAAATGACAAATATAAAAATGAAATGGCAAATAAAAATGAAATGACAAATAAAAATGAAATGACAAATAAAAATGAAATGACAAATATAAAAATGAAATGACAAATAAAAATGAAATGACAAATAAAAATGAAATGACAAATTAAATTTTATTGAATGATATAGGGTCTAATTATATATACTATTACTCTTTTCACTAAGGTCTCGTTCTTTTCTTGGTAGGAATGTGTTCTACTCGTCTCTTAACCACGCGGACAGTTGGATTGATCCAAATACCCTCATTATGATCGTTTCTAATACATGATTCATTATCATTTTGATCAGTTATGGTTAAAGATTCAATGTCAACACCAATATCACTTTGATCTCCAATGCTTTCATCAATTACTTTGTTAGATAATAGAACTATAGACCATTTCGTACTTGTCAGATCATTGACATAGAACACTTTATTAGCTTGAGAGGCTAGAATGAAAGGCTCATCTTTGTACCCCACCCTATTAAGATCCACTTGCAAAAAACCTGACTTATCCATTCGTATGCCATTATTATTTTCAACCGACTTGCAACCAAATATAGGAATCTGAAACTTCTCGTAATCAAACATCCAAATGCGCTCGATAACCCCAAAATATGACAGATTTGCAAATTTTGGGTTTAAGTCCTTCACACTTAATATCTGCATTGCTTCAGCGATCAAGGTGACACCACTATTTTGCATAGTACTTTTGTTATCCTGTTCTTTGGTATAAAATGTGTATCCATTAATTGCATATGCGCTATAAGAAAACACAACTAAACTTGGACCGTATGCTAAACATTTCAATCTTTCTGTTACTGAAGCATGATCTGAATGATACTTTGAATAAATATGTTCCTTAAACCATGGTATGTGTGATCGGTGGATCTGGAACTGACTGTTTAAAGCTGGTTCGCGAAATGTCGCGGAAGCAAGAGTCGCCACCGTCTTTTATTTTCTCCAAATGGAAAGGACAAAAGCACAGAAAAATTCCTTAAAGAGATTGCTCTCGGTTCGGGAGGTAGGTTATAGAAAGGGAAGGTGTTAGCACCCTTTCTATCCATGGTTATCCATGGGCTCTTAGATACTTGCTCATTGTGTTTTCAAAATTGTTTGCTTTTCAATGTGGGTTTAAAAGTTTCTTTGAAAATTTTCAGTTCGACTCGTACGTCAGAGTGTTTAAAAAATTTGCTTTGAAAGCTTTTGAAAAGTGTCAGTGTGAAAAGTCTTTTTGATTTGTTTTGTTTTTAAAGAGAGCAAGTATCTACGAGAACCTACCTACCCTAAGGAATTTGTCTGTGTAAATGTCCTTTGAAGTAGTGCCATCCCACCATTGAGAGGTAGGTAGCACCACCGTTGGAGGTGTTCGGGTCAATTCGAGTTTTAGGGACGTGGTGATCACCGGAGCAATGGGAAGACACCTTAGAAGCTACCCTCATGCCAGGTTCCCGGATCATGAGGACTTACTAAGACGTCCTCTACTCGACGATCACCTTTCGAAAGGCAACAGTGAGGCGTACCCTAGGGATGGTGTGTGCGAATTGTGTGTCATGTTTCAGTTATTTGTCTTGTCATGTTTGTTGTGTTCTACGCTTGATTTTAATTAAGACATTCATTCTTGCATGATTTTTAACAGTTAATATTTTGCGAGGAAAATAAATCTAAATTATTACAAATGGCGCGGGTCCACATCGCCAAAATAAACCGGACCCGATTTGACGGAAAGATAAAGAAAGCAATAAAATAAAAGTACGAGCAATTATTTACACGGCTTTGGGAGAATTACATAATTATAATAAACGATAAAAATAAATCATGCGAAATTAAATGATTAAAACAATGGCCGTTGGACCCGTTTGCAAAAAATTAAAATTAATAGGAAATTAAAATTAAATGTTTTTGGGAATTTTATGTTTTTTAGGATTTAACAAGAAAAAGGAGTTAATTGAAATTAAATTAAATATTAGACCTAATTCTATTGTTTTTTAAGTTTATTATGAAAATATTGACTTTTAACCTAATTTAACTCTAAATTAATTTATGTACATTTAATTAAAAAATAAAATGAATAGATAAATAAATAATACTGTGAGAAAAAGGAAAAATTAAAAAGATATAAAAATTATCAATTAACCTAACTCTATATTTTGGGATTTTTATTAAAAGGAATTAAAGTCAAAAACCTAATTAAACTAAGTAATTTACATACAATTTATTTATGGAAATAATAAAATAAAAATTGTATTTTTTGGCATTTTTTGATTTTATGATGTTTTTGTATTTTGATTAAAAATTAAATAAACAATAATTAAAATAAACATAACAATTAAAATAATAATTAAAAAGATAAGAAAAATAATTAAAATTGGCAAACCAGGGTGGGGTGTAGCCCCAGATTAGGAGGTTCGGGCTTGGAAGGTTAAGGCCCATTTGCTTGAATTTCGTTGACTTTCTGAATCACGTATAACACGTTTGACTATGGTACATGATGCTCTCCAAATCTTTGCCCTTGGCTTGATCTCCTGGGACGCGTGGCTGCCTGATGGTGAGGGAATATGGTGTTTTCCACTGCGAGCACTGCATAGGAATTAATATACAAAAATAATATGGAAATTGTTCAGACCTGGGGCTCGAACCCAGGTCTTGGAGACTGAAGCGTGAAGCGTTTGCCAGCTGAGCTATGAAGCACATGTTAATATGTTATGAGAAACAAATAATAAAAAAGAAACAAGTGCGTTAGTGGGTTTCTGGCGCGAGAATTCAAATCAGCGAGTCAGGGCTTGCCACGATGTTGTCTTCTCCGTTCTCTTTTTTATTTTCTGAAATATAAAAGTATTAGGCAACGGTTTCGCATGTGTGGCCTTAGATATGATTTGAAAAAATAACGATTAGCCCCTCGACGCTCATAAATTGAGCGCGAGGGTGCCATCCTCTTCGCCTTCAAGCACTGAGTCCAACCATGGTATTCATGGGTCCTAATTTTTTCTCTATGCAAAAGCCCCAATTTAAGAAACCTGCAACCCTAAAAAACATACATGGCATAATCGCCTATAATACAGAAAAACACAATTGGAAATATCAGTTAGCTTCAGAACTTCATGATGAACACGATTCAACCATTAAATTTCACAAATGATGCTTAGAATGCGATGCACAATTATGAAATTTGTGCTGTACAGTTCAAGTTCGAGATACCAATTCTTGGCGTTTGAGAGAAAGCTTATGATTGGAATTTGATCAGGGCAACCTTGGCAAGCTATTGGGACAGAAATCGGGACCTGAATCCACCTCTAACCACCCTTTCAGATTTGAGTTTTAAGGCAATTTTTCAAGTGTTGTAGAGAGCTTCTGAGCGCAGCTGAGAGTCCTCCTGGCTTAGGGTTGTGTTCCTGATCATATAGTGAGGCTTTTAGGTCAACAAAAATCAACAAAATCTCATGAATTCATTGTTTTCAATATTTGATTTCCTTAATATCTTTTTGAATCTTTTTTCATGGTTTTTGTGTCAATTAGGTTTCAATCAAGCCAAAACCTTCTATATTAGCATGTGCACGAAATATTAAGTCCAAATCATGCATAAAAAGATTTGTTTTCATTAGGTTTGTATTTTTCATGCAATTTATTTAATTAAATGAATTATAAATGATAAAAAAAATCCAAATAAATAAATAAAAATGGAGAAAAACTTCCTTTTGGGCCTAATGGTCGTGCATAGGCTTGGCATGAAGAAACTTGGAAGAAAAATGGGCCCATTAGCAAATTTAGGCCTTTTGAAGTAATGTTGACTTTCAAAAAATTTCAAAAATTTCCCAACTTCCACAAGGCATAACTTGGTCAATTTTTAAGCTTTTCACATGTTCTTGGACATTTTGGAAAGGTCTTTGAGTCCTCTAACCAATGCCTTTGGTCCCATGTCATTTTGATTTACCAATCTCAAGTTATGGCCTTTGACTTAAAGTCCCTTTTTGTTGACTTTTGAAAATGACCTATAATGTTGAAATTGATAACTTTTTGTGAGAGCATTTCTTGGACTTGGAATATGAAGATGAATTGTAGGAAATGTCTTTCTCTTCAAAATGAGCTTTGGATGGAATTTTTCTGATAATCCATGTGAAAGTTATGCCCTGGTCAATTTCAGTTGACTTTTTCAGCTGTCCAAATATAGCAACTTTTGCATCTTTGATGATTTCTGAGCCAAATTTTGAGAATCATGATCAAGCATTGATCAAATGATGTTTGTGGCTTCAAAATGATATATTGACCAAAAATTTGAACTTTTGACTGTCAAATGACCATTTTGCCCCTACAGTTGACTGTAGTGCAATCTAGGGTTTTAACTGTGCAATTTTGAGTTGAATGCCTTGAAACTTGATATGAAGATACTTGACCACATTTGTAAGCATATGAGACTTGATTGGACCTTTGAAAACTTTCAATTCTTGATCAGAACACAAATCCTAGTTTTGACTGTATAGGAGACAGTTTGACTGTGCAACCCTTGGGGATATTTGTGACTTTGACTTGACAAATCTTGATGAATATGGGAGGGCAAATTTTGGGGTACAACAGTTGCCCCTGTTCAATCTTCTTTAGACCTGAGGATGCAGATTGGCAGACGTGCCTTTCGTAATCCGAGGATAAAAGATGATTGGACACTAGAGTGCCCAGAAATTTGCGCTCACATAGTAGCAGTGTGACGGGAATGGGCTTATAGATGCCATTTAGAGGTTGCTGGATAGGGTGATGGGCTTATAGATGCCATCTGGATGTTGATCGCGTAGGAGATTCCTTCGCTAGAACCTGTATACCTGCAAAAGAACAAATGAATACCTGACACGTTGCAGGAGTTGATTTTAGATGTTTGGTATAGATATGTCCTGACTGGTTACAGGAGCTGAGTCTGGAGCTTCAAACGCTGATGAATGAACCAGGGATGGTTACTACCTTAGCATGAATGGTAAGAGAACCTCGGGCGACTTTAACTTCAACAATGCTCGTTGAGAAAAATCTTGGGTGTCTTCTACTGGAATAAGAATCAGGGAGATCTTGGGGTCGATCTGACTGAACCAGAGAGGCCTTTGACTGGGTAGGAATCAGGAAAATCTTAGGGTCGATTTAACTGAACTAGAGGAGGTCTTGAAATATCTTCAACTGGAATAAGTGACAGAATGTTGCCATATCTAGTTTACATCTGGACTATATCTGGAAGGAGATCTGGAAGCAGCATCAGAACGTCACCATATCTGGATCATATCTGAAACTATGTCTGAAGGATACCTGGAAGCAGTATCAGAACGTCACCATCTCTGGGTCATATCCGAAACTATATCTGAAGGATACCTGGACGCAGCGTCAGAATGTCACCATCTCTGGGTCATATCTGAAACTATATCGAGAAGGAAATCTGGAAGCAGCATCAGAACGTCACCATCGCTGGGTTTACATCCGAAACTATATCTAGAAGGAAATCTGGAAGCAGTATCAGAACGTCACCATCGCTGGGTTTACATCTGAAACTATATCTAGAAGGAATTCTGGAAGCAGTATCAGAACGTCACCATCGCTGGGTTTACATCCGAAACTATATCTAGAAGGAAATCTGGAAGCAGTATCAGAACGTCACCATCGCTGGGTTTACATCTGAAACTATATCTAGAAGGAATTCTGGAAGCAGTATCAGAACGTCACCATCGCTGGGTTTACATCTGAAACTATATCTAGAAGGAATTCTGGAAGCAGTATCAGAACGTCACCATCGCTGGGTTTACATCTGAAACTATATCTAGAAGGAAATCTGGAAGCAGCATCAGAACGTCACCATCGCTGGGTTTACATCTGAAACTATATCTAGAATGAATTCTGGAAGCAGCATCAGAACGTCACCATCGCTGGGTTTACATCTGAAACTATATCTAGAATGAATTGCGGTTAGTTGATAGTAGTCATTTTTGTATTGATCTTTTTCCTGAAAAAGCGAGACATAATTGGATGCAAAATCATGATGCATGAACTGTATGTCTTCAAAATCAATGAGAGTCGTGTAGTATGATGCATATGCATGCTATAATGATGTATGTGACGTTTTATGAATGTATGTTTGTCTAAGAAAATAAATCCTTGACGGGTGCCGGGAAGTCGTATCCTGGGCTGATGTTGAAGAATAGTTGCAAGAATTCCAATAGACGAAGATAACTCCGTTGGGGAATAAACTTGGCGAATGGAGGATTCTGCGGGGAGAAAAAGATATTCTAGCGACCATATTGGGAAGAAATACTCTGTGGGGAGAAGCTTTTGCTGAATTGTTGAGGATGACTCGCTGAGGATACCTTGCTGTATTGGAAGTATGAATGGACTTCGCTGGGGATAGGAAGATTCTGTCAACGACGCTCTTTCCGTGGCTTTTGGCTGAGGATAACCCAGTTATATCCTGTTAAGGAAATAACTCTTTAAATCAAGCCGGGCGACGCGTTCGTGCCTTGAGAGGGGTAAGCTTCCGTAACTTACGGGGGATAGGCTTACTGCTTGGGGATATGGATTCCAACCTTCCTGGGGAAACTGGATTGGACTCTCCTGGGGGAGTATTGAACCGTATTGGTTATGTTCTTCAACGGAACCTACCTTGATACCCTGGAGGATAGAACAATCAGATTGCTTAGACCATTCTCTATTGCCCCTGTTTCTATGAGGGAGGCATTTGTGGGGTGCTGATAGTTGTTGGCGGACAAACCTTCTTCTGGTAGGCAGATGATAAGATGACGGGACATAGTCGTACGCTTTAACCCCTAACTTTTGCCTGGACCGCCCTTTCGGGTTTTCGGTCCACCGGGATACCCATTTTTGCCCAAGCCGCCTTTTCAGGTTTTCGACTTGCCGGGTGTACAGATTTTTTCATTTCATCCCTTCATTTTGCCCGAACCCTTTTGGTTCGCCGGGAAGCCCTTATTTTTGCCTAGGTGTGTCAACCTAGCGGGTCTTTGATTTTGCGTAGTATCTTTTCCGACTATGTCCGTTCTCAGAAAGTAGGGAGTTGCCCCTGTTTAGAAGTGTTTTGTCACCAGAAGATGTTTGATCAGGCGAGATTTGTTGTTGAAACGCCCCAAGTGACTCAGGTGGAGATTTGCCCCATGCTGGTTGGCCTTTGAGAGATTCTCCGAATCTTGATTGGACTGCTCCAGATAATGGACCATGGTCATGTCTGCCCCTTGATTGGAGGTACTTTTGTTCATTAGGTATTCATCGTGCGAATTTCCCTGCTGTTCAAACAAAAAGTCATATGCAAACAAAGTTATGTTAAAAATGCAAAGCCTATGTCTGTCTTAGAGATTTTGGAAAATGTATTCTTTTTCATAAAACCTGTGACTGTTTGTAAAACATGATGTCAACTCGGTATTTACCGTAGCCTTAAGGAGTCAGGATACCTTTCGTAACAGTATGCTTTCGAACTAACCCATGCTTCAGCTAGGACTTTTAAGGGTTATAACGTGGCTTGGTTCACGGTTTAAGAAACAAAGGATAAAGGCTCAAATTATTTGTACCCACCCACTCTTCGTGATGTTCTCCAAACCTAAACTCAGTTGATCATACGTTAGACCTTGTTTGAGTCTTTGCTTTGATGTTCCAATAATGGTTCAGATGTTGATAACTTACTTTGAATGGGCAGTCATCTTTGTTTTGGTTGAGGGTTTATGAGACCTCTTTCTTGATTTTGTTATCCCCTTCTTTTTTGCCTGAACTGTTTCCTTTTTGGAATTACAGTCAGCGGGATGCCCCAGTTTCATAAGTCCCCTTTGTAGGTTTAGACCTTTTTTGGGCTTTTCATTTATGAATTTTGATGATGACTGCCTGTCCTTTTGATTGTTCTGAACCAATCACTGTCTTTGTTCGTTTTGTAAAGATCTCTTCGGTGCCATTCGTCATGCACTTGGATCAACTGAGAAAACTACCCTGCCCCAGGTTATGATTAAGGGTTTTGATTTTCGAAAATAAAAACTCCTACTTCTTTGGCTCAGATGGGTTGACGAGGGATTATCATCCTTATAACTCCAGTGTTTAGGAATTGAAACAATGCCTGTACCTCATCAGCGGGGTCTGTTCAAAAGCATACTGTAAAGATCGTGGTATCGTTTTCGTCATCCTCCCTCAAGAGGCTTAGAATTATTAACCGAGAGTTGACATCAGAAAAAATATGAAAAGATATTTGAACATAATGAAAATAATTGTATTAATTTCCAAAACAGACATATGCGATGCATTAATAGAATAAAAGAGTTTGCTATGACATTAATTGTTTGTATAAGCAAAGAAAAATACAACTCAAAAATTCAAATAAACAAAAGGTCTTCAATGATTGGGCAACGGAGCAGTGATTGTGTTCGGAGTCTCAGACACTTCAAACTGAATCTCTCCAGCGTCGATCATATCTTGAATCTTATTCTTAAGAGGCCAGCAATTGTCTGTAGTATGCCCCGGGCTATCTGAATGATATGCGCACCTATCGTTGGGATGATAGTTGGGAGCAGAAGTGTTCGGGTTCCGAAGAGGAGCCCTTAAGGTGATCAGCCCTGTCTTCAACAGTTGTTGCAGTGCTTGATCCAGCGACATGTTGAGTTTGGTATACTGCCGTTTCTCCTTGTGCTGCTGCCCCTGTCCTTGTTGAGCAGGTCCGGGATTGGAGATTTGGATTGCCCCTGCCTCATGACGGCTCTTTTTACCGTGCACAGCATTAGATTCTTTCTTTCCATGGTGAGGCTTTTTATCAGAAGGTGCAGCCTCTTGAATTTTCCCAGACCGGATACCAGCTTCTATTCGCTCTCCCGTCAAGATAAGATCTGTGAATCCAGCAGACGAATTCCCAATTAGGTGGCTGTAGAACGGACCAGACAGGGTCCCCAAGAACATATCGACAAGTTCCCGATCAGTCAGAGGTGGTTGTACCCTTCCAGCAAGATCCCTCCATTTCTGCGCGTACTCTTTAAAACCTTCACTTGATCCTAACGACATACCCTGGAGTTGGGTACGCGTAGGGGCAAGGTCGGCATTATATTGATACTGCTTATAGAAAGCAGTAGCCAACTCCTCCCAGTTACGAACTTTGGTCCCATCCAGCTGATAGAGCCATTCGAGATGAGTCCCTGAAAGACTCTCCTGGAAGAAGTGGATCCATAAATTCTTGTCCATCGTATATGGTTGGATCTTCCGAACATAGGACCTTAGATGCAGCTTGGGACAAGACGCCCCGTCATACTTAGAGAAGGGTGGTACTTTGAACTTCCGAGGGATAACCACACCAGTTGACAAACCCAGATCTCCGAAGTCCAGCCCAGGTACCTGTTGAACCTCCATAGCCTTCAACCTATCCTCCAACTGTTTGTACTTGTCCTCAGCCGGAGGGTACTGTTCGTCGTCGAAATCTGTTTCATTGTCAGAGACCACTGGACTGGGCACTCTTTCCTCTGGATGACTGCTCTTCCCCACAGATGGAGTTGTCCTCTCGGTTTCAACCTGCGGTGTATTCCCAGATCTGCGCCTAGGGCTGAACAGAACAGTCCTCTTCTTTTTCTTGTCCTTTTTCAAAAGCAGAGCCTTCAGATCTTGCTGCCCCTGGGTCAGATTCATGATCAGCTCTTGGAACTGGGCGTTCTGAGCCTGGAGATTCTTGATAGTCTGCTCGGCTGATGATTCAGGATTCATGACGATCGGCTGAAATAAACAGCGAAGAAGGGTAAGCAACCTGTCAAAGGGGTACCTGCAATGCAATGAGATGTATGATATGCATGTAATGTTTTCAAGGACCTCGCGGGGTAAACAGAGAAACTTTGTTAGCATTTGGAACCGGCAACTTGATTGAAGGAACCTCCTATTGTAGAGAGCCCTTCTTCAAGGGTCAAAGGCTCACCATATCCAGTGGGTCATAGCCCCTGACAACCTTAGCTAGAGGAAAATAAATCCTCTTTGCCCCTTGCTGGGATAATTGCTTCACCATGACCTGCATCACAAGCCCTTGAGATCCTTGAAATGGGTTAGGATGTATGCAATGGTATGATGTCATGCTATGCGTGGGGTAATGTAGGTAAACCCTGTTATGAGCCCTTATTAAGGACTACAAACAGACCCTGCAAGAAATTCAGTATACTTTGTTATGAGTCCCAATTAAGGACTATAAACAAACCCTGCAAGAAATTCAGTATACTTTGTTATGAGTCCCAATTAAGGACTATAAACGGAACCTGCAAGTAGTTAGTACACCCTGTTATAAGTCCCAATTAAGGACTATGAACAGAACCTGCAAGTGGTTAGTACACCGTGTTATAAGTCCCAATTAAGGACTATGAACAAAACCTGCAAGACATTTGGTAAACCTTGTCATGAGTCCTAGTTAAGGACTATAAACAAGACCTGCAAGAAATTTGGTAAACCCTGTCATGAGTCCTAATTAAGGACTATAAACAAGACCTGCAAGAAATTTGGTACCCTGTTATGAGTCCCAATTAAGGACTATAAACAGAACCTGCAAGAAACCTAAGTGAAACCTGTCATGAGTCCCAATTAAGGACTATAAACAGAACCTGCAAGTGATTCGTACACCCTGTTATAAGTCCCAATTAAGGACTATGAACAAAACCTGCAAGACATCAAGGGTCAGATAACAAGCATGCAAGTAGTCAAGTACGAAGGCACACAAGTCACACAAAAGAGCCCTTAGGGTTTAGGCCAGCATGAGGTCTGGGTAGTACCCTCTTGAAGTTGGTGGGCTCAACCTGTCCTATTAGAAGTAACCGGGTTCTAAGGGTCCCAATATCACTGGATTGCTTTCATTGTTCATCGTTTCGATTTAGCCACTAAACTGGCGACCGAAATATTCCAGGAAAGCAACCCTCAATTGAGTGTAGTATCGAGTATCAACCAACCTCGGACTGTACCAAAGTCAGTTATCTCACTACCCTAAAGAGGCCAAGATAGTTCAATTAAGGTTCCTAAGGTCTGTTGATGCTTCACGACACCACGCGGAGGCCCCGTACTCTCCTTGACTGAACTCAAGGGTTACCGGTACACACCAAAGTGCCACGTCAACGTAGCAGACTGTTTCAACCATGTCGGTATACCCCGCACAGTTCCCTCACAGCCTTGTTGCTACTTTCTGAGAAGGTATCCCCCAGATCCGGGTTTAGGATCTATAGAACTCCCAAGTAACCCACAATTTAAAGCACACAAGGAAAACAATTGAAAACATAGTTATAAGCTAGTCCTAAGGTACACCTCACTTTAAGTTTAGTCCCCAGCAGAGTCGCCAGTTCTGTGATCGGTGGATCTGGAACTGACTGTTTAAAGCTGGTTCGCGAAATGTCGCGGAAGCAAGAGTCGCCACCGTCTTTTATTTTCTCCAAATGGAAAGGACAAAAGCACAGAAAAATTCCTTAAAGAGATTGCTCTCGGTTCGGGAGGTAGGTTATAGAAAGGGAAGGTGTTAGCACCCTTTCTATCCATGGTTATCCATGGGCTCTTAGATACTTGCTCATTGTGTTTTCAAAATTGTTTGCTTTTCAATGTGGGTTTAAAAGTTTCTTTGAAAATTTTCAGTTCGACTCGTACGTCAGAGTGTTTAAAAAATTTGCTTTGAAAGCTTTTGAAAAGTGTCAGTGTGAAAAGTCTTTTTGATTTGTTTTGTTTTTAAAGAGAGCAAGTATCTACGAGAACCTACCTACCCTAAGGAATTTGTCTGTGTAAATGTCCTTTGAAGTAGTGCCATCCCACCATTGAGAGGTAGGTAGCACCACCGTTGGAGGTGTTCGGGTCAATTCGAGTTTTAGGGACGTGGTGATCACCGGAGCAATGGGAAGACACCTTAGAAGCTACCCTCATGCCAGGTTCCCGGATCATGAGGACTTACTAAGACGTCCTCTACTCGACGATCACCTTTCGAAAGGCAACAGTGAGGCGTACCCTAGGGATGGTGTGTGCGAATTGTGTGTCATGTTTCAGTTATTTGTCTTGTCATGTTTGTTGTGTTCTACGCTTGATTTTAATTAAGACATTCATTCTTGCATGCTTTTTAACAGTTAATATTTTGCGAGGAAAATAAATCTAAATTATTACAAATGGCGCGGGTCCACATCGCCAAAATAAACCGGACCCGATTTGACGGAAAGATAAAGAAAGCAATAAAATAAAAGTACGAGCAATTATTTACACGGCTTTGGGAGAATTACATAATTATAATAAACGATAAAAATAAATCATGCGAAATTAAATGATTAAAACAATGGGCGTTGGACCCGTTTGCAAAAAATTAAAATTAATAGGAAATTAAAATTAAATGTTTTTGGGAATTTTATGTTTTTTAGGATTTAACAAGAAAAAGGAGTTAATTGAAATTAAATTAAATATTAGACCTAATTCTATTGTTTTTTAAGTTTATTATGAAAATATTGACTTTTAACCTAATTTAACTCTAAATTAATTTATGTACATTTAATTAAAAAATAAAATGAATAGATAAATAAATAATACTGTGAGAAAAAGGAAAAATTAAAAAGATATAAAAATTATCAATTAACCTAACTCTATATTTTGGGATTTTTATTAAAAGGAATTAAAGTCAAAAACCTAATTAAACTAAGTAATTTACATACAATTTATTTATGGAAATAATAAAATAAAAATTGTATTTTTTGGCATTTTTTGATTTTATGATGTTTTTGTATTTTGATTAAAAATTAAATAAACAATAATTAAAATAAACATAACAATTAAAATAATAATTAAAAAGATAAGAAAAATAATTAAAATTGGCAAACCAGGGTGGGGTGTAGCCCCAGATTAGGAGGTTCAGGCTTGGAAGGTTAAGGCCCATTTGCTTGAATTTCGTTGACTTTCTGAATCACGTATAACACGTTTGACTATGGTACATGATGCTCTCCCAATCTTTGCCCTTGGCTTGATCTCCTGGGACGCGTGGCTGCCTGATGGTGAGGGAATATGGTGTTTTCCACTGCGAGCACTGCATAGGAATTAATATACAAAAATAATATGGAAATTGTTCAGACCTGGGGCTCGAACCCAGGTCTTGGAGACTGAAGCGTGAAGCGTTTGCCAGCTGAGCTATGAAGCACATGTTAATATGTTATGAGAAACAAATAATAAAAAAGAAACAAGTGCGTTAGTGGGTTTCTGGCGCGAGAATTCAAATCAGCGAGTCAGGGCTTGCCACGATGTTGTCTTCTCCGTTCTCTTTTTTATTTTCTGAAATATAAAAGTATTAGGCAACGGTTTCGCATGTGTGGCCTTAGATATGATTTGAAAAAATAACGATTAGCCCCTCGACGCTCATAAATTGAGCGCGAGGGTGCCATCCTCTTCGCCTTCAAGCACTGAGTCCAACCATGGTATTCATGGGTCCTAATTTTTTCTCTATGCAAAAGCCCCAATTTAAGAAACCTGCAACCCTAAAAAACATACATGGCATAATCGCCTATAATACAGAAAAACACAATTGGAAATATCAGTTAGCTTCAGAACTTCATGATGAACACGATTCAACCATTAAATTTCACAAATGATGCTTAGAATGCGATGCACAATTATGAAATTTGTGTTGTACAGTTCAAGTTCGAGATACCAATTCTTGGCGTTTGAGAGAAAGCTTATGATTGGAATTTGATCAGGGCAACCTTGGCAAGCTATTGGGACAGAAATCGGGACCTGAATCCACCTCTAACCACCCTTTCAGATTTGAGTTTTAAGGCAATTTTTCAAGTGTTGTAGAGAGCTTCTGAGCGCAGCTGAGAGTCCTCCTGGCTTAGGGTTGTGTTCCTGATCATATAGTGAGGCTTTTAGGTCAACAAAAATCAACAAAATCTCATGAATTCATTGTTTTCAATATTTGATTTCCTTAATATCTTTTTGAATCTTTTTTCATGGTTTTTGTGTCAATTAGGTTTCAATCAAGCCAAAACCTTCTATATTAGCATGTGCACGAAATATTAAGTCCAAATCATGCATAAAAAGATTTGTTTTCATTAGGTTTGTATTTTTCATGCAATTTATTTAATTAAATGAATTATAAATGATAAAAAAAATCCAAATAAATAAATAAAAATGGAGAAAAACTTCCTTTTGGGCCTAATGGTCGTGCATAGGCTTGGCATGAAGAAACTTGGAAGAAAAATGGGCCCATTAGCAAATTTAGGCCTTTTGAAGTAATGTTGACTTTCAAAAATTTTCAAAAATTTCCCAACTTCCACAAGGCATAACTTGGTCAATTTTTAAGCTTTTCACATGTTCTTGGACATTCTGGAAAGGTCTTTGAGTCCTATAACCAATGCCTTTGGTCCCATGTCATTTTGATTTACCAATCTCAAGTTATGGCCTTTGACTTAATGTCCCTTTTTGTTGACTTTTGAAAATGACCTATAATGTTGAAATTGATAACTTTTTGTGAGAGCATTTCTTGGACTTGGAATATGAAGATGAATTGTAGGAAATGTCTTTCTCTTCAAAATGAGCTTTGGATGGAATTTTTCTGATAATCCATGTGAAAGTTATGCCCTGGTCAATTTCAGTTGACTTTTTCAGCTGTCCAAATATAGCAACTTTTGCATCTTTGATGATTTCTGAGCCAAATTTTGAGAATCATGATCAAGCATTGATCAAATGATGTTTGTGGCTTCAAAATGATATATTGACCAAAAATTTGAACTTTTGACTGTCAAATGACCATTTTGCCCCTACAGTTGACTGTAGTGCAATCTAGGGTTTTAACTGTGCAATTTTGAGCTGAATGCCTTGAAACTTGATATGAAGATACTTGACCACATTTGTAAGCATATGAGACTTGATTGGACCTTTGAAAACTTTCAATTCTTGATCAGAACACAAATCCTAGTTTTGACTGTATAGGAGACAGTTTGACTGTGCAACCCTTGGGGATTTTTGTGACTTTGACTTGACAAATCTTGATGAATATGGGAGGGCAAATTTTGGGGTACAACAGTATGAAACTTCGATTATGCTCTCGTACAATCCAATTCTCATTTCTATTCGGATTTAAACCTCGAAGAACACCCTTGTGAATTTCAACATACGGCTCAACTTCAAGCTCATTATGCAGAACATACAAATGCACTTGATCCCGTTCGACCATTGATACTGTCACAACTTTATTTCCAATTAGCTTCTTACCTTCTTTTTTTTCAACAACATGAGATTTGGGGAGTCCAATTGATTGAACATTTGACAGATATTCAGTACAAAACTCAACCGCTTCTTCAACAATATATCGTTCAGCAATACAACCCTCTGGTCGACTTTGGTTTTTCACATACCCTTTTAATATTTTCATATAACGTTCAGTAGGGTACATCCATCTCATATAAGTTGGTCCGCATAGTTGTGTCTCTTTGACAAGATGAACGACAAGATGAACCATTATGTCAAAAAACGAGGGAGGGAAATACATTTCAATATCACACAAAGTAACAACTATTTCTTTTTGCAATGTTGGTAAGATCTCAGGATCGATCACCTTGCTGCAAATTGACTTGAAGAAAAAACACAGTTTAGTTATTGCGCTTCTTACTTTTTCTGGAAGAATAGAACGTATACCTATCGGTAGAAAATGTTCCATTATAACATGGCAATCATGCGTCTTTAAACTCTTTAACTTGAGGTCTTGCATAGACACAAGTCTTCTAATATCTGATGAGTAGCCTTCTGGAACTTTAACTTCACTTAGGAACTTACACAATATTTTTTTCTCCTTTCTGGATAGAGTGTAAACAGCAGGTGGTAGATATGTTCGTGTTCCTTTTTTCACGGGTCCCAATTCAGTTCTTATTCCCATCTCTACCATGTCCTCCCTTGCTTTAAGACCATCCTTAGACTTCCCTTTTATATTGAGTAACGTACCAATAACACTGTCGTATACATTTTTTTCAATATGCATAACATTAAGAAAATGTCTTACGTACAAAGATTTCCAATATGGCAATTCAAAAAAAATTGAACTCTTCTTCCACCCACCTGTAACAACTTTATGTGCAAAAGGCTTGCCAAACTGAATACTCACATCTTTCACCTTTTCAAATAATTGATCACCTGTCAATCCAGGCGGAGCTCTACGTTGTTCGGTATCTCCGTTGAACGCTTTTCTCCATCCACGATATTGATGTTTAGAATTTAAGAATCTACGATGACCGAGAAATACATTCTTCTAACAAAGTTTCAATCGCATTGTATCGGTTCCATCTTCACAGATAGGACACGCTTTTTCACCTTTAATGCTATACCCAGATAGATTTCTGTAGGCTGGAAAATCGTTAATTGTTCCAAACAACATCGCCCTCAATTTGAAACTTTCTTTCTTATACCCATCATAAACCTCCACACCGTTCTCCCACAAAATCTTCAAATCTTCGATTAAAGGTTCCAAATATACGTCTATGTCATTTCCTGGTTTTTTAGGCCCAGAAATTAACATAGATAACATCATGTACTTATGCTTCATACATAGCCACGGGGGTAGGTTATAAATCATAAGAATCACAGGCCATGTGCTATGCGAGATACTTTGAATACCGTGTGGGTTCATTCCATCAGTAGACAATGCCAAGCGAAGGTTTCTTGCTTCTTTTCCAAATTCAAGATAATCATTATCAATTTTCATCCACTGTGGTGAATCTGCCGGATGTCGAAACTTTCCATCAACAATTCTTTCATCTGCATGCCAAGTTAAGTGTCTTGAATCGGTTTCACTACGATACATCCGTCTAAATCTCGGAATTATAGGAAAATACCATAAGACTTTTATTGGAGACAACTTTTTCTTATATCGAGGGGCACCGCATTTAGGACACTCATTTAACGATGCATACTCGTTTCGAAACAAAACGCAATCTTTTGGACAGGCATGTATCTTGTCATAGCTCATGCCAATAGAGTACAACATCTTTTTGGCCTCATACGTTCGATTGGGGAGAACATTATCCTCTGGTAGCATATCTTTCATAAGGGCTAATAAATATGAAACTTTTATCCGACCATCCATTGCCCGCCTTTAAGTTGTACAACTTTAATACCACAAACAATCTTGTGAATTTTGTACAACCATTATACAACGGTTTCTCTGGATCGCTTACCAACCTCTCGGACATTTTGGGACAATCATTAAGATCTTCTTCAAGCGCTTCTGCAATCTCTTCAACTCAATCATAATCATATGTATATGTGCCATTATCGTTTGAAGCATACGTCATATTATCCCCCGATTCATCATTCCCTTCACTTTTCTCACCATGCATATTCCAACATGTATAACTTCTATCAATTCCATACCGTATTAAATGCGATGCCAACTGAACCGCGTCAACCCGATTCCCATAACAGCAACACAAACAAGGACATGTCATTCGACCGGGGTCTTCGGCGTGCGCAATAGTAAACTTAATGAATTCCGATACCCCGTTCTCGTACTCTTTCGATAATCGATTGGAATACATCCATGTCTTATCCATGGTTTACGGTTTCTGAGTCAATCTGAGCTAAATGATAAATTAGAAAACAAAACCAATACTCAAAACTTGCACTTGCTCTTGCACAACCATATAACAAAACCAATACTCAATACTTTTCACTAAATTCATTTTATTCTATCAACTACTTTAGTACACAAGTATAACACAAGAAACCATAAACAAGAAACTATCATTGCTCAAAATCAATCATAAAAAGCACACGAAAAAAACAATATATTAATAGAGTTAACAATATATATATATATATATATATATATATATATATATATATATATATATATATATATATATATATATATATATATATATATATATATATATATATATATATATATATATATATATATATATATATATATATATATATATATATATTTATATGGCTACCTTTATTAAATATTTTGTTACGCTCTATATTATTTCTCTCTTAGCTTGTTTTACCAATGCACAACTTGTTAATATAAATGATGTTTGATAAAATAAAAAGCACATGAAAATGTGTTGTTTTCTACTAATATTTATTCCATAGAAGTTGTAAAAATAATCTATATTCATAATATGTGAGGTATTAGCCAGTAGCCACACAAATAAGTTGAAAATTAAGATGAGTTGTCAGTTCAAATATGTAACAATTTCTAAGAATTATTAGAAGATAGTCACATATTTATTGATACAAAACTATTCTAGAAATTAGAATCAAAGCAAGCATAGAACAACTTATTCATACAAAACTATACTAGAAATTAAAATACCTAGAGCTGAGTTGTGTAACTTTGTGTTGTATATTGTTGTGATTTCTGATGCAGCAAACTTTGTGATTTCACCTTGCGTTTCTCCTGTGGCAAGTGGTGGTCGTTGTTCTAATGAAAGAGTACTGATGAACGGAGGCGGAGGTCCTGATGAGGGAGTCCCGAAACTGCCCCCGGTGGTCCTGAACAAGAATACGGAGGCAGAGGTCCTGATGAATGGAGGCAGAGGTCCTGAACAAGAAGACGGTGGCAAGTGGTGATCGTGATGAAAATCTTCTCGTAGATGCTAACGGCGGCAGAGCTCTGGTTTAGGGCTTTGATGATTTCGTGAAGAACAGTAGAAAAGTGATGATACGAATTTTTGATAATTATTATAAAACTACCTACGAAAGCGCTTTTAAAAGCACTTTCTAAAGGTCACCTATAACAGCGCTTTTTAATGTAAAAGCGCTTTCGTAGCATATCCTATAGCAGCGCTTTTAAAAGCGCTTTCTAAAGGCCATCTTTAGCAGTGCTTTATAAAAGCGCTTTCTAAGGATAACCTTTAGCAGCGCTTTTGAAAAGCGCTTTCTTAAGGTACCCTCTGAAAGGCACCCTTTAGCAGCGCTTCTCAAAAAGCGCTTTCTAAGGGTGACCTTTAGCAGCGCTTTTGAAAAGCGCTTTCTTAAGGCACCCTTTGAAAGCGCTTTTTTTAAGCGAATTTTTTTTAAAACCTACAGCAGCGCTTTTTCGTAAAAGCGCTTTCGTATGTGTGCTGCTAAAACTTATTTTTGGCGTAGTGGATCCTCCAACTGTTTGTATTTATCATTAGCTGGAGAATATTGTTCCTCAGAGTAGTCAGATTCATCTTCATCCATCCCCGGGTTGTTATATTCTTCATGATTATTCCCTTCATTTGATGGAGTTGAGAGATCTAGATCTCTCTTGACTGGTCCTCTAAGTCTTTTTCCCAAATTCAGGACACCCACTGACTTCTTTGTCTTTTTCTTCTTGTCTTTGAGAAAAAGAGTCTTCAGGTCCTCTTTCCCTTTAGCCAAAGTCAAGAACATTTATTGGAATTAAGAATTTTATGCTTGAAGATCCTTCACGGTTTGTTCCATATTCATCTTACTGAAATAAACAATAGGAAGATAAGGAGACTTGTATGGGAGAAACCTGTCATGATATGATGCATGGTATGTGGATGCATGTTTTCGAGGATCTCTCGGGGTAAACACAAGAAGATGTTAGAAGTTGAATTTTGATTAATCGCTTTGATTGAAGAACTTTGTATCGTTGGATGTCCTTCCATGAGAATCAAGCTCAACATGTCAAGTGAGTCATAGCCCTTGACTCAAGTTATCGTGCTTTGGTCTTTGACAGCATTTGATTAGAGAATGAATCCTCTTGCCCCTTGATAAACGTCTGGTTCAACATGACCCTGCATCACAGGCCCTTGAGATCCTTGAAATGTTTATTGAAAATGCTATGGTATGATGTCATGATGTTATGTACAAGTATGCAAAGCAAGCAAGTTGTTATGTACAAATAGTCATATACACACAAAACAGACAAGTTCTTAGGCTTAGGCTTGCATGGAGTTTGTAGGTAAGTACCCTCTTGAATTTTAGTTGGCTCAACCTGTCCTAGTAATAGTAACCAGGTTCTAGGGGATCTCAATATCATTGATCTTTCTTTATCGGGCATTGTTTCAGCGCAAGCCTCTTTAATAGTGACCGAAATATCTTGAAAGTCCAATCTCAATGAGCGTAGCATTGAGTATCAACCAATCTTTGGTCGGAACCAAATCTGGTTATCTCACTACTTCCTAATGGCCAAGTGATTCAATTAAGGTTCTAAGGTCAGTAAGTGCTTTATGACACCGCTCAGCGGCTCCGTATTCTCCTTGACTGACTCAAGGGCTACCGATACCAACAAATGCATCACACTAACATAGTTATCGCTTCAACCATGTCGGTATACGCTGCATAACCCCCACAATTTATTTCTACTTACCTAAAAGGCGCCCCAGATCCAGGTGTAGGATCTTAAACAATTATCCAAACAAGGACCCAAAAAAATGTAAAGCAAGCAAGTCAAACAAAGAAATCAAGTAAAGGTGATCTAGCCCTAAGGTAACCCCACTTTTAAGTAAATCCCCAGCAGAGTCACCATTATGTCGGCGACTTTTCTTTTATCCAATAAGGAAAGGTTGAAAAGAACAGGAAAGACTTTTCGAGATTATTTCTTAAGTTTGGGGGGTAGGTTATGAAAAGGGAAGGTATTAGCACCCTTTCCATCCGTAGATATCTACGGGCTCTTAGTTGCTTTCTATATCACTTACTTTTGTTTGAAAATGTACTTGTGATGTGGGTTTTGAAAGTATTTTGAAAACGTCTTTGTCATAGCTCTCGTTTCTATAAGAACGCGTACAAAGTGTTGGTTTTGAAAATAATTCAAAGAGGTGTTTGTGGAATGTGCTTTTGAAAGTCATTTTGAAAAGTATATTTGTAATGGTTCTCGTTTCTATAACAACGCGTACAAAAAGCTTTGTCTTTTGAAAAAATTTCAAATGAAAGTGTTGGTGTATAAAATGTTTTTGTTGTGAGCAAGCGATCAACTAGGAGCATGCTACCTACTCAAAAGGTCTTAATGTTATTTTCCTCCTCCTTTAGATGTTGTATCTTACCATTGATTAGGTAAGAAGCCCCGTCGTTGGATGTGAAAGGACGGGCGTGGGTCGTTTGTATAGTCATAGAAGGCAACCTATGGGACGTTTTAGCAATTTTTGTTTAGGGACTAGATCGTTTACCGAAGGCAACATTAAGGGTCATCAAGGGACTACGATCTTTTATCGAGGGTCTTTGCTAAAACGCCCATATTCGAGGGACATGACTATTTTTCCGAGGCAACAAGTGAGATTACCCTAAAGGTGCATGTGTATGGATAGTGTGTTTGATTGTATGCATTTTGTCTTTGAATTTTAGGTTGTCTACTTGTTGGTTTTTATCTTTCCATACATCCTAATTACTAACATTTGTACAAAAGCAATAAAAATGTAGAAAAATAAATCCTACACTATTACAACCATATTGAATAGCAAGAAAATATAAAGACATGATAAAATAAAGAAAGGAAAATGGGCTTTACAATTTGGGAAGCAGAACCCTTCGATTCTGCTTCTCTGGCTTCCTTTGATTTGGGCTGGAAATAGTGAAGGTGTGCCTTTCGATTGGGCCTGGAGTCAGCAAGATATGCAGTCTGGCTTTCTGCTTCCTTCAATTGGGGCCTGAAATTCAGTGTGGGTGCGCCTTTCGACTGGGTTTGGAATCAGCATGAAGTGCACTCTTCACCTTTCTGGTTCCTTTGACTGGGGCCTGGAAGTCAGTGTGGCCATCCTTCTGGATGCCTCTTTCGTTTGGACATGGAAGTTAGTGAGGAAGCCTAAGGCTTTTCATACTTCCTTCCTCCTGATTTCCTTTGTTTGAGTTTTAAAAAAAGAAACATAGTCTGAGGCCATGCTAGTATTTTCTCATGGCCAAGTTAATTCTTAAAGCATGTTTAATAAACAAATAAAATAAGCCATAAGAGTGTCAATGAAAACAAACTGAAGAGATTGAAACGAAGAGAAGAAAAATGTTATATACATGTTTTTGAATCGAAAGGGAAGACTATTCACATGTTATGCTAGAAACGAAAGTTTCAAGGTTAAGAGTGACTTACCTTGCTTGAAGTTGGAACGTGTGATGGACCTTGAGTGGCTGCCTTGGATGTCCCTGGATTTGATGGAAAGAAACAAGGATGATGTTTCTAATGCTGGATTCGAAGGAGAAGAACAAGTGTGATGTTTTTTCTACTGGATTCTAAGGAAAACAAAGTGTGGGGATTGCTTCATATTCAAAAGAAGCAAGTATTTATATTCTGGGTTTGAATATGTGTTTAAGTGTTTGAGAGTGTTTGAGAGTATTTGATGATTTTTTCTCCATGCCCCAAAGTCTTTGGATGTGTGTCCAGCCCCATATACATGTTATGGAGCCTCTTATTTATAGGCAAAGCTTAATAAGGTTTAGGAGGGAAAATATAAAATTTTGAACAAAAAGGGTAAAGTGTTTTTGTAGCTTTCGAGGGGCAGTGTTCGTATGCCATTTTGGTGCAAGAATGGGGCAATGTTTCAGGGTTGTTGTGCAGCAATTTTGGAGCATTATGGCCAGTGTACCAGGTATGAACTTGGCAGCAAGCATATTTTGAATATTTCATCTTTCGTTTTGACCACCCCACCCCCCCTTCGACCAGATTCTCCTTCAAACAACATTATTTGATTTTTACCCAACAAGTGTCTTTCAACTGGTCACTTTTGTGCATCCTTCGAAGGAGCCAAATGTGTGCCTTAAGGTGGGTCTTTGTAACTTCTTCGACTGGGCCCTCAAACATGTCCTTCGAATGGGACATGTATGTATCTCTGAAAGGGAGAAATGTGTCCTTCGAATGGACTATGCTATTCTAGTAAGGTATATCCTTCGACAGGAACCCCTATGTATGCCCTTCAAATCCACCAACACAAGTCCTTTGAAGGGGGCCACCAACCATGTGTGTTGAAGGTTGTCAAGGGTGGAATTGCAGCATACTATTTCAAAGGGAAATGTTGCCTAGTCGAATCTAGTATAAACATAGCCAATGCCCTATCGGATCCTGCACGCGGGAGGTCTAAATACCCAAATGAATCTTGCAACAAAGGGGGACACATGCCCAAACGAAAGAGGCATGCAGGAAGCAAATATGCCCAGAGGAAAGAGGCATACAGGAGGCAAATTTTGCAGTCGAAGGATGCCAAAAGGAGGCATTTTTCCTTGGAATAGAAGGAGGCTACAAGAGGCTTTTTGCCTTGGAATCGAAGGAGGCTACAGGAGGATTTTTGCCTTGGAATCGAAGGAGGCTACATGAGGCTTTTTGCCTTGTGCCTGTTGGCCTGGTGGGCGCCTCTTGCATAAAAGAAGGAAGTTATGGCTCAACCTAAGGCTACATATAGCCAGCCATCACTTTGTGAATCAAAGCAAGCATGGAGGGAAAAATTTGTCCAGTCAACACAGGCATGGAAGCATCAAACATCCAATCGAAACAGGCATATAGGCAGCCATTGCATTGTGAACTATGTGAGGCAAAAGATGCAATCGAAGATGGCATGCAGGAAACTCCTGCCTTGTGAATCACAGCCAGCGTGTCAGAGGCCAATGCCCAATCGAAGGATGCAAGCCAAGCTTGCATAAAAAGAGGCCAAAAGGCCAATCGAAGGAGGTGAATTGAAGAAGACTTGTTTTTCTCCAATTTTGTCAAAAATATTATTTTTATCTATTTTCCCCTTTTTAACAGCTTCCTCTTTAACTTGATGCTGGAAAATTCAATTGTACTTGTGCAAGCTTGAATTTTTGAGAATCCTTGTGAGAAATACCTTGAGAAATGAGAGGGAAAATTTTGGGGTACAACAACTATGGTTCTGGAGAAAACACCCATAGTAACCCATACACATATCTTGAAGGGGACAACAGAGAACCTTAGAT
Organism: Vicia faba; assembly: GCA_948472305.1. Lineage (NCBI taxonomy): Eukaryota > Viridiplantae > Streptophyta > Magnoliopsida > Fabales > Fabaceae > Vicia > Vicia faba. The sequence goes on along the minus strand of OX451737.1, from coordinate 1,119,183,953 downwards.
ACATACAGTAATATGCATAGTACACACCTCAAAAAGCTTCTTCTTATAAGCACAATAACCATACCTCTTGTTTGACTTCAAGGTGTTAAACGCCATCCTTCTACATCGAAAGAGGAGATTCCCTCTAACAAGTATCTAGGGATGAATACAATAAATGGGGTATTGAATGAGCATCATACTACCAACAATCTGTTCAGTACATGTTTGCTTCTTCCAAACCTTAAATACTCAAAGATGCATTGATTTCCTTTAGGGACAGTACTTGAGTCCTTGCACAAACAAATGTTCCATCATGTGAGGACACCACATTGTTGGACCCTAAGCTTGAGGAGGACCTCCCTTGAGTATACACACCTTCCTCCAATAAGGCTTGGTCTACAAACTCCTCCTTATTCAAGAAGAACAAAACTTGGATGTCTCTTCCATTATGACAGAACATGAGTCCCATGTTCCCATAGACTTGGTAAAAATATCAAGTTTGAGTAAACAACCTTCATCCTGTTTATCAAAAACACCAGCCAGGAATCTTGACTAATTTTTGCTTCAAGCCCCTTCTCCAACATAAAACTGGATCCTTTTGATCAGAGGAATCTTCCAGATGTTAGAGAGAATGTCCTCAACATTTGAACTTGACCTCCAAAAAGACTCTGGTTGAGATGTCTTTAATAATTATCCACTAGAAAATAGAGCTCAGCCTATGCACTCCTACTTTCTTGGATCATAAATAAACTAATCCAAGGAGTAAACAGATCTTGATCATCTCTTAACCAGCACACATATCTCAGACATGTTACTTAGATATAAACTTCTTAGACTCACAACCCATAAGCATCTTCAAATTCTGGAGAAAATTCCAAACATATGTGACTAACACACACCCATAGCATATGTTATGCCATTCCTTTGTCCAGTCGGACTCTGCATACTTTGCTGATGTAATGTTCCAACATCTAGTAGAACATATTTCCAAGGAAAACACTAAGAGATCCTTTATATAAAAAAGATTAGAGAGTGGCCTTTTAGAATTGGGAGCAAAAATAAATTGCTTTTAACTTTCTTCAGTTCTCCTTTCAACACACTCATTTATAAGTGCCTTTATGAGTGGACTTGAGATAAACCTCAAGTATCTTTGGCAACTTTAGAAAGCTAGTTGGAGCTATCCTCTAAGTATCACAACATAATGGGATACACTTACGGAGAAGCATAGATTATTACAACCTAAACACCAGAGACATGAGTAACCACTAGGAGTTCTCTATAAGATACATATACAACGGAACACAAATCAAAAACTCCTCAATAATCTCCAGGCATGGCTTGATCATCCTTGCTCACAAGCATCATAATCCAGGTGACAACAAAACAACATAGGTTTGAAAATAAATCAAACACACCAATCAGAAACACAACAGCTCACAACCAAAGTAACGTGCCTGACAACTTAAAACATGACCATATCTCACCCTATTACACCAGTCAATAGTCTCCCTTAAGGGATCATCCAAACAAGAATATGAATTGACCATGTTCATACATCTTTTCAGTAAAAACCTCCTTCCTTATCCACAGTACCAGAAAGTATCTTCCCAGGATCTCACCCGGAAACAGAACAAGATACTTTCTATAATACCAATTGAAATTCCAGTATATCATATCACATATGTCCTAAAAGATATTGAGACATCTGATCTCTGAATTAAACACAATGGAAATGTAAATATACGTAAAAAATACTGAAAATTAAAACAACACGCAGAATTGTTAACCCAGCTTGGTGTATAATAGCACCTACTCTAGGTGCCACCAAGCCACGAAGAAAATCCACTATCAGTAGTATCAATTCAAAAATAAACTCCCCAGTTGATAACTTATCATTAACTCCTACCCAGTGCAACTTCTTCCTAGGAACTCCTAGATATGAGTATACCCATTCACTCCCTGTCACCAAAGTGATATCAACTCAATAATAAAACAATAAAAACTTTAGAATACACTCTTCAAAGACACACAACTTAGCGAAGACTCTTGACCAAGAATAATATTTAAAGTTGCTTACAAGCTTCCTCCAAGAAAAATAATCATTCTATGCTTAAAATCTTAAGAATGAACAATAAAGAATTACAACTATATAAAAACAATCATACTCTTCTATCAACATGATATTAGAGAGGCTCACAAATAACACAGACCAACTCTCCTAGAGAGTTGCACACAGAAAATCCCCAATGCTTCTATATTATGAACTTGTGCACTTTTAGGTTACAAACACTTCTATTTATAACCCTTTTCCCAACTGGATTTAGGGTTCAAATCACAGCATATCAGCTGCTACAAATCTACACAAACTTTTACATAAAAATAGGTCTTCAATCATAACCTTCCTAATTTTTATCCTTAATTAGAAAGTCAATATTCTTCTTGAATTCAACTTGAACCTTCCAGTCCTTAACATTATCGCCACATAGGATAGCATAATATTTCCACAATATTATGCATCTTTTAAATCTTTAACCGATCCAACAGCTTAGCCTAACACAGTCACGATGTCAAAGGACTCTGCATAAGACATCTTGTCCAACATGTTTTCTTTAGTTGATAAAACATCTCAACTTAACATGTTTCTTCATAACATATTACTTCTTGTTCAACCTGTTTTTCTCAGCAATTTAACTCATCATATTGTTGTCATATTTGTTTTACTAAAATTAATGACAATCATACAACCATAGAACTAACAATGTATGTTATTATTGTATGTCATTTATGAATCATGCATCATGATGTTTAGACGGTGGTTCACTTTTTGTGAGCTTCAATCCTATGGTATGGATTGAGTGCGAGTAGCTAATTTCTATGGTGGGGGATTAGTGAGGTGTTACCTATGGTGATGGTAGCTATTTTGTTGTGCTCTGGTTCTAGAATAAACCAGATCCTACGATGGTGGATCCTGTATCCTATGGCAATGTAACAGGTAGTCAAATGACTGTATGTTCATAACTTGGTACCACATGCATTGAGTAAGTTGTTGAGTATGTTGCATGAACATTTCATTCTTTATGATTGTTGTTGTTGAAGATGTTGAATGATGACTTATGGTATTTGAAATGTTGTTGTTCCCGATGATGTTGTTTTGGGGTGTGAGAATTTTGATATATTGATGTTGTGATTGATTGTATATAATTGTTGTAATATATTTTTTTCCTATGTCTTTTATAATTGATTATGATTACTCACCTGTTTGTTTGAATGTTTCCTTTAGAAGGGTAACGCACAGGTACTCAGGAGTAGATCCTTTGAAAGTAGATGGAATCTAGTGGATTTACTCATAGTTTATCGTTTTATGTAGTGGATTTTTCTCTGATCATGTAACATCGGGTTGGGATAACGTTTTATTTTTGAAACTATTATGTTGTTAGGTTAGAGTTAAATTCTAATTATGTTGTTGAGATGTTTCGCACCTGGGATTTTCATCGAAGCGCGAAGGAGGCGGAAATAAGAGTCGTCATCAATGTTATTTATCCCAAGAGGGGGAAAGGAAACACTGAGTAAACCTCAAGAAGGGAAAAAACATGGTCTCACGACTAAGAGAAAGGGTAAGGAAGTAGATTACACGAGGAGAAGGTATTAGCATCCCTCAGGTTTGTGGGACTCCACAGGATCCCCTCAAGTTTGTTCTAATCAAAGGGTGTGTAAAAATCCAAATCCTAATTCTAAGAGAATGCATGCAAATTATATACAAAAAGAAAGTTTCTATTAGTTGTGTCAGCCATGATTGTGAACCTTAATGCCTATTTACCACCTTTTGTGCAATAGGGGATCGGGGCACTCGTAGTCCACCTAAAAAGGTGTTTTTGTTTGTTGTGTATTTTTTATGAATAATGCTAGTGAAACATGTCCTTTTTGAAACAGTTAAAAGAAAAAGTCCGAAGAAAAAAAGATTTGAATTGATTGGTGTTTTTGTTACTTGTGAAAAGAGTTTGTGATTTGAACCCCACCAATGACTATGAAGAAAGAACAAGCTTCGGGAATGGATCCACTCATCCTTTTCCATTTCTTATGGGAGTGTGATTCTCATCATCAGTTATTAAGTGTTTTGAGAGGTTTGAGAAGAAAATAAGTTTTAGTTTTAACATGAATGCAAAAGTGAAAGACTAAACAAAAGGGGATCTCAATCCTATAAGTTGTCATGCTTGTGGACTTAAATTTGGGATAAGAGGGAGATCTACCTAAGGTTGTCATGCACGGATTCCTAACCTAAGGTCAATTTAGTTAAAAATTAGAAAATAATGAACTAAAGATTATATGGGGAGCATACTAAAGGAGGAGAAAACAATCACCCTTATATAAGATAATGAAAGCAAGCAAACATCATAAAAGACACTTAGACAAGGTACCAAGCAAATACCTGCTTAGATAAGTGTGATACAGTGGGAAGAACTGACTGTTTTTGGAATGTTGGTTTGCGTTTTGCGTTTGTTTTTGCAAAATGTCGCGGTAAGCAAGAGTCGCCACCGACTTTTATTTTATCCAACAAGGAAAGGAAAAAAGCAACAGAAAAATTCCTTTTTTGAGATTATTTCTGAGTAAGGGGGGGTAGATTATAGAAAGGGAAGGTATTAGCACCCTTTCTATCCGTAGTTATCTACAGGCTCTTAGGTACTTGCTCATCATTTTCAAAATTGTTTTCTTTGTGTTTGTGCGCTTTGAAAAGTTTTTGTTTCAACTTCGATTTAACTCTTGCTTCTATCCTCAAGAGTGTAATGAAGTATTTTGAAAAACTTTGTTTGAAAAGGAGTGTAAGTGTGAAAAAGTTTTGTTTTTGGATGAGCAAGTATCTAAGAAATATCTACCTACTCGAAAAAGGAACCGTTCTATACTAATTTCCTTTAGACAATGTTATCCCACTATTAGCGAGTAGGTAGCACCATTGTTGGAGTTTGAGGGTCAATTCGAATGAGGGACATACGGTCACCAAAGCAATGCTAGGACGCCTTAGCGGTAACCCTAATGTCTTAGATCATTTGTTTGAGGCAACAATATCCGAGGCAACCGTTTCGAGGCAACTATGATCTTTTAAACAAGAGGGCGACCTCTAAAACAACCTATACTCAATGACCGTGTACGAAGGCAACCAAGTGGGGTGTACCCTAGGAGTGCGCATGTGCGAGTGTATCGTTTTCAGTTATTTTTATCTTTGCACATGTTAAGGGTGATCTAATTTGATTTTAAGATTAAGCATTCATTCTTGTCATGCAAGCCCTATTATCAAACATCTAACAGTTGTATAGTTTGTGAAATTTAAATTGCGGAAATTAAATTACAAGGCGTCGGGTATTTACATTACCAAAAGCAACCCTTTGAAAATAAAATAAAGCGGTAAAATAATTAAATGTCCTAATTAACTATTACATACCAGAAGTAGATACATTAATTGAATAAAGAAAATAAAGTGCGGCGCGAAATTAAATCGAATGCAAAACTTAGGGTTTTGACCCTTTTTAAAAAGAATGCTTTTTTGTTATTTTTTATTTTAATAAAAAAGAAATTAATCCTAAAATTAAATAATAAATTAATTAATAAAATAAATTAATGGAAAAAATAATTAATGACATTTTTTTGGATTTTTTTGATATTTTAAGAAAGAAAATAAAAATAATTAAATGAATTAAAACCTAATGATTCGAATTGATTTTATTTATTTACAAAATAAATTAATGTTACCTAATTAATGTCCTAATTAATTAATTAGTATTTATTAAAAAAATCTGAAATTTATTGGATAAAAAGTATTTTTGTGTTATTTTTTATAAATAAAGAAAATTGGTTTATTGGTTAGAAAATTAATTAAATAAAACAATTAAATTGAATAAATAAAAGTGTGAGGGAAAGAGAGTTTTTGGGCCTGTTTTTGAGGGTGTAGGAAGCAATTTTGCTTGGCCCATTAAGCCCGTCCGTTTGACATTTGGGTTTCCCTGCATGTGCACTGACTGAATCCATGGTATACCATCAAGATTTGACCACCAGATCTGGCCATCTGGCCATCTGGCGCTTTGATTGGTGAGGGAGTATGGTAGATCATAGGCTGGCATATGCATTGGAATATCTGAAAACAAATAATATTGAGAAAGGGGGGGGGGACCTGGGATTCGAACCTAGGTCCTGAAGGGATATCCAATGCCAAGCTTACCATCACGCCATATTGTTTTAATTGTTAGTATCACACAAAGAAATAATAATATAATAAAACAAAATCAAATGGTCAGAAAATAAAAAAAAAGCGCAATTATTTGAATGGTCCAATGGGAACGTGACACGCATCGTCCCTGACCTCCAACTGTGGCTAAAACCCTGCAACACTTATAGCTACGGACGATGGCCGTCACTACAAGTCGTGCTTGTTTCAAAATCCTCTACCGGTCATGAAAATGGTTTCTATGGTCATGGTTGAACTCGTCATCTCCTTCTGATTGCAACCATGCCCATCATTGGGGCCAATTTTCCCTGAAACTAAAATCCCTAAAACTAAACGTAAAACCCTAGTAATGGTGGTTCACGATACAGAGCGCATAAATAAAATTGGTTATTACAAACAGTTTGCAAATGATGTGGTGAATCAGAATATGCCATTATTTTTTACAATGGATGCAAGAATAAAGAGTTTCTATTTCAAGAACATGGTGAATCCGTGGGTTACTTACATTGCACTAGGAGGTATGAAAACGCGTGGTTTGGATTGGGTTAGCTTGTGAGAGTTGCCAGGAAGCGATTGGGATACGTCTCAAGTCTTAAAAATGTCTCTAACCTTGATTTCAAAGTCACACTTTTTTCTGGTTTTTGCAAGTTTGGTTCTTCCTCCACGATTGCTCTCTAACCCTGATTCTTGTGCCTTTCGCTTGCTTATGTATTGCACATTGTATTAGGGTTCAAACTTCTGTCCAAATCTCCCTCTATCAATGATTTTGATGTGGATTTGATTTGCCTTTACAAACTTGCAAAATTTGATCAAAATCATATCTTCTTGTGCATAATGGCCTTGATACGAGTTTGATGGCAATGCTAGCTGTAGTTGGAGCCTGAAATAACCAGAAAATCATTTGTTATCAATGCCTTAGATTTTATGTGATTTTATTTGATTTAAAATGAATTAATTCAAATAAAAATAAAATTAAATAATAAAAACGTGATATGGACACATGGCCAAAGCTAGAGCACGTGGGAAACAAGGCAAACTCAAAACAAGTGAAAAAGAATGGGCCCATTTGGCAAAATTTGAATTTTTGGGGATAGTTGACTTTTGGCAATTTTGCAAAAAAGTCCAACTTCAACAATGCATAACTTCTTCAATTTTGAACTTTTCGAGGTGTTATTTGACTTTTTAGAAAGCTTCAGATGTCCTCTAATCAACCCTTTGTTTTATATTATTTTGATATTCCATTCTCAAGTTATAAGCTTTGACAAAAAAAGGTATTTTTGTTGACTTTCAAAAATGACTTATAATGTCAAAATTCATAACTTCTTGTGAGTGCATATTTTTATCATGGGGTATGAATATGAATTGCAGGGAATTGAGTCCTCGTCAAAATGAGCTTTGGATGGGTCATTTCTCATAAATTATGAGAAAGTTATGCTTGGTCAAATTTGAGTTGACTTTTCCTACAAAACCCTAATTTAACAACTTTTGAATCTTGATGAATTGTGAGCAATCCTTGATGAATCATGCTCAACCCTTGATAAAATGATTAAATATCCCTCAAAATGAGAATGTTGACAAAAAATCTTGAAGTTTGACTGTTTGTAGGTCACAGTTGACTTTTTCCCTAGCACAGTCGACTTTTGGACCTTTGAGCAATTGACTGAGCAAACTTCCTCTACAAGGCTTGAAATTTGACATGGATGATCTTGAGAATATATTAGGACATTTGGGAGCACTTGAGGTTATTTGGACTCAAGGATCTTGATGCAACACAAAACCCTAATTTGGGGTAGACTGGCTTAGGAGAGAGCTTGTCTGACCAACCTTTGAGCAACCTTGAGTAACTTGGAGATTTTTCTTGCAATGTTTTGAGAAATATGGGAGGGAAAATTTTGGGGTACAAAAGCTGCCCCTGTTCAATCTTCTTAAACCTGAGGATGTAGATTGGCTTTCGTGCCTTTCGTGATCCGAAGGTGGAAGAGGATTGAACACTAGAGTGCCCAGAAATTTGCACTCGCATGAAGTGGTAGTTTCTTTGTGATGTCGGGAATGGGCTTACAGATTCCATTTGGAGGAGTGTCGATCACATAAGAGATTCCTTAGCGAGAGCTTGCATACCTGCTGTTGAGGAAGATTCTGCTGGGGAAGTCTGATTTTTGTTGAGATTTAGGAACTTGCCCGTAATTCAACTGAGGTGTTGAGATTTAGGAACTTGCTCGTAATTCAACCGAGGTGTCGAGATTTAGAAACTTGCCCGTAATTCAACTAGGGGTGTTGAGATTTAGGGACTTGCCCGTAATTCAACTGAGGTGTTGAGATTTAGGAACCCGTCTGTAATTCAACGGAGGAACTTTATCGAGATTTAGGACCTTGTCTGTACTTCAACTGAGAGAACATCTCTGCTGAGTTTTAAGAACTTGTCAGTAATTCGACTGGAGGGAAACATTTTCATCGAGATTTAAGAACTCGCCCATAATTCAACTTAGAAAACTCTTCTGAGATTTAGGAACTCGTCTGTAATTCGACGGAGGAACTTTGTCGAGATTTAGGACCTTGTCTGTACTTCAACTGAGAGAACATCTCTCCTGAGTTTTAAGAACTTGTCAGTAATTCGACTTGGGGAAACATCTTCGTCAAGATTTAAGAACTCGCCCGTAATTCAACTGAGAAAACTTCTCTTCTGAGATTTAGGAACTTGTATGTAATTCAACGAAGGAACAACTTTGTCGAGATTTAGGACCTTCTCTGTACTTCAACTGAGAAAACATCTTTGTTGAGTTTGAAGAACTTGTCAGTAATTCGACTTGGGGAAACATCTTCGTCGAGATTTAAGAACTCGCCCGTAATTCAACTGAGAAAATGTCTCTGCTGAGATTTAGGAACCTGTCTGTAATTCAACGGAGGAAAACTTTGTCGAGATTTAGGACCTTGTCTGTACTTCAACTGAGAAAACATCTCTGTTGAGTTTTAAGAACTTGTCAGTAATTCGACTTGGGGAAACATCTTCGTCAAGATTTAAGAACTCGCCTGTAATTCAACTGAAAAAAATTCTCTGCTGAGATTTAGGAACTTGTCTGTACTTCAACGGAGGAACAACGTTGCGATTTAGGAACTTATCTGTACTTCAACTGAGAAAACATCTTTGCTAAGTTTTAAGAACTGGTCAGTAATTCGACTTGGGGAAACATCTTCGTCGAGATTTAAGAACTCGCACGTAATTCAACTGAGAAAACTTCTCTGCTGAGATTTAGGAACCTGTATATAATTCAACAGAGGAATTTTGTCGAGATTTAGGACCTTGTCTGTACTTCAACTGAGAAAACATCTATGTTGAGTTTTAAGAACTTGTCAATAATTCGACTTGGGGAAACATCTTCATCGAGATTTAAGAACTCGCCCGTAATTCAACTGAGAAAACTTCTCTGCTGAGATTTAGGAACTCGTCTGTACTTTAACGGAGGAACAACGTTGCGATTTAGGAACTTGTATGTACTTCAACTGAGGAAACATCTCTGCTGAGTTTTAAGAACACGTCAGTAATTCGACTTGGGGAAATATCTTCGTCGAGATTTAAGAACTCGCCCGTAATTCAACTGAGAAAGCTTCTCTACTGAGATTTAGGAACCTGTCTGTAATTCAGCGGAGGAATTTTTTCGAGATTTAGGACCTTGTATGTACTTCAACTGAGAAAACATCTATGTTGAGTTTTAAGAACTTATCAGTAATTCGACTTGGGGAAACATCTTCGTCGAGATTTAAGAACTCGTCCGTAATTCAACTGAGAAAACTTCTTTGCTCAGATTTAGGAACCCGTCTGTAATTCAATGGAGGAAAACTTTGTCGAGAATTAGGACCTTGTCTGTACTTCAACTGAGAAAACATCTCTGTTGAGTTTTAAGAACTTGTCAGTAATTCGACTGAGATAAAAGCTTCATAGCTTTGAATTTTATGAGAATTTAACCGCATCCTTCCTGAAAGGTAAAGGTTAGTTTTATGTAATGCATGATATGTATCAAGCAATGATGTTCTCAAAGTAAATGAGATTGTGTTGTATGATGCGTATATGCATGTGTCATGATGTATGAAAATGTAATGTTTTTAGCTGGGAAAAATAAATCCCGGGTAGCTGCTGGAGAAAAGAGCTGAATTCTTCGTTTCTGCTGGGGATAACGAATGAAGATATTTATGAGAATAAACCTGCAGGAGAGGATAACTTCGCTGGGGAATAAACTGATGAGGAGATTACCCTGTGGGGAAGAGATGCTCTGTAGAGGATTCCTGTTGATAGATTCAGCTGGGGATAAAATTATCGTTGCTGGTAATACTGAATCCTGTTGGGGATTTGTGTTTCTGCTTGGTGAAAGGAATGAACTCCGTTGGGGATGATTTTTTTCAATAGCGACCTTACTGGGGATAACCTTTTAGGCTCTATTGGGGATAATCTGCCAGATTCTACTAGGGATGATTCTCCACACTCCACTGGGGATGCTTTTCTCAGACTGCGCTGGGGAAACTTTCCAAGCTCCACTGGGGATATTTTATACTCTGTTAGGGATGATAAGACTTTCCAGTGCTGATGATAGATAAACTCTGCTTGGGGAGAATATTACCGATTTATTCGCGGTTGTGAGTCTCAGCTAGGGAGAGCTAACATTACTGCCTTTTCTTACTCCACGGGGAGTGAATGTTTTTTCAATCCATATTTTTCAGCTGAATTTATCCTTGTACCTGGTGGAAAAAGCAACTGCACAGTTTGGACAATTCTTATTGCCCCTGTTTTTGATATTACAAGTAATGGTGTTTTGTTTCGCATGTAAATATTCCTGAGCAGCAAATAATGTCAAATGCATATATCAAAAAATGAACATTGGATGTTCTTTGCAAAACAAAACAGAAAAAAGAAAAACAGTTGAAATTTCTTTAAAAATGACTTGTATTGATTTTGAAGTTTGGCCTGTAAATAGGCATTTTTGTACAAGAGGCTGACGTCCTAGTAAAAGAACGCCGCCAAACAATAGAGTTTATACAAATTATGAAAACAAGGAAAAACAGCTATGTGAATAATCCCACTGGGTTCCAACTCTGCTATTGCCCTTATGTACTTGAGCATCTCATCACGTTGCTACTTGGTTGAAGGTAGATCAGATTGATTAGTGTCGTCCGAGCTTGATAGTTGATACCGAAGTTTGGTTGCAAGGTGATCCAATGAGACATACTGTTACGCTTTAATCCCTAATTTTTGCCTGGACCGCCCTTTCGGGTTTTCGGTCCACCGGCATACCCTTTTTTGCCCAAGCCGCCTTTTCAGGTTTTTGACTTGCCGGGTGTACAGATTTTTTCATTTTCATCCCTTATTTTTGCCCGAACCCTTTTGGTTCGTCGGGAACCCCTTATTTTTGCCTAGGCCTGTCAACCTAGCGGGTCTTTGATTATGCCTAGTATTTTTTCACTATGTCTGCATTGACGGGGCGAGGAAGGTCATCACCATCCATGGTGGTTAGAATCATAGCTCCTCCTGAGAAAATGTCCTTAACCACAAATGGCCCTTCGTAAGTAGGGGTCCATTTGCCCCTAGGATCACCTTGAGGTAATATGATGCGCTTGATAACCAGGTATCCAACTTGATACTCTTGTCGTCTAACTTTCTTGTTAAAAGCCTTAATTATCCGCTTTTGATACGTTTGACCATGACAAATAGTAGTAAGTCTCTTTTCGTCGATTAAGTTCAGTTGATCAAGCCGGGTCTGAATCCAGTCATCTTCTCTCAAACTTGCGTCCTTCATGATCCGAAGAGAGGGTATTTTAACTTTAATGGGCAAGACGGCTTCCATGCCATGAACCGAGGAATAGGGTGTTGACGTATGCGCTGAAGTGAGGTACCCATGAAGATCAAATGGTAACATCTTGTGCCAGTCTTTGTATGTCACCGTCATCTTCTACACAATCATCTTGATGTTTTTATTAGCCGCTTCTACAGCCCCATTCATCTTCGGCCGGTAGGGAGAAGAGTTATGATGTTGTATCTTGAACTGCTTGCAGAGCTCGGTGATCATCTTATTATTGAGATTTGTACCATTGTCCGTAATGATCCTCTCTGGTACACCATATCGACAAATCAGATTGTGCTGAAGGAACCGTGCCATGACGTTCTTGGTCACTGTAGCAAAGGAAGTTGCTTCAACCTACTTTGTAAAGTAATCAATCGCTACCAGGATGAAACGATGCTCGTTGGATGTCGTAAGCCTGATCTCACCGATCATATCAATGCCCCACATTGCAAAAGGCCAAGGAGCTGTCAAGATGTTCAGAGGTACTGGAGGTATATGCACCTTATCAGCATAGACTTGGCACTTGTGACAGGTCCGAGAATGCTGATAACAATCGGCCTCCATTGTGGACCAATAATATCCTGCCCGAAGGATTTTCTTTGTCATGGTGTGTCCACTGGAATGAGTTCCAAAAGTACCTTCATGTAACTCTACCATAATCCTTTCTGCTTCGTTCTTATCCACAAAACACAGTAAGGTCGAATCATGGTTACGCTTGTAAAGGATGTCATTACTGATGAAATACTTCGCCGCGAACCTCCTCAGAAACTTCTTATCATTAACAGATGCACCCTCGGGGTATTCTTGAGCCACAAGATACCTTTTCACCTCATGAAACTAGGGTTTATCTGCTACCTCTTCAGTCTCAATGTCACAACAATGTGCGGGTTCGTCCAACCTTTCAATGGTAATCTGGGGAGCCTCGTTGTCCCAATTGACTTTGAACATAGAAGACATCGTAGCCAGCATGCCCGCTAACTGATTCTCTTCTCTAGGGAAGTGTTCAAAAGTTATCTCCTCGAAGTGCGGAAGCAACATCAACACATACTCTTTGTAAGGAATAAGATTTGGGTGTTTCGTATCCCACTCGCCTTTGATCTGACTGATCACGAGAGCGGAATCTCCGAAAACACCTAGAAACTTAATCCTTAGGTCAATTGCTGCTCGAAGACCCATAATGCACGCTTCATACTCCGCCGTGTTGTTGGTGCAGTTGAAACATAGTCGGGCGGTGAATGGAGTATGAGAGCCTTCAGGAGATATGATCACGGCGCCAATGCCATTACCCAAAGCGTTTGAAGCTCCATCAAAGTAAATAGACCATCGGGATCCTTCCTCAGGTCCTTCATCCGGTCCAGGTGTTTCACAGTCGTTTACTATCATGATATTCTCATCCGGAAATTCAAAGTTTATAGACTGGTAATTGTCCACTGCCTGATGTGCCAAATGATCTGCCAACACACTTCCCTTGATTGCCTTTTGGGTCGTGTACTGGATGTCATACTCAGTCAAAATCATCTGCCATCTTGCTATTCTTCCGGACAAGGCAGGCTTTTCGAAGATATATTTAATTGGATCCATCTTTGATATCAATAGAGTAGTGTGAGTCAGCATATACTGTCTCAGCCGGCGAGCAGCCCATGCCAAAGCGCAGCAAGTTTTCTCAAGCAACGAGTATCGGGTCTCGCAGTCAGTAAACTTTTTGCTAAGGTAATAAATAGCATGCTCTTTTCGGCCAGACTCGTCATTCTGCCCCAGCACACACCCCATTGAATTGTCGAGTAGTGTCAAGTATAAGATCAACAGTCTCCCTTCAATTGGCGGCATTAGAATAGGTGGCTCTTGGAGATATTCTTTGATCCTTTCGAAAGTGGCCTGACATTCATCGTTCCATCTTACCACTTGATCTTTCTTCAGTAGCTTGAAGATTGGCTCACAAGTAGCAGTCAGGTGTGAGATGAATCGAGAAATATAGTTCAATCGTCCCAAAAAGCCTCTGACTTCTTTTTCTGTTCGGGGAGATGGCATTTCCTGTATAGCCTTCACCTTGGCAGGATCCACTTGAATACCTTAGTCACTTACAACGAAACCCAGCAGCTTACCATATCTCACCCCGAAGGTGCACTTGTTCGGGTTTAACCTCAGCTTGTACAACTTCAACCTGTCAAATAGCTTCTGCAGATGGTCAAGATGTTCTTCCTCAGTCTGGGATCTTGCAATCATGTCATCGACGTATACCTCAATCTCATGATGGATCATGTCATAGAATAAAGCGACCATGGCGCGCTGATACGTTGCCCCAGCATTCTTCAATCCGAAAGGCATGACCTTATAGCAAAAGGTACCCCATTGAGTAACAAAGGTTGTCTTCTCCATATCCTCGGGAGCCATTTTAATCTGATTATAACCATAGAAACCATCCATAAAGGAGAAGACCTTATGTTGTGCGGTGTTGTCAACCAGAACGTCGATATGAGGTAGAGAGAAATCATCCTTGGGGCTCGCCCTGTTCAGATCCCTATAGTCGACACACATTCGAACTTTACCATCCTTCTTCGGCACTAGAACCACGTGGCAACCCATTACGGGTAAGAAGTAACTGCTAAAAAACTGGCATCAAACTGTTTCATAACTTCAGCCTTGATTTTCTCAGACATCTCTGGGCGCATTCGGCAGACTTTCTGTTTCACTGGAGGACAGTCTTCCTTGGTGGGAAAGTGGTGAACCACAATATCGGTATCCAACCCAGGCATATCTTCATAAGACCAGGCAAAGATCTCAACATAGTCACGCAGCATTTGAATCAAACGTTGCTTAACACTAGCTTCCAGATTTGCACCGATCTTGACCTCTTTCTTGTCTACCTCTGTACCCAGATTTACTATTTCCACTGGCTCTTCATGCGGATGTATAGCCCTCTCTTCCTGAAGTAACAGTCTAGCAAGTTCACCAGGCACTTCACAATCATCTTCACCTTCGTCTTCGGCTAAGTTGATCGGACTTTCGAAGTCATAACCGGCAGTAGCAGAGTCGTTATCAGTGGGATCCAGAGTGGATGTAGACCTGTATATGTGAGTGTGTGTAAAATAGTTGTTTTGCAAGATAAAAAAGAAAAACAAGGAGCGCAAAATTTGAAATGCAAGAAAACGTCCAATGCTTTTATTAATGATATATGGAAATGACACACATAATGCCCTCACAAACAAAGCCACAGTGTCTCGGGTAAGGCACTGGGCCATAAAGTTTAAAAATTGTCTGTTACAAACTCAAGACAAAAGTCTCATTACTGGGTAATAAAAGAAATTGGGACGAAGTCCTTTGCCGTCCAATTGTTTAGTCCGCCATCGGTAGTTGGGTAGATCCAACTGTCAAACTCAGATTCTTCAACATCATCTTCAATGGCATTTACTCCTGAATTCTTGATAAACAGGGGAGGTCCTCTGATCCGTGCATGCCGTACAACCTTTTGAGCTTCTGCAGTGAAACCCAAACCAATCTTGTTAGTCTTATGTGCAAAATCAGGGAGTTGGCCCCAATTTGCACACCCACCTTTCTCGACAACAGCCCGGGCATCCTTTAGGGAAGTCATTTTCATTGGAGGATTTTCAGTAACAATTTCAGTTGATGCCATCGTCTGGGGCACTTCTTCAAAATGTTGAAACGGGGTCTCAATGAAATCCCCGTCCATCTCCATATATCGGAAATAGTTGAGGTGGCTCACCATGTACTCCTCCTCTCCTCGTACCGTAACAATTTTTCCTTTCACTGGGTATTTCAGCATCTGGTGAAGCGTAGAGGTGACTGCCCCAGCTTTGTGGATCCACGGGCGACCCAGCAAACAAGAATAAGATGGCTGAATGTCCATCACATAAAAAGTAGACGCGAAGATCTAAGAACCAACCTTAACCGGAATATCTACTTCTCCATGTACCATTCTCTTGGACCCGTCAAAGGCCCTAACTACAATGTTACTTGGCTTCAGCTCCAACCCTTCACAGTCCAACCGGTCTAAAGCTTTCTTAGGCAAAACGTTCAACGAGGACCCAGTATCCACCAATACGTGAGCTAGAGTAGTGCCCCTGCATTCAATGGAGACATGCATGGCATCATTGTGATTCTTCCCCTTAGCAGTCAAGTCTGCATCGGAGAAACCCAACCCATTATCTACTGTCAGACTAGCCACACAATCTTTAAACTGATCAGTTGATGTCTCTTGCGGCACATGTGCAGTCTTCAAGAAAGCAATCAGAGCCTTAGCATGGGCCTCCGAACACAACAATAAGCACAACATAGAGATCTTTGACGGGATTTTCCCCAGTTGTTCGACTATATTGTAGTCGCTCTTTTTTATGATCTTCAAAATTTCCTCTATCTCTTTTCTAGAGGCTTCAACAGTAATATTCTTTGTTGCCTCCATCTGGGCAGGCTCACCAGTGGTACCTTTGCTCCGAGTGTCAGCTGACTTGGTGACAGGGGTAAGAATTGGAACTTGAGCAGGGATAGTAGCAGATGTACTGGCCGGCGTAATAACAACAGGCTTCCGAGCAGTTGGTGGAGAGATTTCAGGGGAGAAAAGTCTTCCACTGCGGGTGACTTTACTAGATCCAACAATATTGCTGACGTCAATATCAGCCTCTTCAGTACTAAAATTTTTTTTAACCCCGTGATAATACACGTCGGCCCCATAGTGCCATGGGACAGCTTTATCTAATGTATAGGGGATAGGTCCAGGAACAGTGATGATCAAGGGAGCGATTCTTGGAATAGATGTAATTCTAGCAGGCTTTCTCGAGGAAGCCTTGGAAGAATTGTCGAAAATGGTGATTATAGCAACTTCTTCAACAGGAACCAAAGGAACAACAGTCTTCTCAAATAGAATTTCTTTGTTATCCATCAGGCGTTGGACACCTGACTTCAAAAGATGGCAACCGGTAGGTAGGACGGAACACAGACGGCAACCTTCGCCACAGCCTGAAAATAAACCGGCTAACAGAAGGTTCTTCTTTACAGTCATCAATGGAGTAGCAATGTCTTTCACAGAAACCATAAACGAGTCTTCCTCTACAGCATTCACTCCATGTTTGGGCATCGGAGCAGTCATAACATTGGGCCTTTCCGGCGCTTCGAACTCAATCTCTTTAGCATCAATTAAATCTTGTACTTTATCCTTCAGGACCCAGCAATCATTTGTGTCATGCCCCGGGCTATCAGAATGAAAAGCACAATGGGAATTCGGGTTGTACAACGGTGATGTTGTATTGGGATTCTTCGGGGCTTCCTTCGGAATCACCAAGTTAGTCTTTAACAACTGCGAAAGAATCTGAGACAGGGTCATATGGAGATGAGTGAATTCTCTTCGCGGCCTCTCGGCTCTTGGTTGATTGTTGTGTTGTGCGGCAACAGCAGGTCTTGATATAACAACCACATTGACTGCTTGGCGGAGCTCAGGTCTATTATAGCTCTTTGAACTGTAAACAACACTGGACTCCTTCTTAAAAGGCTTCTTTTTGGTACTTCATGAAGCACCCTTCTGTATTTTACCGCTCTTGATACCGGCCTCAACTCTTTCCCCGGTCATAATCAGCTCAGTAAACCCGGACGATGAACTTCCAATCAGATGGTTGAAATACGGACCAGACAAGGTCCCCAGAAACATATCCACTAACTCCCTGTCAGCCAGTGGGGGTTGTACTCTTCCAGCAAGGTCCCTCCATTTCTGAGCGTAGTATTTGAAACCTTTGCTCGCACCCATAGACATACCCTGAAGTTAGATACGCGTGGGAGCGAGGTCGGCATTATATTGGTACTGCTTGTAAAAAGAAGCAGGAAGGTCTTCCCAATTACGGATACTAGCTCCTTCCAGCTAGTAAAACCATTCAAGTTGAGTCCCTGAGAGACTATCTTGAAAGAAGTGGATCCAGAGGTTCTTATCAGCAGTGTATGGTTGGATCTTTCTAACATACGAGCAAAGGTGCAGCTTTGGACAAGAAACCCCGTCGTATTTAGCAAAGATTGGTGCTTTAAACTTGTGGGGAATCACCACCCCAGATGACAGACCTAAATCACCAAAGTCCACTCCAGGTACCTTCTGGATCTCCATCGCACTTAACCGGTCTTCAAGCTGTTTATACCTATCCTCAGCCGGAGGATACTAGTCTTCATCAAAGTTAGTCTCGTTGTCAGATACCACAGGGCTATGAGCCCTCCTTTCTTCTTGGTTTTCTCCCCCTCCAGATGAGTGGGATAAATTGACTTCATCTCGCAAATTGTTACCAAATCTACGACCCATGTTCAGGAGGACCGTCTTCTTCTTCTTCTTCTTATCCTTCAAGATAAGAGTCTTCAGATCTTGCTGACCCTTGGCCAAATTCATGAACATTTCCTGGAATTGGGCATTTTGAGCTTGTAGAGCCTTGATAGCTTGATCAGTTGATGTTTCAGCAGACATGATGTGCTGAAATAAACAGCGAAGAAGATGAGAAACATGTAATGGTTACCTATGATGAGGTGCATGGAATGAAATGTGTATGATATGATTTCAATGACGTCGAGAGATTCAAATTCGTAAACCAAAAGGAAACACACTTTTATTAGATAAATAACTTGAAACAATGTTTGACAAATGCCTTTAAGGCATTACAAAGAGAAAAACTGAAAAGTAAATCAAAACTAGAAATAACAAAAGACATCAGCGCTTCCATGGTCGTTTTTCATTGGTGCTGACATAATCATTGAGGACCTTCTCATTCTCCAACTGCCTTGTAAGCTTTAGAATCTTCCGCTCCTGTTCGTGATACTTTTCTCTATAAGTATCCCGTTCTTCTCTTAGCTGCATCCAAGACCTCTTTAATGCCTCAATGTCAGTAGGCATGTATGGATGGAGGATGGTAGGAGGAACCCCTTCTTCATCAGCAATCTCAACAATCACAGGCAAGACAGCTTCGTACGGCATTCCCAGCTTTTGGGCACGGATTCGAACCCATCAGAGATATGGTTCCATCGAAAGAGAGGTCTTCATTCCTAACTCGTGTGGATCATACCTGTGCACCCTGTCCCAAGCTCTTATGAACCTGCGGCGATGCTCTTCACTATCCCCTTGGAAGTCAAAGACAATGCTTGGCATCAGCAACTCATGAGGTCCTTCCCTCCTAGCTCGCCCAAATTGTCGTAAGGCCAGACAAGGATTATAGGTGATCCCTCCTCGAATTCCAAGTAGTGGAACATTGGGGTACTCCCTACAATGATCAATAATAGCTACATCTTCTATGTCTTTAGTGCTCCAGATAATGTCGGTGTGAGCGAGAGACATAATTCTGTAGGCCCAACCCATTCCTTCCTTGTTCTTCAAAACTGATTTGAGGAGGTGAGAAATAAACCACCTCGCCAGCAATGGTGCACAACACATAAGGGTTCCCCATTTCCGAGCAGTACGGGCATAAAGAGAGTGCAGAATGTCACCCAAGAGAGTGGGCACCGGATTACGGGACATGAAGATCTTCACTGCGCTCACGTCGATGAAGGAATCTAAGTTAGGAAACAACACCAAACCATAAATGAGAAGAGCCAGAATGTCTTCAAATGCCTGAAAGTCTAGACTGTCCCAGAACTGATTAGCTTGATCAACCAAGAACTTAGCCAAGAAGCCTTTTGTCCCACTTCTAGTCTCCCAGTTAGACATTACCTCAGCCTTTGTCAGGTGGAGGGATGAAGCAATCTCTTCCGGCCTAAGGACTTTCTCCGAACCTGTAAACGTGGTCTGCTCTAAAATAGAGATACCAAGTAGATTAGAGAATTCCTCCAGAGTAGGGACTAACTGATAGTCCGGGAAAGTGAAGTAGTGGTACAATGGATCAAAGAACTGGCACAAAACACTCAACATCTGCTCATCCATTTTGGAAGTGACCAAACCAAGGAGGGGCCCATGTCTTCTGACAAAAGAGGAAGTATCTAGAATCTTTGCTACCAAATCTCTAAGCTGAGTAGGAATCTGTACAAAGCTAGTCCAAATAATGTTTCTACGCATGGGTGCCATGACCTACAAAACAGAACAAAGATGAATCCCCTCTGTCTTGGAAATAGGTTAGTCTTGATGCAAGATGCATGCAATGTTATGATGCATGATGTTATGATAGAAACACACCACAAGTATTCACAGATAGCAAACATGGTAAGGGCAAACAAGTCACACAATAGCCCTTAGATTTCAGGCTGGCATGGAGTTTAGGTATTACCCTCTTTCAGCTTAGTTGGTTCAAACCTGTCCTAGTAATAGTAACTGGGTTCTAGAGGATCTCAATATCACTGACCACCCTCGATCGGTCATAATTCCAGTTTGGCAACCTTTTCTTGTGGCCAGAATCATCGCGAGAGTTTGGTCTCAATGAGTGTAGCATACTGCTATTGTTTTATGGCCAAGTTGGTCAATTATAGGTTCTAAGGTCAGTTGGTGCTTAATGACCCCTTAGAAGACCCATATTCTCCTTGTTCCACCACAAGGGATATCGGTACAAACTAAAGTACCACACCAACGTAGCTACTACTTCAACCGTATCAGTCTACACCGTACAGTTCGCTCACATTCTATTGCTACTTACCTAAAAGGTATCCCCCAGATCCAGGTTAGGATCTATAGTAACTCTGATTCAAACCCACAATGATAAAGCATACAAATCAAGCAATTGAAAACATTATAATAAACTATTCCTAAGGCAAACCCCACTTATAAAAATTCCCCAGTAGAGTCGCCAGTTCTGTGATACGGTGGGAAGAACTGACTGTTTTTGGAATGTTGGTTTGCATTTTGCGTTTGTTTTCGCAAAATGTCGCGGTAAGAAAGAGTCACCACCGACTTTTATTTTATCCAACAAGGAAAGGAAAAAAGCAACAGAAAAATTCCTTTTTTGAGATTATTTCTGAGTAAGGGGGGTAGATTATAGAAAGGGAAGGTATTAGCACCCTTTCTATCTGTATTTATCTACGGGCTCTTAGGTACTTGCTCATCATTTTCAAAATTGTTTTCTTTGTGTTTGTGCGCTTTGAAAGGTTTTTGTTTCAACTTCGATTAAACTCTTGCTTCTATCCTCAAGAGTGTAATGAAGTGTTTTGAAAAACTTTGTTTGAAAAGGAGTGTAAATGTGAAAAAAATTTGTTTTTGGATGAGCAAGTATCTAAGAACTATCTACCTACTCGAAAAAGGAATCGTTCTATGCTAATTTCCTTTAGACAATGTTATCTCACTATTAGCGAGTAGGTAGCACCGTCGTTGGAGTTTGAGGGTCAATTCGAATGAGGGACATACGGTCACCAAAGCAATGCTAGGACGCCTTAGCGGTAACCCTAATATCTTAGATCATTTGTTTGAGGCAACAATATCTGAGGCAACCATTTCGAGGCTACTATGATCTTTTAGACAAGAGGGCGACCTCTAAAATAACCTATACTCAATGACCGTGTACGAAGGCAACCAAGTGGGGTGTACCCTAGGAGTGCGCATGTGCGAGTGTATCGTTTTCAGTTATTTTTATCTTTGCACATGTTAAGGGTGATCTAATTTGATTTTAAGATTAAGCATTCATTCTTGTCATGCAAGCCCTATTATCAAACATCTAACAGTTGTATAGTTTGCAAAATTTAAATTGCGGAAATTAAATTACAAGGCGTCGGGTATTTACATCGCCAAAAGCAACCCTTTGAAAATAAAATAAAGCGGTAAAATAATTAAATGTCCTAATTAACTATTACATACCAGAAGCAGATACATTAGTTGAATAAAGAAAATAAAGCGCGACGTGAAATTAAATCGAATGCAAAACTTAGGGTTTTGACCCTTTTTAAAAAGAATGCTTTTTTGTTATTTTTTATTTTAAGAAAAGAAATTAATCCTAAAATTAAATACTAAATTAATTAATAAAATAAATTAATGGAAAAAATAATTAATGACATTTTTTTGGATTTTTTTGATATTTTAAGAAAGAAAATAAAAATAATTAAATGAATTAAAACCTAATGATTCTAATTGATTTTATTTATTTACAAAATAAATTAATGTTACCTAATTAATGTCCTAATTAATTCATTAGTATTTATTAAAAAAATTCTGAAATTTATTGGATAAAAAGTATTTTTGTGTTTTTTTGATAAATAAAGAAAATTGGTTTATTGGTTAGAAAATTAATTAAATAAAACAATTAAATTGAATAAATAAAAGTGTGAGGCAAAGAGAGTTTAGGCCTGTTTTTGAGGGTGTAGGAAGCAATTTTTCTTGGCCCATTAAGCTGGTCCGTTTGACCTTTGGGATTCCCTGCATGTGCACTGACTGAATCCATGGTATGCCCTCAAGATTTGACCACCAGATCTGGCCATCTGGCGCTTTGATTGGTGAGGGAGTATGGTAGATCTTAGGCTGGCATATGCACTGGAATATCTGAAAACAAATAATATCGAGAAAGGGGGGAACCTGGGATTCGAACCCAGGTCCTGAAGGGATATCCAATGCCAAGCTTACCATCACGCCATATTGTATTAATTGTTAGTATAACACAAAGAAATAATAATATAATAAAACAAAATCAAATGGTCAGAAAATATAAAAAAATGCACAATTATTTGAATGGTCCAATGGTAACATGACACGCATCGTCCCTGACCTCCAACCGTGGCTAAAACCCTGCAACACTTATAGCTACAGACGCTGGTCGTCACTACAAGTCGTGCTTGTTTCAAAATCCTCTACCGGCCATGAAAATGGTTTCTAGGATCATGGTTGAACTCATCATCTCCTTCTGATTACAACCATGCCCCTCATTGGGGCCAATTTTCCCTGAAATAAAAATCCCTAAAACCAAACACAAAACCCTAGTAATGGTGGTTCACGATACATAGCGCATAAATAAAATTGGTTATTACAAACAGTTTACAAATGATGTGGTGAATCAG
The DNA here is from genome assembly GCA_948472305.1 of Vicia faba. Classification (NCBI taxonomy): domain Eukaryota; kingdom Viridiplantae; phylum Streptophyta; class Magnoliopsida; order Fabales; family Fabaceae; genus Vicia; species Vicia faba. The sequence goes on along the minus strand of OX451737.1, from coordinate 1,119,160,997 downwards.
AATATGCCATTATTTTTTACAATGGATGTAAGAATAAGAGTTTCGATTTCAAGAACATGGTGAATCTGTGGGTTACTTACAGTGCACTAGGAGGTTTGAAAACGCGTGGTTTGGATTGGGTTAGCTTGTGAGAGTTTCCAGGAAGCGATTGGGATACGTCTCAAGTCTTGAAAATGTCTCTAACCTTGATTTCAAAGTCACACTTTTTTCTGGTTTTTGCAAGTTTGGTTCTGCCTCCACAATTGCTCTCTAACCATGATTCTTGTGCCTTTCGCTTACTTATGTATTGCACATTGTATTAGGGTTCTGTGATCGGTGGATCTGGAACTGACTGTTTAACGCTGGTTTCGCGAAATGTCGCGGTAAGCAAGAGTCGCCACCGTCTTTTATTTTCTCCAACATGGAAAGGACAAAAGCACAGCAAAATTCCTTATGAGAATGTTTCTCGGTTCGGGAGGTAGATTTATAGAAAGGGAAGGTGTTAGCACCCTTTGTATCCATGGTTATCCATGGGCTCTTAGGTACTTGCTCTTATGTGTTTTCAAAATGTTTGTTTGCTTTTCAAGTGTGAGTGGGTTTGAAAAAGTTTCTTTGAAAGTTTCAGATCGACTCTTGTATCAGTCCTCAAGAGTGTTTGAAAAATCGTTTTGAAAGCTTTTTGAAAAGTGTCGGTGTGAAAAGAGTTTTTAATTTGTTTTGAATTAGAGCAAGTATCTAGGAGTCATCCACCTACCCTAAGGAATTAGGCTGTGTAAATGTCCTTAAGGTAGTGCCATCCCACTATTGAGAGGTAGGCAGCACCACCGTTGGAGGTGTTCGGGTCAATTCGTTTGTAGGGACAGTGTGGTCACCAGAGCAACAGTAGGACACCTTAGAAGCTACCCTTATGTCATGTTCATGGACATAAGGACTTACTAAAACGTCCTATACTCGACGACCACGTTTCGAGGGGCAAGGCAACAGTGAGGCGTACCCTAAGAGTGGTGTGTGAATTTGTGTATTGTTTTCAGTTATGTTTTATCTTGTCATGCATTATGGTGATCTACGCTTTGATTTTATTTGGGCCATTCATTCTTTCATGCAAAATTTAGCAATTAAGGGGTGCGGAAATTAAAGTACGGAAAACGTAAATCCTACGCTATTACAAGGCGCGGGTCTATACATCGCCAAATCTTTACAAAGACCCGTTTTAAGTAAATAAGTGCGGAAAATAAAAAACAGTAAAAGGTCCTATTTACTATTACATATCCGGAGCAATTACATAATCGAACAAATTAAATATGCGCGAATAAAGAAAAGGGAATTAATTTTTTTGTCTTTTTTTGGTAACTAAATGAAATTGAAAACTAATTAATTATTTTAATTACAAGAAAATATTTTTTGATTTTTTTATATTTTTTATGAAATAAAATAGAAATAAAAAGAAACAAAGTTAAAGATTAACCTAAATCTAAATCTATTTTAATTATTAAAAGGAATGTTAAAATGGCCTAATTAACAACTAATTCAATTATGATTTATTTACAAAATAAAAATAATAATAAAAGTGTTAATTATATTTTTTTGCTTTTTATGAAAATGACTGATTAAATTAATTACTAATAACAAATAAAATAAAAGGGGTTAGAAATTAAATTAAAGAAATAAAATGAAAAGAAAGGAAAATGAACCCAAATGGAGGGGGTGCTGGGCCAACATGGGGGTGAAATGCTGAATCTGGGCCCATTAAGACAAAGGCCTCATTGACCTTTCTGCTTGTGTGTGCATCCATTGACTGAAGCATATGGTAAGCTCCTTTTGTGGCCTTTGGATATGCCCTGAAGACACCTGGCTTGTTGGATCTGTGAGGCCTATGATGAACCTCCTTTGGGGCGCTGCACAGGAAAGTCAAATGAAAAATAATATGGGAATTATGAGGGGACCTGGGAATCGAACCCAGGTCCCAGCGTTTACCAAACGGAAGCCTTGTCAGTTGAGCTATTTGCGCGTTTTGGATATAGAATGGAAAACAAATAATATAACATAAAACAAGAATTAGTGATGTGAAACAAAAAAAAGGCGCTGAAACTTTGAATGCCCCAATCATCATGAGCCACGTCCACCTTCTTCTCCGTTTGTCCCTGTAAAATAAATAAATAGCGGGGGTTTTAAACCCCCCCAAAACATAACCTGCAAAAAATAGCGAACAACTCATGCTTGCACATAAATTGAGCGCGAGGTCATGGTTATGTCCGTTTGGATATCACGAATTCAACCATGGCAGTTTGATGTCCCAATTTTACAGTATGGGGAAATCCCCAATTTGAAGCTTGAAAAACCCTAAAAAGTTTCAATGGTGAATCATGCTATAATGCATTAGAATGCAATTGAATCATCCTATTAGCTTCAGAAAGCCTCTAGAAACACAAAACAACAAAGAAAATGGGTTAAATGCTTATGAAACGTGATATACGATTTTGAAAAATGAAGCAAACCGGAAGAGGTCTATGGCACGATTTCTTGAATGATTGTGCTTGGTTCTGATTGCCAAAGCTTCCTAGGGATGCCAGGAATATGTTTGGATTGGAATGGAGGCTTGAGAGGCACTGCAACTAGGTTTTCAGATTTGCTTTTTTGCTTGAAAATTTGAAAATGCGTTTGGCCGTTTTGGAGCTTCTTAGGTCGTGAATTTTCTTGTGTTAGCTTGCACATGTATTATGTAATGTGTTTTGATCAGAATTAAAGCCAATAATGCAATGCATTCATGCTTGGGATTTTCCATAAACTCCATTGAAGCACTTTCCATTCTCGAGCCAAAATTTGAATTCTTGCTTCATTTAGACCTTTGCACGAAATTGGAATGATCATGATGATGTATCAAAGCATTTTAATAACAAGAAATATCCCCTTAATTAACTTCTTTGATTTTATTTGATTTTAAATGATTTAAAATGAATTAAATCAAATAAAATTAAATAAAAATGAAAAAATTAATTTTAAAACTTGAAATAATTTGTGGGACACGTGGGAAGCATGGCCAAGCTGAATCAAGTGGAAAAAGTGGGTCCCTTTTGTCAAAAATGAAGTTTCAAGGATAATTGGTTTTGGCCATTTCACAAAAATTTCCCAACTTCTCCAATGCATATCTTGCTCCATTTTGAAGTTATGAACATGTTCTTGGACATTTTGGAAAGGTCTTGAAGTCCTCTAACCAATGTCTTTGGTCCCATGTAATTTTGATTTACCAATCTCAAGCTATGGTCTTTGACTTAAAGTCCCTTTTTGTTGACTTTTGAAAATGACCTATAATGTTGAAATTGATAACTTTTTGTGAGAGCATTTCTTGGACTTGGAATGTGAAGATGAGTTGTAGGAAATGTCATCCCCTTCAAAATGAGCTTTGGATGGAATTTTTCTGATGAACCATGAAGAAGTTATGCCCTGGTCAATTTGCAGTTGACTTTTCAACTGTCCAAAAATAGAAACTTTTGCATCTTGATGATTTTTGAGCCATTCTTGTGAAATCATGGTCAAGACTTGACCAAATGATGATTGTGGCTTCAAAATGAGATGTTGACCAAAAATTTTGACTTTTGACTGCCAAATGACCATTTTGCCCCTGCAGTTGACTGTGGAGCAATTAGGGTTTTTGACTGTGCAACTTGACCTTGTGAGCCTTGAAACTTGACATGTAGGTGCTTGACAATGTTTATGAGCATATGGGACTTGATTGAGCCCCTTGAAAACCTCAACTTCCTTGCAGGAACCAAAACCCTAATTTGACTGGCTTATGAGGATGGTTGACTGTGTAGCCTTTGAGTAGACTTTGAATCATTTGAGGTGATGCTTGTCAAAACTTTGAAGATTATGGGAGGGCAAATTTTGGGGTACAACAATTGCCCCTGTTCAATCTTCTTAGACCTAAGGATGTAGATTGGCGTGTGTGCCTTTCGTGATCCGAAGGTGGAAGATGATTGAACACTAGAGTGCCCAGAAATTTGCACTCACATAGTAGAGTGTCAGCAGTGTGATGGCGGGAATGGGCTTGCAGATGCCATTTGGAAAGATGATGGATAGGGGGATGGGCTTATAGATGCCATCTGGGTGTCGATCGCGTAAGAGATTCCTTAGCGAGAACTTGCGTCCCTGAGAAAGAAAATAATTACCTGGCCTGTTACAGGAGTTGATCTTCAAACTCTTTATGTAGATGTGCCCTGGCTGGATACAGGAATCGAATCTTTAAACTCTTCAGACGTGCCCTGGCAGGATACAGGAATCGAGTCTGGTAATGTATTCGTCAACAGATACACCCTGGCAAGATACAGGAATCGGATCTTCGAACTCTTCAGACGTGCCCTGGCAGGATACAGGAATCGAGTCTGGTAATGTAGTCGTCAACAGATACACCCTGGCAAGATACAGGAATCGGATCTTCGAACTCTTCAGACGTGCCCTGGCAGGATACAGGAATCGAGTCTGGTAATGTAGTCGTCAACAGATACACCCTGGCAAGATACAGGAATCGGATCCTCGAACTCTTCAGACGTGCCCTGGCAAGATACAGGAATCGAGTCTGGTAATGTAGTCGTCAACAGATACACCCTGGCAAGATACAGGAATCGGATCTTCGAACTCTTCAGACGTACCCTGGCAGGATACAGGAATCGAGTCTGGTAATGTAGTCGTCAACAGATACACCCTGGCAAGATACAGGAATCGGATCTTCGAACTCTTCAGACGTGCCCTGGCAGGATACAGGAATCGAGTCTGGTAATGTAGTCGTCAACAGATACACCCTGGAAAGATACAGGAATCGGATCTTCGAACTCTTCAGACGTGCCCTGGCAGGATACAGGAATTGAGTCTGGTAATGTAGTCGTCAACAGATACACCCTAGCAAGATACAGGAATCGGATCCTCGAACTCTTCAGACGTGCCCTGGCAGGATACGGGAATCGAGTCTGGTAATGTAGTCGTCAACAGATACACCCTGGCAAGATACAGGAATCGGATCTTTAGTTGCGACCGTTGATGGTAATCATCTTGGTATTAACCCTTGTCCTGAAAAGACAAAACGTTAGTTGCATGCAATGTCATGATGTATGACATGCGTGATATTCTCAAAATAAGTGAGATTGTATGTTTATGATGCGTATATGCATGTTGTAGTGTATGAAGATGCGATGTTTATGAATGTATGTTTTCGTCTAGGAAAATAAATCCTTGACGGGTGCCGGGAAGTTGAATCCTGGGCTGACGTGGAAGAATAGAGCTTCGTTGTTTCCGTTGGGGATGATAGCTGCAAGAATACCGGTAGGAGAAGATGACTCTGTTGGGGACTAAACTTGGCGAATAGATTACTCTGTGGGGAGTGAATTCTGTGGGGAACGAGAGGTACTTTGCTGAGATGTTGATGATGACTCCGCTGTGAATACCATTGATAAGTTTTGTTGGAAGATGAACTCCGCTGGGGATCGGAAGAACTTCGTCGAGGACAATCTATCCGTGGTTATTGGCTGAGGATAACCCAGTTATATCCTGGTGGGGAAATAACCTTCTGAATAAAGTCGGAGACGCGTTCGTGCTCTGTGGGTGACAAGCTTCCAGAATCTACTGGGGATAGGCTTCAAGACCTGCTGGGGAGATTGGTTGAACTCTCCTGGGGGAAATTTTTTTTTTTGAGATGTACTGGGGAAGTGGCTCCACTGAATGTCTGGTATACCGCCGGGGAACAATCTTAGATCAAGACTGCCGGGGATGCTTGTTAGGAATGTTCGTATATTACGCTGGGGAATGTTGAGATATGCTGGAGGATACTCAACTTCCTTAAGGCTGACAGTAGACTAACTCTGCTTGGGGAGAGTATCATTGACTTGCTGGCTAACTCTCTGGGGAATTAATGATATCTTGGTTACATTCTCAGCTGAACTTACCTTGGTACCTTGGTGGACGGAGCAATTAGATCGCTTGGACAACTCATTATTGCCCCTGTTTCTAATGTTACCTGTAATTAATCCTTTGTTTCGTATGCAAATATTTATGAGTTAGCAATTAGTGTCAAATGCATATATCACAATTGAACATTGGACGTTCTTCGCAAAACAAAACAGAAAAAGGAAAAACAATTGGCAATTGATCTGAAAAGTGACTTTGTATTGATTTTTTTTAATTGCCTGTAAATAGGCGTTTTATGTACAAGAGGTTGACGTCCTAGTAAGAGAACGCTGCCGAACAACAGAGTTTATACAATTTTGTACAAAGAAAACAAAACAGTTGTGTGAAAAGAATAATCCCACTGGGTTCCAACTCTGCTATCGCCTTTATATCTTCGAGCGTCTCATCACTTGGTTGCTCGGTTGAAGATGAAGCTGACTGATCGATGCCGTCTGATCTTGACAGTTGATACCGGATTCTGGATGCAAGGTGATCCAATGAGACATAGTATTACGCTTTAATCCCTAATTTTTGCCTGGACCGCCCTTTCGGGTTTTCAGTCCACCGGGATACCCATTTTTGCCCAAGCCTCCTTTTCAGGTTTTCGACTTGCCGGGTGTACAGATTTTTTTCATTTCATCCCTCATTTTGCCCGAACCCTTTTGGTTCGCCGGGAAGCCCTAATTTTTGCCTAGGTATGTCAACCTAGCGGGTCTTTTATCATGCGTAGTATCTTTTTACTATGTCTGCATTGGCGGGGTGAGGAAGGTCGTCACCATCCATGGTGGTTAGGATCATGGCTCCTCCTGAGAACACATGTTTAACCACAAATGGCCCTTCGTACGTAGGGGTCCATTTGCCCCTGGGATCACTCTAAGGAAGAATGATGCGCTTGATTACCAGGTCCCCAACTTGATACTCTTGTGGTCTGACTTTCTTGTTAAATGCCCTGATCATCCGTTTTTGGTACGTCTGACCATGACAAATAGTAGTGAGTCTATTTTCGTCAATTAGATTCAACTGATCAAGTCGAGTCTGGATCCAGTCATCTTCGCTCAGATCTGCATCCTTCATTATCCGGAGAGAGGGTATTTGCACTTCAATCGGTAAGACTGCCTCCATACCATAGACCAAGGAAAAAGGAGTTGCCCCGGTTGACGTTCTTGCTGAGGTATGGTACCCATGAAGAGCGAACGGTAACATCTCGTGCCAATCTTTATAGGTCACTGTCATCTTCTGCACAATCTTCTTGATATTCTTATTCGCTGCTTCTACAGCCCCATTCATCTTCGGCCGGTAGGGAGAATAGTTGTGGTGTTGTATCTTGAATTGCTCGCAGAGCTCAGTGATTATCTTATTATTGAGATTGGTACCGTTGTCCATAATGATCCTTTCCGGGACGCCGTATCGACAGATCAGGTTGTGCCAAATGAACCGTGCCACAACATTCTTGGTTACAGTGGCGTAAGAAGCTGCTTCAACCCACTTTGTAAAGTAATCAATCGCCACCAGGATGAAGCGATGCCCGTTGGATGCCGTAGGTTTAATCTCGCCGATCATATCAATGCCCCACATAGCAAAAGGCCAAGGTGCTGTCAAGACATTCAGAGGAACTGGAGGAACGTGCACCTTATCTGCATAAATCTGGCATTTATGACATGTCCGAGAATGTTGGTAACAGTCAGCTTCCATAGTGGACCAGAAATATCCTGCCCGAAGGATTTTCTTTGCCATGGTATGTCCACTGGAATGTGTTCAGAAGGTACCTTCATGCAGCTCCACCATGATCCTTTCTGCTTCAATCTTATCCACACAACGCAGTAAGGTCGAATCATGGTTTCGCTTGTATAGAATGTCGTTGCTGAGGAAGAACTTTGCTGCGAACCTTCTCAGAAACTTCTTTTCGTTGACAGATGCACCTTCAGGGTATTCTTGAGCTTCCAAGTATCTCTTCACCTCATGGTACCAAGGTTTTTCAGTTACTACCTCAGCCTCAAGATCACAACAGTATGCCGGTTCGTCCAGTTTCCAGATAATGACCCGGGGAGCCTCATTGTCCCATTTGACTTTGAACATGGAAGACATCGTAGCTAACGTGTCCGCCAACTGATTCTCCTCTCTTGGGAAATGTTCAAAAGTTATCTCTGTGAAATGGGGGATCAATGTCAACACACATTCTTTGTAAGGAATAAGATTCGGATGTTTCGTATCCCACTCGCCTTTGATCTGATTGATCACGAGAGCGGAATCTCCGAAGACACTCAGAAACTTGATCCTTAAGTCAATCGCAGCTTGAAGACCCATGATGCATGCCTCATACTCCTCCATGTTGTTGGTGCAGTTGAAACATAGCCGGGCAGTGAGTGGAGTATGAGTGCCTTGAGGGGATATGATCACAGCACCGATACCGTTACCCAAAGCGTTGGAGGCTCCGTCAAAGTGCATAGACCATCGGGATCCTTCCTCAGGTCCTTCATCCGGTCCGGGTACTTCACAATCAGTCACAATCATGATGCTCTCGTCCGGAAACTCAAAGTTCATTGACTGATAGTCATCTACTGCTTGGTGTGCCAAATGGTCTGCCAATACACTTCCTTTGATAGCCTTCTGAGTCGTGTACTGGATGTCGTATTCCGTCAAGATCATCTGCCATCTTGCTATTCTCCCAGACAGAGCAGGCTTTTCGAATATATACTTTATTGGATCCATCTTTGAGATCAACAAGGTAGTGTGAGTCAGCATATACTGTCTCAGCCGGTGAGCAGCCCATACCAAAGCGCAGCAAGTTTTCTCGAGCAGTGAGTATCAGGTCTCACAGTCGGTAAACTTTTTGCTAAAGTAATAAATGGCGTGCTCTTTTCGGCCAAACTCGTCATGCTGCCCCAGCACACACCCCATCGAGCTGTCAAGTACTGTCAGGTATAGTATTAGAGGTCTCCCTTCAACTGGTGGCATAAGTATGGGTGGTTCTTGGAGATACTCTTTGATTCTGTCAAAAGCGGCCTGACATTCATCATTCCAACGTACTACCTGATCTTTCTTCAGTAGCTTGAAGATTGGTTCACAAGTAGCAGTCAGATGCGAGATGAATCGGGCAATATAATTCAGACGTCCTAGAAAGCCTCTGACTTCTTTCTCTGTCTTGGGAGCTGGCATCTCTTGTATGGCTTTAACCTTGGAAGGGTCCACTTGAATACCTTTGTCGCTTACGATGAATCCTAGTAGTTTTCCAGATCTTACCCCGAAGGTGCACTTGTTTGGATTCAATCTTAGCTTGTATAATTTCAGACGGTCAAACAGCTTCTGCAGATGGTCAAGGTGTTCCTCCTCAGTTTGGGACCTTGCGATCATATCATCGACATACACTTCAATCTCATGATGGATCATATCATGAAATAAAGCAACCATGGCACGTTGGTAGGTTGCCCCAGCATTTTTCAACCCGAACGGCATGACCTTGTAGCAGAAGGTGCCCCATTGAGTAACAAATGTAGTCTTTTCCATATCTTCAGGAGCCATCTTAATCTGGTTATAACCTGAAAAGCCATCCATGAAGGAGAACACCTTGTGCTGAGCGGTATTGTCAACCAGAACGTCGATGTGAGGTAGGGGGAAGTCATCCTTGGGGCTGGCCCTGTTCAGATCTCTGTAGTCAACACACATTCTGACCTTACCATCTTTCTTCGGTACCGGCACCACATTGGCAACCCACTGAGGGTAAGAAGTCACTGCTAGAAACCCGGCATCAAACTGCTTCATAACCTCAGCTTTGATCTTCTCGGACATCTCTGGACGCATACGGCGGACCTTTTGTTTAACTGGAGGGCAATATTCCTTGGTAGGAAGATGATGGACTACGATGTCGGTATCCAACCCAGGCATGTCTTCGTAAGACCAGGCAAAGATCTCCACATAATCATGCAACATCTGAATCAACCGTTGTTTCACGCTGAGCTCTAGATTGGCACCAATCTTGAATTTCTGTCTGTCTCAGTACCCAGATTCACCGTTTCCACTGGCTCTTCATGTGGCTGAATGGCCCTCTCTTCCTGGAGTAACAGTCTTGCAAGCTCACCCAGCACTTCGCAATCATCTTCACCTTCGTCTTCGGCTAAGTTGATCGGATTTTCGAAGTCATAACTAGCAGTAGCAGAGTCGTTACCAGTGAGATCCAGAGTGGATTGAAACCTGTATGGGTGAGTGTATGTAAATACAGCTATTTTGCAATATATAAAGAAATAAAGAAAGGGAGCGCAAGATTTGAAATGTGAAAAACGTCCAATGCTTTTATTCATGATATATGGAAATGACACACAAAAGCCCTCACAAATAAAACCACGGTGCCCCGGGTAAGACACCGGGCCAATAGAGTTTCAAATTATTGTTTATTACAAATCCAAAACAAAGAAGTTCATTACTGCATGACAAAAGTAACAGGCATGCAGTCTTTGGAAGTCCAGTTGCTAGGTCCATCTTCGGTTGTTGGGTATATCCAGCTGTTGAATTCAGATTCTTCTACTTCATCTTCATCCCCAATAGCATTTACTCCATGGTTAGGCATGGGAGCAGTCACCACATTAGGCTTCTCGGGCGCCTCAAACTGAACCTCCTTAGCATCAATAAGGTCTTGAACCTTATTCCTCAGAGCCCAACAATCATCTGTGTTATGTCCCGGGCTATTAGAGTGATAAGCGCAGCGGGCGTTGGGGTTGTACTTCGGAGATGCTGTGTTTACCATCTTCGGAGCTTCCTTGACTGTTACCAGGCTAGTTGACAGCAGTTGCGACAGGATCTGAGAGAGATTCATGCTGAGCCGAGTATACTGCCGTTTGGGCCTCTCAGCTCTGGGTTGGTTGTACTGTTGTGGAGTAGCAGCAGGCTTAGAAATAACCACCGCGTTGACAGCTTGGTGGCGTTCCGGTTTGTCTTGCCTTCTTGGACCATACACAGCACTTGCCTCCTTCTTGAAGGGCTTCTTTTCAGTATTGGAGGAGGCAACCTTCTGTATCTTCCCCGATTTTATACCAGCTTCGATCCTCTCACCAGTCAGGATCAGATCAGTAAACCCAACAGAGGAATTACCAATGAGATGATTGAAGAATGGACCAGATAGGGTCCCCAAGAACATATCCACCAGCTCTCGGTCCGTCAATGGTGGCTGCACCCTGCCAGCCAGGTCTCTCCATTTCTGTGCGTACTCCTTAAAACCTTCTCCCGATCCTAGCGACATACCCTGAAGTTGGGTACGCGTAGGAGCGAGGTCGGAATTATATTGATACTGCTTGTAGAAAGCAGTGGCCAAATCCTCCCAGTTACGGATGTTGGTTCCATCCAGCTGATAGAACCATTCGAGGTGAGTCCCTGAAAGACTCTCCTGGAAGAAGTGGATCCATAAGTTCTTGTCTGCTGTGTAAGGCTGGATCTTCCTTACATAAGAACGGAGGTGCATCTTGGGATAGGAAGCCCCGTCATACTTCACAAAGGCAGGCGCCTTGAACTTGTGTGGGATCACCACCCCAGAAGATGACCCCAAGTCTCCGAAATCCAACCCAGGCACACGTTGGATCTCCATAGCATTTAATCTGTCCTCCAGCTGTTTATACCGGTCCTCAGCAGGAGGGTACTGTTCATCATTGAAGTCTGTCTCAGTGTCAGAAACCACAGGACTAGGGACCTCCCTCCCTTGGTGACTGCCTTCTCCCACAGATGGAGTAGTCCTCTCAGCTTCATTTTGCAGCGTATTCCCGAGTCTGCGCCCAGTGTTGAATAGCACAGTCCTCTTCTTCTTCTTATTCTTCTTCAGGAGCAAAGCCTTCAGCTCTTGTTGTCCCTGGGCCAAGTTCATGACCATCTCCTGAAATTGGGCATTCTGGGCCTGGAGGGCCTTTATAGCTTGCTCGGTAGTGAGTTCAGGATTCATGATGCTTGAGTGCTGAAATAAACAGCAAAGGAGATTAAGAAACCTGTAGGAAAAAGGGCACCTGTAATGCATATGATGAATGAAATGCGTATGAATTATGTTTTCAAAGACAATCGGGAACCAACTTTGTAGACAAAAGGAACACACTTTATTAGATTTAAACTTTGGAATTGTTCAACAATTTGCCCTTAGGCGTTACAAGAATGAAAATACTGAAAAGGAAATAAAGCTGTAAAAGAAACATCCAAAGCCCATCAGTGCTCCCATGGCCTCCTCTTCTCAGTACGGATATAGTCATTCAGGGTTCGTTCGTTCTCCAATTGCTTGGTCAGCTTCTGGATCTTCTGTTCCTGTTCGTTGAACTTTTCCCGATAATAATCCCGCTCTTCCTGTAGTTGCGCCCAAGATCTCTTTAAGGTATCAACATCAGTGGGTATCTGAGGAGGGAGAACAGTTGGAGGAATCCCATCTTCATCAGGACTTTCAAGAACGATAGGCCTGACAGATTCATATGGCATACCTAAATTTTGAGCACGGATGCGGACCCACTTGTAATAGGGTTCCATTGGTAGGGAAGTCTTCGGTCCCAACTCTTGTGGGTTAGCTTTGTGAATTCTGTCCCAAGCTTTGATGAATCTACGACGCAGTTCGTCACTATCTTTCTGAAACTCAAAACTGATGTGAGGCACCCGCATCTCATGAGGCCCTGCTCTTCTGGCTCTTCCAAACTGACGGAGAGCTAAACATGGATTATAAGAGATTCCGCCATGAGTGCCAATCAATGGAACATTAGGATACTCTCCGCAACGATCAATAACAGCTACCTCATCCAAACCTCTGAGAGTCCAAATGATGTCACCATCAGTGAGAGACATTAACCTATGAGCCCAGCCTCTTCCTTCTTGGTTCTTTAGCACGAACTTGGGGAGGTGCGAAATAAACCACCTCACCAACAAAGGAGTACAACACCATAGAGTTCCTCGTCTTCGGGCAGTACGAGCATAGAGTTGTTGCAGGATATCACCCAAGAGAGTGGGTATAGGGTTCCGAGACATAAAGATCCTTATGGCAGTGACGTTAATGAAGTTATCAGGATTAGGAAACAAGACTAGACCATAGATTAAGAGAGCCAGAATGTCCTCGTGCACCCTAAAGTCTAAGTCATTCCAGAAACTGTTAGCTTTGCCAATCAGAAACTTAGCCAAGAAGCCCTTAACTCCGCTTCTAGTCACCCAGTTGTCCATCACTTCCTTGTTGGTCAAAGGAAGGGTTGCTGCAATCTCCTCAGGTCTAAGAGACTTTTCCCAACCAGTGAAGGGAGTCTGGTCTAAGATAGGGATGCCAAGCAAATCAGAGAACTCTTCCAGGGTAGGGACCAGCTGGAAGTCTTGAAAGGTGAAGCACTGGTACAGAGGGTCATAAAACTGGGTCAGGACACCCATCAGTTGTTGATCCCACTTTGCAGTGACTAAGCCGAGAAGAGAACCATGCCTCTGGATGAAGGAAGTGGTATTTGGAATTCTGCTAACCAACTCTTCAAGCAGCTCAGGTGGGTGAACAAAGTTGAACCGGATAGTATTCCTTTGCATAGGCATCATGATGTCCTACAAAACAGAGCAAAGGTGAAACCCTCTTGTCTTTGAAATGGTCAGTCCTTATGCAGGATGCATGCAATGTTTATGATGGTATGATGTTATGATAAAGCACACCACAAATATTCACAAAGGCAAACATGATAAGGCACACAAATCACACAAGACAAGCCCTTAGAGTTTAGGCTAGCATGGGGTCTAGGTATTACCCTCTTTCAGTTTGTTGGTTAAGACCTGTCCTATCAGAAGTAATCGGGTTCTAGAGGATCCCAATATCACTGACTACCCTCAATCGGTCATAACTCCAGCATCGCAACCTTTTCTTGCGGCCAGAACCATCACGAGAGTTTAGCCTCAATGGGCGTAGCATACTGCTACTGTTCTATTGGCCAAGTTGGGTCATTTAAGGTTCTAAGGTCGGTTGGTGCTTAATGACTCCTCAGAAGACCCATATTCTCCTTGTTGCGACACAAGGGATATTGGTACAGACCAAGGTGCCACACCAACGTAGCCACTGCTTCACCCATGTCGGTCTACGCCGGACAGGTCCCTCACAGCTTATGCTACCTAACAGGGTATCCCCCAGATCTGGGTTAGGATCTATGTAACTCCGATGCAACCCACAATAGTAAAGCAAACAATCCAGACAATTGAAAACACAGTTATGAACTATCCTAAGGTACACCTCACTTTATAAGTAAATTTCCCCAGCAGAGTCGCCAGTTTTGTGATCGGTGGATCTGGAACTGACTGTTTAACGCTGGTTTCGCGAAATGTCGCGGTAAGCAAGAGTCGCCACCGTCTTTTATTTTCTCCAACATGGAAAGGACAAAAGCACAGCAAAATTCCTTATGAGAATGTTTCTCGGTTCGGGAGGTAGATTTATAGAAAGGGAAGGTGTTAGCATCCTTTCTATCCATGGTTATCCATGGGCTCTTAGGTACTTTCTCTTATGTGTTTTCAAAATGTTTGTTTTCTTTTCAAGTGTGAGTGGGTTTGAAAAATTTTCTTTGAAACTTTCAGATCGACTCTTGTATCAGTCCTCAAGAGTGTTTGAAAAATCGTTTTGAAAGCTTTTTGAAAAGTGTCGGTGTGAAAAGAGTTTTTAATTTGTTTTGAATTAGAGCAAGTATCTAGGAGTCATCCACCTACCCTAAGGAATTAGGCTGTGTAAATGTCCTTAAGGTAGTGCCATCCCACTATTGAGAGGTAGGCAGCACCACCGTTGGAGGTGTTCGGGTCAATTCGTTTGTAGGGACAGTGTGGTCACCAGAGCAACAGTAGGACACCTTAGAAGCTACCCTTATGCCATGTTCATGGACATAAGGACTTACTAAAACGTCCTATACTCGACGACCACGTTTCGAGGGGCAAGGCAACAGTGAGGCGTACCCTAAGAGTGGTGTGTGAATTTGTGTATTGTTTTCAGTTATGTTTTATCTTGTCATGCATTATGGTGATCTACGCTTTGATTTTATTTGGGCCATTCATTCTTTCATGCAAAATTTAGCAATTAAGGGGTGCGGAAATTAAAGTACGGAAAACATAAATCCTACGCTATTACAAGGCGCGGGTCTATACATCGCCAAATCTTTACAAAGACCCGTTTTAAGTAAATAAGTTCGGAAAATAAAAAATAGTAAAAGGTCCTATTTACTATTACATATCCGGAGCAATTACATAATAATCGAACAAATTAAATATGCGCGAATAAAGAAAAGGGAATTAATTTTTTTGTCTTTTTTTGGTAACTAAATGAAATTGAAAACTAATTAATTATTTTAATTACAAGAAAATATTTTTTGATTTTTTTATATTTTTTATGAAATAAAATAGAAATAAAAAGAAACAAAGTTAAAGATTAACCTAAATCTAAATCTATTTTAATTATTAAAAGGAATGTTAAAATGGCCTAATTAACAACTAATTCAATTATGATTTATTTACAAAATAAAAATAATAATAAAAGTGTTAATTATATTTTTTTGTTTTTTATGAAAATGACTGATTAAATTAATTACTAATAACAAATAAAATAAAAGGGGTTAGAAATTAAATTAAAGAAAGAAAAACGAACCCAAATGGAGGGGGTGTTGGGCCAACATGGGGGTGAAATGCTGAATCTGGGCCCATTAAGACAAAGGCCTCGTTGACCTTTCTGCTTGTGTGTGCATCCATTGACTGAAGCATATGGTAAGCTCCTTTTGTGGCCTTTGGATATGCCCTGAAGACACCTGGCTTGTTGGATCTGTGAGGCCTATGATGAACCTCCTTTGGGGCGCTGCACAGGAAAGTCAAATGAAAAATAATATGGGAATTATGAGGGGACCTGGGAATCGAACCCAGGTCCCAGCGTTTACCAAACGGAAGCCTTGCCAGTTGAGCTATTTGCGCGTTTTGGATATAGAATGGAAAACAAATAATATAACATAAAACAAGAATTAGTGATGTGAAACAAAAAAAAGACGCTGAAACTTTGAATGCCCCAATCATCATGAGCCATGTCCACCTTCTTCTCCGTTTGTCCCTGTAAAATAAATAAATAGCAGGGGTTTTAAACCCCCCCCCCCCCCCCCCCAAAACACAACCTGCAAAAAATAGCGAACAGCTCATGCTTGCACATAAATTGAGCGCGAGGTCATGGTTATGTCCGTTTGGATATCACGAATTCAACCATGGCAGTTTGATGTCCCAATTTTACAGTATGGGGAAATCCCCAATTTGAAGCTTGAAAAACCCTAAAAAGTTTCAATGGTGAATCATGCTATAATGCATTAGAATGCAATTGAATCATCCTATTAGCTTCAGAAAGCCTCTAGCAACACAAAACAACAAAGAAAATGGGTTAAATGCTTATGAAACATGATATACGATTTTGAAAAATGAAGCAAACTGGAAGAGGTCTATGGCACGATTTCTTGAATGATTGTGCTTGGTTCTAATTGCCAAAGCTTCCTAGGGATGCCAGGAATATGTTTGGATTGGAATGGAGGCTTGAGAGGCACTGCAACTAGGTTTTCAGATTTGCTTTTTTGCTTGAAAATTTGAAAATGCGTTTGGCCGTTTTGGAGCTTCTTAGGTCGTGAATTTTCTTGTGTTAGCTTGCACATGTATTATGTAATGTGTTTTGATCAGAATTAAAGCCAATAATGCAATGCATTCATGCTTGGGATTTTCCATAAACTCCATTGAAGCACTTTCCATTCTTGAGCCAAAATTTGAATTCTTGCTTCATTTAGACCTTTGCACGAAATTGGAATGATCATGATGATGTATCAAAGCATTTTAATACAAGAAATATCCCCTTAATTAACTTCTTTGATTTTATTTGATTTTAAATGATTTAAAATGAATTAAATCAAATAAAATTAAATAAAAATGAAAAAATTAATTTTAAAACTTGAAATAATTTGTGGGACACGTGGGAAGCATGGCCAAGCTGAATCAAGTGGAAAAAGTGGGCCCCTTTTGTCAAAAATGAAGTTTCAAGGATAATTGGTTTTGGCCATTTCACAAAAATTTCCCAACTTCTCCAATGCATATCTTACTCAATTTTGAAGTTATGAACATGTTCTTGGACATTTTGGAAAGGTCTTGAAGTCCTCTAACCAATGCCTTTGGTCCCATGTCATTTTGATTTACCAATCTCAAGTTATGGTCTTTGACTTAAAGTCCCTTTTTGTTGACTTTTGAAAATGACCTATAATGTTGAAATTGATAACTTTTTGTGAGAGCATTTCTTGGACTTGGAATGTGAAGATGAGTTGTAGGAAATGTCATCCCCTTCAAAAAGAGCTTTGGATGGAATTTTTCTGATGAACCATGAAGAAGTTATGCCCTGGTCAATTTGCAGTTGACTTTTCAGCTGTCCAAAAATAGAAACTTTTGCATCTTGATGATTTTTGAGCCATTCTTATGAAATCATGGTCAAGACTTGACCAAATGATGATTGTGGCTTCAAAATGAGATGTTGACCAAAAAATTTTACTTTTGACTGCCAAATGACCATTTTGCCCCTGCAGTTGACTGTGGAGCAATTAGGGTTTTTGACTGTGCAACTTGACCTTGTGAGCCTTGAAACTTGACATGTAGGTGCTTGACAATGTTTATGAGCATATGGGACTTGATTGAGCCCCTTGAAAACCTCAACTTCCTTGCAGGAACCAAAACCCTAATTTGACTGGCTTAGGAGGATGGTTGACTGTGTAGCCTTTGAGTAGACTTTGAATCATTTGAGGTGATGCTTGTCAAAACTTTGAAGATTATGGGAGGGCAAATTTTGGGAGGGCAAATTTTGGGGTACAACAGGTTCAAACTTCTGTCCAAATCTCCCTCTATCAATGATTTTGATGTGGATTTTATTTGCCTTTACAAACTTGCCAAATTTGATCTAAATCATATCTTCTTGTGCATAATGGCCTTGATACGAGTTTGATGGCAATGTTAGCTGTAGTTGGAGCCTGAAATAACCAGAAAATCATTTGTTATCAATGCCTTAGATTTTATGTGATTTTATTTGATTTAAAATGAATTAATTCAAATAAAATTCAAATTAAATAATAAAAATATGATATGGACACATGGCCAAATCTAGAGCACGTGGGAAACAGGGAAAACTCAAAACAAGTGAAAAAGAATGGGCCCATTTGGAAAATTTTGAATTTTTGGGGATAGTTGACTTTTGGCAATTTTGCAAAAAAGTCCAACTTCAACAATGCATAACTTCTTCAATTTTGAACTTTTGGAGGTGTTCTTGAACTTTTTAGAAATCTTGAGATGTCCTATAATCAACCCTTTTGGTATTATCTTATTTTGATATTCCATTCTCAAGTTATAAGCTTTGACAAAAAAGGTGTTTTTGTTGACTTTCAAAAAAGACCTATAATGTCAAAATTCATAACTTCTTGTGAGTGCATATTTTGATCTTGGGGTATGAAGATGGATTGTATGGAATTGCATCCTCTTAAAAATTAGATTTGGATGGGTCATTTCTCATAAATTATGAGAAAGTTATGCTTGGTCAAAGTTGAGTTGACTTTTCTTGCAAAACCCTAATTTAGCAACTTTTGAATCTTGATGAATTGTGAGCAATCCTTGATGAATCATGATCAACCCTTGATAAAATGATGAAATATCCCTCAAAATGATAATGCTGACAAAAAATATTGAAGTTTGACTATTTGTAGTTCATAGTTGACTTTTGCCCTAGCACAGTCGACTTTTGGACCTTTGAGCAATTGACTGAGCAAACTTCCTCTGCAAGGCTTGAAATTTGACATGGATGATCTTGAGAATATATTAAGACATTGGGGAGAACTTGAGGTAATTTGGACTCAAGGATCTTGATGCAACACAAAACCCTAATTTGGGGTAGACTGCCTTAGGAGAGAGCTTGTCTGACCAACCTTTGAGCAACTTGGAGATTTTTCTTGCAATGTTTTGAGAAATATGGGAGGGCAAATTTTGGGGTACAACAATAAGAAAGTAAAGATATGAGAATAAATGATAAAACATAACACAAAGATGATAACACAACAAGTATCAAAAGAAGAATAATGATGGTAACACACCAAAATAAAAGATGATAAAATATCAACAAAGCAATCACATAGGAATATACCTAAACCAATAAGAGAGGAGATGATAAAACATCACACAAAGATGATAATACATCTAGTATCAAAGATGGGGGTGTATGATGAAACACCAAGCACATATATATTAAGATGACAAAACATAAAGTCTTAAAGAAAATTGAAGGATGATAAAACATCAATAAACACATAAGCCAATGTGATAGAACACATAAGAGATAGAGATCTCATAAACGAACTTGAAGAAGTGAATAAGGAAAGTAAGAGAGAAATGATAAGAAATAAAAGAGGCATGGAATAAAAGAAAATAAATGTATAACACAAGTTCTGGTCTTATCATGTTAAACACCTTAGGCTACCCTAAACATATCAACATGGGTCAAGCGGTAGAGGAAATTACCTAAATAGGCAAGTAGAAGTGCAAGTGTGCATTTAGAAGACAAAACTTAAACACATGTCAAAAGCATCAACCAAAATGAGAGAAAAGAGGTGGATACCTAAGTCTAAACATGCTTCAAGACATCACAAATTATCAGCAAGAGATTACATGTTAACAAACATGCTCTTAAACAAACAAGTAGGCATAGTAGAAAGAGATGAAGTGTAGATAAGTGACAAGATAAGACTTGTATCTCAAGTAAGTGGAAAACCATGGATAGACAATCATATGGCATCAAGAGGACATAAATAAGATGTGAAGATATCCCTAAGGTTCATGCTTCAAGGGTATGGATGTAGGAACCATAAAAAGAGAAAAATTAGGCAAATACACTAGCTAGTGAAGACTTAGGAATCAAGTGTCTAACATATCATGTTATAAGGAAGTGAGGTGAAGTGAAAGGTATTAGTAAGTGATTTTAAGTGTGACTCCATTTTTTACACGTTTCTATTAACTAATTGGTTCATCCATACCATCAGTAGGGTTTGTAAGACCACGACTGATCCAAAAAGGAATGAATGGAAAAAGCAGCATGTCGTATCAATGGTGAATTCAAAAAAAAATCATTCATATTGGATCCAACCAATCTTTTTCTTTGAATTGTTGGCTGGGAACAAATGAATTTCGTTGGATTGGATTAATAAAGGGATAGAGCTTAGCTGCTCGAATTATAGGGAAACAAAAAGCAACGAGCTTTCATTTTTTATTGGAATGATTATCACATCTAGTTATACGTTAAAAAAGGATTAGTTCTTGCTGTGGAAAAAGTTTTCCCCAACAAGTCAGAAGTGAACACATGAGAAATTATCACATAAACATACTTGAGAAAGATTCACATCAAAGTCATACAATGAAAGGATCAAAATCATCCCTAAGTGGATATAAGTCCTCATGCATTGATAACAAGCAAAGAAATTAGAAAAGAAGTTGTAATATGAAGAAGAAGAAGAAGAAGAAGAAGAGGTAAACATAGACATGTTATACACTTAGTATAAATATCATGGTCAAAGAGACATTCAATTAGTTATTGAAAACATGGTTCAAACATCAAGGTACATAAACAGGCATCAATCAAAGTTGTGATGTGAAAGGGAAACAAGTATGTGATTAATTTAACATGGTATAATGTGTCAAGTATAAGTGAAGTCAGAAGCAAACACTAGAGTTTAACACACACCATTGATCTATAAACACCCCTAAGGTATCACTACTAAAGCACATACAAAGGTTAGTGCAAGACTTGGTCAATATCATACCCTAACATACTCCTAAAGGCAAGTGAAGCACAAAAAAAGGATAAATGAAGAAGGAACATGATTAGAGGGTGTCAAAGAACATAGGTCAGTATAAAATGGCCTATATTATCAAACATTCAAACATCACAAGCATAGGGAGAAAGTTGCATACATAGCACACAAGGAAAGTGACTAAAGGGGACAAGTAAACATGTTCAAATTTAAGCAAGTAAAGATCAAATGATGAAAGAATAATTGAAGAATTATGGAATGTATGACTTGTGGAATAATTTAACTCAAGATGAGGTTCAAGGGTAACCAATGAAGAAGATGAAACTTCACGCACAAACAAAGTCACATGACTTGATGAACAACATCATTCAAGATGGATGATACTTGTCTTAAATCAAACAATATTGGTGAATATCAATTGAAATAAGGTGATACTTATAGGTCATAGGGAAATATAAAGGTCCCTCCTAAAGTATCCATCATGATTTTGAAGCAATGTCATCAATATAACATACTCAAGTGTCATGATAAACTAGCAAAAGATGTAGTCTCTAATGCATACAAGCAATGTGATCTAAATAGACCAAGGTTGACGTTCTTAGATGTTATGGCAGTAGCCAACATCAAGATACATTAATGATACATAGCACAAGCGCTCATGATACCTGAAGGGGTGAAAGACTGGTACACCGAGGATAAAGTGACCTTGCTGGGGGGCCAATCCAAAGTTTTTAGCAACTCCAATGGGGAAAAAGGGAAACAACAATGGCTCATGTTTCAATGCATGTTTGAGTTTTTTCTATGGAGTAATGTTCCAATAGAGAATGGAAACAATACACTTTGAGGATGTAATGCGATAATGCATGATTCTGCCAAAGAAATGAAGAAGATTTAAGGAACCACTGGAGAGAAGCCCTTGAAAAGCCAAAACTCTGTGGGGAGTAAAAAACTGGGTAATCGGTAAATACGGGCTATAAACTCTGAATGGAGTTGCAAAAATAATTACAAACTCTACTGGAGTAGATCAGACCAAAAATGTAAATTCTGAGAAGGTACACCAATGGAGATTGGGCGTTGCTAGGGAGGACACCAATATATATCAAAATTCTCCTCTGACTGCTCGGGGAGTAATTTATCAACCTCTCGTCGGGGATGAGAAAAACTCGTACTACTGGGGATCTGAAGACTCATGCTGGAGATAAGAGAACTTAGGAACATGACTCTTGTTGGATATAAGGTAATCTCTGCTTAAGAATCATTCAGAAAAATATGCTATTGTTGGAGATACGAGAATCTTTAATCAACAAATCTTGATAGAACAATTCTGATGGGGATTTAAGAATGATCTTCAATAGGAATGAGCCATGTCAGAGATATAGGATCCTCAGGTTAGAGTCCATGGTAGCGTACTTCTCTGGGGATATGAAACTTATCAGCAACCATGATCAAACTCTACTGGGGAAAATGGAGAATCCTTGCATAAGAACTTTCAATGAAACGGCTCAGCTGGGGAAATGAGAATTCCCGAGTAAGAGATCTCAATAAGGCAACTCCGTTGGGAAAATGAGAGACCTTGAGCAAGAAATCTCAGAAAGTAGACTCTTCTGGGGAGTGAGATAATCTTCAACATGTCTTAGCCGAGGAAAAGGAATAATCTCAAATAGATTTGGCTAGTGGATGTGAAAAATTTCTTAGCATAAGGAATCTCAAAAGAATGCTTCTCTTGGGGGGGAGAAAATTATTGGATATGAAATATTTGTGAAGCGACTTTGTTTAGGAAATAAGAAAATTCTCAACCAGAAATTTCGGTTGGGGAAAGAAACTCTACTTTGGGGAATAGACATTCTCCAAATGAGCACAACTTAACACACACATTTGTTAGGGAATAAAGATTTTATACCAAGAAATCCCATTAATCACAACTTTCAGGCGAAATATTTTCCGCTAGGCGATGCTGGGAGAAGAAAAATTCAAGTTTTGTTAGGAAATCATCCAAGAATTCTAGTTAGTCAAACTCTCTTCTTAGGCAGACTCACTGGGGAAAAGTAGAAACTTCAGTGATGCTGGAGAAATGACCCAAGTTGGGGATACCTTAGTCATCTGGAAAGATGTTGTTCTGGTATTGGAAAATTACACATGAGCGATTGAATGATAGTTATTAAAAAACAAATCGCACCGAACATGCCCTAGGTATATCATAAAGGAATTTCACTTAAGAAGGTCCTTGTAGAAACATGGTACCATACTGACCTGAGAAGATTTCCCCAGTGTACCTTAAGCTCTAAATAGTTCTCTTACACAATTGGTTCATGGAGAGATTTGTTGAATCCCGACATAACTGCTTCAAATTGATTTACCTTTGAAAAGATTTGCCTCGAGAGGACTTCTTGAGATATGTGCTGAAATTCTGGTATGACAGAACTCAGATGTCCTATGACATGTAGAGACATATGATCTGAATTATATATTACAAAAAGGTATAAACAATTAAAAACCAGTACTGGAAAGCATAAATAACACACACGAATTGTTAACCCAGTTCAGAACAACCTTCCTACTCTAGGGGCATACCAAGTCAGGGATAAGTCCACTAAAATAGTATCAATTCATAGACCCTACAACAAACCTCCAATTTACAGCCTAATCACTTAATCACTACCCTTTCTATACTTCTATCTAATACTCACCAAGATATGAGGCCCTCCTCAATCCCTCATCAATCACAGTCACCGATTGGATCAAAGTAGGAAGACACACTTCCATGACATCAAAATAGAAGACACACTTCCATGACAATACCTAGCCAAGACTCTTGACTAATAACCCAACTTGGAGTTTCTTACAAGCTTCCTCATAGAAAAATACTCAACTCATTACCTACAAGTTTCTGAGCAAGAACACAGTGACCATCTCACAGCCTGAGTGGTTCACTTACACTAACTCTCCTAGAGAGTGGCTACGGACTCAACCCTAATGATTACATCTTTACAATTCTCGGCTGGTACATAATCCTAGGTTACAATGCTTTTATTTATAACCTATACCCGAGTAATTTAGACCTTCAAAACACGGCTCTTTGGCTGTTACATATCTGCAGAAAATTCTACTACAAAATAGGTCTTCAATCAAATATTCCTAAATTATCTCCATATTTAGAAAGCCAATATTCTTTCACATCATTATTGATTCTTATTGAACTACAAATCAGCACCGCATAGGATAATATAATATCCTCAAAGTATATCTTGTCTTTGTGACTTAAAAGAATATAACACTCCAGTTCAGATCAGGCGTGATGTGGAATGCTCCTTCATAGGACATCTTATCCAACATGTTGTTCTAGATGTTGAAACACTTCAACTCAACATGTCCTAACGTAAAATAGGACTTCTTGCTTTACCTATTCTTCATAGTAAGTAATCACATCCTATTTTACATATTGATGCTCTATTAGTTTTATCAGACATAATGCCAACCATAAAAATAGAGAATTAACAATCTTCCCCTTTGCCTTATTTTGGCTAAAAATAATTTACATAACCTTTTGCATAAGTACATAACTCAAAAGTTAAACAATACATTCAGTTAGCAGTAGTCATAAACTAAAAACAACATAAGTAGTCAGTCTTTAGTCTTCACACATTTGACAGTCTTCAATATTTCAATGTCTTCAACCATGATGTCGCAACATAATCAATAGGACTTCTTTATGAAAGTCCAACACATATTTTCTCCCCCTTTTAGCCAGAATATTACAAAGGTATCAAGGAGAAATAGTAAACTCAGTCTGATTGATGTCAGAACATCAAATCCAACATCAATTCACAGTAGCTCTAAACATTTCCATTCCATATTCAAAAATCACAGCCACCACAGACCGCTTCTATTCATGTTCAGCCGAACCAATCCATTACGACCAATACATTATGATGTCAAACCCAAAAACATTCCTCATAGGCTGAATTCACTCCCCCTCAATCTAGAAATGTTCCTCACAGGGGGATAAGTCTTCCTCTAAAGGAGCACAAGAAGAAACTTAAGAAGCACCCAGCCACTTATCTGAGAAACACGTTTGATGACACGGGGGACCTTACTGTTACTCTTGAATAACTCAGAACACAAGACACAATTGTGTTCATAACTCAGTTCACAAGACAAAAAAAATGCTCAAAAAGGGCCATACACAGAATAGGACATCCTATTCGACATTTTTGCAAAATAACTGAAAAAATAGACCTCCGATTTATCAACATCTAAACAATACCTTTCTCCCCAGAATTTTCCTAAACATGACAAACTAACCCTTCACAAAGCCAGACTCAAACATAACTCACCCATACTCGGACAAAGGACATGAGGGAAATGTTTGAACACAAACAACCACAAGAAGAAGAGAAAAAAGACCTCTATAAATACCCAAGCAATGTCATAGGAATTAACGATTTCAGACTTAGTCAATGGTCTTAGTCAAAAGTGAAATTTGAGAAACAAAACCAAAAGCAAATGCAACTTCCAAAAACAGCTTTTAACTGCCTTCTTAACTGATTCTTCTAGAAAAAGATATTTCCCATAACAGCTCATGCATAGTCAAAAATAATGTTTTACACTCCATTCTGACGTGTAGAGATTGCACCATCCATAAAACTTCCTTGTTTGGCTTAAGGAGAAAACATCTCCTGATCAATGTTCTGACATCCGGTCAGACATTATCTTCTTCCTCTTGTAAACACACACTTGTGACCAAAACAACTT
The DNA here is from genome assembly GCA_948472305.1 of Vicia faba. Taxonomy (NCBI): domain Eukaryota; kingdom Viridiplantae; phylum Streptophyta; class Magnoliopsida; order Fabales; family Fabaceae; genus Vicia; species Vicia faba. The sequence goes on along the minus strand of OX451737.1, from coordinate 1,119,135,540 downwards.
CTTAGCCTAATCCTTTCAAGGAAATCACAAATCAAAATATACAAATCTAAAACATGTGACAACCTCATTAAACCAATACTTCTGATAGAGTCCTTCCAACACACATAACAACATTCAATAATCTAATGCATAACATTGTGTTTGACATTATTACCTCATAAGTTGTTTAACATCTCCACAAGCTTAACTCCCCCTGTCATGGATAAAAAATGCTCCTACTGAAGAACAACTATTCGAGTACTAGAAGAGAACATGTGAGAGACTTCGTGCTCTTCAGCTCCACATAACTACTGAACCCTTCCACACATGTTGCCATGATTCTTAGAATGCCAAGACATTATGCACTCTACTCCAACAAAATCTTAGTTTGCTTAAAAGCTTTACTGATACTCAGACAAACACCCTGACTAGAAGAAGAATACCTCCAAAACAAACATTCAGATCAGACCTCAGTATCTGATAACCTTCTTATGTCCTTGCATTCACTAGAAATTGTTGATACTAATGAAGACTTCAACATATAAAACATACATTATCCAAGCATACTACTTTAGACATGATCAGAATTTTCACTTTCTAATCCACATAGTCAGAACTCCATTTTCTGACAATAATGTTGATCCTCGATCCTCCATAACCATAATCCCAGACCTCAAGAAATAACGTTATAACATCATTTAGGACATCAACATTTCTTCAAAGAACCCAATCAATTGGTTCTTGATTTATCACTCACAAAGATTATCATACTTTATAGTCCTTTCAAAAAAGAGATCTTAAAAGTTCACACCTTTGTGCCTACATACCATCTTTCATGCAATAGGAGATCAGGGCACTCATAGTTCACCTAAAAAGGTGTTTTGGTTTGTTGTGTGTTTTTTATGAACAATGCTAGCGAAGTGTGTCCTTTTTGAAAAGGTTAAAAGAATAAGTCCAGAGACAAAAAGATTTGAATTGGTTGGTGTTTTTATTACTTGTGAAAAGAGTTTGTGATTTGAACCACACCAATGACTATGAATAAAGAAAAACCTTCAGGAATGGATCAACTCATCCCTTTCCATTGCTTATGGGAGTGTGATTTTCATCATTAGTTATTAAGTGTTTTGAGAGGTTTAAGAAGAAAAGAAGTTTTAGTTTTAACATGAATGCAAAAGAGAAATACTAAACAAAAGGGGATCTCAATCCTATAAGTTGTCATGTTTGTGGACCTAAAGTTGGGATGAGACGGAGATCTACCTAATGTTGTCATGCATGGATTCCTATCCTAAGGTCTACTTAGTTCAAACTTAGAGAAGAATAAACTAAAGATCCTATGGAGGGTATACAAAAGGATGAGCAAGCAATTACACTTATATAAGATAATCAAAGTAAGAAAACATCACATAAGGCACTTAGACAAGGTACCAAGCAAATACCTACTTAGATAAGCAAGTAGAGATATGGGAAGAGATGATAAAACATCACATAGAGATGATAACACATCAAGTATCAAAATAATAATAATAATAATAGTAACACACCAAAATAGAAGATGATAAAATACCAACAAAGCAATCACATAGGAAGATACTTAAACTAATAAGAGAGGAGAAGATAAAACATCACACAAAGATGATAACACATCTAGTATCAAAGATGGGGGGGTAGATGATGAAACACCAAGCACACATATATTAATATGAAAAAACATAAGTCTCAAATAAAATATAATGATGATAAAACATCATTAAACACACAAGCCAGTATGATATAACACATAAGAGATGGATATCTCACAAACAAACTTGAAGAAGTGAATAAGAAAAGTAAGAGAGCAATTATAAGAAATCAAAGAGTAATGGAATTAAATCACATCAATGTATAACATAAGTTCGGGCCCTATCATTTTAAACACCTTAGGCTGCGCTAAACATATCAACATGGGTCAAGAAGTAGAGTAAATGACCTAAATAGGCAAGTAGAAGTGCAAATGTGCATTTAGAAGACAAAAATTCAACACATGTCAAAAGCATCAATCTAAATAAGAGACAAGAGGTAGATACTTAAGTCTAAACATGCTTCAAGACATCACAAATTATCACCAATAGATTACATGTTAACAAACATGCTCTTAAACAAACAAGTAGGCATAGTAGAAAGAGTTAAACTGTAGATAAGTGACAAGATAAGACTCGTGTCTCAAGTAAGTGGAAAACCATGGATATGAATGATATGGAATCAATAGGACATAAATAAGATGTGGAGATATCCCTAAGGGTCATGCTTCAAGGGTATGAATGTAGGAACCATAAAAAGAGAACAATTAGGAAAATACACTAGCTAATGAATACTTAGGAGTCAAGTGATTAACATATCATGTTATAAGGAAATGAGGTGAAGGAAAGGGTTGAGTGAGTGTACAAGTCATAAGTGAACACATGAGAGACTCATCATTATAACATAAACACACTTGAGCAAGATTCACATCAAGTTCATACAAGCAAAGGATCACAATTAACCCTAAGTGGACATAAGTCTGCATGCATTGCTAACAAGCAAACGAATTAGAAACTAAGTGGTAATGTGAAAAATAAGAGGTAAACATAGACATGTTATACAGTTAACACAAACCTCATGGTCAAGGAGAAGTTCAATTAGGCATTGAAAACATGGTTCAAACACCAAGATACACAAACTAGCATCAATCAAAGTTGTGATGTGAAGGGGAAACAAGTATGTTATTAGTTGAACATGGAATAATGTGTCAAGTATGAGTGAAGTCATAAGAAAACACTATAGGTTAACACACATCATTAATCTATAAACACCCCTAAGGTATCACTACTAAATCACATACAAAGGTTAGTGCAACACTTGGTCAACACCACACCCTAACGTACTCCTAAAGGCATGTGAAGCACAAGAAAGGAGTGGATGAAGAGGGAAGATTATTAGCGGGTTTAAAAGCACATAGTTCAGTAGAAAATGACCTCTAATATCATACATCCAAACATCACAAACACAAGGAGAAAGTTGCATTCATAGCACACAAGGAAAGTGACCAAAGGGGACAAGCAAACATGTTCAACTTTAAGCAATTAAAGATCAAATAATGAAATAAAAATTGAAGAATCATGGAATGTATGACTTGTGGAATAAGTTAACTCAAGACGAGGTTCAAGAGTGACCAATGAAGAAGATGAATATTTATGCACAAACAAAGTCACATGACTTGATGAACAACATCATTCAAGATGGATGATACTTGTCTTAAATCAAACAATATTGATAAAGATAAAGTGAAATAAGGTGATACTAATAGGTCATAGAGAAATAGAAAGGTACCTCCTAAAGCATCCATCATGATTTTGAAGCAATGTCCTCAATATAACATACTCAAGTGTCATGATAAACTAGCAAAAGATGTAGTCTCTAATGCACACAAGCAATGTGATCTAAGTAGACCAAAGTTGATGTTATTAGATTTTATGGACAGTAGCCAACATCAAGATACATTAATGAGATATAGCACAAGCGCTCATGAAGCTATCACTAGACAATGATGCTTCAAAACACAAGTAAGAAAACAAATGTAGCTTCTAATGTGTCACCATATTGATTAGCATGTAAGTGCTTAACCAAAAGTATCATAGAAGCATGGAGAATTAATATTAGAAGAGAGGTTAAGATCAAAACTTAAACAAGAGTATTGGACCCATGGTCCTTCAGAGGATTCAAAAACCATCACACACAAACTAGGTCAAACCAAGAATGTGGCTCCTATCTTGTCATCATGATGAATTGACAATGAGATGTAAATCAAAGAATAAAAGGAGCTATGCATAAGATAATTTAAGACATTAGAGGTCAGAAGCAAACTAAAAAGCTTTCAACCAATTTGGATCAATGATATTCAAGTAGAAGTGCACAAAAGCATCCTCATAAACCATGACCGCAAAAGATGAACAAATAACTTTAAACAAAGGGGAAATGATAGAGTACTTAAGTGGTTCATAAATATGAACTAAAGCCCCTAACATGTGATGAGAATAAGTGAAGGAACTTGTTTCCTTATAGGTTGCATAAGTGCATACCTTGTATCTCAAGTTACAAAGCACAAAAAGCATCCATTCACAATTTAAATCAAGAAAAAAATAGGAACAAGACCTTTAAAAATTAAAAAAAATATTCTAAGCTCCTCAAGACTTATAGAAGTCAGAATAAAACACTTAAGGTTCTTGAATTTGGAAGGAAAAGTGAAAATGAAATTCAAATGTCCAAACTAGTTGAGAAAACCTCAAACTAGACACCCTAAATCAAATAAATTGTGGAAAATAGAAAATCAAAGAGGAAAATTAAAAAAAAAAAGTTTCATGACCCTAACATATTCAATAACCCTAATCAATTAAGTTTTTACTTTTAGAAGTTGATAAAATATTAAAATTAAACCAAACTTCTAACAAAAGTAAGTCAAATTTGCCAAAAGACACTTAAACTTCTCAAATTTTAAAATCAAATGAAAATAAATGATAAAAATGAGATAAAAAATCATAGATCAACTTAACAACATAAGGAACTCATAAAATATTTTTGTCAATTTTTTAGGTTAATGGTAAATGGATAATAAAATTAAAACATATTCTTGTGAAGAAATAGCTACTTATTTACAGGAATTAATTAATTAAACACAAAAATAAAAATGACAAAATAAAAGTTACTTTCAGAAAATAGACTAAAAAATAAGATTCAAATTTTTTTTTGATAGTTTTTGGATATGTGAAAACATTAATATAAAATTGATAAAACAATTGAAACAATAAATAAAATCAAAATAGAAATATATTTATTACACCTATCATTTCAAAAACGCGCTGCAAAAAGCCTTGCTCAGAATCAAATCAGAAACAGACATGTGGTCGTCCCTGACCATGAGACAAACCCTAACACAATTTTATCAAACGTTTTTTCAAGTCACTTTCAGAGCACCATATCTCTCTTGTTACTCCATGAAATTAAACAAAATCAAAACCAAAGTTAAAGATCTAACTTTAAAGAACATAATAGAATCAATAATTTTCACAAATGAAACACGCATCATAGAGAAATTTGAGTGAGAAAATCAAGGTACAAGCAAAATTGCACAAAACTCAGAAACTTCAACAATCAAATTCAGCCAAAATGCAACCAGAAATACATCTCAAACCTATTGTTTGGCTCAACTAAGATGCATGAACACGACCTAAAAGCTTTAAAACCCTAGCACGACTGAGATTTGAAGTTGAGAAAGCTTACCTCAAGTGGAAACTAAATCCATGGATTCCCTTGCTACAACATAAAAGAAACCCACTGATCTTCTTCTCCTAGCTCCAAATATGAGGAATATGTTGAGAATTTTAAGAACGCACAAGAGAAACTTCATATTCGAAGAAGAAGCTGCAATGGTGCAGAAATTTTTTAGATCTAGAATCTCCCTCTATGGCTCATGTCTGAGTGAATGAAAGGAATGATCTTGTTATATAGAGCGTTAGGGAGAGGGTACGGTGGTCAATCACATAGAGATCCGTTGGAGGCCAGCTGAGGAGTTTTGGCAAAAAATTGAATGAGAATGGCAAGTTGTGTTTTGTACACTTTTTGATGCATAATATGTGAGTTTTGTATGCCAATTTGAGTCACTAGAAGGTACAGAAAGCATGCGCACATGGGGTGTTGAGTGGAAAGAGAGTTAGAGAAGTTTTTATTCTTGGCAATTTTTGGAGTTTTGAGGTAAATCCAAGTACACAAGGTGCATGGGTGTAAATATAATGTATCATGGGTCTTCTCATGTCCTAAATAGGACACGGGCTTGATTTGAATAAAAAAGACTGGAAATGAAGTTTGGAGAGAAATTGCAACTCGGTTGTCTTGCATGGTTCATAAAAATGGCCTAAAATCCTAAAAGGCATAACTCTCTCAATTCCTTGAGTTAACTAATGAAACAAAACATTTTGGAAAGGTTTTTATATGCTCTTTAATATTCATGATTTTAAAATTTTCATTTGAAATCATTAAGGTCCTCAAAATTGGGCAAGGAAATTTCAGATTTGGTGCACATGACCTATAATTTTCATTAAGTGTCCAAAATATGAGTAACTTCCAAGCCACATAACTCTTTCTCCTTTCACTTTTTGGACATGAGATTTAAAGGAAAAATTTGTAGATATTTTTGTTCTCTTTCCATGGATATAAGGTTTTCCCAAATCAGATAAAAAATGAGTGAGATATGATTTTTCAAAGTTAGCATAAATTACTGAAAATTTCCAAATTTGGAAACATTTTAAGATAGCTTCTTTGACAAGTTATTTCCTAAATCCATCAAAATCTTGATTTTCTTTCACTCTTGACCATGTAATATCAAAATATGAGTTTTGACTTGCTTGTTGACCAAAAGTTCACTTGGTCAACTTTGACTTCGGTTGACTTTTGTCAAAATGATTGTTTTACCCTCAATTGATCAATTGAATCTCTTCCAATCAAAATTGATGCTCAAATATTCCATCATAGGTGCTTAGAAACATGTTGTGAAGCATGGAATCAATTGTAGCTCAAAAAGTCAGAGATATCGTGTTTTTAGCTCAAACCCTAATTTTGACTAGTTGTGTTAGGAGATGAAATCTCAAGCTCAAAACCCTAATTTCTTGAACAAAGGTGTCTCATATGATCATGAGAGGGTATTACTTCAACAAATTGGCTCATACATGCACCACACACTTCATTTGGCCAAAAACCTAATTTCAAGAGATTAATAGGAGAAAAGTGATTCATTTCAAAACACTTGCAATTTTCAATCTTTTGATGAACCAGTAAGACAATTGAGATGTCTTGAGGTATGAGAAACCTATGTAGCTTGAATGAACCAAATAGTGATGGAATGAGACCCTTTTGACATTTATTGTCAACACAACCACCCTTTTATAGCTTGTAGAAGGACATGAGAACCAAAGATACCTTCGTCCCATCAAAATGCATGAATGTGTATGATGAAACATAAGTCATATAAGGGAAAAAGAAGAGGGAAAATTTTTGGGTGCAACAAGATGTTATATGATGTTTTAAGTTGAGTATCGATAATAATTTCATTGATATTATTAAAGTTGGAGTTTATGACTCACAATTAAGTGTTGTGTTATCTTTTATGATTATTTGATGATGATTCCGCTGCAAATGTTTTCAGATGAGTTTGGAGGTCGTGTAAACATCCCGTGTATGAATATATGTGATAATAATCGTATGAGTTTGGATTTCGTGTAAACATCCCTGGTATGAATATATGCACTAACATGTTTAGTTATAACTTATGTTACGGAGCAAAATAATTGTGATGTTTTATGAAGTATAACACCCTTGTGGTTGTATTTATATGATTAAATTAATCATTAATTTCATGGGGTTTTAGAAGGTTGTTACAGAGACGATACAAAGAAATAATACTTATTGTGAAAAAGTGTTTCATCAAAATGACGATGTTGTCGGGGATTGTCGTATAAATATTACAAGCATAGCAACAATTTCTATTATTTAATTAATTTTTAGTTTTTATAATTTGTACATTGTTATATTCGTTATTCGTCATGTTTGTTCACTTTTGTGGTTAGGATTTCAAAACTCTATATATGCGAGGGATACACCAAAAGATTAACTTCTTTTTTATCCTGAAATTAAAAGGACATTTCGCAAGAACAATAGCAGAACCAAAAAGCAAATACAACTAGTCAGACAAAGGAACCAACATGAAGAAACTTTTACTTCTACTTCTTCAACAACTCCTATTATCGAAGAAGTCATGTTTGAACCATGATTTGTTAGAGGACCTTGTCAAAACAAACCAAGAAGGAATTCTCATATTGTTAGACCTGGACAAAATGCAAGAAAACCCAGGATGAAGACCGGACTGCTTCAAATCTTATATGTAAATCGTTTTAATGGACCTGACCATGAAGATCCATATACTCACCTTACCAAGTTTTATGAGCTTTCCAATACACTTAGAGCTCCAGAAGCAGAATAAGAACATGTGTTTATGAGATTATTTCCTCATTCATTGATCGAGAAAGCAAAAGAATGGTACCTTGATCAATCATCTCAAACTATGACAGATTTGAATACACTTGAGGAAAAACGTTTTGATAGTTTCTTTCCACACAACAGATTTATGGAGGCCAAAACCATAATTTCTGTATTTTCTCAAGGTTTAAGTGAATCACTTTGTGAAGCATCTGAGTGATACAAGTCGATGTTGAGAAGATGTCCCAACCACAACTTTGATGAGCTTACTCAGATTCATATCTTCCACAATGGACTTCAACCAAAACCAAAGCTTCTTTTGGATGAAACTGCAGATAGTTCTTTAATGTCTAAGAGTGCAGAAGATGAAATTTCTATTATCTAAATAATTGCACTTAATGGTCACCAAGTGCAACATGATAGTGGTCCTTCACAAAAGAAAGACGAAATCATTGAATTGGGAACAAATGATGCAATATTGTCTCAAAATAAACCTTTATCACAAATAGTGGAAGAACTTACAAAATAAATGTCGAATCTTCCTCAAAAACTCAATGAAATGCAAGATGTCATAAACAAATATCAACAGGATGCGTACTGTGAATTATTCAATGGAGAATATCTCACAGGATATCGCTCTTCGGTGAATGAAGAGGTGAATTATATGGGAAATCAATATCAGTAGAGGCAAGATCCATATCAAGGTAATTTGGGTTATCAACAAAAAGGGAACACTGCATATTATGGCCAAGGGTTGAGACCAAACATAGGACCATTCAATAGACAAATTATGCATCAGAATTATAATTGAAATCCTCAGCAACAAGATAGAACTTCAAAGATTGAGGACACAGAATCATTTTATGCAAAAGTCTATTGAAATTATGGCACAACAAGACATATGTTGTGTATCATGTCATGACACCAGGATGTCAAACGCAATGTCGAGCGAAATGTTAAAATATTGTAACAACAAACATAATAATAAACAAGTTGAAGTAAATAACATAAAATAAATAACACAAGTAAATTGATAACCCAATTCGGTGCAACGTCACCTACATCCGGGGCATCTAAGCCAATAAGTAAATTTACTATAATAGTATTAGTTTGAAGTTTTAAACAACCCCTGATTTTACAAACTACACACCTAATCACTACACGTTCTATGTCTATCTAAGACTCTCCTAGATATGAGATCTCTCTTACTTCCTTCCAATCACACAACCAGTGATAAAACTCAAAACAAACAAGAAGGAGACACACTCCAATAAATAGAATACACTACTGCTGATAACATTGAATCGCACTGCATATTTAACTCGATTTGCACATGTTTATTAGGTTTTTATTGTTATTTTCTTGTGCTATATTTGAATTTTTTTCAATTTTTCTGTCTTTCCTAAGCCTTGCTTGAAGAAATGAAGAAAGACGAGCTAAAAATCAAGATTTTGGAGTTTTCGCACTTGTGGCTTCCACCATGGCGCCCGCCATAGGGTCAGCCATGAGGTGACCAACTTCAGCCAATTGCCACGTTCTCCACTACTTCTTCATTTTTGGAGCATGGCGACCGCCACACCCCCATGATGGGTGCCAACTTTGCAAATTCGATTCCCGCTCAAAAGAAGTTGGAGGGCATTCTTGTGATTTCCAAAATCCACTTAGGCTTATAAATAGAAGTGATTTCAGTTCTTCTTCTTCGTCCAAGCTGAGTTGCACTGACTTAAGCCATATATTGTCCAATTGTAAGTGGTAATCTCTTCAGATCGAAGAATTATCGCACGAGTCATTGAGTCTGTAATCAAGTTTGGAGCACTTTACAATCTTGCTTCCATTTTAATTCAAGTTTCTTTTATTTCAGTCAAATTTACCTTCCGGTCAAGTTTCTTTAAGGCCCTCCATTTGGAGCAGGATTCTGTTTAAGTTTCCGCATTTATCACACTTATTTCCTCGCACTTGCTTTACATTGTTTATTTTCACGCATCGCACTTGCTTTACTTTGTTTATTTTCTCGCATCGCATTTACTTATCTTTTAACCTTTTTACTTTCTGCTTAAACATGATTTGCTTTAATAAGTTAATTTCCATGTCTGGCTAATTTCCTTTAGGGTTAGAATGTAATTATCATGGTTAAGGTAATTGTCTAAACATTGCATCTGTATGAATACTTTAGGAGCTGTTTTGGTTTTTAACACAAGTTTTCCGCACTTTATTTTCTGTTGGGTAAGATTGAAAGTCGTCCAACCATTGATAAACTCGGTTAGTCTTAATTTCTCAAAGAGAGAAAAAGCGTTTTGTTCAATTAAGTAAGAACCTTTAAATTTTTAGAAGAAATTATTTCAAAACCTTTTTCGGACGCGTTTATAGGTTTAAAAGTCTAATCATCTCTTGGTTAGAAGTTCTGTGTCAAAATCACTTTTCAGCTTAGTCAAGTAATTATATTTCTTAAAAATAGGTTTATTACTTTAACGCAATACGCACCTTTTATCCGTGATAATAAAAAGGCATTATTTAAAGAATAAACTTGGTTCTGAATACGCAAAAGCGATTGTTACTGTTAAATTAGTTCTTTTCAAAGTAGGAAATATTGCCCCATAAGTAGTTCTATTAGAAACATTTTAGAGTATTATCTGACTATTGTGATTTGCATTCGAACCCGTTGCTTTTATCTGAATTGACACCTTTTACTTTATTTACCCTGCCTGCTATAAAACCCTGATTTGATATGCCTTAGATAAACATAGTGACAATAGAATTTGATAGATTGACGTTTTGGTCTCTATGGGATCGATAATCTTTTATATTACTATGATGTGATTCGTATACTTGTGAAAATCACACATCAAGTTTTTGACGCTGTTGTCAGGGACCAATTACGTCAAATTTCATACCCTGTTGTTACACCGTCTAGACTAAGGCTTAAATAGTTGGTTAATGCGAAAAGCTTGCATTACCGGGAGTTTATTAAACCCTTTAGCAGAACCTAAACATTACGCTCGTGCTCACCTCTTACTCCAAAGAGTTAGGAAAGCTATGGCCGAAAATCGTGACCAAAGACCGCTTAAGGAGTTCGCCCAACCCTCTAACGAAGAACTTAGTTCTAGTATAGTAAACCCTGCTATTCCTGCCAAAAGTTTCGAACTAAAATCCTCTCTATTACAACTAGTACAACAAAACCAATTTGCGGGTCTTGCTACGGAGAACCCAAATCAACATTTGAAAATCTTCATTCAACTAGCCATACCTTTAAAACCAACATTGCTACATCTGAGGCGATTCGTTTAAGACTATTTCCTTTCCCCCTCAAAGATAAGAACAACCATTTTTCACCTTCTTTCCATAAAAACCCATTTTTATCCTCTTTCACCAACAATGGCAACAATGGAGTTCGATGGATTTTTGTTTCAGGATGGAAAACTGGGGTCGAGGCAGAGAAAAATTCTCGAGAAGTTGCAGACACAAGAAATTGCTCTGACAAGGTATATTGATACTGACTGCCTGTACACTTTAGGAATTTATCATAGTGTTTTCCACATGTTAGACACTTTAGGATTGCACGATATTTTTTCTATGAGAGAACCTACCTATGAGAGGCTGACCAAAGAACTTTTAAGTTCATTGATTTATACTGTCAGTCCTAACAATGCTAGCACGATCGGTACGGTAAAAATTAGAATGTTTAATGTTGAATATGAGTACATTACCGATGCTTTAGCAGAGTTGTTGGACATGCCACATGGGGAAGGTTTTATCTGTGAGACCCCTTTGGATTTTGATTCTTAGATTGAGGAATTTTCTTTTTGGGCTAGATTGTCTAGTTCCACCATTTCCTCTTTTGAGGGTATTCTTTCCTCAATGATCTATAACCCGGCCATTCGTGTTTTCCGTTATTTATTGGCTTATACTAATTTTGCCCGGGAGAATCCATACAAGGTCAATGCAAAAGAACTTCTGTTTTTGCAAGGAAGTCTCACTGGTTTAAAAATTAATGTTGTCCCATTTATGGTTGCACGCATGTCTTCCGCTTTGAGAAAGGGAGGCGTTATTTCTTTTGGAGGTTTAATTACCTCCATTGCTCGGGCTTTGAACTTGGGCACTGAGTTAGCCACTTTGGTACCTCTACCTAACCGCATAATTAATTTAAAGTTTTTGAAAGATATGAAATTATGCAAGGTTCGGAAAGAGGGAGGTTTTAACCTCATGATCCATGGTGTGCTATTCCCAATTTCGCTTTACCTTACTCTCGGAGGACTAATCTGCTACTTGAGAGAAACTGAACTTATGATTTGTCTGCTCCACCTATTAGGGGACCATTTCTCCCTAATTTTCCTCTTGGGAACGAATATGAGACTCATGAGGAGTATGAATGGAGAGACCAGTCACCCGTTCCACATATGTCCCCCCACCATGATTCACTAGTACACACTGTGCCATCTTCTTCACATCATTCTGCAGGTGCTGCCCCTGGATTTTACATCACTGAGGAGATGTGGCGAGAGCATCTTGCTCGAGAGGAGAGGCGAGATGGCATTCTCAATACATTGCAACAGCAGTTAACTGACAAGATGAGCTTCATGCAAACTTCTCAGCAACAAACTGATCAGTGTCTTCAAAATATCATGCAATCCTAGCTTGCGATCAGTACTGAGCAGCAACGTAAACAAGGCTATTTTGAGAGGCACTTTACACTCATGGAGGCCACTCAATGTTCCCTATTAGGGAACCTTCGACAGGTTCAGAGTTCTCAAGCCGCTCTATCAGCCAGAGTGGAGCAGCTAGCCTCTTCCCAGAGCGATCATTGTCGCAGCAGGTCTTGTCACCCTAGGCATCAACAGGATGGCGAGGCCACCAGTGGCCGCCCTTAGATACATCCAGGTTACTCTTTCCATATTTTATTTCGAAGCATTGGGGACAATGTTTGATTTAATTATGGGAGGAGATTTTATTTCTTTTTCGTTTCTTTATTTTCAAGTCTTTATTTATTTTTCAGTTTATTTACCTTGCTTTGTTTGTTTCAATAAAATTCATGTGCTTGCCGAGTCATTTGTATGGTGTATTTCTATTTTCCCCATTCCTTAGCCCTACCAAAAAATTTTGACAAAAGAAAACAGTATCCTTTAAAAAATTTTGGGCTTTAAGACAGAATTAAGATAGGATGTAGATGACTTGGGAAGTCCTTTTGAAAAATCGGTATCGTTTCAACACCATAAACTTTGTAATTATAGGAACCGATCATGAAAACCTTATGATATGGCCTTAAACTTCATCTTTTGTAGTTTATTCTAGCAGTCAGCTCCGGCTTAAGCATGCTCTACGTAGGAGACTGATGAATATAAGTGAGTGATCCAAATTATTTTTGTTGTGCTTTCATGATTCATATGCTATAACTCCGGGATAGGTGACCCTCACAAAGTCACTTAACCTAAAAAGGGGTTATGAGAAATTTCAAAAAGAATAAAAGAAAATATTTTTTGCTCATTGTTGGTTGGTTCAGAGGTTTCTGGTGCTGGACTGGGTAGGGCGGGTTACGACTCGATCCCCCACAACCACAATTGGGTCATTTGAGGGGTTACCAACTTATGTATCAGAATCTCGTGCTTGAGATCAGAGTCACTAACCAGTCATTCTTCTATGAGTATGTGCGAGATAACGGGCTTAATATGATTGCGCCTGAATGAAAAAGTTTTAAAAATTAGGCCTAAGTGTGATGGTTTTGAATGGATCAGTTTGTATAAGATCGATGTTTGTGTATGTATTCTTGCAGAATGTGTTGTCACGATACCCTTGGTTCACCTGGCTAGTACCTATCATTATATCCTGATTTAAACTTAGAAGCCCTTTTTGCCCAAATTGTTTGATAATACTGTTTCTCTTTGCTGAGCTATATAGAGTTTTTGCTTGAGGACAAACAAAGGTCTAAGTGTGGGAGAATTTTATAACACTGAATCACGATGCATATTTGACTCGATTCGCACATGTTTATTAGGTTTTTATTGTTATTTTCTTGTGTTATGTTTTCATTTTGTTTTTTTCTTCTGTTTTTTTGTCTTTCCTAAGCCTTGCTTGAAGAAATGAATAAAGATGAGCTAAAAAACAATATTTTGGAGTTTTTGCACTCGTGGCTTCCACCATGGCGCCCACCATAGGGTCGGCCATGAGGTGGCCAACTTCAACCAACTGCCATGTTCTCCACTACTTCTTCATTTTTGGGGCATGGCGGCCGCCACACCCCCATGGCGGTCGCTACCTTTGCAAATTCGATTCCCACTCAAAAGAAGTTAGAGGGTATTCTTGTGATTTCCAAAATCCTCCTAGGCCTATAAATAGAAGTGATTTCAGTTCTTCTTCTCCATCCAAGCTTAGTTGCACTGACTTAAGCCATATTTTGTCCAATTGTAAGCGGTAATCTCTTCATATTGAAGAATTGTCGCACGAGTCATTGAGTCTGCAATCAAGTTTATAGCATTTTACAATCTTGCCACCATTTTAATTCAAGTTTCCTTTATTTCAGTCAAATTTACCTTCCATTCAAGTTGCTTTAAAGCCTTCCATTTGGAGCAGGTTTCTATTTAAGTTTCCGCATTTATCGCACTTATTTCCTCGCACTTGCTTTACTTTGTTTATTTTCTCACATCGCACTTGCTTTACTTTGTTTATTTTCTCACATCACATTTACTTATCTTTTAACATTTTTACTTTCTGCTTAAACATGATTTGCTTTATTAAGATTATTTCCATGTCTGGATAATTCCCTTTAGGGTTAGAATGTAATGATAATGGTTAAAGTAATTGTCTAAACATTGCATCTGTAGGAATACTTTAGGGGCTATTTTGGTTTTTAATACAAGTTTTCTGCACTTTATTTTCTGTTGGGTAAGATCGAAAGTCGTCCAACCATTGATAAACTTGGTTAGTCTTAATTTCTCAAAGAGAGCGAAAGCGTTTTGTTCAATTAAGTAAGAACCTTTAACTTTTTAGAAGAAATGATTTCAAAACCTTTTTCGGACGTGTTTATAGGTTTAAAAGTCTAATCATCTCTTGGTTAGAAGTTCTAAGTCAAAATCACTTTTCAACTTAATCAAGTAACTATATTTATTAAAAATAGGTTTATTACTTTAACGCAATACACACCTTTTATCCGTGACAGTAAAAAGGAATTATTTAAAGAATAAACTCGGTTCTGAATACGCAAAAGCGACAATTCCTGTTAAATTAGTTCTTTTCAAAGTAGGAAATATTGCCCCATAAGTAGTTCTATTAGAAGTATTTTAAAGTATTATCTGACTATTATGATTTTCATTCAAACCGGTTGCTTTTATCTGAATTGACACCTTTTACTTTATTTACTCTGCATGCTATAAAACCCTGATTTGATATGCCTTAGATAAACATAGTGACAATAGAATTTGATAGATTGACGTTTTGGTCTCTGTGGGATCGATAATCTTTTATATTACTCTGACGCGATTCATATACTTGCGAAAATCACGCATCAACTCCATAAAAGCTTCAGAGTGATTCACAATTAAAACTCAAAACTCAATCCAACTCAAGCATCAAAACGATACAAGAATGGCTTACAAATAAAAAAGAACAAACTAAACCCTAATGGATATTATCTTACTTGCATCTTCTTGATCATAAAAATAGCAAGTGTACTATATTTCCTTTTGTAGTAATGCTAGGGAAATTCCCCAATGTCGATCTACAGAACTGCATAGAGATATCAAGTTTAATGCGTGGTTCAGTTAAACAAAAACTATAGTGGGTTTTATTTTGATATTATAATTAAAAATGAGCAGAATATTAAATTGGCTTTTTGTGATAGATATGAATAACATGCTAGGGTAAATTGTATGATTTGTCCTGTAACAACCTTGAATACCGATTTCTTCAACAAGTTCAAAATAATTAACTATCGGTTCTTAAGTTTATTTCCCCTAAAATGTTAGTCGGAAAACCTTTAAACATTCAATCCTAATCCCAATGTCCATAGAAATAAGTGATGAAGTTAAGCATTTGATTTATCAAGAATGTACCAGTTACTATAGGGTATCCCTAGTCCTAGGTGATATCTATTATAGTATAAATGCATAAAAGCATTAACAACTGTGGTTCATCCCTAATTGATAATCGTGAATCAACCCCTATTGGTCCGACAGGGAAAACATTACAAACATTATACCATTAAATTGATTATGAAAAACAAATATATTACTAAAATTTGAAATTAAAGTTGTCTACAGAATCAAATCAGGGACACCCCCTAGTATTGGAGGATTTAGCTACTCATATTGTTCAAAGTAATTTCAATAAAATAAAATTTAGACATTAGAAATTAATGATGAACTTTGATCTTCAATTTCTTCCGCTCATGAAAAGTCGACGTTCTCCAATAATCTCATATGCTTCAATATTCAATCATGAAATTCTTCGCTCGCCAAAAGGTTCTCTTTCTTTCGTGAAAACTCTTCCAAATAATGAAAATCAATTGGTCTCGATCGGAAATGCCCAAAACACCCATACGAGTCAACCATAGTGAAAAAAATTAGAAAAACAAGCAAAATCAGCATCTGAGCCAACACGGACAGTGTCAGCTGACACGGGTGGCCATGTTTCCCCCCTGTCCTTTCCAAAATATTATCATCTCATACATGCTGACACGGCCCGGGTCAGGTGACACGGGTGGTCGTGTCAGCCCCCCTGACTTTCCACTTCTTTGAATTCTTTGGCAAGGCTTTCATCCTGACACGACTCATGTTAGGTGACACAGGTGGTCATGTCATACCTCATGTAACATGGTCAATTCTTCCCCAAAACATTGGATTTCTTTACTTTCTCGCACCGAGTCTTTTGGATCTTTTACTTGAACTTAAAGACAATTACAAATAGCCAACCAAAGCATAAAATGCATAAATAACTTGAAATAAAACTTAAAACAATAAAATGCAGAAATAACTCAAGGAAAATGAAATTGACTCAAAAGGTAACAATTAAGAAACAAAGTGTTGCTGATTACCTAGATTATCGTTGGACAAGTGATAGAAACATAGTAAAAATGGTGACAGGTCATAACCTCAAGCTTAGCTCGTGGCTTGTCCTCAAGAAATATTCAGGACAACAAAATAGGTCACCCCCCAAAATACATCAACATTCAACTTACCACAATACTTCTGAGATCTTTCATAACTTACTTTCACTTTCCCTTCCGAGTTTCTTGCTTTCCTGAATCGAATGTTCTGCCACACTTCCACATCAAAGCACTACTTTACCTGTCAGATTATGTCACACTCTCACCAAGTCTCTCATGGTTAAAATGTTTTCACTCACATTTCAAAGTATGCAATATCAACTCATAAGGTTGAATAAATTCTCTTTTCATTTCACACACACACACACACACATACAATACACACTTTTTGAGGTCTTTTGGGTTGTAATGGGGCTTAGGTTATGGTGGAATAAATAAAACAGGAAAGAAAATGGTTTTGGGCTTAGAGTCAGTGTTTCTTTTCTTTTCACTGTGTTACTTTTTCACATTATTGACTGGGTGTTTTCAGACACCTTTTCTAATTAGACTCGTCAATTTCTGCTCAACTACTCATTTTGAGCTTATACTTTGGACTTTTAAACTAAGTTCCTTCTTTTGGGCGAGTGCTTCTCTTTTCTTTTTTGGAAGCAGGATTTCCATGATATTTTTCATCTTTTTTTTCTGCACTCACCTACTTTCTCTTAGGTGTCACAACCCCAAACTTAGAACATGTCATAGGTTCAAGTCCAACAACACAAATCTGAGCAGGGTATGGAAATACATTGGTTATGGGTTATACATATGCGGTAATAAACAAACAAAAGGATAATGGCTCAATGGGGTTAATGAGGGATAATAATTAAAATGGAATGGCTAGAAAGGCTCAAGGGTAAAAAGAAACAATATGCCTCAGTGTATGTCATTATGCAGTGATATCCCAATAGAACGTACGCAAACTCAGTGATAGAGACATACCTAAATTATCTCTCATGGTGATGAATATGTGTTTAACTTTTTATGCTCTCACTGTGTCGGTTAAATCTGAAAACTTTCAGAGTTCCTCTCGTGTGATGTAGCTTTCCATTCAGCTCGGGATGCACAAATTCTTTGGTCGGTTGGCTCTACGCAGTTGCGTCCGGTCAATCATTCAACACTATTAACTTTTAGGGTTCGTTTAACAATAATAAATAATAAGTAGAGTGATCTCTTCATCCACTTATCACTAATTTGTATCACTTATCCAGACAGCAAATCCCAGAACCTACAATACATGAAGCAAAATAACATAAACGATAAAAAGACACAAATAACAAAAACAAAAAAAGGAATAAAAGTTAACAAAACTAGCAAAAGAAAATAAATCCCCCCCCCCCACACACACACACACACACTTGAGCTAAACATTGGCCTCAATGTTTTAGCACAAGATAGAGAGGGGTAAACCATGGTGCCCTACTAAGAAGGCCTTATTTATTACCTATAGACTAAACAAAACAAACACAAATATAAAATTATTAGTCATTAAAAGTGTGTGTTTCCTCCCACGTAGCACTTTGTTTAATCTCACATGGCTCGACGGTTCACTGCCCATTGCTATGAGGGTATTTTAAATTCCACACCTTGTTGTTTGTCCTTCCCATCATACATAAATGATCTAGTTTAGAGATAACTACTACTTTGTGCCTCAAGTCACCTTCAACTTCCATATCCTTCCCTTGATGCTCCTTTTTATTTTTCTTCTTGACTTCTTGAATGAACTTTGGAGCTTTGCTATGTGTTATAGATGAATTTGATAGTGCATCCTGAGAGATTATGCCTGAGAATTTTTTGGAGGTGGTTTTAAAATTTTACTCTCTCCCACTATGTTGATCATGCCAACTGAAGATTTATTATCTTCACTTTCACCTTGCTTCTTGATGTCCAATACTTTCAAAGTTATTTCCTCATCAAAAGATTTCATGGTCAGAGTACCTTTTTCAATATCAACATTGCATCGACTAGTACGTAAGAATGGTCGACATAGAAATATAGGGGTCTCTTTATCTTCCAAAATTTCCATGATCTCAAAATCCAATGGAAAGAAAATTTTGTCAATTTCCACTAATACATCTTCAATTACCCCATATGACAACTTGATGGTGTGATCATCAAATTTTAATTTTGTCCCCCTCTCCCTTACGTTTCCAATACTAAGCTTTTTGAAGATAGATAATGGATTAAGCTCACACTAGAACCAGATCAATTAGAACCTACTTGAACGTTCTGTCTTTTATAGTGCACGGTATTGTAGTTGATCCATGATCCATCTGCTTGATTGGGATTCTTCTCTCGGGCGTGATTTCACATAATTTCGCATCATCGGGTACTAGTCCCTCTCCTATTTGTCTCTTTTTTTATAGGACCTCCTTCATGAATTTATGGTACATGGGCATTTGCTCGAGTGCTTCAAAGAAAGGCATATTGATTTGTAACTTTTTGAACAATGTGACAAATTTCTCAAAGTCTTTCTCTTTTGGGTCCTTCTTTGCTACTCGAGAGGGATACTGTAACTTGATCACTAGTTTAATATCCTTTTTATTCTTCTCTTCAGTTGGCTTCACATATGGTATAACTTCTTCCAGTTCTTTCTTATCTTCCCACACTTCCAACTCTACCTCTATGACATGATCATCAAATTTTACCTCCTCTTATTTTTCTTTTGCAACTTTCAGATTCCTTGTTGTGACATCATTAACATTATCATGACTTTATTGATTTCCTTATGTTTGTAGAGATATGTGTTGTGTTATTTGTCTCATTTGAACCTCAAGATTTTTTATAGAAGTTGTCGTGTTCCTTTGATTTTTCCTTATCTCTTTTTGGAATTGGGAAGTTTGGGCAACCATCTTTTCAATAGCTACCTCTCAATCTTCCTTCTATGGAGCTTGTTGCTGATTCTAAACATTTCTCCGCTGATCTTTCCAAGAGAAATTAGGATGGTTCTTCCACCCTGGACTGTAAGTGTTTGAATAGAGATTATTCTGCTTCAAGAACTTTATATATTCAATTTTTTGTGGAGTTTCAAGATAATGCACATTAATCTGTGGTCCACTACAAATTTTACAAACAGCATTTTGTGCCTGCTGAACCTGAGCTACCTGTTGAGTACCTATGTTCACCACCTTCATCTTTTTCTCCACTTCTGCAGCAACTGTCTCTTCAATTATGATTTTTTTGTTGGCTCCAAATTCAAATCAAACACTCCCTCAGGTTTGCTTGCAACCCTGTCATACAACTCCAAATGCTCGTTTGCAGTAATTCTTTCAATTATATTCTTAATACCAGTGGCTGTTGAAAAATTAGATGAGCCACCAGTTGCTGTGTTAATTAACTGCTTTTTCTTGATTCTAAGACCATTAACAAACATCTACATCTACTCAGTCTGATCCAGATTGTGAGTAGGACAAGCCACTGGGAGTCTTTTAAATCTTTTATAAGCATCTCCTAATAACTCCCCCTCTTTCTGCTTGAATTTGAGGATTTCATATCTTTTTCTCATGAACACTAACGTTGGAAAGTACTCATTCAAGAAAGCCTTTTCTATCTATTCCCAAGAAGTAATACTACCATCCGGAAGGGAATAAAACCACTATTTAGCCTCATTCACCAGTTGGTTTACAATGGTCAATCTACCAGCCGATGTATTTATCCCACCATAGTCACCAAAGAGTCTCTTAGGTGCTGGTTGATCTTCATTCATTGGTATTTCTTCCTCTGACTCTACCTCTGTATGAACTAAGATTTCTTCTTCGACGGATGCCAGTCTATTTAATTGTGCTTGTCCATGCCTTACATGAAAAGTTCTTTCGATTTTTGTGTCAAAGGGAAAATTAGCTGAGGATTCTCCTCACATAAAAATATCAGACGCATATTAGTAGTAACAAAGCACAAATAATAACAATAAAACTGAAAATAAAATTTTATTTGATGAGCAAGAAAATTTCAATTGAACTAAACTTAGAACTTTATATTTTAGCAGTCCCCGAAACTGGCGCCAAAAACTTGATCGGAAAAATAGCAAGTGTACTATTTTTCCTTTTGTAGTAATACTAGGGAAATTCTCTGAATGTCGATCTCAAGGACTGCGTAGAGATATCGAGTTCAATGTCTAGTTCAATTAAACAAAAATTATAATGGGTTTTGTTTTGAGATTATAATTAATAATTAACAAAATATTAAATTGGCTTTTTGTGACAGATATGAGGAACATGCTAGGGTAAAGTGTATGATTTACCATGTAACAAACTTGAATCCTGATTTCTTTAACAAGTTCAAAATAATTAACTATTGGTTCTTATGTTTGTCTCCCCCTAAAACCTTAGTGGGAAAACCTTTAAACATTCAATCCTAATCCCAACGTCCATAGAAATTAGTGATGAAATTAAGCATTTGAATTATCAAGAATGTACCGGTTACTACAAGGTATCCCTAGTCCTAAGTGATATCTACTATAGTTTAATTGCACAAAAGCAATAATAACGGCGGTCCAACCTTAATAGTTAACCGTGAATCAATCCCAATTGGTTCAACAGGGAAAGCATTACAAACATTGTATCATTAAATTGATTATGAAAAACAAATATATTACTGAAATTCAAAATCAAAGTCATTTACAAAATCAAATCAGAGACGCACCCCTAGCATTGGGGGGTTTAGCTACTCATATTGTTCAAAGTAATTTCAATAATATAAAATTTAGACATTACAAATTAATGATGAACTTTGATCTTCAATTTCTTCAATTTGGCATTCTCAAATTCTTTGCCATGGTCACTTTTGATTCTAACAATCACACTATCCTTCTCTCTTTGAATGCGTTTACACAGGTCTTTGAAGACCTCAAAAGTATCTTATTTTTCTCGATAAAGTTCACCCAAGTAAACATTGAAAAATCATCAACAACCACATAGACATACATTTTTCCACCAAGACTTTCAACCTACATTGGTCCCATTAAGTCCATGTGCAGAAGTTCTAGCACTTTGGAAGTAGTCTGATGTTGCAATCTCGGGTGTGACATATTGGTTTGCTTCCCAATTTGACACTCACAATAGACTTTACCCTCATCAATCTTGAGCTTTGGTAGGCCTCTAATAGCTTCTTCAAATATAATCTTCTTCATACCTTTGAGATTTAGGTGTCCAAGTTTCTGGTGCCACAGTTTGACCTCATCTTCATTGGTCATTAAGCATGAGGAAGAGTGGGTAGTTTCTTGAGGTACCCATAAATAACAATTGTCCTTAGACCTAATTAAACAATGAATATTTTTGGGAAAATGTTTACGTTTCAGAAATGGGCAAAAGACACAATGTTTCTATTTTAAAAATGGGCAAAATAGTTTATGTAATACAATTTAAAATTTAAAATATAGAAAAAAAAATAACAATGTTTTCCCCTTGTTATCTTATTAAACCGAGGTAGTAAGACTGAAAAAATAACAATGTTCTTCTCTCAGTTTTGCATATAACTAAAGGAACAAGTAGGGCGCGTCATCCATTTGTGAAAATAATAAAAATGCGGTGGCGGTTGGGGATTGAACTCGTGACTGATACGTCTTTCTCCTAAGTGTAATTTCAAGCGAGATATAAAATGACACACTTTTCATGACGTCTTTTGTTACCTCATATAAGAAAACGAGGGTAACCCATATTTCTAACCAAGGTAAAAAATGTTTTTTTTGTGGTATTGTTACTGTAACTGTTAAAGCGGTTAAAACTCAAATTGGAGTAGATTTGATGGAATAAGAAGAGATCTGATGGTGGAAATTTGCTAAAATCAAAAGTCAATTTTTAACAATTGTTTTGTGCAAGAATCAGAATTATTGGTATAGACTCTTGATATAGTAGTGCATATCTTCGATGTGGTTGCACAAGGTGGACATGTAAGGTTCAAAATTTGTAGATTTTTATTATTTTTTGTTATCATTCCGTGTAGAAATATTTACATATAAGTTTTTGTTGTGTAATGAGATAATGTAGAATGAACAATTATTATTATTTTTTGTAATTTTTTTCTAAGAGGCTTCTCTGCGTTGAAGTAGGGTAAATCGCATCCCCAACTCTTAGTCTATTTATTAATATTTCAATTAATAGTCATTTATCCCCTGTAATATAACTGAGTTTTGATTTACTCCCTTTAAAAAAATTTTGATTACTCCATATAATTTTTTGAATACATCCTAAACGTGTAAAAATAAGTGAGATAAATAAAAAAATTTTACAGATGAGTAATATTTGCATCTAAGAAGTAAAAGACTTAAAATTTTAATATTTCAAGAAATTTATAAAAAAAAAAATTTAAGGATTAAAAAAATACTAAATTTATCTTTAAAGAATTTAGAAGAAAGAATTAGTAAAAGAATTATAACATATGGTGATGGATCATACTATGATAAAAAGTTGGGCCTACCGCTTTTTTTACAAACTAAATCACTACTCTGCATAACATAAGCCATCGTGCTAGCTATCAGAAAACATTCTTACGCTCAATGATTAGGCACTGAGGCATTTCTATTTTGATTTGTACAATTGTTGATCATTTTCAATCAATATGTTTACTACAGCTAGCTAGCTACTTCAAGTATACTTACTTATACTAGTGTGCGAGTGGGACCTTTATTCATTTATAATGGTAAGTATGATTTTAAAGTGCTTTTGCGGTTGCGTATGAATGCAATTGCAAACATTGCAATTTTGGTTTATTACAATTGCTCCTGTGAATAATGCACGTGTAGCGGTGTGAATACTGATAAAATGAGAAATGCTCCTCATACACTAAATGTTGACAATTACACTGTAATTTTATACAGTTTTGTTTTTTTATAAGCAATGGAATTCTCATTCAAAAGAGTATAAGGGGTACTGATTCATTTACAAACAACTCTTAAACTTGTATAAGGGGTACTGATTCATTTACAAACAACTCTTAAACTTTAAATAAGTTCAAAGGGTATTGATCCCAAAAGAAAAAGCTACAAGGAATATTGGATTTGGAATCCATAATATAATATTGGATTTGGAATCCATAATATTCCACTGTTAGAAAAGGAATTTAACCTTGTCAACAACGTCGCCAACGCTAACGGCTTCTTATTAAATTGTAATTTAATTGTGTCGAAATAGTGTATGTCAAAGAGAGGTTACCCAGCCGAAGAATTTGTTGATCAAAGCAAACTACAAACAGATATGATTGGTTTTAGATTTAGATAGATTTGATTTAGATCTAAAATAGATAGATTTGATTTAGTAACAAAATAGGTATTTTAGACTTTTATAGTTTTGGACTTTGGCTTAGAGAGCAAGCTAACATAAATCTATAAATAGATTGAGTAATCCCTAATTTTTTAATCAAGTCAATTCATTGTAATCACAGAATTTACAGTTGCAAGTGATTAATAAAGTTTTCTATAGTTTGTGGGTAGAGAGAAACTCTGCAGAAAATAATTGTTTTCTTTCTTTTCTTTTCTCATAATGCATTATCATTGTGTGGTGATATCAATCTTGTTCATCAAGATTGGTAGAAATTCATCATAGATATTTGGTGGATTTCCAACATCTGGTATCAGGGCTTGGTTAATCGATTCAAGGAAAGTATCGATCAAGAAAGATTTAGGAAGAAGAATAATTCATGATGGCGAGTTATGAGAATGCAAGTTATCCAGCAACTCTACCAATTCTGAAAGTAGGCAACTATGAGAATTGTTGCAAACAGATGAAAATTTTATTCTGGTGTCAAGGTCTTTGGGATCTTGTAAATGATGGATTAGAAGTGCTTGGAGAAAACGCTTCAGAAGAAGAAAAGAATAAACACACAGAATCTGAGAAGTTGAGTTATAAAGCACTCTTTATAATTCATCAATGTCTGAGTCCATAAAATTTTGAAAAAGTGAATGATTCAGAATCTGTAAAAGAAGCTTAGGAGGTTTTTGAGAAGTCTTTTGGTGGTGCATAAAAGGTGAAAGAAGTGTAGTTACAAACTCACAAGAGAACGTATGAATTGCTTAAGATGAAAGATAGTGAGAGCATATCTGATTTCTTCACTAGGGTTACAAAACTAGTGAATCAAATCAAGGTATGTGGAGAAACATTAACAAAAAGAGTTGTTGTTTCAAAGATTTTGAGATCTTTGACTCCTAAGTTCGACCACGTGGTGATGGCTATAGAAGAGGGGAAAGACTTGTCGAAATTGACAAAGGAAGAGCTTCAAGGGACGCTTGAATCTCATGAACAAAGAATGACTGAAAGAGCTGCAGGCAAGTCGAAGAGTGATGTGGCTTTGCAGGCACATTCAACAAAAGAAACCAAAGGCAAAGGGAAGTGGTTCAACAGAGGTAGAGGCGGATACATCAAATCGACTGGTAGAGAAAACCAGAACGAAGGAAACGTGTCGAATCAGAGAAGACCATATCAAGGAAACTAAAGAGGTGGTGTTGCAAATAGAGGAAGAAGTGATGGTCGAAAACCTGACAAGAGTCACATTCAATGTTACAATTGTCAAAAGTATGATCATTATTCGAGTGATTGTCCAGAAATGCAAAAGAATCAAGAAAGTGATGCAAAGTTTGCAAAACATGAAGAAGAAGAGATGATGTTGATGGTCACAACAAGAGATGAAGATAGATTCAAGGACCAATGGTACTTGGATTCAGGGTGCTCATCACATATGTCTGGAAGGAAAGTCTGGTTTGTCAACATAAAGCCCTCAATGAAAAATATGATAAAATTAAAAAATGACAATACCCTAGTAGCTGAAGGTATTGGTGATGTTATGATTATGATGAAACATGACAAGAGGTCAGTAATTTCCAATGTGTTGTACATACCAGGCATGAAGAGCAATTTTCTCAGTATAGGGCAGTTGGTCGAAAAGAATTATAAAGTGTTGATCAAAGATAAGATGATGAGAGTCGTCGACGCAAATGGAAGATTAATCTTAAGGCTCCTATGTCTTAGAATAGAACCTTCAAGATCGAACTAAATGTGATGGAGCACTAGTTCCTTTCAACTGCAGCTAGCAGAGATGAATGGATATGGTATTATTGACTAGGCCATCTCAACTACAGAGACATCAGAGATTTAAAGAGAAGAAATGTGGTTTTAGGATTGCCAGAAATCGACATTCCAAATAAGGTATGTGAGGAATGTGTGCAGGAGAAGCAACACAAGAATAGCTTCAGCAAGGATGCAGGAAGCAGGTCGGAGGTTATTCTTGAAGTCATATACTCTGAAGTATGCGGACCAATCCAGGTGGATTCGATGGGAGGTAAAAAATACTTTGTTACATTCATAGATGATTTCAGTCGAAAGTTATGGACTTACCTGATCAAGATGAAAAGTGAAGTGGTCGAGGTATTTTCCAAGTTTAAGTCTATGGTTGAAAGAAAAAGTGGTCCGAAACTCAAAGTTTTGAGAACTGATGGTGGTGGAGAGTATGTGTCAAAAGACTTCAACAAGTTATGTGAAAAAGAAGGGATTGTGCATGAGGTGGTGCCACCCTATACTCCACAACATAATGGAACTGCAGAAAGGAAGAATTGAACCATCATGAATATGGTGAGGAGTATGTTGAAAGGAAAGAGTTTACCTAAAGAGTTTTGGGGTGAAGCTGTATCGAATATAACATACATTTTGAACAGATGTCCTACGAAGAAGCTAGAAGAAATTACTCCAGAAGAATGTTGGTCCGGTGTGAAGCCTAGCTTGAGTCATATAAAGGTATTTGGATCTATTGCATATAGACATGTGCCAGATCAGTTGAAAAGAAAACTTGATGACAAGTCGAGTCAAATGATTCTAGTTGGATATCATTCGACAGGAGGTTATAAGTTGTTTGACCCAGTGAACAAGCAGATTATGATCAGCAGGGACGTGATCATAGATGAGCTTAAAGAATGGGATTGGACTGAAAATGTTAAGAAAGATTCAGTGGGAATCCTACTTGAAGAACCAGAAACTCAATTCAAAAGAGAAGTTCGACAAGAGGAACCAGCAGTTATAGATCAACCAAGTACAAGCAGACCTCAAAGAACAAGACGCATGCCTGCAAGATTGCAAGATTGTGTGATTACATCAGATGATGTGATAGATAATGAAGGTGAGTTGGTACATTATGCTTTCTATGCAGATGTTGAACCTGTCAATGCAGCTGAAGCATTGAAGGATTCAAAGTAGGTGAAAGCAATGAACGAAGAAGTGAAGTCTAACAAAGACAACAACACTTGGTCACTTATCGAATTGCCTCAAGGCAAGAAGGTAATTAATTTCAAGTGGGTATACAAAGTGAACATGAATTCCAAAGGGGAACTAAATCGACACAAAGCAAGGCTTGTCGCGAAAGGATTTCTACAAAAAGAAGGAATAGTCTTCGATGAAGTTTTTGTACCTGTTGCTAGGATCAAAACAATCAGGTTGGTTGTTGATCTAGCAGAAATAAACAGATGGCACATATGTCAGATGGACGTGTGTTTACAGTGATTTCTGGTAAACAACCGCTAGTCCTCCAAACTATCAAATAATCTTAATGACTGTTATTTAATCTCTCTGGTAACTTGCAGGATCGACTAGATTGATCCTAGGATGTATTGGTCATTTGGATAATTCTCATTATAGAACTGATATTCATGGTTGGTATTTAGAATGTTGTGTAGGTGTTTAACTTACTTCGATTAATCTATTAAAGATCTAAAGGCGTGATCAAGTAAATGCGCGCGAAACTAAATTGCATGAATAAATTTCAATTGTAAAGACATGTAAAAACTGCAGAAAAGACAAGTAAATGACTTCGAAATATAAAAGCATGTAATGTAAAAGATTCTCTGGAATGTAAAATATTCGAAATATGAAGAAAGCGTTTAAATGCAAGAAATCAGTAAAATGACTTTGAATGGAAAAAGGTATTCGAACGATAAAAGCATGAAGATAAAGGCATGAAATATACAAGAGTTATTTCTGAAATGTAAAGGATTTGAAATGGAAAGAAAACATTTAAATGTAAGACATCAGTAAAAAGACTTCGAATGAAAATATTTTAATGTAAAGGCTTTTGAATGATATTGACATGAAGATAGAGGAAAATACTGGAAATGATAAAGAGTTTTATTAAATCATAAACATTTGGTGTTATCATACGTACATTGTTCGTGCATTCGTTTCCCTAGCCATGTGGTATTTTGAATGTTTACTGAATTTTTGTACAATAGATATGACACACGAAATCCTAATGCTAAGACTTCTATTTATACTACTTCGACCATAACGGTCTTGCTATAAGATTATGCCATGTTCAGAACATGCAAAGCAATGCCCCTCTCTAGCTTCCACGCGTCTTCAAATGCTCCAGCGCACATATTTTAAATTTCGAACATCCCGCTTGCGTTTTGAATTTCAAATGTTTTTGCACTCTTCGTTTCGAACTCATTTCTTGGACACAGCCTTGTTATCATTTCGAGACTTCTTTGAATATATCCCCATAACTGTCACTCGAAGCTCAGAGTTTTTCCATGCCCATTCCAAGCACTGCTTCTACCATTTCGAAACATGACATCTTGCTTTATTCCAATCGAAACATCCAACTTGCTTCGCTTCGAACAATATCATCAAAATCTTCAGCCAACAAAATGCCCCTTTAAAATATGTATTTCGATTCCTTTGAGAAATACTTATTTTAAACATATTCACAAGATTTTGATGCGACCTTTGAATCATCGTAACATTTATAGCACATGACTCCAGTCACGTCAATCATGACGCTTTTCAGATTCCTTAACCGCCTTGAACCATTTCACAGCATGGTGCAGTTACAAAACAATGATTATTATTTAATCACGCCTATTACCAATATCAACTTTATGCCACCTCCTTCTCAATCCAACCTACGACTACCACGTATCACAATCTTACTCAGTGGATGTTTAAACTTCCACACTATAAAAACCCATCAACTTAGTCTTTTATTTTTTCTTCCCACATTCTGAATCTTTTCTTCCTCTCTTCTCACCGAAACCCTAAAAACTTCCAACACTCTTCAAACAATGTCTTCTTCAACATCATCTCAACTGAAAAAAGCTTCCAAAAAGAAAGGAAAGAACACAGGAACCATAATGGAAAGCAAGGTTGGCACCTATCAAGGTCAATCTGTTCTTATTCCTAAGATGATCTCAAAAGAGAAGGAAATGCTCTACGCATCCCAGGTACTAATTCCTACTAACGCCGCTGGCAAGAGGTTAGCTTTAATGGGCCCTCTTACAGTCTTTGAAATCTTAAAAGACACCAGAAAATTTTTCCCTGTTTGTTATAATTTTAAACCTTTGTTTAATAAAATGGATACCCCTAAGACAGGGGAGTCTTCTGATTCGACCACCGTGGAAAATTCAATCATTCCCCCTAAGGACCCTTTTATGCTAGATTATGTGAAGAGTAACTTCAAACCATTTCGATCTTGCCCCACCTCTGACACAGCTTATCACAACTGGTTTACTAAAGTAGAGGCTAAGAAATCCCAGCAATGGGAAGAATTAGGCATTTACAACTTGATTAAACTATCGAAACCAGGATTTACCTATAGCCACCTATTATTATTCGTGTCCTTATATTTCTGGGACAGTACTTACAATACCTTCCATCTCCATGGTGGAATGATTACACCCACCTTTTTTGACATAGCAGCCATTACTGGGTTATCACCAATAGGAGAAACCTACATTCCTGACAATGAAGAGCATTCGAGCATTATTGACTTCGAAGTCAAGTTAGCCAGCTTTTCAAAGTTCATTAGCCACTATCACACTGAAGGAGACAGCGTGTCAGATGTGGAACACATTGCTTTCCTTACCTTATGGTTATCAAGGTATGTCTTTTGCAGCAGGTCCCTACAGGTAGCCAGCAGGTTTATTCCTCTAGCTAGAGATTTACATGAGAATCGGAGGGTGTGTTTAAGCGAACTGCTACTCGTTGATCTTTACGAAATTCTAAGATCAGTTGTTTCGAGTTTGAAATCCCACACCTCCAAAAACATCCTGCTAGCTGGCCCTTTCTGGTTACTCCAGTTATGGCTTAATGCCATGTTTGAACCTTCACTATCAACTGCCAACACTATTGTTGAACGGGATCCAGAAATAGCGGATAGAATCATCGAAGGCACTAGGCTGCAAAGACTTACCCCAAACGATGATAAGGATGACTTCAAAGTTCTCTTCTCCAAATACATAATGATCTTCTCCAAGAGACACAAATTCGAAGAGACCATGGCGCCCTTTGCCTCAAGGACTCATGGACCATCATGGTTCACCATGGCTCTCTCAGAGGCAATCAAAAGCAAAGAAATTCAAGATGTATGGAAAGCCTTTTTGCTTCCCAGATTAATCTCCTCGCGAATTACTCCTGCTAAGAATCAAATCTTCCTTTTTGCTTATCAACCCAACTTCGTTTTGAGACAATTTGGCTTGTGCCAACTAATCCCTGAACCCCTATTCCAAACAGAAAGTGCCATCACTTCTGGGCGAACCTTCAAGGCAAGAGAAGCCAAACTACAACAGGAACAATACCAAGGCTTCGCCCACTTTGAACTAATATCTTTCGAACCTACACACCTCACAGCAAAGGGTTTTCTGGAATGGTGGACAAAGTTCTATCAGTCTTATATGTTTGATACCCTCACTATTCAACAGAAACTAACTGATGCATTCGATGTGCAGGTACAATCCAAGAAAGGTATGTTCACTCATGCCAAAGAGATTAGGGCTTTTCAAAATTATTTCGAAACTACTTATGATCCCACACACTTGGAATCCACTGTGCATCAAGCGGCTGAGACCTTGAAGGAAAAATTCAAAGAAAAAATTTCTAAGTTAAAACTTCCTTCAGGGTTGTCATCTGAGGATAGGTATAGGTTGGCATTCGAAATGCATCCACCTAAATTTCCTAGATTGCCTACCTCAGAACTGGCTCTGGCTTGGTTTCCTCCATACCCTTGGTGGTTCACTTGCAAAGAAATGTTCAAATATCTTCAAAGGAAACCAAAGCCATCTGAGACTGTGACATGGGCTCGACATTGGCTCCACGATTTCCCAGGACATCTTCGCTATGACCTTTCTGCCATGTCGATTAAATCGGATCAAGGCGCAGGTGCGAATGCTTGGGAAAATCCCAAATGTTTCTCACTTTCTACATTTTTAACTTTTGCCTTAATTGTTTCGATTTTCAGCCATCAGGATAAAGACTGCTGCTTCAAAGTCAAAAGAGGGAAGCGCCTCTCAGGCATCTGTCGAAACCATTGATAATGTGACTCTATCCAAACCAACAACAACTGCTGCAACAACAACTACAACAACACCAGCAATAACTACTGCTCCAACTCCACAGGTAATCAATTAGCCTTGATGTTTCGAATACTAAATGTTTCATGATTCGTATCTAACTCATTGTTTAAATCTCTTCAGACTAACAAACTCCCGCCAACCACTCCAAAGAAAAGAAAAACAAACACTACTGGAAAGGACCCCAATGCTGGAGGGAATTCACCAGCTGCTTCGAAGAAGAAGCAGAAGAAGGAAATTTCCAAAAGTGTTGTACCAACTAGTGTCTCTGTACTCGATTCCAGAGATGCTGCTCCCTCAACTAAATCCAAAAATCCACCTTCGACCTCCAACGTAATGTTGGAACGTATAGATAGCAACCTCTATTCTGAGAGTCCACAGGTAAATTGAACTCTAATTTTTAACAAAATAATTATTCATTACCTTGGTACATGCTCTTAACATTCTTTACCCCTGTAGGACATTTTGAACCCAGCTCTTACCACTTCGACTTCTCCATCGAAAACTGTTGCTCCCATCAACTCTTCTCCTCATGGGGATTCCAGCAACCTAGTGCAGAACAAAGGGTCCTCCAATATGGCGGTCCTGACTGGGGCTTCAGAGCAGCAAGATGACCAGAGTACTTCTCCTCCTCTAAAAGAAACAAATGAAGCAACGCTTCATGAATCTGCAGAGACTTTACGAAAGACTTCTCTTCATAAGTCCACTCTTGAAACCCTTCAAGAGGATCCAAAGGGCATTCACGCTGAAGGAGAGAAAGCTGATTCTGATCAAGGAAACGAAGAATCTGCAGAGGAAGGGTCTGAGGAAGAGGATGCCAACGATGGTTCGACTGCTGGGACAGAGTCAGATGCAAATAGCAGTGAGAACGAAGATATCGAAGTGGTGGATCTGGACGATAATGAAGAAGGCAATGAACATGAAACGAGTGAAGGTGACGGTGACGCGACCAATAAACCCATGGAAGTCGAAATGGATGTGACTCCCTTGCATGTGGAACTCCCTCAACCGTCTCTATCCCGAATGACTGAAGAGGAGCTTGCTCTCCTAAGAAGAAATGACCCAATTGGGTACATGAAGGCGAAGCTAGCTCAAAGGGATATTCCACCTGCTAGGGCTGGTA
This sequence comes from Vicia faba, assembly GCA_948472305.1. Lineage (NCBI taxonomy): Eukaryota > Viridiplantae > Streptophyta > Magnoliopsida > Fabales > Fabaceae > Vicia > Vicia faba. The sequence continues at coordinate 1,119,103,017 of OX451737.1, read as the reverse complement.
CAAGTTCGACTAGCCATCCGTTGCCCACAGATGATAGAATTGTACTTCTTAACAGGATTAGGAGAACAATTCTTGATGTGGATTTGTTCGAAGTGCTCAAACAGGATAGCACAGCTTGCTACACTATGAAGGAGTTACTTACAAAAGTCAACCTTACTACCTGCTCCTTGCCAGTTAGCACTATCTTGTTCGATCTTCAATCTCTTCTAAACAACGTGACTGGGTGCCTTCTCCAAGATGAATTTGCTACCAGAAAGGTTCAAGAAAAACGAACTACAATGGATGCTGCTTATGAGCATGCTTCGAAACTCTCTCAAGAAGCTGAGGATCGAGCCATGCATCTAAAGCAGGCAAAAATTGACTATAAAGCTCGAGCTGAGTCCATCCTTCTCTGGGAAAGGCAAATTCAGGAACTTCAACAGAAGGTTAAGGAGGCTCAAGAACAACAATTAGCCTACGAAACCAATACTGCTGGCAACCAATTCGAAGAGCTCCTCAACAAAGGACTTGCAGAAATGGAAACCGCAGAACAACTCAAGGGAGAAGTGGCTACCTTAGAGGGAGCAAGACGTTTTACTCAACAAAGGCTTGAGTCTTTTCGAAGTACCTTTAACAGATTGAAGAATAATGCCTACTTTTAAATCTTAGTGTTGATTAGTTTTGTAATTCGGTCTTTGTATGTAATATCTGAACAACGCCATTTTGGCAATCCCATATTACCATTTTGGCATTTTTATGATATTTTGATTACGTTGTTATTATTCGAATCTCCTGCAGGCGTGGCTTATATTTCTTTAAATATTTCCCATTAACCTTTAGGATACGTTTATCATCTATCAACTCTTCGATTTCATATGCATTATTCGAAAATACCTTTATTATTCGAAAAGGTCCTTCCCAATGAGGTGACCATTTACCTAACGTTTTATTTTTCTTGTCCATGGGCAATATGACTTTCCAGACTAAGTCATTAATAGTGAATGCTTTTCCCTTCACCCTTTTGTTATATGTCCTGGCCACTCTTTCCTTTTGTCTCATCAGGATTTCCAATGCATGCAATCTAACTTCATCCAACTCAACTAACTCATTCATCATCATTTCCCAATATAATGCAGCTGGAATTTCGTTTTGTCTTTGAATTCGAACTGATTGTAGATGAATTTCTACTGGCAGAACTGCATCATGACCAAATGTGAGTTGGAAAGGTGTGGTGTTAGTAGCTTCTTTAGGAGATGTTCTACAGGCCCATAGTATTTGGTCCAAAGTTTTGTGCCAGTTCCTTGGCTTTTTACCAATATGTTTCTTGATTAACCCTATTATCACTTTATTAGCTGCTTCGACCTGACCATTTGCTTGAGCATAATATGGCGTTGATGTTAGTAATTTGAACCCCATTTCTTGAGCAAACTCTTGCATCTTTCTACCAGTAAACACAGAACCTTGGTCTGTGGTTATGCTCTCTGGCAATCCGAACCTATAGATAATTTGTTTCTGTACGAACTCAATAATAGCATCTTGATCAGCAACTATCAATGGTATTGCTTTGATCCACTTGGTAAAATAATCTATTCCTACCAAGATATATTTCTGTACTTTAGACGAAGCAGGATTTATTTCTCCTATTAAATCCAATGCCCATCCTCTAAAGGGCCATGGTTTAATGATTGAATGCAACTCACTTGCAGGGGCATGTTGAATCCCTGCATGCTTCTGGCATTCTTCACACCCTTTAGCAAAGTCTATACAATCTTTGAGCATACTGGGCCAATACATGCCATATCGAAATAACAAACATTCCATTTTATGACCTGCTTGATGTGCCCCACATGCCCCATTGTGGACTTCTGACAATGCTAAGTATGCCTCACTTTCTCCTAGGCATTTCAGTAATACGCCTTCTTGGGTCTTTTTGAACAATTCATTTCCCATGAGGACATATGACAATGCTCTATATTTTATCTTCCTATCAACATTCGAAGTTGGATTTGTTAAATAGCTCACAAGTGGACTTCGCCAATCTGCATCTGATAAAGTGTCTATGGCTAGTACTTCGAATCCCTGTTTCTCAGCATACCCTAACTTTATATTGTCTAGATCTGATGGTATGAATCTAGTAGCCATAACTCTACCTCTTAATTCGACCAGATCCTCAAAGTTTTTGGCAGAAACTTTATAACCTGAAGCTAACTGTGCTAAGTCATTTGCTTCTTGGTTTTCTATTCTTGGTATATGTTGAATATCCATGTATTCAAATTTTCTAAGTAGCCTGTTAACTATGACGAAGTATATCATCAGATTTTCCTTTATGCATTTGTACTCCTTTGTTATTTGCTTGACCACTAACTCTGAGTCTCCTTTAACTTCGACTCTAGTTGCCCCCAATTCCAACAAAGCTTCAAGTCCAACAATAAGCGCTTCGTACTCAGCTTCATTGTTCGAGCAACGAGGACCATCTAATTTATACTTGAATTTTGTTGGAATTCCTTCAGGAGAAATTATAAGGACCCCAACACCACTACCATTCCTGTGGGTCGAACCATCAAAGTATAATTTCCATGGTTGCAATTCAACATAACTCATGACAGTCTGTTCAACCAATGAATGGTCCACAATGAAATCATAAATCACTTGGCCTTTCACAGCTTTTAAAGGCATGAAAGTCAAAGAATATTCTGTTAAGGCTAAAGCCCATTTACCAACTCTGCTATGCATTATTGGTTTCGAAAGCATGTGTTTAATAACATCGAAATGTGATGAAACATAAACATCAACAGGCTTTATATAATACTTGAGTTTCATACAAGAAAAGTACAAACAGAGACATAGCTTTTCTATATTTCTATATCTAGTCTCTGCATCATTCAATACTCTACTTAAATAGTATATGGCTCTTTCGATGCCATTGCTATCTTCTTGTGCTAACATACTACCTATACTAACTTCAGAGGCAGATATGTACAATCTCATGGGCTTTCCCCATGAAGGTGGAGGCAAGATGGGAGGCTGAGAGAGATATCTTTTTATCTTGTCAAATGCCTCCTGGTGGGCTTCGTTCCACTCGAAGGCCTGGCCTTGCTTCAAATGAAGCAATGGAGAGAAAGCTTGGGTTCTTCCACTCAGATTCGAAATGAACCTTCTGAGAAAGTTAATCTTCCCTAGTAAAGATTGCAGCTCCCTTTTTGACGTAGGTGCTTTCGTCTCCATTATGGCTTTGGTTTTATTTTGGTTGATCTCAATTCCTTTTTTATGAACCACAAAGCCAAGGAAATCTCCAGCCTGCACAAAAAATGCACATTTAAGGGGATTCATCTTTAAGCCATGTTTTCTCATTCGTTCGAATGATTGGCTCAAATGATGCAAATGGGTTTCTGCAGATATAGATTTGATGACTATATCATCAATATACACCTGCATAAAAGTTTCAATGAAATCATGGAAAATCGAATTCATTGCCCTTTGATAAGTTGCCCCAGCATTCTTTAAACCAAAAGGCATCACCACCCATTCGTAGGTGCCTAAGGCTCCTGGGCAACGAAATGATGTCTTGGCAACATCTTCTTCAGCAATAAAAATTTGATTGTACCCAGAGTATCCATCTAACATACTTAAATATTCGAATCCTGAAGCAGAGTCTACTAACATTTCTGCCACAGGCATGGAGTACTCATCTTTAGGGGTTGCAGTATTTAAATCCCTAAAATCTATGCAGATTCTCAAAGAACCATTTTTCTTAATAACAGGCATTATATTTGCTAACCATTCGACATACCTTGTGGTTCTGATGAATCTGCAACGCAACAACCTTTCGATCTCAGCTTTGATCTTTGTGAGAACCGCTGGTGCGAATCTTCTGGGAGTTTGCTTGATGGGCTTCTTGCCATCCTTGATTGGAAGTCTATGTTCCACTAAATCCCTCTTTAAACCAGGCATTTCGTCATAATCCCACGCGAAGCAATCTTTGTTTTTCTTGAGGACTTCGATCACTTCCTGCTTGAGGCCTGGGTTAAGTTTTGCACTTATGTAGGTTATTCTTTTCGTGTTCTCATCCCCTAAGTTCACTTCTTCGAGTGGATCCTGCGCCAACATTTTGGCACCTGAGTCTATCGGGTCCCTCTCGAAGCCTAAGGGTTCTTTATCATAGATGGCGTCCAGCCTTTGATCTATTTCAAGTGCCTCAAAGGGTGAGCCTTTCAAGCTACCCCCATTTATTTCGCTCATCTTTACAGCCAGTTTATTTATTTCAGCCTCTAAGGCCGCCTTTGATTCGTTCTCAGCCATATAGGCCGAAATCCTTTCGAAAAAGGAGGACTCAGTCATGAGTAAGGTTGTCGAATTCCCAGCCTGCTGGCCGTCTTTGTATAGTACCTTCGACTCCTTCATCTTCACTGATTATTCTTCTATCCCAATATATTCCATCATGGTGAAGGGTCATATAGTAGTGTGCATTTCTGGTTTCGTTGATTTCATCGTTTGGGACACAAGGAGCAATCCTTGCCAGATGTTTGTCATAATTCCTCTTGTCAACTAAGTTGACTGCTGACATGAAGTAACTCTGGTCCGCTTCAATGTTTTCCATGATCCCATCTTCTCTCCATAAAACTAATCGCTGGTGCATTGACGAAGGAACTGCTCCTACGCCATGGATCCACTCCCTTCCCAGCAACAAGTTGTAGTTGGCCTTGGCTTCGATCACCATGAACATGGTGGGCCTACAGCTTGATCCTATCGTCAAGTCCAATTGAACCACCCCCAGTGTTTTGCCTACTTTCCCTTCATAATTGGATAGAACCATGTTGTGTGGTTTGATGTCTCCTTCGCGTATTTCTAACCTTTTCAGCATGAAATGGGGTATTAAGTTAACTGCAGCGCCCCCATCCACTAGAACCTTATTTACGCCATGGGCACCAACTTTTGCCCGAATAAATAATGGCTTCAGATGATTCTTCATAGCTGGTTCTGGACGCTCGAAGAACGCATTCTGCTCCTCGACAGCTCCGTTATCCATCACGTAGTAGCACACAGGCCTATGCTTCATCAGATCTATGGTATCTTCTTCCTCATACTCGTCAATTTCAGTTTCCTGTCCAAACTCACAAGGAAGCACATATACCACGTTGCAATTGATATTGAACGAAGACTCCCCCTCTGATTCGAAGTTGTCCGTTAGCATATCTTCGTCTTCTTCTGGACCTGGAGTGTATTCCTTTGGTTCATCTAGTTGTACTTCAGAGAAGAGCCTCCTACTAACTGGGGGTTTGTCTTCAGTTTGATTTTTTGGTGTGGGTTTGTTGGTGCTAGATTCACCTTGGTTTTTTGTTGAAGTTGCCCCTTTATTTGCCACAGCTTCCCTTTCAGCCTTTCGAACTCTCTGTTTCCTTCGCCATTGAGATCTTGACATGGGGTTTCTTCCTTTTTAGTTCTCTAATCTCACTTCTTCCCTTTTCGCTATGTTGAACTGCCTTCTATATGTCATAGCATGGCGTGCGTTTCGTTCATTGTTTCTCCATTTGTCTTTGCCTTTGTCATTTCTGACTTGCAGCCATTTGTCTGTTGGCACTTCAGCAGGAATTTTGAACGTCACTCTTCGAGCGCCCTTGGGATGAGGACTATCAGGCCTTCGTTGATTGTATTTGCTATCGAAACGTGGGCCCATCTGAACAGTCTCTTGGTGGTTCCAGCAAGGGGCGAAAGGGATTGTTTCGAAGGCTCTGGCCATGCTTTGATCATACACAGCAGAACACCTTGGGCATATCAAGCATCTGGTTGCCCCTTTGTAGCAGCGAAGCACAAATTCCAACAAACTTTCTCCAGCCTTAGGATAACACCTGAAAAACTGGTTTCCTGGCGCCAGTTGTTGCCAGTTCGCGCCCTTTGTACCCTCTCGAAGTTTGCAGCAATTCTCTGGTTGCAGAGGATGCTGCACCTAGGGCATAGTATCATTCATGTATCTCCTTTGTGGCACATCATGAGGTAATCCTTAAGACTAGCATCTCCAGCATGATTATCCTCCATTTTATACTTTTCTTTTTCTAAGTATCTCTCCACCTCCTCCATTTCAGAATGAGGTCTCTCCATATCCACCATGTTTACCTCAACATCCTCCCCCTTAGCGTCATCATCTCCCCATCCTGTAGGTTTTATATCTTCAATTTGGATTTTTGAACTCTCTGGGGCAGAATATTTGACCAAGTAGTCAAACTTTCCACTGGGCTCCCCTAAAGTATCCCATATTTCTTTCTGAGGGGAAGTTGGCTTCGTGATTTAGACTTTCTCCAATTCCAGCCTCAGGCCTTCAGTAACCTGTGTCAACTCTTGGTTTTGGTTTTCCTGGCCTTCAGTAGCCTGGATTTCTTTTGCAACAGCTAAAGGTGCTGCTTCGATCGAAGTCTCTGGTTGCTTGTGGACGCCTTCAGTGACCCCCTTATTGACTTCGACTAACACCCAGCTTTCATTTTCAGTACCTTTCTCTCCTACTGGAACGTCACTTTGGTCAGCTTCCACCATGTTAATTTCCCCAATGCATGCAGGCTCGGAGTAATTGGTGTCTGCGACGTCCAAAGGATCTTCATCTACTTTCATTTTTGCTTTATCAGCGAACTTCAGTCTGCCATCTTTAATTGCATTCTGAATTAGGTCCCTGAAAAGAAAACACTATGAGGTTTTGTGGCCTAGGAAACTATGATACTTGCAAAATCCCCTTTTCTTCCTTTGATCTAAAGGAGGTATTTTGACATTTGATGGCACAATGAGTTGGCCATATTTGACAAGTAAATCAAAGATCTCGTCACACTTAGTTACATCGAAGGTATAAACCTTCTTTGGGAATTTGTCACTTTTCTCATTTTCAACAATTTCTTTCCCTTTTGTGGGAACTAATAATTTGCAGGAATAAGGTGGTGCCTGTTTTAATTCAGCGAGGTCGATTTCGACCTCTTCGAATTCGAATTCAGGATAATCTTCTGTTTCCTCAGCTCCAACATAGGAGACTCTTTCTTTTTTGTTATTTTTAAAAACTCTGGCCTTTTCGGCCTTTAGCCTTTCGACCTGTCGAACCCTATCGGCTAATTGAGCCATATCCCTCAAGTATTGAGTGTCTAATTTCTTTCGAATAGAGTAATCCAGGCCGCCAGCAGCCATTTCGACTAACTCATGTTCAGGAACTACTGTAAAGCATCTAGATTTCAAGAGCCTGAATCTATTCAGATAATCATCTATGGGTTCAGTAAACTTCCTCTTGACACTGGCTAGTTCCTTCAGACTTATTTTTGATTTCCCCATGTAGAACTGCTCATGGAATAATCTCTCCAAAAGAGCCCAAGTATCAATGGACCCAGGAGGTAAAGTGGTGAACCATGTGAAAGTGTTCTTAGTCAGGGAACTTGGGAAATACTTGATCCTAAGGTCTTCATTATTGGCTATATCTCCTGCTTCGGTAAGATACCTGGCTATGTGTTTGACTGTTGATTCATTGGTATCCCCAGCAAACTTTGTAAACTTAGGGACTTTATATCCCCTTGGTAAATCAGTGTGCATTATGTAATCTAATATAGGAGAGGCATAATTTGGCCTTCTAATTCCTGTGTTTAGGCCATTCTGGGCCATGATTCTCTCTATCATGGTGGTTAAATTATTTTCTGCCAAGATGTTATCGTTTTGAATTCTATGAACGACTGCATCAGCATCTTGATTTCGACCCACCACGACAACCCCTCTAGGTTGTTCTTCTCGAAACTCTGGGACTTCTAGCCTTTCGATCCTTGCCCCTGGTTCCATAATTTCCCTTTGTGGGCCTTGAATCATTGGGGCTTCTAACCTTTGTGCCCTTGCCCCCAAATTAACCTCCTCTCTGGCTGGTCTATAGGGTGGGTCGTTAGCAACTTGTTCTATGATAGGTACGTTTGCTCGAACTCCCGCCTGATTCTGCCTACGCCTCTTTGGGGGAGCGAAGAAATCTGCTATTCGACTCATGTTATCTGCGTTTTCTCTGTTTGTCACAGTTACATTTTGTACTATTGGGGCAAAGATTTCCTGCATAGTTTGTGCTAACACTCCTATCATATTATGGTTACTGTCATTCATTAATTGCCTAAAGGCCAACTGATTTTCTGTGGTTAAGATAGGCATTGCACTATAACCCACTGACCCTTGGTTATTTGTCATAAATTGATTTGCCCCAGACCCAGACCCTAATTGTGGTGATGAATTCGATGTGGAATTGTGTAAGCCTGCCATAAAAGATGTTGGCATTCCATAAGAGGAATTTATGGTTCTATTACCATCGAAACCGGGTGGTCTAGTTAGTGGGGTGGCGAAATGGGTTTGTGTCCCTGATGGTGGGACGAATCCCCCAGGGTAACCAATGGTTCCAGTATTTCCTAGGATCGAACTGTTAGTTGATATGCCATTTGTTTCATTAGTGGCTACGCTACTGGTAGAAGATGCAACAGACTGTGCGTTCGAAAGGATCACATTAGATGTTCCCATCGAGGTGGAGATATTAGTGCCTGTTGTATGTGGGATATTTTGTTCCCCTTGTTGATTGTCTGGATTAGACATCTTGTTTAAACGTTTTCTTCTGGATAAGGGTTGGTTGCTATTGGTTATTCTACCACTTCTAAGGTTCATATAACAACAAACTTATCACTCAGAGAGTATTTCTACAATGGTTATGTCTCAACAATTTTTTTTACTTTGTTCTAAATTTCGTAATGACCAATGACGGGTCCCACCAGGTGTGCCAATTTGTTTACAGTGATTTCTGGTAAACAACCGCTAGTCCTCCAAACTATCAAATAATCTTAATGATTGTTATTTAATCTCTCTGGTAACTTGCAGGATCGACTAGATTGATCCTAGGATGTATTGGTCATTTGGATAATTCTCATTATAGAACTGATATTCATGGTTGGTATTTAGAATGTTGTGTAGGTGTTTAACTTACTTCGATTAATCTATTAAAGATCTAAAGGCGTGATCAAGTAAATGCGCGCGAAACTAAATTGCATGAATAAATTTCAATTGTAAAGACATGTAAAAACTGCAGAAAAGATAAGTAAATGACTTCGAAATATAAAAGCATGTAATGTAAAAGATTCTCTGGAATGTAAAAGATTCGAAATATGAAGAAAGCGTTTAAATGCAAGAAATCAGTAAAATGACTTTGAATGGAAAAAGGTATTCGAACGATAAAAGCATGAAGATAAAGGCATGAAATATACAAGAGTTATTTCTGAAATGTAAAGGATTTGAAATGGAAAGAAAACATTTAAGTGTAAGACATCAGTAAAAAGACTTCGAATGAAAATATTTTAATGTAAAGGCTTTTGAATGATATTGACATGAAGATACAGGAAAATACTGGAAATGATAAAGAGTTTTATTAAATCATAAACACTTGGTGTTATCATACGTACATTGTTCGTGCATTCGTTTCCCTAGCCATGTGGTATTTTGAATGTTTACTGAATTTTTGTACAATAGATATGACACACGAAATCCTAATGCTAAGACTTCTATTTATACTACTTCGACCATAACGGTCTTGCTATAAGATTCCGCCATGTTCAGAACATGCAAAGCAATGCCCCTCTCTAGCTTCCACGCGTCTTCGAATGCTCCAGCGCACATATTTTAAATTTCGAACATCCCGCTTGCGTTTTGAATTTCAAATGTTTTGGCACTCTTCGTTTCGAACTCATTTCTTGGACACAGCCTTGTTATCATTTCGAGACTTCTTTGAATATATCCCCATAACTGTCACTCGAAGCTCAGAGTTTTTCCATGCCCATTCCAAGCACTGCTTCTACCATTTCGAAACATGACATCTTGCTTTATTCCAATCGAAACATCCAACTTGCTTCGCTTCGAACAATATCATCAAAATCTTCAGCCAACAACGTGAAGTGTGCATTTTTGAATGGACCCTTAGACGAAGAAGTTTATGTTAAACAACCAGTTGGGTTTGTGAAACATGATGAAGAGAGAAAGGTGTACAGGCTGCATAAAGCCCTGTATGGATTGAAACAAGCTTCAAGAGCTTGGAATAAGAAAATTGATATTTTTCTAAGGGAGATTGAATTTGTGAAGTGCACAACTGAACATGGAGTATATGTAAGAAGAAGCAATAGTGAATTGTTTATACTATGTCTCTATATCGATGACTTGTTGATAACAGGTAGTTGCAAAAGTGAGATCGAAGACTTCAAAAGTGGTCTCAGCAAGGAATTCAAAATGTCTGATCTGGGTGAGATTTCATATTTCCTTGGCATCGAATTTTACAATAGCAGTAGAGGTTTGATGATGCATCAAAGAGGATATGCAGGAGAAATTCTCAAGAGATTTGAGATGGAAGAATGCAACTCAACTTCGACATCAGCAGAACCAAGACTGCAACTGTCGAAAGATGTAGATGAAGATGATGTCGAGCCAACCCAATATAGAAGACTTATTGAGTCATTGAGATACCTTTGTCATGTAAGGCCTGACTTAGCATATAGTGTAGGTATGGCAAGTGGATTCATACAGAAGCCAAAGGTATCACATCTAGCAACGGTGAAGGGGATACTAAGGTATCTCAAAGGAACTCTCGACTATGGCATTTTGTTTCTTGCCACTGATAAAGGAAAAGAGTGCAAGTTAGTGGGATACACTGATTCGGGTTGGTGTAATGATGCTGAAGATCGAAAATCAACAACAAGATATGTATTTATGTTAGGTGGTGCACCAGTTGCTTGGAGTTCAATAAAGAAACCAGTAGTGGCATTATCATCATGCGAAACAGAATACATAGCTGCTTCTATTTGTGCATGTCAAGCACTTGGATGGTGAACTTGGTCGAAGAGATAACAGGAAAAGATCATAGAGCAATTACCATGAAGATCGACATCATGTCAGCTATCAATCTGGCGAAGAACTCGATAGCACATGGTTGAAGCAAGCACATCGAAATGAGGTTCCATTATCTTTGAGAGCAGGTAGCATATGGGAAGATGAATTTGGAACATTGTCGAACTGAGAATCAGATTGCAGAAGTCATGACGAAGGGAGTACATGTCGAAGTATTCATAAGACTAACAACCATGATGAATATTTATAGTTTAGACACAATGAATTAGGTGGTGTGTTAAATTATAATTCGACTGTGTCGAAACAATGTGTGTGTCGAAGGGAGGTTGCGTAGTCGAAGAGCTTGTGGATCGAAGCAAGCTACACACAGATTTGATTGGTTTTAGATTTAGATAAATTTGATTTAGATCTAAAATAGATAGATTTGGTTTAGATCTAAAATAGATAGATTTGATTTAGTACCAAAATAGGTATTTTGGACTTTTATAGTTTTGGACTTTGGTTTAGGGAGCAAGCTAACCTAAATCTATAAATATGAGGAGTAACCCCTAATTTTGTAATCAAGTCAATTCATTGTAATCATAGAATTTGCAGTTGCAAGTGATTAATAAAGTTTTCCACAGTTTGTGGACAGAGAGAAACTCTACAAAAAATAATTGTCTTTTTTCTTTTCTTTTCTCATAATTCATTATCATTGTGTGGTCATATCAATCTTGTTCATCAAGATTAATAGAAATTCATCACAGATATTTAATGGATTTCCAACACTTCTACCTTGAATATAATTACATTCCTTTTGCACTAAATTGTCCGACACATTGTCAACCAAATTAATAAAATCTTCTTTGGGCAAACTTTGCCAACTAATAATTCTCAAAACCGCGCAAATGATCAACGATATCCCATGAGTTTACATATTCTAACCCAATCCATGAGAAAATCCTACACCACGCCGTCCTTATTAAAGGGCACCGCACCATTAAATAATCCAAGATTTCAATTTCATCGAAACAATACACACAAACCTTATTCTTATCGTTAGTAATAATACCCCTTCTAACTAAATGATCTCTAGTTGTGATTCTGTCTCTAACGCAATACCAACCGAAAATAATAATTTTAGATAGAACCAAAGTATCGCATAAATAAGACATTGCTTTCAATTTACTATCTGTGAGGTATGTTTAATAATTATATTTCACTTTTTTTTTATACACAAATAGACACGTAATCATGTTGCAATTTAGATGGTGTAATATAAGGTGTATGCTATTTGGTGTCAAAATAGCAATCCTCGATTAAGATATATTCAACATATATAGTTAATATACAGGTGGAACACTAGTAAATCTAGATCATATAACTGCTAATTTGATTTATAAAAATTTATAAAATAAACTTTTTAATATAAATTTTCTAACTATAAATTTAAAATATACCTATGGAATTATTCGTGTAAACATTGATTGCAAATTATGAAAACAAATATAAGAAAACTATGTATATTGATATTTTAAATTTGTGAAAATTTAATTTTTAGTGTGAATTCTTTTATTCATATTATGATATAATATTCATCATATATTATGATTTTAGTTTGGTCTCATAACTTTAAAAAAGAGATGGTGATTTGTAATTATACAAATTTAACCATGTTAGTTAAATGTATCGAGTCAGTTAATCAAAGTTAATGAGTAATCTTGTGTGATTCTAACATGGGATATTTAATATCAATGTATCATTATTTGTTTTATGGTATACCAGTAAGATATACGTGTGTCTGTATATTTAGACATAAAAAAATTGTCTCTTAAATAAAAATAATTGTTGATTAAAATAAATAAGATATTGTCTTAATAGTGACATGTGAGATAAAAAGTTGATTGCTATTAAGTGTTATTTAATTTGATATGATATAAAATGTATTTAAATACAAATATAAATTTAAAATGAGTTACTAAATTATAAATGAACAACAATGATATAAACTCAATTATATTAAATAATCATATAACAAAAAAGAAAAAAAAGAACCTATTAAATAAAAAAATTAACATTAAAAAATAAAGATTTTATCTATAAAATAATTATTATTATTAATTAAAAATAAAATAAGCATTGTGTTGATAAAAAGGCTTAATTGTCTGAATAATTTGACAAAATAATTTGTTAATTTTATAACTATGAATAATTTTTTATTAATTATGTTTTTTTGTATGAGACTAAATTTTATGTTTTGAAAAATCGACATTTTTCTGTGTTTTTTTTCTTCATTATATTAAAAAGGGTTTAATTTTTTTTATTTGTACATAGAAAAATATAAAAGGGAAAGATAAAATGGAAAAAGGGAAAATAAAAATGAATGTGAGAAAGTGTGGGAAAAAGAAATGTGGAGGGAATTTGAAATTTGAATCAAGAAAAGAGAAGAAAAATGAGAAAGTTGAAGTTAAACAATGAGTTAATAGAATGAAGCCACGTGCCATTTTGTGGTTGATTAGAATGGAAAAATTGAGACATTAACTAATTACTTTTTTGATATCTTGTTAGTGTGAATTAATGTAATTGGGAAGAGCAATTTAGGTAGTTTAAATGTATATTCTTTTCATAATTATATAGTTGATAGTTGACATTATATAGTTATATATTTGATGTCACTTAAGTTATGTATAGATAAAGTAAAACGAATGAAGTGGAATAAAGTGACCTGAAATGGAGTAAAATAGAGCGGAGCGGAATGAAATAAAGAGGTTATTCTATTGTTTGAGTATTTTATGACGGTATAGAGATTTTATCAATCCGTCTAAATTGGAAAGTATAAAAAATGATGGAAAATGATAAAATGGAATGGAATGCATTCCATCTGATTCTGTTACATTTCATCCATTTTTAATCAATTCAAACAATGGAGCATAAATTTATATCATTATATTCTGTTCCATTACAATCCCTTCCATCAATCCTAACGTACCTTATAGTTTAAACCAATTTTTATGAATGATTAAGTTATGGAAAAATTAGTCATTAAAATTGTTTTTTGAATTTTGAATGTCATTTTTTTCTTCATCGTAGAAATTAGGGGTGTTTGTGGTGCGGTTTGAGCCATTTTAACGTAAGAAGTCATCCAAATAGCAAGATAAAAAAGTATGTGGTTTGGTTTGATTCTGTTGGCTTTTAGAAATAAAATCGAATCGAACCGAACCAAATCAATGCGGTTTAGGTTGATTCGGTTTCTTATAAAAAAATTATTGAGTCTTACATACACATATAGATCACAACATAGTTTTGATTTTAGTCATTTATGAGTTATCAAATAACAACAAAATTCATCATATTTATATTTAGACAACAACTTTCTATTTAATATATAAAATAAGATTAGAGAAAAATGGAATAGAAAACATAAAATAGTAGTATAAAACAGTATAAAAACATTATAATTATTGTACCCCAAAATTTGTCCTCTCATTTCTCAAGGGATCATCCTGGACCCTCAGGATTGATTTTGTTAAGTTTCAAGTCTCGGATTACAATTTTCCAAGAAAGTCATTCACAAGGGCAAAATGGTCAAATGCACACTGAAAAGTCAAACTTTGACTTTTTGATCAAAATCAAGTTTTAAAAATCATATTTCATCAAGACATGTAGTTGGTTCATCAAGAAATCAAAAGTAAAAAATTACTTTGAAAAGTCAAATTTTTAAGCACTTAGAAAATTTTCTAAGTGTTAAGAAAATATGATAATTACATAAATTTTGGGCCAGATTTTCATCATGATGCAAGATGATTCAATCAGAACTTCTGACATGAAAGTTATAGATCTCAATGAAATCTAAAACATTGCTGAACATAACTTCTCCTAGAAATGCTGGGATTTCAAGTTATAAATCCTTGAAGACATGTTCATGAAGCTAAAACACTTAGTAAATTCTAGGCATTTTTAAGTCAGAATTTAGACAGAACTTCTGGATCAGTTTTCACACAAGTACAAACAGAATTTGCAAAAAATGATAGCAGAACATGTTATAAGCTTTCTAGAGAAATCTTTCAGATCATGCTTGAGCGAGGAGAATCGAAGGTCAGAAGTTTACTGCGTTCAGAACATGACCCTTTGAATCTCACTTTTCAACATACAGAAGTTCTACTCTTCGATCAGAACATGACCCTTCGAATCTCACTCTTCAACATACAGAAGTTCTACTCTTCGATCAGAACATGACCCTTCGAATCTCACTCTTTAACATACAGAAGTTCTACTCTTCGATCAGAACATGACCCTTCAAATCTCATTCTTCAACGTATGGAAGCTGTGTTCTTCAATCAGAACATGACCTTCGAATCCTCCTACAAACTTGTATGCACAAGACAAGGGTTTCTCTCACGCTAGCACCCACAAAGAAATGATTCCCTTTAAGTTTACTTCAAATACACCTATATGCTGGCTTCGAATCCACTTTTAGGATTGCTTCATATCACCTTCGAATCCATCTGCAAACCCTTCAATATGCCTGGCTTCTGCACTATGGCACAAAATTTGGTGGCCCATTCGAAGGGTTTGCCATAGTTGAACATTTATTTTTGACTGCTTTTAAGTTTGGTCGAAGGTTTGGACCTAAGTGGTCAAAGCAGAAAGACTCAAAGTGGCATTTCCAGCTGAAGAAGGCCCAGTCGAAGTCCACACAAGAGACCCATTCGAAGAGTACATGCTTGGTTCATTCGAAGGACACATAACTGGTGAGAACGAATGTTGTTTTAGTCTGGTCGAAAGGTGTGGAAAGATGGAGGATTCGATTCAAAGGATCAAGTTGAACATTAGACCCATAGGCTAGACTACGTGTTTCCCCTTTTTAGGCCTCAAACCTATGACTCACCCTATATTTAATTGTTTATGCAAGTTAAAATGGGATTTTACCCATTTGTTGTCCAAGACCACTTGCACTTAATAGTATAATACTACTTTTAGAAAAAGTTTTTCTTGAGCCTTGCGCCTGTTTTCTTTCTGTAGGAAGCAATCCATCTAAACCATTCATCTTGCTATCATGGCACAAGTGGACATTTACTTTACAGCCGAGCCTTATTTTATTATTTTTACTCCTAAACTTCCCAAAACCTTGCTATATAAATAGAGAGATCATTTGCAAAGAAAAAAGAGGGATGAGAAAGAAGAGAGGAACATATCTTCAAATTTCCCAAGCACCATAAAATTCTCAAACACTTAAACACTTGTGAAAACACCAAACCTATAATCCAAATACTTGCCCTCTTCGAATCTGAAAGATTCATGCACCTTGTTGCCCTTCAAATCCAGCAGGAAGAACCTCACGCTTGTTCTCCTCTTTCGAGTCCATTATCAAGGGGCTGACCTCTAGTCTCTCCCTTGGAATCCAGAAGCATTCAAGGTAACCACATCAAGGTCCAGCACACGCTCCAGCCTCCAGCAAGGTAAGTCATTCTTAACCTTGGACCCTTTGTTTCCAACATAGCATGTAAATAAGCTTTCTTTTTGTTTCAAACATGTACATACTATTGTTCTTCTTTTCGTTTCCACCCTTTTTAATATGTTTCATGGTTAACAACCTTCTTGGTTTTTGTTCTTTGTCCATTTTAAACATACTTTAAAGACTAACCTGGCCCTAAGGTAATGTTGGCATGGCCTTAGGCCATGTTGCTATTCAAACTCGAATGAAAGAAACAGGAAACCATAAGTTGGAAACGAAGCCTCTGGCTTCCATACTAACCTCCAGGTCAAACGAAAGAGCCAACCAGAAGGCACACCATATTGGTTCCAGGCCCAGACGAAAGGCACAACATGCTGACCTCCAGGCCCCAATCAAAAGGCACAACATGCCGACTTTCAAGCCCATTCAAAAAGCTCAACATGCTGGCCTCTAGGCCCCAATCAAAATTCATGCCTTCACCCTTTTCAGGCCAGATCGAAGAGAGCCAGAAAGTGCAAAATCGAAGGGTTTTCTGCCTAAATCGAAAAGACCCTTTTTCTTGTTTTTATCTTATTTTTTCCTTTATATTTTCATGCAATTCAATATGGTTGTAATGGTGTAGGATTTTATCTTTCTGCATTTTTTACTTTATACAAAATGTTAGTAATTAGGGTGTATGGCAAGATAAAATCAACAAGTAGACCACCCTGATCAAAAGACAAAAATGCATGCAATCAAACACACTTTGCACACGTGCACCTCTATGGTTAACTCCACTTGTTGTCTTATGAAAAATGGTCATGTTATGCATGTGAGACATCTTAGCAAAAATAATCAAAAATACAAGATCATAGTCCCTCGATGACGCTTCGAATGTTGCCTTACAAATGATCTTAGTCCCTCAAGAGAAATGCTAAGATATCTCACAACATTGCTATCATGACTATACGATGACCCACGCCCGTCCCTTTTACATCCAAAGATAAGGCTTCTTAACAATCAATGGTAAGATAGCAATATCAAAGGAAGAGAGAAATGAACAAAAGCCTTTTGAGTAAGTTAGAATGTTCCTAGTTGCTTGCTCATCTTCAAAACACAAACACCTTTTCAAATGCACAAACACTTTCCATTGAAATATTTTCAAAAGTCCAACACTTTGTATACATTCTTATAGAGACGATAATCATTACAAAGTTTGTCTAAGCGAAGGCGCTTTTCAAAAATACTTTCAAAAACCACCACAAAGCACACTTTCAAACAAAAGAAATGATCTATCAAGCAATTAAGAGCCCATAGATAACTAAGGATGGAAAGGGTGCTAACACCTTTCCTTTTCATAATCTATCCCCCAAACTCAAGAAAATAATCTCAAAGGTTTTTCCTGTTCTTTTCACCCTTTCCTTTATTTGGATAAAAGAAAAGTCGGTGGCGACTCTTGCTATCCAGAACAATTGCGATAAAACGCAAAACATCCCAAGTCAGTCTCCCACCATATTACAATAATGAAATAGAAAAAACAGAGGAGATGGAGTATTAGAGAAGATGCAAAAGAAAGAGAAAAAGAGAGGAGAGATTAGAAGAAGAAGATGTGCATTAAAAATGTAATTGGAAGAGAGAACAGTAGAATAAAAATAATAAGATGAAAAAAAAGAACATAAGAAATGAGAGACTAGAGAAGAAGATATGAGATGTACTTGAAAAAGATAATGAGAAGATGGTGCGATATCGCATAGAGAGATTTGAGAAAACTTACACCGAAAACTAAAGTGTGAGAAAAAGAAAATCATTCGTAATCGTAAGGCTAAGGCATAATTGGTTTGATTTTGGGTTGAATATGGATTAAGTGAAGTTTGGGTTGTAACATAATGTAGTTTGGTTTGGTTTGTAAAATAAAAACCATAAACCAAACCGCACAGTTTTGTTAAAAAATGGCTCAAACACATCTGAATCAAATGCGATTTTTCACGGTTTTAATTTAGTTTGATCCGATTTTATGGTTTTCTATTGTGCCGGTTCGGTTTTAAACATCCCTAATAAAAACCCAAAAAAATATAAACATTTTATTTAATTTAGAAAAATATAAACCCATCAAGGAAAAATTTATCAAATTCATAGTCACAAAAAAAAAATCAAATTCATGATCAAATATGAGTAAATTTTATCTTTTAGCATAAAACCCAAAAAATAATTAATATAATTTTCTAAATCCTCTTAGCTTCAAGTTTCTTTATTGCTATTGTTTTTGCCGGTCAAAGACTCAAATGGTTAAGGCCAAATTCATCTCAAACTCACTCCACTTAATTTAAAATATGAAATCAATTCACGTGAAATCTAATATATATTATCTGATCTCCACTTTTCATCATACTCATCTTGAATCTTGAACTGACTTGGACATTGAATATGCTAATTTGGAAGGTCCACGCTGCACTGTCGTGACGGAGATTAGCACACCGTTTCAAGATCATTAATACTTCAACTGCATCTATTTCTAGTTCCTAAATGGAATAATGATGCCGTCTATGAGAATCGACTTTCAATTCGTACAATTTTAGATCCAATCTCCAATTTACCCGTTTGTAATCTCCTCAGATCACTGAATTAAGAATGTTCAAAAGTGAACAAGGATATTTGTCGCAGAAAATTCAATTAATCACCATTTCAACTACAATTCAAAGGATTCACAAGTTTCAGATTCCATCGGAACTCTGCAAAATAATAGAAGAATGATCCTAGATCTAGATCTAGATCTACACTAGAGACTGAAGGCAATTTCCTTGGAGATTGTGTTAAAGTTTCAAAATCCATCTTCCGATCTAATGTAGCATATACTTCATCTCTCTAACGGGATACTTGTAACTTTCCATACTGTTTTCAGGATTACCGACTGACCTCACAAACCAATCGATAATCCTAAAAGATCTTTTGGGTAATTATAATACTTACCTTGGTGACATCAAAGATGTGATGAGTTCATATTTAATGTCATCGAAGATACGACAATTTCATAGTTAATGTTAGGAATGGATCTGGCATTGAAACTCCTTCTAAGGTACTAAAGGATCTTAAACTGATGAACAAATACTTCTTCAAGTCGGATCTAACATGTCGTAATTAAGCTTGCATCACAACTGAAGCTACAACACCTCTGCAAAGCGAAGCGGGTGTCTATCACAAAATTGTTCACAATTGAGCACGCTTGATGAGTTCTGCAAGTGCACATAAAATATCGTAGTAATAAAATATTATTGAACCCAAGGGACCAAATATCAACCTACCATTATCTAATGTTGCTATGTAAATCTAAGGTGATGAAATTTGATGAGAGTAAACTTAAAACTAGTTGGTTTTAAATATTTAATAAAACGGAGACCAGAAATGTGGTTCGCATCGATCAACATTACTTACTGCAACGTCGAATTAATTAATTAAATCAGGATAATATTTTATCTTAATTAAAAGAAACTAATTTAAATGAACCGTTTGATTTCGAGAAGCCGGAACTGAGTTTTAGCCTAAAATATATATTGTCGCTTTCGCGGTTCAGCGTGTTCAACTGCAAAACTTTTGTTTTTTGAAAATTAGTTACTTTTGATTAATTAAAAAATTGTTTTAGGTGAAAAATAAGTCTAAAGATGTTACCTTCTTTCACTTTCCTAATATCGGAGTTTAAGTTCATAAACGTCCACTTTCGTGCATCCATTTATGCTCTTAAACTCTATTTTTGAAAACATTTATTTTTCCAATTTAAAGTAAGTCTTGCTTTCGCACATAACTTGATTTAAAATTTGAATTTTTTACCTAAGTCAGATACATGCTCCTTTCTTTCGAAATAAAATCGGTATCTCTAAACTAACGCTTTCGTGCTAAATATTTTAATTAAAACAGTGTAAAAATTAGTCCCAAAAACAAATCACAATTTAATTATTCAATTCACGACTTAGATGCGAATACCTATAAAACGACGGTCCTCGTATTCCAGACTCTAATGATTTAGCCGGACATGGTTTGTACGTAACAATCACAAACAATTTCCATGTATAAACTAAACATACTCAATATATTAGATATAATAATAGTAATGATATATACAATCATAAAGTAGTAGCATGTAGCAATAAAAGTAAATTTGGGAAATAAGAAATAAAGTACGTACTACTAAGAAAAGAGATGCAAAAACTAGAATTGAAAAACTTCTGAATAAATTTTTGAAAAATGTATGTAGGGAAGATTACACCACGAACGATCCAAATCTTTACTGTGAAACTTCTGAATATAATTCTAAAGAGCAACAATTCCTTAGTATGAGAAACAACGGCTTTACAAAAGTGATTTTCTGCCTAACTGTTAATTCTAAAAAACTTGGATACTGAAAAATGAAAACTAAGGCCTATTTATAGAGCAAAATCTGGTAGAAAGCATCTTGAAATCGTGTTAGAGGAGTGGAGAAAAATCTACTAATGGAGAGAAAACTGAATCCATGTTCTGAGCTCATAGTCCATGACGGACACCATGGCCTCATGGCGAACACCATGAGTACTTGGTGTTAAACGTGGGCTTTGTGGGGGTCATGGCGGACACCGTGCCCCTATGGAGAACTTCATGAGCTTGAAACATAACTTCCTTGGCTTTTCCTTGTATTTATGGTGGCGCCCATGGCTGCCACGCCATGGCAAGCTCCATGGTAAACACCATGAGTGCAAAGTCTTGGTATTTTCTCCGATTTTCGCTGTTTTCGTCTCGTTTTCTCGCACAGAGGCTCCCATCTGTTAAGTAACAAACAAAAAATAACAACATAACAAAATAAAAAAGTGACAAAAAACATAAAATGCTATGTGAATATTGTCGGAAATATGATATGCTTTATGGTTATCAAACTACATGATGAATGCTTGATTCATAGTAAATCGTCACATTAAAATATGGCATTTATATTATTTAAATGACAAGTTTCTTACATAAAACCCCAATTATTAAATAGATATGGTTTGTACATGTTTACTTTGGATTTGGTCTGCTTTTGTGCAGGTTTTGGCCCTTAAAGCAAAAACCAGTAACCAGACACGTTGCTAAGCGAGCAGTAGCGAACTCCAGCAAATTCAAGGGAAAAAGGTACAAAATCTAGAAGACAGACACTTCCCTAAGAGAAAGGTGCAGCGAGAACCCAATTTGATTAGTGGATCATACTTCGCCTAGCGAAACCAAGACAGAAGAAAATCAGCTAATTTCGCTAGCAGCAAGGAGCAACGAAGCAAGTTTGCTTAGTGAGTCGGGCCTTCACTTAGCGAAACAGGGCGGTTAAAGGAAGATATTTTAAAAAGACTTCAGGCTGAAGAAAGAAACTTCGCTAAGCGGGCATCACTTTTCTTAGCAAACTTTGGATATTTTTTGAAGACAAGTTGATTTGAAAACATAGCAAAGAAGCAAGACTTCGCTTAGGGAAACATAAGTTGCTTAGCAAACTCAGGCGGCCAGAACTACTATAAATTGGACAGAACTCAACTTAGTTTAAGGCATTCAGTATTTATCACTTGTAATATCATAATACATCATTTGTAATAGAAGTAGAGTAGGAGTGAGGAGGTTGTAAGGGGAAGGAGATGGATTCGCATCAAGAGTCGAGAAATCGTCATTGATGTTGGTTCAACTCAATTCTTCCATTGTGCTTCAAACTACCATGAGTAGCTAAATTCCTTTCTTGTTGGGATTGGTCATAGTTCACCGAAACAATATGGATTTACTTTGATCATAGCGTTATAAGCAATTTATGTTTGAATCATTATCGTTGTTATCTTTGTTTTACCGTTTATTTCATGGAATGAATTTATATTGACAAATGCGGTTCTAATCTCGATCCAAGATAACACCTATTAAACTCTAAATTCTAGACACATATTTAGGATTAATATTCAATAAAAGTATAGAATCTTAATGCTATCATATTGTTTAATAGGCTGAGAAATCATCGATTAAACCATAAGGTAAGAACTCTCATCAAAGTTTAGACATGAAATTTATTTATGTGAGATACATGATGATCTTGAAATATTCCTAAATTGTGTATAACTGATCTGAGATTTACATATTGAATCGGTGAATGAAAATCAATTCCCAACAAGTCTATTCCTCTGAATCTTATCTTTCGTTATTTTACGCATTTACTTTTCGTCACTTATAAACCAAACAAATCCTGAAAATTATGCTTAGAATAATAGAAGTTGTTGAATGGTTTTAATATTGCTCCAATCCATGTGGATACGATAATACACAATACTTACATTTGATTTTACTCAACATCAAAATGGCACCGTTCCCGGGGATTGGCGCTTAAGGTATTAATACATCACAATCTTTTCTATACTTCTAAGTTTTATGAATTTGTTATATATTGTATATATTTGTTTTTCACAAAGGTTTTTTCAAGTGTTTAGATAGGTGAAAATTCTGTTTATGCTTCGAGGAAAAATTTCGAAATAAAAACTTCTTTTTGATCCCAAAAATGAAAGAACAATCTGAAAGAACAAAAGGAAGACAAAGAAGAAGAAACAACTATCCAAGAATAAAAATA
Source organism: Vicia faba (assembly GCA_948472305.1). Taxonomy (NCBI): domain Eukaryota; kingdom Viridiplantae; phylum Streptophyta; class Magnoliopsida; order Fabales; family Fabaceae; genus Vicia; species Vicia faba. The sequence continues at coordinate 1,119,080,170 of OX451737.1, read as the reverse complement.
AAAAAGGAGCATCTAAATCAAATTCCTCTTCAAATCCAACAAACGAAACAATGGCTGAAGTTGTTAACAGTGCTTATGATAGAAGCTCGAGGAGATTGTCTCGTCTCTCTAACAACCCAATCAACCAACAACCTAAAATGAAAAAAAGTCTGCTATAAATTATATATGCTAATCCTTTTTCAGGTTTGGACCATGAAGATCCATACACACACCTAATAAAATTCTATGAGCTTGCCAGTATGTTAGGTGCACCTGAAGCTGAAGAAGAAGTTGTCTTCATAAGATTGTTTCCATATTCCTTGATCAGAAAAGCAAAGGATTGGTATCTTGACCAACCCCTGATACTATGACAAATTGGAATGTCTTGGAAGAAAATTTTCTTAACAGCAATAACCGCATTCACGCAAAGTGCAACAGAAACTCTTTGTGAAGCTTGGGAACATTACAAATACATGTTGCGCAAATGTTCAAATCATGGGTTCGATAATCTTACAGAAATTCATGTTTTCTATAATGGATTGCATCCCAAGCCAAAGCTCCTACTTGACACAACAATCGATGGTTCGTTACTATCTAAAAGTGAAGATGAAGCAGTGGCTATCATCAACCGTATGGCTCTCAGTGATCACTAGGTTCAGTACAACAGAGGTACAATGAAAAAGAAATATGGTATTCTTGAGTTAGATATAAATGACACAATCTTGGTGCAAAACAAGCTTCTCACGCAAACCGTGGAAGAATTGACCAAGCAAATCACAAAACTTCCACAACAACTTAAACAAATACACGAAACACCCAAACCACAACAAGTAGCATCTTGTGAGTTGTGTAGAGGAGATCATCCAATTAGATTTTGTCCCCCGATTATTGAAGAAGTCAGTTATATGGGAAATCAACAGCAAAGATAGGTTTTGTATCAAAGCAATCAAGGTTATCCGTACAACAACAACGCAAACTATGGCTAAAACCAAAATAAGAAGAATTAGTACCAAAGTTAAAATCAGCCCGACAAGCTTTCAGAATTAGAGGATATCTTGAATCAATTTATGCAGCTTTCCATGGAAAATCAGAAGAATACATATGCGTTAATCAGGAATGTAGAAACACAAATTAGGAAAATTACAAATCAGTTGAGTGAGTAACCAACGAGAACTTTCACCACCACTACCACTCAAGCCAATAAAAAAGAAACTTGCAATGTTGTTTCAACAAAGCTTGAAGTTTCGGTTGAAATAAAAGTTGGGGAAAGTGGCAATGAAAAGAGAGTTGAAAATGAGAAAAAGGAGAAAAAACCAAAGTTGATCCTTGAAACGTTACACTACCAATCATCATTGAAAATGTTAAATTTGACAAATATTTGGTAGATCTTGGATCAAGCACTAATCTTATTCCATTTTCCATTCTTAATAATATTGATAATCTCGAAATAGAGCCTACAACAATGAAGTTGCAACTTGCTGACAAAACAACAAGGATGTTTTTTGGCAGCAGCAATGGATAATAACAAGGCTTAACAAGGCATTGAAAATTCTACATGAAGCACACAAGGAGGATGGTCTTGGTTGGTGTTATTTTGGCATGTTTTTATGTAACAATAAAGTTGTAATGATGATGATTTGGAATTGATCAAATAACTTGGATGGTTCTTGTAGTTTTGTAATCCTTTAAAGGTCAATCTTGAAATATCAAGAGAAAACTCCTAATATTTAGAATTGATTCCAATTAAAATTTGTATCGAAAGTTGTCCTTGAATTTGAAAAACATGAATGAAGTTGAATTTTGAGAAAGGTCTTGAATAATGCTTCTTTGTGACTTGGATGAAATTGAATCAAACTTGAATGGTGAACATTGAATTAGAACTTCATCCTTGAATGAATTTGAGATTTCTTGAATGAATTTTGAATGATGAATGAACATCTTGTATTTGCTTTTAGAATTCCAAACAAATTACATGAATTGATCTTCAAAATTGAGCAAACTTGCATCATGAGAAATTAGTTCTTTTGTATATCTCGAAACCAAAAGAAAATTCATATGGATGAATTGCGCCTCGCACACTTGAATCAATTTAAAAATAAAAAAGAATTATTCAAATTGATCCTCAAATCTTCTTCTTTAAAACCCATATCGTCAATTCGCGGTAACTTGAAATGCGAGCCAATAATACAAATCGTGCCTTTAAGAGATTTAATCAACAACCCACCTTAATCCAATGATCGCTAACGTTTAATTGCAAATGACTTCAAGCAGGTGACAAGCAATCAATGAATCATTGAACTAGAACTTTAGTTTCATGAAATATCCCAATATAAGAATCAAACGCCCTTTGAGAAAACGTCTGTGGAATAAATTGAACCAAGCACAATTTGACCTCGATCTTTTAAGTAATCTCATAGACAATTCTATTTGTGATACTTCGCAAAAATAATCATCTCAGGACATTTTTAATTGAAGAAGTTATGATCGTTTGAACTTGATTTTGCAAAATTTTGACTTTTGGTCGAAGTGCTTTAAATCGTTTCACATAGCCTGATTTTTTTCTTGCATTCCAAGACGCATTAAAGCACATGTCGACCAGTGATAATGAAATATTGTCTGTGCTCTGAGGAAGTTATGGAGAATCTTGAGACCACTTGTCAAACAAGGCGTGGAAATAAACACACGATCCTCTGAAGTTCTAAAAGAAATCTTTGATCAAAATGAGATTGAACGATGTTCGAGACTCTATGCTCTGATATTAGAGGTTGTGCCTTGATGAATCAATCTTCAAGAATCCACAATCAATCATACTTCTGGATTGGGAGACTCAAAACCCTAATTGAGGCACGACGCTTGATGCCCTTGATTTAGACCTGTCTCTGCACATGAAACAAAAGAAAACACGAACATACACCTTTATATGCAATTAGAGGTTAGTGATACATAGGCTAAAAATGTTCAAAACACTTGGCAATCTCTGCATAGTCAATGCTCGAAGGTGAGAGGTTAAAACCAACTGTATTTCGTGACCTTGACTTTTGTATAAAATGCAAAATGAAAATCAGATCTTAGGTCAAAAATTGGGGTATGACAGTTTCTTGACACATTCTTTGGGATTGGGATTATTTGATATCATTGTGGCTATTGGGAGTGAGAGGGTTCTCATATATAGGTGGTTCCTAGGTAGAAATTGTATTGGGTATGGGTTAAGTGAGAAGTGTAAAATGGGTTTGTTTAGCTTTGAATTGATACTACTGATAGTGGGTTTCCTTTCTGGCATGGTAGCCCCCAGAGTAGGTTAGTTGCACTGAAATGGGTTAACAATTAATTATGTTCTTTAAGTTTTTTCAATTTACCTTTTTGCATAATTTACTATTTTTAGCAAGTTTGTTTTTGTATCAGCAGATGTTGTAATATCTATCATGACATTGTGTGTTATTGAGACATCAGACTTGACTTATATATCATGTGGCCATAATTTCACTATTAAATAAGACCTTAATAGTCTTTCAAGGGCGTTATCCGGTATCACCGAAGTCTAGGCGAGCTGGTGTGAAGTTCCATTAGGGGCATCCTTGAGGATCTCTTTCCATGGAAGCCTAGAAGGGGACCCTACGGGCACCTCGACTAGGAAAACCTCAAGGTTCCCTATGGGCGCCTTGACTAGGCGACTTTGTTGAGAAATTTATTCTAGCAAGGATTGGAGTAGACTCTCCTACTTCAAAAGTCTATGTGTATTGACTTAGCATAAGATATTTTCTCTAATTGTATATAGCCCCTAAGCACGAGGCACAAAGGGGCGAAGTACTTAAGTCAAGTTGCCTTAGGAAAGGGTGGTTTCTCTCTTTATGATTCTGGATGTACATGGCCCCCCAATCGTGAGGCACTGAGGGGAGAAGCATTTAAGTCAATTTGCCTTAGGAAACATTGGTTTCTCTCTTTATGATCTTGGATGTACATAGCCCCCCAAGCGCAAGGCGCAGAAGGGTGAAATGCTTAAATCAAGTCACCTTTTGGACATTTGGAAAGTTGCTCCAGTCACAATTTTTCCCTAACGTCATTCAAGAAATGGCATGTCCGTTAGGATCATGACATGTTTCCTATCAACCTTGTTTCCCCATAAAAAATTTTGCATTACCGTCATGATTGCGTTTTTAGGGAAGTTGTTCGTTATCATTGCCCCTAGTTAGTCAAGCTTTAGGGGACTATTTGCATGTCCCTTTTTTCCAAGAGACTCAAAGTACTCCATCTTTGTTTCTGCTCTTTGTTCCTTCGCATGTACTCATGTAATTTCCCTCCTCCTACTGTACTCGTTTTTTTTTTTTTTGTAAAAAATGGTTGTTATTCGTGAGTGCGACAAAGAGGTAAATGTGGTTGCTCCTTGAATTTCTCTCGAAAGGCGTAAACTTGTGGTGCAATACATTTATAATTTTATCTCTAGGGAAGTCGATGTCAATTAGGGGGTTTATAAATGAGGAGGTTTATGGTGATTTCGGTAATCGCGACTTATTTCATGACCCAGAACTAGTGTCTTCTTCTTCAGGTTCAATCGAGATTACCATGAAGCTTCCTCATTCTGTTTCAACCTCTCGATTTGGGTAAATGATTCTCTTTTTCAAAGGGTGGAGTATATAGAAATATATCGAGAAGGGCGTTATATCTCCAACACCAGCGATAAGAATGACGTCATATTAGAGCCTTGTATTATGGGCGAGAAGATTTTCACTTATCGCCTTCCTGGGTCTCCTTAGGAATATTTATACTTCTATAATTGTATGTTGGGTAACCTTGGGGTAGGGAATTCCTTCATTGATTACGAGACTGACTTGCTAGCAACCTTGAATGTCACCCCTACACAATTTCAATTGAACAACTGGGTTTTTGTTAGATCGTTCAATATTATTTGTGACGCCCTGGATGTGGAACCAACCTTGGGGGTTTTCTTTACTTTTTATAAGTCCAAGGGTGTGGGTAAAAAGAGTTGTGTTTCGGTTTCCGATCTATCAAGGCGGGGCCCGTTTCAAGTGCACTATTCTAATTTCAAAAACCACAAAGATAAGTTTTTTAGGGTGTTGGGAAGCAACAGTTGCCCTAGGGTCCTCTATAGTGAGGATAGTTCGAGGCGTTTTCATCTCTTATGGATGCAGGATTCCGTTACTGTTATAGGTTATGGCCCTAACCGGCTAAGTGAGTAGGAGAGAGACGTGGTTGAAACTTTTTGTTCCTTTGGAGGATGATGGTCCATGATGTTTTAGACTATGACGACGACATGGTTAGTCTTCGAAGCTTCATAGGTAAGGGGAACCCTATTTTCAGGGGGGTTATCTCATTTGTGATTTTTTTTTGTACTTTTTAATCAATGTTCAGTTGTCGTAGAAGGGTTACTAGTCCACTTCTTTTTATTTTTGCAGAGAGGGTGTCAAATATGAACATCAAGGAAAGAATGGCGCTTTTGGGGAAAGCAAAGGCTCTATGGGGGAACCAATCGGTGAAAAAGAGTGACCCTGAGGGTGTATGTATATGTGTCTCACATGCTCTAGAGAAGAGAAAAGTTGGGGTTGATGAAGTTCACCAACAAAGTTCGACCTCTGCGGGTGACCAAACTCCCCGACCCTCCCCAAAGAAAAGAAAAACTACCTTGGGGAGGAAAGCATTGGAAGATATTGGGAAAAATCCTTTGGAGAAATCAGCTCAGGTCGTTCCTGACAACGAGCTGAAGTGTTTTCTCAGCGGTGCCAGAGCGTCTACCAAGGTTGATGCGTCGAATGTCGACTCTGATGAATTTAACTTACGAGCATCCTCATTTGATGGACTTTGTTTCATGTATGATCACCTGAAGGTGGATGTTGATGTCAAGAGGTCTCAGTCGTTAGATCACATAAAAACTAATCCAAAACATTGTCACTTATTTGATGAAGGTTGTTCTGCTTAGCAGGGCTATGTTCAAGACTTCCCATTCCTTGGAGTAGGGCGAGGAATCGCTGAAGATTCAGGTGCGGGGTATGGCTGAAGAGCGGGACTTGTAGTGTTCCATGCTTTTGCCTCCCCAGGAGTGTGTTTTTTGCTCTATAAAAATAGTTGACTGAGCTCAAGGCGGGGAAGAAGACTTTGGAGGAATGTCTGTAGAGAAAACTTTTTGAGTCTGAGAAGGATAAATAGATTCTTCAGGCCGATTTGGCAAGCTGTGATGAGGAAATCGAATGTTGGGAAGGTAATGTGGATGTTTCTGTTATGGAGAGTTTGTTGGTTAGGGATCTCTTATTTGATAAGGCTAAAGAGCAAGTCCAATTTTTGCATCCATCCTCTGATATGTACAAGCTGGGTTATTTTAAGATAATTAAGGATGGCAAGTTGGTGCTGGAGGAGGACCCAGAGGGGAGCCCGACTATAGAGGCGGACTTGGATCAAAATCCCCTTTATAATGAAATTGACAGACAACATTCTCGGGACGTAGAAGATGAGCATCAACTTGATGGAGGATTTGTGCAGGACACTCCTGAAGAGGGTGCCTGATTATTTGTAAACTTTATTTGGGTTATTTTGTTTTGAAACCCGATTGTTTAAGTATGGATTAATGTTTTTACTTTTGGGGTGCGTACCCTTTTTGAACTTGGTTTATGTTTAATGAGACGTATGTTTTGTATATCTGACGTTTCAACTATTTACTTTTTTCTAATTGATTACCCCTTGTTGATCTCGCTTGGAATGCTCATAGGAGTTTTCTCATTTCCTCTATTTGGAACAATTTCGAACGACTTAGTTTCTTTCCCCGACCTGAAAGTTCTACGGGCGATCATATATTCGCCTTGCGAATCTTCAAAGTAGTTAAGTCCTACTCTTAGGCTTAAAGTTGTATGCTTGTTTTTCATACCGAACTTGGTGAAAGTGACGAGTGGTGAACCAATTGTTAGGGTTCTCTGACCTTCAATTAATACCCGCTTTATAGGCTAGGATTCTTTTATCCTTTTTCTTCTTGTTCCTCTCTAAACGATTTTGAAGTGGTGACATCGAGAGAGGCGTGAAGGTATTTGTTATACTATCTAGGATTCTTCGATCCCTGTCCTTCATATTCCTCTTCAAATGCTTCCCAAAAATATGTTTTCATGAGAGAAGGGTAGGAATTAGTTATACGAATTAGGATTCTTAGATCCTTTTCCTTCATGTTGCTCTCCAAACACTTACCAAAATGATGTTGTAATGAGAGGCGGGTAGGCAGTTTCCCTACGAGTTAGGATTCTTAGATCCTTGTCATTCTCGTTCCTCTCCAAATTCCTTTTTAAGTGACATCGTTGAGAGAGGAGGAAAGGTATCTACTCTGCTGGCTAGGATTCTTAGATCCTTTCCCTTCCTGTTCCTCTCCAAACGATTTTGAAGTGGCGACTTTGAGAGAGGCGGGAAGGTATCCGCTATGCTAGCTAGGATTCTTAGATCCTAGTCCTTATTGTTCCTCTCGAAATGCGTTTTAAAGTGGCAGTGTTGAGAGAGAAGGGAATGTATCTACCCTGCTGGCTAGGATTCTTAGATCCTTGCCCTTCATGTTCCTCTCCAATAGCTTTTGAAGTGGAGATATTGAGAGAGGCGGGAAGGTATCCGTTATGCTATCTAGGATTCTTAGATCCTTGTCCTTCTTGTTCCTCTCCAAATGCATTTTGAAGTGGCAGCGTTGAGAGAGGCAGGAAGATATTTGCTCTGCTAGCTAGTATTCTTAGATTCTTGTCCTTCATGTTCCTCTCCAAACGCGTTTTGAAATGACGATTTAGCCTTTAGTAGAGGTCTTGTGTTAAATCGCCCTCTGTGGAGATTTTGGAGTTAAATCGTACTTCGTGGTGGTCTTGTATAAATCACCCCCTATGTAAGTCATTGGTTAAATCGCCCCTTGTAGAGGTCTTGGGTTAAATCACCCCATGTAGAGGTCTTGGGTTAAATCTCCCCCAGTGGAGATCTTGGGTTAAATCGCCCACAGTCGCCCCTTATGGAGGTCTTGGGTTAAATCGCCTCCAGTGGAGGTCTTGGGTTAAATCTGATCCTGGTTGACGTCGAGAGAGCCTCATTAAAAACCCTACCCTTGTAGAGGGAAATATTCCTTTTCCCGGTCGTACATTATTATTAACGTCAAAGTTTTATTATACAATGAAAAATATCCAAATGCAAAAAATGGAACTGTAAAAGACAAAATCCGAAAACTAAAACTGCAACAAATCACACTTTGAGAATGGTGAGCTACTGATCTTTAACTGAAATACTATCTCAGGCTTTCAGCGTTCAAAGTCCGAGGTATGTCTCTTCCATCCAGGTGCTCGAGTTTGTAGGCTTCGTGTTGTAGCTCCTCCTTGTTTCGAAAAGGTCCCTCCCAATTGGCCATCAGCTCGCCCTTCGTGGTCGGGCCGGTGACTTTCCTCCTGGGTGAAGGTCTTGTTGATTCTGCTACAGATCGTGAACGGTGCCTTGGAGCTGTTTGTTCTCCTGGCGCAGAAGCTCTATCGCTGCAGACAGCTCCTCCATCGCGATCTATTGTCCTTGTTCGCAGCTGTCATTCGTATTCTGGTGGCGTGAACCACATTTGTTTGCAATTTTGATGTGGAAGTAGGAAAGTTTTACCTCTTCCCACAGACGATGCCAACTGTTCATGCAGAACAATATTGTTAACTTCCTCGGTGCGGGTCAGGAGAAGTCACAGTGAAGTTTGTGTTTCACATTTTATAGATTGCTTGTCATCCTCCAAGGGAAGAAGGTTCTATATATAATGCTCGCTAATTATAAAAATTATTCATGAGTTTATGGCCATGATTGGATTTTATTCTCGTGTATATATTTAATACTATTAAATACGATCTTAATAGTCATTCAAGAGCGTTGTCCGGTCTCACCGAAGTCCGAGCGAGCTAGTGTGAAGTTCTTGTAGGGGCGTCCTCGAAGATCTCTTTCTGTGACAATCTAGATCCCCTAAGAACGCCTTGAGTAAGCGACCCTTAAGGATCCCTACAGGTGTCTTGACTAAACGACTCTGTTGAGACCTTTATTCTAGTAAGGATTGGGGCAGACTCTCTTACTTCACAAGTCTATCTATATTGATTCAGCCTAAGATATTTTTCTTGATTGTATATAGTTCTCCAAACGCAAAACACAGAGAAGTGGAACGTTTAAGTCAAATCGCCTTATAAAAGGGTGGTTTCTCTCTTTATGACCCTGGATGTACAAAATATTATATATGTCATGCCATTTCATTTCAATATTATCGAATTGTTTTGTTTTTCTCAATAAAATATAGTGCACGTGGGTAAAATAGTCTGTAGGTCGATGTCGACAAGATATCGATAAGATATCATGGATGTCTCTCTTATTTTGCAAATTTTGAAAGTGTTGTTGGACCACTCAGATCACGATGCTTCCCAGTCCCACCTTATCCTTTTCTCTACGTGAGTTTCACTAAAATATTCCATTCTTTCTTTGTGTGCATCCTTTTTCTCTATCTCAACGTCAATGGCGGCCACATCCACTTTTTGTTATAACTGCTTCTCATCATCACCTTTACCTCATCTCACAACTCAAATATTGTTTACAAAGTGTTGAAAAACATTAACCTTCTAGCATTGATTAAACAAACTCATATAACTATTGAGAGGTATACTTTACATTAACTAAGCAAAAAGAAAAAATTTATACTAATTTTTTAAATCAAAACCATTAATTCTTTTTTTTAAAAGAGTTTTTTGAAAAATAAAATGATTCATTGAAGATCGTTTTACTTCACCATCCAACCACTGCTAGTTTATTGCGATTATAATAATATATAGCAAAAAATAGTTAAAATTTATCAAAAGTAGCTAGACCGGAGAATCAAGATTCAGAAGTTCCAGCTCCAAAGGAATGAATGGTGCTTACCATCATCTTCTACTAATTCATTCTGATTAGTATTATCCTCAAAAACTGGTGAAGTGTAATACGATAATAACTCATCCGAATGCATCTTTTCTAAGTCAAAATAGAAATCACCATAATTTTCAGACCCAACTAAAGTAGCATCATTACTTGAACCATCTTCTAACACGTTCAAAAATGTCCAATCAATAGTGTTCCCACTATCATACACAGCAGTAGTACTAGTAGTAGAAGTCGAAGAGCCAATAATTTCAGTCACAGTTTTGGATTGATGTGTGATATTATTTCCATTATTATTGTTACTATTACTATTACTATCGATAACAATTGGTGGATTTTTGTTGCCAAAGTTAGCAGCAATCTCTCGAATCTGTTGTGGATGGTTAGAAAGTGCAGTGTTTTCCAAATGAAAAGGTGAATCAGAGAAATTGAAAGTTGCATGGCGACCACGAAGACAGTAAAGTGCAGCGTCGAACGCTCTTGCTGCTTTCTGAGGCGAATCATATGATCCTAACCATATTCTTTCTCGGCTATTTGGTAGTCTTATTTCAGACACCCATTTTCCCCACTTCCTTTTTCTCACACCTCTATACATCTTCTTCTTGTTATCATCATTATTACCACTTGAAGTTGAAGATGATATTGATGATGATGATGCTAGGGTTTTAGTTTGACCTGTGGTTATTCCATGATGTTGATGATCCATTTTTAGTATAGTAGTTATACACTTACATTCATGTAATAATGTTAAAAATAAATTGTGGATATATATAGTTGATTTGAATCAATATTGAAGATTAATGACTTGTACTATGGTTACTTATAAAGAAACATGCATCAATAGGTGTGAATAAATGGAATTTGAATTTGAATAAGAAGGAAGAGGTCTATGGTATTAGCGTGTTGATCGATTGAGCGTAAGAAGAGTGTGTAAGAAGAGTGTATGCTAGTAAATGGACTTGTGCTCCTAAAGTCGCTGCAGAAAGTGCAAGTTAGTAAAAGTATGCCATTTACTTATCACTAAACAACAAAAGTGACTTTTCTGTATATAGATACGATTCCACAATATTTCTGTTTTTATTTATTTATTAAGTGTGTTTTAATTACTGAACAACTAGCCTAGACGTGTTGGATGAAATTTCCATAATTCAAAGGATGTAATCGATTAACACGGGATGATAACTGGTTAAAGGGTGGAGAAGAGAAAAGCTATTTTTAAGTTGTGGTAACCGGTTATACCTGTGTTGATTTTATTGTTTCAGTGGTAATTGGTTAATGGTTTGTGTTAACCGGTTATCAGTCCGATTTTTTTTAACTTTTTAGGTTTTTAGTTGTTTGTTTTTGTTCTTAATTGTTGAACATCACTTCTATAAATGTTTTGGAGACATTTCATCTCAATATTAATGAATAAATCAATTCTCTCTCTTGAACATCACTTCTATAAATGTTTTGGAGACATTTCATCTCAATATTAATGAAGAAATCAACTCTCTCTCTCTCTCTCTCTCTCTCTCTCTCTCTCTCTCTCTCTCTCTCTCTCTCTCTCTCTCTCTCTCTTCTTCTTCTTCTTCTTCTTCTTCTTCTTCTTCTTCTCCCACAATCACAAAACCTCCATTGATTTATAAATGGTGTAATTATATGCTCTAACATTTGGCATCAAGAGTCTAGTTCTGATACATACTTCACTGTCCAAAGGTGAGTATCGTCTTCATTGATAGAGTCCCCATAAAACTACTAACCTTTGAATCGAAGAATTACGGCAAATGATGCAAGTAAATGAAGGTGTAGTTTGGCTACCAAGATGTTTTTGAAGTTGTCAAGAATGGTGTAACTCCTCTTGGCTCACTCCTATCAAGATTACGCTCGGGATTAGGGATTGATCTTCTTTCGTTCCAATGTCCCTTTGTTTGATTCTCTTACTAATGATTGGGGTAATTTTCTTAAATGTTTCATGCTAGTGAAACCTATTACTCCCAAGGCTCACTTTAAATTTTGTTCGTCCTCGGCCCGAGTTGGATTCACTCGCTCCTTCAAGAGTGGCTTTTTCAAGTACTAGTCTCGAGTTCACTTGTGTCGGCCCTTTTCTTTTTACCATACCGAGCTAAGTCATCTATCTTCCAAAGAGGTAAAAATGAGGAAGGGTTTGTGTGCTTGATATCAAGGGATCGGTTATGAAGAAGGATTTGGTCCGGACAAAGTGCCTCATTCTTAGTGAAAGAAAAAATAAATTCATACTTATGTGATTATCAGTGCGCTAGACCATGCAGAGAGGCGAGAACTCTTTGGTTAGGATGGGAACGAGGGGCACCCTTTTTTTTAAAGTGTAACTTTTATCTTGCAGATAACATGAATTGGTTGCATAAGGTTTTCGTGCTTGCCAAGGACCAGAGTCTTACGGTCGACTCATTAGGTCATGTGATGGAGACTTATGCTACTGCGCCTACCCTTGTTATGGTGGTTCAGACACTGGCTACAGTTGCTACCCCGACAAAAGATTGTGACTATTATCCCAAGTAAAACTCTTGAGTGGAACAACATACTAGAATGGAGGCTGACCTCTCTGTTCATGAGCCTCACCATCCCTTTCTCCTATCAAGAGGAACCGATGTGACTTCCCATCCACTCTTTTTGAAGAGGTTCTTCTAAATGGGCTCCTTTGTCAGAGGATGTTGAGTCAGAGGCTTTTAATCCTTTTTTCCTGCTCCCTGCCATTTTTCCCTCTCTAGTATCCAACACCCTGAAGGAATTTGTTGCTGCTATGGCCATGAAAGACCTAGCTTTTATTCGAAATCTGTTTGTGACCGTGTTACCGTGAAAATTACTAAACAACCGCTAGTCTTTCAAATTCTAGAAATTTTGGTAACTTATAGGATCAACTAGATTGATCCTAGAATATGTGTTGTGTTTCGTTGGTTTATATCTTTCGAATGTTCATATTTTTTATGGTTATGGTTAAAGTATAAAAGACAAAAATTCTATGTAAAGTGACTATAGGAAAGTAAAGAGACTTCGACTTAAAAGTAAAAGGGATGAAAGATATTTTAGTAAATGTAAACTGATAATTAATTAGAATATGGTAATTCATACGTACATTCTCAAAGATTCTTTTCTCTAAGCACTGGTACTTCTAGTTTTATGAGTAACTTGTACAAAAGTGAACACACTAAAACCTAACATTAAGACCCTAATTTGTACTACTTCAACCATAAAGGTCTTTTACTATAGTCATGCCACGTTCAACACTCCATGCTTTCTCAAATCCTCATACTTCCACGCATCCTTCGGGATAAGAACGGGGTATTTGAATTCATAATCATCCTTCAATCCAAAGCACCAAACATCATGATATGATCTGTTGAATTATTGAAATTTGAAACTTGAAATATCTTTAAGTTCTTATATGTTCCATAATTATAAGACTTCGCTATATCTTTAATCAATCAGTCGAACGAACCTTAAGTAAATAGCTTCACATCCCCTTTGAAAATTTGATCTTCCTTTGACATCGTCTCATAATAACTATCACTGTTATGAAGTTATGGTCATGATGACCATCTTTCCAAACGTCTCATCAAGATGTGTGTAATTCAGATTTTCTTCATTGCTACAATAAAGTAGGTACAAATCGTGGCATTCCCTAAAAAGTAACCATATTATTAACTAACCAGTCCATGACATGTGCCCCACTATCTTTCATTATTTAAAAATTAAAATTGAATTATTTCTTGCTGCCTTCATTATAAATACTTCTCCTTCTTCAAATCATCATTTTTCTACTCCCAAAAAATCTTCAAGAACTTGTGATTTTCTCCATTTTTCTTCCTCTAAAAATCAATCAAATAAACTCCAACTCTTCTTTAACAATGGCACCTTCCAAGAAAAGTAACAAATCTACTCAAGATTCAAATAAATATAAAGACGCTTCTACCATTCCCGTTGGTCATATTGAAAAACCTGCCATGTTTGGAAACAAGGAGTTTGTGCCAACGCACACGCTCTCTGCAGAACAATGTATGATTTATGCATCCCAGGTAATTATTCCTTTTACCCTTGATGATAAAAATTTAGCATACATGGGTCATTTGGTAAATGTTGATGATTTATAAAAAACCATAGTATTTTTCCCTACTTATCTTTCAACTAGACCCATAGCTAACAAACCTATCAACCTCAAAAATCCAGGAGAAAAAGTTGATAAAAACCCTCAAGGGTCAACTGCAAAAACTGTTCAAGGAAAGAATCCTTCTGAAACTGTAAAGATAAAAAAACATTTTCACTTAGATTATATGACTGAATATTTTAGGCCTTTTAGATCATGCCCAACGAAGGATAGTAAACCGTATCTCGACTGGGTGGCTAAAGTCGAACAGAAAAAAATCCCAAGTCTGGAAAGACATGGGCATTTTCGACCTGATTCAGTTATCGAAAGTAGGACCAAGCTATTTACAACATATGCTAATAGCATCCTTAAACTTTTGTCACACTATTATAACACCTTTCATCTTCTTTGTGAAATGACCACTCTTACTCTTTTTGATATTGCTGCTATAATTGGGCTTCGACCCACTAGAGAGATATTTGATCCGACTAGACAAACAGACAACACCATTGACTTTGACATAGACTATGCTAGCTTTAAAAAATACATTGCTCGTCATCATGTGGGAGGAGAAGAAGTATCAGACGTGGAACACATAGCCTTCTTTGCGCTATGGCTGTCTCGATGCGTTTTCTGCAGCAACTCTCTACAAGTGGCTAAGAGATTCTTAACCATAGCCAACCACCTTCACTCTAGTCGAAATATTTGCCTTAGTGAAATAATTTTAGCTGGACTTTATGAGTTCTTAGGGGAAGCTACAAAAAACCTGAAAACATATAAAGTATGGAACAATATACTCTTAGCTGGCCTATACTGGCTTCTTCAACTTTGGCTAAATGCCACTTTCGAGCCTTCCCTTTCTACCTCTGGTCAAATAGACGAAACTGATCCAGAAATCAAAAAATTGAACTATTGAGGGAACCAGGTTAGTTCAATTGACTCCAAATGACGAAGGAAAGAACTTAGAGGAATGCTTTACAAGTTATGTTATGATGTTTCCAAAATGCCATAACTTTACTCCTTTGATGGCTCATTTTTCTCAGAGAACACATGGCCCTGAATGGTTTACAAGGTCTCTCTTTAATATTTCACCATCTCAAGAGGCATAAACTTTAGCCATTTGCCAAGCTTTTCTACTTCCAAGATTAATAACCACGAGACTCAAGCATATTAAGAGCCATATCGTCTTACTTTCCTACCAACCCAATCTTGTCGCTAGATAATTTGGTCTTTGTCAACTAATCCTGAACCTTTTTTCGAAATTAAGAGTTCCATTTGCCTTCAAGGAATGCATTTCACTGTCTCTAAACGAGAAGAACATATGCAACACTATTCCTATTCGTTGTATTCAAACTTATTCCTTTCCAACCTTCCTTCTATTGTACCAAAGGCTTCGACAATTGGTGGAGAAAATTTTATTTCGATAATATGTTCGATACAACCCTCATTACTCAACAACTAACAAAAGCTTTTGCCTCTGTGCAAGAACACATCAAGAAAGGTATGAAGACTCATATCAAAGAGATACAAGCATTCCAAAAATACTTTGAAACTGTTTACAATCCGAATGATCTTAGTCAAACTATTTTTAACGTAACGAAAACTTTGAGAGAAAAATTTACTAAAATGCTTCCACATTTGAGTATTCCTTCATGTGTTAAACCAGAAAATGGGTATGAGTAGCTTTCAAACTTGAACCAACAAAATTCCCAAAATTACCCAGTGCTGATTTTGGCCTGGAGTTTTACCCTCCTTATCCAGACTTGTTCGTCTGTGGGAATTATCACAACTTTTTAAACAAAGATTCTAAAAAACCCATTGAAAGAGTGGTTTCGACTAAGCATAAATTTTACAGTTTCAAAGGCTTCCTTCACTTCGATCTAAATCAAGTTTCAATACTTTCCCCATAAAGTGAAGGTGTGGAACCAAAAGATCTCTAGATCCCTTCGATCATCTTTATCATTTTTCTTTCTTAACTGATACTAACATCTATTGTCTTGTAATATCCTTTTAGCTGTTGAAAATAAACCAGCAGAGAAGGAAAAACTTACGGCAAAGACAGAGTCGACGAGTGAACCCAAGCAAGATACTTCTTCGTCGAAAGATGTTATCACTAATCTTGAAAAATCCCAGACAATCACGCATGTATCATTTTGTATTTTCCGCTTTCTTCTTTGATTGTATTATTTCTATTAACTTTGTTGCTCTTTACAGGCTAGTCGAAAACTGCCTCCCACTCCAAGAAAAAAAATCCACCACTGAAACTCCACAAGTTTCTGAAGATGATGGAGACACTTTTTCCACTCCTTCAAAGCCTAAGAAGATAAAGAAGGATAAGTATAAACATTATGCAACTTCTTCTCAGTACCCAAACCTATAACAGTTAAAGTGTTGCCCCTTTCACCAAAAAGGAAGAAGATTTTTCAACTGTCAGGCAACATTATTTTGAAGCAGGTGGAGAGTGACAACTCAAGTCCTGGGGTCGAAGAACCAAATGTATAATTTCCTCAAGATCTTCCTTCGAAACTTGTTATTATTTTTTGAATTCTCTTGTGTTATTCTTATTCTTTTGTCGTACTTTCAACCAGTTCCAACTAAATATCTTATTCAATATGAAATTCCTCCTAGCAGTGGCACTACTTCGTATCACCCTCTGTCTCTCAATCAAGATTACAACAAAGGATCTTCGATAAATGTGAATCAATTTGATATTGTTGTGCAACCTGCAAAAGAAAATTCTCCTTAAACTGAGGCTAAACCAACTCTTACTGGTGAAGACCAGGGTATTGATAACCCTCCTGATTCCTAACCAAAAAGGGTGAAGTCCACTGAATATTTTCTTGACGAAGAGGAGCATCTATATGATGACATTTCCCAATATTTTCATGACGAAGAGGAAGAAGATGCTAATGTTAATCCTAGTCCAAAGGAAACCACCACTTCTACCACTCAGCGAAATGATAATAACACCCAACCCAAAGTTTCTCAAGAGGAAGTTAACACTTTAAAGAAAACTCGCCCGCTTGAGTATGTCACACTAATGATGACTAAGAGAGGGTCACCTTCAGAGAAAAGTCACTCCAGCCTTTCAAATGCTTCCAGTGGGGATTCAAATGTGGGAACATTCGATCAACTTCTTCATAAAGTGAAGGAAAAAAAATTTGAAGTCAATTTTTTTGATACCTTGAAGAAGGATGCCATTGCATGCTACGGGCTGAAGAAGTTGATTAATCAAATCAACATAGTTACATGTTCTGTTGAAGTTGTTAAGGTCCTCATTGACTTAAAAAGCTTAATTGATCAAGTTAGTGCTGACTACAACAGGGAAAGGGATGATGCTTCGAAACTCAAAGAGAAACAAAACACTCAAGTGGCTGAATGGATAAATGCGCTCGAAACTTCCACCAAAGATGAAAAGATGGAGAAAGATCTTAAAGCAGCGAAGGAAGAATTCAATATCCATACTCGCTCTATATCACTATGGAAAGAGCAGATCCAACAGTTGTAAAATAGAATCTCTAACGCTAAGGCTCTCCAACTAGAGATCACAAAGAAGGATCATGCTAATATCGACAAAGCCACTGCTCAAAGCGTTCAGCACGTCGAAAATGCAGGAAAACTAGAAGAGGAAATTTCTGCTCTTCAATCCACTCAATCTTCCATTGATTATAGAGAGAGGTTGGCGAAGATAAAATATGATAGAATGGAGATGAATTTTCCCTTTTGAGAAATTGATGCTTGTAACTTGTTCCTTTTTTACTTTTATTTGAACCATTTTAGAATATAATTTTAAGACATAGCCATTTTGGCATTTTTTGGTTCTAATACCATATTGGCTTTTCATGCTTTCTACTTACTATTCCATTTCAATTTTTATTTCCTGAAGTATGGGTTTAAATTTCTTTACATACTTACCATTTATCTTCAGGATTCTTCGATCATCTGCCAACTATTATATTTCATAGGCATTGTTTGAGAAATTTTGAATGATTTGAAATGGTCCTTCCCAAGTGGGGACCATTTCCCAAGTAGTTTATTCTTTTTATCCATGGGTAGTATTACCTTCCAAACCAAATCATCGATTGAGAATGCTTTACCTCTGACTCTTTTGTTGTAGGATTTTGCCACTCTTTCTTTTTGTCTCCTTAGGATTTCTAATGCAAGCAATATTTCTTCATCCAAGTCGAATAATTCATTAATCATAATTTCCCAATAATAGTCAGAGGAGATTTCGTTTTTCCTTTGAACTCTTACTGTCTGGAAGTATATATCTACTAGCAAGACTGCATCATGCCCAAAAGTCAGTCAAAAGGAGTAGTGTTAGTTGCTTATTTGGGAGATGTTCGACAAGCCCATAAAGCTTGATCCAAAGTATTGGGCCAATTTTTTGGATTTCTTCCTGCATGTCTTTTTATTAAGCCAATAATCACTTTATTCACAACTTCGACTTATCCATTTGCCTGGGCATAATATGGTGTAGACGTTAGTAATCTGAATCTCGTCTCTTGAGTAAACTCTTGCATCTTTCGACGAGTGAAAAATGATCCATGATCAGTTGTGATAGTTTATGAGATTCCAAATCTATATATTATCTGTCTTTGGATGAACTCAATGATAGTTTCTTGATCCATGTTCACCAAAGGTATTTCCTCTATCCATTTTGTGAAATAATCAATTCCCACTAGGATATATTTCTGACCCTTGGATGAGGTTGGTCGAATTTCTCCAACCAAGTCTAGTGCCCAACCCCTGGAGGGCCACAACTTGATTATAGCATGTAATTCACTTGCAGAAGCATGTTGAATGCTTGCATGAATTTGGCATTCTTGACATCCCTTGGCGAATTCGATATAATCTTTATGCATAATGGGCCAATACATGCCGTATCAAAACAAAATCCACTTCATCTTGTGACCCGCTTGACGTGCTCCACATGCCCCACTGTGTTGATAGTTCCAAATAGGCTTCACTTTCTCCCAAACACTAGAGTAAGATTCCTTCTGGTGTGTTCTTGAATAGTTCGTTGCCCATCAATATGTAACTTAGCACACGATATTTAATCTTCCTTTCTGTATTCGTTGTTGGATTCTTCAAATATTCTATTATGGGAACTCTCCAATTTGTATCTGTCAAACTATTAATGGCTAATACTTCAAAGCTTTCCTTATTCGCATATCCCATACTTGAATTTTCTAAGTCTGATGGAGAATGTTTAGTAGCAATTACTTTCCTTCGAACTTCAATCAGATCTTCCAACTTTTCCTTTAACACTTTATATCTTGAGGCTATTTGTGCTAAGTCATTGGCCGCTTAGTTCTTCAATCTAGGGATATGTTTGATATCCATATATTCGAATTTTTGAAGTAGCATGTTTGCTATGACGAAGTACATTATCAAGTTTTCCTTTATGCACTTGTACTCCTTAGAGAGCTGCTTAACCACCAATTCAGAATATCATCTTATTTTGACCCTTGTTTCCCCCAATTCCAACAAAGCTTCAAGTCCTTCTATCAAGGTTTTGTATTTTGCTTTGTTATTTGAATAAGGGGGACCGTCAATTCTATACTTGAATTTTGTTGGAATTCTGTCAGGAGAAATAATCAAAACTCCAACACTAGCTCCATCCTTATGAATAGAACCATCAAAGAATAACTTCCAAGGTTCTAGTTCAACATATTTTTGTGGAACTTTGACCACTGCATGGTCTACAATAAAGTCCGAGACTACCTCTCTTTTTATAACTTTTAAAGGCATGAAGGTTAAGGAATACTCAGTTAGGGCAAGATCCCACTTCCCTGTTGTACCCTAATTTTTGCCCCTAAGATCCCTTAATCATACCATATTGATTCAATAACAACAAGATCACATTAGGGTTCTTGGTTATCCTCCCTACCTTTAGATTTTCCCTTTGAGGAATCACCAAGCACCTTGACTTGTTTTCTTTTGTGATCATGAATATTTTGTCTTGATTTTTCCTTTTAATTAATAAAATGCAATGTTGGTTTGTCTTGCTTGTTACTAATATAGGTAAAGGCAATGAGATTTAGCAAGTTGCTCCATGGGTTCATGAGTTTATTTCCATGCCCTAGTAAATAAAGTTTGAGAAGTCCTAACCTCACCATTGAAGTTGTTTTGGAATGGATGGGATGTCAAGGATTATTTTGGTTCACCATATTTCAAAGTTATCAAGATTGATCCAAAAGTGCAAGGTATTGATTGAAGAAGTTGTCATGGTTGGACAAGGTCTTGTTTCCAATGATCACAAGTGTATATTTCTCTCAATTCTCAATAATATGGAAGTGGTTTTGGTGGCTATGAGTTCTCATTTTCATCCTCAACAACTTCTATTTACAAAGCAATAGTGTTGGTACAAGAAGTTTGTTAAAAATTGTCAAAGTTCCTCAAAGCATTTTCTTGATCTAGGAGTTAGGGTTTTGAACTCTAAAGAAGCATATCTTGCTCATATTTTGGTATTTTTGAGTGATTACAAAGACATCCTTATCTTCAAAGGGTTATCAACAAATCACTTCAAAAGTTTCAAGGAGTTTTCATGTGGAAGAAACTTGATGATAAAGAAAGATTACAAGTCCTCCAGATGAACCCCCATTTTCCCATGTGTGATTTCAAATGATCATAACTTGGTCAATTTTTATCACCTTGAGCCAACTATTTTTCCATAATGGTCTTGAGGATGTGATCTTTATGCCTTATTTTATCTGCAAAGTGAGAAAATGGATGGAAGATGCCCTAAGGATACAAAAGATTATAGGTCATTTCATGCTTTTTTGCCAACTTCAACAATTCATATCTCTCTCAATTTTTGGATATTTTGAATGGTTAAAGTTTCAAAATTACATTCAAGAGGTCTATTTCGTGCCATATTTTTTGGTCAAGAGAAAATTCAAAGTGTGAGGCCGTGTTTAGATGCAAGAAATTATAGGTCACTTTTGAAGAAAAATTTGAAATATTTCTAAGTATGGAAAGTCAACTTTTTCCCCCAACTTTGACTCAATGCAACTTTCATCTCAAGCATCCATTTGATTCCATTCTTTTTCCATTGTAAAGCTTGTAACCTCATCTTTCTAAAACATCAATAATCGTGCCTTAAGACCCCTTGAGCTGAGAATTCCATTGGATTGAACTTGGTAACTTGGAACTGAAGTTTCTTCATAAGTCAGAATTTGAAATTCATGTTTTGGCCTCTAAACATCAAATTAGCACGCGTTTGTGATCTAAACATGTTTAACCAAGTTGCTAAAGTGGATTAGAGCCTTAAAATGTAAGGATTGGATGAGTTTTGATGCAAAATAGATCACACTTTGCTCGTGCACTAGGTTCACACGATTTCCCTCCAAACTTCATCATTTCACACGCTTGAACATTCCATTTGATTCCCTATAAATAGAGGGTCATCCCCCATTCATTTCCTCAAGCTTTGAGAGCCAAAATAATTCTGTCAAAACCTCACACGAACTTCAAATTTTTGAAATCAGTTTCTGAGATTCTAGCCCTTTCTTCCAAAATTCTTTGCACATTCATCTTCCTTAAGCATCATACAAACTCTCCGGTAGTTAAACCAAGCAAAACGAGTTGTAATCCAAGCTACAGAAGTCCAGTTTTAGAGCTTCTTTGTTGAACTTCGAAAAGGTAGAATTATCCACCATTTGGATCCAAATAAAGCACTAACATGTTCTACTCCTTCTCCTGATTCTAGTGCTTCTTACAATTTTTAAATCCATTGAGAATTGAGAGAGAAATCTCAAATTGAAGGTGCTCGCTATTTTCTGGGTTTTTGATTCATATCTCTTTGTATACTTTATATAAATTTGGCGCGATGGTGGTGTTAGGATCGTCTTGAAGAGATGAATCCAATGATACTGGTCTGGGATACTAATTTTTCCATTTGAAAGATCTCACAAAATCTCCATTGCAGGGTGGCTGGAGGTTAAAGACGATGACACGTCTCGTCTCAGCCAATGATAGCGTGCCAAACGTTTTAATTTCATTGGTTGTCCTTTTTCTCATCCCATGCGCATCTTACTAAGGTCCATATCAAGTACAACGCGTCTGGTCCATTGGATTAGCTTACTAACGTGTTTTGACTATGATCTGATGGCCCATATCTTTTTAGTTTTATTTTATTTTCATATTTTTATATTTTAATTGATTTAATTTTCAAAATTTCATAAATCTTTTATTTTTTATCCAAAAATTATGAAAAAAATTCACAAAAATACTTTGAATTATTTCTGGTCTCATGAATATTTTTTCATATTTTTATTTTGACAATTGATATTTTTTATATTTTTTGCATTGTTTGCTTTGTTTTAATTACCTAAAGAATACTTTCTTACATTTCTTAATTCTAAAAAATTTCATAAATATCATTTTATATATTTCTGACTTTTTGAAAATTTTATGGAATTTTATATTGATGTTTACTATTTTTGATCTATTTTCTAGTTGTTTGAACAATTTTAATTAGTTTTAAAATAGTTTCTAACTTTTAAAAATTTCCAAAATTTTTATAAAAATATTTGAGTACTTTTCTGATTTTTCTATGGTCTTACTTGATTTTTCTTGATTAATTTGAATATAGTTGATATTTTTCTTTCTTATTTCCATTTTAAAACATTTTTTAATATATATATTAAATGCAATATCATTTTGTGATTATTTTCTGGCTGAACTTGGGTTGAATTTTGATCATGAACTTTATTAACATCATTGGATCCATGGTGTTGAGTCTAACTCCATAAAAATGGATGAATGATTTTAATAATAGTTTGATTTAAATTTAATTCAAATGTGGTTTGTATACTCTTTCCCACCCCTCTTCATCTTGTCCCTTTCTTATTGCACTAAGTGTTATTGGAGCATGATCTCTATATCATGTCTCAAAAGAAATGGTGCATAGATTGCTATTGACCGGCCTCAAAATAGGTGCAACTTCTATATAAGTCCACTTACGATTGCTTAACATAGCGCTAAATTTTTTCCCGATTCGAATAAATGACCATTCGTGGCACAAACCTATGTTTGCAAGCCCAAGTATGTTAAGTTGATCCCTTTGATCCAATAACCTTGAGATTCATTGTGTGGAGGCTTTGGTTCTACCAATCCTCTAATGGATCTACAACACTTTTGGTCAACGTGGATCACTTAAACATCATTGATCATTAAATGGTATTTTTGATGATTCCAAATGGATGATATACTTGATAAAAAGCAAATGCAACTTGTTGTGTGGAGGCTTTGGTTCTACCAATCCTGTAATGAGTTCTGAATGCAAGTTTCAAGATGGTCATCCAACTAACCACTAATTATTAAATTGTTTACTTTATGCTTTTATTTTTATGCTTTATGTACCATTTACTTTAAGCATTACATTTCATGCCATTTTCATTTTTCTCACTTGAGCATTTATGTTCTTGTTATTTTTATTTTGCTCACTTGAGGTTTTCCTTTTCAAGACACCTAATAATCAAAATGAACTATAAAAGCTTAAATGATACTTGGACTATTTGGTTACTATCCTTGGCATTATGGAGTATTAGACTTCTTGGACTTAGGATTAGAAACCTTGGCCTATATTGGAGACCTTGTGACCTTAATTGATATTTTGTCTGGAGTTCTTGAGGTTTACCTCAAGACATTGGGTTGTTTGTTTGTTTTGTATGCAGATCATTGTGATTACATCCTTTGCTTGTAATATGGAATTCACCCGTATACAGCCGTTACTCTGCCCAATTTTTGTGAAGACTTAATACACTTTAAGTCTAGTTCTCTCAAGAGGTCTAATATCTTTGCTTGTTTGGTTTCAATCCAAGGAATGGGAATTCTATCTTGACTCATAATGTCAAGTATTGGCTTCTTGTTGGTTAGATGGTTCTTATCCCTAGCTTTTATCTTATGCTTTAGGATAGTCCCTTCTTCTCCTCCCATCTTCTTCAATTTCAAAAATATTCTCCTTCCTTTTGAAAAACTCTTCTTGTTCTTTTTTTAAACTTGAACCACTTTCATAATAAACTTAGACTTAGGTCCATGCATTTTCAAAACATTTTTCACAAATAAACTTCAATCAAATTAACAATACCTTGACATTTTTTGTGAGAAGACTAAAAGTAAATCAATCTCATTTTGAACTATTTTGGCTTTTTACTTTAAAAGTTTTCTCAAAAGATTGGACTCTTGTCAATCCTTGTAGTGATGTAAATAACTATACTTCTACAATATGTAGTGAAAAGAGATATTTTCCACTTGGGTGTTGAGTGAGGAATTGTTGATTTTAAAATCCAAGCCATATCCTCCACTTTGAGATGATGCAAATTCTCCTTTCTCATGATTGTGGGTAGTAAGTATGTTTTTTCACACGGACAACGACGATGATGTCTTATCTCTTAAAATCAACCAACACACTTGTGTTTTAAAATTTTTAAAGAGGAACCACGTGTACCCTGATCCTGTATTGCACGAAAGGTGGTACGTAAGCACTAAAGGTTCTCAACCGCGGCGGGTGCAAAAAAAATCATAACAACCATTTCTTTTCTCACCTCCACCATTTATTTTACATACAACATTTTATAGCCAAAATATACAGATTTTTCAAAGAGGTTCCTGCAGAGTACCGTAGATGTTTAGGGTGCTAATAACTTCCCTTTGCATAACCAACCCCCTTACCTAGAATCTTTCCCCCTCTTTTTTGGGTTACTCGCTCTTTTCCCATTCCTTTGGAAATAATAAAGCACGGTGGTGAATTTTTTTTTTTGATATGTATAAGTCTTGTCAATCCAATGGCTTATTCTTAAACATTTCTACGGCTACATTCCTAATTCGACTATGCAAAATTGGTTTTAAAAGCATATGTTTAATGACGTCAAAATGCAAAGAAACATAGACATCAACTGGCTTTATATAATATTTCAACTTTGTACAAGAGAAATACAAGCATAAACAAAACTTTTCTATAATGATATATCTAGTTTCTGCATCATTCAGCACTCGACAAAGGTAATATATGGCTCTTTCGACACCATTATCATCCTCTTGTGTAATCATGCTACATATTGTTACATCTGATACAGAAATATACAGTCTCATACACTTATTTCTACAAGGTGGTACTAGTAATAGAGGTTGAACTAGATATTACTTGATTTTATCAAAGGCTTCTTGATGTTCATTCTCTCATTCTAAGCTTTATTATTTTAGGCGCAGAAGGGGAGAGAAGGCCTGAATGCGTCCACTTAAGTTTTAAATAAACCTTCTCAAGAAGTTTATTTTCCCAAGCAGAGATTGCAACTCTTTCTTTGTTGATGGCATTTTCTCTTCCATAATGGCTTTCGTCTTGTTTTAATTGATCTCTACGCCCTTCTTGTGGACCACAAAGCCCATAAAATCATCTTCCTACACAAAAAAAGCACACTTAAGGGGATTCATGTTCAACCCATTTTTCCTTATTCTTTCTAATGACTATCGAAGATTATCCAAATGACTTTCATCTGACACTGATTTTACTATTATATCATCTATGTAGACCTGCATGAAAGTCACAATGAATTCATGGAATGTGGAATTCATTTCCCTTTGGTAGGTTGTCCCAGCATTCTTTAAACCGAAAGGCATAACCACCCACTCATAAGTTCCTAATTTCCATGGACATCGAAAGGAAGTTTTTGGAACGTCTTTCTCAGCAATAAATATCTGATTATAACCAGAGTATCCATTAAGCATACTAAGGTACTTGAAGCTTGCGGCTGAATCAATTATCATTTTTTCCATAAGCATTGGGTATTCATTCTTAGGGGTTGCAAAATTTAAATCACAGAAATTAATGCTCCAATTCGACTAATTCATTCTAGGCACAAAAATTGATGGGATTGTTTCCATTCTTTCTAGGAAGCTCCAATTCGACTAATTCTCTGCTCAACCCTGGCATTTCGCTGTAGTCCCAAGCGAAGCAATCCTTGTATGCCTTCAGCATTTGGATCACTTTTCTCTTTGTTTCTGGGTTGAAATTCGCGCTAATATATGTGGGTCTTTTGGTGTACCCATTGCCAAGTCTATTTCTTTGAGTGGATCTTGTGCCATCATCTTTGCACTTCGCGCTGCTGGATTCTTCTCGAATCCCAAAGGCTCTTCATCATAGATTGTGTTTAGCCTCTAGTCTTATCCCTTAAGGGAGTTGTTTTTATCTGGGGGCTCTGGTTTGAAATGAACCACAGGTCCCTGTATGTGATTTTCTTTGTCAATGGCTTCAACATCCATATATTTTACTTCAGCCTCCAAGGTCGTCTTGATTTTTTTCAGCGATATAGGCCAAAATATTTTCGAAGTAAGTCGACTTGTACATTATCATCATCTTTGGTACTTCATCCAGTTGGCCAAAGTCCAAGCACACCTTCCACTTTATTTTCTTCACCCATTATCTCTCTATTCTATTGAAAACCATGGGCTGGATGGAGGGTCAGGAAGTACAATTCATTGTTTGTTAGAGATGAAGCCACATCTGCTAGAGCACATGGGCCTATATTTTCAAGATTTCCATCGAAGTTGTTTCTATTGACAGTGTTGATCTTCGCGAAGTAGTAGCTTTGATCTGACTCAATATTTTCCACTATCCCGTATTTTATCCACATTACCACCTTTAGTGGAGGGATGATGGTACAGCTCCTATGACATGTATCCATTCGTGGAAAAATAGGAGGTTATAGTAGCCTTCAATGCTATCACCATAAACATGATGGGTCTTATGATATATCCTATGGTGAGATCAACTTGGATCACTCTGAAGGTATGACCCACTTTCCCTTTGAAATTAGATAAAACTATGTTATATGGTTTAAAATCTGTGTCGATCATCCCGATCTTTCGAAATATACATTAAGCCATCAAGTTCACAATTGCGCCACCGTCCACCAAGATTTTGTTCACCGCTGTATTTTCCATATTTCCTCTAATAAACAAGGGCTTTAAGTGGTTCTTCATTCCAGCATCTGGTTGCTCGAAGAATGCATTATGTTCTTTGACAACCCCATTATTCATGATATAGTATCATACTAGCCTATGTTGAGCCATTTCAGTTTCAGCGACCGTCTCGTCTTCGGTGACATCTGTCACCTGATTGTACTCATAAGTCAGCACTGAGACCACTTTACAGTTTATACCCAGAGACATCTCATCTTCTGAGTCAAAATCTTCATTCATCATGTCATCATCTTCGATTGAGCCATCTTGCCCTTTTTGGATAATGTTTTCTTTTTTTTTGGGAGAGTAACTTTCACCCCACCAGTTTTTTTCCTCCTCTTTCTCCTAAGGAGGGATTTGATTGGTACTTGACTCACCATCCTCCTTTTCATCCATCTCTCTTTGAGTTTTCTTTATCCTTTGATTTCTTCTCCACTAAGACATGGTCATTGGATTTTTTACTTTGTAGTTCGCAGATTGATAAGCTTTTTGTTTTGATACCTGAAACTATTTCTTGTAATCAATATAAGAGCTTATTCCAAACTTAAAACTTTTCCATTTGTTTTTCCCCTACCCTCTATTGTCTGTTGGTTTTACCCATCTATCTATTGGGGCATCTGCACAGGGTTTGAAGGTTACCCTTCGATTCGTGTTGGGATAAGGGCTATCAGACCTCCTAGGGACTCCTCTTTTATTGAAGGTGAAACTATTTATGTTATTTATCCAGTTTCCCTTCCTTAGAGAAAATTAAAAGGTTTCGTTATCTTCTGCATCCTTTCGATTGTAGACACAACTGCACCTTGGGCACATTGAAGCTTCATAGTGTTTCTTCTTACAACGAAGAAGAAAGTCTAAAAGACTTTCATCAACTCTTAAATACACCTTCATCAGCATGTTGATTCATTTCGACCATGCTGACCTCAAGGTTTGGACCGTCAGTGATCCTTACCTCCTGGAACTTGATTCTAAGGCCCTCAGTAGCTGTAGTTATTTCAGCATCTTCGACAATTTTTGTGAGGCCTTCAGTAGCCTCCTTCTTTTCAACACATGCAGAGAAACCATCAGTGATTTCAACCCCAGGTTATTCGTCATTGTGACCCTCAGTGACTGTTGTACCCCAAAATTTTCCCTCCCATATTCTTCAAGATTTGACAAGCATCACCTCAAATGGTTCAAAGTCTACTCAAGGGCTACACAGTCAAACCATCCTCCTAAGCCAGTCAAATTAGGGTTTTGATTCTTGCAAGGAAGTTGAAGTTTTCAAGGGCTTAATCAAGTCCCATATGCTCATATACATTGTCAAGCACCTACATGTCAAGTTTCAAGGCTCACAAGGTCAAGTTGCACAGTCAAAAACCCTAATTGCTCCACAGTCAACTGCAGGGGCAAAATGGTCATTTGGCAGTCAAAAGTCAAATTTTTTGGTCAACATCTTATTTTGAAGCCACAATCATCATTTGATCAAGTCTTGATCATGATTTCACAAGAATGGCTCAAAAATCATCAAGATGCAAAAGTTTCTATTTTTGGACAACTGAAAAGTCAACTGTAACTTGACCAAGGCATAACTTTTTCATGGTTCATCAGAAAAATCCCATCCAATGCTCATCTTGAAGGGGAAGACATTTCCTACAACTCATCTTCACATTCCAAGTCCAAGAAATGCTCTCACAAAAAGTTATCAACTTCAACATTATAGGTCATTTTCAAAAGTCAACAAAAAGGCACTTTAAGTCAAAGACCATAACTTGATATTGGTAAATAAAAATGACATGGGACCCAAAGACATTGGTTAGAGGACTTCAAGACCTTTCCAAAATGTCCAAGAACATGTTCATATGATCAAAATTGAGCAAGATATGCATTGGAGAAGTTGGAAAATTTTGTGAAATGGCCAAAGTCAACTATCCTTGAAACTTCATTTTTGACAAATAGGGCCCACTTTTTCCACTTGGTTCAGCTTGGCCATGCCTCCCACGTGTCCCACAATTTATTTCAAGATTAAAAGTTCATTTTTCTATTTTTATTTAATTTTATTTGATTTAATTCATTTTAAATCTTTAAAATTCAAATAAAAATCAAGAAAATTGAATAAAGGATATTTTGTGGCTTGAATAGCTTTGATACACCATGAAGCACCTTCCAAATTCGTGCACCTCCTATTATGAGCACACAATTCAAATTTGAAGCAAATATGGCAAGTTGTTCAATGGTGGTTATGGGCAAAATCAAAAAACTTCATTACATTAGTTTAATGTTCATTATATGGATTGATACTCATTCAAAACCTTATATGCAAGCCTTGGCAATACAGAACACGACCGAGAACACTCCCATACAGCATAAGCAATTTCAAAATTTCAAAGAAAAAGTGACAAACTGAAAACCATCTTCCAGCATATTTCAAGCCTCCCTTTTAATCCAAACACACTCCTTGCATTGCCAGGAACCTTTTACAAGCACAAACAAGCCAAAAACCTCAAAGAATCGCTCATCACGCCCCCACAGTTTGTCCATCATCTTAAAAATTGAAACTCAATTTTTACGCCTCATTAATTCATTTTGATCATGGTTATGCACTGCTGACATTGTTACAAAACTTTCTGTATATTTTAATTTGATTATAAGGCTGTAAAACGCAAAGTGCCATTGTTGATTCCTAGGGTTTTCAGAGCTTTGAAATTGGGGTCTTTCTAATGCTGTAAAATTAGAACTCCAAACAGGCATGGTTGAAATCAGCGTGACAAGACGAAGCTAAAGCACACCTCGCGCCCAATTTATGTTTCATGAGCGTCTAATCGCTATTTTTTACAGGCTTGCATTTTGTGGGGGTTTAAAACCCCCGCTATGTGTTTTATGTTTACAGGAAAAGGTTGAAGACGAAAGGCGTGGCAGCAAGGCATTGGTCCATTCAAATCCTGCGCGCTCCTTTTTGTTTTTCAGCATATAACGCGTGTTTTATATATTATATTTCTTTTCCATTATACTAACAAACTAACGTGCTTGGTGTAGTGGTTGGCCAGGTGCCTTGCAAGCGTTGGGACCTGGGTTCGATTCCCAGGTCCCCCATAATTCCAATGTTATTTTTCCCAATATGTTCTTGTGCAGATTCCCAAGCGTTGGACACCATAAACCCCACAGATCCAAGCGCCAGGTGGCCATGATCATAGATCCAAAGGATGAAAGGTGACGAATACCATGTGCTCAGTCAAAGCATGCTGCAGGAAATCAAGGAAAGTCAAACGTGGCTTGTTCAAATGGGCCTCAAATCTCAACAATACACCCTCAAATTCCAGCCCACACCCCCCTTGGGTTTACTCTTTTTTTTTTGTCATTTTTTATTTTTGCCTTATTTTATTATTATTAACAATTAACATAATTAACATATTTTTATAAAAATAAAAAAAAAAGAACTAACATTATTATTATTATTATTTTATTTTTGTAAATAAATCTTAAATAAATTAGTTTTAATTAGGCCATTTTAACCTTTTTTAATAACTAAAATAACTTAGAATTAGGTTAACTTTTAATTTTGTTTCTTTTTATTTTATTCCATAAAAAACATAAAAAAACATAAAAAAATATTTTCTTTTAATTAAATTAATTAATTAGTCATTAGTTAG
Organism: Vicia faba; assembly: GCA_948472305.1. Taxonomy (NCBI): domain Eukaryota; kingdom Viridiplantae; phylum Streptophyta; class Magnoliopsida; order Fabales; family Fabaceae; genus Vicia; species Vicia faba. The sequence continues at coordinate 1,119,049,621 of OX451737.1, read as the reverse complement.
TTTTAATTTCATTTTAATTACAAAAAGACAAAAATTCAATTTCTTTTCTTAAAAGGGTCAACACCCTTAGAACATTTTCGATTTAATTTTTATTCGCGCACGGTTTATCTTGATTATTATGTATTTGCCTCCAAGAATGTAATAGTTAAATAGGTTTTTATCGCTTTATTCAATTTTTCATACTTATTTACCAAAAATGGGTCTTTGTATTTTTGGCGATGTATAGACCCGCGCCTTGTAATAGCGTAGGATTTATGTTTCCGCAATTTACTTTCCGCACCCCCTAACTATTAAATGCATGAAAGAATGTATGGTAAATAAAAACAACTCGTAGCTCACTAATTACAAAGACAAACATTAACTGAATACAACACAAAGCACATGCCACTCTTAGGGTACGCCTCACTGGTTGCCTTGAACGTGGTCATCAAGTATAGGACGTCTTAGAGGTCACCCTTTGTCTAAAGATCCAGTTGCCTCGAAACGGTTGCCTCGGATAAAAGGATCTAGGACATTAGGGTTACTTCTAAGGTGTCTTACCATTGCTTTGGTGACCACATTTTCCCGATAATCGAATTGACCCGAACACCTCCAACGATGGTGCTACCTACCTCTCAATGGTGGGATAGAACTATCTAAAGGACACTTACACAGCTTGATTCCTTAGGGTAGGTAGATGACTCATGGGTACTTGCTCTCTTCAAAAACAAACAAAATAATCTTTTCACACTGACACTTTCAAAAGATTTCAAAACAAATTTTTCAAACACTCTTGAGGACAGATACAAGAGTCACTTAGAAATCTTTCAAAAACGAAACTTTTCTTCAAACCCACTCACATATGAAAAGCAAACATCTTTTGAAAACATAAGAGCAAGTACCTAAGAGCCCATGGATAACCATGGATAGAAAGGGTGCTAACACCTTCCATTTCTATAAATCTACCTCCCGAACCGAGAAACATTCTCATAAGGAATTTTGCTGTGCTTTTGTCCTTTCCATGTTGGAGAAAATAAAATACGGTGGCGACTCTTGCTTACCACAACATTTCGCGAAACCAGCTAAAAAACAGTCAGTTCTATTCCCACCGATCACAGTGACTTCCATCATATTGATGTCAGAAGGCTCAACATAATAAGTTTATGCCATCTGGAGGGGCTCAGAGTTGACTTTCATCTTAACTTTCATTCCAAACTTCAATCTGTCATTGTTGATAACATTTTGAATCAAACCTTTGAAAAGAAAATAGTGTGAGGTTTTATGTCCCAAAAAGTTGATGTTTGCAAAAGCCTATTTTGTTTCATTGATATAACAGAGGAATTTTTGCACCAGGTGGCACAATCATCTGAGTTTCCTTTACCAATACATAAAAAATTTAGTCACACTTTGTTGTGTTGAAGGTGTATGTTTTCTTAGGGAACTTATCATTCTTCTCAGGTTCTACAGGGTTCTTCCCATTCGAAGGGGCTATGTGGTTTACAAGGATAAGGTGGGGCTTGCTACAATTCAGCCAAGTCCACTTCGCTTTCATCGAAACCTATAGGGTCTCTATAGATCCCTTTCTCGTCATCTTCGAATTCAACGTATGCCACCCTTTCCTTTCTATTGTTCTTATTTGCTCTAGCCTTTTCAGCCTTCAATCGTTCAACTTGTCGAACTCTATCTACTAATAGGACCATATCCCTTAAGTATTTAGTACCTAACCTTTTTCAAATGGAATAATCTAACCCGCTTGCGACCATTTCGACCAACTCAAGTTCAGGCACTTGTGTAAAACATCTTACCTTCAATAAGAGGAACATGTTTAAATAATCATCAATTGGCTCTGTAAAACTTATTTTAATACTAGCCAATTCCTTGAGACTAATCTTTGATTGTCCCATGTAAAATTGTTCATGAAATAGTCTCTCTAAGCGAGTCCAATCATGGATGGACTCTGCTAGGAGCATAGTTAACCATTTAAACACATTTTTTCTTAGCGAACTAGGAAATATTTTATTCTTAGATTCTCATTATTTTCCATGTTCCCAGCCTCGATAAGATACCTGGCTATGTCTTTGACAATAGATTCGCTAGTATCACCAGAGAAGTTTGTGAACTTTGAGACTTTCCATCCCCTGGGTAACTCTGTCTACAAAATGTATTCAGACAAAGGGGACGTATAGTTTGGCCTTCAAAGGCCCACATTTATCCCATTTTGAGCAATTATTCTTTTGACCATGACTTCTAGATTATTCTCTTCTGGATATTCTTCTTGTTGAACCCTTTGAAGGACTTCATCTTTATCCAGGTTTTGATTCACCATGACTATTATTGGGGCTGGTTCTTCCCTTTGTATTGCTTGTTTGACCCTTGGTTGTTCAATCATTCGCTGCTAATTGACATCACCAATGTTTTGTGCAATTGGTGGCACCTGATTGACTGTCTGATTTTCTTCGAAAACTACTCCTTGGTTTTTCCTTATCCATTCTTGCCTAGGATATTGAATTTGGGGTTGAACTTGGGGTCGAGGAGCTCTAAAGAAATCTGTAATTCGTACCATCTACGTTACTAGTCCTTGATTCATTCGTGCATTCTGTTGATTTATTTCAGTGGAACTTTAAATCAAAGGATTAAAAATAGTTCCCATTTGTTGGGATAGAAAACCAACGATTTCATGGTTGCTGTCATCCATTTGTGTCAAAATGCCGCTGCATAATTCATTGTTAAGTTAGACAACTGTCAAATGAATCCTGGGGGAGGGACATTTTGACCCATTTTGTTAACTCCTGGTCCTAATCCTTATACTGGTGTAAATGTTGACAATCTTGGGTCACAAAATGTTGAAGTACTATTATTAAGGCTTGCCACGATTGATGTTGGCATGTCATATGGTCGTTCAGGGCCATCCATTGGCATTGTGAATCCAGATGCAAAATGCATGTAATTATCTACCCATGGAAGCCTAGTGTTCATTGGGGAACGTTTAGGCCGTACTAGAGACAAAATTGGACCGGTGAAAGCGTTCGTCAATGTTCCTGTTGTATTTTCTTAAACAGGTATTGACTCGATTGCAGACAAGACAACCGTACTTTCCCCTGTCCAAGGGCTGGTTGTTCCCCATCGTTGTTGGGTGATGGGTTAACCATCTTCCTAGTATATTTTCATTTTCGAATTCATTCGTTATTTCTGGATAATTTTCCACTCCTCAATCTCATACAACAATGTTAAACAATATAGAATAAAAATAAAACACAAAATAAAACATTTGTGACACGAGCACATCACTGTCCCACCAAGTGTGCCAATTTTTTTACCGTGAAAATTGGTAAACAACCACTAGTCTTCCAAATTTTAGAAATTATGGTAACTTATAGGATCGACTAGGTTGATCCTAGGACATGTGTTATGTTTCGTTGGTTTATATCTTTCGAATGTTCATCTTTTTTATGGTTATGGTTAAAGTGTAAAAGACAAAAATTCTATCTAAAGTGACAATAGGAAAATAAAGAGACTTCGACTTAAAAGTAAAAGGGATGAAAGAGATTTTGGTTAATATAAACTGACAATTAATTAAAATATGGTGATTCATACGTACATTCTCAAAGAGTCTTTTCTCTAAACACTGGTACTTCAAGTTTTATGAGTAACTTGTACAAAAGTGAACACACTAAAATCTAACACTAAGACCCTAATTTATACTACTTCAACCATAACGGTCATTTACTATATACATGCCACGTTCGATGCTGCATGCTTTCTGAAATCCTCAGACTTCCGCGCGTCCTTCTGGATAAGAACGAAGCATTTGAATTCAAAATCAGCCTTCAATCTAAAGCGCCAAACATCATGATACGATCTATCGAATGATTCGAATTCGAAACTTGAAATATCTTGAAGTCCTTATACGTTTCGCAATAATAAGACTTTGCTAAATCTTTAATCATCCAGTTGAAAGAACCTTAAGTAACCAACTTCACATGCCCTTTGAAAATTTTAACTTCCTTTGACATCCTCTCATTTTCTTCCAAATTATATACCGCCGAAATTTCATGCAACTGACAACGTCTTTTTACGGATCCTTCTTGTAGCGGTAGAAATGTTGAGACTAAGCCATTGGATTGACTTGACTCTCACATATCAAATAAAAATCACCACTGCGCTTTATTGTTTCCAAAGGAATTGGAAAAGAGCGAATAACCCAAAAAGGGGGGAGAGAATCTAAATTCGGGGGTTGGTTATGCAAAGGGAAGGTATTAGCACCCTAAAAATCAATGGTACTCTGCAAGAACCTCTTTGTAAATTTGTGTATTTTGGCTATAAAAGTTGTATACAGAAATAGATTGTGGGGATGAGAAAAGAAGTTTTTTTTTACAATTTTTGCACCCGCCGCGGTTGCGAACCTTTAGTTCCTATGTACCACCTTCCGTGCAATAGGGGATCTGGGTACTCATAGTTCACTCTTAAAAAATTTTAAAACACAAGTGTGTTGATTAATTTTAAAAGATAAGACATCATCGTCTTATATGAGTGGAAGAACATGCTTACTATCCATGATTATGAGAAAGGAGAATCTGCGTCATCTCAAAGTGGAGGATATAACTTGGATTTTAAAATCAACAAAGCCTCACTCAACACCCAAGTGGAAAATGTCTCACTTCACTACATATCGTAGAAGTATAGTAGCTCGCATCACTACAAGGATTGACAAGAGTCTAATCTTTTGAGAAAAATTTTAAAGATAAAAAGCCAAAATGGAAAAATGGTTTGAATGTGATTGATTGACTTTTAGTCTTCTCACCAAAATGTCAAAGTATTATTAAGTTGGTTAAAGTTTGATTAAGAAAATATTTTTGAAAATGAATGGACCTAAGTCCAAGTTTATTATGAAAGTGGTTCAAGTTTTAAAAAAAACAAGAGTAGTTTTGAAATTATGGAGAATATTTTTGAAATAAAAGAAGATGGGAGGAGATGAAGAGGCTACCCTAAAAACATAAGGTAAAAGCTAGGGAAAAGAACAGTCTAACCAACAAGAAGCAAACACTTGACACAGTGAGTCATTGTAGAATTCTCATTCTTTGGACTTGAAACCAAACAAGCAAGGATACTAAACCTCTTCAGAAAACCAAACTTTAAAGACATTAAGTCTTCACAAAAATTGGGCAGAGTAACGACTGTATACGGATGAAATCCCAATCACTGACAAGGCATATAATCAGGATAGCCTGCATAAAAAGAAAACAAACAACCCAATGTCCTGGGGTAAACCCCAAGAACTCCAGACAAAATAGCAATAGAAGTCACAAAGTCTCAAGGTAGGTCAATGTCTCTAATCCTAAGTCCAAGAAGTCCATAACTCCAAAATGCCAAGGATAGTAACCAAATAGTCCAAGTAACATTAAATTTTTTTATGGTTCAATTTGATTATTAGGTATCTTCAAAAAGAAATGAAAAGCTCAAGTGAGAAAAATAAAAAATGACATAAAGATAAATGCTCAAGTGAGCAAAGATGAAAATAGCATAAAATGTAAATGCTAAAATAAATATGCTCAAAATAAAAAGTATAAAGTAAAAGCATAAATGTTGTACCCCAATTTTTGCCCCTAAGATTCCTCTATCATATCATATCAACTCAATCATAACAAGATCACTTTAGGGTTGGTTCTTCCTCTTTTTCTATCTTCTATATTTAAGTTTGCTCTTGAGGAATTTCCAAGCACCTTGGTTGTGTATTTTGTATATGTGTTGTTGACTAATTTGTAATCAAAATACAAAAAAATATTTGTCTTTATCTTTGCACAATTTGTGTTTTGTAGGTACCAAGTCGAAGCATCCAACAAATAAGGTTTTGCAAATTGATTTGATTTTGTATTGTGGCGAAAGACAGCATGCATCGACCCATAAAGGTATGTATTGACTCATCCTATTGTATATAACTAGCATGTGTCGACACATTCATGTATGTATCGACTCATCCTGTTTGTATAACTAGCATGTGTCGACACATACGTGTTATGTGTCGACTCATGCAGATTGTTTGATTCTGTAATATGTTGAAGAAGCAGTATGTATCGACACATAGAGGCATGTATCGACACATGCTGTGTTATACAGCTAGGATGTATTGACGCATACCATCCATGTATCGACTCATAACAACAAAATGCACGTGATTTTTGAAAAAAGCCATCAATTTCAAATCTGTCATCTTTTTGGCTCCAATTTTTCTGCACAATTTGAAAATTATATCATTAATTCAAATTTGACACCAAGAATCAATTACCAAATTACAACTAATCCAAATCCTAAAACTCTATAAATAGAGACCTCATTTCATTCAAATCATAAGCTTTTGATAGCCAAAATCATCTTGCTAAAAAATCTCTCAATTCTCTCCATCTACGAAATTCACTCAAAGCTCCATTTTCAAAAAGTTAGTAAGCTTTGCATTGAAGCTTACTAATCTTTGAGCTAAACCTTCATCCAAACACTTTTTATTCATCAATTCTCTACATCCAAGCTTTGATAATTGATTCTTGTGGTTGAATTGAAGCAAATTCTAGAAGTTGTTTGATAATTCTCTAATTCTACCTTTGGTAAGTTGGATCATCATCTTTCACAATGTGATCTCTTATGGATTTCTGGTTTTGATTCATTGAGCACTGTTTTTATGATTCCATTAGTGCTATTTTCTCATAATTTGATGGAATTCTAATGCTCAATTGGATCCATGATCATAAGGTATTTGATGAAAAGTTGGAACAAGAATTTGATCCTTGAAATGTTGTTTTCTACTGATTTTAACACGTTGCAATTGTTTGTCACAAAAAATTGATTTTAAAAAAAACTGCACTAATGCAATAGGTTGTTGTTGAAGCACAATCGATTACAATAGTTCCAAAAATACTTTTTCTACCTTATTTTGGGGCTGTTTTGACTCAAATATTTTTTCTGCTCACTCTCTTTGATGGATAATTTGGATTGCAATTTTAAATGTCCAATTTGTCTTTAAACTCAATGGACTTTGTGATGTAGATGAAGTTGGATAAATGTTCATCAATTCAAATCTACCTAGGAGTGAATTATTTAATTCATTTTTGGTTCTTTGGATTAATGATATGTTTAGTGCTTTAATCCATCTAGAGGAGTGGTTGAATTTAAAGATGAAAGAATTTTGAAATGGTGATCCAAATTAGCTTATCATTCCCCTCCCTCTTCATCTTATCCCTTTCTTTTTTTAATTGTTCTACACATTAAGGGATGGTGATCTCTATATCATTTATCCAAACATGAAGTACATAAATTGCTATTGATCGACCTCAAAATAGGTGCGACTTCTACATAAGTCCACTTATGATTGCTTAACATAGCGCTAAATTTTGTCCCGATTCGAATAAATGATCATTCGTGGCCCAAACTTATGATTGCAAGCCCAAGTATGTTAATTTGATCTCTTTGATCCAATAACTTTGAGATTCATTGTGTGGAGGCTTTGGTTCTACCAATCCTCTAATGGATCTACAACACCTTTGGTCAACGCGGATCACTTAAACATCGTTGATCATTAAATGTTACTTTTGAGGATTCCAAAATGGATGATATACTTGAAAAAAAGAAAATGCAACTTGTTGTGTGGAGGCTTTGGTTCTACCAATACTCTAATGAGTTCCAAATGCAAGTTTCAAGATGGTCATCCAACTAACCACTAATTTCTAACAATTGACTTTATCTTGTGCTTTTATTTTTTATGCTTTATGTACCATTTAATTTAAGCATTTACATTTCATGCTATTTTCATCTTTGATCACTCGAGCATTTACTTTTATGTCTTTTTTTTGCTCACTTGAGCTTTTCTTTTCCTTTTAAAGATACCTAATAATCAACATAAACCATAAAAATCTTTAATGATACTTGGACTATTTGGTTACTATCCTTGGCATTATGGAGTATTGGACTTCTTGGACTTAGGATTAGAGACCTTGGCCTATCTTGGAGACTTTGTGACTTTATTTGATATTTTGTCTAGAGTTCTTGAGGTTTACCTCAAGAAATTGGGTAGTTTGTTTGTTTTGTGTGCAGGTTATTGTGATTACACACTTTGTTTGTAATATAGAATTCACCCGTATACAACTGTTACTCTGCCCAATTTTTGCGAAGACTTAATACACTTGAAGTTTGGTTTTCTCAAGAGGTATAGTATATTTGCTTGCTTGGTTTCAATTCAAAGAATGAGAATTCTATATTGACTCATAATGTCAAATATTGGCTTCTTGTTGGTTAGATGGTTCTTATCCATAGCTTTTACCTTATGCTTTAGGATAGTCTCTTCATCTCCTCCCACCTTCTTTAATTTCAAAAATCATCTCCCTCCTCTTAAAAAAAACTCTTCTTATTTCTAAACTTGAAACACTTTCATAATAAACTTGGACTTAGGTCCATCCATTTTCAAAACATTTTCATAAACAAATTTCAATCAATTTAATAATACCTTGACATTTTTTGTGAGAAGACTAAAAGTCAATCAATCTCATTTCAAACCATTTTTTGCCACTTTGGCTTTTTATTTTAAATTTTTTCTTAAAAGATTAGACTCTTGTCAACCCTTGTAGTGATGCAAACAACTATACTTCTACAATATGTAGTAAAGAGAGATATTTTCCACTTGGGTGTTGAGTGAGGCATTGTTGATTTTAAAATCCAAGCCATATCCTCCACTTTGAGATGATGCAAATTCTCCTTTCTCATGATTGTGGGTAGTAAGTATATTTTCCACACAGACAATGACGATGATGTCTTATCTCATAAAATTAACCAACACACTTGTGTTCAAAATTTTAAAAGAGGAACTACGTGTACCCTGATCCCCTATTGCACGAAAGGTGGTACGTAGACACTAAAGGTTCGCAACCGCGGCGGGTGCAAAAATCATAAAAAATTTATTTCTTTTCTCACCTCCACCATCCATTTTATATATAGCACATTTTTATAGCCAAAATATACATATTTTTCAAAGAGGTTCCTGCGGAGTACCGTAGATGTTTAGGGTGCTAATACCTTCCCTTTGCATAACCAACCCCCTTACCTTGAATATTTCCCCCTTTTTGGGTTATTCGCTCTTTTCCCATTCCTTTGGAAACAATAAAGCGCGGTGGTGATTTTTATTTTGATTTGTATAAAGTCTAGTCAATCCAATGGCTTAGTCTTGAACATTTCTACCGCTACAGAAAAATGGCGACTTCACTGGGGAAAGATTGACCTCTTGCTGGTCCATCCCTAAGTGGGTTGAGCCTATCTTTATTTATATCTATATATGTGTTATTGTGTTTATGTGTTATATTTTGTATATATGTTTGTCTGGATTTTCCTGGTTTACAGGGTGCTTGGTGATTACTCATAAGTCCTATACCCGAACTTGGGCAAAGTTTAAGATATGACGGGTGGTATAGTCATGTTAACTTTGAGGGAGTAATCCCAAAAAAGGAGGCATGAGATCCCCCACTCAGTGGAGGCCCCTTTGACTGTAGTGTAGTTTTCCGAGTAATCGAGAAGACGTACTGCTTTCAACGTGGGAGCCTGCTGAAGCTGAGGACCGTAGAATACCTAACCCATCTGGGCCTTTTAGGTGTAGTGCGGAAGCTATGACGGAGTAATCCGGAAATATTTGTCACACGATACTACGCTCGGACGAGTCTTTCTTGAGAATATTACTAATTACCGAGTTAATCAGGAAGTTGGTAATATGCGAAGGAAGGATGTAGACTCTGGGAACCTCTTAAAACCTTGTTCGGCAGGTGATAACTTTTTAGACCAACACCTTATGGGTAGTACCTTCGACCTCATGCTCGTGACGTTGAACCTATGAACCCTATATGTGTGATATTGTGTGTGATTGTTGCATCATGCATCCATGCACTCATAAGCATCTTTTGAAGAAAACAATATTTCAAGGGATTTAAAGGTTGACTATTTGTGAATGTCTCAGGTACTTTTAAACCATGGATTCTGGAAGGAGAAAGACCGGGAAATACAGTTTAAAGGATCCTAAGATAGATAAGTTGATCAGTCTAGTTCCCGAGATCGAGTGTTCTGCAGACTTTCGGAAGAAGTATGGATCCATTATTCCTCTCATGAAGCTGAAGATGAAGGAGGGTATTCTCTTAACTCTTGTCCAGTTCTATGATCTGGTGTATCACTGATTTACTTTTCCCGATTATCAGTTGATGCCAACATTGGAAGAGTATTCCTATCTATTGGATTTACCTGTTACCGATCGTGTTTCTTTTACTGGTTTGGAGGGTGAGCCAAAACCACATGAGATTGCTGCTTTGATTCATTTGGGGAAGTCTGAGGTGGAAGCCCATATGACTACCAAAGGAGGGGTTAGAGGATTACCAGCTCAGTTCTTATTGGAGAAAGCTCGTTACTTTGCCAGGATGAAGAGTACGGTTGCTTTTGAGGCCATCTTTGCTTTACTCGCCTATGGATTATTCTTATTCCCTAATGTGGACAAGTTTTTCGACGTTAACGCTATCAGGATTTTCATGATTGGAAACCCGGTTCCTACAATATTGGGTGATGCTTATTACTCTGTTCTTCTTCGGAGCTCCTATCATGGGGGAATGATTATCTGTTGCACGCCTTTGTTGTACTGGTGGTTCATCTCTCATATGCTTCAGTCTGATGCTTTTTGGGATGTCAAGAAGGAACCCCGTTGGGCTCCTAAGATCATGGCACTTACTCACTAGGATATTGATTGGTATCATCGAGCTTACTAGGATGTGGAGATTACTGACAGTTGTGGTAGTTTCCCCAATGTGCCTCTTCTTGGTACAAAGGGAGGAATTAACTATAACCCTGTTCTTGCACGGCGACAACTTGGTTACCCGATGAGGGATAAACCAAATAGTATTCATTTGAGTAGTTTCTTTCTGAAGGAAGGAGAAGACCACATGGAAGCTAGGGAGCAGATTGCAAAGGCCTGGCATCACATTCATAAGAAGAGTAAGAAGGATTTTGGACCTAGAGGTGTTGTTTCTTTGGAGCCATATCTTCAGTGGGTCCGATTGAGAGCCATTCAGTTGAAGATGCCGTATACTCGGGAGACACCCATGCCTGATTTGTTTGTAAAGACCACTCCTCCCTTATTAGATGATATAGAAGAGCTGCAACTTGCTTTGGTTAGGATGCAACAGGAAAGGGATGCTTGGAAGAACAAGTTCCATACCTTAGAGAGTTCCTACAGAGCAGACCTGAAGGAGAAAGACGATTTGATCGAGATCCTTGAGAGTCGAGCGGTGGAGTCTATGGAGAAGCAAGGGGATTTATTTTCTCCTGAGCCTCAAACAGGTGTTGATTACTCACTTCCTGCTTCAGATGATTGGAAGGAGGTTGCCATCAGACATGTGGAAGAAAATCATAGATTGAGGGCTCAGATTTCCAGGCTCACAGGGAAGCGCCAGCGTACAGATTAATTTCCATTGAAACTTGTAATCCATTTTGAATAAAAAAAAATTCAGTATTTCAAATGCGTTATTACTTTGATGTTTGCAATATGTCTAAATCTTGAATCCCTTGAAATATTAAATGATAAAGTAAAAATAATCATATGCATTACATATCATGCATCATATTTCACATATTTCTTGCATTTATTATGCATATCCAGGTGTCTTACCCAGCTTCTTTACTTCACTCAACAAGCTAACTCATCACTACAACACTCAGGATAATTTCAAAAAGAAGATGGACAACTTAGAACAGGAGAATCGCGAGTTGCGCGAAGAAGTTTCTGCTTTGAAGGCTAGCTTGGCCAACTTGACTACTCTGATGGAAGCTCTGGTGGTTGCTCAGAATCAGCCACCGAGTGTTCAACCTCAACCAACAAGGGCAAATGTTGAAGTTCCTACTGTTCCTATATCCGCTACTCCTGTTGTTGTTCAAAACCGTATGCCTCAGGGTTATCCATGGGGAATGCCAAAGAATTTTGCACCTGAAGTTTTCAATCTTGGCCCTCAAGATGCTCCCGTGGTTCAAAATGTTGTTACTCCTGCACCTCCTGTGGTGCATACTATTCCTGCTGCACCTCCTTCGGTGAATTTGGTTCCGTTTGTTAATGAAGATATGTGTCGTCCTTTCCCTCCGCCGAGTGAAGACTTGGGTCTTTATGACAGAATGGATGATTTCCAAGAGCAGTTTGATAGAATGCAAAGAGAGATGAAGGCTCTTAGGGGAAAAGAGTTATTTGGGAAGAATGTGAATGAGTTGTGTTTGGTCCCGAATGTTAAAGTACCTGCTAAGTTCAAGGTCCTGGAATTTGAGAAGTACAAGGGCAACACTTGCCCTCGTGCTCATTTGGTGATGTATGTAAGGAGAATATCTACCCACACTGATGATCAGCGTCTGTTGATTCACTTTTTTCAAGATAGTCTGACTGGCGCAGCGTTGAAATGGTATATGAGCTTGGACAACGCCAACATCCATACTTTTAATGATTTGTGAGAATCATTCATTAAACAATACAAGTACAATGTGGACATGGCGCCCGACCGTGACCAGCTTAGGGCCATGGTTCAAAAAGACAGAGAATCGTTCAAAGAGTATGCGCAGAGATAGCGTGAAGTGGCTGCACAAGTGATTCCCCCCATGGAAGAGAAAGAAATGACTAAGATTTTTCTGAAGACGCTAGGCGTTTTCTACTACGAAAGAATGGTAGCAAGTGCCCCAAGTGATTTTACAAAGATGGTAGGAATAGGTGTCCACCTAGAAGAGGTAGTAAGAGAAGGCCGTTTGACAAAGGGTGAAGGATCTGGAGGTGTGAAAAGGCCATCTTATGGGTTTACAAAGAAGAAAGAAGGGGATACAAATGCTGTTATGCAAGAGAGGAGGGTAAATGCTCCTAGAAAGAATTATCAGCGTCATCAGCAAGTCGCCTCAGTTACTCCTGTTATGAATGCCGCTCCGACTACCGTTTCTTATCAGAGACCATCCCAGCAGGGGAATCAAGGGTATAATCAAAGAAGGGAGAACTATGATCCTATTCCCATGAGCTATGCAGAGCTACTACCAGCATTGATTCAGAAGAAGTTGGTTCAGACACGACAACCTCCCTCCATACCATCACCATTGCCTTGGTATTACAAAGAAGATCAGACGTGTGCCTTTCATCAGGGAGCACCAGGGCATAGTGTTGAGAATTGTTATCCTTTGAGGACTGAAGTGAAAAGGTTGGTGAAGTCTGGAATTTTATCTTTCAAAGACGTGGGACCTAATGTGAAAGACAATCCTCTACCCAAGCACGGGGGAGTGAACGCTGTAAATATGGTGGCCGGTTGTCCAGGAGACTTTCGAATTTTTGACATTAATCTAGTTAGAGGAGTGTGATACGGTGGGAGAACTGACTTGAGGTTTGCGTTTGTATTCGCACTTGTTCGGTTTAGCAAGAGTTGCCACCGACTTTTTATTTTATCCTAAAGGAAAGGTTAAAAAGCACAGAAAAAACCTTTTGATATGTTTCGTGGGTTCGGGGGGTAGATTATGAAAAGGGAAGGTATTAGCACCCTTTTCATCCATGGTTATCCATGGGCTCTTAGTTACTTGTTTTAGATCACTTGCCTTGATTTTCAATTGCTTGAAATGGTGGTGTGTGTGTGTGTGTTTGAAAATGTTTTGAAAAAGATGCCTTGTCTAGGAAACCGTTGTAATAATTCTTTACTCGAATGTTTTAAAAAGGTGTTTGTCTTTTCGAAAAGATGTTTCAAATGTTTTGAAAGTTTGTTTTGAAAGTGTTTGTGGAGTGGATTTTGAAAAGTAGGCAAGTGTGTTTTGCAAGTTTGATCAAGTAACTAAGAGTTGTCTACCCCTAAATTTACTTAAAGATTTTTCTCATGTTTTAACCCTTTTAACAGTATTGTTCCACCATTGCATTTGGTGGACAATCTTGTGTTAGGATGTTAACGGGACAGGCGCGGGTCATCGTTTAGACCATGAATGCAATGGTGCCAAGTGTCTTTGGCAATTTTGCTTGAAGGGACTATGATCATTTTGTTTAGGCAACTTTCGAAAGCGTCATCGAGGGACTATGATCATTTTGATTTGTTTTGTTTTGCCAAAGAAACTCAACGTGCAAGCATGGCCCGTTTTTGGAAGGCAACGAGTGGGATTACCCTAGGGGTGCAAGTGTGAATGGTGTATTGATTTCATGCATCTGTCTTGTATTCAGGTTATCTAGCGGTTGATTTTATTTACATACAAACCCTAGGTCTAAACATGGTATAATTGAAAGCGATAAATTGCGGGAATTTAAAGTCTAAGCTATTACAAATAAGTGTCCGGGAATGGGGGTACATATATTTACAAATGGGGATGAGACTTATTAGGAGAGTAGTGTCCAAATATATTTACAACCAAATCGAATCGCATTCTCAAAATGTAATGTATCAATGCATAAGAATAAAAGATAAGCAAATGTATTGGTGTAAGTGTATATGATTTATTTACAAGTGAGAAAGATGTTTAACTTAAGTATTTTGTTTATTTCTTTTTTGTGTTTTTTTTTAATATGCATAAACAAAAGATTTAATAAAAGAAAAGAAAATGTTTAAGAAATTCTATTTTTATGTATTAATGCTTTATATACAAAAGTTTTAATTAAAAAAAAAAGAAATGTTTTAAGAAAAATTAATGTTTTATGTATTTTAGTTTATATTTTTTATGTACAAAATTTTAACTAAAGAAAAGAAAAGAAAATTGTTCAACTTTAAGAAAATTAATATTCATATATTTTCTTAAAAATGTAAAAAATAAAGAAGAAACAATTAAGAAAAATTTGTGTAAAAATGTGTTAATGTATTATTTATTTACGAAAACAAAATATATTAATTTAAACTATAGAAAAATAAAATGATAAGAAAAATGTTAGTTTATGTACAAAACAAAAAAAAGAAAACGAAAAGGAATGGGCTTTAGGTGGGTCTGGGCCCAAACAAACAAATAAGCAGAAGGAGAAAGGGGGGTGTAAGGCGCTAGATTTATTGGGCTTAAGCATTCTTGTATGGGACAAGGCCCAACCAGTTTAACAACATTTTGTTTTAGGGTTTGGTTCGTTTTGTCTCATTTGGAATAAGGGTTTGTTGAATTACAGAGGCGCCGTTCATCTTCTTCGCTTCGTCTTCATCTTCTCATGCCAAGCTTGCTCTGAACAACATCCTTCGCGCCTATGGCCACCGATCGCCACCTCTGACTCCTTCACCCTCCATGATTGAGCACAATAGCGCCAAGAAACGGTAAAAGCATCCCTCTTTTATGCTTTAGGGTTTCGATTTTTTACATGTTTATATTTCGTTGTGTTCTGATTTTAAGTGTTGTTGTTTATGTTCCGTTTCTATGAGGTTTTGAAGAAAAGGGGGAGAAATTATACCTTTGGAGATGGAGACGGAGGAGGACAGTGGCGTCCTAGGGCGGCCGGAGGCGAGGGGAAATGATGCTGAGCTTTTGCTGGAAAAGCTGGTACTCTGTATTTCGCTTTTAGGTTTTGTGATGATAACCTTTCTGAAAACCCCTAAGCTTTATTTGTTTCTGAGCACTTCTTTTCCTCTCTTCTGTATGCCTGTATGCTTGCCCCTCTGTTATGCTTGATACGCTGAGTTGCCTTGTATGTTTATAACCCTATGATGAGGTTGCTCTGAGGGTTTAGAGTTTGGTTGGAATTGGTTTAGATGAAGGCTTATGCAGGTTTCAGTTTGAAGGCAGTTAGGCTTCAGGCTTGCTGGTTTATGTTTTTGTTTAGTTGCTATAGTAGGTTTGGATGGTTTCTGGTGTGAAACAGGTTACAGACTTATCTTGTATGCTTCAGGCTTATTTGTGTAGGATGGCTATGGCTTTTTGTTTGTGTTTGACAGTTGGTGTGATTTCTGGTTTATGAAGCTTGCGGTTCTGGTTTTTAGGCAGGTTTACTGGCTTGTATGGCTTGATGTTTAAAGCTACAGGCTTGTGTTATTTCTGGTTTTTGAAAGGCTTCAGTTTGAGGTTTGGAGCTTGTGGAGGCAGGTTGTTTTGATACAGTTTGTGGAGTTACAAGCTTTTGTGTTATGCAGGATGTTTTTGCTTTGGAGCTTATGTCGTTAGGCCTTTTAGTTTGTGTTATTTTATGTGTTTCTGCCTCTCTTTGAAATTGTTCTGATATGTTTGTTTTTATCTTAAGCCTAAACCTGCTGTAAGCCTATACTTCTTCTCTCTTTCTCTCTCTCTACAAATTAAAAGGCATTTGTTTATTGCTTAAAATTGTACTATGCTGAAAAAGTAACTGGCATTGAAAATGATGATTTTGAACATTGCTTGCATTGTGGTCTTTCTCTGCATACTTTCCATATTTCCTGCATATTGTTGACAACTTTCTGTACTTGTGGATATCTTGATATCTTTTGGCAGCTTGTGGACAGTTTAGTTGACATTCAGTTTGCCTTTTGAACTTGGTTAGGCATTTTGGACTTTATAGTTTGTACATGCTGTTTGTTTTGAACTGTGCAACTTGTTGACAATTTGAATTTATGCAGTATGTTTGACAATTTGAATTTGTGCAATATTGTAGCTTTGTGCATTTCATATTTTATTGCAAGCATATTTCTATCCCTCTTTGTGAACCGAGAGTAATCTCGTGATTTGCAGAGAGGGCAAACAAACTGATTCCGGCTAGTTACTTTTAATGATGAGTCTTAAAATCAACTGTCTGCCTTTGATTTATTCTGTGCTGACTTCTTTTCTTTTCTTTGTTTTTGCAGATGAAAATCAATTGAGCAACGGGGAGCAGCAATAGAGGATGAAGATTTAGGATAGATTTTAGGATAGTTTCAATTTATTTTTAATCATTGTAACAATACTAGTGTAAACATCTGTAAATAAATTTACAGTGCTCAAATAATAATTGTAACAAATAATTAAAGATGAATAAAAATCCCCCTTTGTCAGATATTCTCTTTTATTTCTCTTCAATTGTTTATTTAATTATTTGAGTTTCTTAAATTAAAACAACTGGAAGTAAATCCAATTATTCTGACTTAGAAAAAAGAAATAATTAATAAACGTCTGGCGTTCCGAATAATCGAAGCATTGCACAGCTAAACAACAAACGTCCACATGTCCTTTTTTCACTGATTAAATCCAACACTGCAAACTCAAATCAAATGCCTCAATCCAAATCTCAGAGTAAACTGAAAAGAACTGTAGAATTAATTCTTTCTGAGAATGCACGCACAAAACCCTGATTCTTGATTTAATTTTCATAGAAGCGCCTGCCTGATCAAACCATGAGCCCAAACTCAAACAAAACCTAATAATCTGCTTGAATTGTTCCAGAGTCCATTAAAAAACCCTAATTTGGATAGACTGATAAGAAAAAGTCTGTTTGACTGATTCTTACGCCAATCTGAAAAAAGTCAGGGAAAACCCGAAGCTGTGATTTCTTGTGGAAAAAGAGGAGGGCAAATTTTGGGGTACAACAGTTGCCCTTGTTCAATCTTCTTGAACTTGAAGAGTTAGATTGGCAAGTTTGCCGTTCGCGACTCGAAGGTAAAAGGAGATTGGACACTAGAGTGCCCAAAAAATTTGCACTTGGTGATGTGATGATAGAAGGAATGGGCTTAAAGATGCCATTTGGTGATGGGCTTAAAGATGCCATCTGGAGATGTGACAGAATCTTGTCGGGGGATGGGCTTAAAGATGCCATCTGGAAATTGCTGGTAGGAGGATGGGCTTAGAGATGCCATCTGGAAATGTTTGTTGAACTGTATGTCATTGATGAGTGGACGAGCATCAGAAAGGTATCCATGTTTTGGAACATCTCTGAACTGGGGGTTTTGAATAAGCAATAGATTGACATCCATGTTTGGAGAATCCGTAAACTGTTTTCAGGAGTCTTGAATTTGAATAAGCAATAGAGCAGAATCCGTTGTTGGGAAGCGTCCGTAAACTGTTTTCAAAAGTTGAGTCTGAACAAGCGATAGATTAACATCCGTTGTTGGGAAGAATCCGTAAACTGTTTTCAGAAGTCTTGAAGTTGAATAAGCAATAGAGCAGCATCCGTTGTTGGGAAGCATCCGTAAACTGTTTTCAAAAGTTGAGAAGTGGAGAAGGAACCGGTGTAGGGTTTCTTGATGATGAGTCCGTGTAAAATTGCATCTGAATGAATCTGGAATAAGTATCAGAATGTCGCCATGTCTGGGTCACATCTGAACTATCTCTGGGTGAATCTGGAATAAGTATTAGAATGTCGCCATGTCTGGGTCACATCTGAACTATTTCTAGAAAGAATCTCGGAAGGTGATGATCTTTGTCTATCGACTGATCTTTCCTGAAAAGGTAAAGAGTTAGTTGTATGCAATGTCATGATGCATGATGCAATGTATGTTATATCAATGTTTATGATATGAATGTGATGGATGCGCATGTAAGCTGATGAGCTGTCTTGCTGAGGATAGATGAATCCTGGATGGCTGGAGATAAAAGAATCTTGACTGCTGTTGGGGAAAGTAATTCCTTGACTACTGCAGGGGATTGCAAGAATCTCTCGATTGTTGAAAGTGAGAAGTCCTGGGACCGCTGTTGGGGAATCCGGAGCTTGGGTTGTATGCCAATCTACTGGGGATTCCTGTCTTGAGGAGATCTTCACTGGGGAATATTCGAATATTCTGTGAGGAACTGAGAATGAGAGTCTTCATTCTGCTTGGGGGATTGATAGTTGGAAGTTTTAGCTCCGCTGGGGATTGCAAGAATCTTTTGATTGCTGCAGGTATTAATCTGGGATCTTGAAAAGGTTGGTAGGTGAGATAGTTGTCCTGGCTGGTTTCAGGTATTGATCTCTAACCTGAGAAAGAAAGATGGTTTTCCTGGCTTGTTTCAGGTATTGATCTTTAATCTCTTCATGTAGATAATTTCCTGGCTTGTTACAGGTGTTAATCCATAATCAGTCGTCCACAGATATTTTCCTGGCTTGCTACAGGTATTAATCTGGAACTTAAGAAAGGTTGGTCAAGGAGATACTGTCCTGGCTGGTTTCAGGTATTGATCTCTGACCTGAGAAAGAAAGATAGTTTTCCTGGCTTGTTTCAGGTATTGATCTTCAATCTCTTCATGTAGATAATTTCCTGGCTTGTTACAGGTGTTGATCCACAATCAGTCGTCCATAGATATTTTCCTAGCTTGCTAAAAGTATTAATCCGGAACTTAAGAAAGGTTGGTCAAGGAGATACTGTCCTGGATGGTTTCAGGTATTGATCTCTGACCTGAGAAAGAAAGATAGTTTTCCTGGCTTGTTTCAGGTATTGATCTTCAATCTCTTCATGTAGATAATTTCCTGGCTTGTTACAGGTGTTGATCCACAATCAGTCGTTCACAGATATTTTCCTGGCTTGCTACAGGTATTAATCCGGAACTTAAGAAAGGTTGGTCAAGGAGATACTGTCCTGGCTGGTTTCAGGTATTAATCTCTGACCTGAGAAAGAAAGATAGTTTTCCTGGCTTGTTTCAGGTATTGATCTTCAATCTCTTCATGTAGATAATTTCCTGGCTTGTTACAGGTGTTGATCCATAATCAGTCGTTCACAGATATTTTCCTGGCTTGCTACAGGTATTAATCCGGAACTTAAGAAAGGTTGGTCCAGGAGATACTGTCCTGGCTGGTTTCAGGTATTGATCTCTGACCTGAGAAAGAAAGATAGTTTTCCTGGCTTGTTTCAGGTATTGATCTTCAATCTCTTCATGTAGATAATTTCCTGGCTTGTTACAGGTGTTGATCCACAATCAGTCGTTCACAGATATTTTCCTGGCTTGCTACAGGTATTAATCCGGAACTTAAGAAAGGTTGGTCAAGGAGATACTGTCCTGGCTGGTTTCAGGTATTAATCTCTGACCTGAGAAAGAAAGATAGTTTTCCTGGTTTGTTTCAGGTATTGATCTTCAATCTCTTCATGTAGATAATTTCCTGGCTTGTTACAGGTGTTGATCCACAATCAGTCGTTCACAGATATTTTCCTGGCTTGCTACAGGTATTAATCCGGAACTTAAGTAAGGTTGGTCCAGGAGATACTGTCCTGGCTGGTTTCAGGTATTGATCTCTGACCTGAGAAAGAAAGATAGTTTTCCTGGCTTGTTTCAGGTATTGATCTTCAATCTCTTCATGTAGATAATTTCCTGGCTTGTTACAGGTGTTGATCCACAATCAGTCGTCCACAAATATTTTCCTGGCTTGCTACAGGTATTAATCCAGAACTTAAGAAAGGTGACAGAATAGCAACCGTGTCTGGAGCATATCTGGACTGTATCTTCCAATAGGTGATGAAGGAATTGTTGGACACTTTTGACATTCGAATGCCCAAAGTGATGATGAAGGAGTCTTGAATCAGGTTACTCTGCAAATTGAGAGATTTCTTGAAATCTTGACTGGACTGCCCCAGGTTAACTGAACTTTGAAAGATCTGTTGAAACCTTGACTGGACTGCCCCAGGTTAACTGGATAGTGACATGTCATGCCCCTTGTTGATAGGAGATTTGTCAATGGAGGTGTCATCCTTTTTGAAGTGATTTTTCTCACTGAGAGAGTTTTCGTTCATCGGATATTCATTGTGTGAATTTCTCCGCTGTCAAACAAATAGCCAAATGCAAACAGTGATATTCAAGTAATGCAAAGTTTATGCTTGTCTCGAAGTTTTGAAAAATGCGTTTTTTAGCAGAACACTTTTTATAAGACAAATTCAATACAAGATTTAGAGCAAAGCCTTACAGGAGTCAGGATACCTTTTGTAACAGTATGCTTTCGAACTAACCCATGCTTCAATTAGGACTTTTGAAGGGTTGTAACGTGGCTTGGTTCACGGTTTAAGAAAAAAAGGATAAAGGCTCAAAGTATATTTGTACCCACCCGCTCTTTGTGATGTTCTTCAATCCTAAGCTCAGTTAATTGTGCGTCGAACTCTATTCGAGTTTGGAACGACTTTTGGGTGATGGTTCACTAGTTGAATTTTGGGAGACAGTCATCATCTCCTTTTTCTTTTTCAACATTTATCATGTTGTTCAGGATTTGTAATGACCTCTTTCTTGATTTGTTATCCCTAACTTTTGCCTGACTGTTTCTGTTTTCGAGATTACAGTCAGCGGGATGCCCCAGCTTTCTTAAGCCTCCTTTACAGGTTTTGGCTCAGTGGGCTTTTCTTTTTTGAGAGATTGACTGCCTATGTGATAGGGAACCATCACTGTCTTTTGATTCCAAAGGAATGCTTTTCTCTTTTTGATGTCGTTCGTTGTATTATGAACTGAGAGTTTGCGACTTCAACGCACACCTTTTTTGGATTAACTGAGAGACTACCCTGCCCCAGGTTTATATCAAAGGTTTTAATTTGTTTAGAACAGAAAACTCCTACTTCTTTGGCTCGAAGGGGTTGACTAGGGATTATCTTCCTTATAACTCCAGTGTTTGGGAATTGAAAGAAATGCCTGTACATCATCAGCACGGTCTGTTCAAAAGCATACTGTATGAGATTATGGTATTGTTTCGTCATCCTCCCTCTAAAGGCTTGCAACTTTTTATCAAGAGTTAAATATCATAAAGAAAGCATAGGAGTAGTGAAAACGAATGGATGAATTCAAGACAAACATATGCAATGCATTAATGAAACAAAGTTTGACATTAATAGATAAGTTGTTTGAATAACAAAAGATATTACAACTTTGAAAATTCAAATGAAAGAAAGACATTCTCGATGATTTGGCACAGGAGCAGTGATTATTCTGGAGTCTCTGGAGGGTCAAACTCGATCTCCTTGGCATCAATCATGTCTTGGATCTTGTTCTTCAGAGCCCAACAGCTGTCTGTGTCATGCCCTGGGCTATCACAGTGATAAGCACATCTTGCATCCGGGTTGTAGTTTGGAGAAGAAGTCTTAGGATTCGGATGAGGAGCCTTTAATGTGATCAACTCTTTCTCCAACATGTGATGTAGCGCTTGAGCCAGTGACATGTTGATCTTAGTGTATTGTCTTTTAGGCGCATCCGGCCTTCATTGATTTCCCTTTGGCTGTTGTCGGTGTGACGTAGAACCAGAGATCAGGACTGCCCCTACATGTTGATCATGACGACCCTTTTGATTAGCCGCTGCATTGGACTCTTTCCTCCCATTGTAGGGAATTATCTGAGTATCCGAGGATGTAGTTCCTTGGATCTTTCCACTTTTTATGCCTGCTTCGACCCTTTCGCCAGTCAGTATTAGCTTGGTGAACCCGGTTGAGGAGCTTCCAATTAAGTGATTGAAGAAGGGCCCTGTCAAAGTTCCCATGAAAATGTCAATCAACTCCCTGTCAGTTAAAGGAGGTTGCACCCTACCAGCCAGATCTCTCCACTTTTGGGCATATCCTTTGAAGTTCTCGCCAGGACCCATGGTCATGTTCTGCAATTGGACACAAGTAGGTGCAAGATCAGCATTGTACTGATATTGTTTGTAAAAAGCCCTAGCTAAATCCTCCCAGGTGTGGATGCGATAACTCTCCAATTGATAGAACCACTCGAGTTGAGCCCCTACCAGACTTTCTTGGAAGAAATGGATCCAAAGCTTTGGATCAGTTGTGTATGGTTGAATCTTGCGGACATAAGACTTTAGATGCATCTTAGGGCAAGAGACTCCATCATACAGAGCCAAGGTAGGGACTTTGAACTTTGGAGGGATGACCAATCAAGGAACCAAACCCAAGTCTCCTAAATCCAAGCCGGGTATTTGTTGGACCTCCATGGCATTGAGGCGATCCTCCAACTGTTTGTACTTGTCATCAGCGAGAGGGTATTGTTCTTCGGGGCAGTCAGCTTCATCAATCTCCAAATTGTGGTCTTCTTCAAGACTAACCCCTATGTTGGATGGAGTTGCAAGGTCCAGGGTCTTAGGTCTTCTTCTCAAGTTCAGGATGCTCGCTGCCTTCTTGGACTTCTTCTTCTTGTCTTTGAGAAGGAGAGTTGTCAGATCCTCTTGCCCTTTCCCCATAGCCAGCAGCATTTGTTGGAATTGAGCATTTTGAGCTTGGAGATCCTTTACCATTTGTTCCATATCCATCTTACTGAAATAAACAGTAGGAAGATAAGGAGACCTGTATGGGAGAAACCTGTTATGCAATGATATGTATGATATATATGTAATGTTTTCAAGGATCTCTTGGGGTAAACACAAGAGAATGTTAGAGGTTGAACTTCGATCTTTGATTGGAGAACTTTGCAACGGTGGATGTCTTTCCATGAGAATCAAGCTCACCTTGTCAAGTGGGTCATAGCCCCTGATCCAAGCTGTTGTACTTGATCTTTGATGGCATTTGATTAGAGGAGAACCTCTTGCCCCTTGGTAGACGCCTGGTTCAATGTAACCCTGCATCAAAAGAACCCTCGAGATCCTTGAAATGGTTATTGAAAATGCTATGGTATGATGTCATGATGTTTATGTACATGTATGCAAAAGAAAGTAAGTGTATATACAAGTAATCATATTCACACAAAGCAAACAAGTCCCTAGGTTTAAGCTTGCATGGGGTTTGTAGGTAAGTACCCTCTTGAAGTTAGTTGGCTCATCCTGTCCTAAAATAGAAACCGGGTTCTAAGGCGCTCAATATCATTGGATTATTTTCTGTGTTCATTGTTTTGGTTTAGCCACTTAACTGGCGACCAAAATATTCCAAGAAAACAACCCTCAATGAGTGTAGTATCGAGTATCTACCAACTTCGGACTGCACCAAAGTCGGTCATCTCACTACCCCTAAAAAGGCTAAGATGGTCAATTAAGGTTCTAGGAGTTCGTTAGTGCTTCATGACATCACTCAGCGGCCCCGTACTCTCCTTGATTGAACTCAAGGGTTACCGGTACTCACGAATATGTCGCACTAACATAGCTTACTGCTTCAACCATGTCGGTATACCCTGCACAGTTCCCTCACAGTTTTATTGCTATTTACCTAAGAAGGTGCCCCAAATCCGGGTGTAGGATTTACAACAAACCCAAACAAGGATCCAAAAAGTAAAGCAATCAAGGCAATCAAAGCAAGAATGTAAAGGTGATCTAAATCCTAAGGTAACCCCACTTTTAAACATTCCTCAGCAGAGTCGCCAGTTCTGTGATACGGTGGGAGAACTGACTTGAGGTTTGCGTTTGTATTCGCACTTGTTCGGTTTAGCAAGAGTCGCCACCGACTTTTTATTTTATCCTAAAGGAAAGGTTAAAAAGCACAGGAAAAACCTTTTGATATGTTTCGTGGGTTCGGGGGGTAGATTATGAAAAGGGAATGTATTAGCACCCTTTTCATCCATGGTTATCCATGGGCTCTTAGTTACTTGTTTTAAATCACTTGCCATGATTTTCAATTGCTTGAAATGGTGGTGTGTGTGTGTGTGTGTTTGAAAATGTTTTGAAAAAGATGCCTTGTCTAGGCAACCGTTGTAACAATTCTTTACTCGAATGTTTTACAAAGGTGTTTGTCTTTTCGAAAAGATGTTTCAAATGTTTTAAAAGTTTGTTTTGAAAGTGTTTGTGGAGTGGATTTTGAAAAGTAGGCAAGTGTGTTTTGCAAGTTTGATCAAGTAACTAAGAGTTGTCTACCCCAAAATTTACTCAAAGATTTTTCTCATGTTTTAACCCTTTTAACAATATTGTTCCACCATTGCATTTGTTGGACAATCTTGTGTTAGGATGTTAACAGGACAGGCGCGGGTCATCGTTTAGACCATGAATGCAATGGTGCCAAGTGTCTTTAGCAATTTTTCCTGAAGGGACTATGATCATTTTGTTTAGGCAACTTTCGAAAGCGTCATCGAGGGACTATGATCATTTTGATTTGTTTTGTTTTGCCAAAGAAACTCAACGTGCAAGCATGACCCATTTTTGGAAGGCAACGAGTGGGATTACCCTAGGGGTGCAAGTGTGAATGGTGTATTGATTTCATGCATTTGTCTTGTATTCAGGTTATCTAGCGGTTGATTTTATTTACATACAAACCCTAGGTCTAAACGTGGTATAATTGAAAGCGATAAATTGCGGGAATTTAAAGTCTAAGCTATTACAAATAAGTGTCCGGGAATGGGGGTACATATATTTACAAATGGGTATGAGACTTATTAGGAGAGTAGTGTCCAAATATATTTACAACCAAATCGAATCGCATTCTCAAAATGTAATGTATCAATGCATAAGAATAAAAGATAAGCAAATGTATTGGTGTAAGTGTATATTATTTATTTACAAGTGAGAAAGATGTTTAACTTAAGTATTTTGTTTATTTCTTTTTTGTGTTTTTTTGTTAATATGCATAAACAAAAGATTTAATAAAAGAAAAGAAAATGTTTAAGAAATTCTATTTTTATGTATTAATGCTTTATATACAAAAGTTTTAATTAAAAAAAAAAGAAATGTTTTAAGAAAAATTAATGTTTTATGTATTTTAGTTTATATTTTTTATGTACAAAATTTTAACTAAAGAAAAGAAAAGAAAATTGTTCAACTTTAAGAAAATTAATATTCATATATTTTCTTAAAAATGTAAAAAATAAAGAAGAAACAATTAAGAAAAATTTGTGTAAAAATGTGTTAATGTATTATTTATTTACGAAAACAAAATATATTAGTTTAAACTATAGAAAAATAAAATGATAAGAAAAATGTTAGTTTATGTACAAAACAACAAAAAAAAAGGAAAAGGAATGGGCTTTAGGGGGGTCTGGGCCCAAACAAACAAATAAGCAGAAGGAGAAAGGGGGGTGTAAGGTGCTAGATTTATTGGGCTTAAGCATTCTTGTATGGGACAAGGCCCAACCAGTTTAACAACATTTTGTTTTAGGGTTTGGTTCGTTTTGTCTCATTTGGAATAAGGGTTTGTTGAATTACAGAGGCGCCGTTCATCTTCTTCGCTTTGTTTTCATCTTCTCATGCCAAGCTTGCTCTGAACAACATCCTTCGCGCCTATGGCCATCGATCGCCACCTCTGACTCCTTCACCCTCCATGATTGAGCACAATAGCGCCAAGAAACGGTAAAAGCATCCCTCTTTTATGCCTTAGGGTTTCAATTTTTTACATGTTTATATTTCGTTGTGTTCTGATTTTAAGTGTTGTTGTTTGTGTTCCGTTTCTATGAGGTTTTGAAGAAAAGGGGGGAGAAATTATACCTTTGGAGATGGAGACGGAGGAGGACGGTGGCGTCCTAGGGCGGCCGGAGGCGAGGGGAAATGATGCTGAGCTTTTGCTGGAAAACCTGGTACTCTGTATTTCGCTTTTAGGTTTTGTGATGATAACCTTTCTGAAAACCCCTAAGCTTTATTTGTTTCTGAGCACTTCTTTTCCTCGCTTCTGTATGCCTGTATGCTTGCCCCTCTGATATGCTTGATACGCTGAGTTGCCTTGTATGTTTATAACCCTATGATGAGGTTTCTCTGAGGGTTTAGAGTTTGGTTGGAATTGGTTTGGATGAAGGCTTATACAGGTTTCAGTTTGAAGGCAGTTAGGCTTCAGGCTTGCTGGTTTATGTTTTTGTTTAGTTGCTATAGCAGGTTTGGATGGTTTCTGGTGTGAAACAGGTTACAGGCTTAGCTTGTATGCTTCAGGCTTATTTGTGCAGGATGGCTATGGCTTTTTGTTTGTGTTTGACAGTTGGTGTTATTTCTGGTTTATGAAGCTTGCGGTTCTGGTTTTTAGGCAGGTTTACTGGCTTGTATGGCTTGATGTTTGAAGCTACAGGCTTGTGTTATTTCTGGTTTTTGAAAGGCTTCAGTTTGAGGTTTGGAGCTTGTGGAGGCAGGCTATTTTGATACAATTTGTGGAGTTATAAGCTTTTGTGTTATGCAGGATGTTTTTGCTTTGGAGCTTATGTCGTTAGGCCTTTTAGTTTGTGTTATTTTATGTGTTTATGCTTCTCTTTGAAATTGTTCTGATATGTTTGTTTTTATCTTAAGCCTAAACCTGCTGTAAGCCTATACTTCTTCTCTCTTTCTCTCTCTACAGATTTAAAGGCATTTGTTTATTGCTTAAAACTGTACTATGTTGAAAAAGTAACTGGCCTTGAAAATGATGATTTTGAACATTGCTTGCATTGTGGTCTTTCTCTGCATACTTTCCATATTTCCTGCATATTGTTGACAGCTTTTTGTACTTGTGGATAGCTTGATATCTTTTGGCAGCTTGTGGACAGTTTAGTTGACATTCAGTTTTCCTTTTGAACTTAGTTAGGCATTTTGGACTTTATAGTTTGTACATGCTGTTTGTTTTGAACTGTGCAGCTTGTTGACAATTTGAATTTATGCAGTATGTTTGACAATTTGAATTTGTGCAATATTGTAGCTTTGTGCATTTCATATTTTATTGCAAGCATATTTCTATCCCTCTTTATGAACCGAGAGTAATCTCGTGATTTACAGAGAGGGCAAACAAACTGATTCCGGCTAGTTACTTTTAATGATGAGTCTTAAAATCAACTGTCTGCCTTTGATTTATTCTGTGCTGACTTCTTTTCTTTTCTTTGTTTTTGCAGATGAAAATCAATTGAGCAACGGGGAGCAGCAATAGAGGATGAAGATTTAGGATAGATTTTAGGATAGTTTCAATTTATTTTTAATCATTGTAACAGTATTAATGTAAACATCTGCAAATAAATTTACAGTGCTCAAATAATAATTGTAACAAATAATTAAAGATGAATAAAAATCCTCCTTTTTCAGATATTCTCTTTTATTTCTCTTCAATTGTTTATTTAATTATTTGAGTTTCTTAAATTAAAACAACTGGAAGTAAATCCAATTATTCTGACTTAGAAAAAAGAAATAATTAATAAACGTCCGGCGTTCCGAATAATCGAAGCATTGCACAGCTAAACAACAAACGTCCACGTGTCCTTTTTTCACTGATTAAATCCAACACTGCAAACTCAAATCAAATGCCTCAATCCAAATCTCAGAGTAAACTGAAAAGAACTGTAGAATTAATTCTTTCTGAGAATGCACGCACAAAACCCTGATTCTTGATTTAATTTTCACAGAAGCGCCTGCCTGATCAAACCATGAGCCCAAACTCAAACAAAACCTAATAATCTGCTTGAACTGTTCCAGAGTCCATTAAAAAACCCTAATTTGGATAGACTGATAAGAAAAAGTCTGTTTGACTGATTCTTACGCCAATCTGAAAAAAGTCAGGGAAAACCCAAAGCTGTGATTTCTTGTGGAAAAAGAGGAGGGAAAATTTTGGGGTACAACAAGGAGATTTGGTGAAGATGCATACAGACCTCTGTGAATTCAGTTATTATACGCATGACCATGCCGATTGTGCTATTTGTAGTACAAATATACAGGGTTGCGAGAAGATAAAGGCTGATTTATAAGAGATGATGAATGAGGGTTTAATCCATATAATCAGGCCTAGGGCAGAATATGAAGAGGAAGTGAATATGGTTGCTGGATGTCCGGGTGAATTCCGAATTTTTGATGTGGATCATTTGAATGAGGATCTCGTGCAGTTGCATGCTACCTTCTGCCATACTGCTGGTCAGGTGGAACACCAATATGCATCTTGCATAGTTTGTTGTCGAGATCCCCGAGGATGTTCAATGGTGAGGGAAGGTGTTCAGTTGCTGTTAGACAATGGAACTATCAAGATCACAAGTCAAAGAGATGATTATCATGAGATTGATATGGTTGAAGTTTGTTTGATGGAAGAAGAGTCAGAGGAAGAGTATGACTCCGCATATGAGTATTTCTCTTCAGACGAAGATTTGTTTGCCGGAAATGACCTTTTGATGGATGATTGTGTTGAGGAAGGGGTGAATGTCATTGTACCTTGTTTCGGTGCACCCACTCATCTTGAGGTGGAGTACCATAGCAAACCAGCTGTTACCCCATTGGTAATTAGTCTTCCAGGTCCTGTTCCCTATGAATCAGATAAGGCTGTACCTTACAAATACAACGCTACAATCTTAGAAGACGGGATGGAGATTCCCATCCAGCCAATGCCAGATGTTGGAAATATAGCTGATAATAGCAGGGTGACCCGTAGCGGTCGTGTGTTTGCGCCGGTTATTCGAAGAGATGTTGTTGCTGGAAAGAAAATTGTTGAGAACGATGAGCCTAAGAAAGCTGCAGGAGAGACTAGTGGAGCTACATTAGAGAAAGAAGTGGATGATATTTTGAAGATAATTAAGATTAGCAGCTACAAAATTGTAGATCAGCTATTGCAGACTCCTTCAAAGATGTCCATCCTAGCTTTGTTGATGAATTCCTCTACTCATAGAGAATCACTGATGAGAGTACTAGACCAAGCTTTTGTGGAGAATGACATGCCATTAGATTAATTCAGTAGCGTAATTGGAAATATTACGTCATGTAACAATTTGAGTTTCTGCGATGATGAGTTACCAGATGAAGGGAGGAATCACAACCTGGCCCTCCACATATCTATGAACTGCAAGAATGATTTGCTGTACAATGTGCTAATTGATAACAGATCCGTGCTGAATGTTATACCGAGGAGTACCCTCATGAATTTAAAGTATCAAGGAGCACCTATGCGCCCGAGTGGCATCATTGTGAAGGCTTTTGATGGGTCGAGGAAATCTGTCATTGGTGAAGTGGACTTGCCCATCCATATAGGACCACATTTATTCTTGATAACCTTCCAGGTCATGGACATTATTCCCGCATATAGTTGTTTTCTAGGACGGCCATGGATACATGAAGCAAGGTCTGTCACTTCAACTCTGCATCAGAAGCTAAAATTTATGCATGAAAGAAAGGTAGTGATCCTAAATGGGGAGCATGCATTGTTGATATCCAATCTATCCTCTTTCAATATTGTAGAAGCGAATGAGGCTACTGTTGGAACTCAGTTTCAAGCCCTATCTATTGACAACATAAGGAGGAATGAGAATTTTGTGGTTTCGCTGAAGGACGCGCAACAGGTTGTGCGCAATGGTCATAATGCAGTTTAGGGACAACTTGTGGATCCACCCATGACCAAAAACAGAACTGGTTTGGGTTTCTCTTTGAAGAATAGCAAAGGAGAAAGTTTGAAGTCTTCTGTGAACAGTTATCATGATGTTTTCCACAGCGGAGGCTACCTCCATCCAATTGGTTCTGGAATTAATGCTGTTGAAGAGGATGAAGCAGAGTAGGAAGTACCGAATTATGTGACGCATGGAGTCCGAGTTCAGAATTGGGTCACCATTGATGTTCCTTCTTGCGTACATATTTCTAAGTAATTTGTTTTGTTAATTTGTTTCTTTCTTTTGAAAAGCTTTCACTCTGCCCAAGGTGAAAGTATTGTATGGGCTTATCTGTTTGCTTTGATTTTTAAGATCATTAATAAAAGTTGTCTTTGCTTCCAAAAATATGTCTTTATTTTCTGCTTTTTCTTGGGAAATGGTAATCAAATAAAAAACCCTTTCAAAATAAATAATAACTGAAAATTAATCTGCATGATCACTTGTTATATGTGTCAGTCTCTAAAAGCAATCATAAATCACATGTGCAGATTAATTAAAAACCCCGTTGAATACAATGACCCTACACCCTCTCCCAACTTTGATTGTTCTGTGTTTGGGGCGGAAGAAGAAGATTATGATAAGATTCCAGAAGAGGTCTCACAGTTGCTTGAGCACGAGGAAAATACCATTCAACCATATAAGGAGCCTTTGGAAGTGATTAATTTGGGTTCAGAAGAAGATCCGAAGGAAGTCAAGATTGGAGCATCGTTGCATCCTGATGTAAAGAGAGGGTTGATTGAGTTGTTGAAAGAGTATGTGGATATTTTTGCTTGGTCTTATCAAGATATTCCTGGTCTAGATATAGACATTGTCGAGCATCATTTGCCGTTGAAGCCAGAGTGTCCGCCAGTTACACAAAAGTTGAGAAGAACCCACCCAGATATGGCAGTAAAGATCAAAGAGGAGGTCCTAAAACAGATTAATGCTGGTTTTCTTGTGACGTCAGTGTATCCTCAATGGATTGCCAATATTGTCCCAGTACCAAAAAAAGACAGAAAAGTCCGCATGTGCGTAGATTACAGAGATCTAAATAAAGCTATTCCGAAAGATGATTTTCCATTGCCTCACATTGACATGTTAGTGGACAGCACAACAAAATTCAAGGTATTCTCGTTCATGGACGGATTTTCCGGGTATAATCAAATAAGAATGGCTCCAGAGGACATGGAAAAAACAACGTTTGTCACACCCTGAGGAACATTCTATTACAGAGTGATGCCCTTCGGGTTGAAGAACGCTGGTGCAACGTACCAGAGGGTTATGACAACCCTATTCCATGATCTGATGCACAAGGAAATTGAAGTATATGTTGATGATATGATTGCAAAATCCAAAACTGAAGAAGGGCATATAAAAGATTTGTTGAAGTTGTTTCAGCGTTTGAGGAAGTTTCGTCTCTGCTTGAATCCAAATAAATGCACCTTCAGAGTTAGATTGGGGAAATTGTTGGGTTTTATTGTTATCCAGAAAGGAATTGAAGTTGACCCTGATAAATTCAAAGCAATTCAAGAAATGCAAGCACCAAGAACTGAAAAGCAAGTCAGTGGTTTCCTCAGGCATTTAAATTATATTTCCAGATTCATTTCCCACATGACTGCAAAGTGTGAACCGATCTTTAAGATGTTAAAGAAAGATCAAGGTTGTGTATGGACGGATGACTGCCAAAAGGAATTTAAGAGTATTAAAGAGTATCTGCTTGAACCTCCTATCTTGCTCCCTTCCGTAGAAGGAAGACCGTTGACTATGTATCTAACAGTGTTAGATAAATCCATGGGTTGTATTCTGGGACAACAGGATGAAACAGGGAAGAAAGTGTTCGCCATTTATCATCTCAGCAAAAAGTTCACTGATTGTGAGTTGCGGTATTCCATGCTAGAAAAAATGTGTTGTGCTTTGGCCTGGGCGGCAAAGCGTTTGCGGCAGTATATGTTGAATCATACCACTTGGTTGATCTCCAAAATGGATCCAATCAAGTATATTTTTGAGAAGCCTGCTCTTACTGAGAGAATTGCCCGCTGGAAGATGTTGTTATCTGAATATGATATTGAGTACCACACTCAAAAAGCTATCAAAAGTAGTGTGTTGGCAGATTACCTTGCTCACCAGCGGGTGGAAGATCATCAGTTTGCAGAATATGAATTCCCCGATGAGGATGTGATGTTCTTAAAAGTGAAAGATTGTGATGAACCATTTCCCGAGGAAGGCCCCGACCCTGAATCTCGTTGGAGTATGATATTTGATGGAGCGGTGAATGCGTATGGTAAAGGAATTGGTGTTGTGATCGTCACTCCTCATGGATCGCACATTCCTTTTGCTGCAAGGTTAACATTTGATTGCACTAATAATATGGCAGAATATGAGGCTTGCATCATGGGTCTTGAAGAAGCTATTGATCTCAGAATCAAAATTCTATATGTTTATGGTGATTCAACCTTGGTAATAAGTCAGATTAAAGGAGAATGGGATACTCGTCACCCTGGCTTGATCCCTTACAAAGATTATGCTTGAAGATTACTACCCTTCTTCAATAAAGTTGAATTCCATCACATTCCTAGAGATGAAAATCAAATGGCGGATGCTATGAAAACTCTGGCTTCCATGTACCAAGTGAATACTTGGAATGATATACCTTGAATTACAATTCGAAGGCTGGATAGGCCCGCTCATGTGTTTGCAACAGAGGAGGTAGCAGATGAAAAACCTTGGTATTATGATATCAAGCATTTTCTTCAGACTCAGGAATACCCGATTGGTGCGTCGAGGAAAGATGGAAAGACACTGAGAAGATTGACATGCAGTTTCTTCCTCAGTGAAAATGTGTTATACAAGAGAAATTATGACATGGTCTTGCTTAGATGCGTGGATAGACACGAAGCAGACATGTGGATGCATGAGATTCATGAAGGTTCATTTGGCACTCATGCTAATGGGCATTCGATGGCTAAAAAGATGCTAAGGGTAAGTTACTATTGGTTGACAATGGAATCTGATTGCTACAAATTTGCAAAGAGGTGCCATAAATGCCAGATTTAGGCAGACAAGGTCCATGTGCCTCCGAGACTTCTCAATGTGATTTCCTCCCTATGGCCTTTCTCTATGTGGGGTATTTACATGATCGGGATGATAGAACCCAAAGCTTCGAATGGACATCGTTTCATCTTGGTAGCAATTGACTACTTTACCAAATGGGTAGAGGCTGCTTCATATGCCAATGTTACCAAACAGGTGGTTGTGTGTGTCATCAAAAATAATCTTATATGCCGGCATGGTGTGCCGAGTAGAATCATTACTGACAATGGATCGAATTTGAACAACAAGATGATGACAAAACTGTGTGAAGAATTCAAGATTGTCCATCACAATTCATCTCCATACAGGCCAAAGATGAATGGGGCAGTTGAAGCTGCTAATAAGAATATCAAGAGAATTATCCAGAAAATGGTTGTTACTTATAAGGATTGGCATGAAATTCTCCCTTTTGCTCTGCATGGATATCAGACATATGTCCGCACTTCAACAGGAGCAACCCCGTTCTCCCTGGTTTATGGAATGGAAGTTGTACTGCCTGTTGAGGTAGAGATTCCCTCGTTGCGTGTGATAATGGAAGCCAGGTTGACAGAGGCCGAATGGGTCCAGAACAGGTTTGACCAATTGAATTTGATTGAAGAGAAGAGAATGACAGCTTTGTGTTATGGGTAATTATATTAGAAAATAATGAAGAAAGCATTTGATAAAAAGGTCAAACCTCGTGAATTTAGAGAAGGCGACCTCGTGCTCAGGAAGATCATGTCTTTCAACACTGATTCTAGGGGCAAGTGAACTCCCAATTTTGAATTCCCGTATGTTGTCAAGAAAGCCTTCTCTGGTGGTGCATTAATTCTTGAAACTATGGATGGCGAGGAGTTCCCACGTCCCATGAATGCTGACATAGTCAAGAAATACTTTGCCTAAAGAAATAAAAGAACAACTAGCTAAGTTGAAAACCCGAAAGGGAGGCTTAGGCAAAAAGGAGCGTCTCGGTTGGCTGAAAACCCGAAAGGGCGGTCTAGGCAAAAATTAGAGACATAAATAGAATAAATTTCCCGCTAAGTTGAAAACCCGCAAGGGCAGCTTAGGCAAAAGTTAGGGATTTTTCTTGGCAAGTAACTACGTCAGATAGGACTTGATCATTGAAGAAACAATCTTCTCGGATCCTCACCATACTTCAACTAAGGCTGTTGCTCAGGATTTCAAAAGTTGTTAGAGGGAATGGTGGTCATTGTATCTCAATGTATCTCTTCCATTATATATTACCATTTCCCAAACTTTGTAATCATCCATGGAGTCTCTCCATTCAAGGACTACCATTCTATTAATGAAATTCGAGCTTTTACCCAATTATTTGTGTTCTTATTTTTATTTAGCTTGAAAAGACTCCATTTATTATTGATAATAATTTTTAAAGCAAAAAGATTAAAAAGCAAAATTGACTTTTCAAAAAAAAAAGGGAGATCTTCACAATTCAATTTACTTTGGGATTTATGATGAAACAATGACAACAAAAATGGCGATCCCAGGAATGAACAAACTCCGGTTGTTTTAAGAAGATTTACTTCCTTCATGAAAGTTTTGTTTCTTAGGTCATCTTGTTGGTATGTGCGTAATCTTTGTGTGTTTCTCAGATAGTTAAAGACGATACCAGTGGGTGCAAGGTACGGTATTAGGTTTGTGATCCCATTATCCCCGACCAAGTCTTGGTTCGCTTTTGATTTTGAGTTTTCATGGTCATAAGCCTCTGTCCCAGATTCCCCAGCGAAGTTTTTCCTCATATGATGGAAGGTTTTATTCCCTCGGTGTGCTAAGAT
Source organism: Vicia faba (assembly GCA_948472305.1). Taxonomy (NCBI): domain Eukaryota; kingdom Viridiplantae; phylum Streptophyta; class Magnoliopsida; order Fabales; family Fabaceae; genus Vicia; species Vicia faba. Next base: position 1,119,014,771 of record OX451737.1, on the reverse strand, counting down.
ATCGCTCTATTTGTATTATTGGCATTAGTGTTGACTTCTTGATTTCCTAGGAAGACTATACTAGGGCATATTTTGTTGGAATAGGTTTGTATGATATGAAGACTCAATCCAATATTCTCCAGTGAAGGCCTTGTTTATTTGATAGAAGTCCTTTCTCCCCAAAGAAGTTGGTGCAATAATTACTCTCGTGGAGCACGTATCTCCGGTTTCACCAGTGGAGCACGTATCTCCGGTTTCCCCAGTGAAGAACTTATCTTGGTTTCCCATCGATGATGTGGTTTTGATCTCCCCATTGAAGTCAGCATGAAGTCCCCAGTAGATGTCTCGATGATGAAGCATTGTCTCCCTTAGTGAAGTCTGTATGTTTTTCCTCCTTCAAAGTGGGTCTGAATTCCCCAGTGAGGTTTGATTGTCTCGGTGTCAGTCTGCTTTATTTGAGGCTCGTCTTGCAATCTCCAGTAGGTATGTTGCTTTTGAAAAAACTGGTTCCTCCGATGAAACCGGAAGAAAGATGTTCTATCTCGGTATATAATTGATTTAGTTACATCCGGATTATGTTTCTCCTCAATGAGGTTAGGACAGGAAATAAGTTTGGTTTCCGCAGTTGCCTTTACCTTTCTTGGATTGATCTTTCTAGTTGAAGTTTAGCACAATATTGTTAGTACCTGAGGAGGTTTTGTTTGTTTGTACTGATTATGTATCCTTTTACCAGCATATGCACGATATCACTCATATATTCATACATGCATCATGCATTGCTACAAATCATTTTTTAATTGACATTGTGTTTTAACCTTCCTGCAACGCTCCTTGCTTAGGTGGATTTGGTTTTCCCTCTTGAGTTTGTTTCTCAAAGGATGTATCTTCGTTGGCCATCTTGCTCCAGTTTGTTTCTAATTGGATTCGTGGTTGCATGACAATATTATTTACTTTGGATTTCTGAGAACTTTGAGTTTTGGTTTGTGCATTTATTTTGCACAAGACTTTATCTCCTCAGCAGGAATAACGTGGCATTTCCCCAGGAAGCCATCTCTGTTTCCCCAGGAGGCCATATCTATTTCCCCAGGAAGTCATATCTCTTTCCTCAGGAAGCCATATTTCTATCCCCAGAAAGTCATTTCTCTTTGCAATTCCCCTTGACAATGAGTGCAATTCCCCTTGGTTAAAGAAGAAGTTGAGACCCGTTCTAGGTAAAACACCTGAATTTTGGGGAAAACATATGATATATTCAAATCTACCTTCAGTGAACGTTGGTGGTACATCGGCAGTGAACATCGATGTTTCTTATCTTTTTGCTATCATCAGTGAACGTTGATAGTTCATCGTCAGTGAATGGCGGTGGTATGATATTCAAATCTACCTTCAGTGAACGTTGGTAGTACATCAGCAGTGAACGTCAGTGTTTCTTATCTTTTTGCTATCATTAGTGAACATTGATAGTTCATCGTCAATGAACGATTGTGGCATGATATTCAAATCTACTTTCAGTGAACGTCGGTGTTTCTTATCTTTTTGCTATCATCAGTGAACGTTGATAGTTCATCGTCAGTGAACGACGGTGGTATGATATTTTCAAATCTACCTTCAGTGAACGTTGGTAGTACATCGGCAGTGAACGTCGGTGTTTGTTATCTTTTTGTCATCATCAGTGAACGTTGATAGTTCATCGTCAGTGAACGGCGATGGTATGATATATTCTCTCTCTACCTTCAGTGAACGTTGGTAGACATCGGTAGTGAATGTCAATGCTTGTTATCCTCCTCTCTGATTCAATTCTTTTGGTCCACCATTGATTTATTTTCCTGTTGGGGTTGCTCCTTTGTTTCTTAATTTTTGTGGCATCCCCAGTGATACTTTGCGTCTTTTTTGTTCTGTTCATATGCATTCATAAACATAAGCATTGCATGGAATCTTAGAGACAAAAATAGGGCTTGTTTTATATTTAAGTATCTTCAATCCCGTCGACACGAAGATTTTTAACTTTTGTATCTCCGGATAGAAGACACTTAAATAAGGGCAGCTGTTGTACCCCAATTTTTGCCCCTAAGATTCCTCTATCATATCATATCATCTCAATCATAACAAGATCACTTTAGGGTTGGTTCTTCCTATTTTTCTATCTCCTATCTTTAAGTTTGCTCTTGAGGAATTTCTAAGCACCTTGGTTGTGTATTTTGTATATGTGTTGTTGACTAATTTCTAATAAAAATACAAAAAAATATTTGTCTTTGTCTTTGCACAATTTGTGTTTTATAGGTACCAAGTCGAAGCATCCAACAAATAAGGTTTTGCAAATTGATTTGATTTTGTATTATGGTGAAAGACAACATGCATCCACCCATAAAGGTATGTGTTGTACCCCAAAATTTGCCCTCCCATTTTCTTCAAGATTTGCTAAGAGCATGCTTTAAAATCTCCCCAAAGGTTGCACAGTCCAATGGCCTCCTAACAGTCAAAAATTAGGGTTTTGGTTCTGGCAAAGAAATTGAAGTTTTCAAGGGTCCAAACAAGTCCCACATGCCTACAAACATTGTCAAGCATCCACATGCCAAGTTTCAAGACTCACAGCACAAAATTGCACAGTCAAAAACCCTAATTGCTCAACAGTCAACTGCAGGGGCAAAATGGTCATTTGACAGTCAAAAGTCAAAAATTTTGGTCAACATCTTATTTTGAAGCCACAAACATCATTTGATCAATTCTTGATCATGATTCTCAAAGCATGGCTCAAAAAGTCTCAAGATGCAAAAGTTTCTATATTTGGACAGTTGAAAAAGTCAACTGCAAATTGACCAGGGCATAACTTCCACATGGTTTATCAGAAAAATTCCATCCAAAGCTCATTTTGAAGAGAATGACATTTCCCACAACTCATATTCACACTTGAAGTCCAAGAAATGCTCTCACAAAAAGATATCAATCTCAACATTATAGGTCATTTTCAAAAGTCAACAAAAAGGCACTTTAAGTCAAAGACCATAACTTGAGATTGGTAAATCAAAATTACATGGGACCAAATAAATTGGTTAGAGGACTTCAAGACCTTTCCAAAATGTCCAAGAAAATGATCAAAGCTTAAAAATTAAGCAAGATATGCCTTGTGGAAGTTGGGAAAGTTTTGGGAATTTTGAAAAGTCAACTTTGCTTCAAATGCCTCAAAATTGCTAATGGGCCACAATTTCTTCCAAGAATCATCACCCAAAAGCTATCCACGACCCATTTACTTTAAAGGGAATTATTTTATCATTTTTTATTAATTATTTGAATTATTATTATTATTAATTCATTTAATTAAAATTAAATATGACAAAAATAGCAAATCATGTTTTCGAAATCCTTTTGTGCAGCATATTCTCTCATTAAGGCCTCAATATTTCGTGCATCCCTCAAAAGGAAAGAATCTTCAATGATTGGCATGAGAAAGGTATGAAAAAGATTGAAAAAGATGCTTGAAAATCAAATTCAAAAGCATTGAATACATGGATCATGGGCTTTGTTTTTGACCTAGAATGATTCCTCATACATATACAAACAAAACCTAATGCTCAAGGGGAAGGAAGCTGCGCAAGAATTAAAAGAACAACATTGCATTTTTCATCAAAAAAATTGAAATCTGAAAACACAATTGCAGGATTGTTCAAGGCCTGAAACCTATCCTAACATATTGCTAGACCTTCCAGGAGTCTAGTAGCATCAAGAATCATCTCAAACATGCAAGGAATTGAAGAATATATGCCATACGGTTTGTCATATTTTCCAGAAATACATAACATAATTCATGCATTATTAATCAGTTTTCTTGTTTGGTTTGCACTAATGAGGACCCTCTGAAGCTATTGGTACCATCCAATTGAATCATAGGCGCCTGAATCAGAATCCACCATGGACAACATCTAGGGTTTCTGAAGCTTGTAATTAGGGATTTCTGATTGAGGAAAAATTGGACAATGCCAGGACCATGGTTGAATTCGTCAAGGCCAGACGAATTCAACCAACCATTCGCGCTCAATTTATGTGGCTTCCTCTTCTAATCACTATTATTCGTCATGTCACTTAGTGGGGGTTAAAATCCCCCGCTATCTAATTCATGTTTTTGCAGGAAAACGAAGAAGAAGCATAGGTGTCATCCTGTGGCTGGAACATTCAAAAGCTGGCGCGTTTTCGTTTGACCTATACCAATAGTGCTTGTTTCTTTTATATTATTTGTTTGCCAATATTATAACAAAAGCGTTGAGTGGTTCAGTGGTTGGGAACGTGATTGGAAAGCCTTGGGACCTGGGTTCGATTCCCAGGTCCCCCATATTTCTTCATAATTTTGTTTCTAACATATTCAGGTACACTTGCCCTCCTGTGGTCCATCATACACCCAACGCTTGTGCTTGCCACATGTCCAGCAACCTCAATCTGATGGCCAGCATAGGAATTCCATCATGCACCTTAGTCAATGGATATACACGTGAACACTAGAAAGTCAAAAAGGCCAGATTTCAGTGGGCCAAAATGCTTCCCATAAACCTCCTCAATTGGGTCAACCACCCCCCATGTTTGCATTTTCTTTCTCTCTTTTTGTTCTTTTCTTTTCTTTATTTTAATTATTTTAATTAATTCTCAAAATACAAAATCATTTTTATAACACAAAAAAAAATCAGAAAAGTCAAAAATAAAAACATGTATATTTAATTTAATCCATTAATACTTTTTGTAAATAAATTTAATAACCAATTTTGTTTTAATTTAGGGTTTTAACTTTAATTTTTTTTCTAAATAACTAAAATAGGTAGAAATTAGGTTTTAGATTTTTATTCTTTTTCTCAACAATTAAATTTTTCTTCTTATTATTATTAACCATTAATTAATTTTGTAAATAAACTTGTAATTAATTAATTAAGACTAAATTAGGTTAAACTTAAACATTTTTTTAATAATTAAAAACAAACTTAGAACTAGGCTTTTTATTTTAATTTCTAATTTAAATTAATCTTCTTTATTTCATAAAATACCAAAAAAACATAAAAATAATTGCTTCTCTTTATTTAATCATTAATTAATTTGTAATTTCAATTTAATATCTTTAAAGGGTCCAACGCCCTCGCACTTTCGATTCCAATTTCCTTTCGCGCGTTTGCTTCCATTTTTCATTTTAAATTTATGTAATTGCCCCAAAGCTTTGTAATAGATAATTAGGCCATTTACTTTCTGCACTTTTATTCAAAAATGGGTCTTTGTTTAATTTGGCGATGTATAGACCCGCGCCTTGTAATAGCGTAGGACCTTTATTTTCCGCACTTTAAATTCCGCACCTTTAAACTGCTAATCACATGAAAGAATGTATGCCCAAATAAAATCAAAGCGTAGTTCACCCAATGCATGACAAGACAAATAATAACTGAATGTGACACACAATTCACACACCACTCTTAGGGTACGCCTCACTGTTGCCTTGCCCCTCGAAACGTGGTCGTCGAGTAGAGGACGTTTTAGTAAGTCCTCATGTCCATGAACATGGCATGGGGGTAGCTTCTAAGGTGTCCTACTGTTGCTCTGGTGACCACACTGTCCCTAAACTCGAATTGACCCGAACACCTCCAACGGTGGTGCTACCTACCTCTCAATGGTGGGATGGCACTACCTTAAGGACATTTACACAACATAATTCCTTAGGGTAGGTAGACGACTCGTAGATACTTGCTCTAATTCAAAATAAATCAAAAACTCCTTTTCACACCGACACTTTGCAAAAAGCTTTCAAAAACAATTTTTCAAACACTCTTGAGGACTGATACAAGAGTCGATCTGAAAATTTCAAAGAAACTTTTTCAAACCCACTCACCTTGAAAAGCAAACAAACCTTTTGAAAACACAAATGAGCAAGTATCTAAGAGCCCATGGATAACCATGGATAGAAAGGGTGCTAACACCTTCCCTTTCTATAAATCTACCTCCCGAACCGAGAACTAATCTCAATAAGGAATTTTTCTGTGCCTTTGTCCTTTCCATGTTGGAGAAAATAAAAGACGGTGGCGACTCTTGCTTCCGCGACATTTCGCGAACCAGCGTTAAACAGTCAGTTCCAGATCCACCGATCACAGAACTGGCGACTCTGCTGGGGAATACTCTTAAAGTGAGGTGTACCTTAGGACTAAGATCACTGTGTTTTCAATTGCTTTGACTTGTTTGCTTTAAATTGTGGGACTGTCTTGGGAGTTCTATAGATCCTAACCCAGATCTGGGGATACCTTCTTAGAAAGTAGCAACAAGGCTGTGAGGGAACTGCGCGGGGTATACCGACATGGTTGAAACAGTCTGCTACGTTGATGTGGCACTTTGGTGTGTACCGGTAACCCTTGAGTTCAGTCAAGGAGAGTACGGGGCCTCCGCGTGGTGTCGTGAAGCATCAACTGACCTTAGGAACCTTAATTGAACTATCTTGGCCTCTTTAGGGTAGTGAGATAACTGACTTTGGTGCAGTCCGAGGTTGGTTGATACTCGATACTACACTCAATTGAGGGTTGCTTTCCTGGAATATTTTGGTCGCCAGTTTAGTGGCTAAATCGAAACGATGAACAATGAAAGCAATCTAGTGATATTGGGACCCTTAGAACCCGGTTACTTCTAATAGGACAGGTTGAGCCCACCAACTTCAAGAGGGTAATACCCAGACCCCATGCAGGCCTAAACTCTAAGGGCTTGTCTTGTGTGACTTGTGTGCCTTATCATGTTTGCTTTGTAAATATTTGTGGTGTGTTTAATCATAACATCATGACATCATACAGCATCATATGCATTGGCTAACCATTTCAGGGGTTCGAATCTTCATCTTTGTTCTTGTTTTGTAGGACATGGAAACTGTTCGCAGAAAGACAATTCAGATCAGCCTGGTAAGGATCCATCCTCAGTTTAAGGAGCTTATATCCAGAATTCCCGAGAGCTCTTCATTCCGTGAGAGACATGGAAGACTCATCAGCTTGGTCAACACCAACATTGAGGAAGATATGATAAAGGTCCTGTTCCAGTTCTTTGACCCTCTGCATCACTGTTTCACTTTCCTGGATTATCAACTGGTACCTACATTGGAAGAGTTCTCCCGGCTTCTGAAGATCCCTATCCTTGATCAACTACCCTACAACAGTATGAAAAAGGAACCCAAGCTCGAAGAGATTGCTAAAGCCTTACACCTACAACCATCTGACCTCAAGGGACATTGGGAAGTTAGAATTGGTATCAAAGGGTTCTTAGCCAGGTTTCTGTTCGAGAAGGCCCAAGAATGTTGGAACTCCCTTGACCTACAAGCTTTTGAAGAAGTTGTGGCCCTCCTTGTCTATGGTTTGGTGTTGTTCCCTAATCCAGATCAGCTTATAGATATCAATGCTGTCTAGATCTTCATATCCAGGAATCCTATACCTACATTGCTTGGGGACATCCTTCACTCATGTTACACTCGAACCATGAGAAAAAGAGGTGTTCTTATGTGCTGTACTCCTCTCTTGGGAAGGTGGTTTATTTTGCACCTTCCGCAATCAGTTTTGAAGAACGAGCGGGGTTTGAGATGGTCACAACGGTTGATGACTCTTACACATGCAGATATACATTGGTGCCCTTGGTCCAGAGAGGATGTCACTATCATTGATCGTTGCGGGGAGTACCCTAATGTTCCTTTACTTGGAATCAGAGGAGGTATTACTTACAACCCATGCCTGGCTTGGAGACAGTTTGGTTATGCTCGGAGGGACGGCCCTCATGACATGTTAATTCCTGACATAGTTTTTGACTTCGACAACGATGCACAAGGACTTCGCCAGAGATTTATCAGAGCTTGGAGGATGCCAAGTAGGATAGACAGCAAGACGCACAGGAATTCCATCCCGTTGGAGCCTTATCTCAAGTGGGTACGAGCCCGCTCCCAGAAGCTAGTAATGCCTTACCCTCATGTTATCCCTGTAATCAAAGAGCCAGTCTTGGAAGGAGAGGTGTCCTACACCATTCAACATCCTGATATGCCCACATCCTGGGAAGAGATGCAGAAGAGCTGGATCCAGCTTAAGGAAGAACAGAATTCTCTTGAGACCAGTCTACATGCTAGTGAAAAGAAGGTCTTGGAGCTCACCCGCCTACTGCACGAGGAAAGGAATCTCAACACCTACATTGCTCCGAAGAGGATGCGTAGTGTCTTTTGGGATTGATTTGCTTTTGTAATGTTTGCCCACGAGGCTTTGATGTATCAAACAATTATTTCCTTAACGATAACGTGTGTTCCTTTTTGTCTACAACGAATTTGAATTTTCGAACCCTTGAATGCATTGCATAAACACATATCATTCATCATGTGCATAGCAGGTACTCTTCTTTTCAGGTTGCTTACCGTTCTTCGCTGTTTATTTCAGCATCATGAACCCTGAATCATCAACCGAGATGTCTATCAAGGCCCTTCAGGCGCAGAACGCATAATTTCAGGAGCTGATCATGGGTTTGGCTCAAGGTCAAGAAGAGCTGAAGGCTTTGCTCCTGAAGAAGGAGAAGAAGAAGAAGAGAACTGTTCTTTTCAATTCGGGCCGGAGGTTTGGTAAAACTCTGCAGAATGAAGAAGCTGGTTCTTCTGTAGGCAAAGACAGTCTCCAGGGGGGAAGGGCTTCAAGCCCGGTGGTCTCTGACAACGAGACTGATTTTAATGAGGAACAGTATCCTCCAGCTGAAGACCGGTACAAGCAGTTGGAAGATCGTCTGAACGCCATGGAGATTCAACAAGTGCCTGGTTTGGATTTCGGAGACCTGGGTTTATCTACTGGTGTGATCATCCCTCACAAGTTTAAAGCACCATCTTTCACCAAGTATGACGGGGCGTCCTGCCCTAAGCTACACCTCAGATCCTATGTGCGGAAGATTCAACCGTACACAGTGGACAAGAACTTGTGGATCCACTTCTTCCAGGAGAGTCTTTCAGGGACTCATCTCAAATGGTTCTATCAGCTGGATGGGACCAAGGTTCGTAACTGGGAGGAGTTGGCTACTGCTTTTTACAAGCAGTATCAATATAATGCCGACCTTGCTCCTACACGTACCCAACTCCAGGGTATGTCGCTAGGATCAGGCGAAGGTTTTAAAGAGTATGCACAGAAGTGGAGGGATCTGGCTGGCAGGGTGCAGCCTCCGTTAACAGACCGTGAGCTGGTAGATATGTTCTTGGGGACCCTATCCGGGCCATTCTTCAATCATCTCATTGGCAATTCATCTGCAGGGTTTACAGACCTTATTCTGACTGGGGAAAGGATAGAGGCCGGTATGAAGTCAGGAAAGATTCAGAAGGGTGCATCTTCAAGTTCTGAGAAGAAGCCTTTTAAGAAGGAGGCCAGTGCTGTGTATGGGCCTAGAAGGCAAGATAAACCGGAGCGCCGCCAATCTGTCAACGCGGTGATGATTGCTAAACCTGCTGCCGCTCCTCGGCAAACCAATCAACAAAGGGCTGAAAGACCTAGAAGAGAGTTTACCCGGCTGAGTATGACCTTGTCACAAATCTTGCCACAGCTGCTATCAACCAACTTGGTGACGGTCAGAGAGGCTCCAAAGGTTGTGAATACTGCATCCCCCAAGTATAATCCAAATGCTCGCTGTGCTTATCACTCCGATAGTCCGGGGCATTCTACTGATGACTGCTGGGCCCTGAGGAATAAGGTGCAGGACCTTATTGTTTCCAAGGAGGTACAATTTGAGGCACCTGAGAAGCCCAATATAGTGACAGCTCCCCTGCCTGCTCATGGAGTGAATGCTATCAGGGATGAGGACGAGGTGGAAGAATCTGAGTTTGACAGCTGGATTTATCCGACGGCCGACAGTGGACCTAGCAATTGGATTGCAAAAGACAACCTACCTGTTACTTTTGTTACGCAGTAATGAATTCCTTTGTTTTTGTTATTTGTAATAAACAATGAACTGAAACTTTATGGCCCGGTGTCTTACCCGGGGCACCGTGGCTTCATTTGTGAGGGCATATTAATTGTCATTTCATATATCATGAATAAAGACCTTGGACGTTTTCTCGCACTTCAAATATTATGCTCCTTTTATTTCTTTCCTTTCTTTATATATTGCAAAACAGCTGTATTTACACACACTCACTCATACAAGTTTCAATCCACTATGGATCTCACTGGTAACGACTCTGCTACTGCCAGTTATGACTTCGAAAATCCGATCAACTTAGCCGAAGACGAAGGTGAAGATGATTGCGAGGTGCCTGGCGAGCTTGCAAGACTGTTACTCCAGGAAGAGAGGGCAATCCAACCACATGAAGAGCCGGTGGAAACGATAAATCTGGGTACTGAGACAGATAGAAAAGAGGTCAAGATTGGTGCCAATCTGGAGCTCAGCGTGAAGCAACGGTTGACTCGGATGTTACATGATTATGTGGAGATCTTCGCCTGGTCCTACAAAGACATGCCTGGGTTAGATACTGATATTGTGGTCCATCATTTGCCTACTAAGGAAGATTGCCCTCCGGTTAAGAAAAAGGTCCACCGTATGTGTCCAGAGATGTCCGAGAAGATCAAAGCTGAGGTTATGAAGCAATTCGATGCCGGGTTTCTAGCAGTGACTTCTTACCCTCAGTGGGTTGCCAACGTGGTACCGGTACCGAAGAAGGATGGTAAGGTCAGAATGTGTGTCGACTACAGGGATCTGAACAGGGCCAGCCCCAAAGATGACTTTCCCCTACCTCACATTGACGTCCTGGTTGACAATACTGCTCAGCACAAGGTATTCTCTTTCATGGATGGTTTTTCAGGGTATAATCAGATCAAGATGGCTCCTGAAGACATGGAGAAAACTACCTTTGTTACTCAGTGGGGCACCTTCTGCTACAAGGTCATGCCATTTGGGTTGAAAAATGCTGGGGCAACCTACCAACGCGCCATGGTTGCTTTATTTCATGACATGATCCATCATGAGATAGAAGTGTATGTTGACGATATGATCGCAAGGTCTCAAACTGAGGAGGAACACCTTGATCATCTGCAGAAGTTGTTTGACCGTCTGAAACTGTACAAGCTGAGGTTGAACCCGAACAAGTGCACCTTCGGGGTAAGATCTGGAAAGTTGCTAGGCTTCGTCGTAAGTGATAAGGGTATTCAAGTGGACCCTGCCAAGGTTAAAGCCATTCAAGAGATGCCAGTTCCTAAGACAGAGAAAGAGGTCAGAGGCTTTCTAGGACGTCTGAATTACATTGCTCGATTCATCTCACATCTAACTGCTACTTGTGAACCAATCTTCAAGCTGCTGAAGAAAGATCAGGTAGTACGTTGGAACGATGAATGTCAGGCCGCTTTTGACAGAATCAAAGAGTATCTCCAAGAGCCACCCATCCTTATGCCACCGCTTGAAGGGAGACCTCTGATACTATACATAACAGTACTTAACAACTCAATAGGGTGTGTGCTGGGGCAGCATGACGAGTCTGGCCGAAAAGAGCACGCCATTTATTACCTTAGTAAAAAGTTTACTGACTGTGAGACCCGATACTCACTGCTCGAGAAAACTTGCTGCGCTTTGGTATGGGCTGCTCGCCGGCTGAGACAGTATATGCTGACTCACACTACCTTGTTGATTTCAAAGATGGATCCTATAAAGTACATATTTGAAAAGCCTGCTCTGTCTGGGAGAATAGCGAGATGGCAAATGATCTTGACAGAATACGACATCCAGTACACGACTCAGAAAGCTATCAAAGTAAGTGTATTGGCAGACCACTTGGCGCATCAGGCAGTAGACGACTATCAGTCGATGAACTTCGAGTTTCCGGACGAGAGCATCATGATTGTGACTGATTGTGAAGTACCTGGACCGGATGAAGGACCTGAGGAAGGATCTCGATGGTCTATGCACTTTGACGGAGCCTCCAACGCTTTGGGTAACGGTATTGGCGCCGTGATCATATCCCCTCAAGGAACCCATACTCCACTCACTGCCCGACTATGTTTCAACTGCACCAACAACATGGTAGAGTATGAGGCATGCATCATGGGTCTCCAAGCGGCAATCGACTTAAGGATCAAGTTTCTGAGTGTCTTCGGAGATTCTGCTCTCGTGATCAATCAGATCAAAGGCGAGTGGGATACAAAACATCCGAATCTTATTCCTTACAGAGAATGTGTGTTGACATTGATCCCCCACTTCACAGAGATAACCTTTGAACATTTCCCAAGAGAGGAGAATCAGTTGGCGGACGCGTTAGCTACGATGTCTTCCATGTTCAAAGTCAAATGGGACAATGAGGCTCCCCGGGTCATTATCTGGAAACTGGACGAACCGACATACTGTTGTGATCTTGAGGCAGAGGTAGTAATTGAGAAACCTTGGTACCATGAGGTGAAGAGATACTTGGAAGCTCAAGAATACCCTGAGGGTGAATCTGTCAACGACAAGAAGTTTCTGAGACGGTTCGCAGCGAAGTTCTTCCTCAGCAACGACATCCTGTACAAGCGAAACCATGATTCGACCTTACTGCGTTGTGTGGATAAGACTGAAGCAGAAAGGATCATGGCAGAGCTGCATGAGGGTACCTTTGGAACACATTCCAGTGGACACACTATGGCAAAGAAGATCCTTCGGGCAGGGTATTTCTGGTCCACAATGGAAGCTGACTGCTACCAACATTCTCGGACATGTCACAAATGCCAGATTTATGCAGACAAGGTGCACGTTCCTCCAGTTCCTCTGAATGTCCTGACTGCACCTTGGCCTTTTGCAATGTGGGGCATAGATATGATCAGCGAGATTAAACCTACGGCATCCAATGGGCATCGCTTCATCCTAGTAGCGATTGATTACTTCACGAAGTGGGTTGAAGCAGCTTCTTACGCCACTGTAACCAAGAACGTTGTGGCACGGTTTATTCGGCACAACATGGTCTGTCGATACGGTGTCCCAGAAAGGATCATTACGGACAATGGTACCAATCTTAACAACAAGATGATCACTGAGCTCTGCGAGCAATTCAAGATACAACACCACAACTCTTCTCCCTACCGGCCGAAGATGAATGGGGCTGTAGAAGCAGCGAATAAAAATATCAAGAAGATTGTGCAGAAGATGACAGTGACCTATAAAGATTGGCATGAGATGTTATCGTTTGCTCTACATGGGTACCGTACCTCAGCAAGGACGTCAACCGGGGCAACTCCTTTTTCCTTGGTCTACGGCATAGAGGCAGTCTTACCAATTGAAGTGCAAATACCCTCTCTCCGGATAATGAAGGATGCAGATCTGAGTGAAGATGATTGGATCCAGACACAACTTGATCAGCTAAATCTAATTGACGAAAATAGACTTGCTGCTATTTGTCATGGTCAGACGTATCAAAAACGGATGATCAGGGCATTTAACAAGAAGGTCAGACCACAAGAATATCAAGTTGGGGATCTGGTAATCAAACGCATCATCCTTCCTCAGAGTGATCCAAGGGGCAAATGGACCCCTACGTACGAAGGGCCATTTGTGGTTAAACATGTGTTCTCAGGAGGAGCCATGATTCTAACCACCATGGATGGTGACGACCTTCCTCACCCCGCCAATACAGACATAGTAAAAAGATACTACACATGATAAAAGACCCTCTAGGTTGACATACCTAGGCAAAAATTAGGGCTTCCCGGCGAACCAAAAGGGTTCGGGAAAAATGAGGGATGAAATGAAAAAATCTGTACACCCGGCAAGTCGAAAACCTGAAAAGGCGGCTTGGGCAAAAATGGGTATCCCGGTGGACCGAAAACCCGAAAGGGCGGTCCAGGCAAAAGTTAGGGATGAAGCGTAATACTATGTCTCATTGGATCACCTTGCATCCAGAATCCGGTATCAACATCAAGTTCAGACGGCATCGATCAATCAGATTCATCTTCAGCTAGGTCATCAAGTGATGAGACGCTCGAAGATATAAAGGCGATAGCAGAGTTGGAACCCAGTGGGATCATTATTTTCACATAGCTGTTTTGTTTTCCCTTTGTACAAATTGTATAAACTCTTTTATTCAGCGGCGTTCTCTTACTAGGACGCCAGCCTCTTGTACATAAAACGCCTATTTACGGGAAAATTCAAAAATCAATACAAAAATCACTTTTCAGTTAAAATTGCCAATTGTTTTTCCTTTTCTGTTTTGTTTTACGAAGAACGTCCAAGGTTCAATTTGTGATATATGCATTTGACACTAATTGCTAACTCATAAATATTTGCATACGAAACAAAGGATTAATTACATGTAACATTAGAAACAGGGGAAATAATGAGTGGTCTAACCGATCTAATTGCTCTGTCCATCAAGGTACCAAGATAAGTTCAGCTGAAGAACATAACCAATGTACCTTAATTCCCCAGAGAGTGAGCCAGCAAGTCAATGCACTCTCCCCAAACAAAGCTATATTATCAGCCTTAAGGAAGTTGGGTATCCCCAGCAGATCTCAACATTCCCCAGCACAATATACAAGCATCCCCGGCAGTCTTGATCTAAGATTGTTCCCCGGCGGTATACCAGACATTCAGCGGAGCCACTTCCCCAATATATCTCAAAAATTCCCCCAGGAGAGTCCAATCCAAGCTTCCCCAGGGAAGTGGAATCCATCTCCTCAGCAGGAAGCTTATCCCCAGTAGATTCTGGAAGCTTATCCCCTACAGAGCATGAACGCGTCTCCCGGCTTTATTCAAAGGTTATTTCCCTACCAGGATATAACTGGGTTATCCTCAGCCAAAAGCCATGGAAAGATCGTCCTCGTCGAAGTCTCCTTATCCCCAGCGGAGTCTATTAAAACTTCCAACATAACAACGGTATCCCCAGCGAAGTTATCATCAACATCTCAGCAAAGTAACTCTCTTCCCACAGAGTATTGTTCCCCAACAAGATCGCTAGAATAATTTTTTCCCCGCAGAGTAATCTCTTCATCAAGTTTATTCCCCAACGGAGTCATCTTCTCCTACCGGTTCATTCTTGCAATCTTCATCCCCAGCGGAAACGAAGAACTTTCTCCAACATCAGCCCAGGATTTAACTCCCGGGAATCGTCAAGGATTTACTTTCCCAGACAAAAACATACATTCATAAACATCGCATTATAGCATGCATATACGCATCATGAACATACAATCTCATTTATGTTGAGAACATCATTGCTTGATCCATATCATGCATTGCATATGACTGACCTTTACCTTTCAGGAAAGATCCAGTCAAGTTCTTAGCTATGTCCAAGACCTTCTCTGGTTCAGTTAAATCGACCCTAAGATTTTTATGATTCTTATCCAGTTGAAGTTATTCCAAGACTCTAGTCTGGTTCAGTTAAATCGATTCTAAGATTTTTCTGATTCTTATCCAGTCAAAGTCAGTCAAAGGCCTTCTCTGGTTCAATCAGATCGACCCTAAGATCTCCCTGATTCTTATTCCAGTTGAAGATTCCAAGACCTTGCCTGGTTCAGTTAAATCGACTCCTAAAGATGTTTCTGATGCCGATCCAGTCAAAGGCCTTCTCTGGTTCAGTCAGATCGACCCTAAGATCTCCCTGATTCTTATTCCAGTTGAAGATTCCAAGACCTTGCCTGGTTCAGTTAAATCGACTCCTAAAGATTTTTCTGATGCCGATCCAGTCAAAGGCCTTCTCTGGTTCAGTCAGATCAACCCTAAGATCTCCCTGATTCTAATTCCAGTTGAAGATTCCAAGACCTTGCCTGGTTCAGTTAAATCGACTCCTAAAGATTTTTCTGATGCCGATCCAGTCAAAGGCCTTCTCTGGTTCAGTCAGATCGACCCTAAGATCTCCCTGATTCTTATTCTAGTTGAAGATTCCAAGACCTTTCCTGGTTCAGTTAAATCGACTCCTAAAGATTTTTCTGATGCCGATCCAGTCAAAGGCCTTCTCTGGTTCAGTCAGATCGACCCTAAGATCTCCCTGATTCTTATTCCAGTTGAAGATTCCAAGACCTTGCCTGGTTCAGTTAAATCGACTCCTAAAGATTTTTCTGATGCCGATCCAATCAAAGGCCTTCTCTGTTCCAGTTAAATCGATTCTTAAAGGTTTTCCTATTGAAGACTCAGTAGAAGACATCCCAGATTCTCTCATCGTTACTGTTGAGGTAGTAATCGCCCAAGATTCTCTCATCGTTACTGTTGAGGTAGTAATCGCCCAAGGTTCTCTCATCGTTACTGTTGAGGTAGTAATCACCCCAGATTCTCTCATCGTTACTGTTGAGGTAGTAATCGCCCCAGATTCTCTCATCGTTACTGTTGAGGTAGTAATTGCCCCAGATTCTCTCATCGTTACTGTTGAGGTAGTAATCGCCCCAGATTCTCTCATCGTTACTGTTGAGGTAGTAATCGCCCCAGATTCTCTCATCGTTACTGTTGAGGTAGTAATCGCCCCAGATTCTCTCATCGTCACTGTTGAGGTAGTAATCGCCCCAGATTCTCTCATCCTTACTGTTGAGGTAGTAATCGCCCCAGATTCTCTCATCGTTACTATTGAGGTAGTAATCGCCCCAGATTCTCTCATCCTTACTGTTGAGGTAGTAATCGCTCCAGATTCTCTCATCGTTACTGTTGAGGTAGTAATCGCCCCAGATTCTCTCATCGTTACTGTTGAGGTAGTAATCGCCCCAGATTCTCTCATCGTTACTGTTGAGGTAGTAATCGCCCCAGATTCTCTCATCGTTACTGTTGAGGTAGTAATCGCCCCAGATGCTCTCATCGTTACTGTTGAGGTAGTAATCGCCCCAGATTCTCTCATCGTTACTGTTGAGGTAGTAATCACCCAAGGTTCTCTCATCGTCCCGTTGAGGTAGTAACCATCCCTGATTCATTCATCACCTTTTGAAACTCCAGACTCGATTCCCGTATCTCGCCAGGGCACGTCTGAAGAGGTTTAAGGATTCAATTCCTGTAACCAGTCAGGGCACATCTACACAAAGAGTTTGAAGACCAACTCCTGTAACAGGTCAGGTAATCATCTTTCTTTTTCAGGTACGCAAGTTCTCGCTAAGGAATCTCTTACACGATCAACACCCAGATGGCATCTATAAGCCCATCCACCTATCCATCACCTCTCAACATGGCATCTGTAAGCCCATTCCCGACAAAGTTCAGTCACACTTCCAGATGGCATCTTAAGCCCATCCTCCTATCCACTAATCTCCAAATGGCATCTGTAAGCCCATTCCCACCATCACACTACTATGTGAGCGCAAATTTCGGGGCACTCTAGTGTTCAATCATCTTCCACCTTCGGATTACGAAAGGCACGCCAGCCAATCTACATCCTCAGGTCTAAGAAGATTGAACAGGGGCAACTGTTGTACCCCAAAATTTGCCCTCCCATTTTCTTCAAGATTTGCTAAGAGCATGCTTTAAAATCTCCCCAAAGGTTGCACAGTCCAATGGCCTCCTAACAGTCAGAAATTAGGGTTTTGGTTCTGGCAAAGAAATTGAAGTTTCCAAGGGTCCAAACAAGTCCCACATGCCTACAAACATTGTCAAGCATCCACATGCCAAGTTTCAAGACTCACAGCACAAAATTGCACAGTCAAAAACCCTAATTGCTCAACAGTCAACTACAGGGGCAAAATGGTCATTTGATAGTCAAAAGTCAAAATTTTTGGTCAACATCTTATTTTGAAGCCACAAACATCATTTGATCAATTCTTGATCATGATTCTCAAAGCATGGCTCAAAAAGTCTCAAGATGCAAAAGTTTCTATATTTGGACAGCTGAAAAAGTCAACTGCAAATTGACCAGGGCATAACTTCCACATGGTTTATCATAAAAATTCCATCCAAAGCTCATTTTGAATAGAATGACATTTCCCACAACTCATCTTCACACTTCAAGTCCAAGAAATGCTCTCACAAAAAGATATCAATCTCAACATTATAGGTCATTTTCAAAAGTCAACAAAAAGGCACTTTAAGTCAAAGACCATAACTTGAGATTGGTAAATCAAAAAGACATGGGACCAAAGAAATTGGTTAGAGGACTTCAAGACCTTTCCAAAATGTACAAGAACATGATCAAAGCTTAAACATTGAGAAAGATATGCCTTGTGGAAGTTGGGAAATTTTTGGGAATTTTGAAAAGTCAACTTTGCTTCAAATGCCTCAAAATTGCTAATGGGCCACAATTTCTTCCAAGAATCATCACCCAAAAGCTATACACGACCCATTGACTTTAAAGGGAATTATTTTATCATTTTTGATTAATTATTTGAATTATTATTATTATTAATTCATTTAATTAAAATTAAATATGACAAAAATAGCAAATCATGTTTTCCAAATCCTTTTGTGCAGCATATTCTCTCATTAAGGCCTCAATATTTCGTGCATCCCTCAAAAGGAAAGAATCTTCAATGATTGGCATGAGAAAGGTATGAAAAAGATTGAAAAAGATGCTTGAAAATCAAATTCAAAAGCATTGAATACATGGATCATGGGCTTTGTTTTTGACCTAGAATGATTCCTCATACATATACAAACAAAACCTAATGCTCAAGGGGAAGGAAGCTGCGCAAGAATTGAAAGAACAACATTGCATTTTTCATCAAAAAAATTGAAACCTAAAAACACAATTGCAGGATTGTTCAAGGCCTGAAACCTATCCTAACATATTGCTAGACCTTCCAGGAGTCTAGTAGCATCAAGAATCATCTCAAACGCGCAAGGAATTGAAGAATATAGGCCATACGGTTTGTCATCTTTTCCAGAAATACATAACATAATTCATGCATTATTAATCAGTTTTCTTGTTTGGTTTGCACTAATGAGGACCCTCTGAAGCTATTGGTACCATCCAATTGAATCATAGGCGCCTGAATCAGAATCCACATGGACAACATCTAGGGTTTCTGAAGCTTGTAATTAGGGATTTCTGATTGAGGAAAAATTGGACAATGCCAAGACCATGGTTGAATTCGTCAAGGCCAGACGAATTCAACCAACCATTCGCGCTCAATTTATGTGGCTTCCTCTTCTAATCGCTATTATTCATCATGTCACTTAGTGGGGGTTAAAAACCCCCGCTATCTAATTCATGTTTTTGCAGGAAAACGAAGAAGAAGCATATGTGTCATCTTGTGGCTGGAACATTCAAAAGCTGGCGCGTTTTCGTTTGACCTATACCAATAGTGCTTGTTTCTTTTATATTATTTGTTTGCCAATATTATAACAAAAGCGTTGAGTGGTTCAGTGGTTGGGAACGTGATTGGCAAGCCTTGGGACCTGGGTTCGATTCCCAGGTCCCCCATATTTCTTCATAATTTTGTTTCTAACATATTCAGGTACACTTGCCCTCCTGTGGTCCATCATACACCCAACGCTTGTGCTTGCCACATGTCCAACAACCTCAATCTGATGGCCAGCATAGGAATTCCATCATGCACCTTAGTCAATGGATCTGCACGTGATCACTAGAAAGTCAAAAAGGCCAGATTTCAGTGGGCCAAAATGCTTCCCATAAACCTCCTCAATTGGGTCAACCACCCCCCATGTTTGCATTTTCTTTCTCTCTTTTTGCTCTTTTCTTTTCTTTATTTTAATTATTTTAATTAATTCTCATAATACAAAATAATTTTTATAACACAAAAAAAAATCAGAAAAGTCAAAAATAAAAACATGTATATTTAATTTAATCCATTAATAGTTTTTGTAAATAAATTTAATAACCAATTTTGTTTTAATTTAGGGTTTTAACTTTAATTTTTTTTCTAAATAACTAAAATAGGTAGAAAATAGGTTTTAGATTTTTATTCTTTTTCTCAACAATTAAATTTTTCTTCTTATTATTATTAACCATTAATTAATTTTGTAAATAAACTTGTAATTAATTAATTAAGACTAAATTAGGTTAAACTTAAACATTTTTTTAATAATTAAAAACAAACTTAGAACTAGGCTTTTTATTTTTATTTCTAATTTCAATTAATCTTCTTTATTTCATAAAATACCAAAAAAAACATAAAAATAATTGCTTCTCTTTATTTAATCATTAATTAATTTGTAATTTCAATTTAATATCTTTAAAGGGTCCAACGCCCTCGCACTTTCGATTCCAATTTCCTTTCACGCGTTTGCTTCCATTTTTCATTTTAAATTTATGTAATTGCCCCAAAGCTTTGTAATAGATAATTAGGCCATTTACTTTCTGCACTTTTATTCAAAAACAGGTCTTTGTTTAATTTGGCGATGTATAGACCCGCGCCTTGTAATAGCGTAGGACCTTTATTTTTCGCACTTTAAATTCCGCACCTTTAAACTGCTAATCACATGAAAGAATGTATGCCCAAATAAAATCAAAGCGTAGTTCACCCAATGCATGACAAGACAAATAATAACTGAAAGTGACACACAATTCACACACCACTCTTAGGGTACGCCTCACTGTTTCCTTGCCCCTCGAAACGTGGTCGTCGAGTAGAGGACGTTTTAGTAAGTCCTCATGTCCATGAACATGGCATGGGGGTAGCTTCTAAGGTGTCCTACTGTTGCTCTGGTGACCACACTGTCCCTAAACTCGAATTGACCCGAACACCTCCAACGGTGGTGCTACCTACCTCTCAATGGTGGGATGGCACTACCTTAAGGACATTTACACAACATAATTCCTTAGGGTAGGTAGACGACTCGTAGATACTTGCTCTAATTCAAAACAAATCAAAAACTCCTTTTCACACCGACACTTTGCAAAAAGCTTTCAAAAACAATTTTTCAAACACTCTTGAGGACTGATACAAGAGTCGATCTGAAACTTTCAAAGAAACTTTTTCAAACCCACTCACCTTGAAAAGCAAACAAACCTTTTGAAAACACAAATGAGCAAGTATCTAAGAGCCCATGGATAACCATGGATAGAAAGGGTGCTAACACCTTCCCTTTCTATAAATCTACCTCCCGAACCGAGAACTAATCTCAATAAGGAATTTTTCTGTGCTTTTCTCCTTTCCATATTGGAGAAAATAAAAGACGGTGGCGACTCTTGCTTCCGCGACATTTCGCGAACCAACGTTAAACAGTCAGTTCCAGATCCACCGATCACAATATGTATCGACTTATCCTATTGTGTATAACTGGCATGTGTCGACACATGCATGTATGTATCGACTGATCCTGTTTGTATAACTAGCATGTGTCGACACATATGTGTTATGTGTCGACTCATGCAAATTGTTTGATTCTGTAATGTGTTGAAGAAGCAGTATGTATCGAAACATAGAGGCATGTATCGATACATGCTGTGTTATACAACTAGGATGTATCGACGCATACCACCCATGTATCGACTCATAACAGCAAAATGCACGAGATTTTTGAAAAAAGCCAGCAATTTCAAATCTGTCATCTTTTTGGCTTCAATTTTTCTGCATAATTTGAAAATTATATCATTAATTCAAATTTGGATCCAAGAATCAATTACCACTAATCCCAATCCTATAAATCTATAAATAGAGACCTCATTTCATTCAAATCATAAGCTTTTGATAGCCAAAATCATCTTTCTAAAAAATCTCTCAATTCTCTCCATCTACGAAATTCACTCAAAGCTCCATTTTCAAAAAGTTAGTAAGCTTTGCATTGAAGCTTACTAATCTTTGAGCTAAACCTTCATCCATACACTTTTTCTTCATCAATTCTCTACATCCAAGCTTTGGTAATTGATTCTCGTGGTTGAATTGAAGCAAATTCTGGAAGTTGTTTGATAATTCTCTAATTCTACCTCTGGTAAGTTGGATCATCATCTTTTACAATGTGATCTCTTGTGGATTTCTGGTTTTGATTCATTGAGAATTGTTTTTATGATTCCATTAGTGTTATTTTCTCATAATTTGATGGAATTCTCATGCTCAATTGGATCCATGATCATAAGGTGTTTGATGAAAAGTTGGAACAAGAATTTGATCCTTGAAATGCTGTTTTCTACTGATTTTAATAGGTTGCAATAAATTGTTGTAACATTGAAATTGTTTGTCACAGAAAATTAATTTTAAAAAAAACTGCACTGATGCAATAGGTTGCTGTTGAAGCACAATCGATTACAACAATGCCAAAAATACTTTTTCTGCCTTATTTTGGGGCTGTTTTGACTCAAATATTTTTGCTGCTCACTCTCTTTGATGGATAATTTGGATTGCAATTTTAAATGTCCAATTTGTCTTTAAACTCAATGGACTTTGTGATGTAGATGAAGTTGGATAAATGTTCATCAATTCAAATCTACCTAGGAGTGAATTATTTAATTCAATTTTGGTGCTTTGGGTTAATGATATGTTTAGTGATTTAATCCATCTAGAGGAGTGGTTGAATTTAAAGATGAAAGAATTTTGAAATGGTGATCCAAATTAGCTTATCATTCCCCTCCCTCTTCATCTTACCCCTTTCTTTTTTCAATTGTTCTACATGTTAAGGGATGATGATCTCTATATCATTTATCCAAACATGAAGTACATAAATTTCTATTAACCGGCCTCAAAATAGGTGCAACTTCTACATAAGTCCACTTACGATTGCTTAACATAGCGCTAAATTTTGTCTCAATTCGAATAAATGATCATTTGTGGCCCAAACTTATGATTGCAAGCCCAAGTATGTTAATTTGATCTCTTTGATCCAATAACTTTGAGATTCATTGTGTGGAGGCTTTGGTTCTACCAATCCTCTAATGGATCTACAACACCTTTGGTCAACGCGGATCACTTAAACATCGTTGATCATTAAATGTTACTTTTGAGGATTCCAAAATGGATGATATACTTGACAAAAAGCAAATGCAACTTGTTGTGTGGAGGCTTTGGTTCTACCAATCCTCTAATGAGTTCCAAATGCAAGTTTCAAGATGGTCATCCAACTAACCACTAATTTCTAACAATTGACTTTATCTTATGCTTTTATTTTTTATGCTTTATGTACCATTTAATTTAAGCATTTACATTTCATGATATTTTCATCTTTGCTCACTCGAGCATTTACTTTTATGTCATTTTTATTTTTGCTCACTTTAGATTTTATTTTCCTTTTAAAGACACCCAATAATGAACATAAACCATAAAAATATTTAATGATACTTGGACTATTTGGTTACTATCCTTGGCATTATGGAGTATTGGACTTCTTGGACTTAGGATTAGAGACGTTGGCCTGTCTTGGAGGCTTTGTGACTTTATTTGATATTTTGTCTATAGTTCTTGAGGTTTACCTCAAGACATTGGGTTATTTGTTTGTTTTGTGTGCAGGTTATTGTGATTACATACTTTGTTTGTAATTTGGAATTCACCCGTATACAGCTGTTACTCCGCCCAATTTTTGCGAAGACTTAATACACTTGAAGTTTGGTTTTCTCAAGAGGTCTAGTATCTTTGCTTACTTGGTTTCAATCTAAAGAATGGGAATTTTATATTGACTCATAATGTCAAGTATTGGCTTCTTGTTAGTTAGATGGTTTTTATTCCTAGCTTTTACCTTATGCTTTAGGATAGTCTCTTCATCTCCTCCCAGCTTCTTTAATTTCAAAAATATTCTCCCTCCTCTTAAAAAAAAAACTCTTCTTATTTCTAAACTTGAAACACTTTCATAATAAACTTGGACTTAGGTCCATGCATTTTCAAAACATATTCATAAACAAATTTCAATCAATTTAATAATACCTTGACATTTTTTGTGAGAAGACTAAAAGTCAATCAATCTCATTTCAAACCATTTTTTGCCACTTTGGATTTTTATTTTAAATTTTTTCTTAAAAGATTAGACTCTTGTCAACCCTTGTAGTGATGCAAACAACTATACTTCTACAATATGTAGTAAAGAGAGATATTTTCCACTTGGGTGTTGAGTGAGGCATTGTTGATTTTAAAATCCAAGCCATATTCTCCACTTTGAGATGATGCAATTCTCCTTTCTCATGATTGTGGATAGTAAGTATGATTTCCATACGGATAATGACGATGATGTCTTATCTTATAAAATTAACCAACACACTTGTGTTCCAAATTTTCAAAGAGGAACTACGTGTACCCTGATCCCCTATTGCGCGAAAGGTGGTACGTAGGCACTAAAGGTTCGCAGCCGCGGCGGGTGCAAAAATCATAAAAAATATATTTCTTTTCTCACCTCCACCATCCATTTTATATATAGCACATTTTTATAGCCAAAATATACAGATTTTTCAAAGAGGTTTCTGCGGAGTACCGTAGATTTTTAGGGTGCTAATACCTTCCCTTTGCATAACCAACCCCCTTACCTTGAATCTTTCCCCCTTTTTTGGGTTATTCGCTCTTTTTCCATTCCTTTGGAAACAATAAAGTGCGGTGGCGATTTTTATTTTGATTTGCACAAAGTCTAGTCAATCCAATGGCTTAGTCTTGAACATTTCTACCGCTACAATAAAATAAAGTCAATTACTAGGAATTAGAGATTAGTTGAATGAACATCTTGAAACTTGCATTTGAAAACTCATTAGAAGAGTGATAAAATCAAAGCATCTCAACAACAAGTTTCATTTGCTTTTTGTCAAGTATATCATTCATTCTAAAATCTCAAGGAAACAATAAATGATCAACGATGTTTAAGTGATTCACTTTGACAAAAGCTTATGAAGATTCATTAGAGGATTGATAATACTAAAGCCTCCTAACAATGAATCTCAAGGTTATTGGATCAAAAGATTCAAATTAACATACTTGGGCTTGCAAACATGAGTTTGGACCT
This sequence comes from Vicia faba, assembly GCA_948472305.1. Classification (NCBI taxonomy): domain Eukaryota; kingdom Viridiplantae; phylum Streptophyta; class Magnoliopsida; order Fabales; family Fabaceae; genus Vicia; species Vicia faba. The sequence continues at coordinate 1,118,990,063 of OX451737.1, read as the reverse complement.
CGAATGATCATTTCTCGAATCGGGATAAAATATAGCGCTATGTTAAGCAATCATAAGTGAATTTATATGGAAGTCACACCTATTTTGAAGTCGGTCAATAGCGATCTATGTGCCATATGTTTGGAGTGATGATATGTAGATCATTCTCTAACGACATGTGGCACAGAAGAGAAGAGGATGAGATAGAGAGAGAAAGGGGAATGTTTGAATCAAAAAAATTGATCAAAATATCATTAAAATCATCCATCCATTTTGGTGGAGTTAAACTCAACATCCAAGATCCAATGATGTTAATGAAGTTTATGATCAACAATCACATAGTCAGAATATATTAAAAAAAAATTGCATTTAGTGAATGAAGTAAAAAAGAAAAATGATTTTTAAATTGTTTTTAAAATGAAAATATAAGGTAAAATAGCAAACCATGTTCAAAGTATCAAAGAAAAATTTAAAAAGACCACAAAAAAATCAGAAATAACCTCACATATTTTTATCAAAATTTTTGTAATTTTTTAAAACTGAAAAGTATTTTAAAACTAATTAAAATCACTCAAATAAGTGAAAAAAAGATCAAAAATAGTAGAATTCAAAATAAAATTCTATAAAAATTTCAGAAGGTCAGAAGTAAGTAAAATGATTTTTACGAAAATTTTCAGAATTTAAAAACATCAAAAAGTATTTTTAAATACTTAGAATCAAGTCAAAAAAAAGGAAAAATTATAAAAAAATATCAAATCTGAAAATAAAATTATGAAAAAATAAAAATTAGAAAGAGAATATTTGATATATTTTTGTGAATATTTCATAATTGTTTAGTCAAAAATGAATTTTTTATGTTTTTTTGAAGTTTAAATCAATTAAAATAAAAATTAGAAAATAAAATAAAAAAACAAAAAAAATATGGGTCATCTGATCATTGTCAAAACACGTTAGTAAACCGATCCAGTGGATCTGGCGCGCTGTGCATGTCATGGACTTTATTGGATTTCACACTGAATAAATCTTTATTAAATAAAAACAACTTAAAATGTGGCACGTTGGATAAAGTCTGACTCACTAAAGTAATCAGATCCAAGGGCTCCTGAGACACGCGCATGGTAAGGAAAACACACTACATCTATTTCAAAAAAATAGCGTGGCACGCCATCATTGGTTGAAGCACGACATGTAGGTCGTCTTCAACCTCGTGACGCCCTAGATTGGGGTTCCTCAAATTGTAAATTTAGAGGACCAGACTGGTACCATTAGATTCGTCTCTTCAAGACAATTTTAATGGTACCCTCGCACCAAATTTATGTAAACTGTGCAAGGATGAATTTGAAGAAAACCAGAAAAAATAGCGAGCACGAAAATCTCAAGTATCTTTCTCAATTCTCAATGAAAATGCAAACCGTAAGAAGTGTGAGAATCAGAAGGATGAATAGAGTAGAATAAGGCTTTATTTGGTTCAATTTGATTGAGAATTCTACCTGAACGAAGTAGCTGAAAATTGTTCTGAAACTGGACTTGGTTAGCACGATTTAGGACACCTCAAGGCTTGATTCTTCTTCTGTTAGCTTCATGGATGTTCAAGGATCAAGTATCAATGGAGAAATTGGATTTAAAAGTGGAGAAAATAGGAATTTGAAAACTCAGAAAAGTGAGTTATGCAGGGAGTTTGGCAGGGTGATTTTGGCTGTTCAAGCTTGAGAAAATGAGTGAGATATAACCCTCTATTTATAGGGAAGAAAATGGGATGCTCAAGCGTGTGGAATGGTTAATTTTAGAGGAAAATCGTGTGAAGTTGAAAGTGTTATACCCCAAAATTTACCCTCCCTTTTCTTCAAAACATTTCTCACCAAAGATCTCAAATGCTCAAGGGTTCTCAAGAGTTTGATCAGGCAAGCTCACCTCCTAAAGCACTGAGTCCACAAATTAGGGTTTTGGTTTTCTCAAGGACAATTGGACTTTTAATTCCTCATATGACTTTCATGGTTCATTACAGGTCTCCAATATTACTCATAACAAGTTTTAAGTCTTGCACCATAAATTTGCTCAATCAATTGCTCAAATGACTGAAAACTAGTTGTATTGGGTAAAAAGTCAAATGTGGTCAACATACAGTCAAACTTCATGATTTTTGGCCAACATCAAAATTTTGAAGTGATAATTATCAATTTACCAGTGGTTGATCATAAATTTCTCAATGAAAGCATTCAAATCATCAAAGAGGCAAAATTGTCAAAATTAGGGTTTTGACTGAGAATGACTGGTCATTGACTTTTGACCTAGTACATGACCTAATGGCTTGAATCATGATCTCAAGGACTTAAAAATAACATATTGACCTAATTTCATGGCTTAAATCATTTCTCAAGATCAAAGGATTGATAGTTGAAATTTGGACCAATTGATGAAAAGTCAACTGATACACAAAAAGTCAAACTTTGACTTTTTAATCAACATTGAATTTCAAAGATCAAGATTCATAAAGATATTCAAAGATATAAAACTTGATCATCAAGAATCAAGAAAGTCAATAAAAGTCCACAAAAAGTCAAATTTTCCAATACTTTGGAAAATTCTAAGTGTTTTTTACCTTGATAATTTTTCACTACTTCGTGACCATTTTTCACCAAGATGCAACATGATTCAAGGAAAACTTTCAACATGAAAGTTGTAGATTTTGATGAATAATACAACTTTTCCCTTGAGGGATGATGTCTAAAAAATGCTTAGATTTGAAGATATAGGCTCATGAAGTCATGACACTTTTGTATAAACACTTAGTGAAATTTTCAACAAGTTTAGGCAGATTTTTGTCCTAACTTCTTGGCCAATTTTCATCAACTTCTAAGTTGATTTAGCTAAAGTGGTAAACATGAAGGTTGTAGATATTTTATCAAGCTTTACAAAATGTCCAAGAACTTGAAGATATCAAGGTTGAGCTAGATGTTTCGAAGAGAAGAATATGACATCACAAACATGAATTTTAGGTCATTTTATGATGAACCTTATGATCCAATCATAAAGCATCCTGCATAATCTTTCTTTTCACACCTTCAAACTTTCAAATCACTTAATAATTAAATGTTTACACAACTGATTGAGCCATTGTCCAAGCATTTGAGTTATTGTCCAAGTGATTTTTCCATTAATGGAACAAAGTTCACACTTCCATTTTGAAAAAAGTGACTTTAATCATAATTTCAACTCTCCTTGAGCCCATACATTGTTGCTTCTGATTCCAAAAAATTTCAAAGCAAGAAGCAACCATCTACAAGCCTGTCAACCACCCTACAAGCCCTTTTACTATGCATTGAAACCGTGATTTTCAAGATTGCTTCAAAATTAAGTCACATAACCATAACATGTGATCTTTGATTTCTGATCACTAGAGCCTTCAAAACCTTTCCTATATAAATAAATAAGCCAGTTGCAAGCCATAACACGAATTCACAAGCCTTGAAACACTCACAAACTCCTTGAAATCAGAAATTGCATCAAAACCTCTATTGCTTTCCATTTCTAACTTTGAACACCAAACTCATAATCACTCGTGCATTTTCCATTTTAATCAATCAAACATCATCTATACACCATATAAAAGTGATTCAAACACTTGAACCACTTATGTAATCCCTCCATCATCATCCACCATTTTCACACCTCAGCTCTACAACTTGACTTCTCTAGAAATATTCAGCCACTCTCAATCCAAAGTTAGCATTGCAATAGCTTCCTAGGAGTTCAGTGAAGCTATCCAGATCATTACAACAACTCCATGAGTGCTCAAATTCCAAACACGATTTCCAGTTGAGGTAAGTTTTCTCAACTTTGACCTCCTTATACAAGCATCATTAATGGTTACTTTGTGAATGAAAAATGTAGACATCATTTCCATGAAGCTAATCATGCATTTAGTTTTCATTTATGTTGCCTGAGTGATGCGAATTTTGAAGTTGAACTTTCTGAAAAAATTAGGTTTTAATTTGGTACCAACAAAATTCTCATTCATCTTTGATTTATATTTTATGAAATTTATACGGTTGAATTCATGTTGAAAATGGAACAACTTTCATGTTTACATTTTTGAAAATGGTTGAGAAATTAGCAAGATCATAAATTCAAAAATGTCACAATGGTTACTGGCGCGAGGTTGGGGATGAAGTCATGTTCAGAAACGAGTTTATTTTATATTTAGATGAAGTTGTATTATAAACGGATGAAAAAGCCACCCTAATGGCAGGGAAGCGCGCGCTAAGGCATTTGTTACTAGGGACTTGGGTTCGAGCCCCAGTGGTACCCTTTTGTTTTTTTCACATTATTTCCTTGTAGATTTAGTACATCAAGTGTAACGCTCATACCATACATCCTTATGACTAGACCCTCAGATATGCTAGTCATCTCATCCAACACTCCACAAAGCAAGCGCATGATGCACCTCCAAAGGGTTGGCCACACATGATCCATATTGGCGCTGAACTTTTATTTTGGGCCTGGTTTATTTTTGATTTCTCACCTCCCATTTTGCTACTAATAACGCAAGCCCACTCCATTTTTTATTTATTTTCAGCATAAAACAAAACTGACTTTTTAGGCCCATCGCCTCATTTTTTCTTTTTAACCCCCATTTTACTTTTTTAACACCCATACCTAACTATTTTCTATACTTTTTATATTTTCTTTATTTATTTATTTTTACTTAACAAAAAATACAAATATATATATTTTCTTAAATAACTAAATTAAGAATATTTTAATTTAAGCACTTTATTTTTGGTAATTAAATTAAATTTTTATTATTTCTTTCACATTGTAAAACATTTTCTTTTATTAATATTGACATCTAAATCATTTAAAAAAATTAAATTAGACTAAGGTTTTGTCATTTAATTTTCCTTTTGATTTAATTAAGTTAATTAACATAAATTTTAGGTTTTTGTTTTGATTAATTAATTAGTTTAATTAAGTTAATCTTTAAACTTTTCCCATCAAAAACCACAAAAACAATTTCTTTTTCTCTTCTTTATCTTTACGTTTTGTGCATTCTATCATTATTCATGATTCAATGGTTTGTAATAGATAATTAGGCTTTATGGCTTTCCTCCCCATTTCACAAACTTGTACCCCCCATTCCCAAAGCGTTGTAATAGCGTCAGACATTTAAATTTCGCAATTTATCACTTTCCTTTTTATTGTTAGTAACTAGGGTTTACGTGACCAGATTAAAATCAAACATAGCAAAACCCTAAATCAAGATAAAATAATTAAATCAAACACACTTAGCACACATGCACCTCTAGGGTTAACCCACACTTGTTGCCTCGGATTAAAACAGTCATGTCCCTCGAACGTGGGATATTTTAGCAAAGATCGTCGATTAAAAGATTTTAGTCCCTCGATGACCCTTTGATGTTGCCTTCGATAAACGATCTTAGTCCCTTATGAAAATTGTTAAAACATCTTACAAGTTTCCTTCTATGACTGTACGACGACCCACGCCTGTCCCTCACATCCAATGATATGGATCCCTACCAACCAATGGTAAAGTAGCACTATCTAAACAAGGAGGAAAAGAACAAAGAATTTTTGAGTAGGTAGATTTCTCGTAATTGCTTTCTCACAAAATAAAACCGTTTTGACACCTCACACTTTCAAAAACAAACATCTTTTCAAACACTTTCCTTTCAACAAATATTTTTAAAACAAACATTTTGTATACATTCTCAACGATACGAGAATCATTGCAAAATTGCCACACTAAGGCATTTTCAAAAAATTTCCAAAAAAACAAACATTTTTTATACATTCTTAATGATACGAGAATCATTACAAAATCACCAGTTTCAAAACATCTTTCAACTTACACAAAACACAGCATTTTCAAAGTGATCAAGCAATTAAGAGCCCGTAGGTAACTACGGATGAAAAGGGTGCTAACACCCTCCCTTTTCATAACCTACCCCCATAACTCAAGAAAATATCTCAAAAGGACTTTCCTGTTCTTTTCACCCTTTCCTTTATTGGATAAAAGAAAAGTCGGTGGCAACTCTTACTATCCGCAACATTTGCGATAAAACATAAAACACCAAGTTAGTTCTCCCACCGTAATACCTCCCCTAATGCCCAAGAGTGGAACATTAGGGAACTCCCCACAACGGTCAATAATAGTAATGTCCTCTTGAGATCGAGAGCACCAACATATATTTGTATGAGAAAGCGACATTATCCTTTGTGTCCACCTTAAACCTTTATCATTATTCAATACTGATTGGGGAAGGTGCGAAATAAACCACCTAGACAGCAAATGAAAGAAACACATAAGAGTCCCTCACTTCCTCATAGTGCGAGTATGAAGAGAGTGCAAAACGTCTCCAAGAAATGTAGGCACAGGGTTACGCGTAAGGAAAATTTTGAGAGCATTCAAATCTATGAGTTGGTCAGGGTTAGGAAAAAGCATCAACCCATTGATTAGAAGAGCCAAGATCTCCTCAAAAGCTTGAAAGTATATGGCATCCGAAAATAAACGAGCCTTCTCCATCAGGAATTTAGCCAAAAAATCCTTTGACCCCACTTCTTGTCTCCCAATTAGCTACAATATCAGAACTCTTCAAATGTAAGGTCGTGACAATAACTTTAGATCTTGGAGCTTCCTCTAAACCGGTGAAGGGTATTTGATTAAGAACAAATACTCCTAGTAGTTGAGAGAATTCTTCCATTGTGGGCACCAATTGATAATCAAGAAAGGTGAAACAATGATGTACAGGGTCAAAGAACTGAAAGAGCACCCTCATCATGTCTTTTTCAAAGCTTGAGGTAACCAGATTGAGAAGTCGACCATAAATTTTGGTAAACGGAGAATTTTCAAGAACCCTTGATGCTAACTCTCTGAGTTGAGGAGGCACCCTTACGAAGTTAATTCGAATGGTGTTTCTGCGAGCGGGAGCCATATCCTACAAAACAGAACAAAGATAAATACCTAGGTCCTTGAAATGGTTAGTGAAAATTCTATGGCATGATGTCATGATGTTATGCCCGATCAAATAATCATACATAAACAAAGCACACGAGGTCTTAGGTTTAGGCTTGCATGGAGTTTATAGGTAAATACCCTCTTGAAGTTTTAGTTGGCTCAACCTATCCTAAAAGATGTAACTGGGTTCTAGGAGCCTCAATAACACTAATATTTCTTCATCGGGCATTGTTTTAGCTCAAGCATCCAAGTTGCGGCCAAAATATCCCGAAAGTCTAATCTCAATGAGTGTAGTATCGAGTATCGACCAACTTTAGTCTTGCACCAAAGCCAGCTATCTCACTACTTTCTAATGGCCAAGTTGTTCAACTAAGGTTCTATGGTCATTTAGTGCTTCATGACACCACACAACGGCCATGTATTCTCATTGATTGGACTCAAGGGACACCGGTACCAACAAATGTGTCACACTAACGTAGCCATCACTTCAACCATGTCGGTATTACGCTGCATATTTCCATAATCACAATTTCAAACACTCCCATTAGGATCACCTCTAGAGGCCCTATAAGGATTCATGTTGAGTCAAGAGGGGCTCCCCTGATTATTATTACACAGGGCCCAATCCCCTATTCCTCTGACAAAGTTGTGCCTTGGAACTATGGGGTAGAAGTTTATTATCATGGTGTCAAGCAAGAGCCATGGATTACTAAAAATGATGATCCTTAGATTACAAATATTTTCGATACTAGTAAGGTCACTAGGACAGGAAGAGTCTTCTCTCTGTAGATCTCTCCTCCAGCAACTGCCAATGCCCGAGGTAAAGATAAAGTGACTGAGCTTGCCCTGACGGAGGAACCCTCAAAATAAGTGACAATTGAAGACCCATCTAGACAAGAGATGGAAGAAATTCTGAAGATCATTCGTAAAAGTGACTACAAAATAGTTGAGCAACTGGGGAAGACACCCTCGAAGATATCCATGTTGTCCTTGTTATTATGCTCCAAAGCACATGCCCAAGCTTTGTTGAAATTTTTGAAGAATGCCCATATACCTTAAGAGACCATTATTGATCAGTTTGAGAATTCTATTGCAAGCCTAACTGCAGATAATGGCTTGGGATTTTCTGATGCTGATTTAACTCCGGCGAGGAAGAATCATAACAAGGCTCTGCACATCTCTATTGAATGCAAAGGCACCACTCTGGCACATGAGTTAGTAGATATTGGGTCATCCCTAAATGTTTTACCCAAAGGTGCTTTGGATAGACTGGACTATGAAAGGCTGGCGCTGAAACCCAGCAATATTGTGATAAGAGCCTTCAATGGGTCAAAGAGGATGGTCCATGGAGTGGTTGATCTCCCGATCAAGGTGGGATCTCAAGTCTTCAATTTAACTTTTTATGTAATGGATATCCGCCCGGCCTATTCCTGCTTGCTCTAACGCCAATGAATTCATAGGGCGGGTGCGGTTACCTCTATATTACATCAAAAGTTGAAGTATCCAGTGAAATAAAGATAGTAACAGTCTGCAGAGTGGAAGAATATATGGTCAATCATTTGAAATATTTCAAATATGTTGAAATATATGGTTAATTCATTGAAACCCCCTGCCAAGCATTTGAAGTAATTCTTCCAACAATTATTGTTGCTAAAGCTACTACTCCTAAGATTGCCAATAACGCACCAAGAATGGCTTCCTTGAAGGATGCAAGGGCTGGGGTAGAAGATGAAGGTTGCACTATCTGGGGACAACATCCTAATATTCCCTACAAATCTAACAAATTTGGGTTTCACATCCTAATATTCCTGCTCGTACTGGGGGACCACCTCTCCGTATTAGCAACAATAAAGTCAATGCTCTGAAAGACGCTGATAGTGATGGTGACTTGGACGACTGGATATTCTTAACTACTGATGGTGGACTCAACAACGGGATGGCTAAAGACTTCATCTCAATCTCCTTCAGCCAAGAGTAATTGTTATTTCCTATTTTTATTGCTTTAAGAAGTTTGTCTGTATAATTTCTTTAAAACAATGACTTTCAACCTTGTGCCTTTCCCGGGGCACAATGGTCCATTTGGTAAGGGTTGTCATTTCATATATCATATTATCATTTAATGAAAACATTGGATAATTTTGCATTCTAATTTTGCGCTCCTTGTCTTTCTTTTACTTTACTGAATATTCAAATAGCCATGTGATGCACACACGCATTTGCAGATCCACATCCACTCGGGATATTATTGACAACAATTATACTATTGCCATTTATGACTTCGAAAATCCAATCTATCAAGTCGAAGACGAAGGTGAAGAAGATTGTGAGATACCTGGAGAACTCGCCAGACTCCTGATACAAGAGGAAAAGGCTATCCAACCGCATGAAGAACCAGTCGAAGTGATAAACTTGGGTACTGAGGCAGATCATAAAGAAATCAAAATGGTTCCTGAAGACATGGATAAAACAACTTTTGTCACACAGTGGGGCATCTTCTGTTATAAGATCGTGCCTTTTAGGCTGAAGAACAAGGGCGCAACTTATCAACGGGCTATGGTGGCTTTATTTCATGACATGATTCATCATGAGATAGAAGTCTATGTTGATGACATGATAGCCAGATCACAAACCGAGGAAGAATATCTTGATCATATGCACAAGCTATTTGAAAGGCTGAAGAAATACAAGCTGAGGTTGAATCCCAACAATTGCACCTTTGGGGTAAGATCTAGAAAGCTACTAGGCTTCGTTGTCAGTGGCAAAGGAATTGAAGTCGATCCTGAAAAAGTCAAAGTTATCAAAGAAATTCCAGCTCCCCATACTGAGAAGGAGGTCATAGGTTTCTTGGGATGACTCAACTACATTTCCCGATTCATTTCTCACCTAACTGCTACTTGTGAGCCACTCTTCAAGCTAATGAAGAAAGATCAAGTAGTAAAATGGAATGACGACTGTCAAATAGCTTTTGACAAGTATAAAGAGTACCTTCAAGAACCTCTAATTCTGATGCCACCAGTGGAAGGAAGACCTCTGATCATGTACTTAATCGTGTTAGAGAATTCAATGGGGTCTGTGCTGGAGTAACATGACGAGTTTGGTCAAAAAGAGCATGCAATATACTACCTTAGTAAAATTTTTATCAACTGTGAAATAAGATATTCACTGATCAAGAAAACTTGCTGCACTTTGGCATGGGCTGCTCACCGACTAAGACACTATATGTTGGCTCATAATACTCTATTGATCTCTAACATAGATCCCATCAAGTATATCTTTGAGAAGCTAGCTCTCTCCGGAAGAATAGTGTGATGGCAAATGATCTTAACTGAATATGATATCCAGTACACTACACAGAAATAAATCAAAGGGATTGTACTGGAAGATCATTTGGCGCACCAAGTTGTAGATGACTATAGGTCTATGCACTTTAAATTCCCGGATGAGAATATCATGCTGATTACGGATTGTGAAAAATCCCATACTGTATGAAGGACCTGAGCAAGGATCCCGATGGACTATGGCTTTTGATGGAGCTTCCGACACACTAGGTAACGAAATTGGTGTTGTGATCATTTCCCCCGAAGGTTGCCATACGCCTTTCACTTCCAGACTTTGCTTTGATTGTACCAACAACATGGATGAGTACGAAGCGTGCATCTTGGGTCTTAAAGATATTATTGACCTAAGAATCAAATTCGTAAGTGTATATGGAGACTCAGCTTTAGTAATCAGTCAAGTTAAAGGAGAGTGGGATACAAAACATCTAAATTTTATCCCTTACAAAGAACTTATGCTAACCATAATCCCGTACTTCGAAGATATTACCTTTGAGCATACTCGAGAGAAGAAAATTAGTTGGCAGATGCTTTAGCTACCATGTCATCTATGTTCAAGGTCAAGTGGGACAACAAAGCTCCCAGAATTACTATCGAAAGATTTGACGAATCGGCGCACTGCTATGATATTGACAATGATGGAGTAGAGGAGAAGCTTTGGTTTAACAAAGTGAAAAGATATCTCGAAGCTCAAGAGTATCCTGAAGGGGCGTCAATCAATGACAAGAAATTCCTATGGAGGTTCTCTGCAAAGTTCTTCCCGAGCAATGGGATTTTGTAGAAGCGTAATCATGATTCAACCTTGCTTCGTTGTGTGGACAAGAAGGAAGAGAAGAATATTATGGAGGATATGCATGAAGTCATCTTTGGTACTCACTCCAGTGGACATATTATGGCCAAAAATATTATGAGAGCTGGTTCCTATTAGTCAACTATAGAAACCGATTGTCACCACCACTCGAGGACTTGCCATAAGTGCCAAATTTATGCTGATAAAGTCCATGTTCCTCCAATCCCTTTGAATGTCATGACTTCTCCTTGGCCATTTGCAATGTTGGGCATTTATATGATCAGAGAAATCAAGCCTACTGCTTCTCATGGACATCGCTTCATTATTGTCACCATTGACTACTTTACAAAGTGGGTTGAAGCAGCTTCATTTGCCTCAGTTACCAAGAACGTCGTGGCCCGACTCATCAAGCATAACCTCATCTATCGGTATGGCATCCCTGAGAGGATCATCACTGACAATGGTACCAATCTTAATAACACCATGATCACCAACTTTACACGCAATTCAAGATCAAGCATCACAAATCTTCTCCATACATACCTAAGATGAATGGCACAGTGGAAGCCTCCAACAAAAATATAAAGAAGATTATGCAAAAGATGGTTGTGACCTACAAAGACTGGCATGGTATGTTACCATTTTCTCTTCATGGCTATCATACTTCGGCGTGAACATCAATTAGGGAAACCCCATTCTCTCTAGTCTACAGTATGGAAGTTTCCTGCCTGTCGAAGTTCAAATCCCTTCTCTAAGGATTATGAAAGAAGTAGACTTAGACAAAGACGAGTGGATTAAGACTAGGTTGGATTAGTTGAATCTGATTGATGAGAAAAGGCATGCGGTTGTATGCCATGGTCAGATGTATCAAAAACTTATGATCAAGGAATTATATTGTACCCCAATTTTTGCCCCTAAGATTCATCTATCATCTCATTCTATCACAATGCAACAAGATCACACACTAGGGTTTAGTTCTTCTCCTTATCTTTATCTTTACTCACGGGGAATCACCAAGCACCTTGACTTGTATGTTGTGATCATCTATGTTTTGTTTTGATTAACTTTTTACTAATAAGTACAACAAATATTTTATCTAATTATTGGTATCATAGGTGAAAGCATAATAGATTCCATCAAGTTGATCCATAGGTTCATGAGTTTATTTCCATGCCTTCTTCAACAAACTTCATTGAGATTCAAGCTTCATTATTGAATATATTTTGAAATAATATCATGAAAAATTCTATTATGATTCATCATGCCTCAAGTTGTCAAAAATAGTTCAAAGGTACAAGGGTTGATTGAAGAAGTTTGACCTAGTTGGACAAGTCTTGGTTTCATTGATCACAAATGCATATCTACCTCAATTATTAAGACGATGAAGTGTTTTTGGTTGCTATGGTGTATCCTTATCATCCTCAACAACCTTTATTTACATGACAAAAGTACTTGTACAAGGAAGTTTGTCCAAACTGCAAAGGTTTCCCAAGGCATTTTGTTACTCTAGGAGCAAGGGTTTTGAACTTTAAAGGGGTATAGCTTGCTCATCTTTTGGTATTTTTGGGTGATTCCAAAGACATCTTTCTCTTCAAAGGGATATCAACTAACAATTCAAAAGTTTCAAGGAAATTTGGTGAGGAAGATGCCTAATGATGAAGAGATATTACAAGTCCTCTAAAAACCCCATCAAATTCCCATATGTGACTTCAAAAGATTATAACTTGGTAAATTTTTATCACCTTGAGCCCATTCTATTTAAATATTTATCTTAAAGATGTGAACTTCAACCCTTCTTTTAAGTGCAAAGTGTGAAAATGAATGGAAGATGCCCTAAGGATACAAAAGATTATAGGTTATTTTATGAATTTTTGCCAATTTCAACAAGTCACAACTTTCTCATTTTTTGAAGATTTTAAATTGTTCAAGTCTCAAAATGTCATTCAAGAGATCTACTTCATGCCATCTTTTTTGGTCAAGAGAAAATTTCAAATGGAAGGCCATGTTTGGATGCAAGTCATTATAAGTCATTTTTGAAGAAAAAACTTAGAATTTTTCTAAGTACAAAAGTCAACCTCTTTTTCTCAACTTTGACTCATCACAAATTTCAGCTCAAACATCCATTTGATTCCATTATTTAAACATTGTAAAGCTTATGATCTCATCTTTCTAAAGCTTCAAGAATCATGTCCTAAGACTCTTTGAGCTGAGAATGCCAATGATTTGAACTTCGTAACTTGAAACTGATGTTTCTTCAAAAGTCAGAATTTGAAATCCTTGATTTAGCTTCTAAACACATCTTTTCTATGCGCTTTTACTTCTAAAGATGTTTAGTGAACCTCTAGAAGTGATTAGCATATTAAAACACAAGGTTTGGATGAGTTTTGAACAAATTAGAAGTCACACTTTTCTTGTTTGCAACTTCACACGCTTGAGCATTTAATCAGCTTCCCTATAAATAGAGGATCACGCCTTATTCATTCTCTCAAGCTAAGAGAGCCAAAATCACCCTGCCAAACATCCTCTTGAACTCAATTTTCTGCAACTTTGAATTTTCTCTTACAGCCTTTCTCAATCATTTTTATTTATCAATTCACTTTCCTTGAACCTCACTGAAGCTAACAGAAGAAGAATTAAGTTCTAAGACTTCCTATATCATGCTAGCCAAGTCCAGTTTCAGAGCTCTGCAACATAACTTCAACACAAATTCTCTCAAACTTTGATACTATTATGAAGCTCTCATCATCCTGATTCTAGTTGCATAACTTGTTTTCAACTGGAAGTACATTTTTTCCATGAAATTTCAAATCTCTTTTCAGAATTTCCTTTCAAAAACGACTGAGCCGTAGTTTATATAAATATTTCGAGAAGGTACCATTGGAATCGGCTTAAAGAGACGAAGCGAATGGTACCAGTTTCGTGTCCTAACTTTATAGTTTCTGGAACCTATAGATTTGTTGGCTGGAGGTTGAAGATGCCCAACGCGTCATCTATCAACCATGAAGGCGTGCCACGCATTTTGTCAAATCTGATTTAAATAATTGATTCCATGCTTTATTCACTAAAGACCATGATATGCATAATGCGTCTGATCCATTGAATTATCTTACTAACGTGTTTTGACTCTCATCCATTGGTCCATATTTTTTGACTTTATTTTTATTTCAGATTTTTATATTTAAATTGTTTTAAACTTCAATAAATCATGGACAATTCACTTTAACTTCAAAAAATCTGAAAAAATTATGAAAAATACTTTTGATATTTCTGTTTCTGATTATTATTTTTTCACAATTTTATTTTGTGTTATGATATTTTTTATAATTTTTTACTTTATTTGAATTCTTTTAAATGTTTAAAAATACTTTTCTTAATTTTTAAATTCTGAAAAAAGTATGGAAGGATCCAATGACCTTTTGAAAAATATCGGTGACCTCATTTTATTTTTATTTCTGACTTTACTATTTTTCACAATATTTGGTTTGTTTTTCCTATTTCTCTTAATTTTAAAAATAGTTTGACTTAAAAAAATTACCAAAAATTTTATATAAACATTTGAGCTAATTTCTGATTTTTCTATGGCCTTGTGTGATTTTTCTTGGATGTTTTGAATATAGTTTCTATTTTCTACTTTTATTCCCATTTTTAAATATTTTTCTTTATTTTTTAAATATATTTTATCTTGTATATATTTTGGCTGATCTTGGACTATGAGATTTTGATCATGAGCTTTATTAAAATCATTGGATCCATGGTGTTGAGTTTAACTCCAGAAAAAATGGATGAATGATTTTAATAATAGTTTGATTAATTTTTTGGCTCAAATGTGGTTTAATTCTTACCCCATCCATCCCTCTTCATTTTATCCCCTTCTTATTGTACTAAATGTTATTGGAGAATAATTTTCATATCATTTCTCAAAACATATGGTACATAGATTGCTATTGACCGACCTCAAAATAGGTGCAACTTCTATATAAGTCCACTTACGATTGCTTAACATAGAGCTAAATTTTGTCCCGATTTGAGAAAATGATCAATCGTGGCCCAAACCCATGTTTGTAAGCCCAAGTATGTTAATTTGAATCCTTTGATCCAATAACCTTGAGATTCATTGTTAGGAGTCTTTGGTCCTACCAATCCTCTAATGAATTTTCATCAATTTTGGTCAAATTGGATCACTTAAGCATCATTGATCATTTATTGTTGCCTTGAGATTTTGAAATGAATGATATATTTGACAAAAAGCAAATAAAACTTATTGTTGAGAGGCTTTGATTTTATCAATCTTCTAATGAGTTTTCAAATGCAAGTTTCAAGATGGTCATTCAACTAACTTCTAATGTCTAACTCATTAACAATTGACTTTATTTTATGCTTTTATTTTATGCTTTTACTTTAAGCACATATTTTTGGCATTTACATTTCATGCTATTTTCATCTTTGCTCATTTGAGCATTTACTTTTATGTCATTTTTATTTTTGCTCATTTGAGATTTCATTTTCTTTTTGAAGATACCTAATAATCAACTTGAAGCATAAAAAACTTTAATGTTACTTGGGCTACTTGGTTACTATCCTTGGCATTATGGAGATTATGGACTTCTTGGACTTAGGATTAGAAGTTGTGACCTACTTTGAGACCTTGTGACCTCAACTATTATTTTGTCTGGAGTTCTTAGTGGTTTACCACAAGACATTGGGTTGTTTGTTTGTTTCCTTTGTGTGCAGGTCATTATGATTACATGCTTTGTCTGTGATCGGAAATTTATTTGTATACAGCCGTTACTATGTCCAATTTTTTTGTGAAGACTTAATGCAATTGAAGCTTGGTTTTATTGAGAGGTTTTATATCTTTGCTTGTTTGGTTTCTAATCCAAAGGATGGGATTTCTAAATTGACTCGTTGTGTCAAGTGTTGGCTTCTTGTTGGTTAGATGGTTCTTTTCCATAACTTTTACCTTATGTTTTAGGATAGTCCCTTCATCTCCTCCTATCTTCTTTAATTTCAAAAATCTTCTCCCTCATTTTGAAAACTCTTCTTGTTTCAAAACTTGAACCACTTTCATAATAAACTTGGACTTATGTCCATGCATTTTCAAAATATTTTTTTAATCAAACTTTAAATAATTTAAAAATACTTTGACATTTTTGTGAGAATACTAAAAGTCAATAAATCTCATTCAAACTATCTTTGTCACTTTGGATTTTTACCTTAAAAGTTTCTCAAAATATTAGACTCTTGTCAATCTTTGTAGTGATGCGAGCTACTATACTTCTACAATATCTTGTGAAGTGAGATATTTTCCACTTGGGTGTTGAGTGAGGCTTTGTTATTTTAAAATCCAAGTGATATCCTCCACTTTGAGATGATGCAAATTCTCCTTTATCATAATCGTGAGTAGTAAGTATGTTTTCCCACTCGGATAATGACGATGACGTCTCGTCTCTTAAAATTTTACCAACACACTTGTGTTTTAAAATTTTATAATATGAACTACGAGTACCCTGATCCCCTATTTCAAGGAAGGTGGTACGTAGGCACTAAAGGTTCGCAACCGCGGCGAGTGCAAAAATTATAAAAAATACTTCTTTCCTCATCTTCACCATCTATTATTTTATACAACATTTATAGCCAAAATACACAGATTTACAAAGAAGTTCCTACATAGTACCATAGATGTTTAGGGTGCTAATACATTCCCTTTGCATAACCAACCCCCGAACTTAGATTATCTCCCCCATGTTTTTTGGTTATTCGCTCTTTTCCCATTCCTTTGGAAACAATAAAGTGCGGTGGCAATTTTTATTTTGATCTGTGCGAGTCAAGTCAATCCAATGGCTTAGTCTAAACATATCTACCGCTACCCATTCAAAAACAAGATCAATCATCAGGTTGTTTACCGTGGTTTTTGGTAAACAACCGCTGATCCTCCAAAAAGAAAAAGCCCTTTTGGTTACTCGTGGGATCGATCAGATTGATCCCAGAACATATGCTAATTTTTATGCTGGTTTGATGTAAAAGTTAATATCTAGGAAGAACAAACGTTCGACCGAGGATATGGTGTTTGTGGTTTTGGAAAGAAAATAGAGATACAGATAAAATGCAGGAAACGTAAACTTTGCAAAAGAAGATCAAAACAATGTGAAAGATTTGATTAACAAACTGTGGTGTTTCCAACGTACATTCTCAGTTATTCTTTCACACACAATGGGTACTTGAATAATGTTGAGTGACTAGATCAATAGGTTGAACACACGGAAAATCTACACAAACTTCCTATCTTTATACTAAAATTATGTAACTGTCGAGGGGTTTCCTTTCTCTGGGATGAAGTCAAGTGTCCTCTGCATGCCCCTCAACCTCTATCTTCCCGCCACGTCGCTTTCCCTTAACTGCTGGGCGAACTGTATTTCCCTCCAATCTTCAAATTCAAATATCCTTCGCCTTTGATGCTGACACGAGGGTTATTCTTATAGTCGAAGGTCACAGGACCTTTTCATTTGAAGGCTTGATGGTGATGTCTGGTCGAAAACCAATTCGTAGCTCAGATATTTCTCTAAGTGTTTCCATCCGTCGAAGCATTTTCCAGCTTGGCTTTATTTGCTCTATTTTTGGCCCATAAGGCCAATTTATCGTGGGTGTCGAATTCAAGATCCAACAAATTTCCCCCCAAGAATGTCTATTTCGACATCGAGAGAAATAATCATTCTTTGATATTCCTATTTGACACCTGTCTCTTTTGTCCGTAAAGGCTTAACGTGTACTTTTCGCCTTCCAACAGCTGCCACACTTAGAACCATTATTACTCTTTTCCCAAGACGTCTTTTCAATCAGCCGTTACCATGCTGCCATGATGACCATTACTCCTAGAACCTAGGCAAGCATGTTAAACGTTCTCCATCACCTGCACGGTAACTGCTTTACTGCTTGCCACGTGCCCCACTATGTTTATAGCATTAAATGGCCTTGACGAGAAACACTTCTCCCTGGACACTATAAATAGCCTTGAGCTCTCTCTTTTAGAACTTTCACAACACTTAGCATTTTTCATCTCTTCTACAGAAAAACACCTTACACCGTAGTGACTTTATCATCTTCATTTTTCACCAACCCATAACAATGGCCTTCCTCTCTAATGCTCCAAAAACCCCTAAGCCCAAGAATGTTTCTGACGTACAGCTCAACCGGAGATTTTTCCCACAAGTTCTCCTCCTACTTCATTTGAGGGGCTATGGTTCGTCTCTGAACCTATGACCAAAGAAATGCGTGAAGCGTATAAATCCCAGGTCCTCATCCCCATCAGGTATTCTGAGGAATATATATGTCATGTCTAGCCTTTGTCTGCATGCATCGAAAATCCCACAAAGAATCGTGCTTTCTTCCTGACTCACCCTAGGCTTAAGCCTATAGGCTATGCAAAGAAACCCAGAAATGATCATGAGGATTCGACCCCAGCCAATCAACAACATGTGCAGACGAAGGAAGATATTAATATTCAGTTCATGAATAAAGGGAATAGGATATTTCGATCGTGCCCTAGCCTTTCTTCAGAATATTCAGACTGGCTGAACAAAATGGAGAAGGCACAAACCCCAATCTGGAAAGAAATGGGGATTTATGACCTGGTGATGCTATCGAAGACAAGGTTATCTTACTTCCCTCTCATGTTAGTGTCTTCATTATACTTCTGGGACAACACCCATTTCACGTTTCATCTTCCTTGTGGAATGGTGACCCCGACCCTCTTTGATATATAAACAATTACCGGTCTTCGACCGACTGGTGATTACTTCGACCCAAAAGATTTATCTGAGGATGCCATTGGGTTTTCAGCTACGAAGCCCACATATACCACATTAATCAATCATTTTCATGATAAATCTTGCAGCATTGTGTCAGAGGTTGAACATATATCCTTCTTAGCTATGTGGCTATCTCGCTTCGTCTTCTGCACTAAGTCACTTCAAGTGACTAAGAAGATGCTTACACTTGCAACACAACTTCACCATGGCTACCCTCTCTGTTTGGATGAATTGATTTTGGCCAATCTGTAAGAGTCCATCAACAATGGTGTGACTCAACTCAAAGTCATTGGAGACAGGGCAAGCTTGCTCCTTTCTGGCCCCTTTTGGCTTCTTCAACTTTGGCTCAACGCCACTTTCAAATCTTTTCTTCCTCAAAATAATAAGATAAATGAAGAGGCCCCAGAAATTGTAAATAGGAGGGTCGAAGGTACCAGGTTAGTCTTGTTGACTCCGACTGATGAGGGTCACCAATTTCAAAAAGTCTTCACCAGCTTTGTGATGATGTTTGCAGAGCGCCAAAATTTTGTTTCGAGCATGGCTCCCTTGGCCAGTCGAAAAGTTGGTCCAGAATGGTTCACTCGACCATTTCCTTCAGCTGACGAGGAGGACCAAGAGGACGAATATGTGGCTATTTGGGAGTCGTTTCTTCGACCCAGAATCACGCCACTGAGATTCAAGAGTTCGAATAATAAACTGAGATTGATTGCTTACCAACCGAATCTTGTCTCTCGACAGTTCGGTATTGTTCAGTCACTTCTGTCTTCCATCTACTCTCGAGAGAAGCTGCTATTGTTTTATAATGCAGATTACTCAGAGGATGCTGCTACCAAGAACATTGGTAGGTACGTTGGTCGGACCGTACTAACTCTGTTCGACTTTAGTCTTAGTTTTATGTGTTCGCCCATTTTTGAGGGGTGGTGGAGGCAATATTACAACGAAGAATTCTTCGAAGAGAAGGATTTCGCCCACCATCTTTGCGAGGCATTCAAGCTGGTCTTTGACAAGATCAAGAAAGGTAATATTTTTTTTTATTTTGTCTCTTCATCTTAGATTCAATCATTTGACACCCAACTTATATTTTCTTCTTGTATAGCGGTCAAGAAAACCACCATCAAAAAGGCTGCTGAAAGCACCAAAGGGGGAGACCCTTATGTGAACCCTTCACCAAAGGTATTCATTTTCTGATATACCTTTCTCCTTCACTATTTTATGGTATAAATGTTGACTCCTCTGACTCGTATCTTTCTGGGTGTTCAGAAAACCACTCCCAAGAAACGGAAGGTTCAGGAGATCGAAATCTATAGTGATGAAGAAGAGGAATCTCCTTCTGTTCCTCTGAAGAGACAAAAAATAATAAAACCAGCTCCTATACCTGAGCTTCACCCAAAGACAAAAATCAAGATTCCAGCTACCAAATCGAGGCCTCCTCTTGTAATTATCAGAGATCCCACTGAGCAAGAGGTGGCCGCTAGGCTGAATAATACTAGTGAGAGTGACAACTCGAGTCCCAACGCCGAAATTCCTCTTCAGGTATTTACTTCGACAAACTCTACTTATTTTCTGAACTAGCCCCTTTTTCCATAATAATTATGAGAATACAACTTTTTTATCTCCAGGATACTGCTGGAACTTCTAAACAGGCTCCCATTCCTGTCGAAGGATCTGTCACTCTGTTAAATAGTGAGGGAGATCCTACTTTTAGGCCTTCTTCAGCAAAAGGCTCCTTTGTGAGCTCAGCTAGTGAGGTGAACCAAAATTCTGAGCATCAACATGAGGCCATAGAAGAAACAAATGAAGAAGGCCCTATAGGAGAATAGGAAGAAATCAGGGCTTCACTAGAGGATGTACAGGAAGGTGAAGAGGAGGAGGCTAATGATGCCATAGTTGGAAAAGAGAGGGAAGGTATGCTGGAGGGGGAGAATCAGAATGAAAAAATTCCAGAGGCTGATGGCAGAGAAAACTCTACCGAGGGGGCCCAAAATCTTGCAAATACTGAAGCTGCCCATGTTCAAGCACAAGTAGCAAATGTGGCTTCTGCTATTAACGAGGGCGCCCCTTCGACAGGGTCCCGTACCAAAGAAGATTTGGACTTGTTGAAACAGCAAAATCCTCAAGGTTATTTGACTGCCATTCTTGAGGGTCGGGAAAGTTCTTCTGATCACAGCGTTTCGACTGTGTCTAGAAAATCTACCTCAACATATCCTCTTGATGAGGCACTTCAGAAGGTTAAGGTGCAAATTTTCAAAAGAGATTTAATGCTAACCTTGGAGGGAGAGCCTACTGCTCCCTCCTTCCTGAAGACCACTTTGAGGGTTGTTGATCTCCTTGTTGCATCTCCAGATATAACTAGCGTTATTTTGGATTTAACTTCCATCATTGACCAAGTGTCAGCAGACTACAACCGTCGAAAGACTCTCACTCGCGAGATTGAAGAGGCCAACGGTCACGTAGCTGCTGCCTGGCACACTACTACTAAATCAGCCTCCAAAGTGAAAGAGTTGTCGAAGGCTCAAGAGGCTAGGCAGAAAGAAGCTGAGGAGATTGATCAAGATACAGCTAATATGAGGGCGCAGATCAAAGAACTGGAAGCTAAAATTGCGCAAACGATAAAAGGAAAGAAGAACTCCTTGCCATCAACACTGAGCCTAAAAGCCAAGAGAAACTTATGAAGGGTTAAAACATGCTGATTGGGCTCAAACGCTCGATGCTAAACTTGAAACCCCACATCAATCGAAGGCTCTGCGTGAAAGACGTCTGGAATTACAAAAGATCAAATACCTTTAGATCAAAGCCAATCTCCCATTTTAAATTCCATCTCTGTATTTGTATAATCATCTATTGTAATGACTTACGGCCATTTTGGCAATTCTTAATGAAATTTCCGTTTTGGATTTTTCCTTATTTCGACTGTGACTATACATTGGCTATTTTAACCTCTTGAAGCATAGGTCTATACTCTTTCAAGTAATTACCATTTACTCTCAAGAGACTTTGATCTTCATTTAACTCCTCGATCTCATAGGCTCTACCAGAGAAAGTTTGGATAATTTTGAAAGGTCCTTCCCACTTAGGGGACCATTTTCCCATACTTCTATCCTTTCGATCCATTGGGAGAATTACCTTCCATACTAGATCCTCAGGAAGAAATCTCTTAGGTTTTACTCTTCGATTGTAGGATTTTTCCACCCTTTTCTTCTGTAATCTTAAGAGGTCTAAAGCTTTCAAACTTTCTTCATCCAAATCAACTAATTCGTCCAACATCATATTCCAATAAACTTCAGAAGGGATATCCTAATGTCTCTGAACCCTCGTTGACTGTAGACAAATTTCCACTGGCAATACCGCATCATGACCATAAGTTAGACGAAATGGTGTTGTTCCTGTAGCCTCTTTAGGAGAGGTTCGACAAGCCCATAAAACTTGATCTAACGTCTTACACCAGTTTCTTGGCTTCTTTCCCACGTGTTTCTTTATTAAACTTGATTACTACCTTATTTGCAGCTTCGACTTGGCCATTGGCTTGCGCGTAGTAAGGGGTAGACGTCAACAGTTTGAATCCCATCTCCGTAGCAAATTCTTGCATTTTTCGACCAGTAAAGACTGATCCTTGATCTGTCGTTATTGTCTCAAGGGTTCCAAATCTATATATAATGTACTTTTGAATAAATTCAATGACATTCTCTTGGTCTACATTAACTAAAGGAATTGCTTCAATCGATTTAGTAAAATAATCAATGCCCACCAATATGTATTTCTGGATTTTAGAGGATGCTGGTCGGATTTCTCCAATAAGGTCTAAAGCCCATCCTCTAAAGAGCCAAGGTTTCACAATCGAATGAAGTTCGCTTGCCGGTACGTGTTGGATGCCTGTATGTACTTGAAATTCTTGACATCCCTTTGCAAACTCAACACAATCTTTTAACATAGTGGGCCAATACAATCCTTGTCGAAACAACAACCATTTCATCTTATGGCCTACTTGATGTGCTCCACATGCCCCGACGTGTGTGGTAGAAAGGGCTATGTATGATTCTGTTTCACTTAGGCATTTCAGTAGCACACCTTCAGGTGTTTTCCTGAATAATTCATTTCCCATTAGTATATAGCTTAATGCCCTATATTTTATCTTTCGCTCCGTCGAAGCCACTGGATTCTGTAAATAATTTACTATAGGCTTTCTCCAATCTTGTTCTGTCAGATTGTCTATGAACGAAATTTCGAAGTTTTCATGATCAGTGTATCCCAATGTTGTTGTTTCCAAATCTATTGGAGATAACTTAGTGGATGCTACTCTTCCTCTAACTTCGATTGCTTGTTATAGTTTTTCTTTGGAAACTTTATACCCGGAAGCGATCTGTGCTAAATCATAAGCCACTTGATTTTCCAATCTGGGCATATGTCGAATGTTAACGACTTCGAAATTCTTCAACAAACGCCTGGCTATTACAAAATACATGATAAGATTTTATCTTATGCATTTGTATTCTTTCGTAACTTGTTTTAGGACTAACTCTGAGTCTCCCATTATTTCAACTCGGGTTGTCCCCAATTCCAACAAGATTTCAAGGCCTACAATTAAAGCTTCATATTCAGCCTCATTATTCTAACAATCTCCTTCGATCTTGTACTTAAAAGTTGGAATTTTGTTTGGATAAATAATTATAACCCCCACTCCAGTTCCGTCTTTATGACTAGAACCGTCAAAGTATAAATTCCAAGGTTCAATCTCCAAGTAATTTAGTGATTCTTCATTTATTGAGTGGTCGACTATAAAGTCTGCTACCACTTGACCTTTTATAGCCTTGAGAGGCATAAAGGTTAATGAATACTCAGTTAATGCAAGTGCCTATTTTCCAATTCTACTGTGCAAAATAGGTTTCGATAACATATATTTGAAGACATAAAAATGAGACGAAATGTAAACATCAACTGGTTTAATATATTGCTTTAGTTTTGTACATGAGAAGTAAATACATAAACATAGTTTTTCAACTTTGTTATATCTATTTTCTGCATCATTTAAAACTCTACTGAGGTAGTAGATGGGTCTTTCGACGCCATTCTCATCCTCTTGAGCTAACATGCTCCCTAAGGTTTTATCAGATGCAACTATGTACAATCTCATACTTCTATTTCTACAAGGAGGTACTAGAATAGGTGGCTTGGTGAGGTACTCTTTGATGTTGTCGAAGGCCTCTTGTTGTTCTTTCCCCCATTCAAATCCTCCTTGCTGAGTCGAAGTAGTGGTGAGAAGGCTTGCTTTTTCCCACTAAGGTTGGATATAAATCTCCTTAGGAAAATTATTTTGCCAAGTAGAGACTGCAACTCCTTCTTGTTGGTTGGCGCTTTGGCCTCCAAAATAGATTTGGTCTTGTTTTGGTTTATCTAGATTCCCTTTTTATGGACCACAAAGCCTAAGAAGTCTCCTACTTTGACACCAAAAGCGCACTTTAGAGGATTCATTTTTAGACCATAGTGTCTCATCCTCTCAAAGGATTGTCGAAGATGGTCCATGTGAGCCTTCTCTGAAATAGATTTAACAACAATATCATCAATATAAATCTTCATAAAAGTCTCAATAAAATCATGGAAGATAGAATTCATTGCTCTTTGATACGTTGACCCTGCGTTTTTTAGGCCAAAAGGCATCACTACCCATTCGTAAGTGCCTAAGGCCCCAGGGCAGCGGAATGCTAT
Source organism: Vicia faba (assembly GCA_948472305.1). Classification (NCBI taxonomy): domain Eukaryota; kingdom Viridiplantae; phylum Streptophyta; class Magnoliopsida; order Fabales; family Fabaceae; genus Vicia; species Vicia faba. The sequence goes on along the minus strand of OX451737.1, from coordinate 1,118,965,478 downwards.
TTTCGACACATCCTCTTCAACAATAAAATTTTTATTATATCCAGAGTATCCATCAAGCATACTCATGTATTCAAAACCAGCGGCAGAATCGACAAACATTTCCGCCACATGCATTGGATATTCATCTTTGGGTGTTGTAGCATTCAAATCTCTAAAATCGATGCACACCCTTAAGGTACCTTTTTTCTTTATAACAGGTACTATGGTTGCAATCCATTTGACATACATGGTCGTTCAGATAAACTTGCATTTCAGCAGTCTTTCGACTTCTGTTTTGATTTTCGACAGAATCTCCGGTGCAAAGCGCCTTGGAGTTTGCTTGACAGGCTTTTTTCCAGGTTTTGTTGGTAATTGTAGTTCCACCAAACTTTTGTCGACACCAGGCATTTCGTCATAATCCCACGCAAAGCAATCTCTGAACTCTTTTAACAATTGGATCATTTCGATCCTGAGTTCTGGATCTATCTTCGCGCTGATATATGTTGGCTTTTTCACAGGACCTTCACCTAGGTTTATTTCTTCTAAGGGGTCTTGTGCTAGCATTCTAACACTGTTCGCCAATTGATCTTTTTCGAAACCTAGAGGTTCATCATCATAGATGGCGTCTAACCTCTGGTTTCATAATTATTTCTCTTCCGAGTCAGGAGGTTCTGGGTCAAAATCCTTCCCAGGGCCTTCTTGGAAAGATACCTGCTCATTGGCTTCAAGAGCCATATATTTGACTTCAGCCTCTAAGGCCGCTATCATTTTACTTTCGGCTACATATGCTGAAATCCTTTGTAGAGCCTGTGATTCAGTCATCATCACCAAACTCACTTCCCCAGCCTGTTGGCCGTATGTCATCAACCCCTCCATAGTCGATGTTTGATAAATCCTCTATATCCCACTAAAAACCATGATCAGAGTGTAGATAAAGAGAGCAAAAAGCATTGGGTGCTGGAGTCAGATCGAATTCAGGAGGGCTGCATGGCCCTATATGAGCCAAGTTCTTGTCGAAGCTATTTTTTACGATGTTGTTAACTTCGCCCAGGTAGTAACTTTGATCAGCCTCGATGTTCTCTACAATACCATCAGGGCGCCATATTGTAACCTTCTGATGCATCAAAGGTGGCACTGCACCTATGCCATGTATCGACTCTCGACCTAAAAGCAGATTATAATTTGGTTTTGCTGAAATTACCATAAACATGGTAGGTCGAAGAATTGAGCCCACCTTGAGATCCAGTTGTATAACTACCATGGTGGTTCCAATAACCCCTTCATAATTTGAGAGAACCATGTTGTGGGGCTTAATATCAGCATCCCCTTTTCCTACTTTCCTCAGCATAGATTGTGGAATTATATTTATGGTCGCCCCACAATCAACCAAGATTTTATTTATGGTCACTTCCCCTATATTTGCTCTGATAAATAGGGCTTGAGATGATTTTTCATCACCTCAGTAGGTGGCTCAAAGAAAGCGTTCTGCTCCTTAACACAGCCATTATTCATCACGTAGTAACACATTGGCCTATGTCTGGCCATTTCTTGTTCGACCATCAAGTCGGTTTCTTCGACTTCGACCCGACGATTATACTCCCTAGGTAACACTGATATTACGTTTACCATAATATCTAAAGTATCGTCGGAGTCGAAATTACCTTCGTCATTCAACCCACATTGTTCTGGCCACACCAGTCTTCTAGCAATTAGTTCCATCTCCAGAGGTTTCCTTTGCTTTCCTTTTTCTTTTCTTGGCACGTTGGTGCTAGATTCTGGGTGAGGCTCTACTGTAACCTCTTTCTCGGCTTTCCACCGTCTTTGAAATCTTCGCCATTGGGAGCGAGACATGGGGTTCTTCCCCTTGTTGTTGCTTGATATGTGAGCCACTTTATTCGTTGTAGTAGTATGGTACTCTTTCCTATAATCCAAAGAAGAGCCCATTGGCACGTCAAACATTCTCCATTTTTCTTCATTGGGCCTTTTTCTGCCCACAGTATTTAGCCAAGTATCCATAGGTACATTAGTTGGAGGCCGAAAAGTTGGTGGCCTCCTCACCTGGTTCATGGGTCCCTTTTGATATCCCCTCCTAGGATCATATCTAACTTCTGGATCCATTTTTAGCTGAGCATTGGTGCCCCATTTTTCCTTCACTTTTCTCACACCTTGTATGTGCTCCGCCGCCTTCTTGTCGAAAATGGAACTGCATCTGGGGCAGAACATCACTTCAGACTTTTTCTTCTGGCATCGATGTAAAAATTCTGCCAGATTCTTGTTTTCTTTTGGAAATGCTGTCTTGTTCACTTCCTCCTGTCGAATGGCCTCCTCCGAAGCCTTGGCCTCAGATACCTCGACCATGTTTACCTCCACGTTGCTCTTGGCAACGAGGTTCAATTTTTGCATCTTGGTTTCCAAGTTTTCTGTCGAACCCTTAGTGGCAGCCAGGAAAGAACTTGTAGTGGTTCTCTTGTTGGAGCTTTCAGCAGCTCCTTTGTTTGAGCTTTCAGTAGCTCTTTTGCTTGAGCCTTCAGTAGCTCCTTTGTTCAGGCCTTTAGTGGCCTTCCTCACCCCTTCGACAATTTTCCTAGATATGTTTCCAGTAAAACTGCCAAATACAGGCTTGTTGATGAAGTCCTCAAACTTCGACCATATAGATGCCAACTGGTTCAGTATAGTGTGCATCCATTTGCAGCGGGTTCGCATCAATTTTCATTGTCGGCTTATCAGCGAACTTGAGCCTTCCTTTTGCGAGTGCTTTTTGAACAAGATCCCTGAAAAGAAAACATTGTGAGGTTTTATGGCCCAGAAAATTGTGATATTTACAAAAACCTCTTTTCTTTCTTTGTTCTAAAGGAGGCATTTTTTCCCCAGGGGGCACTATCATTTGGCCATCTTTGACTAATAAATCAAATATTTCGTCATATTTAGTGATGTCGAAACTATATGTTTTCTTTGGGAATGTGTCACTGTTCCTTTCGGACTCAACAAGATTCTTCCCATTTGAGGGCACTAGCAATTTACAAGAGTATGGAGGCCCTTGTTTTAATTTTTCTAAATCTATTTCGCTTTCTTCGACATCTATAGGATCGCTAGATGTCTCTGGATCGTCATCACCCATTTCGACATAGGCTACTCTTTCTCTTCGATGAGTTTTGGTCGCTTTAGCCTTTTCAGCTTTAAGGCGTTCTACTTGTCGAACTCTATCGGCCAGCTGAGCCATGTCTCTCAAGTATTGGGTATCTAATTTTTTCCTAATGGAATAATCTAGGCCTCCTGCTGCCATTTTGAACAATTCATGTTCAGGCACTTGGGTATAACACCTGACTTTAAGCAGTCAAAACCTATTCAGATACTCATATATTGGCTCAGTGAATCTCCTCCTCACACTAGCCAATTCTTTCAAACTTATTTTGGTTTGTCCCATGTAAAATTGTTCATGGAACAACCTTTCCAATTGATTCTAATTATGGATCGAATTGGCTGGGAGGGTAGTCAACCAAGTAAAAGTGTTTTTTGTTAGAGAACTTGGGAAATATTTAATCCTAAGGTTTTCGTTGTTTGCTATTTCTCTGGCTTCTATCAAATATCTTACCACATGTTCGACAGTAGACTCTGTCGTATCCCCTGAAAATTTGGTAAACTTGGGGACTTTTCCCCTAGGGGGTAAATCTATTTGCAGAATATATTCTGACAATGGAGATTTGAAGTTTGGTCTGTGAAAACCAACGTCCATCCCATTCTATATCATAATTCTTTCGATCATGGAAGTCAGATTATTATCTGTTCCATAATTCTGATGTCGAACTTGCTGTATCAATTCATCAGCGTTTTGGTTCCTATTCACCATAATCACTCCTGGATCGACTTCTCTAGGGATCTGTGGGGGATTTCGAGGTATTTCGACCCTAGGTTGTTCTATTTCTACTCTAGGGATCTGTGGATTTTGATTAATGGTTAAATCTTCTTCCAAGATTACCCCTTGGTTCACTCTTGTTGGTATTCTCTGGGGTTGTCGAATAGTTTGGGGGACCCCAAAGAATTCATCCATGCACATCATTTGCGCTGCCATTTGTTGATTCAATTGGGTAATATTTTGTATTAGGGGGTTCAGCATTATGCTTAGGGTTTGTGCCAACATTTGCACCGTATCATGGCTGCTTTCATCCATCTGTTTCCTTAAAATTGCTGTAGAAGCATTTGTGAGGCTTGGTATTGTATGTGATGGCCCTCCTAAAAGTTGTTTTCTACCCAAATTTACCATACTGGCTCCAGATCCCTGTAATGGTGAAGACGTATTCACCACAGGTTCTGAACCAACAAATGTTAAGATATATTCTCCAACGGTAGTTATAATCGGTGTCCCTGTAGTATTTGGTGGAGGTATTTCTCCATGATTTGGCTCATTAGCCATTCTAATTTTGCTATTTCTCTTCCTAACAGTACACTCGTTGGTGGTTATTCTACCACTTCTTAATAACATGCAACATTGTATACGTGTAAAAGGAAAGCAATAACATAAATGAACAAACAGATGATAAAAATTAACAAGGTCCCACCTGGTATGCCAATTTGTTTACCGTGGTTTTTGGTAAACAACCACTAATCCTCCAAAAAGGAAAAGCCCTTTTGGTTACTCGCGGGATCGATCAGATTGATGCCAGAACACACGTTCGACCGGGATATGGTGTTTGTGGTTTTGGAAAGAAAATAGAGATACAGATAAAATGCAGGAAACGTAAACCTTGAAAAAGAAGATCAAAACAATGTGAAAGATTTGATTAATAAACGGTGGTGTTTCTAACGTACATTCTCAGTTATTCTTTCACGTATAGCAGGTACTTGAATAATGTTGAGTGACTAGTACAATAGGTTGAACACCCGGAAAATCTACACAAACTTCCTATATTTATACTAAAATTATGTAACTTTCGAGGGGTTTCCTTATTCTTGGATGAAGACAAGTGTCCTCTTCATGCCCCTCAACCTCTATCTTCCTGCCACGCCGCTTTCCCTTAACTGCTGGGAGAACTGCATTTCCCTCCAATCTTCAAATTCAAATATCCTTCGCCTTTGATGCTGACACGAGGGTTATTCTTCTAGTCGAAGGTCACAAGACCTTTTTAGTCAAATGCTTGATGTCAATATCTGGTCGAAGACCAATTCGTAGCTCAGATATTTCTCTAAGTTTTTCCATTCGTCGAAGCATTTTCCATCTTGGCTTTATTTGCTCTATTTTTGGCCCATAAGGCCAATTTATTGTACGTGTCAAATTCAAGAGCCAACTCGGGTATACTAGGATGGTGACTTGGTAATAAAGTGCATGATTCTACCACAAGGTGATCCCAGGGGAAAATGTACTCCCACCTACGAAAGGCCATTTGTTGTAAAAAAAGTATTCTCAGATGGTGCTATGATGTTGACCACTATGGATGGCGAAGATTTCCCGCACCCTGTGAACGCGGACATAGTCAAAAAATACTACACATAAGAATGACCTGCTAGGATGACATACCTAGCCAAAAATAATAGCACCCCGGTGAACCAAAAAAGTTCGGGCAAAAATTAGGGATATATACAAAAGATTGTACACCTGGAAAGTCGAAAACCTAAAAGGGAGGCTTGGGCAAAAAGGGTATCCTGGTGGACCGAAAACTTGAAAGAGAGGTTGTGATCGGTGGAAATTGAACTGACTGTTTTAAAGCTGGTTCGCGAAATGTCGCGGTAAGCAAGAGTCGCCACCGTCTTTTATGTTCTCCAACATGGAAAGGACAAAAGCACAGCAAAATTCCTTTTCAAGATGTTTCTCGGTTCGGGAGGTAGATTTATAGAAAGGGAAGGTGTTAGCACCCTTTCTATCAGTGGTTATCCACGGGCTCTTAGGTACTTGCTCACTATGTTTTCAAAAAATGTTTGCTTTTCTTGTGTTTGTGGGTTTTGAAAAAAGTTTGTTTTGAAAAACTTCTAGGTAACTCTTGTATCTGTCCTCAAGAGTGTATGAAGTATTTGTTTGAAAATTTTTTGAAAGTGTGAGTGCGAAAAGTTGTTTTTGTTTTTTGAAAGAGCAAGTATCCAGGAGAAATCTACCTACTCTAAGGAATTAGGCTGTGTAAGAGTCCCTTAGACAGTACTATCCCACTATTGAGAAGTAGGTAGCACCGTCGTTGGAGTTATTTGGGTCAATTCGATTATAGGGACAATGTGTGGTCACCAAAGCAATAGTAGGACGCCTTAGCGGCAACCCTAATGTCCTAGATCCTTTTTATCCGAGGCAACCGTTTCGAGGTGACTAGATCTTTAGACAGGAGGGCAACCTCTAAAACACCCTATACTTGACGACCACCTCGAGGCAACCAAGTGAGGCGTACCCTAGGAGTGGCATGTGCGTGTGTATTGTTTCATGTTAATTGTCTTTGCACATTTATATGGTGAGCTACGAGTTGGTTTTATTTTCAAGAAAGTCTTGCATGCATAATTAACAGTTAATAATCGTGCGGAAAATAAATTGCGGAAAATTGAATCTACGCTATTACAAGGCGTCGGGTATTTACATCGCCAAAAACATAACCCTTGACAATAAATTGCGGAAAGTAAAGAAAGCGATAAAATCCTAATTATCTATTACATTCTCGGAGCAGATACATAAATATAATCAAAATAGGAATATGCGCGCGAAAGAATTGAATCGGGACGTCCTTAGGGTTTTGACCCTTTTTGAGAAAAGAATGGAATTTTGTCATTTTTGCAATTAATTCAAATTAAACCTAATTTACTAATTAATTAATTAAAAGAAAAAAAGTATTTTTTTGTTTTTTAGTTTTTTAATGAAAATAAAAATAAAAGAAATCAAAAGTTATCAAAAGAAAAACCCTAATTCTACTCTATTTTATTTATTGTGAAAAATAGTCAAAATTAATCTAATTAAATTAAATCAATTTGGTTAGTATTTATTTACAAAATAATAATTGAAATTAATAATTAATAATAATAAAAAATATTTACATTTTAATGGTCTAAATTTATTATGAAAATTAATTAATTAGTGATTTAAATAATAATAATGATAATTAAATAACAAGAATAAAACTTAAAATGTAAAAGAAAAAGGAATAGAGAAACCAGGGGTGCTGGGCTAGCATTGGGGGTGTGCTTGGAAATCTGAGGCCCATTAATCAGCAAGCCTTTTTGACTTTTGTAATTGGATGCATGTGCATTGACCAGGAGTGTGATGGTCACTCATCCTTTGGCCACTGGATTGATGCTTGAAGACACTTGGCGTCTGGATGAGTAAGGTGTATGATGAACAACGCTCAGTAGCCTGCATGCAAGTATGTGAAGAAAAATAACATAATGCGTTTTGGGTGGACCTGGGGATCGAACCCAGGTCCCAATGGTTAACGTCCACCTCACTAGCCACTCAGCCACTTGCTTGCGTTTGTTAATAAGATAAGCATTAAATATAATATATCAAAACAATCGCATGTGCTGGAAAAAAACCAAATCGCGCGCGTATATTTGAATTAACCAATAGCCTGCCACCAGCTCATCGTCTTCTTCATTTACCTGAAAAAAGATAAAGAGATAGCGGGTGTTTTTAACCCCCACAAAATAGGATGACAAATAATAGCGATTAGGTCTGTATGCAATATAAATTGTTCGCGAGGGTAGGGTTAAACTCGTCTGGACGCAGCGATCTCAACCATAGGCATTATGAAGCTTAATTTTTCTCATACTGAAAAGCCCCAATTTGGAAGCTTGGAAAACCTAGAATTCGTCAATGGTGATTTCTGTGTCAGGGCGTTTTAATGCAATTAAAATATACCAAAAGCTTCCTGTGGATTCAAGCAACACAAAACAACCAACAAATCATGTTAAATGTGCATGGAATATGAGTTTCAATTATCAAAATAGCAAGCGAACCGTGAATCTGTTGGAGGCGATTTCTTAAGCTTTAGCGTGTGATTTTGATCCCTACACGTTCCTGGGGACCTCAGCAATGTATTAGAATCAAGAAAATGCTTTGAATCACGTTGGAATGTGGAATTCAATTTTGAGTTTTCTTTGATTTTTTTGGAATTGGTTATGGCTTTTTGCAGCAGCTTTTCACGTATGAGGCATTAGGGTTAGGTTCTGTATATATAATGGACTGAATTTAGGTTACAATCTTGGTCAAAGATCCATGGCATAATGATTTGTATATTTGATTGAAAATCAAATATTTTCCAATCTTTTGATTGACAAAACTTGCTAATTTGGGAGATTTTGGTCCCCTTGATGTGCACACGAAATCTCCAGCATATGTTGACCACTTTTGCTTCACAAAAAGATTTAGAAATCATATCTTGGTATTTTCCTACAATTAAATGAATTAAATGAATTAATATTGATTAAAAATTCAATTAATTAATAAAAAATAAGAAAATAATTCAATTTAAGCTCAATGGGTCGTGCATAGGCCTTAGACAGAGTTTCAAGAAGGAATTTGAGGCCCATTAGCAAAAATGATGTGTTTTGAGCAAAGTTGACTTTTGCAAATTCACAAAAATTTCCCAACTTCTCCAATGCATATCTTGCTCAATTTTGATCCTATGAACATGTTCTTGGACATTTTGGAAAGTTCTTGAAGTCCTCTAACCAATTCCTTTGATCCCATGTCATTTGGATTTACCAATCTCAAGTTATGGTCTTTGACTTAAAATGCATTTTTGTTGACTTTTGAATTTGACCTATAATGTAGAAATTGATAACTTTTTGTGAGAGCATTTCTTGGACTTGGAATATGAAGATGAGTTGTAGGAAATGTCATCCCCTTCAAAATGAGCATTGGATGGGATTTTTCTGATGAACCATGAAAAAGTTATGCCTTGGTCAAGATACAGTTGACTTTTCTACTATCCAAAAATAGCAACTTTTGCATCTTTGATGATTTTTGATCCATCCTTGTGGAATCATGATCAAGACTTGATCAAATGATGATTGTGCGCTCAAAATAAGATGTTGACCAAATTTTTTGACTTTTGGCTGCAAAATGACCATTTTGCCCCTATAGTTGATTGTGAACCAAATGGAGCTTTTGACTGTGCAATTTGATGCTGTGAGTCTTGAGACTTGATATGTAGATGCTTGACAATGTGTATAGGCCTATGGGACTTGATTGAACCATTGAAAACCCCAAATTCTTTGAGAGAACCAAAACCCTAATTTTGACTGGCTTAAGAGGCAGTTGGATTGTGCAACCCTTGAGAAATCTTGAACCATTTGAAGATGATTCTTGATAAACTTGAAGAACATGGGAGGGAAAATTTTGGGGTACAACAGTTGCCCCTGTTCAATCTTCTTAAACCTGAGGATGTAGATTGGCTTGCGTGCCTTTCGTGATCCGAAGGTGGAAGATGATTGAACACTAGAGTGCCCAGAAATTTTCACTCACATAGTATAGTATCAGTAATGTGATGTCAGGAATGGGCTTATAGATGCCATTTGGAGATGTGACAGAATCTTGTCTGGAATGGGCTTACAGATGCCATTTGGAAAGGTGTGTCGATCGCGTAAGAGATTCCTTAGCGAGAACTTGCATACCTGAGAAAGAAAGATAATTTCCTGGCCTGTTACAGGTGTTAATCTTCAAACTCTTCATGCAGATATGCCCTGGCTAGATACATGTATCGGATCTACAATCAATCGCTCACAGATATGCCCTGGCTAGATACAAGTATCGAATCTGGAACTTCAAACTCTTCATGCAGATATGCCCTGGCTAGATACAGGTATCGAATCTACAATCAATCGCTCACAGATATGCCCTGACTAGATACAAGTATCGAATCTGGAACTTCAAAAGGTTGATGGGTTATCTCTACAGACAAGTTAAAAAATCCTTAGGAATTGACTTAACTGAACCAGAGGAGGTTTTGTCTTCTTTGACGAGTTGTCTCTTTTAATGAGTTGTCTTCATGGACGGGTTGTCTTGATTGACAGGTTGTCTTCAACGACGGGTTGTCTACAATGACAGGTTGTCTTTAGTGACGGGTTGTCTTTGATGACGGGTTGTCTTTAACGACGGGTGTCTATAATGACGGGTGTCTATAATGACGAGTGTCTATATTGACGGGTGTCTATAATTACGGGTGTCTATAATGACGGGTGTCTATAATGACGGGTGTCTATAATGACGGGTGTCTATATTGACGGGTGTCTATAATGACGGGTGTCTATATTGACGGGTGTCTATAATGACGGGTGTCTATAATGACGGGTTTCTATAATGACGAGTGTCTATAATGACGGGTGACTATAATGACGGGTGTCTATAATGACGGGTGTCTATAATGATGGGTGTCTATAATGACGGGTGTCTATAATGACGGGTGTCTATAATGACGGGTGTCTATAATGACGGGTATTTAGGAATTAATTTAACTGAATTTGTCTTCTTTGACTGGATTTGTCTTCTTTGACTGGATTTGTCTTCTTTGACTGGATTGGTCTCTTTTAACTGTATTTGTCTACTTTGACATAGCTGATCATTTAACTGTATCCTTCCTGAAAGGTAAAGGTTAGTCGTATGCAATGCCTGATATTGACCAAGCAATGATGTTCTCAATATAAATGAGATTGTATGATATGATGCATATATGCATGTATCATGATGTATGACAATGTGATGTTTATGAATGTATTTTCATCTGGGAAAATAAATCCTTGACGAATGCCGGGAATTTGAGTCCTGGGTTGAGGTTGAAGAGTAGAGTTCTTCATTTCCGCTGGGGATAATGATTGCAAGAATAAACCGGTAGGAGAAGATGACTCCGTTGGGGAATAAACCTGATGGAGAGATTACTCTGCGGGGAAATACTCTGTGGGGAAGAGATGCTTCGCTGAGATTTTAATGAGAACTCCGCTGGGGATTCCATTGATAAGTTATGTTGGGGAAATTGATGAACTCCGCTGGGGAACAGGAAGAAATTCGCCGAGGACGATCTTTCCGTGGTAACTAGCTGAGGATAACCCAGTTATAAGCTCTGGTGGGGAATAACCTTTGAACATGGTCGGGGAGAGATATTTGCACTCTGCAGGGGACCAGCTTCCAGATCTACTGGGGAGAAGCTTCCAGACTCTACTGGGGATAAGCTTTCAGAATCTACTGAGGATAAGCTTCCAGAATCTACTGGGGAGATTGATTCAAATCTCCTGGGGAAACTTCTTTGGACTGCACTGGGGAATGGTTCCACTGGATGTCTGGTATTCCATCGGGGAACAATCTTATATTTCCGTCGAGGAATATTAAGACTGCCGGGGACGCTTGCTTAGGAACATCTGTATACTCCACTGGGGAATATTGAGATCTTCTGGGGATACCCAACTTCCTTAGGGCTGACAGTGGCCCAACTCTGCTCGGGGGAGAGTATTGCTGACTTGCTAGGGATACTGTGCATTGTTAGGGCTGACGGGAGACCAACTCTGCTTGGGAGAGCATTGCTGAGTCTTGTCTTACTCTACAGGGAGTGAAGGTATCTTGGTCGTGTTCTTCAGCTGAACTTACCTTGGTACCTCGGCGGACAGAGTGACTAGATCGCTCAGACAATTCCTTATTGCCCCAGCTTCTGCGGGAGAAGAAGGTACCTGTGGGGAGCTTGATAACTGCCGATTTACAAATCTTCTTCTGGTAGGCAAGTGACGAGATGACAGGACATAGTCATACGCTTTTGATCCCTAATTTTTGCCTGGACCGCCCTTTCGGGTTTTCAGTCCATCGGGATACCCATTTTTGCCCAAGCCGCCTTTTCAGGTTTTTGACTTGTCGGGTGTACAGATTTTTCATTTTCATCCCTTATTTTGGCCCGAAACTTTTTGGTTCGCCGGGAAGCCCTTGTTTTTGCCTAGGTGTGTCAACCTAGCGGTTCTTTAATTATGCGTAGTATTTTTTCGACTATGTCCACGCTCTCAGGATGTAGGGAGTTGTCACTGTCAGTAGCGTTGTGTTGCCATACTACCAGAAGATCTTCGTTTGATCGTGCAAGATTCGTTGCTGGAATTCCTGTTCAATGCCCCAAGTGACTCCGATGGAGATTTGTCCCTGGCTGTTTGGCATTTGAGAGATTCTCTGAATCTTGACTTAACTGCCCCAGATGATGGACAATGATCATGTCTTCCCCTTGGTTGGAAGTGCTTTTGTTCACTGGATATTCATCGTGTGAATTTCTCTGTTGTTGAACAAATAGTCATATGCAAACAATGTTATATTAAAAATGCAAAGCTTATGTCTGTCTTGAAGTTTTTTGAAAATGCAGTTTTCAATAAAACAAATGAATTTTTGCAAAATGTGATGTGAACTCAGTATTTACCGTAGGCCTTAAGGAGTCAGGATACCTTTTGTAACAGTATGCTTTCGAACTAACCCATGCTTCAGCTAGGACTTTTAAGGGTTATAACGTGGCCTTGTTCACGGTTTAAGAAACAAAGGATAAAGGCTCAAAATTTATTTGTACCCACCCGTTCTTCGTGATGTTCTTTGATCCTAAACTCAGCTAATCGTGCGTTAGACCTTGTTTGAGTCTTTGCTCTGATATACCAGTGATGGTTCAGATACTGACAGTTTATTTTGAATAGGCAGTCATTTCTCTTTGTTGAGGGTTTATAGGACCTCTTTCTTTTTGATTTCATTATCCATGTTTTTTGCCTGAACTATTTCTTTTGTGATTACAGTCAGCGGGATGCCCCAGTTTTGTAAGTCTCCTTCATAGGTTTTGACTTATTAGGCTTTTTTTGTGAAAGATAACGACTTCCTGTCTTGACGATTATATGGAACCATCACTGTTTTTTGTTTTGGAAGGACTCCTTTGATACCATTTATTGCGCATTTGGATCAACTGAGAAAACTACCCTGCCCCAGGTTATGATTAAGGGTTTTAATTTTCGAAAAGAAAAAATCCAACTTCTTTGGCTCAAAGGGGTTGACTAGGGATTATCTTCCTTATAACTCCACTGTTTAGGATTTGAAACAATGCATGTACTTCATCAGCAGGGTTTGTCCAAAAGCATACTGTAAAGATCGTGGTATCGTTTTCGTCATCCTCCCTCAAGAGGCTTAGAATTTTAAATCGAGAGTTGAACATCACAAGAAATGAAAGCAATTTGAAATATAGTGAATACGAAATAATTACTTCAAAACAGACATGTGTAATGCATTAATGAAATAACAACGTTTGACATGAATAAAATGTTTGAACAATCAAAGAAAAATACAACTTGAACATTCAAATGAACAAAAGTTTTTTTCAATCCTAGCCATGTTTCGGCAAGGGAGCAGTGATCACATTGGGAGTCTCGGGCGCTTCGAACTCGACCTCCTTTGCATCGATTAGGTCCTGAACCTTGTTCCTCAAAGTCCAACAATCATCTGTAGCATGCCCCGGGCTGTCAGAGTGATAAGCGCAGCGGGCGTTGGGGTTATACCTTGAAGGTGTCTTGTTGGGATTCTTAGGAGGGTCCCCTAGAGTTACCAAATTGGTCTCCAGCAACTGTGGCAATATCTGGGACAAGGTCATGCCGAGGGGAGTGAATTGCCTTTTAGGTCTCTCTTCCCTTTGTTGGTTGCGATGTTGAGGAGCACTGGCCAGTTTTGAAATAACTACCGCGTTGACATCTTGGCGGTGTTCGGACCTATTCTGCCCTCTTGAACCATAGACAACACTAGATTCTTTCTTGGATGGTTTCTTCTCAGTGTTCGAGGAGTCACCCTTTTGTATCTTCCCAGACTTGATACCAGCTTCTATCCTCTCACCAGTCAAGATCAGATCTGTAAACCCAGCAGAAGAATTCCCAATCAGATGGTTGAAGAACGGACCCGACAGGGTCCCCAAGAACATATCAACGAGCTCACGGTCGGTCAGAGGTGGTAGCACCCTTCCAGCAAGGTCTCTTCACTTTTGCGCATATTCCTTGAATCCTTCACCCGTCCCAAGTGACATACCCTGGAGTTGGGTACGCGTAGGAGCGAGGTCGGAATTATACTGATACTTCTTATAAAACGCAGTAGCAAAGTCCTCCCAGTTACGAATGCTGGCTCCATCTAGTTGATAGAACCATTCGAGTTGAGTCCCTGAAAGACTATCCTGGAAGAAATGGATCCATAAATTCTTGTCAGCAGTGTAAGTTTGAATCTTCCTTACATAAGAATGGAGGTGCAACTTAGGACAGGAAGCTCCGTCATACTTTGCAAAGGCAGGTGCCTTGAACTTAGGTGGGATCACCACCCCAGAAGATAAACCTAGATCTCCAAAATCCAACCCGGGCACATGTTGGATCTCCATAGCACTTAGACGGTCCTCTAGCTGTTTGTACCTATCCTCAGCAGGAGGGTACTGCTCATCATTATAATTTGTCTCGTTGTCGGAGACCACAAGACTAGGAACCCTTCCCCCTTGGGGACTATCCTTCCCTACAGAGGAAGCAGTCTGATCAGCCTCATTATGCAGTGCATTCCCAAATCTTCGTCCAATGTTAAACAACACAGACCTCTTCTTCTTCTTCTTCTTCTTCTGAATCAGAGCCTTCAACTCCTGTTGACCCTGGGCTAGGCTCATTTCCAACTCTTGAAACTGGGCGTTCTGTGCCTGGAGGGCCTTGATAGCTTGTTCAGTAGTAGGTTCAGAATTCATGATGATTGTTGAAATAAACAGCGAAGAAGAATAAGTGACCTGTAAAAAGAGTACCTGTGATGCATATGATGAATGGAATGCGTATGATTTATGTTTTCAAAGACAATCGGGATTCAACTTTGTAGACAAAAAGGAAACACACTTTATTAGATTCAAACTTTAAATTGTTCCAGAAATTGCCCTTAGGCGTTACAAGAATGAAAATACTGAAAAGGAAATAAAAGCTATAAAAGAAACATCCAAAGCCCATCAGTGTTCCCATGGCCTCCTCTTCTCAGTACGGATATAGTCATTCATGATCCGCTCGTTCTCCAATTGCTTCGTCAGCTTCTGGATCTTCTGTTTTTGTTCATTGAACCTTTCCCGATAAGAATCTCGTTCTTCCTGTAGTTGCGCCCAAGACCTCTTTAGTGTATCAACATCAGTGGGTATCTGAGGAGGGAGAACAGTTGGAGGAACCCCGTCTCTGTCAGGAAATTCAAGAATGATAGGTCTGACGGCTTCGTATGGCATACCTAACTTCTGAGCACGGATGCGGACCCATCTGTAGTAGGATTCCATAAGCAGAGAAGTCTTCGGTCCCAACTCATGTGGGTCAGCTTTGTGAATTTTGTCCCAAGCCCTAATGAATCTACGACGCAGCTCGTCACTGTCTACCTGAAACTCAAAACTGATGTGAGGAACCAACATCTCATGAGGTCCTGCTCTTCCGGCCCTTCCAAACTGACGGAGAGCTAAACATGGATTATAAGAGATTCCCCCCTGAGTACCGATAAAAGGAACATTAGGATATTCTCCACAACGATCAATAACAGCCACCTCATCTAAACCTCTGAGAGTCCAAATGATGTCATTATCAGTGAGAGACATTAACCTATGAGCCCAGCCACTTCCTTCTTTGTTCTTCAGCACGGACTTAGGGAGGTGCAAAATAAACCACCTCACTAACAAAGGAGCACAACACCACAAAGTTCCTCGTCTTCGGGCAGTACGAGCATAAAGCTGTTGCAAGATGTCACCCAAGAGAGTGGGCACAGGGTTCTGAGACATGAAGATCCTTATGGCGTTGACATTAACAAAGGTATCAGGATTTGGAAACAATACTAGACCATAGATTAAGAGAGCCATAATGTCTTCGTACGCCCTGAAGTCTAAGTCATTCCAGAAACTGTTAGCTTTACCAATCAGAAACTTAGCCAAAAAGCCCTTAACTCCACTTCTAGTCACCCAGTTATCCATTACTTCTTTGTTGGTCAAAGGAAGGGCTGTAGCAATCTCCTCAAGCCTAAGAGTCTTTTCCCAACCAGTGAATGGAGTCTGTTCCAAAACAGGGATACCAAGCAAATCAGAGAATTCTTCCAGGGTAGGGACCATCTGGAAGTCTTGAAAGGTGAAGAATGGTATAGAGGATCATAAAACTGGGTGAGGACGCTTGTGATCGGTGGATCTGGAACTGACTGTTTAAAGCTGGTTCGCGAAATGTCGCGGTAAGCAAGAGTCGCCACCGTCTTTTATTTTCTCCAAAGGGAAAGGACAAAAGCACAGAAAAATTCCTTATAGAGATTGCTCTCGGTTCGGGAGGTAGGTTATAGAAAGGGAAGGTGCTAGCACCCTTTCTATCCATGGTTATCCATGGGCTCTTAGATACTTGCTCATTGTGTTTTCAAAAATGGTTTGTTTGCTTTTCATATGTGGGTTTTAAAAAGTTTCTTTGAAAATTTCAGTTCAACTCTTGTATCGGTCCTCAAGAGTGTTTGAAAAATTGCTTTTGAAAGCTTTTTGAAAGGTGTCGGTGTGAAAAGAAGTTTTTGATTTGTTTTTGAAATTAGAGCAAGTATCTACAAGTCATCTACCTACCCTAAGGAATTCGTCTGTGTAAATGTCCTTAAGGTAGTGCCATCCCACCATTGAGGGGTAGGTAGCACCACCGTTGGAGGTGTTCGGGTCAATTCGAAGGTTCGGGACATGGTGATCACCGGAGCAATAGGAAGACACCTTAGAATCTACCCTCATGCCAGGTTCTCGGATCATGAGGACTTACTAAAACATCCTCTACTCGACGATCACCTTTCGAGGGGCAAGGCAACAGTGAGACGTACCCTAGGGGTGGTGTGTAATTTGTGTGTCGTTTTCAGATATTTTTGTCTTGTTCATGTAATTGGTGATCTACGCGTTGCTTTTATTTTAACATTCATTCTTGCATGCAAATTTATTAACAGTTAAAAAAGTGCGGAATTTAAAAGTTCTACGCTATTACAAAGGCGCGGGTCCACATCGCCAAATTTAATCCAGGACCCGATTTGAAAATAAAATAAAGTGCGAGAAATATAAATGTCTAATTTACATGGCTTTGGGAGAATTACATGAATATTATACAAAGAGGAATAAAAATGCGAAGAGAATTAAAATTGGGAATGCGAGGGCGTTGGACCCTTTTAAAGAAATTGAATTAAAATTAACAAATTAATTAAGTTAAAGTAAAAAGAAATTATTTTTGACTTTTTCGTATTTATTGATTTTAATGAGAGAATTAAATGAAATTAAAAAAAAATTAATTAACCTTAATTCTAACTATTTTTATTTATTAAGAAATATGTTAAAGTTGAACCTAAGATTAATCTAATTATTTACATACGATTTTATTTACAAAAAAAAATAATTAATATTTAATATGGTGAAAAAAGAAAAAAAAGAGATAAAAATATAAAAGTATTTAAAACCCTAATTCTAAAGATTTTTAAGTTTATTAAGAAAATGTTAAAATTAATCCTAGAATTTAAAAACTAAATTAATTGATAACATTTATTTACAAAATAACATTTAAATAAAATATATTTTATTTTGTGACTTTCTGATTTTTTTATATTTTTTATGTTTTGTGAAAATAATTTGGAGAATTAAATCAAAACTAAATTAAACAAATAAAAATAGAAAAAATAAAAAAAGAGTGAAAGAAAGCAAACAATGGGGGGTTTGTTGTCCCAACTTGGAGGTATGCTGGTAGCAATCAGGCCCATTTGTGGAAGGCCTCTTTTGACTTTTCCTGGAAGCGTGTGGATTCGTTGACTGAATCCCATGGTGTCCTTCAAACCATGACCTTTGGATTAGGATCATTGGGCGCGTGGCAAGCTTGGACTATGGGTGTATAATGAACCCTTGGAGTATGCGCTGCATAGGAAGATGGAAAAGAAAATAATATGAGAAAGGGAGGGGACCTGGGAATCGAACCCAGGTCCCGTTGCTTACCAAATCATGTGCCTGCCAACTGAGCTGTTAATGCGCTTTGTTTATAATATAACCAATAATCAATATAACGTAAAACAATGGTTAGTGGGATATTTTCGCGCGAAATTCAAACGCATCACTCGTTGGCCTACACATCACCATCTTCTCCAATTGTTTGCTGTACCTGAAACAAAAACAAATTCAATAGCGGGGGTTTTAAACCCCCACTAAATAGCAAGCATAAAAATAGCGATTAGGAATTAACAAAATATAAAAACAGCGCGAGGGATGTTTTGGACTCCTTGGAACGTCACGATTTTAATGGTACAAGTCTCGTGGACTGATTTTACCCCATGCCAGAATCCCCAATTCAAGGTTTCTGAAAACCTAGAAAGCTCCAATGGTGGATTCTTCTATAATGCACGAAAACTCAATTGAAGGGCATGGTTAGATTCAGAATGGTTCAATTAGTATAAATCAACAAAGAAAATGCAATGAGAATGCTTAAAAATTGAAACACGAATATGCATCAAGTGTGAGAAATTTTGAGTTCTATGTACCAACTCTTGATGCTATGGGCGTGGAAAAATATCCAGCCAGGTTCAGTAATGCCTTAGGAAGCTTTTGGGATCAATATTTTCCTTTGAATCGTCCTCCAAGGCAGTTTTCAGTTTTTTGATTTTTTTGATAAAAATGCAAACTTGGTTCTTCAGATGGGGCGCAGCTTTCAGGTCCTTTGCATTAGGTCTAGTTTCTTGCTTATGTATGTGATGGATTAGGGTTAAATCTTGAGTCAAAAGATCAATGCAATCATGAATCAAATATTGGATTTAATGGCATATTTTTTCAATCTTTTTCCATGTGTTTTGATACCAATCATGTCCAAATCACCTTGATTCTTTCCATATTAGATAGTGCACGAAATCTTGAAGGTATTCCATGCACAAAAAGATTTGAAAAGCATGGATGAGTATTTTTCCATATTTTATTTTATTAAATGAATTAATAGTAATTAAAAATTCAAATAAATAAATAAAAATGATGAATAAATCCCCTTTTGGCCAAATGGTCGTGCATATGCTTTGGATGATGAATCTTGGAAGAAAATGTGGCCTATTAGCAAATTTAAGGCATTTGAAGTAAAGTTGACTTTTCAAAATTCCCAAAAATTTCCCAACTTCCACAAGGCATATCTTGCCCAATTGTTAAGCTTTGATCATGTTATTAGACATTTTGGAAAGGTCTTGAAGTCCTATAACCAATTCCTTTGGTCCCATGTCAATTTGATTTACCAATCTCAAGTTATGGCCTTTGACTTAATGTCCTTTTTTGTTGACTTTTGAAAATGACCTATAATGTTGAAATTGATAACTTTTTGTGAGAGCATTTCTTGGACTTGAAGTGTGAAGAGGAGTTGTAGGAAATGTCTTTCTCTTCAAAATGAGCTTTGGAGGGAATTTTTCTGATAAACCATGTGGAAGTTATGCCTTGGTCAATTTACAGTTGACTTTTTCAACTGTCCAAATATGGAAACTTTTGCATTTTGAGACTTTTTGAGCCATGCCTTGAAAATCATGATCAAAAATTGATCAAATGATGTTTATGGCTTCAAAATGAGATGTTGACCAAAAATTTGAACTTTTGACTGTCAAATGACCATTTTGCCCCTGCAGTTGACTGTAGGGCAATTAGGGTTTTTGACTGTGCAATTTTGTGTTGTAAGTCTTGAAACTTGGCATGAAGATGCTTGACCATGTTTGTAGGCATGTGGGACTTGATTGGACCCTTGAAAACTTCAATTTCTTTGTCATAACCAAAACCCTAATTTTGACTGTTAGGAGGCCCTTGAACTGTGCAACCCTTGGGGAGATTTTGAAGCATGCTCTTTGCAATTCTTGAAGAATATGGGAGGGCAAATTTTGGGGTACAACAGTTTCCCCTGTTCAATCTTCTTAGACCTGAGGATGCAGATTGGCTGACGTGCCTTTCGTAATCCGAAGGTGGAAGATGATTGAACACTAGAGTGCCCATAAATTTGCGCTCACATAGTAGTGTGATGGTGGGAATGGGCTTATAGATGCCATTTGGAGATTGGTGGATAGGATGATGGGCTTATAGATGCCATCTGGGCGTCGATCGCGTAAGAGATTCCTTAGCGAGAACTTGCGTACCTGCAAAAGAAAATGATTACCTGACCTGTTACAGGAGCTGGTCTTCAAATTCTTTGTATAGATGTGTCCTGACTGGTTACAGGAGCTGGATTTGGAGCTTCAAAGGTGATGAACGAACCAGGGATGGTTACTACCTCAACGGGATGGTGAGAGAACCTTGAACGATTACTACCTCAACAGGAATGCTGAGAGAATCTGGGGGCGATTACTACCTCAACAGTAACGCTGGGAGAATCTTGGGCGACTTCAACCTCAACAGTAACGCTGAGAGAATCTTGGATGTCTTCTGCTGAGTCTTTATTAGGAAAATCTGTTAGGGATCGATTTAACTAGACTAGAGAAGGCCTTTGACTGGATAAGAAACAGGAAAATCTTAGGGTCGATTTAACTGAACCGGTCTAGGTCTTGAAATCTTCAACTGGATAAGAAACAGGGAGATCTTAGGGTCGATCTGACTGAACCAGAGAAGGCCTTTGACAGGATAAGCATCAGGAAAATCTTAGGGTCGATTTAACTGAACCAGACAAGGTCTTGAAATCTTCAACTGGATAAGAATCAGGGAGATCTTAGGGTCGATCTGCCTGAACCAGAGAAGGCCTTTGACAGGATAAGCATCAGGAAAATCTTAGGGTCGATTTAACTGAACCGGTCTAGGTCTTAAAATCTTCAACTGGATAAGAATCAGGGAGATCTTAGGGTCGATCTGACTGAACCAGAGAAGGCCTTTGACTGGATAAGAATCAGAGAAATCTTAGGGCCGATTTAACTGAACCGGTCTAGGTCTTGAAATGTAGCTGAGAACTTAACTGGATCTTTCCTGAAAAGTAAAGGTCAGTTACATGCAATGCATGATGTGGATCAAGCAATGATGTTCTCAACATAAATGAGATTGTAAGATATGATGCGTATATGCATGCTATAATGTATGAAAATGTGATGTTTATGAATGTATCTTTTCGTCTTAGGAAAATAAATCCTTGACGGGTGCCGGGAAGTCACTCCTGGGCTGATGTTGAAGAATAGATTTTGCTTCCGTTGGGGATGATAGTTGCAAGAATACCGGTAGGAGAAGATAACTCTGTCGGGGAATAAACTTGGCGAATGGAATATTCTGTGGGGAAAAAAGTACTCTAGTGATCTTGCTGGGGAGCAATACTCTGTGGGGAGAGAGGTACTCTGCTGAAATGTTGATGGTAACTTCGCTGGGGATACCGTCGATATGTTGGAAGTGTTAGTAGACTTCGCTGGGGATACAAAGACTGTACCGAGGACGATCTTTCCGTGGCTTTTGGCTGAGGATAACCCAGTTATATCCTGGTAGGGAAACAACTCTTTGAATAAAGTCGGGCGACGCGTTCGTGCTCTACGGGGATAAGCTTCCAGAATCTACTGGGGATAAGCTTTCTGCTTGGGGAGATGGATTCCAACTTTTCCTGGGGAAACTGGATTGGACTCTCCTGGGGAAGTTTTGAACTGTATCGGGGAAGTGACTCCACTGAATGTTTGATATACCGCCGGGGAACAATCTTTAGACCAAGATTGCCGGGGATGCTTGTTAAGAATGCATATATACTGCTGGGGAATGTTGAGATCTGCGGGAGGATACCCAACTTCCTTAAGTTTGACTGTAACTTTGCTCGGGGAGAGTGTACTGACTTGCTGGCTCACTCTCTGGGGAATTAAGATATCTGGTTATGTTCTTCAGCTGAAATCACCTTGGTACCTTGGGTGGACGGAACAATTAGATCACTTTTAGACAACTCTTTATTGCCCCTGTTTCTAATGTTACCTGTAATTAATCCTTTGTTTCGTATGCAAGTATTCATGAGTTAGCAAATTATTGTCAATGCATATATCACAAATTGAACCTTGGACGTTCTTCGCAAAACAAAACAGAAAAGGAAAAAACAATTGGCAATTTTAAGCTGAAAAGTGATTTTTTTATTGATTTTTTTTTTAATTTGCCGGTAAATAGGCGTTTATGTACAAGAGGCTGATGTCCTAGTAAGAGAACGCCGCCGAACAAAAGAGTTTATACAAATTTGTACAAGAGAAAATAAAACAGCTGTGTAAAATGAATGATCCCACTAGGTTTCAACTCTGCTATTGCCTTTATATCTCCGAGCGTCTCATCACTTGATGACCTTAGTTGAAGATGAAGCTGACTGATCGATGCCGTCTGCACTTGATGTAGATACCGTATTCTGGATGCAGAGTGATCCAATGAGACATAGTATTGCGCTTTATCCCTAACTTTTGCCTGGACCGCCCTTTCGGGTTTTCAGTCCACCGGGATACCCATTTTTGCCCAAGCCGCCTTTTCAGGTTTTCGACTTGCCGGGTGTACAGATTTTTTTCATTTCATCCCTTCATTTTGCCCGAACCCTTTTGGTTCGCCGGGAAGCCCTAATTTTTGCCTAGGTATGTCAACCTAGTGGGTCTTTTTCATGCGTAATATCTTTTTACTATGTCTGCATTGGCGGGATGAGGAAGGTCGTCACCATCCATGTTGATTAGAATCATGGCTCCTCCTGAGAACACATGTTTAACCACAAATGGCCCTTCATACGTAGGGGTCCATTTGCCCCTTGGATCACTCTGAGGAAGGATGATTCGCTTGATTACCAGATCCCCAACTTGATACTCTTGTGGTCTGACCTTTTTGTTAAATGCCCTGATCATCCGTTTCTGATACGTCTGACCATGACAGATAGCAGCAAGTCTTTTTTCATCAATAAGGTTTAGCTGATCAAGTCGTGTCTGGATCCAATCATCTTCGTTCAGATCTGCATCCTTCATTATCCGGAGAGAGGGTATCTGCACTTCGATCAGTAAGACTGCCTCCATACCGTAGACCAAGGAAAAGGGAGTTGCCCCTGTTGACGTCCTGGCTGAGGTACGGTACCCATGTAGAGCGAACGGTAACATCTCGTGCCAATCTTTATAAGTCACTGTCATCTTCTGCACGATTTTCTTAATGTTTTTATTTGCTGCTTCTACAGCCCCATTCATCTTCGGTCTGTAAGGAGAAGAGTTGTGGTGCTGTATCTTAAACTGCTCGCAGAGCTCAGTGATCATCTTGTTATTAAGATTGGTACCATTGTCTGTAATAATTCTTTCTGGGATGCCGTACCGACATATCAGATTATGCCGAATGAACCGTGCCACAACAGTCTTGGTTACCGTAGCGTAGGAAGTTGCTTCAACCCACTTCGTGAAGTAGTCAATCGCTACCAGGATGAAGCGATGCCCGTTAGATGCCGTAGGTTTAATCTCACCGATCATATCTATGCCCCATATTGCAAACGGCCAAGGCGCAGTCAGAACATTTAGAGGAACTGGGGGAACATGCACCTTGTCTGCATAGATCTGGCACTTATGGCATGTCCGAGAGTGTTGGTAGCAGTCAGCTTCCATTGTGGACCAGAAATACCCTGCCCGAAGGATTTTATTTGCCATAGTGTGTCCACTGGAATGTGTTTCGAAAGTCCCCTCATGTAACTCTTCCATGATCCTTTCTGCTTCAGTCTTATCCACACAACGCAGTAAGGTCGAATCATGGTTTCGCTTATAAAGGATGTCGTTGCTAAGGAAGAATTTCGCTGCGAACCTTCTCAGGAACTTCTTATCGTTGAC
The DNA here is from genome assembly GCA_948472305.1 of Vicia faba. Classification (NCBI taxonomy): domain Eukaryota; kingdom Viridiplantae; phylum Streptophyta; class Magnoliopsida; order Fabales; family Fabaceae; genus Vicia; species Vicia faba. The sequence goes on along the minus strand of OX451737.1, from coordinate 1,118,941,810 downwards.
AGACGCACCTTCAGGGTATTCCTGAGCTTCCAAGTATCTCTTCACCTCATGGTACCAAGGCTTCTCAGTCACCAATTCAGTCTCTAGATCACAACAGTATGCCGGTTCGTCCAGTTTCCAGATGATGATCCGGGGAGCCTCATTGTCCCATTTGACCTTGAACATAGAAGACATCTTAGCTAACGCGTCCGCCAACTGATTCTCCTCTCTCGGGAAATGTTCAAAGGTTATCTCTGTGAAGTGGGGGATCAAGTTCAACACACATTCTCTGTAAGGAATAAGATTCAGATGTTTTGTATCCCACTCTCCTTTGATCTGATTGATCACGAGAGCGGAATCTCCGAAGACACTCAGAAACTTGATCCTTAAGTCAATTGCAGCTTGGAGACCCATGATGCATGCCTCATACTCCGCCATGTTGTTGGTGAAGTTGAAACATAGCCGGGCAGTGAGTGGAGTATGAGTGCCTTGAGGGGATATGATTACAGCGCCGATACCGTTACCCAAAGCGTTGGAGGCTCCGTCAAAGTGCATAGACCATCGAGATCCTTCCTCAGGTCCTTCATCCGGTCCAGGTACTTCACAATCAGTCACAATCATGATGCTCTCATCTGGAAACTCGAAGTTCATTGACTGATAGTCGTCTACTGCCTGATGTGCCAAGTGGTCTGCCAATACACTTCCTTTGATGGCTTTCTGGGTCGTGTACTGGATGTCGTATTCTATCAAGATCATTTGCCATCTTGCTATTCTCCCAGACAGAGCAGGCTTTTCAAATATGTACTTTATCGGATCCATCTTTGAGATCAACAAGGTAGTGTGAGTCAGCATATACTGTCTCAGCCGGCGAGCAGCCCATACCAAAGCGCAACAAGTTTTCTCAAGCAGTGAGTATCGGGTCTCACAGTCGGTAAACTTTTTGCTAAGGTAATAAATGGCATGCTCTTTTCGGCCAGACTCGTCATGCTGCCCCAACACACACCCCATTGAGTTGTCAAGTACTGTTAGGTATAATATCAGAGGTCTCCCTTCAACCGGTGGCATAAGGATGGGTGGTTCTTGGAGATACTCTTTGATTCTGTCAAAAGCGGCCTGACATTCATCATTCCAACGTACTACCTGATCTTTCTTCAGCAGCTTGAAGATTGGCTCACAGGTAGCAGTTAGGTGCGAGATGAACCGAGCAATGTAATTCAGGCGTCCTAAAAAGCCTCTGACCTCTTTCTCTGTCTTAGGAACAGGCATCTCTTGTATAGCTTTGACCTTGGAAGGGTCCACTTGAATACCCTTGTCACTTACAACGAAGCCTAGCAACTTTCCAGATCTCACCCCGAAGGTGCACTTGTTCGGGTTCAACCTCAGCTTGTACAGTTTCAACCGGTCAAACAACTTCTGCAGATGATCAAGGTGTTCTTCCTCAGTCTGGGACCTTGCAATCATGTCGTCAACATACACTTCTATCTCATGATGGATCATGTCATGAAATAAAGCAACCATGGCACGTTGGTAGGTTGCCCCAGCGTTCTTCAGTCCAAAAGGCATGACCTTGTAGCAGAAGGTGCCCCACTGAGTAACAAAGGTAGTTTTTTCCATGTCTTCAGGTGCCATCTTGATCTGATTGTAACCTGAAAAACCATCGATGAAAGAGAACACCTTATGCTGAGCTGTATTGTCAACAAGGACATCAATGTGAGGTAGGGGAAGTCATCTTTGGGGCTGGCCCTGTTCAGATCCCTCTAGTCGACACACATTCTGACCTTACCATCCTTCTTTGGTACCGGCACCACATTAGCAACCCACTGAGGGTAAGAAGTGACTGCAAGGAACCCGACATCAAACTGTTTCATAACCTTGGCTTTGATCTTCTCAGACATCTCTGGACGCATACGGCGGACCTTTTGCTTAACCGGAGGGCAGTCTTCCTTAGTAGGCAAGTGATGGACCACAATATCGGTATCCAACCCGGGCATGTCTTCGTAGGACCAGGCAAAGATCTCCATATAATCATGTAACATTTGAGTCAACCGTTGCTTCACGCTGAGCTCTAGGTTGGCGCCAATCTTAACTTCCTTCCTGTCCGTCTCAGTACCCAGATTTATTATCTCCACTGGCTCTTCGTGTGGTTGAATTGCCCTCTCTTCCTGGAGTAACAGTCTTGCAAGCTCGCCAGGCACTTCGCAATCATCTTCACCTTCGTCTTCGGCTAAGTTGATCGGATTTTCGAAGTCATAACTGGCAGTAGCAGAGTCGTTACCAGTGAGATCCAGAGTGGATTGAAACCTGTATGAGTGAGTGTGTGTAAATACAACTGTTTTGAAATATATAAAGGAAGGAAAGAAAGAAAAGGAGCATAAGATTTGAAATGCGAGAAAACGTCCAAGATCTTTATTCATGATATATGAAATGACAATTTATATGCCCTCACAAATGAAGCCACGGTGCCCCGGGTAAGACACCGGGCCATAGAGTTTTAATTGTTTATTACAAATAACAAAACAAAGAAGTTTATTACTGCGTAACAAAAGTAACAGGAGTATGATCCTTAGCAGTCCAATTGGTCAATCCACCACCAGTCGTCGGGTAGATCCAGCTATTGAACTCCGACTCTTCCACTTCATCCTCGTTCCCAACATCATTCACTCCTGGATTGGTAATGAGTACAGGAGGTCTTCTAGTCTTTGCCTTGCGCACAGCCTTCTGACCCTCTGCAGTAAAACCCAGTCCAAACTTGTCAGTTTTCTGTGTAAAATCAGGGAGCCTGCCCCAGTTAGCACATTCACCTTTCTGGATCACAGCCTGGGCATCCTTTAGGGAAGCCATCTTCAAAGGAACATCCTCCTCAACCACTGTTTCCGCTGCTGCCAATGTTGAAGGTACCTCTTCGAAATGATGAAAGGGGGTTTCAATAAACTCCCCGTCCATCTCAATATATCTGAAGGAATTCAAATGGCTCACCATATACTCCTCCTCTCCCTGCACAGTGACAATCTTCCCTCTGACAGGGTACTTGAGCTTCTGGTGCAGGGTAGAGGTCATTTCCCCAGCTTTGTGGATCCAAGGTCGACCCAGCAGACAAGAATATGATGGACGGATATCCATCACATAAAAGGTAGAGTCAAATACTTGAGAACCCACACGAATAGGAATGTCTACCTCTCCATGAACCATCCTCTTAGAACCGTCAAAGGCTCTGACGATGATATTGCTAGGTTTCAGCTCCAAGCCTTCACAATCCAAACGGTCTAAGGCTTTCTTGGGTAGCACATTTAGGGAAGAACCAGTGTCCACCAACACGTGCGCCAGAGTAGTGCCCCTGCATTCGATAGAGACATGCAGGGCGTCATTGTGGTCCTTTCCCTTAGCAGTAAGGTCAGCATCCGAGAAACCCAGACCATTGTCGGCTGTCAGATTTGCTACGCAATCAGTGAACTGGATGGCAGATGTCTCCTGTGGCACATGGGCCGTCTTGAGGAATGAAATCAGGGCCTTAGCATGGGCCTCTGAGCACAGTAGCAAGGAGAGCATTGAGATCTTGGAGGGCGTATGCCCCAGCTGCTCGACAACATTAAAGTCGCTTTTCTTGATTATTTTCAGAATTTCCTCCATCTCTTGTTGGGAGGCTTCATCATTTACAGATTTTGGTGCCTCCATCCGGGCAGGCTCATCTTCAATCCCTTTGCCCCGAGTATTAGATGACTCGGCAGCGGGGGACACAACTTGATCAGAACTGGGAACAGGTACATTTGTAGGTGTTATAGTGAAGGGTCTTCTAATAGCGGGCGGTGCAATGTCAGGCGAGAAGAGCCTGCCACTGCGGGTAACTTTGGCTGGACCAATGATATTGCTGATGCTGGTGCCAGTGTTGAACTCTTGCTTGATTCCATGTATATACACGTCTGCCCCCATAGTGCCAGGGGACAGCCTTATCAGATTCATAGGGGAGAGGCCCCGGAATAGTAATAACAACAGGTGCGACAGTCATGATTTGAACAGGCTTCCTCGGGAGAGCCTTGATTGGATTATTAAAGATTGTAACAACAGAAACTTCTTCTACCGGAACAAACTGAACAGCAGTCTTCTTGAACAGAATCTCTTTGCTGTCCATTAGGCTTTGGATGCCCAACTTCAGCAAAGGACAACCAGATAGGGAAACAGCACAGAAAAGGAAACCTTCACTACAACCCGGAAATAAACCGGCCATCAGTAGGTTCCTCTTAACAGTCATCAGAGGAGTAGCTACATCATTCACAGAAACAGCGTATACATCTTCATCAACGGCATTTACTCCATGCTGGGGCATAGGAGCAGTCACCACATTTGGCCTCTCAGGTGCTTCAAACTGTATCTCTTTTGCATCAATAAGGTCTTGCACCTTATTCCTTAAGGCCCAACAGTCATCAGTGGAATGCCCCGGGCTATTAGAGTGATAAGCACAGCGGGAATTTGGATTGTATTTCGGAGAAGCCGTGTTTACAACCTTCGGGGCCTCTCTGACAGTCACTAGGTTGGTGGACAGCAACTGTGGCAAGATTTGTGATAGAGTCATACTCAAACGGGTGAACTCTCTCCTGGGTCTTTCAGCCCTTTGAGGATTGGTTTGCCGAGGAGCGACAGCAGGCTTGGCAATCATCACCGCGTTGACAGATTGGCGGCGCTCAGGTTTCTCTTGTCTTCTAGACCCATATACAGCACTGGCCTCCTTTTTAAAGGGCTTATTCTCAGAACTTGCAGCTGCACCCTTCTGAATTTTACCAGACTTCATCCCAGCCTCTATTCTCTCCCCAGTCAGAATAAGATCAGTAAACCCTGCAGATGAGTTACCAATGAGATGGTTGAAAAATGGCCCAGATAGGGTCCCCAGGAACATGTCTACCAACTCCCGGTCAGTCAACGGAGTCTGCACCCTGCCAGCCAGATCCCTCCACTTCTGTGCGTACTCTTTAAAACCTTCGCTTGACCCTAGCGACATACCCTGGAGTTGGGTACGTGTAGGGGCAAGGTCGGCATTATATTGATACTTCTTGTAAAAAGCAGTAGCCAACTCCTCTCAGTTACGAACCTTGGTCCCATCCAGCTGATAGAACCATTCGAGATGAGTCCCTGAAAGACTCTCCTGGAAGAAGTGGATCCACAAATTCTTGTCCACTGAGTACGGTTGAATCTTCCGTACGTAAGACCTGAGGTGTAGCTTGGGACAAGACGCCCCGTCATACTTGGTAAAGGATGGTGCTTTGAACTTGTGAGGAATGATCACACTAGTAGACAAACCCAAGTCTCCGAAATCCAGCCCAGGCACTTGTTGGATCTCCATAGCATTCAGTCTGTCTTCCAACTGCTTATACCGGTCTTCAGCAGGAGGATATTGTTCCTCATCGAAATCAGTCTCGTTGTCAGAGACTACCGGACTAGGACCTTTTCCCCCTTGGGGACTGCTCTTGCCTATAGAAGAACCAGCCTCTTCATTCTGCAGAGTGTTGCCAAACCTTCGGCCCGAGTTGAAAAGAACAGTTCTCTTCTTCTTCTTCTTCTTCTTCTCCTTCTTCAGGAGCAGAGCCTTCAACTCTTCTTGGCCCTGAGCCAAACCCATGATTAGTTCCTGAAATTGCGCATTCTGCGCCTGAAGAGCCTTGATGGACATCTCGGTTGATGATGAGTCAGGATTCATGATGCTGAAATAAACAGCGAAGAACGGTAAGCAACCTGAAAAGAAGAAAACCTGCTATGCACATGATGAATGATATGTGTTTATGCAATGCATTCAAGGGTTCGAAAGTTCAAATTTGTTGTAGACAAAAAGGAACACACGTTATCATTAAGGAAATAATTGTTCAGTACATCAAAGCCTCATGGGCACATATTACAAAGCAAATCAATCCCAAAAGACACTACGCATCCTCTTTGGAGCTATGTAGGTGTTGAGATTCCTCTCCTCATGCAATAGGCGGGTGAGCTCCAGGACCTTCTTTTCACTAGCATGTAGACTGGTTTCAAGAGAATTCTGTTCTTCCTTAAGCTGGATCCAGCTCTTCTGCATCTCTTCCCAGGACGTGGGCATGTCAGGATGCTGAATGGTGTGGGACACCTCTCCTTCCGAGACTGGCTCTTTGATTACTGGGAGCATATGAGGATAAGGCATTACTAACTTCTGGGAGCGGGCCCGTACCCACTTGAGATAAGGTTCCAATGGGATGGAATTCCTGTGCCCCAATGTCTTGCTGTCTATCCTACTGGGCATCCTCCAAGCTCTGATAAATCTCTGGCGAAGTCCCTGTGCATCGTTGTCAAAGTCAAAAACTATGTCAGGAATTAACATGTCATGAGGGCCATCCCTTCGAGCATAACCAAACTGTCTCCAAGCCAGGCATGGGCTGTAAGTAATACCTCCTCTGATTCCAAGTAAAGGAACATTAGGGTACTCCCCGCAACGATCAATGATAGTGACATCTTCTCTGGACCGAGGGCACCAATGTATATCTGCATGTGTAAGAGTCATCAACCGTTGTGACCATCTCAAACCCCGCTCGTTCTTCAAAACTGATTGTGGAAGGTGCGAAATAAACCACCTTCCCAGGAGAGGAGTGCAGCACATAAGAACACCTCTTTTTCTCATGGTTCGAGTGTAACATGAGTGAAGGATGTCCCCCAGCAACGTAGGTATAGGATTCCTGGACATGAAGATCTGGACATCACTGATATCTATAAGCTGATCTGGGTTAGGGAACAACACCAAACCATAGACAAGGAGGGCCACAACTTCTTCAAAAGCTCGTAAGTCAAGGGAGTTCCAACATTCATGGGCCTTTTCAACCAGAAACCTGGCTAAGAACCCTTTGATACCACTTCTAACTTCCCAATGTCCCTTGAGGTCAGATGATTATAGGTGTAAGGCTTTAGCAATCTCTTCAAGCTTGGGTTCCTTTTCTGTACCGTTGTAGGTAGTTGATCAAGGATAGGGATCTTCAGGAGCCGGGAGAACTCCTCCAATGTAGGTACCAGCTGATAATCCAAGAAGGTGAAACAGTGATGCAGAGGGTCAAAGAACTGGAATAGGACCTTTATCATATCTTCCTCAATGTTGGTATTGACCAAGCTGATGAGTCTTCCATGTCTTTCACTGAATGAAGAGCTCTCGGGAATCCTGGATATAAGCTCCTTAAGCTGAGGAGGGACCCTTACAAGGCTGATTTGAATTGTCTTTCTGCGAACAGTTTCCATGTCCTACAAAACAAGAACAAAGATGAAGATTCGAACCCCTGAAATGGTTAGTCAATGCATATGATGCTGGATGATGTCATGATGCTATGATTAAACATACCACAGATATTTACAAAGGCAAACATGTAAGGCACACAAGTCACACAAGACAAGCCCTTATAGTTTAGACCAGCATGGGGTCTGGGTATTACCCTCTTGGAGTTGGTGGGTTCAACCTGTCCTATTAGAAGTAACCGGGTTCTAAGGGTCCCAATATCACCGGATTGCTTTCATTGTTCATCGTTTCGATTTAGCCACTGAACTGGCGACCGAAATATTCCAGGAAAGCAACCCTCAATTGAGTGTAGTATCGAGTATCAACCAACCTCGGACTGCACCAAAGTCAGTTATCTCACTACCCTAAAGAGGCCAAGATAGTTCAATTAAGGTTCCTAAGGTCTGTTGATGCTTCACGACACCACGCGGAGGCCCCGTACTCTCCTTGACTGAACTCAAGGGTTACCGGTACACACCAAAGTGCCACATCAACGTAGCAGACTGTTTCAACCATGTCGGTATACCCCGCACAGTTCCCTCACAGCCTTGTTGCTACTTTCTAAGAAGGTATCCCCAGATCCAGGTTAGGATCTATAGAATTCCCAAGACAGTCCCACAATAATAAAGCAAACAAGTCAATACAATTGAAAACACAGTTAAGAACTATCCTAAGGTACACCTCACTTTAAGTTTAAGTCCCCAGCAGAGTCGCCAGTTCTGTGATCGGTGGATCTGGAACTGACTGTTTAAAGCTGGTTCGCAAAATGTCGCGGTAAGCAAGAGTCGCCACCGTCTTTTATTTTCTCCAAAGGGAAAGGACAAAAGCACAGAAAATTCCTTATAGAGATTGCTCTCGGTTCGGGAGGTAGGTTATAGAAAGGGAAGGTGTTAACACCCTTTCTATCCATGGTTATCCATGGGCTCTTAGATACTTGCTCATTGTGTTTTCAAAAATGGTTTGTTTGCTTTTCAACTGTGGGTTTTAAAAAGTTTCTTTGAAAATTTCAGTTCGACTCTTGTATCGGTCCTCAAGAGTGTTTGAAAAATTGCTTTTGAAAGCTTTTTGAAAGGTGTCGGTGTGAAAAGAAGTTTTTGATTTGTTTTTGAAATTAGAGCAAGTATCTACGAGTCATCTACCTACCCTAAGGAATTCGTCTGTGTAAATGTCCTTAAGGTAGTGCCATCCCACCATTGAGGGGTAGGTAGCACCACCGTTGGAGGTGTTCGGGTCAATTCGAAGGTTCGGGACATGGTGATCACCGGAGCAATAGGAAGACACCTTAGAAGCTACCCTCATGGCAGGTTCCAGGATCATGAGGACTTACTAAAACATCCTCTACCCGACGATCACCTTTCGAGGGGCAAGGCAACAGTGAGACGTACCCTAGGGGTGGTGTGTGATTTGTGTGTCGTTTTCAGATATTTTTGTCTTGTTCATGTAATTGGTGATCTACGCGTTGCTTTTATTTTAACATTCATTCTTGCATGCAAATTTATTAACAGTTAAAAAAGTGCGGAATTTAAAAGTTCTACGCTATTACAAAGGCGCGGGTCCACATCGCCAAATTTAATCCAGGACCCGATTTGAAAATAAAATAAAGTGCGAGAAATATAAATGTCTAATTTACATGGCTTTGGGAGAATTACATGAATATTATACAAAGAGGAATAAAAATCCGAAGAGAATTAAAATTGGGAATGCGAGGGCGTTGGACCCTTTTAAAGAAATTGAATTAAAATTAACAAATTAATTAAGTTAAAGTAAAAAGAAATTATTTTTGACTTTTTCGTATTTATTGATTTTAATGAGAGAATTAAATGAAATTAAAAAAAAATTAATTAACCTTAATTCTAACTATTTTTATTTATTAAGAAATATGTTAAAGTTGAACCTAAGATTAATCTAATTATTTACATACGATTTTATTTACAAAAAAAATAATTAATATTTAATATGGTGAAAAAAGAAAAAAAAGAGATAAAAATATAAAAGTATTTAAAACCCTAATTCTAAAGATTTTTAAGTTTATTAAGAAAATGTTAAAATTAATCCTAGAATTTAAAAACTAAATTAATTGATAACATTTATTTACAAAATAACATTTAAATAAAATATATTTTATTTTGTGACTTTCTGATTTTTTTATATTTTTTATGTTTTGTGAAAATAATTTGGAGAATTAAATCAAAACTAAATTAAACAAATAAAAATAGAAAAAATAAAAAAAGAGTGAAAGAAAGCAAACAATGGGGGGTTTGTTGTCCCAACTTGGAGGTATGCTGGTAGCAATCAGGCCCATTTGTGGAAGGCCTCTTTTGACTTTTCCTGGAAGCGTGTGGATTCGTTGACTGAATCCCATGGTGTCCTTCAAACCATGACCTTTGGATTAGGATCATTGGGCGCGTGGCAAGCTTGGACTATGGGTGTATAATGAACCCTTGGAGTATGCGCTGCATAGGAAGATGGAAAAGAAAATAATATGAGAAAGGGAGGGGACCTGGGAATCGAACCCAGGTCCCGTTGCTTACCAAATCATGTTCCTGCCAACTGAGTTGTTAATGCGCTTTGTTTATAATATAACCAATAATCAATATAACGTAAAACAATGGTTAGTGGGATATTTTCGCGCGAAATTCAAACGCACCACTCGTTGGCCTACACATCACCATCTTCTCCAATTGTTTGCTGTACCTGAAACAAAAACAAATTGAATAGCGGTGGTTTTAAACCCCCACTAAATAGCAAGCATAAAAATAGCGATTAGAATTAACAAAATATAAAAACAACGCGATGGATGTTTTGGACTCCATGGAACGTCACGATTTTAATGGTACAAGTCTCGTGGACTGATTTTACCCCATGCCAGAATCCCCAATTCAAGGTTTCTGAAAACCTAGAAAGCTCCAATGGTGGATTCTTCTATAATGCACGAAAACTCAATTGAAGGGCATGGTTAGATTCAGAATGGTTCAATTAGTATAAATCAACAAAGAAAATGCAATGAGAATGCTTAAAAATTGAAACACGAATATGCATCAAGTGTGAGAAATTTTGAGTTCTATGTACCAACTCTTGATGCTATGGGCGTGGAAAAATATCCAGTCAGGTTTAGTAATGCCTTAGGAAGCTTTTGGGATCAATATTTTCCTTTGAATCGTCCTCCAAGGCAGTTTTCAGTTTTTTGATTTTTTTGATAAAAATGCAAACTTGGTTCTTCAGATGGGGCGCAGCTTTCAGGTCCTTTGCATTAGGTCTAGCTTCTTGCTTATGTATGTGATGGATTAGGGTTAAATCTTGAGTCAAAAGATCAATGCAATCATGAATCAAATATTGGATTTAATGGCATATTTTTTCAATCTTTTTCCATGTGTTTTGATACCAATCATGTCCAAATCACCTTGATTCTTTCCATATTAGATAGTGCACGAAATCTTGAAGGTATTCCATGCACAAAAAGATTTAAAAAGCATGGATGAGTATTTTTCCATATTTTATTTTATTAAATGAATTAATAGTAATTAAAAATTCAAATAAATAAATAAAAATGATGAATAAATCCCCTTTGGGCCAAATGGTCGTGCATATGCTTTGGATGATGAATCTTGGAAGAAAATGTGGCCTATTAGCAAATTTAAGGCATTTGAAGTAAAGTTGACTTTTCAAAATTCCCAACAATTTCCCAACTTCCACAAGGCATATCTTGCTCAATTTTTAAGCTTTGATCATGTTCTTGGACATTTTGGAAAGGTCTTGAAGTACTCTAACCAATGCCTTTGGTCCCATGTCAATTTGATTTACCAATATCAAGTTATGGCCTTTGACTTAAAGTCCTTTTTTGTTGACTTTTGAAAATGACCTATAATGTTGAAATTGATAACTTTTTGTGAGAGCATTTCTTGGACTTGAAGTGTGAAGAGGAGTTGTAGGAAATGTCTTTCTCTTCAAAATGAGCTTTGGAGGGAATTTTTCTGATAAACCATGTGGAAGTTATGCCTTGGTCAATTTACAGTTCACTTTTTCAACTGTCCAAATATGGAAACTTTTGCATTTTGAGACTTTTTGAGCCATGCCTTGAAAATCATGATCAAGAATTGATCAAATGATGTTTATGGCTTCAAAATGAGATGTTGACCAAAAATTTGAACTTTTAACTGTCAAATGACCATTTTGCCCCTGTAGTTGACTGTAGGGCAATTAGGGTTTTTGACTGTGCAATTTTGTGCTGTAAGTCTTGAAACTTGGCATGAAGATGCTTGACCATGTTTGTAGGCATGTGGGACTTGATTGGACCCTTGAAAACTTCAATTTCTTTGTCAGAACCAAAACCCTAATTTTGACTGTTAGGAGGCCCTTGAATTGTGCAACCCTTGGGGAGATTTTGAAGCATGCTCTTTGCAATTCTTGAAGAATATGGGAGGGCAAATTTTGGGGTACAACAACGCTCATCAACTGTTGGTCCCACTTTGAAGTGACTAAACCGAGAAGAGAACCATGCCTCTGGATGAAGGAAGTAGTATTTGGAATTCTGTCAACCAATTCTTTGAGCAAATCAGGTGGGTGAACAAAGTTTAGCCGGATAGTATTCCTTCGCATGGGCATCATAATGTCCTACAAAACAGAGCAAAGATGAAACCCTTTTGTCTTTGAAATGGGTCAGTCCTTATGCAGGATGCATGCAATAGTATGATGGTATGATGTTATGATAAAGCACACCACAAGTATTCACAAAGGCAAACATGATAAGGCACACAAGTCACACAAGACAGCCCTTAGAGTTTAGGCCAGCATGAAGTTTAGGTACTACCCTCTTTCAGTTTCGTTGGTTAAGACCTGTCCTAGAAAATAGTAACCGGGTTCTAGAGGATCTCAATATCATCGACTACCCTCAATCGGTCATAACTCCAGCATCGCAATCTTTTCTTGCAGCCAGAACCATCACGAGAGTTTAGCCTCAATGAGTGTAGCATACTGCTACTGTTCTATGGCCAAGTTGGGTCAATTTAGGGTTCTAAGGTCGGTTGGTGCTTAATGACTCCTCAGAAGACCCATATTCTCCTCGTTCCAACATAAGGGATATCGGTACAGACCAAGGTGTCACACCAACATAGCCACTGCTTCACCCGTGTCGGTCTACGCCGGACATGTCCCTCACAACTTATGCTACCTAAAAGGGTATTCCCCAGATCCGGGTTATGATCTATGAAACTCCGATGCAAGCCCATAATATTAAAGCAAACAAAGCAAGCAATTGAAAACAAGAGTGGTCTAATCCTAAGGTACACCTCACTTATTAATTCCCCAGCAGAGTCGCCAGTTCTGTGATCGGTGGAAATAGAACTGACTATTTTAAAGCTGGTTCGCGAAATGTCGCGGTAAGCAAGAGTCACCACCATATTTTATGTTCTCCAACATGGAAAGGACAAAAGAACAACAAAATTCCTTTTCGAGATGTTTCTCGGTTCGGGAGGTAGATTTATAGAAAGGGAAGGTGTTAGCACCCTTTCTATCCGTGGTTATCCACGGGCTCTTAGGTACTTGCTCACTATGTTTTCAAAAAATGTTTGCTTTTCTTGTGTTTGTGGGTTTTGAAAAAAGTTTGTTTTGAAAAACTTCTAGGTAACTCTTGTATCTGTCCTTAAGAGTGTATGAAGTATTTGTTTGAAAACTTTTTGAAAGTGTGAGTGCGAAAAGTTGTTTTTGTTTTTTGAAAGAGCAAGTATCCAGGAGAAATCTACCTACTCTAAGGAATTAGGCTGTGTAAGAGTCCCTTAGACAGTACTATCCCACTATTGAGAAGTAGGTAGCACCGTCGTTGGAGTTATTCGGGTCAATTCGATTATAGGGACAATGTGTGGTCACCAAAGCAATAGTAGGACGCCTTAGCGGTAACCCTAATGTCCTAGATCCTTTTTATCCGAGGCAACCGTTTCGAGGCGACTGGATCTTTAGACAGGAGGGCGACCTCTAAAACACCCTATACTTGACGACCACCTCGAGGCAACCAAGTGAGGCGTACCCTAGGAGTGGCATGTGCATGTGTATTGTTTCATGTTAATTGTCTTTTCACATTTATATGGTGAGCTACGAGTTGGTTTTATTTTCAAGCAAGTCTTGCATGCATAATTAACAGTTAATAATCGTGCGGAAAATAAATTGCGGAAAATTGAATCTACGCTATTACAAGGCGTCGGGTATTTACATCGCCAAAAACATAACCCTTGACAATAAATTGCGGAAAGTAAAGAAAGCGATAAAATCCTAATTATCTATTACATTCTCGGAGCAGATACATAAATATAATCAAAATAGGAATATGCGCGCGAAAGAATTGAATCGGGACGTCCTTAGGGTTTTTACCCTTTTTGAGAAAAGAATGGAATTTTGTCCTTTTTGCAATTAATTCAAATTAAACCTAATTTACTAATTAATTAATTAATTAAAAGAAAAAAAAGTATTTTTGTGTTTTTTAGTTTTTTAATGAAAATAAAAATAAAAGAAATCAAAAGTTATCAAAAGAAAAACCCTAATTCTACTCTATTTTATTTATTGTGAAAAATAGTCAAAATTAATCTAATTAAATTAAATCAATTTGGTTAGTATTTATTTACAAAATAATAATTGAAATTAATAATTAATAATAATAAAAAATATTTACATTTTAATGGTCTAAATTTATTATGAAAATTAATTAATTTGTGAGTTAAATAATAATAATGATAATTAAATAACAAGAATAAAAATTAAAATGTAAAAGAAAAAGGAATAGAGAAACCAGGGGTGCTGGGCCAGCATTGGGGGTGTGCTTGGCAATCTGAGGCCCATTAATCAGCAAGCCTTTTTGACTTTTGTAATTGGATGCACGTGCATTGACCAGGAGTATGATGGTCACTCATCCTTTGGCCACTGGATTGATGCTTGAAGACACTTGGCGTCTGGATGAGTAAGGTGTATGATGAACAACGCTCAGTAGCCTGCATGCAAGTATGTGAAGAAAAATAACATAATGCGTTTTGGGTGGACCTGGGGATCGAACCCAGGTCCCAATGGTTAACGTCCACCTCATTAGCCACTCAGCCACTTGCCTGCGTTTGTTAATAAGATAAGCACTAAATATAATATATCAAAATAATCACATGTGCTGGAAACAAACCAAATCGCGCGCGTATATTTGAATTAACCAATAGCTTGCCACCAGCTCATCGTCTTCTTCATTTACCTGAAAAAAGATAAAGAGATAGCGGGGGTTTTTAACCCCCACAAAATAGGATGACAAATAATAGTGATTAGGTCTGTATGCAATATAAATTGTTCGTGAGGGTAGGGTTAAACTCGTCTGGACGCAGCGACCTCAACCATAGGCATTATGAAGCTTAATTTTTCTCATACTGAAAAGCCCCGATTTGGAAGCATGGAAAACCTAGAATTCATCAATGGTGATTTCTGTGTCAGGGCGTTTTAATGCAATTAAAATATACCAAAAGCTTCCTGTGGATTCAAGCAACACAAAACAACCAACAAATCATGTTAAATGCGCATGGAATATGAGTTTCGATTATCAAAATAGCAAGAAAACCGTGACTCTGTTGGAGGCGATTTCTTAAGCTTTAGCGTGTGATTTTGATCCCTACACGTTCCTGGGGACCTCAACAATGTATTAGAATCAAGAAAATGCTTTGAATCACGTTGGAATGTGGAATTCAGTTTTGAGTTTTCTTTGATTTGTTTGGAATTGGTTATGGCTTTTTGCAGCAGCTTTTCACGTATGAGGCATTAGGGTTAGGTTCTGTATATATAATGGACTGAATTTAGGTTACAATCTTGGTCAAAGATCCATGGCATAATGATTTGTATATTTGATTGAAAATCAAATATTTTCCAATCTTTTGATTGACAAAACTTGCTAATTTGGGAGATTTTGGTCCCCTTGATGTGCACACGAAATCTCATCATATGTTGACCACTTTTGCTTCACAAAAAGATTTAGAAATCATATCTTGGTATTTTCCTACAATTAAATGAATTAAATGAATTAATATTGATTAAAAATTCAATTAATTAATAAAAAATAAGAAAATAATTCAATTTAATCTCAATGGGTCGTGCATAGGCCTTGGACAAAGTTTCAAGAAGGAATTTGAGGCCCATTAGCAAAAATGATGTGTTTTGAGCAAAGTTGACTTTTGCAAATTCACAAAAATTTCCCAACTTCTCCAATGCATATCTTGCTCAATTTTGATCCTATGAACATGTTCTTGGACATTTTGGAAAGGTCTTGAAGTCCTCTAACCAATGCCTTTGGTCCCGTGTCATTTGTATTTACCAATCTCAAGTTATGGTCTTTGACTTAAAATGCATTTTTGTTGACTTTTGAATTTGACCTATAATGTAGAAATTGATAACTTTTTGTGAGCGCATTTATTGGACTTGGAATGTGAAGATGAGTTGTAGGAAATGTCATCCACTTCAAAATGAGCATTTGATGGGATTTTTCTGATGAACCATGAAAAAGTTATGCCTTGGTCAAGATACAATTGACTTTTCTGCAGTCCAAAAATAGCAACTTTTGCATCTTTGATGATTTTTGAGCCATCCTTGTGGAATCATGATCAAGACTTTATCAAATGATGATTGTGTGCTCAAAATAAGATGTTGACCAAAAGTTTTGACTTTTGGCTGCAAAATGACCATTTTGCCCCTGCAGTTGATTGTGAACCAAATGGAGCTTTTGACTGTGCAATTTGATGTTGTGAGTCTTGAGACTTGATATGTAGATGCTTGACAATATGTATAGGCCTATGGGACTTGATTTAACCATTGAAAACCCAAAATTCTTTGAGAGAACCAAAACCCTAATTTTGACTGGCTTAAGAGGCAGTTGGACTGTGCAACCCTTGAGAAATCTTGAACCATTTGAAGATGATTCTTGATAAACTTGAAGAACATGGGAGGGCAAATTTTGGGGTACAACAGAGGTCTAGGAAAAAATTAGGGATTAAAATCGTACGACTATGTCCCATTGGATCACTTACATGCAAGCTTTATTACCAAAGTCGAAAGTTCAAATGGTTCAATCAACTTCTTCCAACGGCATGGGACGAGATGTTCGAAGACATAGGAGCAATAGAAGAGTTTAGAATATAATGATATCACTTCCACATGGCTATACAATTTGTTTTCACTTTGTACTCTTTTCGATTGAAGACGTCTTCCTCTTACTAGGATTTCCGTCTCTTTGTACAAAATCGCTTGTTTATAGGCAAATTATGAATACAACTACACCTTAAAGTTCAAACTTTTGTTTTTTTCTGCTTTGTTTGCAAAAGCGTCCAATGATAAAATTGAATGAACATATGCATATGAACATGATTAACTATTAACAAATATACGCATAAGAACATGAATAAACATTTATTTAAAATTCTAAGAGCTGGGATGACACCCAAGTTAACCATAAAACCCCACATAGCTACTTCTATGAGATTATCCCCATAGAATAATCTTCATAGATTCATCCCCGCAAAGGATACATTCCCTGCAATTTACCTACGGAGTTCCAATCAATGCACTTCATGGAAATTCTCTTCCCCAACTGAATTCCAAAACTATAAAACCGACATAGTTCTTCTCTCTAGAAAAATTCAATTTCCCTAAGAGAGTTTGGTTTCCTCACCATTACCACTCCGACAACAGGGCTTATTTTCCCAACATGGTTTATTTCCCCAACAAACTACAATTTCCCCAGCTCGAGTCTATTCCTCTGAGTACTACGAATCACTGATAAAACTCCTCTCCCTAGTGAAGTCATCATTATCCCCAGAAAGTTGCTACAAAACCTGGAATCCGACCAGATACTTGTTAACTTTATCCTCCCCAGACGAGTCGGACGATTATCCATCTCTTTTATCCCCAGTCAGGGTATATAAGAATTATCTTCCCTAGATGAGTCAGAAGGTTATCCGTCTCTTTTATCCCCAATCAAGATATATAAGAATTAAACTCCCCAATAGATCAATGGACGACCAAGGTTCTTAAACTCTACTTCCCAAACAAAATCAATATATCCCTTACGGAGTTTCCTCAAACAAGTAAACAGGAATCCCCCGCGGAAGAATTCTAGACAAGATTGAAGATACACATACTCTTCATCCCCAACAATGGTTAGGGATTTATTTTCTAAGACAAGATACTGCACGGGTTTACAAATACACTTTAATAACATTTCACATTCATACATCATATCATAGGCATAAGAAATGCATATAACACAATCTCATTTATTTTTAGAACATCATTACCAATGCATTTCATACATCATGACATTGCATACATCTAAATCTTTACCTTTTCAGGAAAGATCAATCAATAGACTAATATCATCAACATTTTTAAAGCAGGCTCCAGATTAATTCCTGAAACAAGACAGGACAACTATCTGGATGACTAGCCACAAACTAATTCCTAAAACAAGAAAGGGAAATTATCTGTGAACAACAATTTGTAGATTAATTCCTGAAACAAGACAGGGAAACTATCTAAAAAGACCAGGTTAGAGATTAATTCCTGAAATAAGACAGGGAAACTATCTCGACGACCAACAAAAAGCAGGTTCCAGATTAATTCCTGAAACAAGACAAGGAAACTATCTGTATAACCAGCCACAGATTAATTCCTGGAACAAGACATGACAATTTTTTGTGAAGAAACTGATGGAGATTAATTCCCAAAATAGGACAGAGCGACTATCTTTATCACCAATGGTACAAACTGATTGTAGATCAATTCTCGAAACAGGACGGGGCGACTATCTACATGAACAGGTTGAATATTAACTCTCAAAACAGGACGAGGAAACTATTTTTCTTTATCTTTGGTCAGATAAAGATCAATTCCCGAAATAGGACGGGGTGGCTATCTTTATAACCAATGATATAAACTGATTGTAGATCAATTCCTGAAACTGGAAGGGGCGACTATCTACATGAATAAATTTAAGATTAATTCCTGAAACAGGACAAGGAAACTATCTTCCTTTCTTTCTTTAGTCAGATAAAGATCAATTCCCAAAACATGACATGGCGACTATCTTTATCACCAATGGTATGAACTCCCGAAACAAGACGGGATTACCAAAAAAACTGTTTGTAGATCAATTCCTGAAATAGGACGGGGCGACTATCTACATGACAAGCAGTTACTCAAACACCTTTCCCAGAGATTCACTCTGGAAATCTTTCTTCGGATACAGTCGAGCATAAACTCATTCTGATACTTCTATCAACAGTTACTTTGGATGGCATCTATAAGCCCACATCCGAGACTCTTTGTCATCTCTCTAAATGGCATCTTTAAGCTCATTCCTGTTATAATCAACCAAAAAATTTTCATGCATAGGAGAGTGTAAATTTCTGGGCACTTAAGTGTTCAATCCTCTTCTACCTCCAAGTCACGAATGGAGGACAAGCCAATCTGACTCTTCAGGTTTAAGAAGATTGAATAGGGGCAGCTGTTGTACCCTAAAATTTTCCCTCCCTGTTTCTCAAAACATTTCTCACCAAAGATCTCAAATGCTCAAGGGTTCTCAAGAGTTTGATCAAGCAAGCTCACCTCCTAAAACACTGAGTCCACAAATTAGGGTTTTGGTTTTGTCAAGGAAAATTGTATTTTTGATGCCTCAAATGACTGTCATGGTTCATTATAGGTCTCCAAGATTACTCATACCATGTTTTAAGTCTTGCACCATAAATTTTCCCAGTCAATTGCTCAGATGACTAAAAATCAGATGTATTGGGTAAAAAGTCAATTATGGTCAACATACAGTCAAACTTTATGATTTTTAGC
Source organism: Vicia faba (assembly GCA_948472305.1). Taxonomy (NCBI): domain Eukaryota; kingdom Viridiplantae; phylum Streptophyta; class Magnoliopsida; order Fabales; family Fabaceae; genus Vicia; species Vicia faba. The sequence goes on along the minus strand of OX451737.1, from coordinate 1,118,922,720 downwards.
CAACATTAACATTTTTAAGTGATTCTTATTAATTTACCAAGGGTTGATCATAATTCCTCAATGAAAGCATTCAAATCATCAAAGAGGCAAAATTGTCAAAATTAGGGTTTTGACTAAGAATGACTGATCATTAACTTTTGACCTAGTACATGACCTAATGGCTTGAAGTATTATCTCAAGGACTCAAACATAAAATATTTACCTAATTTCATGGATCAAATCATTTCTCAAGATCAAAGGGTTGATAGTTGAAATTTGGATCAACTGATGAAAAGTCAACTAATACACAAAAAGTCAAACTTTGACTTTTTGGTCAACATTGAATTTCAAAGATCAAGATTCATCAAGATATTCAAAAATATAAAAATTGTTCATCAAGAATCAAGAAAGTCAATAAAAGTCCACAAAAAGTCAAAGTTCCCAATACTTAGGAAAATTATAAGTGTTTTTGACCTTGATAGTTTCACTACTTCATGACCACTTTTCACCAAGATGAAAGATGATTCAAGGAAAACTTTCAACATGAAAGTTACAGATCTTGATAAATTATAAAACTTTGTCCTTGAGGGATGATGTCCAAAAAATTCTTAGATTTGAAGTTATAGGCTCATGAAGTCATGACACTTTTGTATAAACACTTAATGAAATTTTCAACAACTTTAGGCAGATTTTTGTCCTAACTTCTTGGCCAATTTTCATGAAGTTCCAAGTTGATTTAGCCAAAGTGATAAACATGAATGTTGTATAAAATTTTTCAAGCTTTCCAAAATGTCAAAGAACTTTAAGAGATCATGTTTGAGCTAGAATTTTCGAAGAGAAGAAGATGGCATCACAAACTTGAATTTTAGGTCATTTTATGATGAACCTTATGATCCAATCTTCAAGCATGTTGCATAATCTTGCTTTACAGGACTTCAAACTTTCAAATCACTTAATAATTAAATGTTTACACAACTTATTAAGTAATTGTCCAAGCATTTGAGTCACTGTCCAAGTGATTTTGCCATTAATGGAACAAAGTTCACACTTCTATTTTGAAAAAGTGACTTTAATCACAATGTCAACTCTCCTTGAGCCCATACATTGTTGCTTCTTATTGTAAAACATTTCAAAGCAAGAAAAAACCATCTAAAATCCCGTCAACCACCCTACAAGCCCTTGTACAATGCATTGAAACCATGATTTTCAAGATTGCTTCAAAAGCAAGTCACATAACCATAATATGTGATCTTTGATTTCTGATCACTAGAGCCTTCAAAACCTTTCCTCTATAAATAGAGAAGCCATTTTCAAGTCATACCATGAATTCACAAGCCTTGAAACACTCACAAAATCATAATCCACTCGTGTGTTTTCCATTTTAATCAATCAAACATCATCTATACACCATATAGAAGTGATTCAAACACTTGAACCACTTTTGTAATCCCTCCATCATCATCCACCATTTTCACAACTCAACTCTGTAACTTGACTTCTCCAGAAAGATTCGGCCACTCTCAATCCAAAGTAAGCATTGCAATAGCTCCCTAGGAGTTCAGTGAAGCTATCCAGATCATCACAACACCTCCAAGAGTGCTCAAACTCCAAACACGATTTCCAGTTTTGAGATATGTTTTCTCAACTTTGAACTCCTTATACAAGCATCATTAATGGTTACTTTGTGAATGAAAAATGTAGACATCATTGCCCTGAAGCTAACCATGCCTTTATTTTTCATTTATGTTGCCTGAGTGATGCGAATTTTGAAGTTGAACTTTCTGGAAAAAATTAGGTTTTAATTTGGTACCAACAAAATTCTCATTCATCTTTAATTTACAGTTTATAAAATTTATATGGTTGAATATGTGGTGAAAAATGGAACATCTTTCATGTTTACATTTTTGAAAATGGTTGAGAAATGAGAAAGATCAGAAATTCAAAAATGTCACAATGGTGACTGGCGCGAGGTTAGGGATGAAGTCATGTTCAAAAACGAGTATGTTTTATATTTAGTTGAAGTTGCATTATAAATGGATGAAATAGCCACCCCAGTGGAAGGGAAGCACGCACTAAGGTATTTGTTACTAGGGACCTGGGTTCGAGCTCAAGTGGTACCTTTTGTTTTTTCCACATTATTTCCTTGCAGGTTTAGTACATCAAGTGTAGCGCGCATGCCATACACCCTTGTGATTGGACCGTCAGATCTGCTAGTCATCTCATCCAATACTCCACAAAGAAAGCGCATGATGCACCTCCAAAGGGCTCGCCACACATGATCCATACAGGTGCTGGACTATTATTCTGGGCATGGTTTATTTTGATTCCTCACCTCCCCTTTTTCTACTAATAACTCAAGCCCACTCCATTTTAATTTAAGCACTTTATTTTTGGTAATTAAAATAAATTTTATTATTTCTTTCACATTGTAAAACATTTTCTTTTATTAATATTGACATCTAAATCATTTTTTAAACAATTAAATTAGACTTAGTTTTTTCATTTAATTTTCCTTTTGATTTAATTAAGTTAATTAACATAGATTTTAGGTTTTTGTTTGAATTAATTAATTAGTTTAATTAGATTAATTTTAAAACTTTTCCCATAAAAAACAACAAAAACAATTTCTTTTTCTCTTCTTCATCTTTACATTTTGTGCATTCTATCATTATTCATGATTCAACGGTTTGTAATAGATAATTAGGCTTTATGGATTTCCTCCCCATTTCACAAACTTGTACCCCATATTCCCAAAGCATTGTAATAGCGTAGGACATTTAAGTTCCACAATTTATCGCTTTCCTTATTATTGTTAGTAACTAGGGTTTGCATAACCAGATTAAAATCAAACATAGGAAAACCCTATTTTAAGATAAAATAATTGAATCAAACACACTTCACACACATGCACCTCTAGGGTTAAACACAACTTGTTGCCTCAGACTAAAACAGTCACGTCCCTCGAATGTGGGATGTATTAGCAAAGACCCTCGATTAAAAGATTGTAGTCTGTTGATGACCCTTCGATGTTGCCATAGGTAAACGATCTTAGTCCCTTACGACAATTGCTAAAACATCTTACAAGTTTCCTTCTATGATTGTATGACAACCCACACCTGTCCCTCACATCTAATGATATGGCTCCCTACCAACCAATGGTAAAGTAGCACTATCTAAAGGAGGAGGAAAAGAACAAAGACTTTCTGAGTAGGTGGATTGCTCGTAATTTGTTGCTCACAAACTAAAATCATTTTCACACCTCACAATTTCAAAAACAAAAATCTTTTCAAACACTTTCATTTCAACAAATATTTTTAAAACAAACATTTTGAGTACATTCTCAACAATACGAGAATCATTGCAAAATTACCACACTAAGCCGTTTTCAAAATATTCTAAAAAAACAAACATTTTGTATACATTCTCAACGATACGAGAATCATTATAACATCATCACTTTCAAAACATCTTTAAAACATTCTTTCAACTTACACAAAACACAAAGCATTTTCAAAGTGATCAAGCAATTAAGAGCCCGTAGATAACTACAGATGAAAAGGGTGCTAACACCTTCCCTTTTCATAACCTACCCCCCGAACTCAAGAAAATATATCAAAAAGGTATTTCATATTCTTTTCACCATTTCCTTTATTGGATAAAAGAAAAGTCAGTGCGACTCTTGCTATCCGCAATATTTGCGATAAAACGTAAAACACCAAGTCAGTTCTCCCACCGTATTACAGCAAGCATGAAAAGTGTGACTTCTATTTTGCTCTAAACTCAACCAAAACTTGTGTTTCAAGGTGATAATCACTTCTGGAAGATTGTTAAACATGATTAGAAGTAAAAACGCGCAGAAATTTAGTGATTAGAAGCTGAATTGTGCATTTCAAATTCTGACTTGGAGGAAAAAGTCAATTTCAAGGTACCAACTTTGAATCCATGGCATTCATAGCTCAAGGGGTCTTAGTCCATGATTCTTGAAGAATTTAAAATATAAGGTTACAATCTTTACAATGTTCAAAGAATGGAATCAAATGGATGTTTGAGCTAAAAGTTGTGATGAGTCAAAGTTCAGAAAAAGATGCTGACTTTTTGTACTTAGAAAAATTCTAAGTTTTTCTCAAAAAATATCCTATAATGTTTTGCATCCAAATATGGCCTTCCACTCAAAATTTGCTTTTGACCAAAAAATATGGCATGAATTAGATCTCTTAAATGACATTTTGAGATTTGAACTACTTAAAAACTCATAGAATTGAGAAAATTATGACATTGTGATGTTGGTGAAAATCCATGAAATGACCTATAATCTCTTGCATTCTTAGGGCATCCTCTATCCATTTTCAATCTTTGCACATAAAAGAAGAGTTGAATTTCACATCCAAAATATAATTTTGGAAAAAGAATGGGCTCAATGAGATAAAAATTGAACAAGTTATGGTCTTTTGAAATCACATAAGGGAATTTGATGGCCTATCTAGAGGACTTGAAATCTTTCTTCATCATTAGGCATATTCCACATAAAATCTTCTTGAAACTTTTAAAGTTATTAGTTGATAGCCCTTTAAAGAGAAGCATGTATTTGGAATCACTCAAAAATATCAAAATATGAGAAAGGTATAGCCCTTGGAAGTTCAAAACCCTAGCTCCTAGAGCATCAAAATGACTTGGGAACCCCTTTCAATTTTGACAAACTTTCTAGCATAATGACTCTTTCCATGTGAATAGAAGTTTTTGTGGATGATAATAAGAACACATAGCAACAAAAATAACCTCCAAATATTAAGAATTGAGAGAGTTATGCACTTGTGATCAAGAAATCAAGAACTTGTCCAATTAGGTCAAACTTCTTCAATCAACTCTTGCATCTTTTGATTTTCTTTGACAAATTGAGGCATGATGAATCATAGTAGACCTTGTCATGACATCACTTAAAAGTATCTTCAATGATGAAGCTTGAATATTAATGAAACTTTGTTGAAGAAGGCATGGAAATAAACTCATGAACCTATAGATCAACCTGATGAAATGTGTTGTGCCCTCACCTATAGTATCATCAATTAGAGAAAACATTCATTGCATTTGTTAGTTAAAAGTTAATCACTACAAAGAAAATATGATCACAATATACAAATCAAGGTGCTTGGTGATTCCTTATGAGAAAGCCTAAAGATATGGAGAAGAACCAGACCCTAGTGTGATCTTGTTGTGATTGATTTGATATGAGATGATAGAGGAATCTTAGGGGGGGAAATTGGGGTACAACAACTGCCCTTATTTAGGTGTCTTCTATCAGAGATATGAAGGTTAAAATCTTCGTGCCAACACGATTGAAGATACTTAAATATAAACCAAGCCCTATTTTTGGCTCTAAGATGCCATGCAATGCTTATGATTGTGCATGCAAACAAATAGAAAAATAGACCTGCAAATAAATCACTGGTGAACAGAAGACTCGACTCTATTGGGGTAAAGCCCAAAGAGGAGACAAAGTAACATCAACTCAAACATTGAGGAGAGAAAATAAAGGATAACAATGATCGATAGATAAATGTAAACTATCCACTCACTGAGAAGATAGCAAAAAAAGTAACATCGACCCACAAGGGGAAAGAAATGGCAGGATAATACCAACAAGTACCAATATTAGGGTAGGTCATAAATGACCAACATCCGTACTTATGACTAGAAACAAACAAACTTCTTCATAGAAAAGTGAATATCAACGACGAACTATCTCCCATAATGACGAGACTACCATTCCTCAGAGTAAACATCTTAACAACGAACTATCTCCCATAATGACGAGACTACCATCCATTAGAGTAAACATCTCAATAATGAACTATCTCCCATAATGAAAAGACTACCATCCATTGGAGTAACAAATATCAACAATGAACTATCTCCTATAATGACGAGACTACCATCCATTGGAGTAACAAATCTCAACAACAAACTATCTTCCATAATGATGAGACTACCATCCATTGGAGTAATAATCTCAACAATGAACTATCTCCCTTAATGACGAGATTACAATCCATTAGAGTAACAAATCTCAACAATGAACTATCTCCCATAATGACGAGACTACCATCTATTGGAGTAACAAATCTCAACAATGAACTATCTCCCTTAATGAAGAGACTACCATCCATTGGAGTAACAAAAAAATCTCAACAACGAACTATCTCCCATAATGATGAGACTACCATCCATTGGATTAACAATCTCAACAACAGACTATCTCTCATAATGATGAGACTACCATCCATTGGAGTAACAATCTCAACAACGAACTATCTCCCATAATGACGAGACTACCATCCATTGGAGTAAACAAATCTCAACAACAAACTATCTCCCATAATGACGAGACTACCATCCATTGGAGTAACAATCTCAACAACGAACTATCTCCCATAATTATAAGACTACAATCCATTGGAGTAACAAATCTCAACAATGAACTATCTCCCATAATGACGAGACTACCATCATTGGAGTAACAAATCTCAATAACGAACTATCTACCATAATAACGAGGCTACCATCCATTGGAGTAAACAAATCTCAACAACGAACTATCTCCCATAATGACGAGACTGCAATCCATTGGAGTAACAAATCTCAACAACAGACTATCTCCCATAATGACGAGACTACTATCCATTGGTGTAAACAAATATCAACAACAAACTATCTCCTATAATGATGAGACTACCATCCATTGGAGTAATAATCTCAGCGACAAACTATCTCCCATAATGACGAGACAACCATCCATTGGAGTAAATAAATCTCAATAACAAACTATCTCCCATAATGACGAGACTACATTCATTGGAGTAACAAATCTCAACAACAAACTATCTCCCATAATGATGAGATACCATTCATTAGTGTAACAAATCTCAAAAATGAACTATCTCCCATAATGACGAGACTAACATCCATTGGAGTAAAAATCATGAATCTTCTCTGGAAACTAACATACTTACTGGGGAAGTACATGTTGCTCAAATAAAGAGACATGTCATCTGCTGTTATGAGAGGGAATTATAATAATGACTTCATGGGGAAATGCCAATATATTCCTGCTTAGGAGATAAAATTTTCACGTGCAAAATAAATTCACATTTTCAAACCAGGGCTCAAAGCCCGCATAAATCTTAATAATAATGTTGTCGGGAACCACAGATCCAAACCAGAAATAAACCGGAGTGAAACTGTCAACCAAGATAGCACCTGATGAGAAATAAACTCAAAAGGGAAAAACCGATCTAACCAGACAATGAGCTGAATAGGAAGGCTGAAGAAAAATTCTTCCACGAGGGATAGCTCAGTGGGGAAATCGAAAGAATATACACTTTCTGCTTAAGGTTGACAATCTATTGGAGAGAGGGTAACATGACTCTACAAAATAGGGTAATATGCCGACAAAATTTTGTAATAAATGGAAATGATCAATGAATTTTAATTCAACTATGCATGATGTATGTATGAATATTATTATGTATATGCTGACAAAAAACAGACATACAACATTGGGAATAACAAGACAAAACTAACTTGGGTAAAGTCAAAACTCGGCTAAATCACATCCAGAATGAAAATTTATAAGAAAGTAAATGCCAACTAAGGAAACAAAGTCTTGTTCCACAGCTTAACTTCACTGGGAAGAAACACAATAAAATCAAAACAATAAAATCAATGCAAATACAGGGATCTAACATCCTCCTCCAGGCTTCACCGAGGAACCTCACACATACTTCAATGGGGAAAACAAATGCCTCAATGTTTAGAATTCCACTAGAGATTATAATACTGACTTCATTAGGGCAGATGAAAACCGCATCGTCGAGATATTAACTGGGGACCTCGTGTTAACTTCATTTGGGAGGGCAACACCACATCATTGAGGGGAGCCTAAAATATATACTTCAATTACAAGAGTGGGGATTACACAAACCTCCTTGGGAAGAAATCATGAAATCACATGGGAATAACAACTTTCAGAGAAAAACATTATCCCAGCTTTACTTGGAGATCTAAGAAGTCAAACAAAACCGCAAGAAATCAAAATTATAGGGATTTTTAATCAATCCCAACACTTGGCGGGAGAAAACCCAAAAAGTTTACAACTATATCAACACTTCTTAGAAAATATATTTACCTTGTCTAGTTGCTTGGGAAATAACCAACAACAAAAATGCCAACACTGCAAAAGAGTGGCGTTTTGTAAATGATTCCACTTCAGCATACAAAGGGAGAAGGGAATTTCGTCATATGAGCGAAGACCTTACTTGGGAATCTGGGATAGAGGCTTCAGACCATGCAAACCCGAAATCAAAATGAACCAAGACTTGACTGGGGAAAATGGGATCACAAACCCAACCCCGCACCATACATCAATTGGTATCATCTCTAAATATCTGAGAAACACCCAAAGATCATACACATACCAACAAAGGTGACCTAAGAGAACCTTCCTGGGGAAAACAAACTTCCAAAATTTTAGAGTTCGTCCGTCCTTGGGATCACCACTTTTGTTTTTCTTGAGTCGCAAAATCTAAAGTAAAAAGTAATTTGTAAATTCTTTTCAAAACAAAATTTTGTTATTTAATCTTTTGTTTTGAAAATTAATATCAATAATAAATGGAGACTTTGCAAGCAGAATAAAATAAGAATTGCAAAGAATTTGATAAAAGCTCAAACTTTATTAATAGAATGGTAGTCTGTGAATGGCGAGACTCCATAGATGATTACAAAGTTTGGAAAATGGTAATACATTGGAAAAGATACATTGAAATACAATGACCACTATTCTTCCTAATAACTTTGAATTCTTGAGCAACAACTTCTGTTGAAGTATGGTGAGAGTCCAAGAAGATTGTTGCTTCAATGATCAAGTCTTGTCTGATGTAGTTACTTTCCAAGAAATCCATAACTTTTTCCTAGATTTCCCTTGTGGGTTTTCAACCTACCGGGAAAATTTATTCTGTTTATGTCTCTAATTTTTCCCTAGACCTCCCTTTCGGGTTTTCATCCTACTGAGACGCTCCTTCTTGCCTAAGCCGCCCTAGAATCAGCGTTAAAAGACATGATCTTCCTGAGCACGAGGTCGCCTTATCTGAATTCACGAGGCTTGACCTTCTTATCAAAAGCTTTTTTCATTCTCTTTTGGTATAACTGACCATGACACAAGGCTGTTATTCTATTTTCTTCAATCAAATTCAATTGCTCAAACATGTTTTGGACCCATTCATCCTCTGACAACTTAGTTTCCATTATGACATGTAAAGAGGGAATCTCAACCTCAACGGGGAGCACTGCTTCCATACCATACACAAGGGAGAACGGGGTTGCCCCTATTGAAGTGCGGACAGATGTACAATATCCGTGCAAAGAAAAGGGGAGCATTTCATGCAAATCTTTATAAGTAAAAACCCTTTTCTGGATGATCTTGATGTTTTTATTAGCAGCTTCAACAACCTCATTCATCTTTGGCCTATAACGAGATCAATTGTGATGGATAATCATGAATTCTTCAGAAAGTTCTATCATTATCGTGTTATTCAGATTTGAGTCATTGTCAGTGATAATCCTTCTTGGCACACCATATCGACATATAAGATTGTTCTTGATAAAGTGTACTACCACTTTCTTAGTAACATTAGCATATGAAGTTGCTTCCACCCATTTGGTGAAGTAGTCAATTGCCACTAAGATAAATCAATTTCCATTCAATGCCTTGGGTTCAATCATTTCAATCATGTCAATGCCCTACATAGAGAAAGGCCACGGGGAAGAAATAACATTGAGAAGTGTTGGAGGCATACGAACTTTGTCAGCATAAATCTGGCATTTATGGCACTTCTTTGCAAATTTGTAACAATTAGATTCTATTGTCAGCCAATAGTAACTTGCCCTAAGCATCTTTTTTACCATCGAATGTCCATTAACATGAGTGCCAAAGGAGCCTTCATGGATCTCATGCATTAACATGTCTGCTTTATGTCTATCCACGCATCTGAGCAAGATCATGTCATAATTTATTTTGTATAAAACATCTTCATTGGGGAAAAAGCTGCATGCCAACCTTCTCAATGTCTCTCTATCTTTGTTTGACGCACCAAATGGGTATTCCTGTGTTTGGAGAAAATGCTTGATATCTAATACCAGGGTTTTTCATCTAACGTTTCCTCTGTTGCAAACACATGAGCTGGCCTATACAGACGTCATACTATGATATGAGGCATATCGTTCCAAGTATTCACTTGATACATAGAAGTTAGAGTGGCCAAAGCATCCTCCACCTGATTTTCATCTTTGGGAATATGATGGAATTCTACTTTATTAAAGAAAGCTAATAATCTTCTAGCATAGTCTTTGTAGGGAATCAAGCTGGGGTGACGAGTATCGTACTCTCCTTTAATCTGATTTATTACCAAAGCTGAATCACCATACATATCTAGAATTTTGATTCTGAGATCTATAGCCTCCTCGAGACCCATGATACAAGCTTCATATTCTGCCATGTTATTGGTACAATCAAATACCAACCTTGCAGTAAATGGGATATGTGATCCATGAGGAGTGATAATCACAACACCAATTACTTTTCCATGAGCATTCACAGCTCCATCAAACACCATGCCCCAACGAGATTCAAGATCAGGACCTTCCTCAGGAAACGCTTTATCATAATCTTTCACTTTCAGAAACATAACATCCTCATCAGGGAAATAATATTTAACAGACTGATAACCATCAACCGGTTAGTGAGCAATATAATCCGCCAACACAATTCCATTTATAGCCTTCTGAGTATGATATTCAATATCATATTTAGATAACAATATCTGCCAACGGGAAATTCTCCCAGTAAGAGCAAGATTTTCAAAAATATAGTTAATTGGATCCATTTTGGAAATCAACCAAGTAGTATGATTCAACATATATTGTCACAACCACTTTGCCGCTCAGGCCAGAGCATAACATGTCTTTTCCAACATAGAATACCGTGACTCATAGCCAGTAAACTTCTTGTTGAGATAATAAATGGCATATTCCTTCTTCCCTGTTTCATCTTGTTGTCCAAAAATACAACCCATAGAATTATCTAACATTGTCAGATGCATAATCAATGATCTTCCTTTAACAAGAGGGATCAAGATAAAAGGTTCCAGCAAATACTCTTTAATACTGTCAAATTCCTTTTGGAAATTATCTGTCCACACACAACCTTGATCATTCTTTAACAACTTAAAGATCGACTCACATGTTGCAGTCATATGGGAAATAAATCTAGAAATGTAATTCAAACGCCCGAGGAAGCCTCTAACTTGCTTTTCAGTTCTTGGTGTTGGAATTTCTTGAATTGCTTTGACTTTATCAGGGTCAACTTCAATCCCTTTTTTGATGATAATGAAACCTAACAATTTCCCTGATTGAACACCAAAGGTGCATTTATTTAGATTCAAGCGGAGACAATACTTTCTCAAACGCTGAAATAATTTCAACAAATATTCTATATGCCCTTCTTCAGTCTGGGACTTAGAAATCATATCATCAAGGTATACCTCGATTTACTTGTGCATCAGATCATAGAATAGGGTTGTCATAACCCTCTGGTACGTTGCACCAGCATTCTTCAACTCGAAGGGCATCACTCTGTAACAGAATGTTCCCCAAGGTGTGATAAACGTTTTTTTCTCCATGTCCTCAGGAGCCACTCTGATATGATTATATCCGGAAAATCTATCCATGAACGAGAATACTTTGAATCTTGTTATACTGTCGACCAACATATCAATATGTGGCAAGGGAAAATCATATTTTAGACTAGCTTTATTTAAATCTCTATAATCTACGCACATGCAAACTTTTCTGTCTTTCTTTGGTACTGGGACAATATTGGAAAACCACTGAGGGTACACCGATGTCATAAGAAAACTGGTATTAATCTTCTTTAAAACTTCTTCTTTAATTTTCACTGCCATATCAGGGTGAGTTCTTCGCAATTTATGCTTGATTGGCGGGCGTTCTGGCTTTAGCGGCAAATAATATTCCACAATATCAGTATCCAAACCAGACATACCTTGGTATAACCAAGAAAAGATATCTACATACTCTTTCAACAATTCAATCAACCTGCTCTTCACATCAGAATGCAGCAATGCTCCAATCTTGACTTCCTTTGGATCTTCCTCTGAACCCAAATCGATCGTCTCTAACGGCTCTTTATACGGCTGAATGACACTTTCCTCGCGCTCAAGCAACCGTGAAACCTCTTCTGGGATTTCATCATATTCGTCTTCTTCGGCCACATACACAGGATATTCAAAGTTAGGAGAGGGTGCAACGTCATTGTATTCAACGGGTTTTTTAATTAATCTGCACATATGATTTATGATTGCTTTTAGAAACTGACACATATAGCAAGTGATTATGCATATTCAATTACAGTTATTATTTATTTTTGAAAGGTTTTTTCTAATTACCATTTTCCAAGAAAAAGCAGAAAATAAAGACACAATTTTGGAATCAAAGACAACTTTTATTATTGATTTTAAAGATCAAAGCAACAAATATTCCCATAAAATATCAACTTTCACCTTGGGCAGAGTGAAAGATTTTTGAAAAGATTAACAAAAAAAAATTACTTTGAGACATGAATGCAATAAGGAACATCATTGGTGATCCAATTTTGGACTCTAACTCCATGTGTCACGTAGTTTGGCATCTCTTACTCTTCTTCATCTTCCATAATAGCATTGATCCTAGGAACCGTTTGATGAAGATAACCCCCGCCACGAAAGTATTTTGATATTTTCCCAAAGAAGACTTTGGATTCATGTTCTTACCTTTATCATTCTTCACATAGAATCCCAAACCAGCTATATTCTTAATCACAGGTTGGTCAACAATCTTCACCCATACTTTACTAAGGCCATTACGTACTTCCTGCTGAGCATCCATAAACAAAGCTATAGAATTCTCATTTTCCCTTATATTATCAATGGATAAAGCTTGGAACTGAGTTCCAACAGTAGCTTCATCTGTTTCCACAAAACTGAAAGAGGATAAATGAGATATTAACAAAGCTTATTCTCCATTTATGATGACCACCTTTCCATCACACACAAACTTCAGCTTATGGTGCAAAGTTGAAGTGACAGCCCCTGCCTCGTATATCCATGGTCGTCCCAATAAAAAGCTATAAGCGGGCACGATATCCATAACCGAGAAAGTAATCTGAAATAAGTGTGGGCCTATATAAATAGGAAAATCTACTTCCCCAATGAAAGGATTCCTTGATCCATCGAAAGATTTCACAATTATGCCACTTGGGCGCATGAGAGCTCATTGGTACTTCAACTTCATAAGCGTGCTCCTCGGTATGACATTTTAAGCAGATTCATTGTCAATCAACATATTTGACAATGAATTGTTCTTGCAGTTCATGGAGATATGGAGAGCCAAGTTATGATTCCTTCCTTCACCGGGCAATTCGTCATCATAGACACTCAGGTTATTACAGGATGTAATATTCCCTACCACACTGCTAAATTGGTCCAAAGGCATATCACTTTCCATGAAAGCTTAATCCAATACTCTCATCAAAGATTTCTTGTGGGAAGAAGAGTTCATTAGCAAGGCCAGGATAAATATCTTTGATGGAGTCTGCAACAATTGATCTATGATCCTATAGTCTCTCATTTTGATAATCTTAAATATATAGTACATATATTTTTCTAGAGTAGTACCACTAGATTCCCCCACTTCTTTCTTGGGTTCATTACTTTCAACAACCTTTTTATCAACATTAACACTTCCTCGAATGACAGGTGTGAGAACACGGCCACTGTGGGTCACCCGGCTAGCTTTAACAATATTCTTGACATCAGACAAAGGTTGGATGGGAACTTCCACATTATCCTCCAAGATTGTAGCATTGTATTTGTAGGTCACATCCTTGTCTGATTCGTAAGGAACAAGACCTGGTAAGCAAATCACCATTGCATCAACAACTAGATTGCTATGGCACTCAATCTCTACAGGGGCGGGAATACCAAAACAAGGAACAATAACATTCACCCCCTCTTCAGAATACTTAGAAATCACATAATCATTGTTGGAAAACACATCTTCATTTGTGGAAAAGAATTCATCTGTAGAAGCATTCTCATCATCTGACACAGTCTCAGCCAAGCAATCTTCAATCACATTAATCCCATTGTAATCATCTCTATTGCCTAAAACTTTGATAATACCATTGTCCAACAACAACTGAACACCCTTTTCTCACTATAGAAAACCACAAGAATTTCTATAGCATATCCGGCACGACCCATAATGGTGTTCTTCTTGACCATCCATGTGACAGAAGGTAGCGTGCAACTGCACCAAATCATCATTCATATGATCCACATCAAAAATATTGAATTCATCAAGACATACAAAGACCATATTCACATCTTCTTTGTACTCTGCCCTTGGCCTGATTATATGAATGAGGCCTTCGTCCATCATTTCCTGAAGATTAGCTTTTATCTTATCACATCCATGGATATCGGTACTGCAAATATCACAACCAGCATGGTCATGCGTATAGTAACTAAACTCACAGAGGTTAGCATACATCTTTACCAAATCCCCTCTAACCAAATTGATATAAAAAATCTGGAAGTCTCCAGGACAACCAGCAACCATGTTTACAACATTTTCTCCTCCATGCTTTGGCAAAGGATTATCTTTAACATTAGGACCGAAATCTTTAAAGGATAAGAGTCCAGATCTCACCATCTTTTGTACTTCAGACTTCAAAGGATAACAATTCTCAACATTGTGCCCTGGTGCCCCCTGACGAAAAACACACGTCTGGTCTGCTTTATAATACCAAAGCAAAGGTGAAGGTACAATAGAGGGCGGCCGGGTATGAACTAACTTCTTCTGAATCAAAGTAGGATAACTCTTCATAGCTTATTGGAATAGAGTCAAAATCCTCTCTCTTCTGACTCTGCCCTAGATTTCCCTGAGGGGATGATCTCTGATAGGAAATTATGGATGGAGCTACATTGACGACTGGAGTCAAGGAAGCAACATGTTGCTGGTACCGTTGATGCCTTTAGTTGGTCTAATCTTCCTTTCTCTAATAATCGCATTCGTTTCACTTTCTTTCTTCCGAGAAAACCTGTATGATGACTTCTTCGTCCCTTCATCTTTTGTCCAACGCCCTTCCCTAACAGTCTCCTCAAAATGAACACCCATGCTTACCATTTCGGTAAAATCACTCGGTGCAATGGCGACCATCCTTGCATAATAAAATGATCCAAGGGTTTTCAGGAAGACCTTGGTCATCTCTTGTTCTCCCATAAATGGCACCACCTGGGCAGCTATCTCGCGCCATCTCTACGTATATTCTTTGAACGACTCCTTCTCTCTTTGAGCCATTGCCCTCAACTGGTCACGGTCAGGCGCCATGAACATATTGTACTTATACTGCTTGATGAAGGCTTCTTCCAGATCATTGAAGGTGCGGATACTACTATTGCCCATACTCATATAACACTTCAAAGAAGCACCAGTTAAACTATCTTGGACGAAATGAATGAGAAAACGTTGATCATCAGTATGGGTAGACATTTTCCTGATATACATCACAAGGTGGTCACGAGGGCAAGAGTTTCCCTTGTACCTCTCAAATTTCATCACTTTAAACTTCATTGGCACCTTTACATTGGGCACTAGGCAGAGTTCATTGACATTCTGTCCAAATAATTCTTTTCCTCGAAGGGCCTTCATTTCTTTCTGCATCTCATTGAACTGGTCTTTAAAGTCATCCAACCGGTTATAGAAATCCACACTTTTACTTAGTGGAGGAACAAGACGATAAACTTCATCATTAACAAATGACATAGAATTCACCGAAGGAGGTGCAACATAGTGGATCTCATTTATAGAAGTAGCAGTAACATGAACCACAGGAGGTGTAGGAGTAGCAGCAGCTTGCACAAGTGGAGCAGCTTGAGTGTCAAGATTAAAACCTTCTAGCATGAAGCTTTAAGGCATTCCCCATGGGTAACCATGAGGCATACAATAATGAGCAACAATAATTGGGGTAACAGAAACAGGAACTGATAGACCTTCAAAAGCATTTGTTATTTGTTGAGGATGAGCAAGTGGTGGCTGATTCTGAGCAACCACCAATGATTCCATCAAAGCAGTCATATTAGCCATATTGTCCTTCAAAGTAATAACTTCTTCGTGCAGCTTGTGATTCTCCTGTTCAGGATTCTCCATTTTCTTCCTGGAATTAACCCGAGTATTGTATCGATGAGACAACGTGCTGAACAAAGTAGAGAAACTCAGTAAGACACATGGGTATAAACAGTAATGCAAGAAATATGTACAGGATGATACATGATATGCAATGCACATGATTTATTTTATTATTAATATTTCAAGGGACTCAAAGAATTATAGACAATTTTGCAAATTCTAAAGTACTAACACATTTTGAAATATTGAAAATCTCATTATAATAACTTCAAAATGGTTTATAACTTTTAGTACAAGTTTCAATAACCCCAAGTAATAAAAAAGATAGAATCTAAAATCTAAAAAAGAAAAGCTGATGAAGATCACTCCAAACACTGACGCTTTCCTTTGAGTCTTGCAATCTGAGCCTTCAACTACTTGTTCTCTTCTCATAACTGTCGGCTACCACTTTCCATTCACCAAAGTCGGTAAGTGAATGACTAAGTCCTTACTGAGCTCTAGAGGAAAATAAATCATATTTCTTCGTCATCATCTCTATAAAATGCTCTCAAGAATCTCAATTAATTCATCCTTCTCCTTCATGTCTTCTCGGTAGGATACCTCTAAAGTCTGAAACTTATTCTTCCAAGCCTCCTTCTCCTGTTGCATCCTGACTAGGGAAAGCTCAAGCTCTTTCACATCATCTAAATGGGGAGGAGTGGTATTCACAAACATATCAGGCATATGTGCTTCACGGGAATATGTCATCTACAACTGGATTTCCCTTGCTTGTACCCACCGGAGATAAGGCTCCAAAGAAACACCTCCTCTAGGTCCCGAGTCCTTTCTACTCTTCCTCTGAATATGGAGAAAATCCTTTGCAATATCCTCCTTAGCTTCCTTATGATCCTATCCCTCTTTAAGAAAGAAACCACTCAGATGAATACTATTAGGCTTATCTCTCATCGGATATCCAAGTTGTCGTCGTGCAAGAACATGATTGTAGTTAATTCCTCCCTTTGTACTAAGAAGAGGTACATTGGAGAAACTGCCACAACTATCGACAATCTATACATCATGGTAAGCCTGGTGATACCAAGAAATGTCTGAATGAGTGAGGGCCATAATCTTCGGAGCCCAACGAGGTTCCTTCTTGACATCCCAGAAAGCGTCGGACAGGGGTAAGTGAGAAATAAACCACTGATACAACAAAGTCGTGCAACAAATGATCATCCATCCATGATAAGAATCCATAAGATGAGTAGAGTAATAAGAATCTCCTAATAATGTAGGGACTGAATTTCCTATCAAAAAGATCCCGATGGCATTGATATCCACAAAGTTGTCGACGTTCGGCAATAAGAATAACCCATAAGCAAGCAGAGAAAAAATGGCCTCAAAAGCAACTGTACTCTTCATCCTAGCAAAATAGAGAGATTTCTCTAATAAAAACTGAGCAGGTAATCCTCTAATTCCTTCTTTGGTAGTCATGTGGGCCTCAATCTCGGACTTCCCCAAATGTACCATAGCAGCAATCTCTTGAGATTTTTGCTCCCCCTCCAAACCAGTGAAAAGAACACGATTGGCAACAGGTAAACCCAATAGATAAGAATACTCCTCCAATGTAGGCATCAACAGGTAATCAGGGAAAGTAAATCATTGATACATCGAATCATAGAACTGGACCAAAGTCGAGAGAATACCCTCCTTCATCCTGAGCTTCATAAGAGACACGATGGACCCATACTTCCTCCGAAAATCTGTAGAACTCTCGATCTCGGGAATCAGACTCATTAAATCATCTATCTTGGGATTCTTGAAACTGTACTTCTGAGTCTTTCTTTTTCCATAATCCATGGTCAAAAGTACATGATATTTTCCCAAAAAGTCAACTTTAAGTACCTTAAACCAAAATGTCTTAAAGGATGCTCATGGGTGCATGAATGCATGATGTAAAAATCACACACAAGATCACAAACATGGGGTTCATAGGTTTGATTTCACGAGCATGAAGTCAAAGGTAAGTTCTAATAGTTTATCACCTGCCAAACAAGGTTCCAAGATGTTCCCAGAGTCTACATCCTTCCTTCGGATATTACCAATGTCCCGATTGACTCAGTAATTAGTAATATTCTCAAGAAAAACTCGTATGAGTGTAGCATCGCGTGACAACCATTTTCGGATTACTGCATCATATTTTTCGTACTACACGTAAAAGGCAAAGATGGGTTAAAGGTTCTACGATCCTCAATTTCAGCAGGCTCCCAGGTCGAAAGAAGCACGTCTTCCCGATTACTCGGTAAACGACACTACAGTCAAAGGGGCCTCCACTGAGTGGGGGATCTCATTCCTACTTTTTGGGATTACTCCCTCAAAGTTAACATGACTATATCGCCCGTCCTATCTTAAGTTTTCCCAAGTCTAGGTAGAGGACTTATGAGAAATCACCAAGCACCCTAAAAACCAGTAAAATCCAGACAAACATATATACAACAAATAATAGCACATACATAAATAAACAATGATAGGCTCAACCCACTTAGGGATGGACCAACATTTGGTCAATCTTTCCCCAATGAAGTTGCCATTTCTTCTGTAGCAATACAAATGTTAAGACTAAGCCATTGGATTTACTTGACTCGTACAAATCAAATAAAAATCTTCGTCGCTCTTTATTATTTCCAAAGGAATGGGAAAAGAGCGAATAACCCAAAAAAGAGGGACATAATCTATGTTCGGGGGTTCGTTATGAAAAGGTAAGGTATTAGCACTCTAAACATCTATGGTACTCAGCAGGAACCTCTTTGTAAATTTGTGTATTTTGGCTATAAAAGTTGTATACATAAATAGATTTTGGGGATGAGAAAAGAAGTATTTTTTAACAATTTTTTCACACGCCATGGTTGCAAACCTTTAGTGCCTACGTACCACCTTCCGTGCAATACGGGGTCAGGGTACTCATAGTTCACCTTTAAAAAAAATTAAAACACAAGTGTGTTGATTAATTTTAAGAGATAAGACATCATTGTCTTATCCGAGTAGAAGAACATACTTACTACCCACGATTATGAGAAAGGAGAATTTGCGTCATCTCAAAGTGGAGGATATAGTTTGTATTTTAAAATCAACAAAGCCTCACTCAACACCCAAGTGGAAAATGTCTCACTTTAGTATATGTCATATAAGTATAGTAGCTCGCATCACTATAAGGATTGACAAGAGTCTAATATTTTGAGAAAAATTTTAAAGATAAAAAGCCAAAATGGCAAAATGGTTTGAATGAGATTGATTGACTTTTAGTCTTCTCACAGAAATATCAAAGTATTATTAAGTTGGTTAATGTTTGATTAAGAAAATATTTTTGAAAATGCATGAACCTAAGTCCAAGTTTATTATGAAAGCGGTACAAATAAAAAAAAACAAGAATAGTTTTGAAAGGAGGCAGAAGATTTTTTAAATTAATGAAGATGGGGGAGATGAAAAGGCTACCCTAAAAACATAAGGTAAAAGCTAGGGAAAAGAACCGTCTAACCAACAAGAAGCCAAAACTTGACACAATGAGTCAATGTAGAATTCCTATTCTTTAGAATTGAAACCAAGAAATAAAGGGACTAAACCTCTTAAGAAAACCAAACTTCAAAGGCATTAAATCTTCATAAAAATTGGGCAGAGTAACGGCTGTATACAGATGAATTCCCAATCATTGACAAAGAATATAATCAGGATAATCTGCACACAACAAAAACAGACAACCCAATGTCCTGGGGTAAACCCTAAGAACTCCATACAAAATAGCAATAGAAGTCACAAGGTCTCAAGGTAGGTCAATGTCTCTAATCCTAAGTCCAAGAAGTCCATAACTCCAAAATGCCAAGGATAATAACCAAATAGTCCAAGTAAAATTAAAGTTTTTTATGGTTCAAGTTGATTATTAGTTATTGTTGTACCCCAAAATTTTCCCTCTCATTTCTCAAGACATTTCCCACAAGATCTTTAATAGCTCAAGCTTGCATAAGGATTGACTAGGTCAAGATATCTCCTCAACACTGATGCCTCAAATTAAGGTTTGAGTTTTCAAAAGGACAATTGGAATTTTAATTCCTCATATGACTTTCATGGATCATTATGTACTTTCAAGATTGTTCATGTCAAGTTTCAAGTCTTGCAGTTCAAGTTTGCTCAGTCAATTAATCAGGTGACATAAAATCAGTTGTATTGGGTAAAAAGTAAATTATGGTCAACTTACAGTTAAACTTCAGTATTTTTTACCCATATCAAAATTTTGAACTCATATTTATCATTTGATCAAGCTTGGATCATTATTCCCCAAGAAAATTACTCAGATCATTAAAAGGGCAAAATGGTCAAGATTAGGGTTTTGATTGAGAAGGCTTGATTTTTGACTTTTGACCTAATACATGACTTATTGGTTTGAAAAATGATATCAAGGATTCAATGAATCATCTTGACCTAATTGCAGGGATTCAATTCATTTCCCAAGATCAATTGATTGATAGTTGAAATTTGGTTAACTATACACTGAAAAGTCAAACTTTGACTTTTTGATCAAAATTAAGTTTCAAAGATCAAAATTCATCAATACATTCAAAAATATGAATCTTGATCATCAATAAATCAAGAAAGTCAAAAGTCAATGTGAAAAGTTAAACTTTTCAAGACTTAGAATTTTTTCTAAGTGTTTTTTATACAAGATAATTTCATTACTTCATGACAATCTTTCACCAAGACGCAAGATGATTCAAGAAAAACTTCCAACATGAAAGTTGTAGAGCTTGATGAATTCTATAACTTTCCTTATAATGGTGATGTCAAAAAATTCTTAGATTTGAAGATATGAAGTTAAAACATGAAAGTTGTAGAGCTTTATTAAGTTACAATTTGATTTAACAAAAGTGGCAAACATGAAAGATGTAGACAATGTTTCAAGATTTCCAAAATGTCCAAGATCATGAATTTATCATACTTGAGCTAGGAGATTCAACGGCCTGAAGTTGGGCATTCATTCTAGAATTGCAAGTCATTTTGTTGAAGAACATATAACAAAATCCTTATGCCATGCTGCATAATCTTACTTTGCAGGCCTTTTGACTGGAAAATTTATCCATAATAAGATGTTTACACAATTGATTGAACCATTATCCAAGTGATTCGAGTATTGTCCATTGCATCATTCCATTTATGGCACAAAGGCACCATTTCCATTAACATAAATCATGTTTTATATAAAGCCAGCTCTCCTTGAGCCTCTCAACTGTTTTTTCTAAACACACAATGTCAAAGCAAGAAGCAACATGCCTTAAAAATCCTAGCCACTTTATATCCCTTTTGTACCATGCATTGGGACATCAAATTTCACATAACTTGGTTGTTTCATCTCAACCAAACCAGAATTTTGATAGCTTGTAAAACAAACTCTCTTATCCCCTCAAACCTCCTCTATAAATAAAGAGGCCATTTCCAATCTAAAAGGCAAAAAAAAAGAGAAATAAAAACTAGCACTCAAAACCCCTCGGACTCTCAAAAAACCATAACTATCCACAAAACCTCAACTATTGAGCTTTGAAGTCCAAATCTTTGAACCTCTCACACCTTGCTAGTTCTGTCCAAAAAAACCATCCAAATACTTCATATACATCATATAGAAGTTGTTCAAACACAAGAGAAACTTCTGTAACATCACTATCACCATTCTCCAAACTCAAAAACAGCCAATTGACTTCTCCAAGACCATACAACAACTCTAAATCAAAACAAAAATTTCAGTTTCAAGGTATGTTTTCTCGACTTTGATCTCTTCGTAAAAGAATCATTAGTGGTTCATTTGTGAAGATAAAATGTAGATATCATTACCCTGAAGCTAACCATATGTTTACTTTTCATTTTCATTAACCATGTGTTGAGAACCGACTCATATATGCAGCAGAAAAATGTTGGAAGTAAAAAACAGCAGTATGAGTCGATGTATAACTCTATGTGTCGACACATATTAGGTACAAAACAAGTTATGAATCCATACAAAACACGAATGAGTCGACACATAACAGAAATGAGTCGATGAAAACCATTATGTGTCGACTCATACTGAGTTGGTTTTGACTTCCAGGAGCAAATAAATGATATGTATCGATACATAAGTTCATGTGTCGATGCAAAACAGGTTATGAGTTGATGCAAAACTTTATGTATCGACTCATACTGAGTTGGTTTTGATTTCCAGGATAAAGGAATGATATGTATCGATGCATAAGTGCATGTTTCGATACAAAAAAGATATGATCTAATGCATAAGTACATGCTTCAATGCATAAAAATTTTCGTATCAATGCGTAAGTGCATGTGTCAATACATGAAAGTTTTCTTAAAACAATTTTTTTTATATTATCTTTATATTTCTTTACATTTTTATTGTTATTCATTATTCAATATGGTTGTAATAGTAATTAGGTTTTAATTTCTTTCATTCCCCATTTATAAATTTTTATCCCCCATCCCCTAAGTATTCTAATAGCGTAAGACATTTAATTTCCTCAATTTATTGCTTTCCATATTATTGTTAATAATTAGGGCGTGTATGGGAAGATAAGATCAATATTAAAGAACCCTAATCTCAAGACAAAAATGCATGAAAACAAACACTTTGCACACTTGCACCTCTAGGGTTAACCACACTTGTTGCTTTGAATAAAACAGTCATGTCCCTCGAACGTGGGATACTTTAGCAATGACCCTCGAATACAAGATTGTAGTCCCTCGATGACCCTTAGATGTTTCCTTCGGTAAAACGATCTAAGACCCTTACGACAAATTTCTAAGGTATCCTACAATGTTGCCTTCTATGACTATACGACGACCCACGCTTGTCCTTTCACATCCAATGATAGGGCTTCTTATCAATCAATGGTAAGATAGCAATATCTAAAGGAGAAAAAAATGAACAAAGACTTTTTTGAGTAGGTAGAATGTTCGTAGTTTCTTGTTCACAAACATTTCAAACCAAACATCTTTCTAACACACCAACACTTTTAAAATGAAATATTTTCAAAAGTCAACACTTTGTATGCATTCTTATAGAGACGAGAATCATTACAAAGTTCGGCTAAACGAAGGAACTTTTCAAAAATACTTTCAAAACCAATCACAAACACATTTCAAATAAAGCATTTCAAAGTGATCTAGCAACTAAGAGCCCATAGATAACTACGGATGAAAAGGGTGCTGACACCTTCCCTTTTCATAACCTACCCCCCCGAACTCAAGAAAATTCTCAAAAGTTCTTTCCTGTTCTTTTCAACCTTTCCTTTATTGGATAAAATAAAATTTGGTGGAGACTCTTGCTATCCACAACAATCACGATAAAACGCAAAACACGCAAGTCAGTTCTACCACTGTATTATAGAACTGGTGACTCTGCTAGGGACTACACTTAAAAGTGGGGTTACCTTAGAGACTAGATCACCTTTAAATGCTTTCATTGTTTAACTTGTTTGCTTTACATTTTAGGTCCTTATTTGGGCTTTGTATTGATTCTCTACTCAGATCGGGGAACATTATTAGGTAAGTAGCAATAGAACGTGGGGACTATGTGGGGTATACCAACATGATTGAAGCGATGGCTATGTTAGTTTGACACATTTGTTGGTACCGGTATCCCTTGAGTTTAATTGAGGAGAATACGGGGCCACTATGTGGTGTCATGAAGCACTAACTGGCCGTAGAACCTTTAATTGAACAACTTGGCTATTAGGAAGTAATGAGATAGCCGGTTTTGGTGGAAAGCTGAAAATTGGTTGATACTCGATACTACGCTCATTGAGACAGACTTTCGGGATATTTTGGTCGCCAATAAAGAGTCTTGTGCTAAAACAATTCCTGATGAAGAAAGATCAGTGATATTGAGATCCCCTAGAACCTGTTTACTTTCTAGGACAGGTTGAACCAACTAAACTTCAAGAGGGTACTTACCTATAAACCCCACACAAGCCTAAACCTAAGGACTTGTTTGCTTTGCTTGTATATGATTATTTGTACATAACATCATGACATCATACCATAGCATTTTCAATATCCATTTCAAGGATCTCAAGGGTTTGTGATGCAGGGTTATATTGGACCAGACGTCTATCAAGGGGCAAGAGGATTTATTTTTTCTCTAGCCAAATGCTGTAAGCTAAAGAGTCAAGGGCTATGACACACTTGACATGGTGAGCTTGATTCTCGTATAAGGACATTCAAGGATACGAAGTTCTTCAATGAAAGATGTAATCAAAGTTCAACTTCTAACATCTTCTTGTGTTTACCCCGCGAGATCCTTGAAAACATTTCATCCACATACCATGCATCATATCATGACAGGATTTTCCCCATACATGTTTTCTCATCCGCTTACTGTTTATGTCAGTAAGAATGGCTCTCGAGCATACTGTCCAAGACCTTCAGACCCAAAATGCTCAGCTTCAAGAAATGTTCTTGAACCTATCCAAGGGGAAATAAGAAGTGAAAGCACTCCTCACTAAGAGCATGACAAAGAAGAATCCTGAGGACAACAGGGATGACCAGTTGGAATGATTACAAACTGAAATGGAAACAATGAAAATCCAGATGATGGGTCAGATGGTAGGTCAGATGGCTCCTATCCAAAACCTAGATCGGGGACAAGAAGAGTTGATAATTCTCGTCAAGAAGCTTCATCAAGATGGACCCAATCGTGTGAGACAAACAGTTAAGATTTGGGATCAAGTTATTAATCATCCCCGGTAAGACAAGAAGTTGGTTTGGTCGAGAGAACACCTTTCAAAATGGCTACTACACTGTAAGTTTAACAACGACCTCGCAAACCACGACAGGGTGGTCAGCGTAAGCAAGATACGCCCAAAAGACAATTTACATATATCAATGTGTCCTTGGCTCAAGAATTGCATCATTTGTTGGAAGCCAAACTGGTTACATTAAAGGAACCTCCTCAAAAACCAATTACTTTTGCTCCCCGCTACAAACACAATGAAAAGTGCGTATACCACTCCAATAGTCGGGTTCACAACACTAACCACTGTTGGGCATTGAAGAACAAAATTCAAGACCTCATCAACAACAAGACTATTGAGTTTGATCCACCTACAACTCCGAATGTTATAACCGCGCCAATTCCAAATCATGGCAAAGGTGTCAATGCAATTGAAGATATTGCTTTTGTTTTCTCCGTTGAAGATTTTCCTACTCCACTGAACAATATTAAGGAAAATTTACATAGAGCTGGGGTTTTCCCTAGTTGTTTAAAAGACTATAATTGATGTGCTCTACAAAAGAATGGATGCGAATGGTTGAAAAAAGGTGTTCAACACCTGATAGATATTCATGAGATCCTGTTTGAAAGAACTCCGACCATAAAAAGTTTGACTGAAAAAGTTGAAGACATATCCATCATAACCATTTCCAACAAACCTATTAGGATCACCTCAAAAGGTCCTATTAGGATTTCCAATGAACCGACAATCGTACCATTGATAATCACCACACCAAGGTCAATACCTTATTCTTCCGATAAGGCAATACCTTGGAATTATGGAGCTTAAGTATACTATCTTAGCATTAAACAAGCCTCTTGGATTGACGAAGAAAAAATTGATGATGTTACCAATATTGCTGGTTCTAGCAAGTTGACAAGGACAGGGAGAATCTTCTCTCCTAACATTTCACCTCTAACTACTACAACTAGACTAGTTTGCATTACCATGGACAAACCTAGTACTGACGCTAGGGGAAAATAAAGGATGGTTGAGCCTGCTAGAATAGAGGCGCCTGCCAAAGACATTGTTACTGAGGAATCCTCCATCCAAGAAATGGAGGAGATTTTAAAGATCATAAAGAAGACTGATTTTAAGATTGTAGAGCAGCTAGGAAAAACCCCCTCTAACATCTCTATGTTATCTTTGTTAATTTTCTCTGATTTTCATGCTCAAGCATTAATCAAATTTTTAAAGAAAGTGCATGTTCCTTAAGATACCACAGCCGATCAATTTGAAAATTGTGTGGCGAGTTTGAATGTTGACAATGGATTGGGGTTCTCTGACACTGATTTGACACTAGTTGGAAGAAATCATAACAAGGCTTTACATGTCTCTATTGAATGCAAAGGAAGCACTCTGGCCCATGTCTTAGTGGATACAGGGTACTCTCTAAATGTCTTACCCAAAGGTGCCCTAGATCGTTTGAATTGCGAAGGTTTAGTGTTGAAGCCAAGTGACATAATTGTAAGGGCTTTTGATGGATCCAAAAGGATGGTCCATCGAGAAGTAGACCTCCCTATCAAAGTTGTTTCTCAAACTTTCAACTCGACTTTGTATGTGATGGACATCTGTCCTGCCTACTCTTGCCTACTTGGACGCCCTCGGATACATGGGGCAGGAGCAGTGACTTTTACACTTCATCAAAAATTGAAATATCCAGTCAAAGGAAAGATTGTTACCGTCTATGGCGAAGGGGGGTTTATGGTTAGCGATCTAGATTCGTTCAAATATGTTGAGATGGATGTAGAGTTCATAGAAACTTCTTGTCAAGCCTTCGAAGTAGTCCCTCCCATGGTTGCTGTTTCCAAGGCTACTCCTGATGTTCAAAAATTTGTTAAAGATGTGCCAAGTGTTAGAACAAAGTTTGAATCTACTACCCTAAGTTTAAGTTTTGATGATAACAAATTGCTAAGATACATTAATTGTATGATTCATGTAAGACACATATGCTATCTAAAAACTAAATTCTGTTTTACAGAAACTCTGATGGGTATCAGCATGAGAACATCCTCATCAGCATCAGAAAATTAGATATCAACATCAGCATCAGAAGATATTATATCAGATACCAGAATCAGAAGATCAACTTGCGCTTATGCTGAAGCTTGATGAACAGATCTGCGCTTAATTGTCTGAACTCTGATCCAGAAAACAAAAGTTCATCAGCACCTAAGCAGCGTCAGAATGAGCCAAAGCCAGAACACGCTTAAGTGGCAACGGTACTGTGCATTCAAGATGATTTATTACCAACGGCATCATTCCAGACAAGATCTGCTTAATAAGGAAAGAATGTTATTAGCATTGAAACAGAATTATTACTCCAACATACACTATTTCCAATGCTATATAAACAAGTCAATGAAGATTGAATCGGCTAATGCTCTACAACAATCTACACGCCTAAAGCTATTCATCATCTTCCTCACTCTCAAGTTTTGCTAAAAGCTCTCAAATTCCTTACTCAATTATTTTAGCAATCTAGTTCTCATAAGCTAAATTTCTGTAGTATCACAGTTGTGATAAATAGTTTTTGTAGAAAACATTCACACACCTAGATTTCAATTCTTTGTAAGAAAGTATTTCCTTGAGAAACCGGTTTGTGGTTTGACTCAAGAAGGCTCTAGAAGTTGCTAAAGCAGATTGTAATATTCAATTGAATATAGTGGATTAAGACCTCGTTGGAGAGAGGCGAAATCACCTTGACGGGTGGACTGGAGTAGTTTGAGATCAAACAAACCAGGATAAAAATATCGTGTTGATTGCAATTGATTCCCAGTTTTTACAATTCAACCCCCCTTCTTGTGTTTTTCACTTCTTCACCAAGGATAGCTTCCCTCAAAGATGGTCGTGCTGTGATTGAAGATAGAGGTTGTACCATTTGGGGGCAACTCCCCGACATTCCGTTCAAGTCAGATAAGTGTGGTCTGGGTTTTACTGCCAAAGCTCAAAAAGAGGCCAGACGTGCTCTCATAGGAAAACCACCTCTTCTCATCAGTAATCATGAAGTGATTGCTCTTGAAGACTCCAACAATGGCTGTGATTTTGATGACTAGATCTTCCCAACTGTCAGTGAAGGACTCAACAACTGGTGTGCCAAGGATTTCATTCCCATCTCCTTCAACAAGGATTAATTACCATTTAGTGTTTTTATAAATTCAAGAACTTTGTCTGTAATTTTATTGAAACATTGACTTTAAGCCACGTGCCTTACCCGGGCACCATGGTCCATTTGTTAAGGGTTTATTCATTTTCATACGCCACATGATCATTTAATGAAAAAACATTGGACTCTTTTGCATTCAAATTTTGCGCTCATTATCTTTCTTTCACTTTATTGCATTTTCAAAAATTAGTCATGAAACCTTACATGAACACACAAACATTTGCAGATCCTCATCCACTACAGGTCTCATTGACAACGACTTTGCTATTGCCACCTATAATTTTGAACGTCTAATCAACCAAGCCAAAGATGAAGGTGAAAAAGACTGTGAAATACCAGGGAAATTAGCTAGACTTCTGATGCAAGAGGAGAAAGCCATTCATCCTCATGAAGAGACAGTCAAAGTGATTAACCTAGGTACTGAGGCAGACAAGAACGAGGTCAATATCGGTGCTAACTTGGAAGACGATATCAAAGGCAGCTTGATCCAGATGTTGCATGACCATGTTGAAGTGGTTTCTTGGTCATATCAAGATATGTCGGGGCTTGATAACGACATTGTAATTCATCGTATACCAACATAGGAAGATTGTCCTCCAGTCAAGCAAAAGGTTCGTCGTATGCGGCCAGACATGTCTGAAAAGATAAAAGCCGAGGTAATGAAGCAATTTAATGCAGGTTTTATGGCAGTGACATCATATTCCCAATGGGTGGCAAATGTGGTCTCCATGTCAAAGAAGGATGGAAAGATTAGTATGTGCATAGACTATAGAGATTTGAATAGGGCAAGCCCCAAAGATGATTTCCCGCTTAGCATAAAGTCTTCTCATTCATGGATGGTTTCTCTGGCTATAATCAAATAAAAATGGATCCCGAGGACATGGAGAAAACCACTTTTGTTACATAGTGGGGCACTTTTTGTTACAAGGTCATGCCTTTCGGTTTGAAGAATACATTGGCAACCTATCAATGGGCTATGGTAGCCCTATTTCATGACATGATCCATCATGAGATAGAAGTCTATGAGGATGATATGATTGCAAGCTCGCAGACTGGGGAAGAACACCTTGATCACTTACACAAGCTGTTTGAAATATTAAAGAAGTATAAGCTAAGACTAAACCCCAACAAATGCACCTTCGGGGTAAGATCTGGGAAACTCTTAGGGTTTTGTCGTCAGTGGAAAAGGTATTAAGGACAACACTACAAAAGTCAAAGCCATACAAGAAATTCCAGCTCCCTGTACTGATAAAGTGGTCAGGGGTTTCTTAGGTCGACTTAAATAAATTTATCGATTCATATCTCACTTAACTGCTACTTGTGAGCCAATATTCAAACTCTTAAAGAAAGATCAAGTAGTCAGATGGAACGACGACTGCCAATCAACTTTTGACAAGATTAAGGAATAATTACAAGAACCTCCCATCCTGATGGCTCCAATTGAAGGAAGACCTATGATTATGTATTTTACTGTATTAAAGAATTCAATGGGGTGTGCGTTGGGCCAACATGACGAGTCTGGCCGAAAAGATCATGCAATATACTACCTGAGCAAAAAATTTACCAACTGTGAAACAAGATATTCACTGCTCGAGAAAATTTGATATGCTCTGGCATGGGCTGATCACTGGCTAAGAAAATATATGTTGAATCACACCACTTTATTGATTTCAAAGATGGATCCGATCAAGTACATCTTCGAGAATCCAGCTCTCTCTGGATGAATAGCTAGATGGAAAATGATCTTAACTGAATATGATATCCAATATACTACACAAAAAGCCATCAAAGGAAGTGTGATAGTAGATCATTTGGCTCATCAAGCTGTTGATGATTACCAATCCATGAACTTTGAATTCTCGGACGAGAATATCATGCTGATAACTGATTGTGAAAATCCTAGACTGTATGATAGACCTGAACAAGGATCCCGATGGACTGTGCTTTTTAATGGGGCTTCCAATGCTTTGGGTAAAGGAGTTGGTGATGTGATTATTTCTCCAAAAGGTTTCCATACACCTTTCACTGCTAGGTTGTGCTTCGACTGTACGAACAACATGCGTGAGTATGAGGCATGCATCTTGGGTCTAAAGGCTGCTATCGACCTTAGAATCAAGTTATTATATGTATACGGGGGCTCAACCCTAGTGATCAGTCAAGTCAAATGGGAATGGGATACCAAACATCCTAATTTGATCCCCTACAAAGAGCTTGTGTTAACCCTGATCCCATACTTTGAGGAAGTTACCTTCGAACACTTTCCAAGAGAAGAAAATCAGTTGGCGGATGCCTTGGCAACGATGTCATCCATGTTCAAGGTTAAGTGGGACAACAAGGATCCTAGAATTACAATTGAAAGATTTGACAAACCAACACACTATTGTGAGATTGACACCGACAAAGAGAAGCCTTGGTATCTGAAGTGAGGAGATATTTGGAAGCACAAGAGTATCTTGAAGGAGCTTCCATCAATGATAAGAAATTCCTACAAAGGTTTTCAGTCAAATTTTTCCTAAGCAATTGGATCTTGTACAAACGCAACCACGATTCAACTCTGCTCTACTGTGTGGACAAGAAGGAGGCAGAGAAAATCATGGAGGAGATGCATCAGGGTATCTTTGGGACTCACTCTTGCAGGTACACTATGGCTAATAAAATTCGAAGGTCTGGTTACTATTGGTCGAATATGGAAATTAATTATCACCATCACTCGAGGACTTGCCATAAGTATTAAATCTATGCCGATAAGTTTCATGTGCATCTAATTCCTTTGAATGTCATGAATGCTCCGTGGCCATTTGCAATGTGGGGCATTAACATGATTGGAGAGATCAAGCTCACTGCCTCCAATGGACATCGTTTCATCCTTGTTTTCATTGATTATTTCACCAAATGGGTCGAAGCTGCATCAGTTACAAAGAAAGTTGTAGCCCATTTTATCAAGCATAACCTCATCTGTCAATACGGTATCCCTGAAAGGATCATCACTAACAATGAAACCAATCTCAACAATGCTATGATTATGGAACTCTACACTGAATTCAAAATCAAGCATCATAATTCTTCTCCATACAAACCTGAGATGAATGGCGTAGTGGAAGCCGCCAATAAAAACATAAAGAATATTATGCAAAAGATGGTGGTGACCTACAAAGACTGGCATGAGACGCTACCATTTTCTCTTCATGGCTACCGTACTTCGGCACGAACATCAACTGGGGCAACACCTTTCTCTTTAGTATATGGCATGGAATCTGTCCTGCCTGTGGAAGTTCAGATTCCTTCCTTAAGGATTATGAAAGAAGCCAACTTAGGCGAAGATGGTTGGATTTAAGCTAGGTTGGATCAGTTGAACTTAATTGACAAGAATAGACTGTCTGCTATTTTTCATAGTCAAATGTATCAAAAGCGTGAGACCAAGGCTTTCAACAAGAAGATTAAACCTCGAGTGTATCAGACTGGAAATTTGGTAATAAAGCGTGTCATTCTTCCTCAAGGTGATCCCAGAGGCAAATGGACTCCCACTTATGAAGGGCCATTTGTTGTTAAGAAAGTATTCTCTGGCGGTGTCATAATTCTAACTACTATGGACGACGAAGATTTTCCACATCCTGTGAACGCAGACATAGTCAAAAAATATTACGCATAAAATGACCCACTAGGTTGACATACCTAGGAAAAAATAAGGGCATCCCAGAGGACCAAAGAGGTTCAGGCAAAAACTAAGGATATATACAAAATATTATACACCCAGCAAATCGAAAACCCTAAAGGGCGGCTTGGGCAATAAAGGGTATCCTGGTGGACCAAAAACCCGAAATGGCGATCCAGGCAAAAGTAAAGGATTAAAGCGTATGACTATGTCCCGTGAAATCACTACAACCAGCTTTATTATCAAGGTCCAAGTTCTTGGGTGTAAGATCAATTCAATCAACTTCTTTCAACAACAAGGGATGATGTTCGAAGACATAGGGGCAATAGCAGAGTTGGAACATAATGAGATCACTTCCACATGACTATTATTTTTGTTTTCACTTAGTATTCTTTTGACAATTTCCTCTTACTAGGATCTATGTCTCCTTGTACAAAAACGCATATTTATAGGCAAAACATCAATGCAAGTGTACTTTGAAGTGCAAACTTTTTGTTTTGATGTTTTGAGTGCAAAAACGTCCAATGACTAAAATTGAATGAACATATGTGTTATACCCAAAAAATTTCCCTCTCATTTATCAATAATTTTCTCACAAGATCTCCTTTGGCTCAAGACTGCACTAGGGTTGATCAGCTCAAGACACCTCCTTAAGCATTGATGACCAAAATTAGGGTTTGAGATTTCATAAGGATATTTTAACTCCCAATTCCCCATATGACTTTTATGGATCATTATGGACCCTCAAGATTACTCATGTCAAGTTTCAAGCTTTGGATCACACTATTGCTCAGTCAATCGAGCAGTTGACCTAAAAATCAATTTTAATTGGGGAAAAAGTCAACTATGGCCAATTTAAAGTCAAACTTCATAATTTTTGATCCAATACAACATTTTAAACTCATATGTATCATTTGATCAAGTTTGGACCATAATTCCTCAAGAAATTTGATCAAATCTTCAAAAGGGCAAAATGGTCAAAATTAGGGTTTTGATTGGGAAAGGGCAATTTTTGATTTTTTACCTAGAAAATGATCAATTGGTTTAAGGCATGATCTCAAGAGTCCAATTGCATCATTTTTACCTAATGACATGGCTCAAAACATTGCTTAAGCCCAATGGATTAATAGATGAATTTTCGGTCAACAAATCAAAAGTCAACTATATACTGAAAAGTCAAACTTTGACTTTTTGGTCAAAATCAAATGTAAAAGATCATAATTCATTAAAGCATGTCAAAATATGAAATTTATTCATCAAGAAATCAAAAATTCAAGATTTCATTTTGAAAAGTTAAAATTTCTAAACTTAGAAATTTTTCTAAGTGTTGAAAATTTCTTATTTTTTCACAACTTTGAGCAAAATTTTCATCATGATACAAGCTGTTTCAGAAGAAACTTTCAACATTAAAGTTGTAAACCTCTATGAAATCTACAACTTTTCTTTACACAACTCCTTCCAAAAGTGCTTGGATCTCAAGTTATAATTTTAAGAATACATGGTCATGAAACAAAATACTTAGTGAAATTTTGCCCTAATTTGGTCAGGATTTTGACCTAACTTCATGGCACTTTTTCATATAGTTCCAAGGATAATTTTCAAAAGTGATTCAAAGATGGGTTTTATAGAACATTAAAATATTTACAAAATATCCAAGAACTCCTTGACATCATTTTTGAGTAGGGAGAATCGAAGAGATGAAGTTAGAGTTTTCACACTTGAATTACAAGTCATTTTGTGATGAACAAAATTCAAAATTCAAAGTTATGTTGCATAACCTCTACTTTACAGGCCTCAAAATTGTTATGAACTCCATAATTAATTTCTTGCACGGCTGTTAGAGGTCTCAATTAAAGCACTCAATGCAAGGCCATGCTTTATATCCATTTTAGGAAGAAAGTGCACAATGCCATTTTGATAAAGTATATTTTTGCATAAAACTTGTTCTTGAGCCTTGCACTTGTTCTCTTCTGATCATACATGTCTCATAACTCAAGATAAAATTGTTAGACACTTACAATCACCCAGCCCATGCTTGTACTTCCTGTTGAAACTTATTTTCTCACTTTTCTTGAAAATCAAGTAACATAGCAAATAGCTTGTAACTTGTACTTCTGACTATCCAAAGCACTCAAAAACATACACAAGTCATTTGCCACAAATCCCATGCAGGCTTAAGCCCTGAA
Source organism: Vicia faba (assembly GCA_948472305.1). Lineage (NCBI taxonomy): Eukaryota > Viridiplantae > Streptophyta > Magnoliopsida > Fabales > Fabaceae > Vicia > Vicia faba. The sequence continues at coordinate 1,118,888,664 of OX451737.1, read as the reverse complement.
AATACCAAGAACATAGAATCACCAAAAACACTTCAAAACTGGTCATTTCTGAGTTTTGAATCCAATCTCCAAATTTGCTCGTGCGTTTCTTGGCCTTTTACTTTCAAAAGCTTCTAAACAACATACACAAACAATCCCAACACATGTAACAACATTGTAACACCTCCATCATCATCCACCATTTTCAAAAATAGAACCTTGCACATTGACTTCTCCAGAACTCCTCAGGTACTTTCAGCTCAAGCTAAGGATCACATTAGCTTCCTGGGAACTTGAGGAAGCTAATCCAATCATTGGAACTCACTGAAAGCTACTCAAACTCCAGACCCGCTACCCTCTTGCAACGTAAGTTTTCTGACTTTTGAACTCTTCATACAAGCATCATTAATGGTTTATTTGTGAATAAAAAATGTAGATATCATTGCCCTAAAGCTAACCATGTCCATAGTTTTCATTAATTTTGTTTGAGCTTAGAGAATTTTAAGATTTAAGTTTTTGAGATTTTTAGGTTTCAGATTAGAGCCATTAAAATCCATGCTTGTCTTTAATCTATAATTGTATTGCTTTGCATTTTTGAAATCGTGAGGAAATTTGCTATAAGTTTCCTGTGTACATTTTTCATTTTTGTTGAGAATTGAACAAGATACAAAGGCTCTGGATGGGCGTGAGGTTGAAGATGAAGTTCAGGCCATGGACTTCTTTACTATCATATGTTTATTGTTTTTTTATATAAATGGATGTATAGCCACCCCAGTGGTAGAAGCGCGCGCCTGTGACTATAGGGACCTGGGTTCGAGCCCTAGTGGTACCCTTTTGGATTTTTCATATTTTTCACATTCTGAATTTTCTTTTTTTGGCAGCATTGGGCCTCTTTCCTTGAGCTTTTTTTTTCATTTTTTCACCCCCTATTTCACTTACACAGCCTCTGTCCCATTTTATTTTCTATTATTTATTTATTTATTTATTTATTTTTAATATACTTTACTTAATACAAAAATCATAAAAAAATAGATTTAGGCTTTATTTAATTAACTTAATTTTTACATAAAAATAAATTTATTTTAATCACCTTTTATTTTATCTTTGATAATTAATTTGTAAATTAATTAATCGTTAGGGTTTTGATTATTATTTTCACACATTAAAAATATTTTCTTAAAACAAATTAATTTCTTTTCTCAAAATAAATTAACATTAGAACCAAGTTTGTTTTCTTTTATTAAAAATTAACTTAGAACCTAGGTTTTCTTTTAATTAACTAATTTTTATACTAGTTCAATTTAATTAAAACTTTTTCACAAACAAAACCCTAAAAAAAACTTGTTTCTTTAATAAATTAATTTCTTTTATTAACTTAATTTTAATTTTTTATTTTAGTTAATTATTTTCTTTTAAGTTAATTCGGTCAAAACTATTTTTCTTAACAAAAATCCAAACAAAATTCATTCCTTATTTATTCATACTTGTACATTATATTCATTTAATTTCTTGTACATTTATTCAAATTCAATATGGTTGTAATAGATACTTAGGCTTTATTTTCTTGCAATCCCCACAAGTGTTGTAATAGCGTAGTAATTTTAAATTCCGCAATTTATCGTTTTATATACAAATGCTAGTAATTAGGGTTTGTATGGAAAGACTAAAACCAATCATTTAGAAAACCCTAATCAAAGACAAAATCAAGCATGAAAATAATAAACTTGCACACAAGCACCCCTAGGGTAAATCCACTTGGTTACCTTTACATATTGGCCATATTACGCATGTGAGGTATCTTCGCAAAAACAAGAAAAATACAAGATCATAGTCCCTCGATGACGCTATCTAAGTTGCCTTTCAAAATGATCTTAGTCCCTAAAGAAAAATGCTAAGGTACCTTACAACATTGCTAATCATGGTTATACAATGACCCACGCTCGTCCCGTTTACATCCAAAGATAGGGTTACTTACCAAATCAATGGTAAGATAGCAATGTCAAAGGAAAAGAAAATGAACAACAAAGACTTTTGAGTAGGTAGAATGATCCTAATTACTTGCTCACTTTCAAAATAAAAACATCCTTGCTATTTTCAAAACAAACACCTATACTTTCAAAACTTCTTATAAACTTGAAAATATTTTCAAAAGATCAACATCTTTGTATACATTCTTACGAATAATAATCATTACAAAGTTTTCCTAAACAATGGACACTTTACAAAATACTTTCAAAAACCACACAAAGCACAATTTCAAACAAAAAGCAAGTGATCTAGCAAGTAACTAAGAGCCCATGGAAAACGATGGATAAAAAGGGTGCTAATACTTTCCCTTTTCATAATCTACCCCCCGAACTCAAGAAACAATCTCAAAGGTCTTTTCTGTGCTTTTTCACCTTTCCTTTTGGATAAAAGAAAAGTCGGTGGCGACTCTTGCTAACTTCAACATTTGAGATCAAACGCAAAACACCCAAGTCAATTCTCCCACCGTATCACAATATGCATATGAACATGATTAACTGTTAACAAATGTATGTTTAGAAACAGTAATAAACATTTTCTTAGGGATTCAGGGTATCCCCATAAGATTTACTTCAACAAAGATTATCCCCACAGAGTTGAATTCATACAATATTCATCAGGAGTTCCAATCTCATGACAATCCCCGGCTAAGTTGGCCTTAACTAAAAAAGGAAATTTTGCGGAGCTCTTCCCCAAAAGGAGTCATCTCTACAATAAGGACACCAAAATATCCTTCTCAACATGGTTTATTTCCCCAACAAACTACAAATTCCCTAGCTTGAGTTCTTTTCTCAGACCATTACAAATCAACAGCCAAAACCCCTTGTCACCAACAGTGTCAATACTATCCCCAGTATGTTGGTGCGAAGCCTTGAATCCGACCAGATAACAGTTAACTTTAGGAAGTTTTTGCGAATCCTGGAATCCAACCAGATAACAATTAACTTCATTCTTCTCAGTAAGTTGTTGTGAAGCCTGGAATCCGAACAGATAACAATTAACTTCATTCTTCTCAGAAAGTTGCTGTGAAGCCTGGAATCCGACCAAATAATAATTAACTTCAAGAAGTTGCCGTGAAACCAGGAATCCGAACAGATAACAGTTAAATTTGTTAAGTTATTGTGAAGCCTGGAATTTGACCAGATGACAATTAACTTCATTAACCTCAGAAAGTTGCTGCGAAGCCTGGAATCCGACCAAATAACAGTTAACTTCAGTAAGTTATTGCGAATCCTGGAATACGGCCAGATAACAGTTAACTTCAGTGAGTTGTTGTGAAGCCTGAAATCCAACCAGATAACAATTAACTTCATTTTTCTCAGAAAGTTGTTGCGAAGCCTGGAATCCGAACAAATAATAGTTAACTTCAGGAAGTTGTTGCAAAATCTGAAATCCGACCAAATAACAGTTAACTTCAGTAAGTTGTTGTGAAGCCTCGAATCTGACCAGATAACAATTAACTTCATTAAGCTCAGAAAGTTGATGCAAAGCCTGGAATCTGACCAGATAACAGTTAACTTCAGTAAGTTGCTGCGAAGCATGGAATACGACCAAATAACAGTTAACTTCAGAAAGTTTTTGCGAAGCCTGGAATCCGACCAGATAACAATTAACTTCATTTATCTCAGAAATTTGTTGCGAAGCCTGGAATCCTACCAGATAACAGTTACCTTCAGAAAGTTGTTCTGAAGCCTAGAATACGACCAGATAACAATTAACTTTATTTTACCCCAACAAGTTGTTGCGAAGCCTGGAATTTGAACAGATAACAACTAACTTTTATTCTCCCCAGTAGAGCAATGGACAAATAAAACTCCTGAACTATATTCCCCAAGTAGAAATCCAAAATCCCCGCAGATTTTTCTCAAGCAAAGTCTATGTTCCCCAGCGGAATTCTCCTCAAACAACAAAGTAGGAATCCCCAGCGGAAACACTCTAAACAAAGTTTAAAGATACACATACTCTTCATCCCTAACAGTAATCCGGGATTTAACTTCCCAAAACTCTCCAACATTTGTCAAGGATTTATTTTCCATACAAAGATACGTTTCAACAATATTTCATATTCATACATCATACTACATACATGACAAATGCATACAACATAATCTCATTTATTTTGCGAACATCACTACGCCATGCAAACATCTGCATACAACTAACCCTTTTCCTTGCAGGAAAAACCAGTCAACAAATAAACAGTCCTCTTCTGGATGGATTTACTTCTACCAATTAATAATAGGCAATCAACAGACCTCTTCTGGATAGATTCACTTCCTCCAGTTAATAATAGGCAATCAAAAGGCCTCTTCTGATTAGATTTGTTTCCCCAGTGAAGTCACCATCACAAGACCTCTTCTAGTTAGATTTGTTTCTCCCAGTTAATGACAGGAAAAAGACATCTACTGTTTCAGTATAAATCGACCAAGAATTTATTTTGATACTTCTTCTAGTTTCTACCAACATTCACTCTGGATGGAATCTATAAGCCCATCTTCGACAAACTCTTCATCATTTCTCTAAATGGCATCTTTAATCCCATTCCCGATATAATCAACTAACACATCGTCGAGTGCAAATTTCTTGGCACTCTAGTGTTCAATCATCTTTCACCTTCAAGTCACGAATGATGGACCCACCAATATCACCCTTCAGGTTTAAGAAGATTGAACAGGGACATCTGTTGTACCCCAAAATTTTCCCTCTCATTTCTCAAGACATTTCCCACAAGATCTTCAATAGCTCAAGTTTGCACAAGGATTGACTAGGTCAAGACATCTCCTTAACATTGATGCCTCAAATTAGGGTGTGAGTTTTCACAAGGACAATTGGACTTTTAATTCCTTAAATGACTTTCATGGATCATTATGCACTTTCAAGATTTCTCATGTCAAGTTTCAATTCTTGTAGTTCAAGTTTTCTCAATCAATTGATCAGATGACATAAAATCAACTATATTGGATGAAAAGTCAATTGTGGTCAACTTACAGTTAAACATGAATAGTTTTTTTACCCATATCAACATTTTGAACTCATTTGTATCATTTTATCATGTTTGGATCATAATTCCCCAAGAAAATTACTCATATCATCAAAAGGGCAAAATGGTCAAGATTGGGGTTTTAATTGAGAAGGCTTAATTTTTGACTTTTGACATAATACATGACTTATTGGTTTGAAACATGATATCAAGGATTTAAATGCATCATCTTGACCTAATTTCATGGTTCAATTCATTTACCAAGATCAATTGATTGATAGTTGAAATTTGGCCAACTGATGAAAAAGTCAATTGTATACTGAAAAGTCAAACTTTAAATTTTTGATCAAAATTAAGTTTCAACAATCACAATTCATCAATACATTCAAAAATATGAAGCTTGATCATCAAGAAATCAAAAAAGTCAAAAGTCAATGTGAAAAGTCAAACTTTTCAAGACTTAGAAATTTTTCTAAGTGTTTTTTATACATGATAATTTCATTACTTCATGCCAATCTTTCACCAAGATGCAAGATGATTCAAGAAAAACTTCCAACATGAAAGTTGTAGAGCTTGATGAATTCTATAACTTTTATTTTCATGGTGATTTCTTAAAATGCTTATATTTGAAGATATGAGCCCATGAAGTCATGACATTTTTGTATAAACACTTAGTGAAATTTTCAACAGATTTTGGTCAGTTTTTATCTCAACTTCTTGGCCATTTTTCATCAAGTTCCAATTTGATTTAACAAAAGCAAAAAACATGAAAGATGTAGACAATGTTTCAAGCTTTCCAAAATATCCATGAGCATAAATTTATCATATTTGAGCTAGGAGATTCAAGGGCATGAAGTTTGGCATCCATTCTTGAATTGCAAGTCATTTTGTTGAAGAACATATAACAAAATCCTTATGCCATGCTGCATAATCTTACTTTTCAGGCCTTTTGACTTGTAAATCTATCCATAATCATATGTTTACACAATTTATTTAACCATTATCCAAGTTATTCAAGTATTGTCCATTGCATCATTCCATTTATGGCACAAAGGCACCATTGCCATTCACATAAAGCATGCTTTATACAAAGTCAGCTCTCCTTGAGCCTCTCAACAGTTTTTTCTGCACACACAATGTCAAAGCAAGAAGAAACATGCCTAAAAACTCCTAGACACTTCATATCCCTTTTGTACCATGCATTGAAACATCAAATTTCACATAACTTGGTTGTTTCATCTCAACCAAACCAGAATTTTGATAGCTTGTAAAATAAACTCTCTCATCCTCTCAAACCTCCTCTATAAATAGAGAGGCCTTTTGCAAGCTAAAGGGTCAGAAAAGATAGAAAGAAAAACTAGCACTCAAATCCCCCCATACTCTCAAAAAACCATAACTATCCACAAAACTCCCACTCTTGAGCTGTGAAGTCCAAATCTTTGAACCTCTCAGACCTTGCAAGTTCTGTCCAAACAAACCATTAAAATACTTCATATACATCATATAGTAGTTGATAAAACACAAGAGGAACTTCTGTAACATCACTATCACCATTCTCCAAACTCAAAAACAGCCACTTGACTTCTCCAAGATGATACAACAACTCTAAATCAAAACAAAAAATTTAGTTTCAAGGTAAGTTTTCTTGACTTTGAAGTCTTCATACAAGAATCTTTAGTGGTTAATTTGTGAAGATAAAATATAGATATCATTTCCTGAAGCTAACCATATGTTTAGTTTTCATTTTCATTAACCATGTGTTGAGAACTGACTCATATATGCAGTAGAAAAATGTTGGAAGTAAAAAACAACAGTATGAGTCAATGCATAACTCTATGTGTCGATACATATTAGGTACAAAATAGGTTATGAGTCGATATAAAACACAAATGAGTCGACACATAATAGAAATGAGTCGATGCAAACCATTATGTGTCGACTCATACTAAGTTGGTTTTGACTTCCAGGAGCAAAGAAATGATATATATCGATACATAAGTGCATGTGTTGATGAAAAACAGGTTATGAGCCGACGTAAACCTTTATGTATCGACTCATACTGAGTTGGTTTTGATTTCCAGGAGCAAGGAATGATATGTATCTATGCATAAGTGCATGTGTCGATACAAAACAGATATTAGCCAATGCATAACTACACGCGTCAATGCATAAAAGTTTTCGTATCAATGCGCAAGTGCATGTGTCAATACCTAAAAGTTTTCTTAAAATAATTTTCTTTTTTTTTTACATTATTGTTGTACCCCAAAATTTGCCCTCCCATATTTCTCAAAACATTTCAAGAAAAATTCACAAGTCCAACCCGGCGCGTCATATTCAGGTGTTATTTCGCCAAGATATCTCTGATAACATATTCTCAAATTCAGGTTCGGCTCAAGAGTCAATTGTTTAAAGAAGGTATCCGAATGTGTGAGTTTTCTCGAAGAAATATGGTGAAAAAAGTATGCTAAAAGTGCAGTTTTTACGTGCTAAAAAATTCATAACTTGAAGATCGTGGCTCGTATTGAACCCGTTCCAGTGGCCAAAATTCCGTCTTGACATTATCTACGTTTTCATCTCTCACAGCTGGAAGCCAATTTCGATCAGAAAGTCTTTAAAAATGTAGATTTATCAAGTATTTTCGTACAGAAAATTTGTGACAGAAGTTTATTTGCGTCATGTTCAGAAAATCATAACTTGGTCGATTTTCATCGTATCAAGCTGGTTCCATCGCCAATATTTCACAAATTGAGTTGGTTACATTTTCACAGAAGGTATTGAGTTCAAATGGTATTCAAAAGGCCTTCGTTTTTTACTCAGAGTGTGTGACGCGCCGAAAATCCTGAATGCTGAATATTATTTCATCTGGGCCAAAACTTCGAAAATTTATAACTCGGTCAATTTTTATCGGATTGGGCTCATATTTTTACACAAGGTCACTGACTCATAGATCTACAACTTTGCTTCAAAAGTCGAGACCGGATTATGCTCCGATCAATACCAGTTTTTTATTGAAGAACGTGTCAGAGTCGACACTGGAGCCCAAAATATGTTTGTCTAAGCTGAAACTTCAAAAATTCATAACTAATTCACCATTTATCCGATTGAGCCGATTTTCGGACATGAGTTAGTTCTAAATATCGGCTACATTTTGTTTTCACATTTCAACTTCAAAAATTGCACTTAAGTCCCTGCAATTTAGCCTGGAAAGTGACGAACTCAAGTGAACATTGGAGGCCCAATTGAACATTCAAAGCCCATTTTCCTTACCCTAATTTCCATTATATAATCACATTCTTTTCACACAAACCGGAGAGAAAAAAAAACCTGGCAACAACACTATTAGAATATCAAATTCTTTCAAGAACCCTAAAACCTTGAAATCCTTATTACAAATCTCTCTCTCACTACAAACAAGTCATCTCAGTTACAAACCAACATCTCACTACTTCTTCAGTAAGGGTAAGGCTGGCTTGATCTCTATGATCAAAAGGGCATAAAAGCATTCATGTCACTACTTTTCCAGTAAGAGTAAGATTGATTTGATCTCCATGATCAAAAGGGTATAATCATTCATACATGTCATATTGTGCCTAAACATTAAATTTCTTCAGATATTGGCTTTATTTGCATTTTATGATTTTATTTAATGTGTTCATGAGATTCAACACTGCAGATTTTAGACAGGATCCCATGCAGGTTCATTAAGGAACGTTGAGGCCAAAACACAAATGGACAAAAGTCAAAAGCCAAATGGCCAAAACAGAACAGCTTACACATGACATCAATACATGGCGAGTCAGACATCTTGAGAAGGTTAAGGAACGTTGAGACCAGAACACAAATGGCCAAAAGCCAAAACACAAATGGCCAAAACAAAACAGTTTACACATGACGCCAATAATTGTTTCACCCCTCCAATCAGGCTGGTATACTCCTAAACTCTCTCTCTCTCTATTTGTATTATGTTCCTTTAATTAATTAATCGTTATTATTTTTATTAATCACAAACCAATTAAAATTTTTTCCTAATAAAATCAAAAACACAAAAAAAATATTTTATTTATTAAAATTAACTTCATCACTTTTATTATTGTAAATAAATTAATTTAATCAATTTAGCTTTAATTAGATTTAACTTTTAATATTTTTTGCAATATTTAAAATTAATTTAGAATATTAGGTTTTTTTTAGCATTAATTCAATTTATTTTATTTCTTTAAAAAACTCAAAAATCCAAAAATATTTTCATTATTTAATTTAATTGTTCATTTAATTTAATTCCATTTAATTCAAAAATAACCAAAAAAATCACTTCCTTTCAAAAAAAGGGTCAAAACCCAAAAAAACTCGCATCCGATTTAATTTCTCGCACTTGATCCATTTTATCATATTATTGTATCTGTTTCCCGGAATGTAATAGCTTTTAATTAGGACTTTAATTATTTACCGCTTTATTTTACTTTCCGCAATTTAAATTAAAGGGTTTGTTTTTGGCGATGTAAATATCCGACGCCTTGTAATAGCTTAGATTTAATTTCCCGCAATTTACTTCCCGCAAATTATTAAACTGTTAATTATGCATGACAAGACTTGTATGACAAATAAAACCAACTCGTATCTCACAAATGCATGTTAAAAGATAAACCTTAACTGAAAAATAACACACATGCACATGCCACTCCTAGGGTACGCCTCACTGGTTGCCTTGAACGTGGTCGTCAAGTATAGGGTGTTTTAGAGGTCGCCCTCATGTCTAAAGATCCAGTTGCCTCGAAACGGTTGCCTCGGATAAAAAGGATCTAGGACATTAGGTTTACCGCTAAGGTGTCCTACTATTGCTTCGGTGACCACACATGTCCCTAATAATCGAATTGACCCTAATACCTCCAACGACGGTGCTACCTACCTCTCAATGGTGGGATAGAACTATCTAAAGGACTCTGACACAACCTAATTCCTTAGAGTAGGTAGATTCTCCTGGGTACTTGCTCTTTCAAACAAACAAAAAATATTTTTTCACACTTACACTTTCTAAAAGTTTTCAAACAAATTTTTCATACACTCTTGAGGACAGATACAAGAGTTACTTAGAAATTTTTCAAACGAAACTTTTTCAAAACCCACACACATTTGAAAAGCAAACATTTTTGAAAACATAAGAGCAAGTACCTAAGAGCCCGTGGATAACCACGGATAGAAAGGGTGCTAACACCTTCCCTTTCTATAAATCTACCTCCCGAACCGAGAAACATTTTCAAAGAAGGAATTTTGCTGTGCTTTTGTCCTTTCCATGTTGGTGAAAATAAAAGACGGTGGCGACTCTTGCTTACCGCGACATTTCGCGAACCAACATTCAAAAACAGTCAGTTCTATTTCCACCGATCACAGAACTAGCGACTCTGCTGGGGACTTATAAAGTGAGGTGTACCTTAGGATTAGATCACTCTTATGTTTTCAATTGCTTGTTTTGTTTGCTTTAAAATTTTGGACCTGTCTTGGAGTTTCATAGATCCTAACCCGGATCTGGGGGATACCTTTTAGAAAGTAACAACAAACTGTGAGGGAACTTTGCGGGGTATACCGACACGGTTGAAGCAGTTTGCTACGTTGATGTGGCACTTTGGTGAGTACCGGTAACCCTTGAGTCAAGTCAAGGAGAGTACGGGGCCACCGCATGGTGTCGTGAAGCATCAACTGACCTTAGGAACCTTACTTGACCATCCTGGCCTCTTTAGGGGTAGTGAGATGACTGACTTTGGTGCAGTCCGAAGTTGGTAGATACTCGATACTACACTCATTGAGGGTTGCTTTCTTGGAATATTTTGATCGCCAGTCCAGTGGCTAAATCAAAACAATGAACACAGAAAATAACCCAATGATATTGAGCTCCTTAGAACCCGGTTGCTTTTGATAGGACAGGTTTTGAACCCACCAACTTCAAGAGGGTAGTACCTAGACCTCCTGCTGGCCTAAACTCTAAGGGTTGTCTGGTGTGATTTGTGTGCCTTATCATGTTTGCCTTTGTGAATACTTGTGGTGTGTTTTATCATAACATCATACCATCATACCATTGCATACATCCTGCATAAGGACTAACCTGCATACATCTTGCATAAGGACTAACCCATTTCAAGGATCTCAAGGGCTTGCGATGCAGGTCATGATGAACCAGAATGTCTAGCAAGGGGCAAAGGGGATTTATTTTCCTCTAGCCAAGGTTGATAACTTGAGTCAGGGGCTATGACCCACTCGATATGGTGAGCCTTGACTCTTGAAGAAGGACTCTCAACAGCATGAAGTTCCTTCACTCAAGCTACCGGATTCAAATCCTAACAATTTTTCTTGTTTACCCCGCGAGATCCATGAAAACATTGCATGCATACATACACATCGTTGCATAACAGGTACCCTTGTTACAGGTCACTTACCTTCTTCGTTGTTTATTTCAGCAATGGATTCCCAACAAGACAACCAGGATCTTCATGCTCAAGAGACTCGGTTCGGGGAGATCCTCCTAAATCTATCAAAGGGGCAGAAAGAGCTGAGAACACTCCTCATGGGGACTTTGGTCAGGAACAGTCCAGAAGACGATAAAGACGAACGGCTGAAACGTCTGCAAGCTGAGGTAGACACAATGAGAACCCAGATGCTGGGGCAGATGGCTCTCATTCAAGACTTAGCTCAAAGACAAGAAGAGCTCAGGGTTCTCGTCAAACAACTGCTTAGGGATAACCAACTGGGGCAAACGTCTAAGGTTGAAGAGCCAGTCATCATTAAAATCCCTTTGAGACAAGAAGACAAGGGAAAAGCTCCTCAACTTGCTTCAGGGTCACAAATTCAGCATCAACCTCACCATCTTCAGCAAGACGGTATGAAGCAAGTAGTCAAGGCTGGGGACCAAATCGGTAATCAGCCCCCAAGAAGTCAAAGGTCTGGTTCAATGAATAGACCTCTCCAAGCTGCTACTACTTCACAGGTCCAACAATGACCTCGCCAAGAACAACGGGTTGATCAGAGCAAGCCAGAACAGCCCAGGAGGAAATTCACCCAGCTCAATGTATCATCGTCTCAAGCTTTACAACTCCTGTTGAGATTGAATCTGGCAATGCTAAGGGACCCTCCTAAGAATCCCAATACTTCCTCTTCCAGGTATAACCCGAGTGTGAGATGTGCCTACCATTCTGACAGTCCTGGGCACGACACCGACGACTGTTGGACTCTGAAGAACAAGATCCAGGACCTGATTGATGAAGGAGCAGTGGAGTTCACCCAAGGTGGTCAGGCTGAGTTTTTCTACCATCCCTCCAAGGTTCACCATTTGAAGTGACAAGTCTTGAGACGAGAAGACTTTTTGTTCATTCGAATGTTCAAGTTGTATTTTTCTTTGATTGTTCAAACATAAATGTCATGGAAAACTTTATTACTTTATCAATGCATCGCATATGTCTGTTTTGAATCAATCCATTCGTATTCACTATTTTCAAATTTCTTTCATTTTTTGTGATGTTCAACTCTCGATTAAAAGAATTCTAAACCTTTTGAGGGAGGATGACGAAAACGATACCACGATCTTTACAATATGCTTTTGAACAGACCCCGCTGATGAGGTACAGGCATTGTTTCAATTCCTAAACACTGGAGTTATAAGGAAGATAATCCCTCGTCAACCCCTTCGAGCCAAAGAAGTAGGAGTTTTTTTTCTTTTCACAAAAAATTAAAACCCTTAATCATAACCTGGGGCAGGGTAGTTCTCTCAGCTGATCCAAGTGCACAACGAATGACATCAAAGGAGTCCTTCCAAAAACAAAAGATGGTGATGGTTCCGAATAATCATAAAGACAGGCAGTCATTATCTCAAAATAAAAGCCCAATAAGTCAAAACCTATGAAGGAGACTTACAAAAACTGGGGCATCCCGCTGACTGTAGTCACAAAAAGAAACAGTTCAGGCAAAAAGATAGGGATAATGAAATCAAAAAGAAAGAGGTCCTACAAACCCTCAAACAAAAAGAAATGACTGCCTATCCACAACAAATTGTCAATATCCGAACCATTACCGGAATATCAGGACAAAGACTCAAACAAGGTCTAACGCATGATCAGCTGAGTTTAGGATCGAAGAACATCACGAAGAACGGGTGGGTACAAATAAATTTTGAGCCTTTATCCTTTGTTTCTTAAACCGTGAACCAGGCCACGTTATAACCCTTAAAAGTCCTAGCTGAAGCACGGGTTAGTTCGAAAGCATACTGTTACAAAAGGTATCCTGACTCCTTAAGGCTTGCGGTAAAATAACGAGTTGACATCACAGTTTACAAAAAAAAAAAAAAATTCACTTGTTTTTATGATAAAAAAAACTGCATTTTCAAAAAAATTCAAGACAGACATAAGCTTTGCATTTTTAATATAACTTTGTTTGCATATGACTATTTGTTCGAATAGCAGAGAAATTCGCACGACGAATATCTAGTGAACAAAAAGCTTCTCAAAAGGATCACCTCAAGTGGAGGAAACACTTCCAACCAAGGGGCACGACATGATCATTGTCCGTCATCTGGGGCAGTTAAGTCAAGATTAAGAGAATCTCTCAAAAGCCAAATAGCAGGGGCAAATCTCCGCCTGAGTCACTTGGATCATTGGGTATGAATTCCGGCAACGAATCTTGCCTGATCAAACATCTTCTGGTAGTATGGCAACACAACACTACCGACGGTGACAACTCCCTGCACTCTGAGAGCATGGACATAGTCGAAAAAATACTGTGCAGCTAGGTTGACACACCTAGGCAAAAATAAGGGCTTCCCGGCGAACCAAAAGGGTTCAGGAAAAAATAAGGGATGAAAATAAAAAAATCTGTACACCCGGCAAGTCGAAAACCTGAAAAGGCGGCTTGGGCAAAAAGGGGTATCCCGATGGACTGAAAACCAGAAAGGGTGGTCCAGGCAAAAGTTAGGGATCAAAAGCGTACGACTATGTCCCGTCATCTCGTCACTTGCCTACCAGAAGAAGATTTGTCAAATCGGCAGTCATCAAGCGCCTTCACAGGTACCTTCTCCCACAGAAGCTGGGGTAATAAGAATGGTCCAAACTGTACTAGCTGCTTTGTCCACAAGATACAAGGTAGATTCAGCTGAAGAACGTAACCAAGATACCTTCACTCCCCCGAGAGTAAGACAGGTTCAGCAATACTCTCCCCCGAGCAGAGTTGGTCTCTCGTCAGCCCTGAAAAGACACAGTACCCACAGCAACTCAGCAACGCTCTCCCCAAGCAGAGTTAGTCTACTGTCAGCCTTAAGGAAGTTGGGTATCCCCAGAAAATCTCAATATTCCCCAGCGGAGTATACAAATGTTCCTCAGCAAGCATCCCCGGCAGTCTTAATATTCCTCGACAGAAATATAAGATTGTTCCCCGGCGGAATACCAGACACCCCAGTGAAGCCATTTCCCCAGTACAATTCAAAAGTCTTCCCAAGAGAGTTGAATCAATCTCCCCAGTAGATTTATGGAAGCTTATCCCCAGTATATTCTGGAAGCTTATCCCTCGCAGAGCGCAAAAGCATCTCCCCGGCTTTATTCAGAAGGTTACTCCCCACCAGAGCTTATAACTGGGTTATCCTCAGCTAATTACCACAGAAAGATCGTCCTCGGTGAAGTCCTTCCTATCCCCCAGTGGAGTTCCTCAAAATTCCCCAACATAACTCATCAATGGAATCCCCAGCGGAGTTATCATCAAAACCTCAGCGAAGCATCTCTTCCCCACAGAGTATTTCCCTCCAGAGTAATCTCTCCAGCAAGTTTATTCCCCAACGAAGTCATCTTCTCCTACCGGTTCATTCTTGCAATCATCATCCCCAGCGGAAACGAAGAACTCTATTCTTCAACATCAGCCCAGGATTCAACAAACTCCCGGCATTCGTCAAGGATTTATTTTTCTAGACGAAAATAAATTCATAAACATTTCACATTTTATACATCCTGCTTACATACATGCATACGACACGATCTCGTTTCGAGAACATCATGACATCATGCATTTCATACATCATGACATTGCATACAACTGATGTTTTGCCTTTTCAGGAAAAAGGTCAATCCAAAGATGATTACTATCAATTGTCGCAATTCCAGATTCGATACTTGTATTTAGCCAGGGCATATCTGTGAGTGATTGTTTGTGGATTCGATACCTGTATCTAGCCAGGGCATATCTACATTAAAGAGATTTCAGAGATAGCTTGGAAATGCTCCAAACACGGATGCTATTCTATCGCTTATTCAGAGGTTCCCTTCAGATATAGCCGGGAAATGCTCCAGATATGGATGCTATTCTTTTGCTTATTCAGATTTTCTCTCCAGAGATAGCTTAGAGATGTTCCAGATATGGATACTATTCTTTTGCTTATTTAGAGTTGCTGTCCAGAGATAACTCAGAGAAGCTCCAACCACGGATGCTATTCTATTGTTTATTCAGAGATGTCCTTCTAGAGATGGTTTAGATGTGATCCAGACATGGCTACATTCTGATACTTATTCCATATTCCCTTCTAGAGATGGTTCAGATGCGACCCAGATATGGCTACATTCTGATACTTATTCCAGATTCCCTTTCGGAGATAGCTTGGAAATGCTCCACATATGGATGCTATTCTTTCGCTTATTCAAGAGTTTCCTTTCAGATATAGCTGGGAAATGCTCCAGATATGGATGTTGTTCTTTTTCTTATTCATATTTTCTCTCCAGAGATAGCTTAGAAATGCTCCAGATATGGATGCTATTATATTGCTTATTCAGATTCCCTCTCAGATAGCTTAGAGATGCTCCGGACCCAGATGCTATTCTATCGCTTATTCGGAGTTTCTTCCCAGAAATGGCTTGGAAATGCTCCAGACCCGGACGCTATTCTATTGCTTATTCAGATTCCCTTTTAGAGATAGCTTAGAGATGCTCCCGACGCGGATGATATTCTATTGCTTATTCAGATTCCCTTTCAGAGATAGCTTAGAGATGCTCCTGACGCGGATGATATTCTACTGCTTATTCAGATTTCTCTCCGGAGATGGCCTAGAGATGCTCCTGACCCGGATGTTATTCTACTGCTTATTCAGATTCAAACTTCTAAAGACAACTTAGAGATGCTCCAGACCCGGAGGCTATTCTATTGTTTAGTCCAGATTCCTTCAAGAGACAATCCAGATACGATCCAGATTCGGATGACATTTTGTCATTCACTCAGATACAATATGGATATACCCCAGACGCGGCGGTCATTCTACTATTTTTTCAGACGTCAGCAATCAGATATAGACTAGATATGCTCCAGACACGGAAGCTATTCTATTTCTTATTCAGATTCAACTATCCATTACACTTCTAAATGGCATCTATAAGCCCATTCCCGACAAGATTCTGTCACATTTCCAAATGGCGTCTATAAGCCCATTCCCGACAAGGTTCTGTCACATCTCCAGATGGCATCTTTAAGCCCATCCTCCTATCCATCATCTCTCCAAATGGCATCTGTAAGCCCATTCCCGACATCACACTGCTGATACTCTACTATGCGAGTGCAAATTTCTGGGCACTCTAGTGTTCAATCATCTTCCACCTTCGGATCACGAAAGGCACGCAAGCCAATCTACATCCTCAGGTTTAAGAAGATTGAACAGGGGCAACTGTTGTACCCCAAAATTTTCCCTCCCATATTTCTCAAAACATATCAAGAAAAATTCATAAGTCCAACCCGGCGCGTCATATTCAGGTGTTATTTCGCCAAGATATCTCTGATAACGTATTCTCAAATTCAGGTTCGGCTCAAGAGTCAATTCTTTAAAGAAGGTATCCGAATGTGTGAGTTTTCTCGAAGAAATATGGTGAAAAATGTATGCTGAAAGTGCAGTTTTTACGTGCTAAAAAATTCATAACTTGAAGATCGTGGCTCGTTTTGAACCCGTTCCGGTGGACAAAATTCAATCTTGACATTATATACGTTTTCATCTCTCACAGCTGGAAGCCAATTTCGATCAGAAGGTCTTCAAAAATGTAGATTTATCAAGTATTTTCGTACAGAAAATTTGTGACAGAAGTTTATTTGCGTCATGTTCAGAAAATCATAACTTGGTCGATTTTCATTGTATCGAGCTGGTTCCGGCGCCAAAATTTCACAAATTGAGTTGGCTACATTTTCACAGAAGGTATTGAGTTCAAACGGTATTCAAAAGGCCTTTGTTTTTTACTCAGAGTGCGTGACACGCCGAAAATCCTGAATGCTGAATATTATTTCATCTGGGCCAAAACTTCGAAAATTCATAACTCGGTCAATTTTTATCGGATTGGGCTCATATTTTTACACAAGGTCACTGACTCATAGATATACAACTTTGCTTCAAAAGCCGAGACCGGATTATGCTCCGATCAATACCAGTTTTTTATTGAAGAACGTGCCAGAGCCGACACTTGAGCCCAAAATAAGTTTGTCTGAGCTGAAACTTCAAAAATTCATAACTAATTCACCGTTTATCCGATTGAGCCGATTTTCGGACAGGAGTTAGTTCTCAATATCGGTTACATTTTGTTTTCACATTTCAACTTCAAAAATTGCACTTAAGTCCCTACGATTTAGCCTGGAAAGTGACGAACTCAAGTAAACATTGGAGGCCCAATTGCACATTCAAAGCCCATTTTCTTTACCCTAATTTCCATTATATAATCACATTCTTTTCACACAAACCGGAGAGAAAAAAAACCTGACCACAATACTGTTAGAATATCAAATTCTTTCAAGAACCCTAAAACCTTGAAATCCTTATTACAAATCTCTCTCTCACTACAAACAAGCCATCTCAGTTACAAACCAACATCTCACTACTTCTTCAGTAAGGATAAGGCTGGCTTGATCTCTATGATCAAAAGTTCATAAAAGCATTCATGTCACTACTTTTCCAGTAAGGGTAAGATTGATTTGATCTCCATGATCAAAAGTTATAATCATTCATACATGTCATATTGTGCCCAAACATTAAATTTCTTCATATATTGACTTTATTTGTATTTTATGATTTTATTTAATGTGTTCATGAGATTCAACACTGCAGATTTTAGATAGGATCCCATGCAGGTTCATTAAGGAACGTTGAGGCCAAAACACAAATGGACAAAAGCCAAAAGCCAAATGGCCAAAACAGAACAGCTTACACATGACACCAATACATGGCGAGGCAGACATCTTGAGAAGGTTAAGGAACGTTGAGGCCAGAACACAAATGGTCAAAAGCCAAAACACAAATGGCCAAAACAAAACAGTTTACACATGACGCCAATAACTGTTTCACTCCTCCAATCAGGCTCGTATACTCCTAAACTCTCTCTCTCTCTATTTGTATTATGTTCCTTTAATTAATTAATCGTTATTATTTTTATTAATCACTAACCAATTAACATTTTTTCCTAATAAAATCAAAAACACAAAAAAAATATTTTATTTATTAAAATTAACTTCATCACTTTTATTTTTATAAATAAATTAATTTAATCAATTTAGCTTTAATTAGATTTGACTTTTAATATTTTTTGTAATATTTAAAATCAATTTAGAATATTAGATTTTTTTTAGCATTAATTCAATTTATTTTATTTCTTTAAAAAACTCAAAAATCCAAAAATATTTTCATTATTTAATTTAATTGTTCATTTAATTTAATTCCATTTAATTCAAAAATAACCAAAAAAATCACTTCCTTTCAAAAAAAGGGTCAAAACCCAAAAAAACTCGCATCCGATTTAATTTCGCGCATGCGATCCATTTTATCATATTATTGTATCTGTTTCCCAGAATGTAATAGCTTTTAATTAGGACTTTAATTATTTACCGCTTTATTTTACTTTCCGCAATTTAAATTAAAGGGTTTGTTTTTGGCGATGTAAATACCCGACGCCTTGTAATAGCTTAGATTTAATTTCCCGCAATTTACTTCCCGCAAATTATTAAACTGTTAATTATGCATGACAAGACTTGTATGACAAATAAAACCAACTCGTAGCTCACAAATGCATGTTCAAAGATAAACCTTAACTGAAAAATAACACACATGCACATGCCACTCCTAGGGTACGCATCACTGGTTGCCTCGAACGTGGTCGTCAAGTATAGGGTGTTTTAGAGGTCGCCCTCCTGTCTAAAGATCCAGTTGCCTCGAAACGGTTGCCTCGGATAAAAAAGATCTAGGACATTAGGGTTACCGCTAAGGTGTTCTACTATTGCTTCGGTGACCACACATATCCCTAATAATCGAATTGACCCTAATACCTCCAACGACGGTGCTACCTACCTCTCAATGGTGGGATAGCACTATCTAAAGGACTCTTACACAGCCTAATTCCTTAGAGTAGTTAGATTCTCCTGGGTACTTGCTCTTTCAAACAAACAAAAAATATTTTTTCACACTTACACTTTCTAAAAGTTTTCAAACAAATTTTTCATACACTCTTGAGGACAGATACAAGAGTTACTTAGAAATTTTTCAAACGAAACATTTTCAAAACCCACACACATTTGAAAAGCAAACATTTTTGAAAACATAAGAGCAAGTACCTAAGAGCCCGTGGATAACCACGGATAAAAAGGGTGCTAACACCTTCCCTTTCTATAAATCTACCTCCCGAACCGAGAAACATTCTCAAAGAAGGAATTTTGCTGTGCTTTTGTCCTTTCCATGTTGGAGAAAATAAAAGACGGTGGCGACTCTTGCTTACCGCGACATTTCGCGAACCAGCATTCAAAAACAGTCAGTTCTATTTCCACCGATTACAATTATCTTTATATTTCTTTATATTTTTATTGTTTTTCAATATTCAATATAATTGTAATAGTAATTAGGTTTTAATTGCTTTCATTCTCCATTTGTAAATTTGTATCCCCCATCCCCTAAAGTATTTAAATAGCGTAGGACATTTAATTTCCACAATTTATCGTTTTCCATATTATTGTTAATAATTAGGGCGTGTATGGAAAGATAAAATCAATCTTAGAGAACCCTAATCTCAAGACAAAAATGCATGAAAACAAACACTTTGCACACTTTCACCTCTAGGGTTAACCATACTTATTGCCTCGAATAAAACAGTCATGTCCCTCAAACGTGGGATACTTTAGTAATAACCCTCGAATACAAGTTCTTAATCCCTCGATGACCCTTCGATGTTTCCTTCAGTAAAACGATCTTAGACCCTTACGACAAATTGCTAAGGTATCTGTTGTACCCCAAAATTTGCTCTCTCATTTCTCAAGGCATTTCTCACAAGGGTTCTCAAAATTCAAGCTTGCACGAATACAATTCGATTCACATCCTTCGATTGGACTTTTGGACTCTTTCGATGCAGGCTTGGCTTGCATCATTCGATTGAGCGCTAACCTATGACACGTTGGATTTGATTCATAAAGCATGAGCTTCTTGCATGCAACCTTTGATTGCATCATTGGCCTCACATGGTTCACAATGTAATGGTGGCCTGCATGCCTGCTTCGATTGAACATTTGATAACTGCATGCCTGTGTTGATTGGACAAATAATTCCCTCCATGCTTGCTTTGATTCATAAAGTGATGGCGGGCTGCATGTAGCCTTTGATTGAACAATAGTTTCCTTCTTGCATGCTTCAAAGCAAGGGGCTCCCACCAGGCCAACAGGCACAAGGAAAAGAAACCCCTTGTGGCCTCTTTTAATACAAAGAGGAAAAGCCTCCTTTTGATGTCCTTCGATTCAGAAGACAAGTTCTTCCATTATGCTTGCTCCCAATTCACAAGGCAAGGACCTTCTTCAGGCCAACAGGCACAAGGCAATGGCCTCCTGCAGCTTCCTTTCGATTCAAAAGCCATTTTCCCCTTTCATGCTTCCTTCAATTCACAAAATCTAGGATTCCATTTAGGCCAGTATGCACCAGGAAAGAGCTTCCCCATGGATAGCATTCATAAGGCAATGGCACCCATAAAGCATTAGCCATTTTTCATGCCAGCTTCGAATGGGCAATGTTTCCTTTGGAAATAGTCTGTTTCGACACACATAATTTCTATACCATGACACACACCTTGGTGGCCCATTCGAAGGACATGCATTGACATATCTGGATTGTCTTTTTCAAAGGATACACAAGTGGGTGCATTTAAAGGACAGACACATAGTCCATTCGAAGGACTAATATTTGGCCCTTTCAAAGATACACACATGACCCATTCAAAGGACATGTATGGGTGTCCCATTCAAAGGACGTGTTTGATTGCCCATTCGAAGGACCTGCAAGACATACCTTAAGACATATTTTGGTGACCCATTCAAGGGGAACACATTTGGATCATTCGAAGGATGCACAAAAAGGGCCCATTCAAAAGACACTTGTTGGGTGAAAATCAAATAATATTGTTTGAAGAAGGATCTGGTCGAAGGTGGTCAAAACGAAAGGTTGAGATATCAAAATATGCTTGCTGCCAAGTTCAGGCCTGATACATTGGCCATAACGCTCCAAAACTGCTGCACAGCAGTCCTGAAACACTACCCCTACTCTTGCACCAATTTGGCGTACGAGCACTGCCCCTCAAAAGCTACAAAAAACAGTTTACTTAATTTTTTTAAATCGTTTTATTTTCCCTCATAAACCACAGCCAGCTTTGCCTATAAATAAGAAGCTCCAAAACATGTATAAGGGGTGGACAACACATCCAGAGACTTTGGGTGGTGTGGAAAGAATCTTCAAAAATCATCAAACTCTCAAAACTCTTAAACTCTTAAGATTCTCAAACACTAAACACAAACCCTTCGAATCTAGAAGAAACACCACACTTGTTTCCTTGGCCCTTCGAATCTAGAAGAAGCACAACACCTATTTCCTTGGCCCTTAGAATCTAAAGAAACACAACACTTATTTTTTTCTCTCTTTCGAATCTGAAGCAATCCAACACTTGGTTCCTTGCTTTGAATCCAGTCAAAGAAACACCACACCTGTTTCTTTCCTTCGAATCCCTAAGCATCTAGGCAGTAGCTCAAGGTCCAAAAATTACATTCCCGCGTCAAGCAAGGTAAGTCCCCTTAGCCTTAGGCTTTTTGTTTCAAACATAACATGTAAATAATATTTGCTCACTTTTTATTTCTATACTTTCGATTGCATGCTTTTTTTCTTTCCAAGTATACGTTAAGGCTAACCTGTACAAATTCTAAACGAAAGAAAAAGTCTTGTGTGAAACGAAGCCGTAGGATTACCCCCTGGCTGCCTCACAGTGCCAAACGAAAGTCTAGGAGGGTACGAAGGATACGTACTCATGTTGCTTTGCAGGTCCTTACTGCTTAGTAGTCCAAATGAAGAAGAGAAGGTTGTCCATACTGACTGCCAGCCCCAATCAAAGAAGAAAGCAAGGAACTTAAGGTGAAGAGTACACCTCACGCTGATTCCAGGCCCCAATCGAAGGAGGCAGAAAGGCAGAATCAAAGGCTGCATCTCATGCTTCATGCTAAGCCCAAATCGAAAGGAGCCAAAAAAGAATAATCGAAGGGTGTTTCTGCCTAGATCAAAAAGCTCATTTTCCCTCCTTTTATTTTGTTTTGTCTTTACATTTTATTAATATTTAATATGGTTGTAATAGTGTAGGATATTTATTTTCTTCATTTTTATTGCTTTATGTAAATGTTAGTAATTAGGATTTATGGCAAGATGAAACCAACAAGTAGACAATCCAAAAATCAAAGACAAAATGCATACTATCAAACACACTATTCACACATGCACCTCTAGGGTAATCTCACTTGTTCCCTCGGAAAAATAGTCATGTCCCTTGAATATGGGTCTTTTAGCAAAGACTCTCGATAAAATATCGTAGTCCCTCGATGGCCCTCGATGTTGCCTTTGGTAAACGATCTAGTCCCTAAACAACATTGTTAAAATGTCTCATAGGTTTCCTTCTATGACTATACAAACGTCCCACACTCGTCCCTTCATATCCAACGATAGGGCTTCTTACCAGCAACATCTAAAGGAGGAGGAAAAGAACATTAGACCTTTTGAGTAGGTAGGAAGCTCATAGTTGCTTTCTTGATATCAACAAAAATATTTTATACACCAACACTTTCATTTGAATCATTTTTAGAAGACAAAGCTCTTTGTACGCATTCTTATAGAGACGAGAATCATTACAAAGACACTTTTCAAAATCACTTTCAAAAACACATTCCACAAATACCTCTTCGAACTATTTTCAAAACCAACACTTTGTACGCATTCTTATAGAAACGAGAATCATTACAAAGACTTTTTCAAAATACTATCAAAACCACATCACAAGCACATTTTCAAACAAAATCAAATGATCTAGCAAGCAACTAAGAGCCCGTAGATAACTACAGATGAAAAGGGTGCTAACACCTTCCCTTTTCATAACATACCCCCCGAACTCAAGAAATAATCTCTAAAGGTCTTTCCTGTTCTTTTCAACCTTTCCTTATTGGATAAAAGAAAAGTCGGTGGCGACTCTTGCTATCTGGAAACATTGTGATCAAACATAAAACACCCAAGTCAGTTCTCCCACCGTGTTACAGAACTGGAAACTCTACTGGGAAATATATTTAAAAGTGAGGTTACCTTAGGGCTAGATAACCTTTACTTGCTTTCCTTGTTTGACTTGCATGTTTTACATTGGTTCCTTATTTAGGTTTGTTTTGATCCTATACCCAGATCTGGGGCACCTTTTAGGTAAGTAGCAATAGATTCTGGAAACTGTACGGGGTATACTGACATGGTTGAAGCAATAGCTACATTAGTGTGACACATTTGTTGGTACCGGTAGCCCTTGAGTAGTCAAGGAGAATACGGGGCCATTGTGTAGTGTCATGAAGCACTAACTGATCTTAGAACCTTAATTGAACAACTTGGACATTAGGAAGTAGTGAGATAGTCGGCTTTGATGCAGTCCAAATTTGGTTGATACTCGATGCTACGCTCATTAAGATCTGACTTTTGGGATATTTCGGTCTCCAATAAAGAGGCTTGCGTTGAAACAATGCCCGATGAAGAAAGATTAGTGATCTTGAGATCCCCTAGAAGCCGTTTACTTTCTAGGACAGTTTGAGCCAACTAAAAGAGGGTACTTACCTACAAACTCCATGCAAGCCTAACCTAAGGACTTGTCTTCTTTATTTGTATATGATTATTTGTACATAACAACTTGCTTGCTTTGCATACTTGTACATAACATCATGACATCATACCATAGTACTTTCAATAACCATTTCAAGGATCTCAAGGGTCTATAATATAGGGTCATGTTAAGACAGACGCCTATCAAGGGGCAAGAGGATTCATTCTCTAATAAAAAATGTTGTCAAAGACCAAAGCACGGTAACAAGAGTCAAGGGTTATGACCCACTTGACATGGTGAGCTTGATTCTTGTGGAAGGACATCCACCAATAATAAGTTCTCCAATCAAAGTTGTTGATCAAAATTCAACTTCTAACATCTTCTTGTGTTTACCCCACGAGATCCTTGAAAACATGCATCCACATACCATGCATCATATCATAACAGATTTTTCTCACATGGGTTTCTCATCTGCTTACTGTTTATTTCAGTAAGAAATGTCTCTTGAACAGACAGTAAAAGACCTTCAAGCCCAAAGTGCTCAGTTCCAACAAATGTTCCTGGCTCTGGCTAAGGGGCAGGAGGAATTGAAAGCTCTCGTCATCAAAGAGAAGAAGAAGAAGGCAAAGAAACCGACTGGTGTCTTAAATTTGGAAATAAGACTTGGAGGACCAGCCAAGAGAGCTCTAGATCTCTCAACTCCATCAAATGAGAGGGATAATCATGAAGAAGATAACAACCTGGGGACTGATGTAGATGAAGCTGACTACTCTAAGGAACAATATCCTCCCGCCGATGATAAATACAAACAGCTGGAGGATCTCCTCAACACCATGGAGATCCAGAGAGTACTTGGTCTGTACTTTGAAGAAATGGGATTGGTTTCTGGAGTGGTCATCCCACCAAAGTTCAAAATCCCTACCTTTTCCATGTATGATGGGGTCTCTTATCCTAAGATGCATCTGAAGTCTTATGTCCGCAAGATTCAACCATACACAACTGATCAGAAGCTCTGGGTCCATTTCTTCTAAGAGGACTTAGCTGGGATGCAACTTGAGTGGTTCTATCAGTTGGAGAGTTCCCACATTCACAATTGGGAAGATCTAGCTGCTACTTTCTACAAGCAGTACCAATACAACGCTGATCATGCACCAACCTGTGTGCAGTTGCATAATATAACCATGCGTTCCAACAAGGGCTTTAAAGAATACGCCCAAAAGTGGAGAGACCTGGATGGAAGGGTGCATCCACCCTTAACTGACAGGGAGTTGATTGACATCTTTATGGCAACCTTTACGAGACCTTTCTTTAATCACCTAATCGGAAACTCCTCGGCCGGGTTCACCGAGCTAATACTGACTGGCGAGAGAGTCGAAGCTGGCATCAAAAGTGGAAAGATCCAAGGAGCTACATCCTCTAATACTCAGAAAAATCCATACAATGGGAAGAAAGAGTGTGATGCTGTCTACGGCCAAAACGGTCATAACAAGAGCAACCACGACCAACATGTGGGGGCAATCTTGATCTCCGCTCCTACATCGCAGCGAAAATAACAAAGGGGAAATCACCGAAGGCCAGACGAGCCCAAAAGATAGTTTACCAACATCAAGACGCCACTGTCACAAGCACTGCAACACTTGCTGAAAATGAATCTGATTACGTTGATAAGACCTCATCCAAACCCTAAAACTTCGTCTCTAACTATAATCCTGATGCAATATGTGCATATTATTCCGGCAGTCTTGGGCATGATACTAACAATTGTTGGGCGTTGAAATACAAGATTCAAAACATGATTGATCCCAAGGAGATCGAGTTCGATCATCCAGAGACTCCCAACGTAATCACCGCTCCCATGCCAAATCATTGAGCGTTCCAGTTTCATTTTGAATTTTCAATTGTAATTTCTTTTGTTATTCAAACACTTATCTATTAATGTTAAACTTTATTTCATTAATGCATCACATATGTTTGTTTTGAATTCATCCATTTGTTTTCACTATATTTAAGATATGCTTTTTACTCTCTTTATGACATTTAACTCTTGCTAAAAGTTGCAAACCTTTAGAGGGAGGATGGCGAAAACAATGCCATAATCTCATACAGTATGCTTTTGGATAGACCTTGCTGACGATGTACATGCGTTTCTTTGATTTCCTAAACACTTGAGTTATAAGTAAGATAATCCCTAGTCAAACCCTTTAAGCCAAAGAAGTAGGAGTTTTCTTTTCCATACAAATTGAAACCTTTAATAAAAAACTGGGACAGGGTAGTCTCTCAGTTAATTCAAGTGCACATCAGTTGCAAGCTTTCACTTTGTATACAACGAATGAAATCAAAAACATTTCCTGATGAATCTAAAGACGATGATGGTTCTTTACCAAATAGGCAGTCATTATCTCTCAAAAGAAAAGCCCACTAAGTCAAAACATACGAAGGAGACTTAAGAAAAACTGGGGCATCCCACTGACTGTAATATCAAAACAAGAACAGTCAGGCAAAATCAGGGATAATAAATCAAAAAAGAGGTCACTACAAATCCAAGACAACATGAAAAATGTTGCAAAAATGACTGCCTTCCAACCAACTTAATTTGTCTGAACCATCACCAAAACGTCATTTCAAACTCAATTAGAGTTCAAACGCACAATTAATTGAGTCTAGGACTAAAGAACATCATGGAGAACGGGCGGGTACAAATACACTTTGAGCCTTATCCTTTGTTTCTTACACTGTGAACTAGACCATGTTACAACCCTTTAAAAGTCCTAATTGAAGCATGGGTTAGTCAGAGAGCATACTGTTACAAAAAGTATCCTGACTCCTGTAAGGCTTACTATAAATCTTGAGTTGAATTCACATTCTTACAAACTTTCTTTTATCTTCTAAAACGCATTTTCAAAACTTCAAGACAAGCATAAACTTTGCATTATTTGAATATCGTTGTTTGCATATGGCTAATTGTTTGACAGCGGAGAAATTCACACGACGAATATCCAGTGAAAAAAACTCTCTCAATGAACAAAACCACTTCAAATGGGATGACATTTCCAACGACAAATATCCTATTAAACAAGGGGGCATGACATGTCACTATCCAACTCGTCCGGGGAAGTCGGGTTGGGATTCCAAGAAATCTCTCAAGAAATGCTGAATAACCAGGGGCAGGTCTGTATCTGAAACACTTGGGGCATTAAACATGAACCCCAACAAAGGGTCACATACGGTCAAGTAAACATTTTCTGGCAGAACTACAACACTTACTACTCGGGGAAGTGACGAATCTTCACAAAGTCCTTTTCATAAAGTGATCCCCAGTCATCTCTATAAGGTTATCCTCACGAAGTCATAATCTTCACGGATGAGGGTACAAACCCCTCAAGGCCAAATTCATGAATATCCCCACAAAGTTGGATCCAGACAATCCCCAGCCAGAGATTCAATATCTGAAGACTTCTCCCGAACTAAGTTGATCTCAAGAATCCTCGAGGAGTTCTGCCAAAAGAAAACACCTCTCCAACAGATTGGCGACAAGATTTATTTCCCCAACAAATGGCAAGATTCTCCAGCTTGAGTTTTCCTCTCCAACTACTATAAATCAAGGGATCACAACCCCTCTTCCCCAGTAGACTTTCCTACCATCCCTAGTAAGTTTCTATAAAACCTGTGATAAAACCAAATAACAGTTAACTTCTTCATCCCCCAACAAGTTGTTAACTTCATTTCTCTTCCATCAAGAGATAGCTCCCTAGTAGAGTAACAAATAGCTAAAACTCTTGAACTCTTTTCCCCAAGCCGGAATCAACAATCCCCAGCGGAGTTCTCCTCAAACAACAAAAACTAGAATCCCCAGCCAAAACATTCTAAAAAAGAAGGTCTGGAAAGTTGTGCATACTCTTCATCCCCAACAATCGTCCGGGATTCAGCTTCCCAAAACTCCCCAACACTTGTCAAGGATTTATTTTCCAAGACAAAATTACATTCCAACAACATTTCATGCATCATATTTACATACATGATAAATGCATACAACATAATCTCATTTATTTTGAGAACACCATTACTCCATACATTTCATACATCATGACATTGCACACAGCTAACTCTTTACCTTTTCAGGAAAGATCAAACAACAGATAACTATTGTCAACAATTTTCAACAGTTCCAAATTAATACTTGTAACAAGACAGGACAACTATCTATGGACGACTGATTATAGATTAATAATTGTAACAAGCCAGGAAAGCTACCTACTTGAGCAGATTGAAGATTAATACCTGTAACAAGCCAAAAAAACTATCTTTCTTTCTAAGGTCAAACATTAATACCTGAAACAAGCCAGGGCAACTATCTACACGACCAGCTGAAGCAACCCTACCCAGGTTCCTTCTCATACAGTTCCATATGCAGTTTCACACGGGCTCATCATGAAGCAACCCTACCCAGGTTCCTTCTCTTAAATTCCAGATGAAGTTTTACACGGACTCATCATGAAGTAACCCTACCCAGGTTCCTTCTCAGACATTTCCAGATGAAGTTTTACACGGACTCGTTCTGAAGCAACCCTACCCAGGTTCCTTATCTTAAATTCCAGATGAAGTTTAACACAGACTCATCATGAAGCAACCCTACCCAGGTTCCTTCTCATTCCTAGATGCAGTTTTACACTGACTCATCCTGAAGCAATCCTGCCTAGGTTCCTTCTCATTTCCAAATGCAGTTTTACACGGACTCGTCCTGAAGCAACCCTACCCAGGTTCCGTATCTTAAATTCCAGATGAAGTTTAACACTGACTCATCATGAAGCAACCCTACATATGTTCCTTCTCATTCCCAGATGCAGTTTTACACAGACTCGTCCTGAAGCAACCCTACCCAGGTTCCTTCTCTTAAATCCTAGATGAAGTTTTACACGGACTCATCATGAAGTAACTCTACCCAGGTTCCTTCTCTTAAACTCTAGATGAAGTTTCACATGGATTCATCCTGAAGCAGCCCTACCCAGGCTTCCCTCTCATATGTATCATAAAGCAGCCCTACGCAGGCCCATCGTAAATGAAAGAATATTCAAGACCACTGCTAGTTCAGTTTAAATCTACCAATGGTTTATCCTGATTCCTTTCCAGTTGACACTTTCTATGGTTCAAATAAATTGCTCCCAAGATTTATTTTGATTCTTTTCCAATTGATGTCAAGCTTATACTTAGTCTAATTCCTGTCATCAATCACCTTTGGATGGCATCTATAAGCCCATATCCGACAACTCTCCACCATCTCTCCAAATGGCATCTTGAAGTCCATTCCATACACAATCAACAACCACATCATCGAGTGCAAATTTTTGGGCACTCTAGTGTTCAATCATCTTCTACCTTCAAGCTATGAACGACAACGTACCATACTTTCTTTTTATGTTTAAGAAGATTGAACAGGGGAAGCTGTTGTACCCCAAAATTTTCCCTCTCATTCTCAAGGCATTTATCACAAGGGTACTCAAAATTCAAGCTTGCACGAGTACAAGTGGATTTTCCAGCATCAAGTTAAAGAGGAAACTGTTAAAAAAGGGGAAATGGATAAAAATAATCTTATTGACAAAATTGGAGAAAAAACAAGTTTTCTTTGATACACATCCTTCGATAGGAATTTTGGCTTCTTTTGATGCAAGCTTGGCTTGCATCCTTTGATTGAGCGTTGGCCTATGACACATTGGCTTTGATTCACAAAGCAGGAGCTTCCTGCATGCAACCTTCGATTGCATCATTAACCTTACATGGTTTACAATGTAATGGTGGTTTGCATTCCTGCTTCGATTAGACATTTGATGTCTTCATGCCTATGTTGATTGGACAAATAATTCCCTCCATGCTTTCTTTGATTCACAAAGTGATGGCTGGCTTCATGTAGCCTTCGATTGAATAATAGTTTTCTTCTTGCATGCTTCAAAGCAAGGGGCTCCCACCAGGCCAGCAAGCACAAGGAAAAGAAACCCCTTGTGGCCTCTTTCGAATCAAAGAGAAAAAGCCTCATGTTGATGTCCTTCGATTCAAAAGACAAGTGCTTTCTTTACGCTTTCTCCCAATTCACAAGGCAAGGACCTTCTTCAGGCCAGCAGGCACAAGGCAATGGCCTCCAGCAGCTTCCTTTCGATTCAGAAGCCATTTATTCCTTCCATGCTTCCTTCGATTCACAAAATCCAGGATTCCCTTTAGGCCAGTATGCACCGGGAAAGAGCTTCCCCATAGCTAGCATTCACAAGGAAATGGCGCCCACAAAACATTGGCCATTTTTCACGCTAGCTTCGAATGGGCAATATTTCCTTTGGAAACAGTCTGTTTCGACACACATAATTTCTATACCATGACACACACCTTAGTGGCCCATTCGAAGGACATGCATTGACATATCTAGATTGCGTTTTTCAAAGGATACACAAGCTGGTACATTCGAAGGACAGACACATAGTCGTTTCGAAGGACACATATTTGGCCCTTTCAAAGATACACACATGACCCATTCAAAGGACATGTATGGGTGTCCTATTCGAAGGACATGTTTGATGGCCCATTCGAAGGACCTACAAGACATACCTTAAGAGATATTTTGGTGACCCATTCAAGGGGAACACGTTTGGCTCCTTCGAAGAATGCACAAAAGGAGCCCATTCGAAAGGCACTTGTTGGGTGAAAATAAAATAATATTGTTTGAAGAAGGATCTGGTCAAAGGTGGTCAAAACGAAAGGTTGAGATATCAAAAGATGCTTGTTGTCGAGTTCAGGCCTGATACACTTGCCATAATGCTCAAAAACTGCTGCACAACAGCCCTAAAACACTACCCCTATTCTTGCACCAATTTGGCATACGAACACTGCCCCTCGAAAGCTACAAAAAACAGTTTACTCAATTTGTTCAAATTGTTTTGTTTTCCCTCCTAAACCTCAGCCAACTTTGCCTATAAATAAGAAGCTCTATAACATGTATAAGGGGCTAGACAACATATCTAGAGACTTTGGGTGGTGTGGAAAGAATCTTCAAAAATCATCAAACTCTCAAAACTCTTAAACTCTTAAGATTCTCAAACACTAAACACAAACCCTTCGAATCCAGAAGAAACACCACACTTGTTTCCTTGGCCCTTCGAATCCAGAAGAAACACAACACCTGTTTCCTTGGCCCTTCGAATCTAAAGAAACACAACACTTGTTTCTTTCTCTCTTTCGAATCTGAAGCAATCCAGCGCTTAATTCCTTCCTTTGAATCCAGTCAAAGAAACACCATACCTGTTTCTTTCCTTCGAATCCAAAAGCATCTAGGCAGCAACTTAAGATCCAACACTTACATTCAAACTTCAAGCAAGGTAAGTCCCCTTAACCTTAAGATTTTCGTTTCAAACATAACATGTAAATAATATTTGCTCACTTTTTATTTATATACTTTCAATTGCATGCTTTTTTCTTGTCCAAGTATACGTTAAAGCTAACCTGTACAGACCCTAAACTAAAGAAAAAGTCTTGTGTGAAACGAAGCCTTAGGCTTCCCCCCTGGCTGCCTCACAGTCCCAAATGAAAGCCTAGGCGAGCACGGAGGATACGTACTAATGTTGTTTTGCAGGTCCTTATTGCTTTGTAGTCCAAATGAGGAAGAGAAGGTTATCCACACTGACTTCCAAGCCCAGTCGAAGAAGGCAACAAGGAACTTGAGGTGAAGAGTACACCTCACGCTGATTCCAGACCCCAATCGAAGGAAGTATAAAGGAAGAATCGAAGGTTGCATCTCATGCTTCATGCTAAGCCGAAATCGAAAGGAGCCAGAGAAGAAGAATCGAAGGGTTTTTCTGCCTAGATCGAAAAGCTCATTTTTCCTCCTTTTATTTTGTTTTGACTTTACATTTCCTTGATATTCAATATGGTTGCAGTATTGTAGGATATTTATTTTCTACATTTTTATTGCTTTATATAAATGTTAGTAATTAGGATGTATGGCAAGATAAAACCAACAAGTAGACAATCCAAAAATCAAATAAAAAATGCATGCAATCAAACACATTATTCAGACATGCACCTCTAGGGTAATCTCACTTGTTGCCTCAAAAAAATATTCATGTCCCTCGAATATGGGCGTTTTATCAAATACCCTCTATAAAATATTGTAGTCCCTCGATGACCCTCGATGTTGCCTTCAGTAAACGATCTAGTCCTTAAACGATATTGCTAAAAATCCCATAGGTTTCCTTCTATGACTATACAAACGTCCCACACCCGTCCCTTCACATCCAACGATGAGGCTTCTTACCAAATCAATGGTAAGATAGAAACATCTAAAGGAGGAGGAAAAGAACATTAGACCTTTTGAGTAGGTAGGACGCTCATAGTTGCTCGCTTGCTCACAACAAAAACATTTTATACACCAACACTTTCATTTGAAACATTTTCAAAAGACAAAGCTCTTTGTACGCATTCTTATAGAGACGAGAATCATTACAAAGACACTTTTCATAATCACTTTCAAAAACACATTCCACAAACACCTCTTTGAACTATTTTCAAAACCAACACTTTGCACGCATTCGTATAGAAACGAGAATCATTCCAAAGACGTTTTCAAAATACTTTCAAACCCACATCACAAGCATATTTTCAAACAAAAGAAAGTGATCTAGCAAGAAACTAAGATCCCGCAGATAACTATGGATGAAAAGAGTGTTAACACCTTCCCTTTTCATAACCTACCCCCCGAACTCAAGAAATAATCTCTAAAGTTCTTTCCTGTTCTTTTCAACCTTTCCTTATTGGATAAAATAAAAGTCAGTGGCGACTCTTGCTATCCGCAACAATTACGATCGAACACAAAACATCCAAGTCATTTTTCCCGCCGTGTTACAGTATCCTACAATGTTGCATTCTATGACTATACGACGACCCACGTCTGTCTTTTCACATCTAATGATATGGATTCTTATTAATCAATGGTAAGATAAAAATATCTAAAGGAGGAGGAAATGAACAAAGACTTTTTTGAGTAGGTAGAACGTTCGTAGTTGCTTTCTCACAAACATTTTAAACCAAACATCTTTCAAACACACCAACACTTTCAAAATCAAATATTTTCAAAAGTCAACACTTTGTATGCATTCTTATAGAGACGAGAATCATTACAAAGTCCGTCTAAACGAAGGCACTTTTCAAAAATACTTTCAAAAGCAATCAAAAACACATTTCAAACTAAGCATTTCAAAGTGAGCTAGCAACTAAGAGCCCGTAGATAACTACGGATGAAAAGGGTGCTAACACCTTCCCTTTTCATAACCTACCCCCCAAACTAAAGAAAATTCTCAAAAGGTCTTTCCTTTTCTTTTTACCCTTTCCTTTATTTGATAAAATAAAAGTAGGTGGCGACTCTTGCTATCCGCAACAATTACGATAAAATGCAAAACACCCAAGTCAGTTCCACCACCATATTACAGGTGTCTTCAAAAAGAAATGAAAAGCTCAAGTGAGCAAAATAAAAAATTACATAAAGATAAATGCTCAAGTGAGCAAAGTTTAAAATAGAATGAAATGTAAATGCTAAAATAAATGTGCACAAAATAAAAAGCATAAACTAAAAGCATAAAATAAAGTCAATTGTTAGGAATTAGAGGTTAATTGAATGACCATCTTGAAACTTGCATTTGAAAACTCATTAGAAGATTGATAAAATCAAAGTCTCTCAATAACAAATTTCATTTTCTTTTTGTCAAGCAGATCATTCATTTGAAAATCTCAAGGCAACAATAAATGATCAACGATGTTTAAGTAATTAACTTTGACCAAAACTTATCAAGATTCATTAGCGGATTGATAAGACCAAAGCCTCCTAGTAATGAATCTCAAGGTTATTGGATCAAAGGTTTCAAAATAAAATGCTTGGGCTTGCAAACATGGGTTTGGGCCACGAATAGTCACTTCTCGAGTTGGGACAAAATTTAGCGCTAAGTTAAGCAATCATAAGTTGACTTATATAGAAGTCGCACCTATTTTGAGGCTGATCAATAGCAGTCTATGTGCCATATGTTTGGAGTGATGATATGTAGATCATCTTCTAATGACATGTAGCACAAAAGAGAAGAGGATGAGATGAAGAGAGAAGGGAAATATTTGAATAAATTTTTTTGATCAAACTATCATTAAAATCATCCATCCATTTTGGTGGAGTTAAACTCAACA
Organism: Vicia faba; assembly: GCA_948472305.1. Lineage (NCBI taxonomy): Eukaryota > Viridiplantae > Streptophyta > Magnoliopsida > Fabales > Fabaceae > Vicia > Vicia faba. The sequence goes on along the minus strand of OX451737.1, from coordinate 1,118,854,365 downwards.
CCCAAGATCTAATGATGTTAATGAAGTTTATGATCAACAATCACATAGTCAGAATATATTAAAATAAATAAGTTACATTTAATGAATGAAGTAAAAAAGAAAAATAATTTTTAAAATGAAAATAAAAGGTAAAATAGAAAACTATGTTCAAAGTATCAAATAAAAATTTAAAAAGACCATAAAAAAATCATAAATGACCTCAAATATTTTATTAAATTGTTGGTAATTTTTTTAAAACAGAAAAGTACTTTAAAACTAATTAAAATCACTCAAATAAGTGAAAAAAGATTAAAAAAAATAGTAGAAGTCAAAATAAAATTTTATAAAAATTTCAGAAGGTCGGAAAACAAGTCAAAATATAGGAAAAACTATAAATAATATCAAATCTGAAAATCAAATTATGAAAAAATAAAAATCAAAAAGAGAATATTTGATATTATTTTTGTGAATTTTTTCATAATTTTTGAGTCAAAATGAATTTTCAATGATTTTTTGAAGTTTAAATCAATTAAAATAAAAATCAGAAAATAAAATAATAAACCAAAAAAAATGGTCCATCTGATCATTTTCAAAACGCGTTAGTAAGCAGATCCAGTAGATCTAGCGCATTGTGTATGTCATGGACTTTATTGGATTTCACACTGAATCAATCTTTATTAAATAAAAATAACATAAAATGTGGCATGTTGGATGGAGTCTGACTCACTAAAGTAATCAGATCCAAGGGCTATTGAGACACGTGCATGGTAAGGCAAACACACTATATCTATTTCAAAAAAATAGTGTGGCACGCCAACTTTGGTTGAAGCACGACATGTAGGTCGTTTTCAACCTCCAGACGCCCTAGATTAGGGTTCCTTAAACTGTAAAATTAGAGGACCATACCGGTACCATTAGTTTCGTCTCTTCAAGACGATTCTAATGGTACCTGTTGTACCCCAAAATTTTCCCTCCCATTTTCATACAAGACATACTCCTAGAGATTCTCAATTGCCCTAGGTTGACCATGATTTGACCAGACAATTTTCCTCCTAAGGCAATGAGCCCCCAACTAGGGTTTCAATTTTCATCAAGATGGTTGAGCTCCAATGATCCAAAATGTTCTCCATTGTTCTAATATGTCCTCAAGATCATCCATGCCACGTTGCATGCCTTGCTCAACAAGTTTGCTCAGTCAATTGCTCAAGTATTGGAAAATCAACTATATTAGGTCAAAAGTCAATTGTGGCCTATGTACAGTCAAACTTCAAGATTTTTGGTCAAAATCAACATTTTGAAGTGATATCAATCATTTGATAAAGGTTTGATCATGATTCCTTAATAAATGCTCCTAACCCATCAGAAGTCAAAAATGACAAGGTAGGGTTTCTATAGGAAAAGTCAACTGAACTTTGACCAGGCATAACTTTCACATACTTCATCCATTTTCCCAAACCAAAGCTCATATTGAATATAATGTCATTCCCTATAACTTATCTTTATCCCTCAAGTCCAAGAAATGCACCATTTGAAAGATACAAGGTCATACCTTATAGGTCATTTTCAGAAAGTCAACAAAATACACTTTTTTCCAAGACCTTTTACATCACGATAAAATCTCCAAAAGAAAAATTTATCAAAATATGGATTGAAGTAGACATCTCGGGCTTTCCAAAAAGTCCAAGATCATCATCATGAGATAAATATTGAGAAAGTTATGGCTTTCCGAAGTTTGGAAAATTTGGGAATTTTCAAGAATTATGCATTGAGCAAATTTGAAGTTTTAAGGCAAGGGCTCAATTTCTCAGACTTCAAGCATCGTCCTAAGTTTATAGAGGACCTCTAAAATTATTATTTCCATGACTTTCATTTTCTAACTATTTTTATTCATATTTATTTTAATTTATTTCAAATAAATATAAAATAAAATGTATAAAATAATTGTAAATGGGCTTTGAGCTTTGGGTTGATGTTTGGGACAGCCTAGGCCCATAAAATTTCGTGCAAAGGTGTCCACATTCATTCAAATTCAAAAAGGACAAGATTCCATGTCTTTGACAAAGTTACAAAACATCATTCATGGCTTTAAAAACACATGTTTATGGTTGTCATTACCTTTGTTCTCTTGTCTCCTTCATCCTCTCTATACAAAGGATACATTAGCAAGACATGAGATACAGCCTGGAAAAGCTCTACAAATTTTGCAAAAATTATCAAAGTTGTAAAAATTCGCATTTTAGGTTCCAGCCTTTCTCAGCCCAAATAAAAGATCCAAATACATTCCTGGAGGTTCCCTGAAGCTTTTGCAATCATTACCAAGCCCTGAAACATCACAAAACGCCTCAGTAAGCTCCATTTTTATATTTTCTACCTTGTTTCATGAAAATTTGGTTCTCCTCAGAGCTAGATGTGTATTATACACCATCAGACATGTGCCATCAGATGTCCATTTGATAAGGTCTAGCACACTCCATCTGCAGGCTCACTATGTGCCATCAAGACCAATCCACATTGGATCCAGAAGAAAATCTAGGCCCCTCCCTTCATGGGCCAGCGAATTCAACAACCACACCCCCACTTTTTTTACTATCTCAAGCCCATCTAGTTTTTGATTTTGTAATGTTTTAATTTCTTTTATCTTCTATAGTTAATTAAGCAAATAATAAAAAAAACTCAAAAAAAAATTAGGCTTAGACTTTTTTTTAAATTAAAATAATGAAATGCTTTAATTAATTAATTAATTAATTAAATTTTAACTACTTTCTTATTTTAAAAAGAACTAGAATTTAGTATTTAATTTATGTTTCAAATGTTTTCTTAATAAAAAATGCAAAAATATTAGAATTAGATTAATTTCATTCAATATTTATTTTCTTAAATTAAATTTAGATTTAGTTTAATTATTTTTCTTGAAATAAATAAAAATAAAACCAAAAATATTTTTTTAGTTTAATTAGAATTTTTCTTAGGATTTTTAGACGTAATTTATATTTCGCGCGCGTTATTTTTATTCTCGCATTTTATATAAATAATGTAACTGATTATGAGATGTAATAGTCTAGATTTAAAAATATGTGTTTTATTTTCTTTCACTTTTTATGTAATTGTCCCAAAGCGTTGTAATAGCCTATGATTTAAATTTTTGCACTTTAAATTTCTGTAAATATTAACTGTTAGTAACTAGGCGTGCATGATAAGACTGAAAATTAAAATGTTAGCAAACTTAATAATGCAAGATAAATAACTGAATCTCAACACACTTGCACATGCGCACCTTTAAGGTATCTCCCACTTTTATTTCCTTTAAATAAAATATTCATGAGGCGGGAACACTTTAGTAAAGACCCATAAATCAAAAAAGATCATAGTCCCTCAATGACCCTACAGTTGCCTTTCGGTAAATGATCTAGTCCCTAAAAGAAAATTGCTAAAACGTCTCCACAAGTTGCCTTCGTGATTGTAAAACGTCCCTTCGATTATCCCTCAACATTTGATGATAGGGCTACCTACTTACTAATAGTAGAATAGAACTATCTAAAGGAAAGGAGGAAAAGAACATCCTTTTTCGAGTAGGTAGATTGTTCTTATGTACTTGCTTAAACATGAAATTTTCACACTTACACACTTTCAAAAAAATCTTTCCGAAAACACTTTATTACACTCTTGAGGATTGATACAAGAGTTACCATAAAGCAAACAAAAACTTTCAAAACCACAAACACACAAATAGTTTTAAAAAATGATCAAGTACTTAAGAGCCCGTGGAAAACCACATATGGAAAGGGTGCTAATACCTTCCCTTTCCATAATCTACCCCCCTTACTTAGAAAATCTCGAAAAAAGGTCTTTTTCTGTTATTTTCACCCTTTCCTTTGTTGGATAAAATAAAATTCGATGGAAAATCTTGCTTATCATGACATTTACGAACAAAAAATGCAAAACTAGTATTAAACAGTCGGTTCTTCCACTGTATCACAAAACTGGAAACTCTGCTGGGGATAGTAATAAAAGTTGGGTTTACCTTAGGGTCTAGATCATTTTTAAATTGTTTGCTTGTTTGTTTGCTTTACTTTTAAGGGATTGTTTGGGTTACTATAGGTTCTACACCCGGATCTGGGGAATCCTTTTAGGTAAGTAGAAATAGATCATGGAAACTGTGCGGGGTATACCGACACAGTTGAAGCGATGGCTATGTTGATGCAACACTTTGGTTGGTACCAGTAGCCCTTGAGTAAATAAAGGAGAATACGGGGCCGCTGCGTGGTGTCATGAAGCGTCAACTGAACTTTGAACCTTTAAATGAACAACTTGACCATTAGGAAGTAGCGAGATGGTCGTCTTTAATGTATTCCCAAAGTCGTCAGATACTCGATGCTACACTCATTGAGATTTGACTCCCAAGTTTTGTTTGGTTGCGAGTCAGTCGCCTATCGAACGAAACTTGTGGGAAGATCAATGATATTGAAATCCCTTACAACCCGGTTACTATTTATAGGAGAGGTTAAGCCAACTAAATTTCAAGAGGGTACTTACCCACAACCCCCATGCAAGCCTAAACCTAAGGCTTCTTATGTGATTTGTTTGCTTTCAACTTGAGCTACTTGCTGGTTTTTTATCTAACAACGTGATCTCCTTGTAGGATTTGTTTACAGTCATTATCCAGTAACCTGGACTTCTTAGAATCAGTTGTCATCATCACCTTACACTTTTTCTTAACGCATAGAATACACATTATAACATTATACTATAGAATTTCCTTAACCATTTCAAGGATCTTGTAGTTGTTTAGTTATTGGCATGCATTTTTGGTAAAACCAGGTGTGTGAATGTCATGACTGATGTCATAACATTCTAGTTTATTAGGTACTGATTCATTAGGTACCTTTGCAGAAAAATATTGTCATACAGGTGCTGCTGTTTATAAGTGTGTATCTGAGCATTTTGCAAAAAGATCACATTTACCAAAATTAGTAGACAGGAATTCAAATGTCATAACAAATGTTAAGACATCCTGTTCTGAACTAACAGTTATGCAGTTTGGGTAATTCTGAGTTTTTTCAGGAAAATGACTCAGTCTTTCCAGAACAGAAAATCTCGTGGACTTGGGGTTAACCTAGCTTAACCCTAACCTGGTTGATAAAGTCCTGTGACCTAGTCTTAAGGTCAAACGGAATTAACCCTAACTTTTTGTGGAAACCCTAACTGAAGATGCAACTGCTATATATTCAACAGGGCTGCTGTTTGGAATGTATCCCTTTTTGACAGAAGATCATTTAGAAGCTGTATAGTTTTAACTATTGTAATCCAAGCAAGTATCATTGTGATAAGTGACTTGGAATAGGCTTTAATTGTAAGGGTTGTGTATCACTCAAAGCTTTGAAGAAAGAGTGTTTTTTTGTGTCTCTTGACTAAAGCTTTGAAGCAAAGTCAAGTTAGGTTTATGTATCACTCAAAGCTGTGAAGCAAGAGTGTTTGTGTTGCTTGATTAAAAAGCTGTGAAGCATAATCAAGTGTATGTTTTGAAGAGTGTCTTCATCAATTCATTAGTCAATTGTTTTAAGTATCACTGCTGTGATTGAGGGGGAGTGAGTAGGAACTCAGGTTTAAGTTGTACTTAGATTGAAGTTGCATTGGGTAGGTCTTAAGTGAAGGAGATAAACTGGTTGGTTTATTCCTGAATTAATATCTCTTATAGTGGATTTCCTCCCTGGCTTGGTAGCCCCCAGAGTAGGTGTTGTTGCACACTGAACTGGGTAAACAATTGACTGTGTTCTTTACTGTTTTTTTTGTATTTACTGTCTTATAGAAAGTCAGATACGGTGTCATAACATTGAACGTGACATTGAGTATCTGCAGCCAAAATTTCAATTGGTATCAGAGCAGGCACCCTGCCTGTATTACTGGGTGAGATCTAGGGATATCACTTTCTGGCACTATGGACAAAGAAGGAGTTTTTGGAAATAGACCACCCATTCTGGATGGAACAAATTATGACTACTGGAAACCTCGTATGATTGCCTTCTTAAAATCTCTAGATAAAAAGGCTTGGAGAGCTGCTGACAAAGGATAGATCCATCCCACCATAACTGAGAAAGATGGGACAATCAGTCTGAAGCCTGAGGAAGATTGGAGTAAAGAAGAAGATGAGTTAGCCCTGGGAAATTCCAAAGCTTTAAATGCCTTGTTCAATGGAATTGATAGAAACATATTCAGACTAGTACATCAATATGAACTGGCCAAGGAAGTTTGGGACACTCTCAAAACTACCCATGAGGGCACTTCCAAAGTAAAAATGTCAAGACTTCAGATGTTGACTACCAAGTTTGAGAATCTAAAAATGATGGAAGATGAAAACATTCATGAGTTTCACATGAACATCTTGGAGATTGCCAACACCTCAGGAGCACTGGGAGAAAAGATGTTAGAAGAAAAATTGGTGAGAAAGATTCTCAGATCCTTGCCTAAAAGATTTGCTATGAAGGTAACTGCCATAGAGGAAGCCCAGGACATCAGCAAGTTGAAAGTGTATGAACTAATTGGGTCTCTTCAGACTTTTGAGATGGGGATCACTGATAATGGTGACAAGAAGAACAAGAGCATAACACTTGTATCCAACACTGATGTTGAAAACAAGGAGGATGAAGAAGAAAATATTTCAGAAGCTATAGCCATGCTTGGAAGACAATTCAACAAACTCATCAAAAGAATAGATCCAAATTCAAGGTCTAATGTTCATAACATTCCCTCTGACATTGACAGTTCCAACAGAAGACCAAGTTCAGAAGAGAAGGGAAATCAAGGCAGAGGAATTCAATGCCATGGTTGTGAAGGATATGGGCTTATTCGAGCTGAATGTCCTACCTTTCTTAAGAAACAAAAGAAAGGAATGACTGTTACTTGGTCTGACTGTGATTCAGAAAGTAATTCTGAAGAAGAATCTGCCAAACTAGTTACTGCTCTAACTGGTGTTTGTACCTCTGAAAGTGACACTAGTGATGAAGAAGTGACATTTGAAGAACTGGCTGATACTTACAAGAAATTGTGTATCAGAAGTGCTGAAGTCTGTGTGCAGAATGAGAAACAATCAAAACTCATCATAAAGCTGGAGGCTGAAAAAAGGGCAGACCTTGAAACTATAAGTCATCTAGAAGGGGAAGTTCAATTGCTGAACTCACAACTGAACCAAATGACCAAATCTGTCAAGATGCTGACTAATGGAACAGATAAATTGGAAGAGATTCTTCAAGTTGGACAAAATGTGGGAAACAAATCTGGACTAGGATTTATGGAAGCTAAGAAATCTGGTGCAGACAAGAAGATCAGGCCTGTTAAACAAATGTCAAAGCAGATGTCTCAACACAACTCTCAACATCAGAAACAGAGATATATGAAGAAAAAGTACCAAAGATGGAGATGTCATCATTGTGGGAGGTATGGCCACATAAAGCCTTTCTGCTTCAAATTGCATGGATACCCTAATCAAAACTCAGGTGTTAAACCTAAGTCAAAAAGGGTACCACATACTCCTCAATGGAAGAAAAAGGCTACTGCCCTGATAGCCCACACTTCCCTGAGAGTCTCTGCAAGGGAAGGCTGGTACTTTGACAGTGGGTGCTCTAAGCACATGACTGGAATAAAGAACATTCTCAATCATGTTAAACCTCACACCACTAATTATGTGACCTTTGGAGATGGTGCTAAAGGTGAAATCAAAGGAGTTGGTAATTTGGACTACCCTGAAGTTCCAAATCTAAATGAAGTTCTATTGGTAAAAGGCCTGACTGCTAATCTCATTAGTATCATTCAATTGTGTGATCTAGGATTCAAGGTCAACTTCTCAAAATTTGAATGTCTAGTAATTAATGAAAAACTAGAAGTGGTAATGAAAGGAATCAGATCTAAAGATAACTGTTACTTGTGGCAGCCTGAGAACACTAATAACTCCACTATGTGTTCCATTACCAAAGAAGAAAAAGAGATGAAACTGTGGCACCATAAGCTTGGCCATCTTCATCTAAGAAGAATGAAAAGAACTATCTCTATGGAAGCAGTCAGAAGGATTCCAAGACTGCAAATTGATAAAAGGAGGGTTTGTGGTGAACTTCAAATTAAAAGGCTTGGTAAAAAGAGACATGTCTATGATGTGGTGAATAAACTTGAAGAAGGATGTGTTGTCAGAACCAGAAGTAATCATGACAAGGAATTTGGAAACAACAAGTTTAATAAATTATGTTTCCTAGAAGAAATGAGTCATGAAGTCTCTTCTCCTATAACTCATCATCAAAATGGAGTTGACAAAAAGAAAAATAGGATCATACAGGAATCTTCCAGAGCTATGATTCATGTCAAAAGAATGCCTTCCCAACTCTGTGCTGAAATAGTTGTAGTTGGTAGTAGTTGTTCTCAAAATATCTGGACAAAACAGATGCTCACTGAGTATAATGTCTCACAATATGTTGTGACATTGTATTGTGACAATCTGAATACAATCAATATTTCCAAGAACCCTATTCAGCATAGCAGGACCAAGCACATTGACCTCGTAGAGAAGAAGTCAATTAAACTGGAACATGGTATCATTAAGCTTCAGCTGGCTGATTCTTCTACCAAGGCTCTTGTTGGAAATCAACTTGAAAACTTGAGGGGCAAGATGGGTATTTGCCAACGTGAGAAATTATAGCAATTAATTTTGCTTAAAACAAGGGTTGAAGGAGTTATTTGTGTTAAGTCTATTCTTAGTGGGTTAATCATATGTCTTTCCAATTCTTTCAAAATTATTAAGAAGTTGAATAGACTCTCATTTGCCTCCTACCTCTCTCGTCTTTGCAACCTATTCCTTTCTCTCAATCAAAGTTTTCTCTCAAATTGCTACTGGTGCTCTAAGTCAATCGAAATGTCTCAAACATCATCTTCAACCAAGGCAACCACTTCATCTTCATCATTTGACCAAGATTCTCGAGCAATCACCACATGCATAGATTCTGAAGTCCTGGAGATCACTCCTCTCAGAGAAATGGCAACTGACCCCTCCAAAGTCAAAAAACTGAGAACTAGGCATGCAGGAAGAGCTCAAGCTACTGCTTCTGGTAATCCTTCTCATCCTTCTTCCTCTGTACCAAATAGGGAAGGATCAGCTCAAGTACATCAAGCAATTGCTAGGCTTGTTACAAGAATACTAAGCGGAAACCAATCTGTACCGGGGATTTCTGTCCCATTAAATCAAGAATCAGCAAGCCCAAACGTGGATGTCTCTGAGAATGTAGATGTCTCTGAGAATGTAGATGTCTCTGAGAATGTTGTGACACAAAATGACAACATTCAGAACCCTTCAGAGAAGACTGTTGATCCACCTATCATTGATGTGGATGAGGAATACTCAGACAATGATCTGATTGCCAATGTAAACCCTAGCATAGCTAGGAGAATGATGAAAATAAAGGGTAATCAGAATGCTGCAAAATGTATGACCAAAGATAAACCTGCTGATAAGAAATCCAAGGCTGAAGGCAAGGCTGGGGTAGAATCTGTGAAAACTGGTCAGTCCAAAGGGAAGGTGAAAGCCCAGGTGCATACTGGTAGATAACCAATTACAAAGAAGAGAAAAGAACCTGAATCTTCTGATTCTGATGAGGAATCAGAGTTTGAGATTGATGCTGAAGAAATTCCTATCAGAAGGAAACTCCCCTCCAGCAAAATGGCTAGAGTTCCTGAAGTCCCAATAGACAACATCTCTTTTCACCATCCTGACAATGCAAACAGATGGAAGTATGTTTGCTTGAAGAGAATAGCTTTAGAAAGAGAGCTAAACAATGATGCCATGGAGTGCAAGGACATCATGGACCTGATTAAAACTGCTGGACTGATGAAGACTGTGGTAAAATTTACCAAGTGCTATGAAAATCTGGTCAAGGAGTTCATAGTTAACTTGTCTGATGAATGTGCTGATGGAAGGTCAGCTGACTTTGAAAGTGTTTATGTTAGAGGAAGAAGGGTTAATTTCTCTCCACCAGAAATTAACAAATTTCTTGGAAGATCAAATGAGGATTGCCCTGAACTGGAAGTCACTGACAATGAAATTTGTCAAACCATCACAGCAAGACAAGTCAAGTGCTGGCCCTTGAAAGGCAAGCTGAATGCCAGCAAACTTAGCATGAAATTTGCCATCCTGCACAAGATTGGTGCAGCCAACTGGGTCCCTACAAACCATAAATCAACTATCTCCACAAGATTGGGGAGATTTATTTATGTTGTGGGAACCAAGACTGTTTTTGACTATGGCAGGTATATTTTTGAACAAACTTTAAAACATGCTGGTAGTTATGCTGTCAAAGGCCCAATTGCGTTTCCCTCCCTCCTTTGTGGAATTATCCTTGCACAATACCCTGATATCCTGGTGGCAAGAGATATTACTTGCAAAAGAGCTCCTGCTCTTGGGTTACACTACAAGCTGTTTCAGGGATCTCATGCTCCTGATATTGTCATAACATCAGCTGAGACATCATCTGTAAAGACTCAGTCCAAAACATCTGATGTTATAGTTGTATTGAAAGAGACCTGCAAAGAGCTAGAAGCTAGGAAAAAGACCCTAGAAAACCTAATTGCCAGGTTAGAAAAGGAGGAAGCTGAAGGAAACAGAAGGGAAGAGGGTGCAGAAGCTGAAGATCAACTCAATACTGAAGAAACTAGCTCCTCTGAAGGGGACAATGCTTGAAGGTTGGTGGAGTTGATGCTGAGTCCTGGTGGAGTTTGCAAAGTGTGTTCAGTTTTTTGTCTTGTTGTGTTACTTTTTCTGGATGACTGTATAATCTTTTAAGAACATATATCTTTGGCCCATTTGTGGCTAAAGAGGGGGAGATATATTTTGGTAGACTTTATTAGACATTCTTTTTTTCTGCAGTCATTTTTTTCTGCTGCTATCTATCTCTGATTGCTTAGGGTCTTTAGCCAAAAATCTGCCAAAGGGGGAGTTTGTAGTTGTTTAGTTATTGGCATACATTTTTGGTAAAACCAGGTGTGTGAATGTCATGACTGATGTCATAACATTCTAGTTTATTAGGTACTGATTCATTAGGTACCTTTGCAGAAAAATATTGTCATACAGGTGTTGCTGTTTATAAGTGTGTATCTGAGCATTTTGCAAAAAGATCACATTTACCAAAATCAGTAGACAGGAATTCAAATGTCATAACAAATGTTAAGACATCCTGTTCTGAACTAACAGTTATGCAGTTTGGGTAATTCTGAGTTTTTTCAGGAAAATGACTCAATCTTTCCAGAACAGAAAATCTCGTGGACTTGGGGTTAACCTAGCTCAACCCTAACCTGGTTGATAAAGTCCTGTGACCTAGTCTTAAGGTCAAACGGAATTAACCCTAGCTTTTTGTGGAAACCCTAACTGAAGATGCAGCTGCTATATATTCAACATGGCTGCTGTTTGGAATGTATCCCTTTTTGACAGAAGTTCATTTAGAAGTTGTATAGTTTTAACTATTGTAATCCAAGCAAGTATCATTATGATAAGTGACTTGGAATAGGCTTTAATTGTAAGGGTTGTGTATCACTCAAAGCTTTAAAGCAAGAGTGTTTTTTTGTGTCTCTTGACTAAAGCTTTGAAGCAAAGTCAAGTTAGGTTTATGTATCACTCAAAGCTGTGAAGCAAGAGTGTTTGTGTTGCTTGATTAAAAAGCTGTGAAGCATAATCAAGTGTATGTTTTGAAGAGTGTCTTCATCAATTCATTAGTCAATTGTTTTAAGTATCACTGCTGTGATTGAGGGGGAGTGAGTAGGAACTCAGGTTTAAGTTGTACTTAGATTGAAGTTGCATTGGGTAGGTCTTAAGTGAAGGAGATAAACTGGTTGGTTTATACCTGAATTAATATCTCTTATAGTGGATTTCCTCCCTGGCTTGGTAGCCCCCAGAGTAGGTGTTGTTGCACACTGAACTGGGTAAACAATTGACTGTGTTCTTTACTGTTTTTTTGTATTTACTGTCTTATAGAAAGTCAGATATGGTGTCATAACATTGAATGTGACATTGAGTATCTGCAGCCAGAATTTCAGATCTCAAGGGTCTGTGATCCAGGTGATGATTGAACCAAATGTATAAACAAGGGGCAAGGGGATTTATTTTCCTCTAGCCAATACCGTTAAAAGGACCAAAACAAAAAAACTTGAGTCAGGGGCTATGACCCACTTGATATGGTGATCTTGATTCTTATAGAAGGACCTTCAACGATACGAAAGTTCTTCAATCTAAGATGCAATTGGATTCTCATGTTTTCTTGTTTATCCTACGAGATCTTTGAAAACATTGCACGCATGTCATTTGCATAACAGGTCTTCCAATACAGGTCTCTCATTTTCTCGATGTTTATTTCAGAAAGGAAAATGGCTCTCAAACAAGACAACAGAAATCTCCAAATTCAAGAGGCTCAGTTCATGGAAATGTTCCTAAACCTATCCAAGGAGCAGGAAGAGTTGAAAGCACTCCTCGCTGGGAACCTGGCCAAGAAAAATCCTGTTAACAATAAGGAAGAAGAATTGGAACAACTGCAACTGAGGTTGAAGCAATGAGAACCCAAATACTGGGGCAGATGGCTCTTATCCAATGCCTGGCCCGGGTACAAGAAGAGCTGAGAGGCATTGTCAACAAGCTTCATAAACACAGATGCAACCGTGTGAAGTAAACAGTCGAGGTTGGGAACCAAGTCATTTATAAACCTCCAAGAAGACAAGGGGTTGGTTTGGTGAAGAGTGGACCTTTCCAAATCCCTCCCACATCATGTGTCCATCAACTACCTCGCCAAAAACAACGGGTTAATCAGAGTAAGCCGGATACACCAAAGAGGCAGTTTACCAAACTCAACATGCCGTTGTCTCAAGCTTTACAACACATGTTGAGGATGAATCTAGTTACATTGATAGGTCCTCCTTCAAATACCAAGACTTCTTTCCCTAACTGCAATCCTGATGCAAGGTGTGCATATCACTCCAACAGTCTGGGGCATAATACTGACGATTTTTGGATGTTGAAATATAAAATTCAAAACTTGATTGATGAAAGAGTGTTGGAGTTTACACAAGGTGGTCAGGCTGAGTTCTTGTGCCATCCCTATAAGGCACGCCATGTGAAGTTACAAGATCAAACGAAGAAGCTTTTGTTCATTAGAATTTTCATTTTGTAATTTTCTTTTGATTGTTCGAACATTTATTCATGTCAAACTTTGTTACTTTATCAATGCATTGCATATTGTGATACGGTGGGAGAACTGACTTGAAGGTTTTGCGTTTGATCTCAAATGTTGTGGTTAGCAAGAGTCACCACCGACTTTTCTTTTATCCAAAAGGAAAGGTGAAAAAGCATAGAAAAGACCTTTGAGATTATTTCTTGAGTTCGGGGGGTAGATTATGAAAAGGGAAGGTGTTAGCACCCTTTTGATCCATGGTTTTCCATGGGCTCTTAGTAACTTTCTAGATCACTTTCTTTTTGTTTGAAAATTGTGCTTGGTGTGGTTTTTGAAAGTATTTTGTAAAGAGGTCATTGTTTAGGCAATCTTTGTAATGATTCTCGTTCGTAAGAATGTACACAAAGATGTTGATCTTTTGAAAAATGTTTTCAATTTTGTAAGATGTTTTGAAAGTGTAATTGTTTATTTGGAAAATAGCAAGGATGTTTGTTTTGGAATGGAGCAAGTAACTAGGAACATTCTACCTACTCAAATGTATTTCTTGTTCATTTTCTTTCCTTTTACATTGTTATCTTACCATTGATTTGGCAAGTAACCCTATCTTTCGATGTAAACGGGACGGGCGTGGGTCATCATATAACCATGATTAGGAATGTTGCAAGGTATCTTAGCATTCTTGTTAGGGACTAAGATCATTTGAAAGGGCAACATGGATAGCATCATCGAGGGACTATGATCTTGTATTTTTCTTGTTTTTGCTAAGATACCTCACATGCGTAATATGGCCATTTAGTAAGGCAACTAAGTGGATTTACCCTAGGGGTGATTGTGTGCAAGTGTATTGTTTTCATGCTTGGTTTTGTCTTTGATTAGGGTTTTCTAATTTATTAGTTTTAGTCTTCCCATACAAACCTTAATTACTAACATGTTATATATAAAGCGATAAATTGCGGAATTTAAAGTTACTAAGCTATTACAACATTTGTGGGGAGGGGTATACAATTTGTAAATGGGGATTGCAAGAATATAAACCTAGTTAGTCTATTACAACCATATTGAATGGGTATTAATGTACAAGAATTGAAATAAATAATGTACCAAATAAATATACAAGGAGATTAATGGAAAAGAAATGGTTTTGTTTGATTATTTTATGAAGGGTTTATAACCTAAACCTAATTAAGAAAATAATTAATTAAAATTTAAATAAAATAACTTAAACTAATTAAGAAAAGAAATTAACTTAAAAAGATTTTTTTAGGTTTTTTTATGAAAGTTTTAAATAATAGAAATAATAGGAAATTTAATTAAAATAAACCTAAGTTCTAAATTAATTTTAATTTACAAGAAAATAATATAATATAATAATTAAACCTAATTATTTAAATATTAATCAAGAAAGAAAAATTAATTTATTAAGAAAATTGTTTTTGTTATTTTTAGTTTTTTATAAAGAAAAATAAAATATAAATGAGTGTAAAAATAATTAAATAAATATTTTTGGATTTTTTTATTAATAATAGTAATATTAATAATAATAATAATAATAATAATAATAATAATAATAATAATAATAATAATAATAATAATAATAATAATAATAATAATAATAATAATAATAATAATAATAATAATAATAATAATAATAATAATAATAATAATAAAGATGATAAAAGAAAGTGAAATAAGCTAAAAAATAAAAATAAAATAAAATAAGAAATAAATGATCATGGGGGTGCTGAAACAGGGCCATGGGTTAGAAGCCATCAAAAATACCAAGGCCCACTGCATTGAGGCCCAGACGTGTGTGTTTGTGACAAAAAAGTATGAAAATGTGAGAAATGGAAAAAAGGTAGCATGCTGGGTGTTGAACCCACACCCTCTTGGTTACCAGCGCGCTGCCTTACCACTGAGGTAGCTATACATCCGTTAATATTGGCACAAGTATAAATACATAACATCAATCCAGTCCTGAAAATGACTTCATCTTCAACCTCCAGCCATGGATCCTGTAACTTGCTCATTTCTCAACAAAAATGAAATATGCAAACAGGAAAGTTGCTCCATTTTTTCATACGAATCCAACCATATAAAAATCATAAGCTATAAATCAAAGATGAATGATAATTTCAAAAAGTACCAAATTCTGACCTAAATATTTCAGAAAGTTCAAACTCAAAATTCTCCTAGCTCAATCAAAATAAATGAAATCTATGGACATGTATAGTTTCAGGGAAATGATGTCTACATTTTATCTTCACAAATGCAAGCCTAATAATGCCTAAATATGAAGATAGAAGTTCAAGAAAAATACCTCAAAACTGGAAATTGTGAAATGGATTTGAGCTTGTTTCAGGCAGTGGTGATGATCAGGCTAGCTTCCTCAAGTCCCTAGGAAGCTAATGCAATGGTTTGCTTGAGTTGAGAGTGGCTGAAATGGCCTGGAGAAGTCAAGTTGCAGACTCTATTTTTTGGTTATCGAGGTTATGGTAAATGGTGTTACAGTTCTAGAATAAGAATTGGGATGAGTTGTATTTGATGTAAGGAAGCTTTAGGAATGAATTTGAGGGAAAACGCACGAGGGAAATGTGAGATACAAGTTTAAGGTCAAAATTGTGTATCAGTGGAGTTTTTTGTGCAATTTCTGACTAGAGGGAATTTGGGAGTGTTTCAAGGTGCTAAAAATCGTCCCTTAGCTCACAAATAATGACTCTATTTATAAGAAACAAGTTAGGAGTGCTCTAGTTGATCATAATTCAAATTTACATGTTTAAGTTCAACATGTGATTTTTTTGACAAAACAAGTTTCCAGGCCTTGTACTTGGTTCATAGAGTGGTTATGCTTTAAATAAGCTTGCTTCTGAATTTGTGGATAGAGTGTGATCAGAGGGAACAAGTTATAGTCTCAAGAATGGACATTATGCAAAAAGTTTGCTTTACAAGAATGACAATGTTAACTTTGTGCCATTAATGGAAATGCAACTTGGATAATAGCTCAATTTCTTGGATCAAAACCCTAACAGCTGTGTAAACATTTAATTATGGAGTGACAAAAAATTTTGAGGCCTTCAAAGCAAATATTATGCAGCCTAGCATGGACTTTGTTCATGTGTTTGTCAAAAAATGACTTGTAATTCAAGTGATAAAACCCTAACTTGATCTCTTCGATTCTCCCTACTCAAGAATGATCTCAAGAATTTCTTGGACATTTTAGAAAGCTTGCAATGTGCTCTATAACCAATCTTTGAATTACTTTTGAATATTCCCCTTGGAACTATATGAAAAAGTGTCATGGAGTTAGGTCAAAATCCTGGCCAAATTAGGGCAAATTTCACTAAGTGTTTAGTTTCATGACCACATGTTCATAAAATTATAACTTGAGATCTAAGCATTTTTGGAAGGAGTTGTGTAAATAAAAGTTGTAGATTTCATGGAGATCTACAATTTTCATGTTGGAAGTTTCTCTTGAATCATCTTGCATCATGGTGAAAATTTTGCTCAAAGTTATAAAAAAATATGAAATTTCCAACACTTAGAAAATTTTCTAAGTTTAGAAATTTTGACTTTTCAAAATGTAATCTTGAATTTTTGATTTCTTGGTGAATAAGTTTCACATTTTGACATGTTTTGCTGAATTGTGATCTTTGACATTAAATTTTGACCAAAAAGTCAAAGTTTGACTTTTCAGGGTACAGTTGACTTTTGATCAGTTGACTGAAAATTCACTATAAATCAAATTGATCTTGAGAAATATTTTGGGTCATGCCATTAAGTCAAATTGATGCAATTGAACTCTTGAAATCATTCCTTAAACCAATGGATCATTTTCTAGGTCAAAATTCAGAAATTGCCATTTCCCAATCAAAACTCTAATTTTGACCATTTTGCCCTTTTGAAGATCTGATCAAATTTCTTGAGGAATTGTGATCCAAACTTGATCAAATGATACATATGAATTCAAAATGTTGATGTGGATCAAAAATTATGAAGTTTTACTGTAAATTGGCCATGGTTGACTTTTTCGCAATACAATTGATTTTTAGGTCAACTGCTCAATTGTCTTAGCAAAAATGTGATTCAAGGCTTGAAACTTGACATGAGTGATCTTAGGGGTCCATAATGATATATGAAAGTTTTATGGGGAATTGAAAGTTCAAATGTCCTTGGGCAAACTCAAACCTTAATTTTGGTCATCAGTGTTTAAGGAGATGTCTTGAGCTGATCAAACCCTAATGCAGTCTTGAGCCAAAGGAGATCTTGTGAGCAAATTCTTGATAAGTGAGAGGGAAAATTTTGCGGTACAACACATATTTCTGTTTTGAATCAATTCATTCGTATTAAATATATTTAAACTACTTTCCTTTTTGTGATATTCAACTCTCGATCAAAAGCTTTGAGCCTTTAGAGGGAGGATGATGAAAATGATACCACAATCTCTACAGTATGTTTTGAACAGACCCTGCTAACGATGTACAAGCATTGTTTCAAATCCTAAACAGTGGATTTATAAGGAAGATAATCCCTAGTCAACCCCTTTGAGCCAAAGAAGTAGGATTTTTTTCTTTTCACACAAATTAAAACTCTTAATTATAACCTGGGGCAGGGTAGTTTCTCAGTCAATTCAGACGCGCATTCAGTCGCAATTTTCTGCTTCGTACACAATGAATGGCATCGAAGATGTCCTTCCATATCAAAATATGGTGATGGTTCCGCATAATCATCAAAGCATGCAGTCATTATCTCTCAAAATAAAAGCCCGCTAAGTCAAAACCTATGAAGGAAACTTAAGACAAAACTGGGGCATCCCGCTGACTGTAATCATAAAAGAACCAGTTCAGGCAAAAGCAGGGATAATAAAAAAAAGAGGTCACTACAAATCCTCAACAAAAAGAATATTACAAAAATGACTTCCTCTTCAAAATAAACTTTCAGTATTCGAACCATCACCGGAACATCAAGGACATTATGTCAGACTCAAATGGGATCTGAATGCACAATTAACTGAGCATAGGACTGAAGAACATCACGAAGAACGGGTGGGTATAAAAAAAAATTGAGGCTTTATCCTTTGTTTCTTAAAATGTGAACCAGGCCACGGTACAACCCTTAAAAGTCCTAGCTGAAACATGGGTTAGTTCGAGAGCATACTGTTACAAAGGTATCCTGACTCCTCTAAGGTTTGCTATAAATCATGAGTTGATATCACATTCTTGCAAATTTTGTTTTACTACAAAAAACTCATTTTCAAAAAATTTCAAGACAGACATAAGTTTTGCATTCTTTAAATAACATTGTTTGCATATAGTTAATTGTTCAAATGGAAGAGAAATTCACACAATGAATATTCAGTGAACGAACACCCCCTCAATGGACAGAATCACCTCAGACGGAAAAAACATTCCTAATAACAAGCCTTTCATAATCAAGGGGCATGACATGGTGTCTAATATATCCGGGGAAGTCAAGCCAATATGCAAATAATCTCTCCAAAAATGTTGAATAGCCAGGGGCAGATCTCCATCTGAATTACTCAGGGGCTGTTACATTGATGGGGGATTCCAGCAGAAAATCAGTGTGAAATTTGAATCTTTGGTACCACCAAATGGCTTGTCTATGCCAATAGTCTGATGGTGTTAGTATCATGTCTTCGAATCCTTCCATGAAAGTTCTTAGAAAAGATACCTAGGAAATTCAAGACTATCAGAAACTTGATCAAACATCAGGTGCACCAGATTTATCATGAAGCAGCCCCACACATGCTCCCACGTATGAAAGGGCACATACGATCACATAAATATTTTCTGGCATTTCTACAACACTTGTTGTAATAGACGGTGAAAACTCTCCACATCCTATGAGCGCGGACATAGTCAGAAAATACTACGCATGAAAAAGACCCGCTAGGTTGACAGGCCTATGAAAAATTACGGGCATCCCGACGAACAAAAAGAGTTCGGGAAAAAATTAGGGATATATACAAAAAAATTGTACACCCGACAAGTCCAAAACCTGAAAAGGCGGCTTGAGCAAAAAAGGGTATCTCGGTGGACTGAAAACCCGAGAGGGCGGTCCAGGCAAAATTTATGGATTAAAAACGTATGACTATGCCCCGTCATCTTGTCACTTGTCTATCAGTAGAAGACTTGTTATCCTGATTAGAATTTACCAGGAACCCCATGAGTAGGGATGACACTCAAACAATACATAAAGTCTCCACAGGTACTTTCTCCGGCAGGTACAAGGGAAGAGATATTCTGAGACGAAGTCACGACTACATATGACCCCGTGACACCTATGTTCCCCACAGAGTAGAAACAACCAAAGTTTTGACCTCTTCTTCCCCAAGCAGGAATTACTTCCTCCGGCCAAGTTCCTTCAGAGAACTGAAATCTGTGTTCCCCAACCAAGCTTTATAACCTTAAACAATTTATAAAGCCTCCTCCCGGTTAGAGTTTATTTCTCAGACTGCGGAAGTTCATTCCCCAATAGAGTATATTTCTCTACATCGACAAAATATTCCAATAAAGCATCTCCCTCCACAGAGTTATTCTCAAGCAGAGTCAATCCCCGGTAGAACATCCTCAAACAGAAAGAGGAAATCCCCGGCAAATCATATCCATTCATCATCCCCAGCAGAAACGAAGGATTCAGCCTCCTTATACTCTCCAGTAGTAGTTACGGATTTATTTTCCCATATTGGGAAATATCGCAATAGCATCCCATGTTCATACATCGTGGCATACGCATACACATCGCATACAGCATAACCTCATTTATTTTGAGAACATCACCACAATGCATTTCATCTATCATGACATTGCATATGACTAACTCTTTTCCCTTTTCATGGAAAAGATCAAATCAACAAACACCATTGACTACTTATGTGACCTGGTAGTCTTCTCAAAAGCTATATCTAACGAAGGGTTATTTCCGGATTTTCCTCAGAAAGATGCCCTCACAAGACCTTCTCTAGTTCATTCAGATCGACACTAAGATCTCTCTGATTCTTATTCCAGTTGAAGATATTCCAAGACTTTTGTGTGGTTCATTTGAATCGATCCTAAGATTCTTCTGATTTCCATTCCAGTCAAAGTTAATTAAAGACCTTCTCTGGTTCAGTCAAATCTACCCTAAGATCTCTCTGATTCCTATTCCAGTTGAAGATATTCCAAGACTTTTGTCTGGTTCAGTTGAATTGATCCTAATATTATTCTAATTTCCATTCCAATTAAAGTTAATTCAAGACCTTCTCTGGTTCAGTCAGATCGACACTAAGATCTCTCTGATTCCTATTCTTGTTGAAAATATTCAAAGACTTTTGTCTAGTTCAGTTGAATCGACCCTAAGATTATTCTGATTTCCATTCCAGTAAAAGTTAATTAAAGACCTTCTCTGGTTCAGTCAGATCGGGACTAAGATCTCTCTGATTCCTATTCCAATTGAAGATATTCCAAGACTTTTGTCTGGTTCAGTTGAATCAATCCTAAGATTCTTCTGATTTCCATTCCATTCAAAGTTAATTCAAGACCTTCTCTGGTTCAGTCAGATTGACACTAAGATCTCTCTGATTCCTATTCCAGTTGAAGATATTCCAAGACTTTTGCGTGGTTCAGTTGAATCGATCTTAAGATTCTTCTGATTCCATTCCAGTCAAAGTTAATTCAAGACCTTCTCTGGTCCAGTCAGATCGACACTAAGATCTCTCTGATTCCTATTCCAGTTGAATATATTCCAAGACTTTTCTCTGGCTCAGTTAAATCGATCCTAAGATTCTTTTGATTTCCATTCCAGTCAAAGTTAATTTAAGACCTTCTCTGGTCAATCAGATCGATACTAAGATCTCTCTTATTCCTATTCCAGTTTGAGAAATTACAAATCATAGAGTATGACACTACAATAGTTTAATCTCATTTCCCCAGGAAGTCTCTGTGAAGCCTGGAATACGACTAGATATCAGTCAGCCTTATCATCCTCAGAAAGTCAATGCGAAGCTTGGATCCTGACCAGATAGCAGTTCACTTCCGTCTCTTCAGTCAAGAGATGACTCCCTAGTAGAGTAATGGACAACCGAAGCTCCTAGACTCTATTCCCCTGAAAAACATTCCCCAGCGGACTCCTCCTCGGACAGTAGGAATAGGAATCCCCACAAAGAGAATTCTTATGAAGTCAGCATCTATTTTGGATGGCATCTTTAAGCCCGTCTCTGACAACTCTCCGTCATACTCCTTGGATGGCATCTTTAAGCCCATCTCCGATAGTCTCCTGTCATATTTTCCAAATGGAATCTATAAGCCCATTCCTGATATTACCTACACAGTCAAGTATCATTTTAGACAAGTGCAAATAGCTGGGCACTCTAGTGTTCAATAATCTTCCACCTTCAGATCACGAAAGGCAGACCAGCCAATCTACATCTTCAGGTTTAAGAAGATTGAACAGGGACAACTGTTGTACCCCAAAATTTTCCCTCCCATTTTCACACAACACATACTCCTAAAGGTTCTCAATTGCCCTAGGTTAACCAAAATTTGACCAGACAATTTTCCTCCTAAGGTAATGAGACCCCAATTAGGGTTTTAATTTTCATCAAGATGGTTGAGCTCCAAGGATCCCAAATGTTTTCCATTATCCTAATATGTCCTCAAGATCATCCATTCCAAGTTTCATGCCTTGCTCAACAAGTTTGCTCAGTCAATTGCTCAAGTATTAAAAAATCAACCGTGCTAGGTCAAAAGTCAATTGTGGCCTATGTACATTCAAACTTCAAGATTTTTGGTAAACATCAACATTTTGAAGTGATATCAATCATTTGATTAGGGGTTGATTATGATTCCTCAAGAAATGCTCCTAACCCATCAGAAGTCAAAAATGGCAAGGTAGGGTTTCGATAGGAAAAGTCAATTGAACTTTGACCAGGCATAACTTTCACATACTTCATCCATTTTCCCCAACCAAAGCTCATATTGAAGATAATATAATTACCTATAACTTCTCTTTATTACTCAAGTCCAATAAATGCACCATTTAAAATATAAAAGCTCATACATTACAGGTCATTTTCAGAAAGTCAACAAAAGCCACTTTTGTCCAACACCTTTTAAATCAAGATATATTCTTCAAATACTAAATTAATCAAAAGAGGGATTGAAGTAGACATCTTGGGATTTCCAAAAAGTCAAAGATCATCATCATGAGATAAATATTGAACAAGTTATGGCTTGCCCAAGTTGAGAAAGTTTGGGAATTTTCAAGAATTATGCATTGAACAAATTTGAAGTTTTAAGGCAAGGGCTCAATTTGTTGGACTTCAAGAATCTTCCTAAGTTTATAGAGGACCTCTAAAAGTATTCTTGTCATGCCTTGAATTTGCTAACTATTTTATTCACATTTGTTTTAATTTATTTCAAATAAATATAAAATAAAATGTATAAAATAATTGAAAATGGGCTTTGAGCTTTGGATTGATGTTTTGGATAGCCTAGGCCTATATAATTTCGTGTAAAGGTGTCCATATTCATTCAAATTCAAAAAGGACAAGATTCCATGTCTTTGGCAAAGTTACAAAACATCATTCATGGCTTTAAAAACACATGTTTATGATTGTTCTCTTGTCTCCTCCATCCTCTCTATATAAAGGACACATTAGCAAGCTTCAAGACATGAGATACATCCTGGAAAAGCTCTACCAATTTTTCAAAAATTATTAAAGTTGTAAAAATTCACATTTTAGGTTCCAGCCTTTCTCAACCCAAACAAAAGATCCAAACACATTCCCGGAGGCTCCCTGACACTTTTGAAATCATTACCAAGCCCTAAAACATCACAAAACACTACCGTAAGCTCCATTTTTATATTTTATAACTTGTTTCATGCAGATCTGGTGCTCCTCATAGCTAGATGTGCATTATACACCATCACACATGTGCCATCAGATGTTCATCTGATCAGATCTAACGCACTCCATCTGCGGGCTCACCATGTGCCATCAAGACCAATCCACATTTGATCCAGAAGCAAATCTAGGCCTCTCCGTTCATGGGCCAGCGAATTCAACAACCACACCCCTACTTTTTTAATTATCTCAAGCCCATCTAGTTTTTTTATTTTGTAATGTTTTAATTTCTTTTATCTTCTTTACTTAATTAATAAAATAATAAAAAAAACTCACAAAGAAATTAGGCTTAGACTTTTTTTAGATTAAAATAATGAAATGCTTTAATTAATTAATTAATTAAATTTTAACTACTTTCTTATTTTAAAATGAACTAGAATTTATAATTTAATTTATGTTTCAAATGTTTTCTTAATAAAAAATGCAAAAATATTAGAATTAGATTAGTTTCATTCAATATTTATTTTCTTAAATTAAATTTAGATTTAGTTTAATTATTTTTCTTGAAATAAATAAAAATAAAACCAAAAAGATTTTTCTTGTTTACTTAGAATTTTTCTTAGGATTTTTAGACGTAATTTTTATTTCGCGCGCGTTATTTTTATTCTCGCATTTTATATAAATAATGTAACTCATTATCGGATGTAATAGTCTAGATTTAAAATTATGCATTTTATTTTCTTGCACTTTTTTATGTAATTGTCCCTAAGCGGTCTAATAGCATATGATTTAAATTTTCGCACTTTAAATTTCTGTAAATATTAACTGTTAGTAACTAGGGGTGCATGATAAGATTGAAAATTAAAACGTTAGCAAACTTAATAATGCAAGATAAATAACTGAATCTCAACACACTTGCACATGCGCACCTCTAAGGTATCTCCCACTTTGGTTGCCTTTAAATAAAACAGTCATGAGGCAGGAACGCTTTAGTAAATACCTATAAATCAAAAAAGATCATAGTCCCTCGATGATCCTACAGTTGCCTTTTGGTAAATGATCTATTCCCTAAAAGAAAATTGCTAAAGCGTCTCCACAAGTTGCCTTCGTAATTGTAAAACTTCCCTTGGATTGTCCCTCAACATCCGACGATAGGGCTACCTACTCAATAATAGTAGGATAGCACTATCTAAGAGAAAGGAGGAAAAGAACATCCTTTTTCGAGTAGGTAGACTGTTCTTATGTACTTGCTCAAACCTGAAATTTTCACACTTACACACTTTCAAAAAAATATTTCCAAAACGCTTTATTACACTCTTGAGGAATAATACAAGAATTACCATAAAACAAACAAAAACTTTCAAAACCACAAACACACAAACAGTTTTCAAAAATGAGAAAGTATCTAAGAGCCCGTAGAAAACCATAGATGGAAAGGGTGCTAATACCCTCCCTTTCCATAATCTACCCCCCTTACTCAGAAAATCTCGAAAAAAAGATCTTTTCTGTTCTTTTCACCCTTTCCTTTGTTGGATAAAAGAAAAGTCGGTGACGACACTTGCTTACCGGGACATTTGCAAACAAAAAACGCAAAACCAGTATTAAACAGACGATTCTTCCACTGTATCATAGTACCCTTGTGCCAAATTTGAATAAACTACGCAAGGATGAATTTGAAGAAAACCAGAAAAAATAGCAAGAACGAAAATCTCAAATATCTCTCTCAGTTCTCAATGAAAATGCAAACCGTAAGAAGTGTGAGAATCAAAAGGATGAATATAGTACAATAGGGCTTTATTTGGTTCAATTTGATTGAGAATTCTACTTGAATGAAGTAGCTAAAAATTATTCTGAAACTGGGCTTGGTTAGCATGATTTAGCACACCTCAAGGCTTGATTCTTCTTCTGTTAGCTTCACGGAAGTTCAAGGATGAAGGATCAATGAAGAAATTGGATTGAAAAGTGGAGAAAATAAGAATTCAAAAACTCAAAAAAGTGTGTTATGCAGAGAGTTTGGCAGGGTGATTTTGGTTGTTCAAGCTTGAGAAAATGAGTGAGATATAAACCTCTATTTATAGGGAAGAAAATAGGATTCTCAAGGGTGTGAAATGATGAAGTTTTGAGGGAAATCATGTGAAGTTGCAAGCATGAAAAGTGTGACTTCTATTTTTCTCAAAACTCAACCAAAACTTATGTTTCAAGGTGCTAATCACTTTTGGAAGATTGTTAAACATGATTAGAAATAAAAACACGCAGAAATTTAGTGATTTGAAGCTGAGTTGTGTATTTAAAATTCTGGCTTGGAGGAAAAAGTCAGTTTCAAGGTACCAACTTTGAATCCATGGCATTCATAGCTCAAGGGGTCTTAGGGCATGATTCTTGAAGCATTTGAAAGATAAGGTTGCAGTATTTACAATGTGCAAAGAATGGAATTGTTGTACCCCAAAATTTTCCCTCTCATTTATCAAGACTTTTCTCACAAGGCTTCTTGGACTCAAGACAAGATTAGGGTTTGGTTAGCTCAAGACATCTCATCTTGCACTGATAACCCAAAATTAGGGTTTGAGTTTGAACAAGGATTTTTAGACCACCAATGCTTCATGTGACTTTCATACATCATTTTGGATCCCTAAGATTGCTCATGTTAAGTTTCAAGCCTTGAACCACATTTTTGATCAGTCAATTGGATAATTGACCTAAAAATCAACTGTATTGGGGAAAAAGTCAACCATGGCCAATTTACAGTCAAACTTCATAATTTTTTATCCACATTAACTTTATAGATTCATATGTACCATTTGATCAAGTTTGGATCACAACTCCTCAAGAAATTTGATCAAATCATCAAAAGGGCAAAATGGTCAAAATTAGGGTTTTGACTAAGAAAGGGCAATTTCTGATTTTTAACCTAGCCAATGACCAATTGAGTTCAATCATGATTTCAAGGGTTCAATGGCATCATATTGACCTAATTACATGGTTCAAAAGATCTCAAGTTCATTGGATTGACAGATGAAATTTGCAGTCAACTCATCAAAAGTCAATTGTATACTGAAAAGTCAAACTTTGACTTTTTGGTCAAAATCAAGTACCAAGAGTCATAATTCATCAAGATATGACAAAATATGAAACTTGTTCACTAAGAAAACCAAATTTTAAAATTAGGGTTTGAATTTGAAAATTTTCATAACATAGAATTTTTCTAAGTATACAAATTTTCTTATTTTTTCTCAACTTTTCACCACTTTTTCACCATGATGAATTTTGATTCAAGAAAAGTTCCCAACATGAAAGTTGTAGTACTCCATGAAATATAAAAATTTTATTCACAAACTTTTCCCTAAAGATGCTTGGATCTCAAGTTATAAATTTGTGAATACATGCTCATGAACTAAATAACTTAGTGAAATTTTGTCCTAATTTAGGGAGGTTTTGGATCCAACTTCATGGCAACTTTTCACCTAGTTCCAAGATGTATATCAAAATGCATTTCAAAGATGGATTATAGAGCACATTAAATGCTTTCCAAAATGTTCAAGAACTCTCGAAGATCATTTTTGAGTAGGGAGAATCGAAGAGAGGAAGTTGACAATTTCTCACTTTTTGTTCAACCATTTCCATGAAGAAACAAGTTGCAAACCAAACCTATGCTGGCTATTTCTTGCTTTACAGATTCTAAACTTGCTACGCACTTCTTAATTAAATGCATACTCAGTTGACAAAACCTTTATCTTTGCTTTTGAAACTTTACACAAGTTATAATTCCATTTTGGGCAAAAAGGCTTCATTGTCATTTTCATAAAGATGCACTTTTGCAATTTTGTCAACTTGGAGCATTGGACATGTCCCCTTGATAAAAGAAAACTACACAGGTCTCAAGCAATTGGTACAAACTTATATCAATCCTAAAGCAAGATGGTACAAGCATGTGGGTTTAGTCTTGTCAACTTTGCTTCAAGTACAAGAAAAGTTGCAAAAGGGCTAAGGCTTGCACAGCTAGTAGGAAGCTGACTTTGGATCACTTCTATACTAATATGCAAACATTGTACAAGACATTACACGCTTGGCTTGAACCTAGAACTCTCTCAAATTGAAAAACACTAAAAATCTTCCCAAGCACACAATTTCTGCAAAAACTCAGCTAACTCTCATTTGGATCGTGCGTTTTGTGTTTAACTGATCCAAACATCTTACATACTCAATACCTAGTCAATCCAAGCCATCACACTGGTTCTGTAACCACTGTTTCACCATCTACCATTTTCAACTTGGAAGCTTGCAGTTGGACTTGGTCAGGGAGTTCCAGCCATCTTCAGAGCAAGATAAGGGTTGGAATAGGTTCAGGGAAGCTCAAGGAAGCTCAAGCAATCATCAGGCCTCCATTAAAGTCCCTACATTGCCATACACGATTCCAGCTGAAGGAGGTATTTTTTCAAACTCTATCTCTTTATACAGGCAACCTCAAGCCACGATTTGTGAAGGAAAAATGTAGTTCTCATCATAACAAAGATGTACATATCATTACTTTGCATTTATATTACTTGTGCTAAGAGAATTTAAAGCTTGAAATCTCTGAAAAAATAGGTCACGATTTAGTGATTCCAAAATTCTCTTTGATCTTTGATAGTTAGGTTACATAATTTATATGGTTGGAATCGTGTGCTCAAATGCCACATTTTTGATGTTATGAGTTTTCATTTTTATGCAAGCATGAGGAAGATACAGGTTGAACTGGAATGGCGCGAAGAAGGTGAACGAAGGACAAGGATGAAGTCATTTGGCTTTTTTTGCTGCGTGGCCTTTTTGGTTTTGCTAAACACCCCCCTGACTTGCTATTGCACCCCCTTTGCTAACTATTTTATATTTTTATACTTTTTCATATTTTTATATTTAATAATCTTATTTATTTTTCCTAATGATAAAAAATCCTAAAAAATGATTTATTTGTTTTCACACTTTTATTTTATTTATTATTTTCTCACATAAAAAATTAATTTATTTTGATAGAATAGAATTTATTTTCTTAATAAATTTGTAAATAATCAAATATACTTAATATTTTTATCTTATATTTTTATACTTATAAATACTTATTTTTTTTGCAAATATTTAATTTTTAATATTTAGGCATAATAGTATTTATTATTTTTATAGAAAAGTGCATAAAATAATAATATGAAAGATTATTTTCTTTTAATTGAAAATTAGGGTTTAATCCCTTTCAAAAAGAATTAATTATTTTTTTCCTTATTTTTAGGTTTAAGTTAAATATTCTTTTATACAAAAAACAAGACATGAAAAAACCTTTTCTTTACATACATGTTGCATTGCATTCCCCCCTCCCATAAAAATTGTTGTAATAGCTTAGTACATTTTCATTACGCAATTTATCGCTTTATATACCATGATTAGTAATTAGGGTTTGCATGACAAGAACAAAACAAAGAAAAATAGAAAACCCTAAATACAAGACAAAATCAAAAGCATGAAAATGATGCACTTTGCACACAAGCACCCTTAGGATTTCTCCCACTTGGTTGCCTAAAATAAAATGGCAGTGTTATGCATGCGAAGTATCTTGGCAAAACAAAACAAGTATAAGATCATAGCCCCTCGATGACGCTATTCAAAAGTTGCCTAAATAAAATGATCTTGGTCCCTCAAAAATGCTAAGATACTTGACAACATTGCTATCATGGTTATACGATGACCAAC
Source organism: Vicia faba (assembly GCA_948472305.1). NCBI lineage: Eukaryota > Viridiplantae > Streptophyta > Magnoliopsida > Fabales > Fabaceae > Vicia > Vicia faba. The sequence goes on along the minus strand of OX451737.1, from coordinate 1,118,825,649 downwards.
ACCCGTCCCATTTACATCCAAAGATAGGCTTGCTTACCAAATCAATGGTAAGTCAACAATGTCAAAGGAATAGAAAATACATAAGAAAGACATTTGAGTAGGTAGATAGCTTCTAAGTTACTTGCTCCATTTAAAATAACAATCCTTGCTATTTTCAAAACTAACACACACACATTTCAAAACACCTCACAAAACATTGAAAACCTTTTCCAAAAGACAAACATCTTTGTATACATTCGTACGAACGAGAATCATTACAAAGATTGCCTAAACAATGGCCTCTTTTACAAAATACTTTCAAAACCACACCAAACACCATTTCAAACAAAACAAAGCAAGTGATCTAAGCAAGTAACTAAGAGCCCATGGAAAACCATGGATGAAAACGGTGCTAGCACCTTCCCTTTTCATAATCTACCCACCGAATTCAAGAAACAATCTCAAAGGTCTTTCCTGTGCTTTTTCACCTTTCCTTTTGGATAAAAGAAAAGTAGGTGGCGACTTTTGCTAACCACGGCATTTGCGATAAAATTCAAAACCTTCAAGTCAGTTCTCCCACCGTATCACAGAACTGGCGACTCTGCTGGGGAATAATTTAAAAGTAGGGTTACCTAAGGGTTTAGATCACATTTATTTGCTTATATTGTTTGACTTGTTTGCTTTATAATTATGGTTCTTTGTTTGGGTTTAAATCCTCCACCCGGATTTGGGAAACATTATAGGTAAAGAGCAATATGTTGTGGAAACTGTGCGGGGTATACCGACATGGTCTAAGCAATAGCTATATTAGTGTGACATATTTGTGGGTACCGGTAACCTTTGAGTCAATCAAACAGAATACGGGGCCGATGAGTGATGTCATGAAGCACTAATGAACTTCTAGAACCATTTACTTGAACAACTTGGCCTTTTTAGGATGTAGTGAGATGACCGGCTTTGGTGCAGTCCGAAGTTGGTAGATACTCGATACTACACTCATTGAGGGTTGGTTTCTTGGGATATTTCGGTCGCCATTAAAGAGGCTTGAGCTGAAACAATGATCGAGGAAACAATCCAGTGATATTGAGCTCCTTAGAACCTGGTTACTATTGTTAGGACAGGTTGAGCCAACTAAACTTCAAGAGGGTACTTACCTATGAAAACTCATGCAAGCCTAAACTAAGAACTTGCTTGATTTATTTGTATATGCATGCTCGTACATAAACATCATGGACATCATGAACATCATATGCATTCACTAACCATTTCAAGGATTTTGGAGATTCATCTTTGTTCTTGTTTTATAGGTTATGGATTCACTTCGCAGGAAAGCTATCCAAATCAACCTTGTAAGAATTCCTCCACGACTCAAGGAGCTAGCTTCAAGAATCCCTGAGAACTCTCCATTCACCGAGAGACATGGTTGTCTACTCAACTTGGTCACTTCCAACACAGAGGAGGATATGATGAAGGTTCTCTTCCAGTTCTTTGACCCTTTGCACCATTGCTTCACATTTCCTGACTATCAACTCGTGCCCACTTTGGAAGAATTCTCTCAACTTCTGAGGATTCCTATTCTCAATCAACTACCCTTCAATGGTACGGAAAGAGATCCAAAGCCAGAAGAGATTGCTCAAGCCCTACACTTGCACTCATCTGATGTCACAACTCATTGGGAAACTCATTGAGAAGGCCCAAAGCTGTTGGAATTCCATATACTTGCAAGCTTTTGAGGAGATTGTAGCTCTTCTCATCTATGGGATGGTCTTGTTCCCTAATCCTGACCAACTCATAGATGTAAGCGCTGTCAAAATCTTCATGTCTCGCAACCCGGTGCCTACATTGCTTGGCAATATCCTACACTCTTTTCACACTCGTACAATGAGGAAAAGAGGTGTTCTTATGTGTTTCACTCCTCTCCTGGCAAGATGGTTTATTTCTCATCTTCCCTAATTAGTCTTAAAGAATGAGCAAGGTTTGAGGTGGTCACAAAGTTTAATGACGCTCAAACATTCAAATATTCATTGGTGCTCTCGATCCAAAGAGAATGTTATCATTGTTGACCGTTGTGGGGAATTCCCTAATGTCCCTCTACTTGGCATTAGGTGAGGCATCACCTACAACCCGTGCTTGGCTCTAAGACAGTTTGGTTATGCCCGAAGGGATGGCCCACATGATATGCTGATTCAAGGATTGGTTTTCGACTACGACAACCACGATCAAGATCTTCGCCAGAGATTCATCCGAGCTTGGAGGATGCTAAACAAGGTGGATAGCAAGACTTTGGGACACAATAATTCCATCCCTCTCGAGCCTTACCTCAAGTAGGTACGAACCCGCGCTCAAAGTCTTATGATGCCTTATCCCTCCATTCTCCCAATGATTATTAAGCCTGTTAAGGAGGGAGAAGTTCCATACACTATCCTACATCCTGACATGCCCACATCACTCGAAGACCTATAAAGGGATTAGATACAGCCTAAAGGAGAACGCGATACTTTCGAAGCCCAATTCTACGCAAGCGAGAAGAAGGTTTTGGAACTCACTCGGCTACTTCATGAAGAGCAGACTCTAAATACCTACATTGCACCAAAGAGGATGCGCAATGTCTTTTTACCTTAGAATTTTGTATTATTTTTCCCAAGGGGCATTGATGTACTCAAAATCTATCTTATTAATATAACGTGTGTTTCTTTTTGTTGAAACAAATCTGAATTTCTAAATCCTTGAAAGCATTGCATGAATACATATCATTCATCATAAACATAAACAGGTCTTTGCAACAAGTTTCCTCATCTCTCTACTGTTTATTTCAGTAAGATGGATCTCGAACAGATGGTCAAAGATCTTCAAGCTCAGAACACACAATTTCAACAGTTACTCATGACCTTAGCCAAGGGGAAAGAGGAGCTAAAGACTCTGCTAGAGAAAGAGAAAAAGAAGAAGAAGCCAACTGGTGTGGTTATCATGGGCAGAAGGTTTCAGGGATAAGCTAGAAGGACCTTAGATTTTCCAACAACATCTGATGAAGGGGAAATAAAAGGAAAAGAAACGGAAGTACCATCAGATTCTGAAGAAGAGGAGGAAGAGGAGGACTACTCTGAACAACAATACCCTCCGGCTGATGACAAGTACAAACACCTTGAAGAGTGTTTAAGCGCTATGGAAATACAGAGAGTACCGGGGCTAGATTTTGAAGAGTTGGGGTTGGTATCAGGAATTGTGATCCAACCAAAGTTTAAAGTGACACTATTTGCCAAGTATGATGGGGTGTCTTGTCCTAAAATGCACCTCCGATTGTATGTCAGGAAGATTCAGCCGCACTCTGCCGACAAAGACTTATGGGTCCACTTTTTCCAAGACAGTTTATTAGGAACACAACTTGATTGGTTCTACCAGTTGGAAAGGGCCGACGTCCACAATTGGGAAGACCTGGCCACAACTTTCTGTAAACAATACCAGTACAACGCTGATTTGGCGCCTACCCGTACTCAACTTCAGAGTATGGCTATGGTTTCCAATGAGGGCTTCAAAGATTACGCTCAGAAGTGGAGAGATCTAGCCGGAAGAGTGCAACCCCCTCTGTCTAAAAGGGAGTTGGTGGACATGTTCTTGGGAACTCTATCAGGCCCTTTCTTCAATCATCTAATTGGGAGCTCCTCTGCAGGGTTTACCGAATTTATTTTAACCGGCGAGAGGGTGGAAGCTGGTATAAGAAGTAGGAAGATTCAGAAGAATGCGTCTGCCTCTACAACTATGAAAAAACCCTTCACTGGAAGGAAGGAAGTATCCGCTATTTATTCACACAGAAATCAAGGAAGAACTGAACGCCAACCAACGGTGGGAGCCGTTATGATTCCAAAGCCTGCATCAGACCAGCCAAGAACTAATCAGCCGAGAGTGGAAAGGCCAGTTCGACAATTCACCAGGATTAACATGACTCCATCCCAGGTTCTACCGCATCTTCTGAAATTGAATCTGGAAACTTTAAAAGAGGCCCCAAAGAATCCCAATATTGCGTCTCCTCATTACCATCTGAATTCCAGATGCGCATACCATTCTGAAAGTCTAGGGCACTACAATAACAATTGTTAGGCTTTGAAGAACAAAATCCAAGACCTGATAGATGCGAAGGAAGTTGAGTTTGATGCGCCTGAGAAACCAAATGTTATTTCCGCTCTAATGCCTAGGCATGGTCACAATGCCAACGCTATTAAAGAAGATTTATTTGTTACCACCATGGATGAACTGTTGACTCCGCTCCCGATTATTAAGTTGAATTTGTTGAAAGTTGGTATATTCCCAGGTTGTGACAAAGACTGCCATGTTTGCCTATCCTCATCATTTGACTTCCCTCTGTTGAAAAAAGGTATCCAACGAATGATTGATAACCAAGAAATTCTGTTCGAGAATGCTCCTGTTTCACCCGTTCCAGTTAAAGACATTTCAATTATAACCATCTACGCCAATCCTTCCAGGGCACCTAAAAGACCCGTTAGGATTACACCTCCTCTAAAGACTACTCCACTTAATATTACAATGCCCGGGCCGGTCTAGTATAAATCAGATAAAATAGTACCATGGAATTACGGTGGAGAAATTTACTACCATGGTATTAAACAGGATGAACTGACTGCCGAAGAAGAGAGCTCCGAATAGGACAATTCCGACATTAGCAATATTGTCGGAACTAGCAAGATTATCTGTAGTTGTAGAATCTTCTCTCCAGAGATTGCCCCTCCAAAGGCAGTCTTTAGACCCGTGGCTGTTCCGAAGATTACCTTTGCACCAGTGATTATACCTGCAAGTGTACTTACCGACAAAGACAACACAATCCCTATCCCTACCAATACTTCCACTGCTGAGAATAAAGGAAAAAACATTCAAGAGGAGCCTGTCCGGACGAAGGCTCAATCACTAGCTATCCCTGAAACATCCAAGAAGGAAATGGAAGAAATCCTGAGGATAATAAAAAAGAGTGATTATGATGTGGTTGAACAGTTGGGGAAAACCCCTTCTAAGATCTCTATGCTAGCTCTGCTGCTGTGCTCTGAAGCACATGCAAAAGCTCTGGTAAAATTTCTGAAGACAGCTCAGGTGTCGCAAGAGACGTCTGCTGACCAATTCAAGGATTGTATGGCCAATTTGACAGCTGATAATGGCTTGGGCTTCTCCGATGCTGATTTGACACCCAAAGGGAGAAAACACAATGAGGCATTACATGTCTCTGTGGAGTGTAGAGGAACAACTCTGACCCATGTCTTGGTGGACACGGGATCATCTTTAAACGTCTTACCGAAGAAAGCCCTTGATAGATTGGATTGCAAAGGGATGACTTTAAATCCCAGTAACATAGTGGTGAGAGCATTTGATGGTTCAAAGAGGATGGTCCACGGAGAGGTGGACATCCCAATAAAGGTGGGAACTCATATTTTCAACTCAACCTTCTATGTGATGGACATCCTTCCTTCTTATTCATGTCTGTTAGGACGCCCCTGGATTCACAATGCCGGTGTTGTCACCTCCACATTGCATCAGATGTTGAAGTACCTGGTCCAAGGAAAGATCATAACCATCCACGGGGAGGAGGAGTACATGATTAGTCATCTGAATTCTTTCTGATATGTAGAGTTAGATGGCGAGTTCATTGAAACCCCTTTCCAACATTTTGAAGAAGTCTCTCAAGAAGTAGCAGCGACCAAGGCGGTATCCTCGATTCCTAAGATCACAAGACCTCTACTTCGGATGTCATCTCTAAAGGATGTAAAGGCAGTAGTAGAAGAGGGTGGATGCACCATCTGGGGGCAGCTTCCAGACATTCCGTAGAAATCAGACAAGTTTGGCTTGGGGTTTACTTCAACTGCTCAGAAGGTTGTGCGCCACGCCCGTGTCAGAGGGCCACCTGTGAAGATTAGCAACCAAGGGGTTAATGCAGTAGAAGACAATGAAGAGGATGGCAGCTTGGAAGATTGGATATTTCCTACTGTCAACGGAGGACTTCACAACTGGGAAGCCAGAGACTTTGTCCCAATAACTTTCATCTCTCAGTAATTTATCGTTTACATTTCTGTTGGACTTGTAATATTCACGAACAATTCGCACTTTAAAAACCTTGTGTCTTACCCGAGGCACAATGGTCCATTTGTAAGGGTTTTTATTTCATCTTCATATGACATCCAATGAATCATGAACGCTTTTTTCACATATAAATCTTTTGTGCTCATTGTCTTTCTTTTACATTTTATTATTTAAAGATGGTTATACCTTTACACACACCCACACTCACAAATGCAGGTACCCTTCCATTCCGGATCCCATGGGTAACGATACTGCTATAGCCTTCAGTGACTCTGAAGATTTGATCTACCAAGCTGAATACGAAGGTGAGGAAGATTGTGAGGTGCCAGGGGAATTAGCCAGACTACTACAGCAAGAGGAAAGAGCTATTCATCCTCATGAGGAGCTGTTGGATACAATCAATTTGGGTACCAAGGAAGATAAAAAGGAAATCAAAGTGGGTGCCAATCTAGAGCCAAGTGTCAAGGAGCGCCTAATTCATCTGTTTCATGATTATGTTGAGATCTTTCTCTGGTCATACGAAGACATTCCGGGACTCGATACAGACATTGTTGTACACCGTCTACCCACAAGAGAAGACTATCCACCAGTGAAATAAAAAGTCCGCCGAATGAGACCTGACATGTCAGAGAAGATCAAAGCGGAAGTCATGAAGCAGTTCAATGCTGGATTTTTGGCCGTCACTTCCTATGCTCAATGGGTTGCCAACATTGTTCCCGTGCCTAAAAAGGACGGCAAAGTACAGATGTGCGTGGATTATAGATATTTAAACAGGGCCAGCCCTAAAGATGATTTTCCACTTCCACACATCGACATCCTGGTTGATAATACGGCCCAGCACAAAGTATTTTCTTTCATGGACGGATTTTCAGGCTATAACCAGATCAAAATAGCACCTGAGGACATGGAGAAAACTACATTTGTCACGCAGTGGGGCACGTTCTGCTACAAAGTGATTCCATTTGGACTGAAGAATGTCGGGGCAACCTATCAACGCGCCATGGTAGCTTTGTTTCATGATATGATACATCATGAGATAGAGGTCTACGTAGATGACATGATAGCCCGATCACAAGCTGAAGAAGAACACATTGATCACTTGCAAAAGCTGTTTGTGAGATTGAATGAGTACAAGTTAAGATTGAATCCAAACAAGTGCACATTCGGAGTCCGTTCCGGTAAACTTTTAGGTTTCATTGTTAGCAAAAAAGGCATCGAGGTTGATCCTGCCAAGGTTAAAGCAATACAAGAAATGCTTGCTCCTCGTACTGAGAAGGAAGTCAGAGGATTCTTGGGACGCCTGAACTATATTGCCAGATTCATTTCTCACCTAACATCTACTTGTGAACCAATCTTCAAACTGATGAAGAAAGATCAAGTAGTCAGATGGAATGATGAGTGTCAGATTACTTTTGACAAAATCAAAGAGTATTTACAAGAGCCTCCTGTCTTGATGCCACCAGTCGAGGGAAGACCACTAATCATGTATCTGACCGTTATAGAAAACTCAATGGGGTGTGTATTAGGGCAGCATGACGAGTCTGGCCAAAAATAGCATGCTATTTACTACCTGAGCAAAAATTTTACCGACTGTGAAGCCAGATATTCACTGCTCGAGAAAACTTGTTGCGCTCTGGTATGGGCTGCTCGCCGGCTAAGACAGTATATGTTGACTCATACCACTTTGTTGATATCTAAGATGTATCCGATAAAGTACATCTTTGAGAAGCCTGCTCTGTCTGGGAGGATAGCTAGATGGCAGATGATCCTAACAGGATATGACATACAGTACACAACCCAAAAAGCTATAAAGGGCAGTGTTCTAGCTGATCATCTTGCTCATCAAGCTGTAGAGGATTATCAGTCCATGAAGTTTTAATTCCCGGATGAAGACATCATGACATTAGACAACTATGAAGAAATCAGACCATATGACGGACCTGGACAAGGATCCCGATGGACCCTATTCTTTGATGGGGCATCCAATGCACTTGGTAATGGTATCAACGCTGTACTCATATCTCCGAAAGGATGCCATACTCCTTTTACTACCAGACTTTGCTTCAACTGTACGAATAACATGGCAGAATACGAAGCATGCATCTTTGGTCTCAAGGCTGCCATAAACTTGGAGATAAGATATTTAGTTGTGTTTGGAGATTCCGCTTTTGTCATCAGTCAGATCAAAGGAGAATGGGACACTAAGCATCCAAACCTTATCCCTTACAAAGAACATGTTTTGACATTGCTATCACATTTTGAGCAGATTACCTTTGAGCACTTCCCGCGAGAAGAAAATCAGCTAGCAGATGCTCTAGCCACAATGTCTTCTATGTTTAAACTTAATTGGATAACGAGACTCCCCAGATCACCATTGAACGAATGGATGAACCAACACACTGTCACGAGATTAATACTGAAGAAGTAGTGGACCAGCCTTGGTTTCATGAAGTCAAAAGGTATCTCGAGGCTTAAGAATATCCAGAAGGAGCTTCAATCAATGATAAAAAGTTCCTAAGGAGATTCTCTGCTAAGTTCTTCCTGAGTAATGGCATCCTGTACAAACACAATCATGATTCTATTCTGCTCCGTTGTGTGGATAAGATTGAATCCGAAAAGATCATGGCTGAATTACATTAAGATACCTTTGGCACTCACTCTAGTGGGCATACGATGGCGAATAAAATCCTACGGGCAGGCTATTATTGGTCTACCATGGAAGCAGACTGCTATCAACATTCCCGGACCTGTCATAAGTGTGAAATCTATGCAGACAAGGTGCACATGCCTCTGGTTCCTCTAAATGTCTTAACAGCTCCTTGGCCCTTCGCTATGTGGGGAATTGATATGATTAGAGAGATCAAGCCTACAGCCTCCAATGGACATCGCTTCATTCTAGTGGCCATTGACTATTTCACAAAGTGGGTCGAAGCAGCTTCCTTTGCATCTGTTACTAAGAATGTTGTTACCCGCTTCATCAAGCAGAATATTATTTGCCGGTATGGTATCCCAGAAAGGATCATCACTTATAACGGTACAAACCTTAACAACACTATAATCACGGCCTTGTACGAGCAGTTCATGATTCAACATCACAACTCATCCCCCTATCGGCCAAAGATGAATGGTGCAGTCGAAGCTGCAAATAAAAACATTAAAAAGACTATATAGAAAATGACAATCACCTATAAGGACTGGCATGAGATGCTACCGTTTTCTCTCCACGGGTACCGTACCATGGCTCGCACGTCAACTGGGGCAACACCCTATTCTTTAGTTTATGGCATGGAGGCTATCTTGCCTATCGAGATTCAAATCCCCTCTTTGAGAATTATGAAAGATGCAGGTTTGAGTGAGGACGATTGGATCCAGACCTGACTTGATCAACTGAACTTAATTGATGAAAAGAGACTTACTGCTATTTTCCATGGTCAGATGTATCAAAAACGGATGATCAAGGCTTTCGACAAGAAAGTCAAACGCCAAGAATATCAAGTTGGAGATCTAGTGATCAAGCGCATCATCTTTCCACAAAGTGATCCCAAGGGAAAATAGACTCCTACCTATGAAGGACCATTTGTAATCAAGAACATCTTTTCTGGTGGGGCAATAATCTTAACCACCATGGACGGTGATGATCTGCCACACCCTGTGAACGCGGACATAGTCAAAAGATACTACACATAAGAGACCCGCTAGGTTGACACACCTAGGAAAAACAAGGGCATCCCGGCGAACCAAAAGGTTCGGGAAAAAATTAGGGATAAAATAAAAAAAATCTGTACACCCGGTAAGTTGAAAACCCGAAAGGGCGACTTGGGCAAAAAGGGGTTTCCCGGTGGATCGAAAACCCGAAAGGGCGGTTCAAGAAAAAGTTAGGGAATTAAAGCGTATGACTATGTCTCGTCGGATCACTTTGAGGACAATCTCTCCACTAACAAATTCTGAACTTCTGATCAATTCAATCATCTTCGGACGAAGCAACAAATGGACAAGATATTCGGAGATACGAAGGCTATAGCATAATGGGAACCCCATGGGATTATCACACATAGCAATCTTTCTTTGTATAATTTTTTGTTATGACACCGTCCTCTTACTAGGATGTCTGTCTATTTTGTACAAAATACTTATTCAAAGTAAATACAAAGATATCTCTTTAAAGTACAGAAAACCATTTGTCCTTTTCCTTTTACACTTGTGTTTTATTTGCAAAAAAAAAACGTCCAATGATTTATTAAATGAACATATGCATTTGAACATAATCACTGTTTACAAATAAACAAAATGAAAAAGAACAGTTACTGACAAGTTGAAAGAATAGGAAAACGTCTTTAGGCTATTCCGTGAGCAATCCCTACAGTACATCATTAAGATCCCCAGTGGAGCTGAAACTTCCAACTATCAATCCCCAGTGGAAACCATTCAGTTTCTCCAAATTCCCCAGCAATTTGTCTTGAAGCCTGAAAAGAAACCAGATAACAGTTAACTTTTGTTTCTCCCTAACCTTGGATAACTCCTCGGTAGGGTGACAGACGACCGAAACTCCTGAACCTTTTTCCAAACAGGAATAAGCTTTTTCCCAGAGTTTTCTTTGCTCCCCAACAGAATGAAGATTCCAATTATTAATTCCCAGTAGAAGTCGTTAATGTTCTCCAAATTCCCCAAGCATATTCCTCAAGCAGTACATGTCATTACTCTCACAACGGAATTTTTGTCAATACTCCAACTTCAAGACATGAAGAATCCACATATCCTCAGCAATCAAGGATTTATTTTCCTCAGCAATACAGCATATCAGCTTACATGCGCATACATTACATCCATATATCATAAACATTGATAAAGCACATATATTGCATCATACATTTCACGCAACATAACTTTGTGTTTCAGCTAACATTTTACCCTTTTCAGGATAAGATTAACAGCTACCATTAACAATGTTAAAAGATTTCAGATACAGTTCAGATACTCTCCAAACAAGGATGCCATTCTGATACTCATTCAGATCTCAACTTCAGATACGGTTCAGATACGCTCCAGACAAGGATGCCATTCTGATACTCATTCAGATCTCAACTTCAGATACGGTACAGATACGCTCCAGACAAGGATGCCATTTTGATACTCATTCAGATCTTAACTTCAGATACGGTACAGATACGCTCCAGACAAGGATGCCATTCTGATACTCATTCAGATCTCAACTTAAGATACAATTCAGATACGCTCTAGACAAGGATGTCATTCTGATACTCATTCAGATCTCAACTTCATATACAGTTCAGATATGCTCTAGACAAGGTTTCCATTCTGATACTCATTCAAACCTCAACTTCAAGATACAGTCCAAATACGCTCCAGACACGGTTTCCATTCTGTCACTTATTCAGATTCATATTTCAGATACAGTTCAGATACACTCTAAGACACGGTTGCCATTCTGTCACTTATTCAGATTCAAGTACAGATATAGCTTGGATACGCTCCAGACACACACGTTATTCTATTGCTCATACAGATTCAGTCTCCAGATACAGTTCAGATACGTTCCAGATACGGACACCATTCTGATACTTATTATTTTGACTTACAACTTACAATTCAACAAGCATTCTTGGATGGAATCTACAAGCCCATCTCCAACAAGATTCTATCACCTATCCAAATGGCATCTTTAAGCCCATTCCCTCAACTGCACTTTTTCGAGTGCAAATTTATGGGCACTCTAGTGTCCAATCATCTTTTACCTTCGAGTCATGAACGACAAAGCTCGCCAATCTAACTCTTCAGGTTCAGGAAGATTGAACAGGGGCAGCTGTTGTACCCCAAAATATTCCCTCTCATTTATCAAGACTTTTCTCACAAGGCTTCTTGGACTCAAGACAAGATTAGGGTTTAGTTTGCTCAAGACATCTCATCTTGCACTGATAACCCAAAATTAGGGTTTGAGTTTGCACAAGGATTTTTGGACCACCAATGCTTCGTGTGACTTTCATACATCATTTTTGACCCCTAAGATTCCTCATGTTAAGTTTCAAGCCTTGAACCACATTTTTGATCAGTCAATTGGACAGTTGACCTAAAAATCAACTATATTGGGGAAAAAGTCAACCATGGCCAATTTACAGTCAAACTTCATAATTTTTTATCCACATAAACATTCTAGATTCATATGTACTATTTGATAAAGTTTGGATCACAACTCCTCAAGAAATTTGATCAAATCATCAAAAGGGCAAAATGGTCAAAATTAGGGTTTTGATTGAGAAAGGGCAATTTATGATTTTTAACCTAGCCAATGACCAATTGAGTTCAAGCATGATTTCAAGGGTTCAATGGCATCATCTTGACCTAATTAAATGGTTCAAAAGATCTCAAGTTCATTGGATTGACAGATGAAATTTGCAGTCAACTGATCAAAAGTCAATTGTATACTGAAAAGTCAAACTTTGACTTTTTGGTCAAAATCAAGTACCAAGAGTCATAATTCATCAAGATATGTAAAAATATGAAACTTGTTCACCAACGAAACCAAATTTGAAAATTAGGGTTTGAATTTGAAAATTTTCATAACTTAGAATTTTTCTAAGTATAAAATTTTTCTTATTTTTTCTCAACTTTTCACCACTTTTTCACTATGATGCATTTTGATTCTAGAAAGGTTCCCAACATGAAAGTTGTAGTAATCCATGAAATATACAACTTTGATTCACAAACTTTTCCCTAAAGATGCTTGCATATCAAGTTATAAATTTGTGAATACATGCTCATGAACTAAATAACTTAGTGAAATTTTGCCCTAATTTAGGCAGCTTTTGGACCCAACTTCATGGCAACTTTTCACCTAGTTCCAGGAGGTATCTCAAAATTCATTTCAAATATGGATTATAGATCACATTGCAAGCTTTCCAAAATGTCCAATAAATCTCTAAGGCCATTTTTAGTAGGGAGAATCGAAGAGAGGAAGTGGGCATTTTCTCACTTTTTGTTCAAGCCATTTCCATGAAGAAACAAGTTGCAAACCAAACCTATGCTGGCTATTTCTTGCTTTACATGTTCTAAACTTGCTACACACTTCTTAATTAAATGCATACTCAGTTTACAAAACCTTTATCCTTGCTTTTGAAACTTTACACAAGTTGTAATTCCATTTTGGGCAAAAAGGCTTCATTGCCATTTTCATAAAGACTAACTTTTGCAATTTTGTCAACTTGGAGCATTGGACCTGTCCCTTTGATACAAGAAAACTACACAGGTCTCAAGCAATTGGTACAAACTTATATCAACCCTAAAGCAAGCTGGTACAAGCATGTGGGTTTGGTCTTGTCAACGTTGCTTCAAGTACAAGAAAAGTTGCAAAAGGGCTAAGGCTTGCACAACTAGTAGGAAGCTGCCTTTGGATCACTTCTATACTAATATGCAAACATTGTAGAAGACATTACACGCTTGGCTTGAACCTAGAACTCTCTTAAACTGAAATACACTAAAAATCTGCACAAGCACACAGTTTCTGCAAAAACTAAGCCATCTCTCATTTGGCTCGTGCGTTTTGTGTTTAACTTATCCAAACATCTTACATACTCAATACCTAGTCAAACCAAGCCATCACCCTGGTTATGTAACCTCTGTTTCACCATCTTCAATTTTCAACTTGGAAGCTTGCAGTTGGACTTGGTCAGGGAGTTCCAGTCATCTTCAGAGCAAGATAAGGGTTGGAATAGGTTCAGGGAAGCTCAAGGAAGCTCAAGCAATCATCAGGCCTCCATTAAAGTCCCTACATTGTCATACACGATTCCAGCTGAAGGAGGTATTTTTTTAAACTCTATCTCTTTATACAGGTAACCTCAAGCCACGATTTGTGAAGGAAAAATGTAGTTCTCATCATAACGAAGTTGTACATATCATTACTTTGCATTTATATTACTTGTGCTAAGAGAATTTAAAGCTTGAAATCTCTGAAAAAATTAGGTCACGATTTAGGGATTCCAAAATTCTCTTTGATCTTTGATAGTTAGGTTACATAATCTATATGGTTGGAATCGTGAGCTCAAATGCCACATTTTTCATGTTATGAGTTTTCATTTTTATGCAAGCATGAGGAAGATATAGGTTAAACTGGGAATGGTGCGAAGAAGGTGAACGAAGGACAGGGATGAAGTCATTGGGATTTTTTTGTTGCGTGGCCTTTTTGTTTTTACTAAACACCCCTTTGACTTGCTATTGCACCCCCTTTGCTAACTATTTTATATTTTTATACTTTTTCATATTTTTATATTTAATACTCTTATTTATTTTTCCTAATGATAAAAAATCCTAAAAAATGATTTATTTGTTTTCACACTTTTATTTTATTTATTATTTTCTCACATGAAAAAAATTAATTTATTTTGATATAATAGAATTTATTTTCTTAATAAATTTGTAAATAATCAAATATACTTAATATTTTTATCTTATATTTTTATACTTATAAATACTTATTTTTTTGCACGTATTTAATTTTTAATATTTAGGCATAATATTATTTATTATTTTTATACAAAAGTGCACAAAATAATAATATGAAACATTATTTTCTTTTAATTGAAAATTAGGGTTTAATCCCTTTCAAAAAGAATTAATTATTTTTTCCTTACTTTTAGGTTTAAGTTAAATATTCTTTAATAAAAAAAACAAGACATAAAAAAACCTTTTCTTTACATACATATTGCATTGCATTTTAAATATTTGTATTATATTTATTTAATTCGCGCAAATTCGATTTGGTTGTAATAATATATTTAGCTTTATATTTGTGCAAATCCCCATTCAAACTTGTATTCCCCCCTCCCATAAAAATTGTTGTAATAGCTTAGTAAATTTATATTACGCAATTTATCGCTTTATATACCATGATTAGTAATTAGGGTTTGCATGACAAGAACAAAACAAAGCAAAATAGAAAACCCTAAATACAAGACAAAATCAAAAGCATGAAAATGATACACTTTGCACACAAGAACCCTTAGGGTTTCTCCCACTTGGTTGCCTAAAATAAAATGGACATGTTACGCATGCGAAGTATCTTGGCAAAACAAAACAAGTATAAGATCATAGCCCCTCGATGACGCTATTCAAAAGTTTCCTAAATAAAATGATCTTGGTCCCTAAAAAATGCTAAGATACTTGGCAACATTTCTATCATGGTTATACGATGAACCACGCCCGTCCCGTTTACATCCAAAGATAGGGTTTCTTACCAAATCAATGGTAAGTCAACAATGTCAAAGGAATAGAAAATACACAAGAAAGACATTTGAGTAGGTAGATAACTTCTAATTTACTTGCTCCATTTCAAACAACAATCCTTGCTATTTTCAAAATAAACACACACACATTTCAAAACACCTCACAAAACATTGAAAACCTTTTCAAAAGACAAACATCTTTGTATACATTCGTACGAACGAGAATCATTAAAAAGATTGCCTAAACAATGGCCTCTTTACAAAATACTTTCAAAACCACACCAAACACCATTTCAAACAAAACAAAGCAAGTGATCTAAGCAAGTAACTAAGAGCCCATGGAAAACCATGGAGGAAAAGGGTTCTAGCACCTTCCCTTTTCATAATCTACCCCCCGAACTCAAGAAACAATCTCAAAGGTCTTTCCTGTGCTTTTTCACCTTTCCTTTTGGATAAAAGAAAAGTCGGTGGCGACTCTTGCTAACCGCAAAATTTGCGATAAAACGCAAAACCTTCAAGTCAGTTCTCCCACCGTATCACAGGAATCAAATGGATGCTTGAGATAAAATTTGTGATGAGTAAAAGTTGAGAAAAAGATGTTGACTTTTTGTAATTAGAAATATTCTAAGTTTTTCTCAAAAAATGTCCTATAATGTTTGCATCCAAACATGGCCTTCCTCTCAAAATTTGCTTTTGACCAAAAAATATGGCATGAAGTAGATCTCTTAAATGACATTTTGAGATTTGAACCATTTAAAAACTCTAATAATTGAGAAAGTTGTGACTTTGTAAAGTTGGTGAAAATCCATGAAATGACCTATAATCTCTTGCATTCTTAGGGCATCCTCCATCCATTTTCAAGCTTTGCACATAAAATAAGAGTTAAATTTCACATCCTTAAGATCATTTTGAAAAAATAATGGGCTCAAGGAAATAAAACTTGAACAAGTTATGGTCTTTGGAAATCACATAAGGGAATTTGATGGCCTATCTAGAGAACTTGTAATATTTCTTCATCATTAGGCATCTTCCACATAAAATATTATTGAAACTTTTGAAGTTATTAGTAGATAACCCTTTAAAGAGAATCATGTCTTTGGAATCACTCAAAAATCTCAAAATATGATCAAGTTATAGCCCTTGGAAGTTCAAAACCCTAGTTCCTAGAGAATCAAAATGACTTGGGAGCCCCTTTCAATTTTTACAAACTTTCTTGAATAATAACTCTTGCCATGTGAATAGATGTTGTTGTGGATGATAATAAGAACCCATAGAAATAAAAAGCACCTCCAAATATTAAGAGTTGAGAGAGTTATGCACTTGTGATCAAGAAATCAAGAACTTGTCCAATTAGGTCAAACTTCTTCAATCAACTCTTGCATCTTTTGATTTTCTTTGACAAATTAAGGCATGATGAATAATAGTAGACCTTGTCATGATATAACTTAAAAGTATCTTCAATGATGAAGCTTGAATCTCAATGAAACTTTGTTGAAGAAGGCATGGAAATAAACTCATGAACATATAGATCAACCTGATGAAATGTGTTGTGCCCTCACCTATAGTATCATTAATTAGAGCAAACATTCGTTGCATTTGTTAGTTAAAAGTTAATCAATACAAAAAAATATGATCATAATATAAAAATCAAGGTGCTTGGTGATTCCTTATGAGCTAGCCTAATGATAGGGAAAAGAACCAAACCTTAGTGTGATCTTGTTGTGATTGATTTGATATGAGATGATAAAGGAATATTAGGGGCAAAAATTGGGTACAACACTTCTCATACCCTGTTTATGTTCAAATCTATGGTTTCGATGATAGTTGTCGACCAGGATGATGTATTAGATTATGGTGACCTTGTTTGGGGACGAGATGAATTAAAAGAGAATCGTGAGACCCTTGAGTGGGAAAATTCCCATGATGAGTAGGGAATGGTTAAGTTATGGATGAAGGCTTCTGAAGATAGGGTGAAGGTATGTCATGATCTCTAAGCAGATCGAAAAGTTCTTTCGCTTTAAATAGATGATCGCGCCAAAGTTCTGAAATACCTTGATGAAGACTTGGTCGCTACCCAGAGTAAATATTAAGAGTCCCTTTAGTGGGATATAGAATTCAGGTACCAAGTACAGGACCAGATGTTAGAGCAAGTGCGGGGATTTTGTCTTGGTATTTTTGTCATTGCCGACCAACTGGATCTTTTACAAGTCATTTCTAGAGAAAACTTCGTAGATGGTCAGGGTTTATTGGAGTTGGGCATTGACGTTTGAGGATCTTTTTTCTCTCATTTCTCTATTATGTTTACTTTGTTCCCGTCAGATTTTGACTGGCTTTTGAGCTTCGGCCTTTACAAAATATTTAATTATATCATTATCTTTTGCATGCTTGTGCTTTTGGTTTCATATTATGTTCCTTTTAATCATATTTTTCAGCTGACTGAAAGTTGAGGAACGTCGGGGTTCGATTTTGACCGTGCAATTTATAGAGTCTATTTGTTACAAAGAGTGATAAACAATATTTGCTTACAGTGTAAATAACCCAATTTCCCGTGAGTCTGTGTTTGGCTGTTGTATTTACGAGTATACTGCATTAAGATGTAAGCATTTTATAAGTAAGATGTTGAACCGACTAGATGCAACCATAATTTAAATGTGCTAATGCTAATTGTAATACGATGGGAGAAATGACTTGTTTAGCATTTTATCACAAACTTTGCGGATAACAATAGTCGCCACCGAATTTTCTTTTATCCAGTGAGGAAAGTTGAAAAGAACAGGAAAGACCTTTGATATATTTTGAGTTCGGGGGGTTAGTTATGAAATGGGAAGGTGTTAGCACCCTTTTCGTCTATAGTTATCTACGGGCTCTTAATTGCTCAGTTCACTTTAAACTTGCTTTGTGTGTATGTAATTTGAAAATATTTTGAATGCCAATTGTGAGGCAGACTTTGTAATAATTCTTGTAGCAGTCCTCAAGAATGTTTACAAAGTGTTTTTTTTAATATTTGTTTTGAAACGTGAGGTGTAAAAATAATTTTTTTTGTTTGAAATTGTTATGAGCAAGCAATTTATTGAGTCTTACCCACTAAAGGTCGTTCTTGTTGTTTTCCTTCCCCGTTAGAGATAGTATTATCCACACCATTAGTTGGTAGGTAGCCCTATCTATTGGATGTGAAGGGACAGGTGTAGGGTCGTTGTATTGTCATAGAAGGTAACATGTAAGAATACTTTTAGAAATTCGAAGGGACTATCATCATTTTTCTCATAGGGTCATTGAAGGGACTAGATCATTTTGTAGGAAACTCAAAGGGTCATCGAGGGAAGATGACTTTATTCAAAAGGGACCATGATGATATTGTTTAACCAAGGGTCTTTGCTAAAGTATTCCCGTTTACGTGGAACGTGACAATTAGTATCGCAAGGAAACGAAGAGAGGTTACCTTAGAGGTGAAGTGTGCAAAGTGTATTGGTTTCAGTTATGTTATCTTGAAAATTAACGTTATCTATGTTTGGTTTTATTCTTATCATACAAGCATATTTACTAGCAGTTATATATATATATATATATATATATATATATATATATATATATATATATATATATATATATATATATATATATATATATATATATATATATATATATATATATATATATATATATATATATATATATATATATATATATATATATATATATATATATATATATATATATATATATATATATATATATATATATATATATATATATATATATATATATACAAACATATAAAGGAAAAAGATAAAGCGAGAATGTAAATCCACGCTATTATAGGGCTTTGGGAGAGTTGCATAATTAGAAACATGCGGGGATGTAAATCTAAACTATTACATTAAACTGTGCGACCTATAATATTTTCAGAAAATAAATAGAAAAAAGAATAAGAAAATTTTGGAAAAAAAAGTTTAAATGCCCTAAAAATCTAAGTTCAATTTTTTTTTGTTTTTATGAAAATAATTTAAGTGTTAATTAATAATAATTAAAATCCTAATTCTAATTTATTTTAATTAATAAAAATCCTACAAATCTAATTGTCCAAAAAAATTAATTAATTAATTTACACCCTAAAATTAATTTTTTGTTGATTTTATTATATGGCTTCTTTTTGATTTTTTTATGTATAAGTTTTGATTAAAAAAAGTTAATTAATAATAAAATAACTAATAAAAATAAAGGGAAAATAAAGAAAGTAAAGCAAAAAAGGTTTTGGCATCACTGGGGTTCGAACCCCCTCCCTTCTCTTCACACGCTTGGTTCCAACATGTTCTATGCTTCTTGTTTAACATATTTAGACATATGAAACTTATTAATAACACAAGGATTAAGAAATTTGAATTTAGAAAATCCTTACCACCGATGTTATTGAGGGGAGGCGTTCTGGGCACGGTTGAGCGTGGTTATGGACTTGAGGAGATTCCTGGGGATGTCAGGATGATGATTCGAGGCTTCATTTCAGTTGAGAATGACTGGAAAACTGGGATACGATTTGCACCTATTCTTTTAAAAAAAATTGTATGAGAACTTATTTCTATGGCAGCCAATATGTGTCCTTGTCTTATGAAGTGTGTTCTCTATTTATAATGGATGAGTTTTTAAGTTAACATTCTTAGAAGGAAATACGTGCAATCAAAGTCATTATTTATTTCCAAAACAATTACAAAAGTTTCCAAAATATGAAGATCTCTTTCCTTCTTCATCCCTCATGATTTTGTCATGTTGGATATGTGATCTTGGGCTTTAAAATGATCCAAAAAACAAAAGCCCACATGCCTTGTACATTTATTTAATATTTATTTGATTTAATTTTGAATTCAAAAGAATAAAATCAAAATAAATGAAATAAAAAATTAAAATAATGCGTGAATGGACTCAGGGGTCCCTAAACATGTCATAAACACATTTGAACTTCAAAAGTTAGGCTTATTAGCCTAAAAGTCCAAAATTTCTCAATTGTGGTTTCTTGCATTTCCTCAAAATTGCTCAACTTTCAACAATAATAACTCTCTCAAATTTTGTCATATGAAGGTGATCTTAGAGTTTTTGGAAAACTCAAGATGTCCCCTACAACTATCATGTTGGTAACTTTTTCATTTGAAGTCTTTAAGTTGATGTAAATTGCTTTGACAAAAGATGTCTTTTTGTTGACTTTTAAAATGACCTGTAATATTTTGACCTATATCTCTCAAACGTAGCATTTTTGGCCTTGAGTTTAGAGAGAAAAGTTGTAGATAATTGAATTTCCTTCAAGATAGGCTTTGGTTGAGGAATTTCTGATGAAGCATGTGAAAGTTGTGCTTGGTCAAAGTTCAGTTGACTTCTCCTTAAGAAAACCCTATAGTTGATGAATCTTGAGTTTTCTTGATGAATCATGATCAACCCTTGATCAAATGATGAATGTGAGTTAAAAATATTGATATTGACCAAAAATCTTGAAGTTTGACTGTAAGTTGACCAATGTTGACTTTTTATCCAATATAGTTGATTTTCAATCATCAGAGCAATTGTCTGAACAAATTTGTGATATATGGCTTGGAACTTGACATGAGGATTCTTTGAAGTGTGTGAGGAACCATGAAATCCAATTGAGTCCTTAGAAGCTCAATTTTCCTTGACAAAAACAAAACCTTAGTTGTAGACCATTGCTTAGGAGGGGTTCTTGTATGCTCAAACCCTTGAGTATAATTAAGAACCCTATGAGCATGAAGAGGTGTCTTGAATCAATTGTCTTCAAAAATGGGAGGGAAAATTTTAGGGTACAACAGTTGTCCCTGTTCAATATTCTTAAACCTGAAGAGTTAGATTGGCATGTCCGCCATTCGTGATCTAAAGGTGGAAGAGGATTGAACACTTAAGTTCCCAGAAACTTGCACTCGTCAGTGCATGAAGTAACGTTGTTGGTTAATTATATTTCTTGGATGGGCTTAAAGATGTCACTCGAAGAAGTGATAGAATGTTTCCAGAGATGGGCTTACAGATGACATCCAAAGTAACTGTTGATAGGAGTATCATAATGAGTCTACGTCTGAATGTATCTGAAGAATGCTTTTTAGAAGGAAAATTTTTGCCAGAATTCAGTCTCTGTGGGGGAATGCTTTTCAGAACGAAGCCTTGAAGCAGATTATTTTTAGAATAGACCTCTGAAGGAGAATGATTTCTAGAATTCAGTCTCCGGGGGGAATGCTTTTTCAGAATAAACTTCTGAAGGGGAATGCTTTTCAGAATGAAGCCCTGGAGGAGATGTTTTTTTAGAATAAACCTCTGAAGGAGAGCGCTCGCCAGAATCTAGTCTCTGGTGGGATGCTTTTCAGAGCGAAGCCCTGAAGGAGATGTTTTTCTGAATAAACCTCTGAAGGAGAATGCTCTCCAGAATTCACTCTCTAGGGGGAATGCTTTTCAGAATGAAGCTCTAAAGGAGATACTTTTTAGAATTTGGTCTCTGAAGGGGGATCATTTGGTCATGCAGATAATCTCCCCGTCCTATTTCGGGAATTGATCTACAATATTTTTTCATTGGTAAGATCGTCCTATTTCGGGAATTCATATCGCTTGGTCATATAGATAGTTTCCCTGTCCTGTTTTGGGAAATAATCTGTGAACTATTTTTTTGTTGGTAAACACGTCTTGTTTCGGTAATTCATTCCTCCTGGTCATATAGATAGTTTCCCCGTCCTGTTTCGAGAATTAATCTGCGACCTGTTTTTTGTTGGTAAACTCGTCATGTTTCGGGAATTCATACCGCCTGGTCATACATATAGTTGCCTCGTCCTATTTCAGGAATTATTCTGCGACATGTTTGAGAATTGCTGATGATATTCGTTTGTTTGCAAAATTCACCTGAAAGGACAAAATTAGCTTTATGTAATTTCATGATGTATGTAATGCATTGTGTAATGATGCTCTCAAAATAAATGAGAATGTTATATGCGTTTTGGTATGCATATGATATGATGTATTATGAAATGATGTATGGATGAAATATGTCATTGAAGCGTATCGGTAGCTCCTTGTAACAATGTCTAGCTGGGGAAAATAAATCCCGAACTGTTGCTAGGGATGAAGAAAGTGATTCTTCAATTTCTTCTAGGAATAATTTTACTGGGGATTCTCGCTTTCTGTTTGAGGATACTCCGTTGGGGATCTTCGAATTCTGCTTGAGGAGAGTCAGTCGTTCGTCGTTCTTTTTGTTGAAGGATTTGATTCTTATATTCTCTGAATGGGGGTAAAAGAGATGGATATTCCTCTGTTATGCTATCTCTCCAGATTTTAGATACCGTAGTAACTCTTCTAGGGATAACAACTTTGATTAAATCCTACTGGAGAAGAAAATATTGTTATGGATTTACAGCGTCGAAGTAATAAACCCCGATGGGGAATTAAATTCCTGTAAACTGTGTTGAGGAAATAAACTTTGATGGGGATTGGAATTTTATAGTCTGTGCTGAGGAAGTCTCCATTGTATGTTAGGGAAATGATCAAACTTCCTTATCGTCTAGGGGATCTATTGGGGATGATGATCAGGTCAAGCTATCCATTAGGGATATGGAGGTGAACTGCTTGAAGATGCCCTGAGGGCATATTAGATTGGCTGGGGAATATATCTTTGTCGGGGATGAGCTTGTGAAGGTAGCTCAGTAGAGATAGTTCCACGGAGATTACTCTGTGGGGTTTTGTGGATAAATTGGAACATTATCCCAACTCCTAGAGTGATAAATCTTCTACTGATAAACAAGTTATGAGATAACGGGACATAGTCTTTTCATATTTTTAGTCCACTAGGATACCCTTTTTTGCCTAAGATGCCTTCTCAGGTTTTCGACTTGTCGGGTGTACAATTTTATTTATATGTCCCTAATTGTTTCCTGAACCCTTTTGATTCATCAGGATTCCCTTATTTTTGCTTAGGCCAATCAACCTAGCGGGTCTCTTTTTCATGCATGGTATTTTTTACTATGTCTGCATTCACAGGACGCGGGGAATTTTCACTGTCCATGGTAGTAAGTGTTGTAGCATTGCCAGAAAATATTTTCTTGATCATACATGGATCTTCTTATATGGGATTCCATTTTCCCATGGGATTAGTCTAGTGCACCCAATGTTTGAAGTTATTAATCAACCATTGATTACCAGGTTTTTGATAGTCTTGACCTTCCTCAGTATAACTGTCACGGAAGAATAACACCATCTGATACTACTGACATAGACAAGCAATTTGCTGATACCGAAGATTCAATTTTCATAGTGGATTTTGCTGAAACTCTTGATCAATGTAACATGCCCCAAGTGATTCAAATGGAGATTTTCCCTTGGCTATTCAACACTTTTGAGAGATTCTTTGAATATTGACTTGATTGGCACAGATGAGTTGGGCAATAACATATCATGCCCCTTGATTTATAACCAATTGTGTCCATGAAAGGCCTGTACTGGAAGTGTATTTCTCTTTGAACCATCCTCTAAATTATTCTATCCATTGGGAGGATTTTCATTCATTGAACATTCGCCATGCGAATTCCTCTACTATCAAACATTTAGTCATATGTAAACAGTGGTATTAAAATGCAAAGCTTATGTCTGTCTTGAAGTTTAAAAAATTCATTTTTTAGTAAAACAAAAATTGTAAGAATGTTATATTAACTAAGGATTTATAGTAAGCCTTACAGGAGTCAGAATACCTTTTTGTAACAGTATATTTTTTAACTAACCCATGCTTCAGTTAGGACTTTTAAGGGTTGTAATGTGGCCTGTTTCACGGTTTAAGAAACAAATAATAAAGGCTCAAAGTTTATTTGTACCCAACCCGCTCTCCATGATGTCCTTCAGTCCTATACTCAGTTAGTTATGCATTTAGGTTCCAATAGAGTTTGGAATTATAGCACTGATACTCGTTGATGGTTCAGAAACTGAAAGGTTATTTGAAAAGGCAGTCATTTTTTCTTGTAACATCTTTCTTTTTTTGAGGATTTGTAGCGACCTCTTTTTGACTTTATTATCCCTAAATTTTTCCTGAACTGTTTTGTTTGAGATTACAGTCAGCAGGATGCCCCAGTTTTTTCCCTAAGTCTCCTTCATAGGTTCGACTTAGCGGGCTTTTCTTTTGAAAGATAATGACTTCCCGACTTAATGATTATGAGGAACCATCATCGACTTTTTATTTGGAAGGATGTCTTCGATATTAACTAATGTGTACGAAGGAAGAACTTGGGATTGAATGCACAATTGAATTAACTGAGAAACTATCCTGCCCCGGGTTATGATTAAGGGTTTCAATTTGCATAAAAAAGAAAACTCCTACTTCTTAGGCTCAAAGGGGTTGACTAGGGCTTAACCTCCTTGTATCTCCACTGTTTAGGAATTGAAGCAACATCTGTACATTGTTAGAAAGGTCTGTTCAAAAGTATATTGTATGAGATTATGGTACTATTTTCGTCATCCTCCCTCTAAAGGCTTATAGCTTTTAACGAGAGTTGAATATCATAAAAAGGAAGTAAAAAACACAGTTTAAATATAGGGAAAACAAATGGATTAATTCAAGATAAACATATGCATTACATTAATGGAAAAAAAAACAAAGTTTGACATAAATATAGGAGTTCAAACAAACAAAAGAAATTACAACTAAAAATTCAAATGAACTGGACACTCTCAATCTTAGTCATGATTTGGCATGGGAGCAATGATCACATTAGGAGTCTCAAGAGGGTCAAATTCAATCTCCTTAGCATCAATCATATCTTGAATCTGGTTCTTCAACGCCCAACAACCATTTGTATCATGTCCAGGACTATTAGAATGGTATGCACACCTTGCATTGGGATGATAGCTAGGAGCAGAAGTATTAGGATTCCTAGGAGGATCCTTCAACGTAATCAACTCTGCATTCAACATGTGTTGCAACACTTGATCCAATGACATGTTGATTTTGGTAAATTATCTTTTGGGTGTATCATGCTTACTCTGATTACTCTGTTGTCATTGTTTCACTAATGCAGGATTAGAGACCAGTATTGCCCCCACAGATTGGTTGTGGTCTATCTTATTACGGCCCTTCTGGATGTACAAGTATTGGACTCTTTCTTCCTATTGTATGACTTCTTCTGAGTATCTAAAGAGGTAGGCACCTGGATTTTACCACTTTTGATTCCATTCTCAACATGTTCCCCTATCGATATCAGTTCAGTGAAATTGGCTGAGGAATTTCCAAGTAGGTGATTATAAAAAGGACCCGTCAACATGCTCATGAACGTGTCAACCAATTTCCTATAAACTAAAGGAGGTTGAACCCTTTCTGTGAGATCTCTCCATTTCTGGGCGTACTCTTTGAAGCTTTCATTAATGCCCATGGATATACTCTGGAATTGCATACGAGTTAGTGCTAGATCAGCAGTATACTGGTAATACTTGTAGAAAGCGACAACCAAATATTTCCAGGTATGAATATTGGTCCCTTCTAGTTGATATAACCATTCCAAGTGTGTTCCAGGAAGGCTCTCTTGGAAGAAATGAACCCAAAATTTCTTGTCAGCAGTGTATGGTTGGATTTTCCAAATATATGACATCAAATGCAGCTTCGGGCAAGAAACGTCGCCATACTTAGAAAAGGTAGGAGTTTTGAACTTGGGAGGAATAGAGACTGTTGTACCCCAATTTTTTCCCCTAATATCCCTTTATCATACCATGTTGATTCAATCACAACAAGATCACATTAGGGATTTTGGTTTTTCTCACTATCTTTAGTTTTGTTATTTGAGGAATCACCAAGTACCTTGACTTGTTTTATTTTGTGATCATGAATATTTTGTGTTATTCTTCCTTTGAATTAATAAAATTCAATGTTGGTTTGTCTTGCTTATTACTAATGTAGGTAAAGACAATAAGGCTTAGCAAGTTGCTCCATGGGTTCATGAGTTTATTTCCATGCCCTAGTCAATAAAGTTTAAGAAGTTCAAACCTCACCATTGGGTTGTTTTTGAAGAAATGGCATGGAAATGTTATTTTGGTTCACCACATTTCAAGATTAACAAATTTGGTTCAAAAGTACAAGGGGTTGATTGGAGAAGTTGTCATGCTTAGACAAGGCCTTGCTCCCATTGATCACAAGTGCATATTTCTCCAAATTATAAAGATATGGAAGTGTTTTTGGTGACTATTAGTTCTCATTTTCATCCTCAACAACTTCTATTTACAAAGCATTTGTGTTGGTACAAGAAGTTTGTTCAAAATTGTCAAAGTTCCTCAAGGCATTTTCTTGATCTAGGAGCTAGGGTTTTGGACTTTAAAGAAGCATATCTTGCTCATATTTTGGTATTTTTAGTGATTCTAAATACATCCTTCTCTTCAAAGGGTTATCAACAAATCACTTCAAAATTTTCAAGGAGTTTTCATGTGGAAGAAGCATGATGATGAAGAAAGATTACAAGTCCTCCAGATGAACCCCCAATTTCTCATGTGTGACTTCAAATGATCACAACTTTGTCAATTTTTATCACCTTGAGCCCACTCTTTTTCCATAATCACCTTGGGCCTTCTTTTATGTGCAAAGTTAGAAAATGGATGGAATATGCCCTAAGGATACAAAAGATTATAGGTCATTTCATGATTTTTTGCCAACTTCAACAAATCATAACTCTCTCAGTTTTTGGAGATTTTGAATGGTTCAAGTTTCAAAATTTCATTCAAATGGTCTATTTCATGCCATATTTTTTGGTCAATAGCAAATTCCAAGTGGAAGGCCATGTTTGGATGCAAAACATTATAGGTCACTTTTGAAAAATTTGAAATATTTATAAGTATGGAAAGTCAACCCTTTTTCTCCAACTATGACTCAATGCAACTTTCAGCTCAAGCATCCATTTGATTCCATTCTTTTTCCATTACAAAGCTTGTAACCTCATATTTATAAAGCATCAAGAATCATGCCTTAAGACCCCTTGAGCTGAGAATGCCATTGGATTGAACTTGGTAACTTGGAACTGAAGTTTCTTCATAAGTCAGAATTTGAAATTCATGTTTTGGCCTCTAAACATCAAATTAGCATGCGTTTGTGATCTAAACATGTTTAACCAAGTTGCCAAAGTGGATTAGAGCCTTAAAACGCAAGGATTGATGAGTTTTGATGGAAATCAGATCACACTTTGCTCGTGCATCAGGTTCACACGATTTCCCTCCAAACTTCATCATTTCACACGCTTGAATATTCCATTTGATTCCCTATAAATAGAGGGTCATCCTCCATTCATTTCCTCAAGCTTTGAGAGCCAAAAACACTTTGTCAAAACCTCACACGAGCGTGAAATTTTTGAAATCAGTTTCTGAGATTCCAGCCTTTTCCTCCAAAATTCTTTGCACATTCATCTTCCTTAAGCATCATACAAACTCTTCAGCACTTAAACCAAGCAAAACGAGCTATAATCCAAGATACAGAAGTCTAGTTTCAGAGCTTCTTTCTTGAACTTCAAAAAGGTAGAATTCTCCATCATTTGGATCCAAATAAAGCACTAACTTGTTCTACTCCTTCTCCTGATTCTAGTGCTTCTTACAATTTTTAAATCCATTGAGAATTGAGAGAGAAATCTCAACTTGAAGGTGCCTGCTATTTTCTGGGTTTTTGTTTCATATCTCTTTGTATACTATATATAAATTTGGTGCAATTTGGTGTTAGGATCGTCTTTAAGAGACGAATCCAGTGATACTGGTCTGGGATCTTAATTTTACCGTTTGAAGGATCTCACAAAATCTCCATTGCAGGGTGGTTGGAGGTCGAAGACGATGACATGTCTCGTCTCAGCCAATGATAGCGTGCCAAGCGCTTTAATTTCATTGGTTGCATTTGTTCTGATTCCCTGTGCATCCCACAGAGGCCCATATCAAGCACAGCGTGTCTGGTCCATTGGATCAGCTTACTAACGCATTCTGACTATGATCTGATGGCCCATATCTTTTTTGTTTTATTTTATTTTCTGATTTTTATATGTTAATTGATTTAATTTTCAAAAATTCATAACTCTTTTATTTTTTATCCAAAAATTATGAAAAAATTCACAAAAATACTTTGGATTATTTCTAATATCATGAATATTTTTTCATATTTTTATTTTGAGAATTGATATTTTTTATATTTTTTGCATTGTTTGCTTTGTTTTAATTACTTTAAAAATACTTTCTGACTTTTCTTAATTCTAAAAAAATTTCATAAATATCATTTTGCATATTTCTGACTTTTTAAAATTTTTATGGAATTTTATATTAATGTTTACTATTTTTGATCTATTTTATATTTGTTTGATTAATTTTAATTAGTTTTAAAATAGTTTCTGACTTTTAAAAATTGCCAATAGTTTTATAAAAAATATTTGAGTCCTTTTCTGATTTTTCTATGGCCTTACTTAATTTTTCTTGATTAAATTGAATATAGTTGATATTTTTATTTCTTATTTCTATTTTAGAACATTTTTAAAACCTTTTTTTAATGTATATATTAAATGCAATATTACTTTGTGATTATTTTCTGGCTGAACTTGGGTTGAATTTTGATCATGAACTTTATTAACATCATTGGATCCATGGTGTTGAGTCTAACTCCATGAAAATGGATGAATGATTTTAATAATAGTTTGATTGAAATTCAAATGTGGTTTGTATATTTCCCCACCCCTCTCCATCTCATCCTTTTTCTTATTGCACTAAGTGTTATTGGAGCATGATCTCTATATCATGTCTCAAAACAAATGGTGCATAGATTGTCATTGACCGGCCTCAAAATAGTTGCAACTTCTATATAAGTCCACTTATGATTGCTTAACATAATGCTAAATTTTGTCCCGATTCGAATAAATTATCAGTCGTGGCCAAAACCTATGTTTGCAAGCCCAAGTATGTTAATTTAATCTCTTTGATCCAATAACCTTGAGATTCATTGTGTGGAGGCTTTGGTTCTACCAATCCTCTAATGGATCTACAACACTTTTGGCAACGCGGATCACTTAAACATCATTGATTATTAAATGGAACTTGTGAGGATTCCAAATGGATGATATACTTGACAAAAAGAAAATGCAACTTGTTGTATGGAGGCTTTGGTTCTACCAATCCTCTAATGAGTTCCAAATGCAAGTTTCAAGATGATCATCCAACTAACCACTAATCATTAATAATTGATTTTACCTTTTGTTTTTACTTTATGCCCTTTATTTTTATGCTTTATGCACCATTTACTTTTAGCATTTACATTTCATGCTATCTTCATATTTGCTCACTTGAGCCTTTTCTTTTTCCTTCTAAGACACCTAATAATCAACATGAACCCTAAAAAATTTAATGGTACTTGGACTATTTAGTTACTACCCTTGACATTATGGAGTATTGGACTTCTTGGACTTAGGGTTAGAAACCTTGGCCTATGTTGGAGACTTTGTGACCTTAATTGATATTTTGTTTGGAGTTCTTGAGGTTACCTCAAGACATTGGGTTGTTTGTTTGTTTTGTGTGCAGGTTATTCGGATTACATACTTTGTTTGTAATCACGAATTTACCCGTATACAACCGTTACTCTGCATAATTTTTGTGAAGACTTAATACACTTGAAGTTTGGTTCTTTCAAGAGGTCGAGTATCTTTGCTTGCTTGGTTTCAATCCAAAGAATGGGAATTCTATATTGGCTCATAATTTCAAGTTTTGGCTTCTTGTTGATTAGATGGTTCTTATCCCTAGAATTTACATTATGCTTTAAGATAGTCCCTTCTTCTCCTTCCATCTTCTTTAATTTCAAAAATCTTCTCTCTCCTTTTGAAAATTCTTCTTGTTTTTTTTAAAACTTGAACCACTTTCATAATAAACTTGGACTTATGTCCATGCATTTTCAAAACATTTTCATAAATAAAATTCAATCAACTTAATAATACCTTAACATTTATTTGTGAGAAGACTAAAAATCAACCAATCTTATTTCAAACCATTTTTCCACTTTGGCTTTTAATTTTAAAAACCTTTCTCAAAAGATTAGACTCTTGTCAATCCTTGTAGTGATGCAAACAATTATACCTCTACAATATGTAGTGAAGTGAGATATTTTCCACTTGGGTGTTGAGTGAGGCATTGTTAATTTTAAAATCCAAGTCATATCCTCCACTTTGAGATGATGCAAATTCTCCTTTCTCATAATTGTGGGTAGTAAGTATGTTTTCCACACGGACAATGACAATGATGTCTTATCTCATAAAATTAACCAACACACTTGTGTTTGCTTTAAAAATTTTAAAAGAGGAACTACGTGTACCCTGATCCCCTATTGCACGGAAGGTGGTACGTAGGCACTAAAGGTTTGCAACCGCGGCAGGTGCAAAAATCATAAAAAAGTATATTTCTTTTCTCACCTCCACCATCTATTTTTATACAACATTTTATAGCCAAAATATACAGATTTTACAAAGAGGTTCCTGCGGAGTACCATACATGTCTAGGGTGATAATAACTTCCCTTTGCATAACCAACCCCCTTACCTTGAATCTTTCCCCCCTCTTTTTGGGTTATTCGCTGTTTTCCCATTCCTTTGGAAATAATAAAGCACGGTGGCAATTTTTATTTTAATCTTTATAAGTCTAGTCAATCCAATGGCTTAGTCTTAAACATTTCTACCGCTACAGAAAAATGGAGACTTCACTAGGTAGAGATTGACCTCTTGCTGGTCCATCCCTAAGTGGGTTGAGCCTATCTTTGTTTATATTTGTGTAGATGCTATTGTTGTTATATATTATATGTTGTATATATGTTTGCATGGATTTTCCTGGTTTTCATGGTGCTTGGTGATTACTCATAAGTCCTATAATCGGACCTGGGCAAACTTTAAGATAGGACGAGTGGTATAGTCATGTTAACTTTGAGGGAGTAATCCTAAAAAAGGAGGCATGAGATCCCTCACTCAATGGAGGCCCCTTTGATTGTAGTGTCGTTTACTGAGTAATCGGGAAGACATGCTACTTTCGACCTGGGAGCCTGCTGAAGCTGAGGACTGTAGAATACCTAACCCATCTTGGCATTTTAGGTGTAGTGCAGAAGCTATGACGGAGTAATCTGGAAATAGTTGTCACACGATGCTACGCTCGGACGAGTTTTTATTGAGAATGTTACTAATTACCGAGTTAATCGGGAAGTTGGTAATATCCGAAGGAAGGATGTAGGCTCTGGGAACCTCTAGAACCTTGTTCAAAAGGTGATAACTTTTAGACCATACCATATGGGTAGTACCTTCGACCTCATGCTCGTGACGTTGAACCTATGAACCCTATATGTGTGATCTTGTGTGTGATTATTGCATCATGCATCCATGCACTCATAAGCATCTTTTGATGAAATCTTATTTCAAGGGATTTAAAAGTTGACCATTTGTGAATATCTCAGGTAACTATGGATTCTTGAAAAAGAAAGACCGAAAAATACAATTTTAGAGATCCCAAGATAGATGAGTTGATCAGTCTAATTCTCGAGATCGAGTGTCTTGCAGATTTTTGGAAGAAGTATGGATCCATCATTCCTCTCATGAAGCTTAGGATGAAGGAGGGTTTCTTCTCGACCTTGGTCCAGTTCTATGATCTGATGTATCATTTCTTTACTTTTCCCGACTATTAGTTGATTCCTACACTGGAGGAGTATTCTTATCTGTTGGATTTACTTGTTACCGATCGTGTTCCTTTTACTGGCTTGGAGGATGAGCCAAAATCACATGAGATTGTTGCTTTGATTCATCTGGGGAAGTCTGAGGTGGAAGCCCATATGACTATTAAAGGAGGGATTAGAGGATTACCAGCTCAGTTCTTATTGGAGAAAGCTCGTTACTTTTCCAGGATGAAGAGTACAGTCGCTTTTGAGGCCATCTTTGCTCGACTTGCTTACGGGTTGTTTTTATTTCCTAATATGGACAAGTTTGTTGACATTAACGCTATCAGGATATTCATGATTGGAAACCCAATTCCTACATTGTTGGGAGATGCCTATTACTCTATTCATCTTCAGAATTCCTACCATGGGGGGATGATTATCTGTTGCACGCCTCTGTTGTACCGGTGGTTTATCTCTTATATGCCTCAGTCTGATGCTTTTTGGGATGTCAAGAAGGAACCCCATTGGGCTCCTAAGATCATGGAACTTACTCACTCGGATATTGATTTGTATCATCGAGCTTACTAGGATATAGAGATTGTTGACAATTGTGGTAGTTTCCCCAATGTACCTCTTCTTGGTACAAAGGGGACGAATTAATTATAACCCTGTTCTTTCTTGACGACAACTTGGTTATCCGATGAGGGATAAACCAAATAGTATTCATTTGAGTAGTTTCCTTCTGAAGGAAGGAGAAGAACATAGGGAAGCTAAGGAGCAGATTGCGAAGGCCTGGCGTCACATTCATAAGAAGAGTAGGAAAGACTTGGGACCTAGGGGTGTCGTTTCTTTGGAGCCATATCTTCAGTGGGTCCAAACGAGAGTTATTCAGTTGAAGATGTCGTCTTCCCGAGAAACACCTATGCCTGATTTATTTGTGAAGACCACTCCTCCCTTATTGGATGATCTAGAAGAGTTGCAGCTTGCTTTGGTCAGGATGCAACAGGAAAAGGATGCTTGGAAGAATAAGTTCCAAACTTTAGAGATTTCCTACAGAGCAGACTTGAAGGAGAAAGACGGCTTGATTGAGATCCTTGAGAGACGGGTTGTAGAGACCATGGAGAGGCAAGGGGATTTATTTTCTCCTAAGCTTCAGTCAGATGCTATTTTCTCACTCCCTAATTCAAGTGATTAGAAGGAGGTCGCCACCAGATATGTGAAAGAAAACCAGAGGTTGAAGGCTCAGATTGCCAGGCTCACAGGGAAGCGCCAACGTGAAGAGTGATCTCCATAAACTTTACTTCTCAGGGTTTTAGACTTTATTTTCATCTTGTACTTGGGATCATTAAAACTTGTAATCCAGTTTGAAGTTGTTATAATAAAAATTTTCAGTATTTTCAAATGCGTTATTACTTTGATATTTGCAATACGTCCATTAATTTTAAATCCCTTGAAATATTAAATAACAAAATAAAATCATGTGAAGTGCATATCATGCATCATATTGCACATATTTCTTGCATTTGTTATGCATATCCAGGTGTCTTACCAAGCTTCTTTACTTTGTTCAGCAAGTTGACTCATCACTACAACACTCGGGCTAAACTCAAAAACAAGATGGACAACTTAGAACAAGAGAATCGCGAGTTGCGCAAAGAGGTTTCTGCTTTGAAGGTCGGCATCTCCAATCTTACTGCCCTGATGTAATCTCTGGTGGCTGCTCAGAATCAGCCACCGAGTGTTCAACCTCAACCAACAAGGGTTACTATTGAAGCTTCGACTATTCCTACATCTGCTACTCCTATTGTTGTTCAGAATCGCATGCCTCAAGGTTACCCATGGGGAATTCCAAAGAATTTTGCGCCTGAAGGTTTCAACCTTGGTCCTCAAGATACTCCAGTTGTTTAGACTATTATTATTCCCGCACCTCATGTGGTGCATGTTCCTGCTGCACCGCCTTCAGTGAATATGGTTCCATATGTTAACGATGATGTGTGTCATCCTTTCACTCCACCAAGTGAAGACTTGGGTCTTTATGACAGAATTGATGATTTCCAAGAGCAGTTTGACAAGATGCAGAGAGAGATGAAGGCCCTCAGGCGAAAAGAGTTATTTGGGCAGAACGTGAATGAATTATGCTTGGTCCCGAATGTTAAGATACCTGCAAAGTTTAAGGTCTCAGAGTTGGAGAAATACAAGGGAAACACCTTCCCTCGTGCTCATCTGGTGATGTATGTAAGGAGAATGTCTACCCATACTGATGATCAGCGTCTGCTGATTCACTTTTTCAGGATAGTTTGACTGGTGCTGCGCTGAAGTGGTATATGAGTTTCGACAGTGTCAACATACATAATTTCAATGATTTGGGAGAAGCGTTATTCAAACAATACAAGTACAACATGGACATGGCGCATGACCGTGATCAACTCAAGGCCATGGTTCAGAAAGATAGGGAATCATTCAAAGAATATGCACAGAGATGGCGTGAGGTAGCCGCCCAAGTGATTCCTCCCATGGAAGAGAAGGAGATGACCAAGATTTTCTTGAAAACTCTGGGTGCTTTCTACTATGAGATGATGGTAGCGAGTGCGGCAAGTGACTTTACTGAAATGGTAGGCATGGGTATCCGCTTAGAAGAGGATGTAAGAGAGGGTCGTTTAAAAAAAAGTGAAGGATCTGGAGGTGTGAAGAAACCATCTTATGGGTTTACCAAGAAGAAGGAAGGGGATGCAAATGTTTTCATGCAAGAGAGGAGGGTTAACACTCCTAGAAGGAATTCCCATCATCATCATCAAGTCGCCTCAGTTACTCCAGGTCTGGGTGTAGCTCCAACCACCGTTGCTTATCAGAGACCATCCCAGCAGAGGAATCAAGGGTATAATCAGAAAAGGGAGAGTTATGACCCTATTCCTATAAGCTATACGGAATTACTACTGGGATTGATTCAGAAGAAGTTGGTCCAGACCCGACCACCTCCAGTTGTACCATCACCATTGCCTTGGTATTACAAGGCAGACCAAACATGTGCTTTTCATCAGGGAGCACCAAGGTATAATGTTTATAATTTCTACTCTTTGAAGATTGAGGTGAAGAAATTGGTGAAGTCTGGTATTCTATCTTTCAAGGATGTGGGCCCCAATGTGAAAGACAATCCTCTACCCAAGCATGGAGGAGTAAATGCTATGAATATGGTGGCCGGTTGTCCAGGAGACTTCCATATTTTTGACATATATTTAGTTAGAGGATATTTGGTGAAAATGCATATAGACCTTTGTGAATTTAGCTAATATATGCATGACCATTTCGGTTGTGCTATTTGCAGTACAGACATACAAGGTTGTGACAAGATAAAGGCTGATTTGAAGGAGATGATGGATGAGGGCCTCATCCACATAATTAGGCCAATAGCAGAGTATGGAGAGGAGGTGAATATGGTTTTTGGATGTCCTAGAGAGTTCAAAATATTTGATGTAGAACATATGAATGAGGATCTTGTACAATTGCATGCTACTTTCCGCCACTTGGCTGGTCAGGTGGAACACTAGTATGAATCTTGCTGAATTTGCTGTCGAGATTCCCAAGGATGTTCAATCCTGAAGAAAGGTGTTCAGTTGTTGTTGGACAATGGAACCATCAAGATTACAGGTCAAAGGGATGATTACCATAAAGTTGATATGGTTTAGGTTTGTTTGACTGAAGACGAGTCAAATGAAGAGTATGCCTCCACAGATGAGTATTTCTCCTCAGATGAGGATTTGTTTTCTAGAGATGATTCAATAATGAATGATTATGTTGAAGAAGGGTTAAACGTCATTGTACCTTGTTTTGGTGCACCCGTCCATTTTGGAGTTGAATATTATAGCAAGCCAGTTGTTACCCCGTTGGAGATTAGTTTTCTGGGTCCCGTTCCCTACAAGTCAGATAAGGTTGTACCCTACAAATACAATGCTACAATCTTAGAGGATGGAGTGGAAGTTCCCATCCAGCCAATGCCTGATGTTGGAAACATTGCTGAGAATAGTAGAGTGACCCACAACAGTTTTGTGTTTGCACCAGTTGTTCGAGGAGATGTTAGTGCTGGAAAGAAAATTGCTGAGAACATTGAACCCAAGAAGGCTATGGGTAAATCTAGTGGAGCTACGTTAGAGAAAGAAGTGGATGATATTTTGAAGATAATTAAGATGAGCGAATACAAAATTGTAGATCAGCTACTGCAAACTCCTTCAAAAATATCTAACTTGGCTTTATTGATGAACTCATTTGCTCACATAGAATCCTTGATGAGGGTATTGGACCAAGCTTTTGTGGAGAGTGATATGCCAGTAGACCAATTCAACAATGTAGTAGGGAACATTATGTCATGTAATAACTTGAGTTTCTACGATGATGAATTGCCAGATGAAGGAAGGAATCACAACCTGGCCCTCCACATCTCTATGAATTGAAAGAATGATTCACTATCCAATGTGCTGATTAATAATGGATCTGCTTTAAAAGTTATACCAAGGAGCACTCTTATGAAGTTGAAATATCAAGGAACGCCTATGCGCCCGAGTGGCATCATTGTGAAAGCGTTTGATGGATCGAGGAAATCTGTTATCGGTGAAGTGGACTTGCCTATTCACATAGGACCACATTTGTTTCAGATAACTTTCCAGGTCATGGACATTGTACCCGCTTATAGTTGTTTGTTGGGATGGTCGTGGATTCATGAGGCAGGGGATGTCACTTCAACTTTATACCAGAAACTGAAGTTTACACGTGAAGGGAAAGTAGTGATCATAAATAGGGAACAAACATTATTGATATCTCATTTGTCCTCTTTCAGAATTGTGGAGGCGGACGAAGCTGCTGTTGGGACTCATTTCCAAGATTTATCTATTGACAACATAAGAGGAAGTGAGAATTCCATGGTTTTGCTTAAGGATGCGCAACAGGTTGTGCGCATGGGTCATAGTGAAGTATGGGGACAGGTTTTGGATCCACCTATAAACAAGAACAGAACCGGCTTGGGGTTCTCTTTGAGGAATGATACAGGTAAGAGCATGAAGCCGAAGTCTCCTGCAGGCAAGTATCAAGACATTTTCCGTAGCGGGGGTTATCTTCATCCAACTGTTTCGAGGATTAATGCCATTGTGGAAGATGAAGCAGAGCAGGAAATGCTAAATTACGTGATGCACGGAGTTAGGGTTCAGAACTGGATCACCACTGATGTTCCCTCTTGCATACATGTTTCAAAGTAATTTGATTTGTTAAATCTTTTTGAAAAGCTTTCACTCTGCCCAAGGTGGAAGTATTAATGTTGTAGGGCTTAACTGTTTGTTGTGACTTTTGAAATCAATAATAAAAGTTGTCTTTGTTTCCCAAATTGTGTCTTTATTTTTTGCTTTTTCTTGGAAAATGGTGATCAGAAAAACCTTTAAAAATAAATAATAACCAAAATTCAATCTGCATGATCACTTGTTATATGTGTCAGTTTCTAAATGCAATCATAAATCATATGTGCAGATTAATTAAAAAACCCGTTGAACATAATGACCCTGCACCCTCTCCCAACTTTGAAAGTCTTGTGTATGGGGCCAAAGAAGAAGAATATGATGAGATTTCAGAAGAGGTCTCACGGTTGCTTGAGCGCGAGGAAAATTCTATTCAGCCATATAAAGAGCCATTGAAAGTAATCAATTTGGGTTCATAAGAAGATCCGAAAGAAGTCAAGATTGGAGCATTGTTGCATCCTGATGTGAAGAGCAGGTTGATTGACTTATTGAGATAGTATGTGGATATTTTTGCTTGGTCTTATCAAGATATGTCTGGCCTAGATACAGATATTGTAGAGCACCGTTTGTCGTTGAAGCCAGAATGTCCGCCAATCAAATAGATGTTGAGAAGAACTCACCCAGATATGGCAGTGAAGATCAAAGAGGAGGTTCTAAAGCAGATTAATGCCGATTTCCTTGTGATGTCAGTGTATCCTCAATGGATTTCCAATATTGTCCCAGTGCCAAAAAAGGACGGAAAAGTCCACATGTGCCTAGATTACAGAGATCTAAATAAAGCTAGTCCAAAAGATGATTTTCCATTGCCATACATTGATATGTTAGTGGATAGCATAGGAAAATTCAAAGTTTTCTCGTTCATGGACAGATTCTAGGGTTATAATCAAATAAGAATGACTCCAGAGGACATGGAAAAAATAACGGTCATCATACCTTGGGGAACATTCTGTTACATAGTGATGCCCTTCGGGTTGAAGAACGCTGGTGCAACGTACCAGAGGGCTATGACAACCCTATTCCATGATCTGATGCACAAGGAGATCGAAGTATATGTTGATGACATGATTTCTAAATCTCAGACGGAAGAAGGGCATGTAGAAGATTTGTTGAAGTTGTTTCAGTGTTTGAGGAAGTATCGTCTCCGCTTGAATCCAAATAAATGCACCTTCGATGTTCGATCAGGAAAATTGTTGGGTTTCATTGTTAGCCAAAAAGGAATTGAAGTTGACCCTAAAGTCAAAGCAATTCAATAGATGCCAGCGCCAAGAACTGAAAAGCAAGTCAGAGGGTTCCTCGGGCGTTTGAGTTATATTTCTAGATTCATTTCCCACATGACTGTAACATATGAACCGATCTTTAAGTTGTTAAAGAAAGATCAAGGTTGTGTGTGGACGGATGACTGCCAAAGGTCATTTGAAAGTATTAAAGAATGTCTACTTGAACCTCCTATCTTGCTCCCTCCTATCGAAGGAAGACCATTGATTATATATCTGACAGTGTTAGATAATTCCATGGACTGTATTTTGGGAAAATAAGATGAAACGGGGAAGAAAGAGTATGCCATTTATTATCTCAGTAAAAATTTTACTGATTGTGAGTCACGGTATTCCATGCTGGAAAAGACATGTTGTGCTCTGGCCTGGGCGGCAAAATGTTTGCGGCAGTATATGTTGAATCACACCACTTGGTTGATCTCCAAAATGGATCCAATCAAGTACATTTTTGAAAAGCCTACTCTTACTGGGAGAATTGCCCGCTGGAAGATGTTATTATCTGAATATGACATTGTATACCGCACTCAAAAAGATATTAAAAGCAGTGTGTTGGCAGATTATCTTGCTCACCAAAAAGTGGAGGATCATCAGTCTGTGGAGTATGAATTCCCCAATGAGGATGTGATGTTCCTGAAAGTGAAAGATTGTGATGAACCATTTCCCGAGGAAGGTCCTGACCCTGAATCTCATTGGAGTATGATATTTTATGGAGCTATGAATGCTTACGGTAAAGGAATTGGTGTTATGATCGTCACTCCACGTGGATCACACATTCCTTTTACTGCGAGGTTAACATTTGATTGCACTAATAATATGGCAGAACATGAGGCTTACATCATGGGTCTCGAGGAAGCCATCGATCTCAGAATTAAAATTCTTGATGTGTACGGCGATTCAGCTTTGATAATAAATCAGATTAAAGGAGAATGGGATACTCGTCACCCCGGCTTGATCCCTTACAAAGATTATGCTAGAAGATTGTTACCCTTCTTTAACAAAGTTGAATTCCATCATATTCCAAGAGATGAAAATCAGATGGCAGATGCTTTGGCAACTCTGGCTTTTATGTATCAAGTGAATACTTGGAATGATATACCTCGAATTATAGTTCGGTGACTGGATAGGCCCGCTCATGTGTTTACAAAAGAAGAAGTAGTAAATGAGAAACCTTGGTATTATGATATCAAGAATTTTCTCCAGACTCAGGAATACCAGATTGGTGCTTCGAAGAAAGATAGAAATACATTGAGAAGATTGGATGGCAGTTTCTTCCTCGGTGAAAATGTGTTGTATAAGAGGAATTATGATATGGTCTTGCTCAGATGCGTGGATAGACACGAAGAAGACATGTTGATGCATGATATTCATGAAGGTTCATTTGGAACTCATGCCAATGGACATACAATGGCTAAAAAGATACTAAGGGCAGGTTAATATTGGGTGACAATGGAATCTGATTGTTACAAATTTGTAAATAAGTGTCATAAATGCCAGATTTATGCGGACAAAGTTCATGTACCTTCGACAATTCTCAATGTGATTTCCTCCCTGTGGCCTTTCTCTATGTGAGGTATTGATATGATTGGGATGATAGAACCCAAAGCTTCGAATGGACACCGTTTTATCTTGGTAGCAATTGATTACTTCACCAAGTTGGTGGAGGCTGCTTCGTATGCTAATGTCACTAGGCAGGTGGTTGTGCGTTTCATTAAGAATAATCTTATATGTCGGTATGGTGTACCGAATAGAATTATCACCGACAATGGCTCGAATCTGAACAACAAAATGATGACAAAACTGTGTGAAGAATTCAAGATTGTCCATCACAACTCATCTCCGTACATGCCAAAGATGAATGGGGCTGTTGAAGCTGCTAATAAGAATATTAAGAAGATTATCCAGAAAATGGTTGTTACTTATAAGGATTGGCATGAAATTCTCCCTTTTGCTTTGCATGGATATCGGACATCTGTCTGCACTTCAACAAGAGAAACCCCATTCTCCCTTGTGTATGGAATGGAATCTGTACTCCTAGTCGAGGTTGAGATTCCCTCTTTACGTGTGATAATGGTAACCAAGTTGACATAGGCTGAACGGGTCCAGAACCGGTTTGACCAATTAAATTTGATCGAAGAGAAGTGAATGACAGCTTTGTGTCATGGACAGTTGTATCAGAAGAGAATGAAGAAAGCTTTTGATAAAAAGGTCAAACCTCGTGAATTTAGAGAAGGCGACCTCGTGCTCAGGAAGATCATGTCTTTTGACGCTGATTCTAGGGGAAAGTGGACTCCCAATTTTGAAGGCCAATATGTTGTCAAGAAATCCTTCTCTGGCGGTGCATTAATTCTTGAAACTATGGATGGCAAGGATTTCCCGCGTCCCATGAATGTTGATGCGGTTAAGAAATATTTCACCTAAAGAAATAAAAGAACAACTCACTAAGTTGAAAACCCGAAAGGGTGACTTAGGTAAAAAAGAGCGTCTCGGTAGGCCGAAAACCCGGAAGGGAGGTCTAGGCAAAAATTAGAGACATAAACAGAATAAATTTTCCGCTAAGTTGAAAACCCGCAAGGGCAGCTTAGGAAAAAGTTAGGGACTTTCTTGGCAAGTAAATACATCAGACAAGACTTGATTATTGGAGCAACAATCTTCTCGGATCCTTATCATACTTCAACATAAGTTGCTGCTCAAGATTTCAAAAGTTGTTAGAGGGGATAGTGGTCATTGTATCTCAATGTATCTTTTCCATTATATATTACCATTTTCCGAACTTTGTAATTATCCATGGAGTATCGCCATTCGCAGATTACCATTCTATTAATGAAATTTGAGCTTTTACCCAATTCTTTGTATTTCTTATTTTTATTAAGCTTGCAAAGACTCCATTTACTATTGATAATAACTTTCAAAGCGAAAAGATTGAATAACAAAATTAATTTGCAAAAAGAAGTTACAATTTGTTTTTACGTTAAAATTTGTGAC
Organism: Vicia faba; assembly: GCA_948472305.1. NCBI lineage: Eukaryota > Viridiplantae > Streptophyta > Magnoliopsida > Fabales > Fabaceae > Vicia > Vicia faba. Next base: position 1,118,784,192 of record OX451737.1, on the reverse strand, counting down.
GCAAGAGAAACAACAAAAGTGGTGATCCCAGGAATGGACGAAATCCAGTTGCTTTTAAGATGTCTTGTTTCCCGGAGAAGTTTTGTTTGAGATGTTTCATCGTTTAGGGTTTGCAACTCCAGTATCCTCGGTCAAGTTTTGGTTCATTTCTCCTCTTTTCTAAGTTTGCATGAAATGAAGATTCAATCCAAGATTTCTCCAGTGAAGATTTCGTTTGCTTAAAAGAGGTTCTTTCTTCCCAGAGAAATTGGTTCAGTAATCACTTTCAAAAAATACATGTCTCTATTTTCTCTAGTAAGGAATGTATATTGGTTTTCCCTTTGAGAATATGGTGTTGACCTCCCCAATGAAGTCATCATGAATTCCTCAGTGAATGTTTTGATGATTTGATGTATGTTTATTCTACATGAAATTGATTTTGCAATCCCCAATAGAAGTGTTACTTTTGAAAACATTTGTTTCCCCGTTAAAGTTTGAGTGATATTCCCTAGTGAAATCGGGAGAAGGATGTTATATCCCTGAATCTGTACTATTTTTGTCACTTAGATTTGTTTGCTTCTGGATTATGTTTCTCCCCAGTAAAGTTAAACCAGGAAGTGGGTTTTGTTTCCTCATTTGGCGTTTACTTTTTCTTGGATTGTTCACCTTGGATGTGATTTAGCCGAGTGTTGATTGTGCCCGAGTTTGTTTTTTCCTGGTTACTCCCAGCGTTATATGTCTGTTTTGTCAGCATATACATGATAACACTCATACATTCATCATACATAGTTAATTTTAGAAAATCATTGCTCATTCACATTCATTAATTTTTTTATTGACATATTATCCTGTTTTGCAGAATTGTGTTGTCCTCTCTCCAATAGAGTGTCAGTCATAGGCAGAAAGTGTGTGTTCTTTTAAGTTCCCCACTAAATTATCCCTCGTGGAAGATTTTTGCTTTAGCCTTCCTGCACAGCTCTTTGTCTGGATGATTTGGGTTTCCCTCTTGAGTTTATTTCTCAAAGGATGTTTTTTGGACGACTGTCTCATCCAGTTTATTTCTGGTTTGAATCTTTGATCCTCGGCAATATTATTACTTATGATATCTGCATATTTCGAGCCTTGGTTGGAGAATGTGCAATTATTTTGCACGAGAAGAATTTATCTCCTCAGCAGAAATATATTGGCATCTCCCCAGGAAGTCATATTTCATTCCTCAAAAAGTCAGTTTTTACAATACTCCATAACAACAAGTAGCAGGTCTCTTTATTTGAGCAACCTATAATTTCCCGTAAAAGTCGGAATTACCCTTTTTGCTATCTTCCCTATGAGCAGATAGTTTGCAGTTCGTTGCCAAAATTAGTCCAGTCGATGGCAAGTCTTTCGATATCGCAGAGACAATTCGTTGTGAAGTCTTTGTAAGTGGTAGTCTCTTTATTTAAGACAGCTTATATATTACCCTTTCCAGGCAGAATGCCTTGGTTAAAGAAGAAGTTGAGACCCGTTCTAGGTGAAATGCCATAATTTTGGGGAAAACTTGTTATATTTTTTCTACCTTTAGTGAACATTGGTAGTTCATCATCAGTGAACAGAGATGCTATGATATATTTTCTTTCTACCTTCAATGAAAGTTGGTAGGTCACCTTCAGTGAAAGTTGGTGATTGTTATCTTTTTGCTACCTTCAGTGAACGTTGGTAGTTCATCGTCAGTGAAAAGCAATGCTATGATATATTTTCTTTCTACCTTCAGTGAAAGTTGTTAGGTCACCTTCAGTGAAAGTTGGTGATTGTTATCTTTTTGCTACCTTCAGTGAATGTTAGTAGTTCATCATCAGTGAACGGCGATGCTATGATATATTTTCTCTCTACCTTCGGTGAAAGTTGGTAGGTCACCTTCAGTGAAAGTTGGTGATTTTTATCTTTTTGCTACCTTCAGTGAACGTTGGTAGTTCATCGTCCGTGAATGGCGGTGCTATGATATATTTTCTCTCTACCTTTAGTGAAAGTTGGTAGGTCACCTTCAGTGAAAGTTGGTTATTGTTATCTTTTTTATATCTTCAATTAAGGTTGGTAGTTCATCGTCAATGAATGGCGGTGCTATGATATATTTTCTTTCTACCTTCAATGAAAGTTGGTAGGTCACCTTCAGTGAAAGTTAGTGATTGTTATCTTTTTGCTACCTTCAGTGAACGTTGGTAGTTCATCGTCAGTGAACTACTATGATATATTTTCTTTCTACCTTCAGTGAAAGTTGGTAGGTCACCTTCAGTGAAATTTGGTGATTGTTATCTTTTTGCTCTCTTCAGTGAACATTTGTGTTGGTACAAGAAGTTTGTTCAAAATTATCAAAGTTCCTCAAGGCATTTTCTTGATCTAGGAGCTAGGGTTTTAGACTTTAAAGAAGCATATCTTGCTCATATTTTGGTATTTTGGAGTGATTCCAAAGACATCCTTCTCTTCAAAGGGTTATCAACAAATCACTTCAAAATTTTCAAGGAGTTTTCATGTGGAAGAAGCTTGATGATGAAGAAATATTACAAGTCCTCTAGATGAACCCCCAATTTCTCATGTGTGACTTCAAATAATCACAACTTGGTCAATTTTTATCACCTTGAGCCCACTCAAAGGTGGAGGGAGATAGAATCCCGTATACAACCCCCACTGCTGGAAAAGGAACTCGTAGACATGTTCATGGGAACCCTACAAGGGCTTCATTATGATAAAAAGGTGGGAAGTGTCACATCAGGATTTTTAGACTTAGTGACTATTGGTGAAACAATCGAAACTGGTTTGAAAAGCGAAAAGATATCAGGGGGGTCGTCAAGCACCCCTTACAATTCAAAAAGATCGGCTTCAAAATTCCCAAGAAGGAAGGAGGGAGAAGTCAATGTGGCGGCCTCACAACCAAGGACATCACAACCATTGGTGATCCCGCAAGGATAAAGGTAGGACAAATTTAAAAGGCCACCTAGAAATTTTGATCCACTGCCCATGCCACCAACCTAGTTATTACAACACTTGGTTAAGGCATCCCTGGTGGAAATCAAGCCTTTAGATCCTCGGGTCGGGCCACTCCCGCAAAGATACAATGCCGACGCTAGGTGTGAGTACCATACTAATTCTCCAGGGCACACCATAGACCAATGTTGGGGCTTCAAGCATAAGGTTCAGGATTTGCTAGAGTCTCAAGAAATCACCTTCGATAAGCCTAATATCAAGTCAAACCCTCTGCCTCTGCATGGTGGACCGACAATAAATGCAATCGAGGTGGTCATAGAATTTGGGGGAACCATAAAGGAAAAAACCCCTATCAACTTGTTGAAGGAATATCTGTTCGAATATGGATTCTTGTTAGAGCACAATAAAGCTTTTGAAACAACTTTAGAAAATCTGAAGTATTGCCCAATCAATTGGACAATTGACCTATAAATCAGCTGTATTGGGGAAAAAGTCAATTGTGGCCAATTTACAGTCAAACCTCATAATTTTTGATCCACATCAACATTATAGACTCATATGAACCATTTGATCAAGTTTGGACCACAACTCCTCAAGAAATTTGATCGGATCATCAAAAGGGCAAAATGGTCATTTTTTGGGTTTTGACTACAGAAAGGCAATTTCTGATTTTTAACATAGCCAATGGAAAATTGGGTTCAAGCATGGATTCAAGGACTAAATGGCATTATCTTGACCTAATCACAAGGTTCAAAAGATCTCAAAAGCATTGGATTGACAGATGAATTTTCCAGTCAACTGATCAAAAATCAACTGTACACTAAAAAGTCAAACTTTGACTTTTTGGTCAAAATCAAGTACCAAGGGTCATTTTTCATCAAGATGTGTCAAAACATGAAACTTGTTCACCAAGAAACCCAAAATTGGAAATTAGGGTTTAAAATGGAAAATTTTCATAACTTAGAAATTTTCTAAGTTATGAAAATTTCCTATTTTTTCCCAACATTTCCCAACTTTTTCACCATGATGCAATTGGATTCAAACAAAACTTCCAACATGAAAGTTTTAGTCCTCCACAAAATCTACAACTTTGATTCCTAAAGTTTTCCAAAAATATGCTTGGATCTCAAGTTATGATTTTGTGAACAAGGGTCCATGAAACTTTTAACTTAGTGAAATTTTGCCCTAGTTTAGGCAGGATTTTGACCTATCTTCATGGAAATTTTTCACATAGTTCCAAGTGGAATCTCAAAATGCATTTCAAATATGGATTGTAGAGCATGTTACAAGATTTCCAAAATGTCCAAGAACTCTCCAAAATCATTTGTGGTTAGGGAGAATCGAAGGATTGAAAATGGAAAAATATCACTTTTGGGCAAGACATTTTACACCATGCCACAAGTTGCAAATTATGTCCAACCGTGCTTGTACTTAGTTTACAGGTCTTAAACCCTTCCACACTCAAAAATTGAATTCAAACACATTGGATTAAGGCTTTGTTCTGAGCTTTAGAAGATTACACATTGAATTAATCCATTTTTGGCAAAAAGGCAACAATACCATTTCCATAAAGCACAACTTTTGCAAATTTGTTTCTCTTGAGCATTGCACCAAGCCTTTTGCTGCAAACAAAGCTCCCTAATATCAGGTGTGATATGGTGGGAGAATTGAATTGGGATTTTGTGTTTGTGTTCGCAAATGTTTCGGTTTAGCAAGAGTCGCCACCGACTTTTTATTTTATCCTAAGGAAATGTCAAAAAGCACAGGAAAGACCTTTAAGATTTTTTCTTGAGTTCGGGGGTAGATTATAGAAAGGGAAGGTATTAGCACCCTTTCTATCCATGGTTATCCATGGGCTCTTAGTTACTTGCTTAGATCACTTGCTTTTCTTTTCAATTGTTTGAAATGGTGCTTTTGTGTGTGATTTTGAAAGATGTTTTGAAAAGAGGCAATCGTTGTGGAAACCTTTGTAATGATTCTTGTTTGAATGTATACAAAGGTGTTTTTGTCTTTTGAAAAGTTTTCAATGTTTGAAAGTAGGATTTTGAAATTTGTGTTTGTGACGTGTATTTTGAAGATAGCAAGGATGTTTTTGCAAGTTTTGATCAAGTAACTAAGAGTTGTCTACCCTATTTTACTCAAAGATCTTTCTTATGTTTTTAACCCTTTTAACAATGTTGTTTCACCATTGTATTTGGTGAACAACCTTGTGTTAGGATGTTAAACGGGACAGGCGCGAGTCATCGTATAGACCATGATAGCAATGGTGTCAAGTATTTTTGGAAATTTTCTTGAGGGACTTGATCATTTTGTTTAGGCAACTCAGATAGCGTCATCGAGGGACTATGATCTTTTGTTTTGTTTTTGTTTTGCCAAAATACTTGACATGCACACCATGGCCCATTTTTGAAGGCAACAAGTGGATTGTAACCCTAGGGGTGCAAGTGTGCATTGTATTGGTTTTCATGCATTGTCATCTTGGATTAGGTCAAACTAATTGTTGATTTTATTTTGCATACAAACCCTAGGTCTAATCATGGCATAATTGAAAGCTTAAAGGTGCGAGAATTTTAATTCTACACTATTACAACATGATATAGGGAGGGGGTACAAATTTGAATTGGGGATTATTTTGCAAGAAATTAAATCCTAAATTATTACAACCAAATTGAATGTACAAGGCATAATATTAAGTATACAATATTTAAATAAATACAATAAATAAATATTCAATAAAGTGTATTATGCAAAAAATGTTTTTTGTGTATGAAAAAGTATTTTTAATGTGAAATGTAAATAAATAAAAAGTTAATTTCAACTATTTTGTTTTTTAGGGCAAAACCCTAATTTCTTAAATAAATAATATTATTTATTATTTACACACAATAATGTATTAATTTGTATAAAAATATAAATATATTGAAAAAAAATGTATTTTTAGTATACAATATTAATAAAAATGAAAATATATTATTTTTGTGTTTTTTTTTGTTCTAATTATTTAATAAAACATATTATATATATATATATATATATATATATATATATATATATATATATATATATATATATATATATATATATATATATATATATATATATATATATATATATATATATATATATATATATATATATATATATATATATATATATATATATATATATATATATATATATATATATATATATTAAATATATTAAATGTATAAAAATAAAATAAATTATTTACAAAAATGTGTATCTTTCAAGAAAATATTTTCAAATGTGAATAAAAAATAATAAATGAAAATAAACATATTTTGTTTACATTATTTTTAAGTTTAAATAAAAAGAATATAAATTATTTACATTTTTATACTAGTAAAATAAAAATAAATATCAAATAAATATGAAAAAATATAAAAATGATTTTTTGGCATTTTTTATATTTGGGCATAAAATAATAAAGTCAGAATAAAAAATAAAAATATCAAAATGACAAATATATAAATAAATGGGCCAGGGGGGTGTAAACTGAAAATGTATGTGTGAGAAGTAAAAGCAATCAGGCCGAGCCCAAGAAACTTCATCTTCTTCCTCAGTTCAAACAAAAACGCGCGTTCTGTACATCAAATGTTATCTCCTGATTCCTTGCTTTTTTGACAAAACTCATAACATGAAACTTGTAGAGCATCAAACAACGAATCCAACCATATAAAAAACTTAAGCTAACTCTCAAAGACCAGAGAGAACTTCTCTGGCCCTAATTCTTAACCTAGTTTTTTCAGAAAGTTCATGAACAAAATTCTCTTAGCACGATTAATATAAATGAAAACTAAGCACATGTATGGTTTCAGGGATATGAGTACAACATCTTTCATTCACAAACCTAAGTCTAACTATTCCTAAATAGAGATATAGAAGTTCATGAAATACCTGTTTCATTTGACTTTGAGCTGGACAATGCAGCAACTTCCAAGGTTACTTGAGGTTCTTTTGAGCTTGCATGAGGTCCACTGAAGCTTTTCCAATGCTTGGCTTGTTTTGAAGTAGCCTGAATCGTGCTACAAAACTCAACCTACAAAGCTTTGAAACAAAAATGTCAATGTGTGTTAATGGTGTTACATCTAGAAATGGAGGTCTGGAATAGTTCAGGTGTGTTGGTTGGAAGGTGTTTGAAGTATCTTTGGACAAAACGCACGATGGAATTTGATGGTGGCTTGCAAAATGCAAAACTGGCCCTGTTTTGCAAGAAAATGGGGAATTTGTGCACAAGGGGTTTTGAGAGGTTCAGGACTCGTGTTTCTGGCTTGTTAGGGTGTATGAAACTTGTTTGAAAACTTTGTCTTGGTTGGTTTTATCAGATGTGAGAGATGCCTTGTAGTTTGCAAGTTTTCTTTTTTTTTTTGAAGCAAAAGGGTGGAAATGAGGTTATACACTTGTACAGGCCATCCTATCACCCTGCACACAACCCTCTTGGCCCCTCTAATTAGTAGATTTTGTTTGCAGCATGAGATCTGGTTCAATGCTCTAGGATGTTGTTTTGACATAAAGCAAAGTTCAAGCAAAAATGGCATTGTTACTTTTTCCATTTAAGGCTTAATCTAGTGTACAATACCCTAATGATCAAGACAATGCCTTAGCTCAATGGATATGCATTAAATTATGGAGTACAAACTGGTTTAGAGGCCTGTAATTGTGAACCAAGCTATCTAGATCAGATTTGGCAAGTGGTATGAACATGCATTGGCCATGGTTGCAAAGTGAGTTTTTGCCAACTTCAAGCATTTGATTCTCCATAACCACAAAGGTGTTTGAGGAGTTCTTAGATAATTTGGAAAGCTTGCAACATGTACTATAATCCATCTTTGAAATGCAGCTTGAAACTCCAAGTGGAACTATGTGAAAAATGGCCATGAAGATGGGTCAAAATCCTGCCTAAACTAGGGCAAAATTTTTCTAAGTTAAAAGTTTTAGGTACTCTTGTTCCAAAAATCATAACTTGAGACACAAGCTTCTTTTAAGAAAACTTTGTGAATAAAATTTGTATACTTTGTGATGGACTACAACTTTCATGTTGCAAGTTTTGTTTGAATCCATTTGCATCTTGGTGAAAAAATGGGACAAAGTTAGGAAAAAATAAGAAAATTTCGAAGTTATGAAATTTTTCCATTTTAAACCCTAATTTGCATTTTTGGGTTTCTTGATGAACAAGTTTCATAATTTGACATTTCTTGATGAAAAATGACTCTTGGCACTTGATTTTGACCAAAAAGTCAAAGTTTGACTTTTCAGTATACAATTAAATTTTGATCAGTTGACTGAAAAATTCATTTGTCAATCCTATGAATTTGAGATCTTTTGAACTTGTTGAATGGGTTAAGACAATGTCCTTGAGTCCTTGAGTCCATGGTTGAGCTTGATTTGCCATTGGTTAGGTCAAATAGTCAAAAATTACCTTTGTACAATCAAAACCCTAAAAATGACCATTTTGCCCTTTTGGTGATCTGATCAAATTTCTTGTGGAATTGTGATCCAGACTTGATCAAATGGTTCATATGAGTTCATGATGTTAATGTGGGTCAAATTTCATGAGTTTTGACTATCAATTGGCCACAGTTGACTTTTTCCCCAATAAAGTTGATTTCTAGGTCAACTGTCCAATTGATTGGGCAAAAATTTGGATCAAGGCTTGAAACTTGGTATGGACAAACTTATGAGTCCAACATGAAGTATGAAAGTCAATTTGGGAATTGTAGGTCAAAACATCACTGTGCAAACTCAAACCCTAATTTAGGTCAATAGTGCAAGGAGGTGTCTTGAGCAGAGCAAAACCCTAGCTTAATCTTGAGTTCCAAGAGTCTTGTGATGAAGAAAATGTTGATGAAATGAGAGGGAAAATTTTTGGGTACAACAGTTGCCCCTGTTCAATCTTCTTAAACATGAGGATGTAGATTGGCTTGTTTGCCTTTCGTAATCTGAGGGTGGAAGATGATTGAACACTAGAGTGCCCAGAAATTTGCACTCGTATGAAGTGATACTTAATTTGGTGATATCGGGAATGGGCTTACAGATGCCATTTGGAAGTTGATGGAGAATCGTCGGGGATGTGCTTAAAGATTCCATCCAGGATGTGACAGAGAATCGTCGGAGATGGGCTTAAAGATGCCATCCAAGAATTTTTGTTGAATTGTAATGTGGTAGGTCAGAAGAATGAGCATTAAAATGGTATCCATGTCCGGAACACATTGGAACTGTATCTGGAGACTGAGTCTGTATGAGCGAAATAATGGCATCCGTGTCTGGAGTGTATCTGAGCTGTAACTGTACTTGAGTTTTGAACGAATATCAGAATGACTGTCGTGTCTGAAGTGTATCTGTATCGTATTTGAATTCTGAATGGGCGACAGAGAAATATCCGTGTATGGAGCATCTCTGGGCTGGGGATAAATTTCGAATGAGTGACAGAATGGCAACCGTGCCTGGAGCGTATCTGTACTGTATCTGGAGTTGAGATCTGTATGAATAGCAGAATGACTTCCGTATCTGGAGTGTATCCATATTGTAACCGGGATCTGAATAAGTGACAGAATGACTTATGTGGCGACTGAACTGGGGAGAATCAAACTGTTGGTGTAAGGGTCAGAACGGCATCCGTATCTGGAGCGTATCTGAACTTGTGTTTGATAGTTGAATCTGAATGAGAGATAGAATGGCTGCCGTGTCTGGAGCGTATCTAGTCTATATCAGATTGCTGAAGTCTGAAGGAGTAGTAGAATGACCTCCGCGTCTGGGGTGTATCTGTATTGTATTTGACTTGAAATTCTGAATGAGTAATAGAATGACCGCCGCATCTGGGGTGTATCCATATTGTATCTGAATAATTGTTAACGATAGCCTTTTAATCTTATCCTGAAAAGGGTAAAACGTTAGCTAAAACACAAAGTTATGTTGCATGATATGTATGATGCAATGAACTGTATTTCATTAATGTTTATGATATATGAATGTAATGGATGTGCATGTAAGCTGAGTAGTTGTCTTGCTGAGGAGAGTAAATCCTTGATAACTGGAGATAATGAAATCTTTGATTGCTATCTGGGAAAGTAAATCCTTGACCAATGCTGGGGATTCCAAAAATCTTTGAATACTGAAGATGAGAAATCCTTGCTGACTGCTTGGGGATTAAATATCTTTGATTATTGAGAATGAGAAATCCTGGGACCACTGTTGGAGATTGAAAATCCTCGGCGATTTGTGGGGATTCATAAGGCCTTTGACAATTTCTGCAGGGAATGAGAATCCTTCATGACTTTCCTGGGAAATAGGGAAAACTCTAAAATCTCTACTGGGGAGTTAAAACCTAGGAGGCTTCTGCTTGGAGAAATGAGACCGAGATTCTTCGATCTTGCTGGGAGATAAATCTGTGGGGAAAATGTTCACTACTCTGGCTCCGCTGGGGATAGGATTTTCAGGGTTTTCGAGCTCCACTGGGGATCTTGAAGCTCAACTCTGATGGGAATTTTGAAACTTAACTCAGCTGGGGAACCAAGTTTAGAATGCACTGGTTCCACTGAGGATCTTGAAGCTAAACTCCGCTGGGGAAATATACTCCAAACTTTAGCTTTGTTGAGGATCTGAATGATGTATCGTAGGGGATTTCTTTTGAAATGTCACAAAGATATCTTCCTACACCTTCACCCTATCAGTAATTGTCCTTTTTCAATTTCATTTTATTTGTAAGCAGTGATTACATTCAAATGCATATGCTCATTTAACAAAACATTGGACGTTTTCAAAAAAAACATAAGTGTAAAAAGAAAAGAAAGGCAAGCTAATTTCTGCACTTTGAAGAATATTTGTATTTAATTTTTGTGAGTATCTTTGTACAAAGGAGACAGACATCCTAGTAAGAGAATGTTGTCGTAAAAATTAAAAACTTTTATACAAAAGAAAGATGGCTATATGTAACAATTCCATGGGATTCTCATTCTGCTATAGCCTTTACAACTCTGAATATCTTGTCCATTCGCTGCTTCGTCCGCCGATGACTGGATTGATCAGAAGCTTGGAGCTTTTTAGTGAAGAGATTGCTCTTAAAGTGATCTGACGAGACATAGTCATAAGCTTTAATTCCCTAACTTTTGCCTGGACCGCCCTTTCGGGTTTTCGATCCACCGGGAAACTCTTTTTTGCCCAAGTCGCCCTTTCAGGTTTTCAACTTTCCGGGTGTACATATTTTTTGTTTTATCCCCAATTTTTGCCTGAACCGCCCTTTCGGGTTTTCGATTCACCAGGATTCCCATTTTTGCCCAAGTCGCCCTTTCGGGTTTTCAACTTGTCGGGTCATTTTATGCGTAGTATCTTTTGACTATGTCTGCGTTCGCAGGGTGCGGCAAGTCATCACCGTCCATGGTGGTCAGAATCATTGCCCCACCAGAAAAGATGCTCTTGATCACAAATGGTCCTTCATAAGTAGGGGTCCACTTTCCCCTGGGATCACTTTGCGGTAAGATGATTCGCTTGATTACAAGATCTCCGACTTGATATACTTGACGTCAAACTTTCTTGTTGAAAGCCTTGATCATCCGTTTTTGATACGTCTGACCATGACAAACAGCAGTAAGTCGCTTCTCGTCGATCAAATTAAGTTGGTCAAGTTGGGTCTGAATCCAATCGTCTTCACTCAAATCAGCATCTTTCATAATCCTCAAGGAAGGAATCTGAACTTCCATAGGCAAAACAACTTCCATGCCATACACCAAAGAAAATGGGGTTACCCCTGTTGAAGTATGTGCCGTGGTACGATATCCATGCATGGCAAACGGTAACATCTCATGCCAGTCCTTGTAGGTAACTGTCATTTTTTGGATGATCTTCTTGATATTTTTGTTCGCGGCTTCAACAACACCGTTCATCTTTGGCCGATAGGGAGATGAATTGTGATGATAAATCTTAAATTGTTCGCATAGAGCGGTGATCATGGTGTTGTTCAAATTTGTACCATTGTCTGTGATGATCCTGTCGGGGACACCATACCTGCATATGAGGTTCTTCTTGATAAAGCGGGCAACCACATTCTTTGTAACTGAGGCATAGGAAGCTGCCTCGACCCATTTGGTAAAATAATCAATAGCGACCAAGATGAAGCAATGTCCATTGGATGCCGTAGGCTTGATCTCTCCAATCATGTCAATGCCCCACATTGCGAATGGCCAAGGAGCTGTCAGAACGTTGAGAGGAACAGGAGGAATATGTACCTTGTCGGTGTAGACTTGGCATTTGTGGCAGGTACGAGAATGTTGATGGCAATCAGCTTCCATGGTAGACCAATAGTAGCCTGCCCTTAGAATCTTCTTAGCCATCGTATGACCGCTCAAGTGGGTGCCAAATGTGCCACTGTGCATCTCAGTCATGATCAACTCTGCTTCAGCTTTGTCCACACAACGAAGTAGAACACAATCATGGCTGCGCTTATAAAGGATGCCATTTCTTAGGAAGAACTTGGCAACAAATCTCCTTAATAACTTTTTGTCATTGACGGAAGCTCCTTCAGGATATTCTCTAGTCTGGAGATACCTTTTGATTTCATGAAACCAGGGTTGTTCCACTACTTCTTCGGTATTAATCTCATGACAGTGCGCAGGTTCGTCCATTCGCTCGATGGTAATTTGGGGAGCCTCGTTATCCCAGTTGAGTTTAAACATGGAAGACATTGTAGCCAGAGCATTTGCTAGCTGATTTTCTTCTCGCGGGAAATGCTCGAAGGTAATCTGCTTGAAATGAGGCAACAATGTTAAGACATGTTCTTTGTATGGGATAAGATTAGGATGTTTAGTGTCCCACTCTCCTTTGACTTGACTGATAACCAAAGTCGAGTCCCCAAATACAACCAAAGATTTGATTCCCAAGTTTATAGCAGCCTTGAGACCAAAGATGTAAGCTTCACATTCGGCCATGTTGTTGGTACAGCTGAAGCAAAGTCGGGCATTGAAGGGTGTATGGCAACCTTCCGGAGAAATGAGTACCGCACTGATACCGTTGCTAAGTTAATTTGAAGCTCCATTAAAGTACATGGTCCATTGGGATCCTTGTTCAGGTCCGTCATACGGTCTGCTACCTTCGATGTTGTCCAATGTCATGATGTCCTCGTCAGGGAAGTCAAATCTCATAGATTGGTAATCTTCGACGGCTTGATGAGCTAGATGGTCAGCTAGTACACTCCCTTTTATAGCTTTTTGGATAGTATACTGGATATCGTACTCTGTCAGGATCATTTACCATCTAGCGATTCTTCCAGATAAAGCAGGCTTCTCGAAGATGTACTTAATCAGATCCATTTTAGAAATCAACAAAGTGGTGTGAGTCAACATATACTGTCTTAGCCGGTGAGCAGCCCATACCAAAGCGCAGCAAGTTTTCTCGAGCAGTGAGTAGCGAGTCTCACAGTTGGTAAACTTTTTGCTAAGGTAATAAATGGCATGCTCTTTTCGGCCAGACTCGTCATGTTGGCCCAACATGCACCCCATTGAGTTATCCAAAATAGTCAGATATATGATTAACGGCCTTCCTTCGACGGGTGGCATCAGAATAGGAGGCTCTATCAAATACTCCTTGATCTTATCAAAAGCAACTTGACAATCATTGTTCCATTCAACTACCTGATCTTTCTTCAACAGTTTGAAAATTGGCTCACAGTTAGATGTCAGGTGAGAGATGAACCTCGCAATATAATTCAAGCGTCCCAAGAATCCTCTAACCTCCTTTTCAGTACGGGGAGCATGCATTTCTTGTATAGCCTTTACTTTAGCTGGATCAACCTCAATGCCTTTGTTGCAGACAATAAATCCCAAAAGTTTACCAGACCTAACCCTAAAAGTGCACTTGCTTGGGTTTAGTCTGAGCTTATACTCCTTCAACCTGGCAAACAACTTTTGCAGATGATCAAGGTGTTCTTCTTTTGTCTGTGATCGAGCTATCATATCGTCTACGTAAACTTCGATCTCATGATGTATCATATCATGAAACAAAGCTACCATGGCGCGTTGATAAGTTGCCCCTACATTCTTCAGTCCGAATGGCATCACTTTGTAGCAGAAGGTACCCCATTGCGTAACAAAGGTTGTTTTATCCATGTCCTTGGGGGCCATTTTGATCTGGTCGTATCCCGAGAATCCATCCATGAAGGAAAACACCTTGTGTTGAGCTGTGTTCTCAACCAAGATGTCGATATGTGGCAGTGGAAAATCATCTTTAGGGCTAGCCCTGTTCAAATCTCGATAGTCCACACACATTCTGACTTTGCTGTCCTTCTTAGGTACGGGCACAATGTTAGCAACCCATTGTGGATAGGAAGTAACATCCAGAAAGCCAGCGTTGAATTGCTTCATAACCTCAGCTTTAATCTTCTCAGACATGTCAGGTCTCATCCGGCGGACCTTTTGCTTGATCAGTGGACAGTCTTCTCTTGTAGGGAGACGGTGAACCACGATATTTGTGTCCAACCATGTCATGTATTCATAAGACCAGGCGAAGATTTCAACATATTCGTTCAACAACTGCACTAAGCGCTGCTTGACACTTGGTTCCAGGTTGGCACCCACTTTTACTTCTTTCTTGTCTTCCTCTGTCCCCAAGTTGATGGTTTCTAGTAACTCTTCGTGAGGCAAAATGGCCCTTTCTTCTTGTTGTAGAAGTCTGGCTAATTCTCCCGGCACTTCACAATCTTCGTCAACTTCGTACTCAGCATGATTGACCAAGTCTTCCGAGTTATCGAAGGCTAAAACAGAATAGTCACCCATGGAATCCGGAATGGATGTGTACCTGCATTTGTGAGTGTGGATGTGTGTAAGGGATAACCATCCTTAAACAAACAAAATGTAAAAGGAAAGAAAATGAACACGGCAGTTTATAGATGAAAAACGTCCAATGATTCATTAAAACATGGCATATGATAATGAAGAAGATCAAGCCCTTACAAATGGACCTACATGCCCCGGGTGAGGCATGAGGTGAAAATAGTTTGCGAATTGTTTTAGTTATTACAGACCATAAATGGAAAATTGTTCAAAGATAAAATTACTGGTTGATAAAGGTGATGGGAACAAAATCCTTTGCTTCCCAGTTGCTCAAACCCCCTTCGACGGTCGGAAAGATCCAATCTTCAAAGTGGCTCTTTTCATCTTCATCTTCTACAGCATTGATTCCATGGTGAGAGATCTTGACGGGTAGTCCTCCAGCCTTGGAGCGACGCATAGCCTTTTGTCCTGCAGCAGTGAACCCTAACCCAAACTTATTTGTCTTATGGGGAAAGTCATGAAATTGTCCCCATACTGTACTCTTCCCTTCTTTGATCACCACCTCTACGTCCTTGAGAGATGCCATCCTAGATACATGCTTGGGAACGATAGGCATCTCGACCATTGTCTTCGCAACTGCTACCTCAGGAGACACTTCCTCGAAATGTTGGAAAGGCGTTTCGATGAACTCGCCATCCAACTCCACATAGCGGAAGGAATTGAGATGACTTATCATGTACTCTTCCTCGCCGTGAACTGTTATAATTTTACCCTTAACAGGATAATTCAGCATTTGGTGCAAAGAGGAGGTAACTGCCCCGGCATAATGGATCCACGGTCTTCCTAACAAACACAAATATGACGGACGGATGTCCATCACGTAAAAGGTGGAGTTGAAAACTTTTGTGCCTACTTTGATAGGAATATCAACCTCTCCATGAACCATTCTTTTGGACCCATCAAAGGCCCTAACAACGATGTTACTAGGTTTGAGGGTCAGTCCTTCGCAGTCCAAACAGTCTAAGGCTTTCTTCGGCAGCACATTCAAGGAAGAACCAGTATCAACTAAGACATGGGCGAGAGTGGTTCCCCGACATTCAACTGAGACATGTAACGCGTTGTTGTGTTTCCTTCCTTTAGGAGTCAAGTCAGCATCGGAAAAGCCAAG
Organism: Vicia faba; assembly: GCA_948472305.1. Classification (NCBI taxonomy): domain Eukaryota; kingdom Viridiplantae; phylum Streptophyta; class Magnoliopsida; order Fabales; family Fabaceae; genus Vicia; species Vicia faba. Next base: position 1,118,768,307 of record OX451737.1, on the reverse strand, counting down.
GCCATTATCAGCAGTAAGACTGGCCACACATTCCTGAAACTGGTCCGCCGAAGTCTCTTGGGGTACATGTGCCGCCTTCAAGAATTTGATTAGGGCCTTAGCATGGGCCTCAGAACAGAGTACAAGAGCCAACATTGAAATTTTAGAAGGGGTATGCCCTAACTGTTCCACAACGTCGTAGTCACTTTTTCTGATTATTTTCAAGATTTCATCCATTTCTTTCTGAGTGGTTTCGGGGATAACCACAGCATGAACCTTCATCCTGACAGACACTTCTAGTATCCCCTTACCCTTGTCGGTAGTATCAGCAGATGGTCTTACTGCAGGAGTATCAAATTCTTCAATCATTGGGCCTTGCACAGATGGTCCAACAGGTACAGAAGCTTTCAAAGGTCCGAAAACTGCTCGAGGGGGAGCAATCTCCGGAGAAAAGATCTGACCGCTGCGGGTTATCTTGCTTGTACCCGCAATGTTCCTTATATCAGGGTTTTCTTCTTCAGAATTTTCTTGGACTGCCTCAATTTGTTTGATACCATGATAGAAGATTTCTCCTCCATAGTTCCATGGTATCATTTTGCTTAATTGGTACGGGACAGGTCCCGGCATGGTGATCTTTAAAGGTACACATTTAGAGTTGGGTGTAATCCTGACAGGCCTTTTACAAGCCTTGGGAGGATTGTCGGAAATGGTTATGATTGCGATATCGTTGGTTGAAGTAGCAAAAGTATCAGGAGTAACAGGATTGAAGGTATCAACAGGGGTTTTCTGGAAAATTATCTCTTGGGTATCCATCAGGCGTTGGACACATGACTTCAACATTGGGCAATCACCTCGTATGTTCAAACAAAAATAGCAGTCTTTACCACAACCAGGAAAGATCCCGGCTCTCATCAAATTTTCTTTAATCACAAGTAACAGCCTCAACAGGTCAACAACATCAGTAACATGAAGGTCCTCCATAACAGCATGAACATTATTACCGTGCTTGGGCATCGGAGCAGAAATCACATTGGGCTTCTCAGGTGCATCGAATTCTACTTCTTTGGCATCAATCAAGTCCTGGATTTTGTTCTTAAGCACCCAGCAATTATTGGTATCGTGCCCAACATTGTCGGAATGGTAAGCACATTTGGAATTGGAATGGTAGTATGGAGATGAGGTGTTAGGGTTCTTTGGCGCTTCCTTTAAACTGGTAAGATTCAGCTTCAACAAATGGGGGAGTACCTGAGCGGGCGTCATGTTGATGCGGGTGAACTGCCGTTGTGGCCTTTCTACCCGTTGTTGATTTGGTCTTGACTGATTTCCGCGAGGTTGATCATTTGAAGAATTTTGAATCATCACAGCCCCTACAATCGGCCGGCGCTCGGTTCTTCCCTGACCCTTTTGAGAATACATAGCGGAGGCTTCTTTCTTAGTTGGGAAGGGTTTCTTAACAGTTGTGGATGCGGAAGCATCCTTTTGAATCTTTCCACTTTTAATACCGGCCTCGACCCTCTCGCCTCTCAAAATTAGTTCAGTAAATCTCGCGGAAGAACTCCCGATTAGATGATTGAAGAAGGGGCCAGACAGGGTCCCCAGAAACATGTCAACTAACTCCCTATCTGACAACGGCGGCTGCACCCTTCTAGCCAGATCACACCACTTTTGTGCGTACTCTTTAAACCCTTCATTGGAAGCCATCCCCATACTTTGTAACTGGGTACGAGTGGGCGCCAAATCAGCATTGTATTGATATTGACGATAAAAAGAAGCTGCTAAGTCTTCCCAATTGTGAACCTCTGATCTCTCGAGCTGATAAAACTAGTCCAACTGCGTGCCAGACAAACTGTCTTGGAAAAAGTGTACCCAGAGGTCTTTATCAGATGAGTGGGGTTGGATTTTTCTGACATACGATCTCAGGTGCATCTTTGGGCAAGAAAGACCGTCGTACTTAGCAAATGTTGGCACCTTAAACTTATGAGGGATAACAATCCCAACTACCAGCCCTAGTTCTTCAAAATCCAAACCGGGTACCCTCTGCAACTCCATGGCTGCCAGTCTATCCTCAAGATTCTTATATTTATCATCCGCTGGTGGATACTGTTGTTCGGAGTAGTCTTCGTCTTCTTCCTCTTCCTCCTCTTCGACCTCAGATTCAGAAGGTACAACAGTCCTTTCCCTTTACCGGCCCCTTCGTCAGACGTTGAGGGGAACTCAAGAACCTTCCTAGCATTGCTCTCAAACCTTCTTCCAAAAGTGGCTACTCCAGGTCTCTTTTTCTTTTTCTCTTTATTCTTCTCCAACAGAGCTTTGAGGTCCTCTTGACCCTTTTCCAAGGTCATGAGGAGTTGCTGGAATTGTGAATTTTGTGCCTGCAAATCTTTTACCGTCTGCTCAAAATCCATCTTGCTGAAATAAACAGTAGAAAGATAAGGAAACCTGGTGTGAAGACCTGTTTATGCATATGATGAATGGTATGTTATTCATGTAATGCATTCAAGGATTTAGAAATTCAAATTTGTTGCAAAGAAAAAGAACGCACGTCATATTAAGAAGAAATTGTTAGTACGTAAGTGCCCCATGGGCAAAATATTACAAAATTCTTAATGTAAAAAGACATTGCGCATCCTCTTTGGTGCGATGTAAGTGTTGAGAGTTTCCTCCTCATGAAGTCGGCGGGTAAGCTCCAAAACCTTCTTCTCACTGGCATAGAAGTTGGCTTCAAAAGTATTTCGTTCTTCTTTGAGTTGGATCCAACTCTTTTGCATTTCTTCCCATGATGTTGGCATGTCAGGATGTAGGATGGTGTATGGAACCTCTCCTTCCATAACAGGCTCTTTGATCAAGGTGAGAATGTGGGGGTATGGCATCATAAGATTCTGGGCGCGGGTTCGTACCCACTTGAGATAAGGCTCAAGGGGGATGGGACTTTTGTGCCCCAGTGTCTTACTATCCACCTTGTTGGGCATCCTCCAAGCTCTGATGAACCTTTGTCGAAGTCCTTGCGCATCGTTGTTGAAGTCAAAAACTAGGTCAGGAATCAGCATGTCATGAGGGCCATCCCTCCGAGCATATCCAAACTGTCTTAGAGCTAAACAGGGGTTGTAGGTAATGCCTCCCTTAATGCCAAGTAGTGGGACATTAGGGAATTCCCCACAACGATCAATGATGATGACATTTTCTCTGGACCGAAAACACCAATGTACATCAGAATGTGTGAGGGTCATCAATCGTTGTGACCACCTTAAACCCTGCTCATTCTTCAAAACTGATTGTGGAAGGTGAGAAATAAACCACCTTGCTAGGAGAGGAATACAGCACATGAGAACACCTCTTTTCCTCATTGTTCATGTGTAAAATGAGTGTAGGATGTCCCCAAGCAATGTAGGTATAGGATTCTTGGAAATGAAAATCTTGACAACATTCACATCTATAAGTTGGTCAGGGTTTGGGAACAAGACCAACCCATAGATAAGGAGTGCCACAATCTCTTCAAATGCTTGTAGATCAAGAGAATTCCAGCAGTCTTGTGCCTTCTCAAACAGAAATTTTGCCAAGAAACCCTTGACACCACTTTTGGTTTCCCAATGCCCTTTGATGTCAGATGGTTGCAAGTGTAATGCTTGAGAAACATCTTCAGGCTTTGGTTCTTTTTCCGTACCGTTGTATGGTAGTTGATTAAGAATAGGAATTCTCAAGAGTTGAGAAAATTCCTCCAAAGTAGGTACCAACTGGTAATCAGGGAATGTGAAACAGTGGTGTAGGGGGTCAAAGAACTGGAAGAGAACTTTCACCAAATCTTCTTCAATGTTGGTGTTGACCAAGTTGAGGAGTATACCATATCTTTTACTGAAGAGAGAATTCTCTGGAATCCTAGAAGTAAGCTCCTTGAGTTGAGGAGGGATTCTCATAAGGTTGACTTGAATTGTTTTCCTGCGAAGAGATTCCATAACCTACAAAACAAGAACAAAGATGAAGATCCAAACCCTTGAAATGGTTAGTGGATACATATGATGCTTTATGATATTCATGATGTATGCACAAGCACATGTACAAGCAAGTCACACAAAACCCTAGTTTCAGGCTTGCATGAGGCTTCATAGGTAAGTACCCTCTTGAGTTTAGTTGGCTCAAACCTGTCCTATAAATAGTAACCGGGTTATAAGGAGCTCAATATCACTGGATTGTTTTCTATGTTCATTGTTTTGGTTTAGCCACTTAACTAGCGACCAAAATATTCTAAGAAAATAACCCTCAATGAGTGTAGTATCGAGTATCTACCAACTTCGGACTGCACCAAAGTCGGTCATCTCATTACCCATAATAAAAGGCCAAGATGGTCAAGTAAGGTTCTAAGAGTTCATTAGTGCTTTATGACATCACTCAGCGGCCCCGTATTCTCTTTGATTGACTCAAAGGCTACCGGTACTCACAAATATGTCTCACTAATATAGCTATTGCATCAACCATGTCAGTATACCCCGCACAGTTTCCACAATGTATTGCTATTTACCTATGAATGTTTCCCAAATCCGGGTAGAGGATTTCAAGCCCAAACAAGAGAACTAAATGTAAAGCAATCAAAGAAAACAATATAATCATGCAAAGGGTGATCTAAGCCCTAAGGTTACTCCACTTAAAAAGATCCCCAGCAGAGTCGCCAGTTCTGTGATACGATGGGAGAACTGACTTGGGATTTTGCGTTTGTGTTCGCAAATGTTTCGGTTTAGCAAGAGTCGCCACCGACTTTTTATTTTATCCTAAGGAAAGGTCAAAAAGCACAGGAAAGACCTTTAAGATGTTTTCTTGAGTTCGGGGAGTAGATTATAGAAAGGGAAGGTATTATCACCCTTTCTATCCATGGTTATCCATGGGCTCTTAGTTACTTGCTTAGATCACTTGCTTTTCTTTTTAATTGTTTGAAATGGTGCTTTTGTGTGTGATTTTGAAAGATTTTTTGAAAAGAGGCCATCGTTGTGGCAACCTTTGTAATGATTCTTGTTTGAATGTATACAAATGTGTTTTTGTCTTTTGAAAAGTTTTCAATGTTTGAAAGTAGGGTTTTGAAATTTGTGTTTTTGACGTGTATTTTGAAGATAACAAGGACGTTTTTGCAAGTTTTGATCAAGTAACTAAGAGTTGTCTACCCTATTTTACTCAAAGATCTTTCTTATGTTTTTAACCCTTTTAACAGTGTTGTTTCACCATTGTATTTGGTGAACAACCTTGTGTTAGGATGTTAAACGGGACATGCGCGGGTCATCGTATAGACCATGATAGCAATGGTGTCAAGTATTTTTGGCAATTTTCTTGAGGGACTTGATCATTTTGTTTAGGCAACTCAGATAGCGTCATCGAGGGACTATGATATTTTGTTTTGTTTTTGTTTTGCCAAAATACTTGACATGCACACCATGACCCATTTTTGAAGGCATTAAGTGGATTGTAACCCTAGGGGTGCAAGTGTGCATTGTATTAGTTTTCATGCATTGTCATCTTGGATTAGGTCAAACTAATTGTTGATTTTATTTTGCATACAAACCCTAGGTCTAATCATGGCATAATTGAAAGCTTAAAGGTGCGAGAATTTAAATTCTACACTATTACAACATGATATAGGGAGGGGGTACAAATTTGAATTGGGGATTATTTTGCAAGAAATTAAATCCTAAATTATTACAATCAAATTGAATGTACAAGGCATAATATTAAGTATACAATATTTAAATAAATACAATAAATAAATATTCAATAAAGTGTATTATGCAAAAAATGTTTTTTGTGTATGAAAAAGTATTTTTAATGTGAAATGTAAATAAATAAAAAGTTAATTTCAATTATTTTGTTTTTTAGGGCAAAACCCTAATTTCTTAAATAAATAATATTATTTATTATTTACGCACAATAATGTATTAATTTGTACAAAAATATAAATATATTGAAAAAAAAGGTATTTTTAGTATACAATATTAATAAAAATGAAAATGTATTATTTTTGTGTTTTTTTTTGTTCTAATTATTTAATAAAACATATATATATATATGTATATATATATATATATATATATATATATATATATATATATATATATATATATATATATATATATATATATATATATATATATATATATATATATATATATATATATATATATATATATATATATATATATATATATATATATATATATATATATATATATATTAAATATATTAAATGTATAAAAATAAAATAGGTTATTTACAAAAATGTGTATCTTTCAAGAAAATATTTTCAAATGTGAATAAAAAATAATAAATGAAAATAAACATATTTTTTTACATTATTTTTAAGTTTTAATAAAAAGAATATAAATTATTTACATTTTTATACTAGTAAAATAAAAATAAATATCAAATAAATATGAAAAAAATATAAAAATAATTTTTTTGGCATTTTTTATATTTGGACATAAAATAATAAAGTCAGAGTAAAAAATAAAAATATCAAAATGACAAATATACAAATAAATGGGCCAGGGGGGGTGTAAACTGAAAATGTATGTGTGAGAAGTAAAAGCAATCAGGCCCAGCCCAAGAAACTTCATCTTCTTCCTCAGTTCAAACAAAAATGTGCGTTCTGTACATCAAATGCTATCTCCTGATTCCTTGCATTTTTGACAAAACTCATAACATGAAACTTGTAGAGTATCAAACAACGAATTCAACCATATAAAAAACTTAAGCTAACTCTCAAAGACCAGAGAGAATTTCTCTGGCCCTAATTCTTAACCTAGTTTTTTCAGAAAGTTCATGAACAAAATTCTCTTAGCACGATTAATATAAGTGAAAACTAAGCACATGTATGGTTTCAGGGCTATGAGTACAACATCTTTCATTCATAAACCTAAGTCTAACTATTCCTAAATAGAGAGATAGAAGTTCATGAAATACCTGTTTCAGTTGACTTCGAGCTGGACAATGCAGCAACTTCCAAGGGTGCTTGAGGTTCTTTTGAGCTTGCCTGAGGTCCACTGAAGCTTTTCCAATGCTTGGCTTGTTTTGAAGTAGCCTTAATCGTGCTACAGAACTCTACCTGCAAAGCTTTGAAACAAAAATGGCAATGTGTGTTAATGGTGTTATAGCTAGCAATGGAGGTTTGGAATATATCAGGTGTGTTGGTTGGAAGGTGTTTGAAGTATCTTTGGACAAAACGCACGATGGAATTTGATGATGGCTTGCAAAATGCAGAACTGGCCCTGTTTTGCAAGAAAATGGGGAATTTGTGAACAAGGGGTTTTGAGAGGTTCAGGATGAAGAAGTGAAAAACACAAGAAGGGGGGTTGAATTGTAAAACTGAAAATCAATGCAATGAACACGATATTTTTATCCTGGTTCGTTTGATCTCAAACTACTCCAGTCCACCCGTCAAGGTGATTTCGCCTCTCTCCAACGAGGTCTTAATCCACTATATTCAACTGAATATTACAATCTGCTTTAGCAACTGCTTGAGTCAAACCACAAACCGGTCTCTCAAGGAATCACTTTCTTACAAAGAATTGAAATCTAGGTGTGTAAGTGTTTTCTACAAAACTGTTTATCACAACTGTGATATTACACAACTTAAGCTTATGGAAACTAGATTGCTAAAATAATTGAGTAAGGAATTTTGGAGCTCTTAGCAAACTGAGAATAAGAAGATGATGAATAGCTTTTAGGCGTGGAAATTGTTGTAGAGCATTAGCCAATTCAATCTTCATTGTCTTGTTTATATAGCATTGAATTTGGTGAACGTTGGAGCAATAATCTTGATTCAATGCCAATAACAAACTTTCCTTATTAAGCAGATCTTGTCTGGAATGATGCCGTTGGTAATAACTCGTCTTGAATGCACAGTATCGTTGCTACTGAAAGCGTGTTCTGGCTTTGGCTCATTCTGACGCTGCTTAAGTGCTGATGATTGTTGTTGTCTTTATCAGAGATCAGAGTGTCGAGCGCAGTTCTGTTTATCAAGCTTCAGCATAAGCGTGAGTTGTTCTTCTGATTCTGGTATTCTGATATAGCAACTTCTGATGCTGATGTTGATATCCAATTATCTGATGTTGATTAAGATGTACTCTTGCTGATACCCATCAGAGTTTCTGTAGAACAGAAAGTAATTTTTAGGTAGCAAATAGTTCTTTACATGAATCACATGATTAATACATCTTAGCATTTTGTTATCATCAAAACTTAAACTTAGGGTAGTAGATTCAAACTTTGTTCTAACAATCTCCCCCTTTTTGATGATGACAAAAACTAGATATTTTTTAATTGAAAATAGCGTGAAAAGAATCAGAGATAACTAAATGAAAGGTTGTATCAGAATTAGATAAGGATTGATCAAAGATAAGGGATAGAGGAGTTGGGGTCGGAGATACTCCCCCTGAATTTATTACTTCCCTTTTTAATTCCAAGAGTTCTTCAGGATCAGATCTTTATTGACTTTCTGAACATCAGAGTGTTAGGGCTTCAGATCAGAATATCAGAGCTTTGACTGTCAGGACTTCAGATCAGAATATCAGAGCTTTGCTTTGGGCTTCAGTGTATCAGAGAGCATTCTTGTACCTGTAGACTTATGCAAAAACAGAAAACATTCAAGTATGTCAGAGTGTTAAAATGTTTGAGACTTTTTGTCTTAGTAATCCGTTATTGAAAAATATCATTCTTGTTCTCCCCCTTTTTGTCAGCAATCAAAAAGTGTAAGTGATGTGCTAAAACGATAAGAGCAGAAAAACTTGTTATATTAAAATATTCAGAGCCAGACAAAACAGTACAGAAGATATGCAAAGAAAACATGAAAATATCATGAATGAAAATCTAAGGTTGGGGAGGAAAGCGTGTGAACAGAGTCTCCAACATTGCTTTAATCTGATCAGCAGTTTCAGTTTGCTTGTGCACCATGCTGACTACTGTATCTATCTTGCTGTCCTGCACATCCATCCTTTCCTTCATCTTCTGATCATTTTCATCCATTCTTTGTTGCAGACGAATATCATTCAACTTCAGCTCTTCCAGAGTCTGCCTGTCCAAGGCAGCTTGAGAAACATCAGAAGCGGGAAGCTTCTGAGAGCTTTCTGCAACATCTTCAGCTTGACTAACTTCACCTTGAATAGTCTGATCTACTTCTGGCTGCACTTTTGAAGCTGGGCGCTTCTCAGACCATGGCTCACTATCCAGAAGGAGCACGTCTTCTTTCAGCAGCTGACTTCCAACTTCGTTCAGAAGCTTGCTGAAATTCTGATGTGCTTTCTCATAATTGATGTCTTGCAATTTTAGAGCTTCAGCATGTACCCAAATTCTGAATCGTGTCCAGAGCTGGTCTGAGGCAGCAGGATCAATCATTCCAGGACAGACTTGCTTCAGAGAAGCAATCCACTGCTGCACACCTGTTTCAAAATTCACAATGCCAGAGCCAACATCTGGCTGTTTTGGTTTTGGAATGGCTATTTTATTTTTGAGATCAGCAAGACGGTCAAGGATTGTTAAATCGATGAAGGTCCTGCTGGGGTCATCTGTCGTTTTTTTGGGAAATGTTTGTTTGGGAGATGGAGTGGGAGAATCAGAAATAATAATTGGACTGGGGGGAGTCTTGGGAGTGTTTGGAGGGGTAGATTCTGGCGAGGATGGCAGCTGGGCCATGGTTACAGTTGTTCCATATGGCAGCTGAATTGCCAGAGGTTGTGGCTCAGAGGATTGAGGAGAATGAGGTTCAGGGGATGGAGGTGATGGAGTTTCAGAATGATGAAACTCAGGTTGAGGAGGTGATGGTTGAGGTGATGGTAATGGTGGATGAATTGTTGGTTGAGGAGAGGGAGAAGGAATTGCTGGTTGTGGAGAAGGAGGAGGAATTTCTGGTTGTTCAGGAATATGTGGTTCATCTGGTATGGGTGAGAGAGGTTGTTCTGGTTGAGGAGAGTGGGCAATTTGTGGTTCAGTGTTTGGATTATTTGAGAGGTGATCAGAAACACGTTGATCAATATCAAACAGAACTTTGTCAAGTTCTGATGTTGTTGAAGTTGTTGGTTTTGGATGTTTGGTGCGGGGTCTTCTGAGAGTCAGTGACTCAGAAGGGTCATCTTCTGGTTCAGTTTCATCTATTGTTGGTATGGGGATTGGAATTTCATGTGAAGCTGGAGTTGGGATTGATGTTGGGATAGAAGAAGAATTTAAAATAGAAGCAGCAGATAAATTACCTCTTTTCTTGGGAGTCTGCTGGGATGTTCCTTCTGAAGTGGCCTTCCTTTTCTTCGTCTTCTTCAGAGAAACTTCTGGTTGAGGTTGGTGCAGATCTTTGATATTTAGCTTGGGATCTGTACCATCAGCCTTGCACGCGTCCAAGTATCTGAGAACCACCACTGGTTTAGATTCTATCTTAGAAAATAATGGAAAGTCGCTCAGTGGGACTCTTCTGCTGGTGATGTCAGCAATAGGAGTAACGCTGGGTTCCTTTCTGATATTCTCTATTAATTTTATTTTCTTCAGATTCTTGGCGTTCAGAGGCTTGCCAACAGTTGGTTCAATAGTGCTTAACTCCTGAGCTTCTATAAGGTGCTCTATCAGCCTATTCTCAGTCAGAATATCTGATATTAACCTGCCAAAGGGTATCCAATCCCTCTTTGTTCTTTCTTCTTCCCTGGTCTCCTTCACGCTGGTTCTGAGGTGATTAAACAGAAGATGAGCCAAGTTGATTTTTACCTTCTGATTAATAAAATAGATCAGAAACAGCTGATCTATATTTATATAATCAGGGGAACTTGTTGGCTTCCTATGATTAAAGCACCCCAGAATGATCTTCGCCCAAACTCTGTGGTGATCCTTTAGGTCTCTGATCTTGCTGCTGGGCACCCCAAGGGTGAAAATATGTTCTGCTATGACACCAACGTCAGAGCATCTTTCAGCCATATCAATACAGCGGACGCCACCGCCACTGTAACTAATCAATTTTGCTATGTGATCCTCAGTGATCACAATCTTCTTTCCCATTATGTAGGAGGTGACTTGATGCGTTGAAGAGGACGCATGAATCTAGAACTCCTTGACTAAAACTGGGAACGTTGGTCCAACCAACCTGTCAAAATATCTCTCCCATTTATGTGCCCTAACTTCTTCTGTTAAGTCAAAACCATTCTCTTTCAGACTGCCAAAGTCAATAATCAGTTCAGACAACACTTCTAGATTCTTCACTGGTGTAAGGAGTGTTCTGAATGGAACTTGGTACTGTTCAGAGGAAGCTTTCTTCTGAGAACCTGCAGAAGCACTGCTGGAGGTTGCCATGTTCACACTTAGGGTTTTTCTGAGAAAACTGAGAAAAGGGTTTAAGTTTGAAAGAGATGAACACACAGAGAAAATGCATAAAATATTTGAGAGATTATGAGAAACGGTAAAGGATTAATGTGAGAAGTTAAAGTGCTTAAATAGATTTCAAAATACTTTTTGAAAATGTAAACGGTTTCAAGAAAGAGAAAATAAAATCATGATTATGTTTTAAAACATGATTACTTTCATTTAATGCTTGCTGATTTTGGGGGATTTGAGAAAGATACTTGAAACGGTTACCAGACATGTGTCTCAATGCACCCAATCAGCGTTTTGCCTTCTCAGAAGCGTGCACCCGTGTTCTGCTTCAGAGATTTGCTGATGATTGGATGACACTTGTTTGATTTAGTGATCAGCACGTCTATCCTTGAGCTGAAACGCTCAGATCTTTAAGACTAGCATCTGATACAATCTGCATGTTCTTTCTTTCTGAAAAGAGATTGATCAGAAGTTCATAGTAAAACAAATACATTCAGAAGATAAATATATAGAATTAAAGCATTTTCACTCTGGGAAGAGTTTCATGCTGAGATGTTTCAGAATGAAATTGAACCTATCTTCAGAAAGGGGTTTGGTGAAGATATCAGCCCATTGATGGTCTGTATCAATAAATTTTAAGTTCTAAATTCCTTTCTGAATATAGTCCCTAATGAAATGATGTTTTATTTCTATATGCTTATCCCTAGAATGTAAAATAGTATTATTACTTAAGCAAATAGCAGAAGTATTGCCACAGAGTATATGGATGTTACTCTCAAAAATCTGGAAGTCTTCAAGCTGACTTTTCATCCAGAGCATTTGTGTGCTACATCCTGCTACTGCTATGTACTCAGCTTCTGCTGTTGATAGCGCAATTGTGGATTGCCTTTTGCTGGACCAAGAGATCAGATTTTCTCCCAGAAACTGTCATCTTCCAGAAGTACTTTTACGCTCTACTCTGTCTCCAGCAAAGTCAGCATCGCAGTAGCCTACTAAGCTGTAATCACTAGATTTTCTATAAAATAAACCCAGATTAGTAGTACCTTTCAGATACTTGAAAATTCGCTTAACAGCTGTTAAGTGAGATTCTCTAGGATCTGATTGGAATCTAGCACAAATACATACGCTGAATAATATATCAGGTCTTGAAGCTGTCAGATAAAGGAGAGAACCAATCATACCTATGTAGACCTTCTGTTCTACCTTTTTGCTTACCTCTTCTCTTTCCAGAATGCACGTGGGATGCATTGGAATCCTTGATGGCTTACATTCTGAGAGGTCAAATTTCTTCAGAAGATCTCTGATATATTTTCTCTGATGAATGTAAGTTCCCTCTGGAGTTTGATTGATCTGAATTCCTAGAAAGAATTCCAGTTCCCCCATGAGGCTCATCTCAAATTCTACCTGCATACACTTAGCAAATTTTCTTCCAAGTGAAGGATTAGTAGATCCAAAAATAATATCATCAACATAAATTTGACAGGCTAAGATGTCATTCTTAACTGACTTACAGAATAAGGTAGTGTCCACCTTCCCTATGGTGAATTCGTTTTCTAACAGAAAGTTACTTAGTCTTTCATACCAAGCTCTGGGAGCTTGTTTCAGACCATATAGTGACTTCTTTAGTTTGAAAACATGTTCTGGATGTTTTGTATTTTCAAAACCAGGGGGTTGGTGCACATAAACCTCTTCTTCTATATAACCATTTAAGAATGCACTCTTGACATCCATCTGATATAGAGTGACGCCTCTATTAACAGCAAATGAAATTAAAAGTACGATAGATTCTAACCTGGCGACTGGAGCAAAGGTTTCTGTATAGTCTATCCCCTCTTGTTGACTATAACCTTGTGCTACCAGTCGTGCTTTGTTTCTGATGACTTCACCTTGTTCATTTAGCTTGTTTCTGAACACCCATCTTGTTCCAATGATGTTGAATCCTTTTGGTCTGGGAACAAGATCCCATACGTCATTTCTGGTGAATTAATTCAGCTCTTCTTGCATTGCCAGAATCCAGTCGTTGTCCAGAAGTGCTTCATCAATAGAAGAAGGTTCAATCAGAGACACAAGTCCCATGAGGGTTTCTTCAGAGTTTCTGAAGCTTGCTCTTGTTCTGATTGGATCTTCCTTTCTTCCTAAGATAGTTTCTTCTGGATGATCCAAGCTGCTTCTGGGTAATCTCTTCTGAGGTTGATCAGCAGCTGTTGTAGGATTGCTAGCAGTGCTCCTTTCAGACGTTGAAGGAGTGTTTATGTTGAGAGCTTCTGATGACTTGTCTTCAGAACCTGTAAATTCAATTTCCATACCTGCAAAAACTTCATTCTGCTTTGACTTTTCAGAGTCAAGCTTATCATCAAAACGAACACTGATTGATTCTTCCACAATCTGTGTTTTTGTATTGTATACTCTGTACCCTCTTGAGCGTTCAGAGTATCCTAACATAATACACTTATGTGCTTTAGAGTCAAACTTGTTCAAATAATTTTTTATATTTAACATAAAACAGGTACATCCAAATGGATGAAAATATGAAATGTTGGGCTTTCTGTTCTTCCGCAATTCATATGGAGTCTTTTCCAGAATAGGTCTTATAGAGATTCTATTCTGAATGTAGCACGCTGTGTTTATTGCCTCTGCCCAGAAGATCTTAGCAACGTTTGTCTCATTGATCATGGTTCTGGCCATTTCTTGCAATGTTCTGTTCTTTCGTTCTACAACTCCATTTTGTTGGGGAGTTCTAGGACAAGAGAAATCATGCAGAATGCCTCTGTCATTAAAGAATGACTCAAAATCTTTGTTTTCAAACTCTCCACCATGATCACTTATGACTTTAACGATTCTAAGATCCTTTTCATTCTGAACTTGGTTACAGAAGGTAACAAACACAGAGTGTGACTCGTCCTTGTGTCTTAAGAACTTTACCCATGTCCATCTGCTATAGTCATCTACGATTACTAACCCATACTTCTTGCCACTGACTGAAGCAGTTTTAACTGGTCCAAATAAGTCAATGTGCAGAAGTTCTAATGGCTTAGAGGTAGAAACAACATTTTTAGATTTAAAAGAAGGTTTTGCAAACTTGCCTTTCTGACATGCTTCACACAGAGCATCTGAATTGAACTTCAAATTAGGAAGTCCTCTCACCAGATTGAGTTTGTTAATCTGAGATATTCTTCTCATACTAACATGCCCCAATCTTCTGTGCCAGATCCACTGCTCGTTGTTAACAGACAGAAGACACTTTACATTCTGACTTTTCAGTTCAGAAAGTTTAATTTTATAGATGTTGTTTGTCCTCTTTCCATTAAACAGGATAGTCCCATCTTTCTGACTAACAGCTTTACATGATTTTTTATTAAAGATTATATCATAACCGTTATCACTTAATTGACTTATGGATAACATATTATGCATTAATCCATCTACTAGCAGAACATTATTAATATAGGGAAGATTTCCATTACCTACAGTTCCAGAGCCAATTATCTTTCCCCTCTGATTGCCTCCAAAGCCAACGTGGCCTCCAGGCTTAAGTTCCAGGCTTTGGAACATATGCCTTCTTCCCGTCATGTGTCGCGAGCAGCCAGAGTCCAGGTACCATGACTCGTGTTTCTGATTTGCTGCTAAAGATATCTGCAACATGTATTATTTTATCCTTAGGTACCCAGATTTTCTTGGGTCCTGATTTGTTAGATTTACCAAAACTCTGGTTGAATTTTGGTTTCACAGAATACTTACTGCTAGTGTATTTAATATCATGTGTGTGACCATACATAAAGTGTGAGTTCAGAGGAGTGTGTTTAATGGTTAAATCCATGACATTCTTTGGTGTAGGAACCTTACCTTGGTATCATATTCCCTTCCTGCCGTTTCTGCTAACTCCATAGATCATTGAAGCCATTTTGCTTCTATCTATGCTTTTAGCAAGGAACTTCTGGAAACTGTGATCATACTCCTTGATGATCTCATCAGCACTGCTGAGAGTTTCAGAAATTGGTTCCTTCTGAGAGTTTTGTAAAACATTTTCTAATTTTGAAATTTTATTTCTCAGCTCAGAATTTTCCAATTTAAGACTCTCAGTCTTATCAGAGTCAGATTCAAGATTCCTTTTCAGGTTTCTGAATTTAACTCTAATCTGCTGATACCTTTCCAGAATTTCATTAAGGCTTTCAGCAAGTTCAGCCTTGTAAAATTAACTGCAAAATCAGGAAATACCTCTTCAGTATCTGATTCTGAGTCTGATTCAGAAGCTTCACTATCTTCTGAGATGTTGGCCATGAGAGCTATGTTTGCTCTCTCATCATCTGATTCTGAGTCAGCTTCAGACGAGTCAGAGTCATCCCATGTGGCCATGAGACTTTTCTTCTTTTCTCTTCCAAACTTCTTTTTGGGCTTTTCCATCTGAAGCTTTGGGTAGTCACTCTTGTAGTGTCCTTGCTCATTGCACTCATAGCAGATGATGTCCTTGGTGTTTGGCTTTCTGCTTCCTGAGGAGCCTTCAGATCTTCTGTATCCAGAGGAATAATTTGTCCTTTTGTATCTGGAAGAAGACTCGTTCTGATTAGATCTTCTGGGATTCCTGAACTTCCTTTGTCTCTGCTTCCACAGTTGATTCACTCTTCTGGAGAGGAGAGAAAGTTCGTCTTCTTCTGATGAGGATCCATCAGATGTTTCTTCAATTTCCTGCAAAACTTTAGACTCGGATTTTTTGTTAGATTTTAATGCTAAAGGCTTACCTTGCTTCTGGGGTTCATCAGCTTCTAGCTCTATCTCATGACTTCTGAGGGAGCTGATAAGTTCCTCCAGAGAAATTTTGTTGAGATCTTTTGCTAGCTTCAGAGCTGTAACCATTGGCCTCCACTGCTTTGGTAAGCTTCTGATGATTTTCTTGACGTGATCAGCAGTAGAGTAACCTTTGTCCAGAACCTTGAGACCAGCTACCAGAATTTGGAATCTTGAGAACATTGTTTCAATGGATTCACTTTCTTCCATTTTGAATGCCTCATACTTCTGAATGAGCGCAAGAGCTTTTGTTTCTTTGACCTGAGCGTTGCCCTCATGTGTCATTCTGAGTGAGTCAAACATGTTCTTTGTTGTGTCTCTGTTAGAGATCTTTTCATATTTAGCATAGGAGATGGCGCTGAGAAGGATGGTTCTGGCCTTGTGGTGATTTTTGAAGTCACGCTTTTGTTGGTCAGACATTGTTTTCCTATCAATCTTCTGACCGCTATCATTTACAGGGTGCGTGTATCCATCTGTCACCATGTCCCACAGATCAGCATCATGTGCCAGAAAGAAGCTTTCAATTCTGTCTTTCCAGTAATCAAAATTTTCTCCATCAAAGACTGGAGGTTTGCCGCTGAATCTGTCTCTATCCTCATGGTTGTCATTGCTGGTGTGTGAATAAGTTCCTGCCATTGTGTTTTTCTGACGCTGGATCTTGTACTGACACAGTTAAGTGTTTTAGCTCAGAACCAGGCGCTCTGATGCCAATTGAAGAAGTGAAAAACACAAGAAGGGGGGTTGAATTGTAAAACTGAAAATCAATGCAATGAACACGATATTTTTATCCTGGTTCGTTTGATCTCAAACTACTCCAGTCCACCCGTCAAGGTGATTTCGCCTCTCTCCAACGAGGTCTTAATCCACTATATTCAACTGAATATTACAATCTGCTTTAGCAACTGCTAGAGCCTTCTTGAGTCAAACCACAAACCGGTTTCTCAAGGAATCACTTTCTTACAAAGAATTGAAATCTAGGTGTGTAAGTGTTTTCTACAAAACTGTTTATCACAACTGTGATATTACACAACTTAAGCTTATGGAAACTAGATTTCTAAAATAATTGAGTAAGGAATTTTGGAGCTCTTAGCAAACTGAGAATAAGAAGATGATGAATAGCTTTTAGGCGTGGAAATTGTTGTAGAGCATTAGCCAATTCAATCTTCATTGTCTTGTGTATATAGCATTGAATTTGGTGAACGTTGGAGCAATAATCTTGATTCAATGCCAATAACAAACTTTCCTTATTAAGCAGATCTTGTCTGGAATGATGTCGTTGGTAATAACTCGTCTTGAATGCACAGTACCGTTGCCACTGAAAGCGTGTTCTGGCTTTGGCTCATTCTGACGCTGCTTAAGTGCTGATGACTGTTGTTGTCTTTATCAGAGATCAGAGTGTTGAGCACAGTTCTGTTCATCAAGCTTCAGCATAAGCGTGAGTTGTTCTTCTGATTCTGGTATTCTGATATTGCAACTTCTGATGCTGATGTTGATATCCAATTATCTGATGCTGATTAAGATGTACTCTTGCTGATACCCATCAGAGTTTCTGTAGAACAGAAAGTAATTTTTAGGTAGCAAATAGTTCTTTACATGAATCACATGATTAATATATCTTAGCATTTTGTTATCATCAAAACTTAAACTTAGGGTAGTAGATTCAAACTTTGTTCTAACACAGGACTCGTGTTTCTAGCTTGTTAGGGTGTATGAAACTTGTTTGAAAACTTTGTCTTGGTTGGTTTTATCAGATGTGAGAGATGCCTTGTGTTTTGCAAGTTTTATTTTTTTTTTAAGCAAAAGGGTGGAAGTGAGGTTATAGACTTGTACAAACCATCCTATCACCCTACACACAACCCTCTTGGCCCCTCTAATTAGATGATTTTGTTTGAAGCATGAGATCTGGTTCAATGCTCTAGGATGTTGTTTTGACATAAATCAAAGTTCAAGCAAAAATGGCATTGTTACTTTTTCCATTTAAGGCTTAATCTAGTGTACAATACCCTAATGATCAAGACAATACCTTGGCTAAATGGATATGAATTAAATTATGGAATACAAACTGGTTTAGAGGCCTGTAATTTTGAACCAAGCTATCTAGATCAGATTTGGCAAGTGATATGAACATGCATTGGCCATGGTTGCAAAGTGAGTTTTTGCCAACTTCAAGCATTCGATTCTCCCTAACCACAAAGGTGTTTGACGAGTTCTTGGACAATTTGGAAATATTGAAACATGTGCTATAATCCATCTTTGAAATGCAACTTGAAACTCCAAGTGGAACTATGTGAAAAATGGCCATGAAGATGGGTCAAAATCCTGCCTAAACTAGGACAAAAATGTTCTAAGTTAAAAGTTTTAGGTACCCTTGTTCCAAAAATCATAACTTGAGATAGAGATTTCTTTTGAGAAAACTTTTTGAATCAAAGTTGTTGACTTTATGATGGATTACAACTTTCATGTTTCAAGTTTTGTTTGAATCCATTTGCATCTTGGTGAAAAAATGGGACAAAGTTAGGAAAAAATAAGAAAAGTTTATAACTTAGAAAATTTCTAAGTTATGAAAATTTTCCATTTTAAACCCTAATATGCATTTTTGGGTTTCTTGATGAACAAGATTCATAATTTGACATGTCTTGATTAAAAATGACTCTTGGAACTTGATTTTGACCAAAAAGTCAAAGTTTGACTTTTCAGTATACAGTCAAATTTTGATCAGTTGACTGAAAAATTCATCTGTCAATCCTATGCATTTGAGATCTTTTGAACTTGTTGAATGGGTTAATACAATTTAATTGAGTCCTTGAGTCCATGGTTGAGCTTGATTTGCCATTGGTTAGGTCAAATAGTCAAAAATTGCCTTTGTACAGTCAAAACCCTAAAAATGACCATTTTGCCCTTTTGGTGATCTGATCAAATTTCTTGTGGAATTATGATCCAAACTTGATCAAATGGTTCATATGAGTTCATGATGTTGATGTGGGTCAAATTTCATGAGGTTTGACTGTCAATTGGCCATAGTTGACTTTTTCCCCAATACAACTGATTTAT
The DNA here is from genome assembly GCA_948472305.1 of Vicia faba. Classification (NCBI taxonomy): domain Eukaryota; kingdom Viridiplantae; phylum Streptophyta; class Magnoliopsida; order Fabales; family Fabaceae; genus Vicia; species Vicia faba. Next base: position 1,118,749,176 of record OX451737.1, on the reverse strand, counting down.
AGGTCAATTGTCCAATTGACTGGGAAAAAATTTGGATCAAGGCTTGAAACTTGGTATGGACAAACTTATGAATCCAACATGAAGTATGAAAGTCAATTTGGGCATTGTAGGTCAAAACATCACTGTGCAAACTCAAACCCTAATTTAGGTCAATAGTGCAAGGAGGTGTCTTGAGCAGAGCAAAACCCTAGCTTGATCTTGAGTTCCAAGAGTCTTGTGATGAAGAAAATGTTGATGAAATGAGAGGGAAAATTTTAGGGTACAACATCAGGCAAAGCTCACCAACTTTGTGCAGCTAGAATGCAGGCCTGTACAACCTTGCCTTTGTCACTTCCCACTTTTACTTCAAAAACAAGTCATTGTGCAAAATGACCACAACTCTTGTATCTGATATAACCAAGCTTTGTAAACATTTCAAACAAGTTTTTCACATTACACTAAGCCATAAAAACGAGATAGCAAGTCCTCAAACCCTCCAAAACACAAAAACCCAAGTTCTTGCAAAAACAGGGCAAGTTCTGCAGTTTCACTTCCATCTTCACATTGTCTCGTGCGTTTTGTCTCAAACCTCTTCCAACACACTCCATAAAACATACCTAAGCTATCCCAACCATTCCTAAGTCACTGTAACTCCATTTACACACTTCACCATTTTCAAATTCTGACTTTGCAGGTTGAGTTCTATAGAGAGATTCAGGCAAGTTCAAAGCAAGCTAAGCATTGGGAAAGCTCAAAGGAACTTCAAGCAAGCTCACAAGTATCTCAGGCCTCACTCACAACCCCTATATTGCCATACTCGAGCTTGACTGAAACAGGTAAATTTCAAACTTCTATCTCTCTATTTAGGAATCATTAGGCTTAGGTTTGTGAATAAAAAATGTAGTTCTCATTTTCCTTAAGCTGTACATATCCATATAATTCATTTATGTTAACTGAGCTAGGAGTATTTGATGTTTGAACTTTCTGAAAAAACTAGGTCAAGATTTAGGGCCAGAGAAATTCTCTCTGGTCTTTGAGAGTTAGATTAAGTTTTTTACATGGTTAGAATCGTGTGATCAAGAGCTATAACTTTCATGTTACAAGTTTATGTTTTTAAGCACAAATGCAGGAGATAGAGATTTGAACTATGGCGCGCGTGTTTCAGTCTCAAGGACATGGATGAAGCTGGACTTTGGGCTGGGCTTGGTTTGGCTTGCTATTTGAACCCATTGGCTTGCTGTTTGCACCCCTTTGGCCCATTTCATTATTTTTTCATTTTTTTCATTTCTTTTTTTTATTTTCTGACTTTTACTTATTTTTCTAAACATTAAAAATTATCAAAAATATCTTCTTAAATTTTCACATTTTATTTTATTTTTTTATTTTATTTTTGGCATAATATTTAGTTTACTATGTTTAATATATTTATTTTCTTAAATAAAAATCTAATTGATACAACAAATATTATTTATTTTTATTTTTATCATTTTATACACTTAAATACTATTTTCTCACATATTTCATTTTTTATTTTTGTGAATATTTTTATTTATTTTCTTTATACATAAATGAATAAATAAATAAATATTTAGAATATATATTTTCTTAAAAAACCAAATTAGGGTTTCTACCCTTCCAAAAATAATCATATTATTTTCTTTTTTTAAGACATTAAATAGTTTATTTTGCTTACATAAAAATAAATACAAAAAAAAACATTTTTTGCATATTCATATTTAATTGCATATTTAAATATTTGTCAATTTATTATTTGTACAATAAATTCAATATGGTTGTAATAGTTTTTTTAGGGTTTTATTGCTTGCAAATATCCCCCTATTCAAACTTGTACCCCCCTCCCCATAATAATGTTGTAAAGATTTACTTTTACGCACTTTATTGCTTTCAAATTTTCCATGATAGAAAGGTTAGGGTTTGTGTGCAACAACCAAAAATCAAAACAAATAGCTTGACTAATACAAGACAAAAATGCATGAAAATTGATAACACAATACACACAAGCACCTCTAGGGTTTCATCCACTTGTTTCCTTAAACATGGCCATGGTATGCATGCTAGGTATCTTAGCAAAACAAAATCAAAACAAAAGATCATAGTCCCTCGATGACGCTATCTTGGTTGCCTATACAAAAATGATCTAGTCCCTCAAAAGTTTGCTAAAGATACTTGGCAACATTGTTATCATAGTCATACGATGACCCACACCCGTCCCGTTTAACATCCAAACACAAGGTTGTTTACCAAATACAATTGTAAAATAATAATGTCAAAGGGTTAAAAATGTGTAGGAAAGATCTTTGAGTAGGGTAGACAACTCCTAGTTACTTGATCAAAATTGCAAACATCCTTGCTATTTTCAAACTATCACACAATTTCAACACAATTTCAAAACATTTTCCCAAAACAACTTTCAAACATTGAAAACATTTTCAAAAGACAAACACCTTTGTATACATTCAAAACAAGAATCATTATAAAGGTTGCTTAGACAAAGGCCTCTTTTTAAAACATTTTCAAAACCACACACCAAAGCACCATTTCAAACAATTCAAAAGCAAAAGCAAGTGATCTAAACAAGTAACTAAGAGCCCATGGAAAACCATGGATGAAAAGGGTGCTAGCACATTCCCTTTTCATAATCTACCCCCCGAACCCAAGAAAACATCTCAAAGGTCTTTCCTGTGCTTTTTGACTTTTCCTTTGGATAAAATAAAAAGTCGGTGGCGACTCTTACTAAACCGAAACATTTGCAAACAAAAACGCAAAACCTCTAGTCAGTTCTCCCACCGTATCACAGAACTGGCGACTCTACTGGGGAATAAAACTAAAAGTGGGGTTACCTTAGGGTTTAGATAACCTTTACATGCTTATCTTGTTTGCTTTGATTGCTTTACATTTGGTTCTATTGTTTGGGTTTGAAATCCTCTACCCGGATTTGGGAAATATTCATAGGTAAATAGCAATACATTGTGGAAACTGTGCAGGGTATACCGACATGGTTGGAGAAATAGCTATATTAGTGCGACATATTTGTGGGTACCGGTAGCCTTTGAGTTAATCAAAGAGAATACGGGGCTGCTGAGTGATGTCATGAAGCATTAATGGACTTTTAGAACCTTTACTTGACCAACTTGGCCTTTTTAGGGGTAGTGAGATGACCGGCTTTGGTGCAGTCCGAAGTTGGTAGATACTTGATACTAAACTCATTGAAGGTTGTTTTCTTGGAATATTTCGGTCGCCAGTAAATTGGATAAACTGAAACAATGAACACAGAAAATAATCCAGTGATATTGAGCTCCTTAGAACCCGGTTACTATTTATAGGACAGGTTGAGCCAACTAAACTCCAAGAGGGTACTTACCTATGAAACCCCATGCAAGCCTGAAACTAGGAACTTGTGTGATTTGTTTGTACATATATACTTGTGCATAGCATCATGGACATCATGAAGCATCATATGCATCCACTAACCATTTCAAGGGTTTGGATCTTCATCTTTGTTCTTGTTTTGTAGGTAATGGAATCACTCCGCAGGAAAACTATTCAGGTCAACCTTGTGAGAATTCTTCCTCAACTCAAGGAGCTAGCTTCCAAGATTCTAGAGTATTCTCCATTCACCGAGAGGCATGGTCGTCTTCTCAACTTAGTCAACACCAACACTGAGGAAGACATGGTGAAAGTTCTCTTCCAGTTCTTTGACCCCCTACACCACTGCTTCACATTTCCTAATTACCAGCTAGTTCCTACTTTGGAGGAATTTTCTTAACTCCTGAGGATTCCTATTCTCCATCAACTACCCTACAACCGTACGGAAGGAGATCCAAAGCCTGAAGATGTTGCTCAAGCCCTACACTTGCAACCATCTGATGTCAAAGGTCATTGGGAAACCAGAAGTGGTGTCAAGGGTTTCTTGGCAAAGTTTCTGTTTGAGAAAGCTCAAGAATGCTGGAATTCATTGGACTTACAAGCTTTTGAGGAGATTGTAGCTCTTCTCATCTATGGGTTGGTCTTGTTCCCAAACCCTGACCAGCTTATAGATGTCAATGCTGTCAAGATTTTCATATCCCGGAATCCTGTGCCTACATTGCTTGGGGATATCCTCCACTCATTTCACACTCGAACAATGAGGAAAAGAGGTGTTCTCATGTGCTGTACTCCACTTCTAGCAAGGTGGTTTATTTCTCACCTTCCCCAATCAGGCTTGAAGAATGAGCAAGGCTTAACATGGTCACAACGGTTGATGACTCTTACCCATTCAGATGTTCATTGGTGTTCTCGATCCAGAGAAAATTTTATCATCATTAACCTTGTGGGGAATTCCCTAATGTCCCTCTACTAGGGATTAGGGGAGGCATCACCTACAACCCCTGCTTGGCTCTGAGACAGTTTGGGTATGCCTGAAGGGATGACCCACATGACATGCTGATTCCAGACTTGGTTTTCGACTTCGATAACGACAATCGAGGACTTCGACAAAGGTTCATCCGAGCTTGGAGAATGCCCAACAAGGTGGACAGTAAGACCTTGGGACACAAGAATTCCATCCCCCTTGAGCCTTACCTCAAGTGGGTACGAACCCGCGCCCAAAGTCTTATGATGCCTTACCCCTACATGCTTCCTATGATCAAAGATCCTGTTATGGAAGGAGAGGTTCCATACACCCTCCTACATTCTGACATGCCAACATCATTAGAAGATTTACAAAGGAGTTGGATACAGCTCAAGGGAGAACGCGACACTTTCGAAGCCCAATTCTATGCCAGTGAGAAGAAGGTTTTGGAACTTACTCGTCAACTTCACGAAGAGCAGAATCTCAACACCTACATTGCACCAAATAGGATGCGCAACGTCTTTTTACATTAGAATTTTGTATTATTTTGCCCATGGGGCATTTATGTACTAACAAATTCTATCTTATTAATATGACGTGTGTTATTTTTGTTTAAAACAAATTTGAATTTTTGAATCCTTGAATGTATTACATGAATACATCTCATTCATCATATGCATAAACAGGTCTTCACACCAGGTTTCCTTATCTCTCTGCTGTTTATTTCAGCAAGATGGATATAGAGCAAACGGTCAAAGACTTACAAGCGTAGAATTCACAGTTCCAGCAACTACTCATGACCCTGTCCAAGGGGCAGGAGGACCTCAAAACCTTGCTGGAAAAGGAAAAGGAGAAAAAGAAAAAGAAAAGAGTTGGTGTGGCTACTTTGGGTAGAAGATTTGAAGGTCAAGCTAGAAGGTTCCTAGATTTCCCCTCAACATCTGATGAAGGGGTAGGGAAAGGAAAGGGAGCTGCAGTACCATCTGAGTCTGACGAAGAAGAGGAAGAAGAGGATAAAGATTATTCTGAGCAGCAGTACCCACCTGCAGATGACAAATACAAGAATCTGGAAGAACGTCTGACAGCTATGGAGGTACAAAGAGTGCTTGGGCTGGACTTCGAGGAGCTAGGGTTGGTTGATGGGATTGTCATTCCCCATAAGTTTAATGTGCCTATATTTGCTAAATACGATGGTTTGTCTTGTCCAAAGATGCATCTGCGGTCTTACGTCAGAAAAATTCAACCTCATTCTTCTAATAAGGATCTGTGGGTCCATTTCTTCCAGGACAGTCTTTCGGGGACGCAGTTAGATTGGTTTTACCAGCTAGAGAGGTCTGATGTGCACAATTGGGAGGATTTGGCTGCTGCCTTCTACAGACAATACCAATATAATGCGGACTTAGCACCAAACCGTACTCAATTACAGAGTATGGGCATGGTCTCAAATGAAGGTTTCAAGGAGTATGCCCAGAAATGGAGGGACTTGGCTGGAAGGGTGCAGTCACCATTATCTGAAAGAGAGCTTGTGGATATGTTTTTGGGGACCCTGTCAGGTCCATTCTTTAATCACCTGATTGGAAGTTCGTCTGCGGGGTTCACTGAGTTGATTCTGACTGGTGAGAGAGTTGAAGCCGGAATCAAGAGCGGGAATATTCAAAAGGATACATCTGCTTCCGCTGCCATCAAAAAGACTTTTCTAGCAAAGAAAGAAGTCTCAGTTGTCTACTCCCAAAGAGGTCAGGGAAGAGTTGAGTGTCGGCCAGCGGTGGGGGCCGTAATGATTCAGAAGTCTGCAGCTGATCAGCCCAGAAACAATCAACCCATAACCAACCAAGCAAGGATGGAAAGGCCTGCACGATAATTCACTCAGATAAACATGACTCCCACTCAGGTTTTTCCCCATCTGTTGAAGTTAAACCTTACCAGTTTGAGAGAGGCCCCTAAGAATCCGAATACAACTGCTCCTTACTACCATGCCAACGCCAAATGTGCTTATCATTTAGACAGCCTAGGGCATGACACCAACCATTGTTGGGCCCTCAAGAACAAGATTCGGGATTTGATAGATGCTAAAGAGGTTGAATTCGATGCCCCTGAAAAGTCTAATGTGATATCTGCTCCAATGCCAAAACATGGTCACAATGTCCATGCTGTTGAAGAGGATCTTTGTGTTGCTACTGTTGATGATTTGATGGCTCTGCTACCAATAATCAAGCTGAATTTGTTGAAGGCTGGGATTTTCCCAGGTTGTGAAGAAGATTGCTACCTTTGTTCATCCTTACCAACTGACTGTCTGTTGTTGAAGTTAGGCATCCAACGCGTAATAGATAATCAAGAAATCCTTTTTGAAAAGACTCTTGTTACACTGACTCCTGTTACACCGACTCCTGTCAATGATATTTCAATAATTACCATATCTGCTAATCTTTCCAAGGTCTCCAAAAGACCTGTTAAGATTACATCCGATCCGAAGATTGCACCTTTGAAGATAACCATGTCGGGGCCTATCCCATACAAGTCCAACAAATCAATACCGTGGAACTATGGGGGAGAGATATTCTACCACGGTGTTAAACAAATTGAATCAACTGAAGAGAGTTCTGATGAAGAGACTTCCGACATTGTAAACATTGCCGGAACGAGTAAAATCACCCGCAGTGGAAGAATTTTCTCTCCAGAGATTGTGCCTCCAAAGGCAATCTTCAGAACCTCATCCGCTCCTAAGGTTACTCCTATACCGATCAACATATTTGCGAGAACTCCAGTTATTGAAGAAGTTGTAACTCATGTGGTTGTACCCTCTGCTATTGCTGAGGATAGAGGGAAAGGGATCCAAGAAGAGCCCGTCAGGACGAGGGCTCAGCCGTTGATTATCCTTGAAACCACTCAAAAAGAAATGGAAGAGATTTTGAAAATAATCAAGAAAAGCGATTATAATGTTGTTGAGCAACTGGGGCAAACCCCCTTAAAGATCTCAATGCTGGCCTTGCTGCTTTGTTCAGAAGATCATGCCAAAGCTTTGATCAAATTCTTGAAGACGGCCCATGTGCCCCAGGAAACCTCCGCGGATCAGTTCCAGGAATGCGTAGCTAGCCTAACAGCAGACAACGGTCTAGGATTCTCTGATGCCAATTTAACATCAAAAGGGAGAAAACATAATGACGCTTTGCATGTCTCGGTAGAATACAGAGGGACTACCCTGGCACACGTTGTGGTAGACATCGGTTCATCGCTTAATGTCTTACCAAAGAAGGCATTGGATAGGCTAGATTGTGAAGGTTTAACCTTGAAGCCCAGCAACATCATTTTCAGAGCATTTGATGGTTCTAAATGGATGGTCCACGGGGAGGTGGACATCCCGATTAAAGTGGGAACCGAAACCTTCAACTCCATATTCTATGTCATGGACATCCGTCCCTCCTATTCTTGCTTGTTGGAAAGACCCTGGAGTCATCATGTTGGAGCCGTCACTTCAACTCTACATCAGAAGCTCAAGTACCCTGTCCAGGGGAAAATTGTGACAGTTCACGGTGAAGAGGAATACATGATAAGCCATCTTAATTCTTTCCGCTATGTGGAATTGGATGGTGAATTCATCGAGACCCCCTTTCAACACTTCGAACAGGTTTCTGAGGAGATTGCGGCAACCAAGACAATGCCTTCTGTACCCATAATTACCCGACCTCCGCCTCGGATGTCGTCACTCAAAGATGCAAAGGCTATGATGGAATAAGGAGGAAGCACAGTCTGGGGGCAGCTTCCCGATTTTCCATTCAAATCTGATAAATTCGGCTTGGGTTTCACTGCTTCTTCTCAAAAGGTTGTGCGTCGCTCCCGGGCTAGAGGGCCATCGGTGAAGATCACCCACCATGGAGTCAATGCTTTGGAGGAAGGTGAAGAAGAGAGCAACCTAGAAGACTGGATTTTCCCCACTGTGGAAGGAGGACTATGCAATTGGGAGGAAAAGGATTTTGTTCCCATTACTTTCATCAATCAGTAATTTATCTTTCAAACATTTATGTTGGTTTGTAATAATTCTTAAACAATTCGTACACTTTTAACCTTGTGCCTTACCCGAGGCACATAGGTCCATTTGTAAGGGTTTGATTTTTCATCTTCATATGTCATTTTAATGAATCATGGACGTTTTCACATATAAACTTTTGTGTTCATTTTATTTCTTTTTACATTTTATTTGTTTAAAGGTGGATATCCCTTACACACACCCACACTCACAAATGCAGGTACCCATCCACTCTAGATTCCATGGGTAACAATTTTGCTATGGCCTTCAGTGACTCTGAAGATCTGGTATACCATGCCGAATACGAAGGTGACGAAGACTGTGAAGTGTCGGGTGAATTGGCTAGACTGCTACAACAGGAAGAAAGGGCTATTCTACCACACGAGGAGTTGTTAGAGACAATCAACTTGGGAACTGAGGAAGATAAAAAAGAAATTAGAGTGGGTGCCAACCTTGAACCAAGTGTCAAAGAGCGTCTAGTTCATCTATTGAATGAATATGTTGAGATCTTCACCTGGTCCTATGAAGACATGTCGGGACATGATACAGATATTATGGTTCACCGTCTCCCTACAAGAGAAGATTGTCCACTAGTTAAACAGAAAGTCCGCTGAATGAGGCCCGATATGTCTGAAAAGATCAAAGCTGAAGTAATGAAGCAGTTCAATGCTGGCTTTCTTGTTGTTATTTCCTATCCACAATGGGTTGTTAACATTGTGACCGTGCCTAAGAAGGACGGAAAAGTCAGGATGTGCGTGGATTATATAGACTTAAACAGGGCCAGCCCTAAAGATGACTTTCCACTACCGCACATTGACATCTTGGTTGACAATACAGCTTAGCACAAGGTATTTTCTTTCATGGATGGATTTTCAGGTTACAACCAGATCAAAATGGCACCTGAAGACATGGAGAAAACTACTTTTGTTACGTAATGGGGTACGTTCTGCTATAAAGTGATGCCATTCGGACTGAAGAATGCCGGGGCAACCTATCAATGCGCCATGGTATCTTTGTTTCATGATATGATACATCATGAGATAGAGGTTTACGTAGACGACATGATAGCCCGTTCACAGACAGAAGAAGAACACCTCGATCATCTGCAAAAGTTGTTTGTCAGGTTGAAAGAGTACAAGCTCAGACTGAACCCTAACAAGTGCACTTTCGGAGTCAGGTCCGGTAAACTCTTGGGTTTCATTGTCAGTAACAAAGGCATCGAGGTTGATCCTGTCAAAGTCAAAGCTATACAAGAAATGCCTGCCCCTCGCACTGAGAAGGAGGTCAGAGGTTTCTTGGGACGCCTAAACTACATTGCAAGGTTCATTTCTCACCTAACATCTACCTGTGAGCCAATCTTCAAACTGTTGAAGAAAGATCAGGTAGTTAAATGGAATGATGACTGTCAAGTTGCTTTCGATAAAATCAAGGAGTATTTGCTAGAACCTCCTATCTTGATGCCTCCCGTCAAAGGAAGACCGCTTATCATGTATCTAACTTTCTTGGAGAATTCAATGGGGTGCGTATTGGGCCAACATAACGAGTCTGGTCGAAAAGAGCATGCAATTTATTACCTTAGCAAAAAGTTTACCGACTCTGAGACCCGATACTCACTACTCGAGAAAACTTGTTGCACTTTGGTATGGGCTGCTCGCCGACTAAGGCAGTATATGTTGACTCATACCACTCTGCTGATCTCCAAGATGGATCCGATCAAGTACATCTTTGAGAAGCCTGCTTTATCTGGAAGAATATAAAGATGGCAGATGATCCTGACAGAGTATGATTTACAATACACGGCCCAAAAAGCTATAAAGGGGAGTGTGCTAGCCGATCATCTGGCCCATCAAGTTGTCGAAGATTACCAATCCATGAGGTTCAACTTCCCCGACGAGGATATCATGACATTGGACAACATTGAAGACTTCAGACCGTATGACGAACCTGAACAAGGATCCCGATGGACCCTGTACTTTGATGGTGCCTCCAACGCACTTGGCAATGGTATCGGCGCTGTACTCCTCTCTCCAGAAGGTTTCCATACACCTTTCTCTGCCAGACTCTTCTTCAGCTGTACCAACAACATGGCCGAGTATGAAGCTTGTATCATTGGTCTCAAGGCCGCTATTGACTTCGGAATCAAATCTTTGTTGGTGTTTGGGGACTCCGCTTTGGTCATCAATCAGATCAAAGGAGAGTGGGATACTAAACATCCAAACCTCATCCCTTACAAAGAACATGTCCTGACATTGTTACCACATTTCGAGCAGATTACCTTCGAGCACTTCCCGCGAGAAGAGAATCAGCTAGCAGATGCGCTAGCTACAATGTCATCCATGTTTAAACTTGACTGGGATAATGAGGATCCCCAAATCACCATTGAACGAATGGACGAACCTTCACATTGTCATGAGATTAATACCGAAGAAGTAGTGGACTGACCCTAGTTTCATGACATCAAAAGGTATCTCGAGGTGCAAGAATATCCTGAAGGAGCTTCAGTCAACGACAAAAAGTTCTTAAGGAAATTCTCAGCTAAGTTCTTCTTGAGAAATGGTATTCTATACAAGCGCAATCATGATTGCATTCTGCTCCATTGTGTGGACAAGGTTGAAGCTGAGCAGATCATGGTTGAACTGCACAATCGTACCTTTAGCACCCATTCTAGCGGACATACGACGGCTAAGAAGATTCTAAGGGTAGGTTACTACTGGTCTACCATGGAAGCTGACTGTCATCAACATTCCCGTACTTGTCATAAATGTCAAATCTATGCGGACAAGGTACACATACCTCCAGTTCCTCTCAATGTCTTAACAACTCCTTGGACATTCGCTATGTGGGGAATCAACATGATTGGAGAGATCAATCCTACAGCATCCAATGGAAACCGTTTCATCTTGGTGGCCATTGATTACTTTACCAAGTGGGTTGAAGCAGCTTCCTTCGCCTCCGTTACAAAGAATGTGGTTGCCCGCTTCATCAAGCTGAACCTCATTTGCCGGTATGGTATCCCTGACAGGATCATCACTAACAATGTTACAAACCTGAACAACATTATGATCACCGCCTTGTGCAAGCAGTTCCGGATTCAACATCACAATTCATCTCCCTTTCGGCCAAAGATGAACGGTATTGTCGAAGCTGCGAACAAAAATATCAAGAAGATCATTCAAAAGATGACAGTCACCTACAAGGACTGGCATGAGATGTTACCGTTTGCTCTGCACGGGTACCATACCACGGCACGTACATCAACTGGGGCAACACCTTTTCTTTGGTATACGGCATGGAAGTTGTTTTACCTATCGAGGTTCAGATTCCCTCCTTGAGAATCATGAAGGATGCTGGTTTGAGTGAAGACGATTGGATTCAGACCCGGCATGATCAACTTAACTTGATTGATGAAAAATGACTTACTGCTATTTTCCATGGTCAGGCGTATCAAAAACGAATGATCAAGGCTTTCAACAAGAAAGTCAGGCGCCAGGTATATCAAGTCGGGGATCTTGTAATCAAGCGGATCATCTTTCCGCAAAGTGATCTCAAGGGCAAATGAACTCCTACCTACGAAGGACCATTTGTAATCAAAAACATCTTTTCTGGTGGGAGAATGATTCTGACCACCATGGACGGCGACGACCTGCCGCACCCTACGAACGCAGACATAGTCAAAAGATATTACGCATAAAATGACCCGGCAAGTTGAAAACCCGAAAGGGAGACTTGGGCAAAAATGGGCATCCCGGTGAATCGAAAACCCGAAAGGGCGATTCAGGCAAAAATTAAGGATAAATAAAAAAATCTGTACACCCGGCAAGTTGAAAACCCGAAAGGGCGACTTGGGCAAAAAAGGGTTTCCCGGTGGACTGAAAACCCGAAAGGGAGGTCCAGGCAAAAGTTAGGGAATTAAAGCGTATGACTATGTCTCGTCGGATCACTTTAAGGACAATCTCTTCATCAGACAAACTACGGGCTTCTGATCAACTCAATCATCTCCGGACAAAGCAATGAATGGACAAGATATTCAGAGTTACGAAGGCTATAGCAGAATGGGAACCCCATGGAATTTTTTACACATAGACATCTTTCTTTGTGTAAATTTTTCTCATTTTTTATGACAACGTTCTCTTACTAGGACACCTGTCTCCTTTGTACAAAATACTTACACAAAGATACTTCAAAGTGCAGAAAACTATTTGCCTTTTCTTTTCTTTACACTTGTGTTTTATTTGAAAACGTCCAATGGTTTATTAAATGAGCATATGCATTTGAATATAATCACTGTTTACAAACGAACGAAATGTGAAAGAATAATTACTGACAGGTTGAAAGGATAGGAAGACGTCTTTAGGCTATTCTAAGATAAATCCCCTGCAGCATATCATCTAGATCCCCAGCGGAGCTAAAACCTTTGAAATACATATCCCCAGCAGAATCAAATTTCAAAATCCTTGCCAGAGTCCAAACTTCAAACTCCCAATCCCCGACGGAGTTATATTTTCAAATCTTTAATTTCCATCAGAGTTAAATCTTCAAACTCCCAATCCTCAACGGAGTAAACACTTTGGGTCATAAATCCCTAGCAAAGATGAAACCTTCTTCCCCGACGGAGTCAAATTTCCAACTACCAATCCACAGCGGAAACCATTCAGTTTTCCCCAATCTCCTCAGCAAGTTGTCTTGAAATCTGAGAATCAACCAGATAACAGTTAACTTTTGTCTTATCCCCAACCTAGGATAATTCCCCAGTAGATTGACATACAACCCAAACTCTTGAACTTTTCCAAACAGGAATAAGCTTTTCCCCACAGAGTAATTACTCCCTAGCAGAATAAAGATTCTCATTCTTAACTCCCCAGTTTGAAGTCCACAAGGATTCAAATTCCCCTAGAAGAATAAAGATTCTCATTCTTGGTCCCTCAGTGAAATTACCCGAGTCCTCATAACTCCCCAGCATGAATTTGTCAGAATTTTCAATCCCCTGCAGATCGAAGATTATCATTCTCACATCTCCAGTGAAGCCCCCAAGGTTTCATTTTCTCCAGGAGATCAAAGTTTCTAATTATTAATTTTCCACATAAGCCATCAGAGTCTTCCTTATTCTCCATCAGATCAAGGTTTTCCTTTGTTTGATCCCCGGTAGAGATTGCCAGAATTTTTCCCTATTCCCCAACCGAGTAAGGATTACCATTATGTAATCCACAACCATAGTCATCAAAGTTCTCTGGATTCCCCAAGCAGGTTTCTCAAGCAGACTTGAAGGATCTCTATATCCCCAGGAAAGTCATGAAGGATTCTCACATCCCCGCAGAAATTGTCAAAGTTTTTTATAATCCCCGCAAGTTGTCAAGGATGTATTCTCCCCGGCATCAATCGAGGATTTTATCATCCCTAACAGTGATCCAAGGATTTCTCATCAACAATCAAAGTTTTTGAATCTCCAGCAGTGGTCAAGGATTTATTTTCCCCGACAGCAGTCAAGGATTTTATCATCTCCGTCCATCAAGGATTTATCTTCCTCAGCAAGATAGCTAATCAGCTTACATGCGCATACATTACATTCATATATCATAAACATTGATAAAGCACATTTTATTGCATCATACATTTCATGCAACATAACTTTGTGTTTCAGCTAACATTTTACCCTTTTCAGGATAAGATTAAAAGCTATCTTTAACAAATATTCAAAGATTTCAGATACAGTACGGATACACTCTAGACGCGGAAGTCATTCTGTTACTCATTCAGATCTCTTATTCAGATACAGTATGGATACGCCCCAGACACGGAGGTCATTCTATTACTCATTCAGAATTCAAAGTCAAGATACAGTACTGATATGCTCCAGACACGGACGTCATTCTGTCACTCATTCAGACTTCAACAATCAGATACAAATTAGATACGCTCCAGACACAGAAGCCATTCTATTTCCCATTCAGATTCAACTATCAACTTCAAGTACAGATACACTCCAGACACGGAAGTCATTATGCTACTAATACATATCTCAACTTCAGATACAGTCCAGATACGCACCAAACACGGTTGCCATTCTGTCACTCATTCAAATGTTTCCCCATCTCAGATATGCTCCAGACACGGACGTCATTCTGTCACTTGTTCAGATTTCAGATTCAGATATAATACAGATACACTCCAGACATGGCAGTCATTCTGTTATTCATTCAATAATAAGATACAGTTATAGCTCGGATGCGCTCCAAACACGGACGCCATTCCTTTGCTCATACATATTCAATCTCCAGATACAACTCAGATACGTTCCGGATACGGATACCATTCTGATGTTCATTCTCCTGATTTTTAACAATATCCTTGGATGGCATCTTTAAGCCCATCTCCAACAAGATTCTACCATCTCTAAATGTCAATTTTAAGCCCATTCCCTCAATTACATTTTAACGAGTGCAAATTTACGGGCACTCTAGTGTCCAATCATCTTTTACCTTCGAGTCACGAACAGAAAACTCGCCAATCTAACTCTTTAGGTTCAAGAAGATTGAGCAGGGGCAGCTGTTGTACCCCAAAATTTTCCCTCTCATTTTATTAAGATTTCCCCTCACAAGACTCTTTGGACTCCAGACAGGATTAGGGTTTGCTCTGCTCAAGACCTCACCTTGCACTGTTGACCTGAAATTGGGGTTGGAGGTTGCACAAGGATTTTTGGACTTCCAATGCTCAATGTGACTCTCATAATTCATGTGGACCTATAAGATTTCCCATACCAAGTTTCAAGCCTTGAATCAAATTTTTGCCCAGACAATTGGATAGTTGACCTAGAAATCAGTTGTATTGGGGAAAAAGTCAACTGTGGCCAATTTACAGTCAAAACTCATAATGTTTTATCCATATCAACATTATAGACTCATATGAACCATTTTATCATATTTGGACCACAACTCCTCAAGAAATTTGATCAGATCATCAAAAGGGCAAAATGGTCATTTTTGGGGTTTTGACTGCAGAAAGGCAATTTCTGATTTTTCACCTAGCCAATGGAAAATTGGGTTCAAGCATGGATTCAAGGACTCAATGGCATTATCTTGACCTAATCACAAGGTTCAAAATATCTCAAAAAGCATTGGATTGACAGATTAATTTTCCAATCAACTGATCAAAAATCAACTGTACACTGAAAAGTCAAACTTTGACTTTTTGGTCAAAATCAAGTGCCAAGGGTCATTTTTCATCAAGATGTGTCAAAACATGAAACTTGTTCACCAAGAAACCCAAAATTGGAAATTAGGGTTTAAAATGGAAAATTTTCATAACTTAGAAATTTTCTAAGTTATGAAAATTTCCTATTTTTTCCCAACATTTCCCAACTTTTTCACCATGATGAAATTGGATTCAAACAAAACTTCCAACATGAAAGTTTTAGTCCTCCACAAAATCTACAACTTTGATTCATAAAGTTTTCCAAAAATATTCTTGGATCTCAAGTTATGATTTTGTGAACAAGGGTCCATGAAACTTTTAACTTAGTGAAATTTTGCCCTAGTTTAGGCAGGATTTTGACCTATCTTCATGGCAATTTTTCACATAGTTCCAAGTGGAATCTCAAAATTAATTTCAAAGATGGATTGTATAGCTTGTTACAAGTTTTCCAAAATGTCACAGAACTCTCCAAAATCCTTTGTGGTTGGGAGAATTGAAGGATTGAAAATGGCAAAATATCACTTTTGGCCAAGACATTTTACACCATGCCACAAGTTGCAAATTATGTCCAACCATGCTTGTACTTGGTTTACAGGTCTTAAACCCTTCCACACTCAAAAATTGAATGCAAACACATTGGATTAAGGCTTTGCTCTGAGCTTTAGAAGATTACACATTGAATTAATCCATTTTTGGCAAAAAGGCAACAATACCATTTCCATAAAGCACAACTTTTGCAAATTTGTTTCTCTTGAGCATTGCACCAAGCCTTTTGCTGTAAACAAAGCTCTCTAATATCAGGCAAAGCTCACCAACTTTGTGCAGCTAGAATGCAGGCCTGTACAACCTTGCCTTTGTCACTTCCCCCTTTTACTTCAAAAACAAGTCATTGTGCAAAATTACCATAACACTTGTATCTGATATAACCAAGCTTTGTAAACATTTCAAACAAGTTTTTCACATTACACTAAGCCATAAACACGAGATAGCAAGTCCTCAAACCCTCCAAAATACCAAAACCCAAGTTCTTGCAAAAACAGGGCAAGTTCTACAGTTTCACTTCCATCTTCACATTGCCTCGTGCGTTTTGTCCTAAACCTCTTCCAACACACTCCATACAACATACCTAAGATATCCCAACCATTCCCAAGTAACTGTAACTCCATTTACATATTTCACCATTTTCAAATTCTAACTTTGCAGGTTGAGTTCTATAGAGAGATTCAGGCAAGTTCAAAGCAAGCTAAGCATTGGGAAAGCTCAAAGGAACTTCAAGCAAGCTCACAAGTATCTCAGGCCTCACTCGCAACCTCTACATTGCCATGCTCGAGCTTGGCTGAAACAGGTAAATTTCAAACTTCTATCTCTCTATTTAGGAATCATTAGGCTTAGGTTTGTGAATAAAAAATGTAGTTCTCATTGTCCTTAAGCTGTACATATGCATATTATTCATTTATGTTAACTGAGCTATGAGTATTTGATGTTTGAACTTTCTGAAAAAACTAGGTCAAGATTTAGGGCCAGAGAAATTCTCTCTGGTCTTTGAGAGTTAGATTAAGTTTTTTACATGGTTAGAATCGTGTGATCAAGAGCTATAACTTTCATGTTGCAAGTTTTTGTTTTTAAGCACAAATGCAGGAGATAGAGATTTGAACTATGGCGCGCATTTTTCTGTCTCAAGGACAGGGATGAAGCTGGACTTTGGGTTGGCCTTGGTTTGACTTGCTATTTGCACCCCTTGGCTTGCTGTTTGCACCCCCTTGGCCCATTTCATTATTTTTTTCATTTTTTTCATTTCTTTTTTTTTATTTTCTGACTTTTATTTATTTTTCTAAACATTAAAAATTGCCAAAAATATCTTCTTAAATTTTCACATTTTATTTTATTTTTGGCATAATATTTAGTTTACTAGGTTTAATATATTTATTTTCTTAAATAAAAATCTAATTGATACAACAAATATCATTTATTTTTATTTTTATCATTTTATACACTTAAATACTATTTTCTCATATATTTCATTTTTTTAAAGTATTTTTGTGAATATTTTTATTTATTTTCTTTATACATAAATAAATAAATAAATATTTATAATATATATTTTCTTAAAAAACCAAATTAGGGTTTCTACCCTTCCAAAAATAATCATATTATTTTCTTTTTTTAAGACATTAAATAATTTATTTTGCATACATAAAAATAAATACAAAAAAACATTTTTTGCATATTCATATTTAATTGCATATTTAAATATTTGTCAATTTATTATTTGTACAATAAATTCAATATGGTTGTAATAGTTTTTTTAGGGTTTTATTGCTTGCAAATATCCCCCTATTCAAACTTGTACCCCCCCCCCCCCCCTCCCCATAATAATGTTGTAATAGTATTAGATTTACTTTTACTCACTTTATTGCTTTCAAATATGCCATGATAGAAAGGTTAGGGTTTTTATGCAACAACCAAAAATCAAAACAAATAGCTTGACTAATACAAGACAAAAATGCATGAAAATTGACAACACAATACACACAAGCACCTCTAGGGCTTCATCCACTTGTTGCCTTAAACATGCCCATGGTATGCATACTAGGTATCTTAGCAAAATAAAATCAAAACAAAAGATCATAGTCCCTCGATGACACTATCTTGGTTGCCTATAGAAAAATGATCTAGTCCCTCAAAAGTTTGTTAAAGATACTTGGAAACATTGTTATCATGATCATACGATGACCCACACCCGTCCCGTTTAACACCCAAACATAAGGTTGTTTACCAAATATAATGGTAAAACAACAATTTCAAAGGGTTAAAAATGTGTAGGAAAGATCTTTGAGTAGGGTAGACAACTCCTAGTTACTTGATCAAACTTGCAAACATCCTTGCTATTTTCAAACTATCTCACAATTTCAACACAATTTCAAAACATTTTCCCAAAACAACTTTCAAACATTGAAAACATTTTCAAAAGACAAACACCTTTGTATACATTCAAAACAAGAATCATTACAAAGGTTGCTTAGACAAAGGCCTCTTTTTAAAACATTTTCAAAACCACACACCAAAGCACCATTTCAAACAATTCAAAAGCAAAAGCAAGTGATCTAAACAAGTAACTAAGAGCCCATGGAAAACCATGGATGAAAAGGGTGCTAGCACCTTCCCTTTTCATAATCTACCCCCCGAACCCAAGAAAACATCTCAAAGGTCTTTCCTGTGCTTTTTGACCTTTCCTTTGGATAAAATAAAAAGTCGGTGGCGACTCTTGCTAAACCGAAACATTTGCAAACACAAACGCAAAACCTCTAGTCAGTTCTCCCACCGCATCACAGGAGGTATGACCCGAAGTGGTCGAATCTATGGAGCCAAACCATCAAAAAAGACAGATTTGACTCCGACAAAGGAAAAAGGAAAAGTAGTGGTTGATACAAATCAGGAAACAGAATCTCCAAACAAAGACTTATTGATCATGAGGCAGAGGAGTTTCTGAAAATAATCAAAAAAAGTGACTACTGAGTGGCGGATCAGCTCCATCAAACTCCAACGAAAATCTCCATACTCTCGCTACTCATCAACTCTGAAGCACACAAGGATTCCTTGATGAAAGTGTTAAGTTTGGCTCATGTCGCAAAAGAAATTTCGGTAAATCAATTTGATAATGTCGTAGCAAATATCACGTCCATATCCTACCTGGGTTTCGGCAACAATGAATTATCGCCGTAGGTCCGGGCCCATAACAAAGCACTTCACATTACTATGCAGATATGTACTACCCATTTGTCCAGCGTTCTTACTGACACCGGTTCCGCTCTTAATGTGTTGCCAAAGTCAAGTCTCGTAAAGTTAACAATAGACGATATGACAATGAGACCAAGTTCTACAATAGTAAAGGCATTTGACGGTTCTCGAAGCTCGGTGTTAGGAGAGGTGGACCTTCCAGTCAAGATTGGGCCACATATCTTTAATATCACTTTTCAGGTCATGGACATCGAACCAGCATACACTTGTTTACTGGGGAGACCTTGGATCCATGCGGCAGGGGCAGTAACCTCGACCCTACATCAAAAGCTGAAGTTCCTAGTGGAAAGAAAATTTGATCATAATTGATGGCGAGGAAGACATCTTTGTGAGCCACATTGAGTCATACAAGTATATTAGTGCCGACGAAGACTACATAGCTAACCCATTCCAAGCCTTGGAAATTGCTTCAATGATAACATTACCAGTCGAGAAGGGTAACCAGACTAAAGTAACATCATGGAGAGATCTGCAAAAGACTATAGGAGGTGATGCCTCAAAACGCTGGGGAAAGTTCCCAGAGATTCCTAAGAAGAAGAATCGCTTTGGTTTGGGTTATGAATCGTTAAAGGCTACTCTGAAAGGAAAAGCATGTTTTCCTCCGATCTAAGACTTTCGTCAGAAAAGGAACAGAGCATGGCGGGCACGTGGAAATGATATCAAGCAAAGTCAATACCAAAAGGGAAACTGACTTCATTAGAGAGGGCCCCCTGGGAGAAGAGCTTAAAGGATGGACTGTTGTGGAGGTTCCTGAGATATTTTTCTTTTCTAAGTAATATTTCTTGTTTTGAAAGAACCTATGTCAAACCCGAGGCATAGGGTTTGCTTGTAAGGGTTTTCCTTGTTCTTATTTCAGATAATATTTATAATTAATAAAAGTAATATTCTATTTTTAATTAAGATCCTTGTCTTTCTTTTGCATTTATCTATTAAATATAAACATGGAAATACCTTCTTTGCATACATATTTTCAAATTCCAAGCACTAAAATATGCACCAAAACATGATAAATGTGTAGATCTATGCCCAAAATTACCGATAATGCCACTGCTACGACCCGATACGATTTTGATGTTCCTATCCACCAAGCCAAAGAGGAAGATGACGAAGATCTTGAACTCTCCGAGGAAATGGCGAGGGAAATAGAGCGAAAGGCTAACATCATACAACCATATCAAGAGCCTATTGAGACCATTAACCTGGGCACAGAAGGAGATCCAAAAGAAATCAAGCTAGGGGCAATGTTGGAACAGAGCATCAAAGACAGGCTAATCAAGTTATTACAGGAGTATGTGGATATATTCGCTTGGTCCTATAGGGACATGCTAGGGTTGGATACAGACATAGTGGTGCATAGACTACCTTCAAAGAAGGGTGTTCTCTAGTCAGGAAAAAACTCAGAAGAACCCATCCAGATATCTCCAGCAAGATCAGAGAAGAGGTTCTCAAACAATTTGACGTAGGGTTCCTAGCAGTGGTAGATTATCCACCTTGGATAGCTAACATTGTACCAGTACCCAAGAAGGATGGCAAAGTACGCATGTGCGTAGATTATCGAGACCTAAACAAGGCGAGCCCCAAAGACGACTTTCCGTTACCCCACATTGATATCCTAGTGGATAATATGGCTCAAGCCTCGGTATTCTCATTTATGGATGGTTTCTCGGGCAACAATCAAATCAAAATGGCGCCTGAGGACATGGAAAAGACTACCTTCGTGACACCTTAGGGAACTTTCTGCTACAAAGTAATGCCATTCGGTCTCAAAAACGCAGGGGCAACCTATCAGAGGGCAATGGTCACGTTATTTCATGATATGATCCACAAGGAGGTTGAAATATACGTCGATGATATGATTTCCAAATCCCATACGGAGGAGGAACATATCCTAAATCTACAAAAGTTATTCGAGTGGCTACATAAGTTCAGACTAAGGTTAAACCCGAATAAATACACATTTGGCGTCAGATCGGGCAAATTGTTAGGTTTTATCGTAAGCCAGCGGGGTATCAAGGTGGATCCCGACAAAGTGGAAGCTATACAAGAGATGCTCGCTACAAGGACAGAAAAAGAATTATGTGGTTTCTTAGGGCGATTGAACTACATCTCGAGGTTCATATCACATCTAACAACTATGTGCAAACCAATATTCAAGTTATTACGATAGGATCAGAAGGTAGTATGGAATGATGATTGTCAAACTGCCTTCGAAACGATAAAACAGTATCTGCAAGAGACACTAGTCTTAATACCACCAGTCCCCGGAAGGCCGCTCATCATGTACTCGATAGTGCTCTAAGGGTTAATGGGTTTTGTTTTGGGATAGCAGGATGAAACAGATAGAAAAGAGCATGCAATCTATTACCTCAGTAAGAAATTCACTGACTGCGAAACCAGGTACTCACTCCTTGAGAAAACTTGTTGCGCATTGGCTTGGGCTACCAAGAGATTGAGACAATATATGTTAACCCATACTACATGGTTAATAGCAAGAATGATCTTCTAAAATACGTGTTCGAAAAGCCAGCTCTTACTGGAAGAATTGCACGATGGCAGATGTTACTATCAGAATACGACATCCAATATGTCATGCAAAAGGCCATGAAAGGTAGTATACTAGCTGATCATCTAGCTCACCAACCGCTATCAGAATTTCAGCCCATGAAGTTTGACTTTCCCGACGAGGATGTCATATTTATAGCTGACTACGAAATACCAAGACCCGACGAAGGGCCTGAGCCAGGGGCGCGTTGGACACTTATGTTCGAAGGGGCTTCAAATGCACTAGATCAAGGTGTAGGGGCAGTATTAACATCTCCCAATAATCATCACCACCCCTACACTGCAAGGTTATGTTTTGACTGCACCAACAACATCGTCGAATATGAAGCCTGTATACTAGGGCTGAAAGCTACCATCGATTTAAGAATAAAGCACCTGGAAGTGTTCAAGGATTCTTGGTTATTCATATACCAGGTTAATGGCGAATGGGATGCTAAACACCCTAAATTGATTCCATATCGGGATCATGTTTTAAAGTTAGCTACAGAATTTACAGAAATCACTTTCAGTCATATCCCACGAGAAGAAAATCAAATGGCAGACACTCTGGAAACCTTATCAGCTATGTTCAAAGTGACATGGCCGAATCATGAATTGCATATTACGATTAGACATTTCGAAGAACCTGCACACTGCCTTGCCATTGAGGAAGGACCTGACAATAAACCTTGGTTCTACGACATCCAGAAGTACCTAGAAAAGAAGGAATATCCAGAAAATGCCTCCATCATTGACAAGCGAACCTTGCGAAGGTTAGCTTCAAAATTCTTTCTGAGTAATGGAGTGGTATACAAAAGAAACTGCGACATGGTACTACTCATATGTGTGGAAAAGCAAGAAGCAGATACACTCATGAGAGAAATCCACAAAGGCACCTTCGGGGCCCATACAAACGGGCACGCCATGTCCAGAAAGATTCTGCGGGTAGGGTATTACTGGTTAATAATGGAAGCTGATTGCTATCATTACACGAAGACATGCCATAAATGTCAGATCTACGTCAATAGGATAAATGTACCACCGACCCCTCTGAACGTCATGAGCTCCCCTTGGCCATTCTCAATGTGGGGAATTGATATGATTGGCATGATCGAGCTGAAAGCATCCAACGGACACTGCTTCATATTGGTAGTCATCGACTACTTTACCAAGTGGGTAGAAGCAGCATCCTACACCAACATAACAAGTCAAGTGGTTACACGCTTCATCAAACAGAACATCGTATGCAGATATGGTGTCCCAAGTCGGATAATTACAGATAACGGGTCTAATTTAAACAGCAAGATAATGAAGGAACTATGCAACAACTTCAAAATCGAGCATCATAATTCCTCACCATATAGACCAAAGATGAACGGGGGGCCGTCGAAGCAGCCAACAAAAATATTAATAAAATCATCCAGAAAATGGTGAAGACATATAAAGATTGGCACGAAATGCTCCCCTTGGCTCTGCATGGTGTAGCGGTAGAAATGTTCAAGACTAAGTCATTGGATTGACTAGACTTTATACAAATCAAAATAAAAATCGCCACTGCGCTTTATTGTTTCCAAAGGAATGGGAAAAGAGAGAATAACCCAAAAAAGGGGGAAAGATTCAAGGTAAGGGGGTTGGTTATGCAAAGGGAAGGTATTAGCACCATAAACATCTACGGTACTCCGCAGGAACCTCTTTGAAAAATCTGTATATTTTGGCTATAAAAATGTGTTGTATATAAAATGGATGGTGGAGGTGAGAAAAGAAATATTTTTATGATTTTTGTACCCGTCGCGGTTGTGAATCTTTAGTGCCTACATACCACCTTTCATGCAATAGGGGATCAGGGTACACATAGTTCCTCTTTTAAAAATTTGAAACACAAGTGTGTTGGTTAATTTTATGAGATAAGACATCATCGTCATTGTCCGTGTGGAAGACATACTTACTACCCACAATCATGAGAAAGGAGAATTTGCATCATCTCAAAGTGGAGGATATGGCTTGGATTTTAAAATCAACAATGCCTCACTCAACACCCAAGTGGAAAATGTCTCTCTTTACTACATATTGTAGAAGTATAGTTGTTTGAATCACTACAAGGATTGAAAAGAGTCTAATCTTTTAAGAAAAGTTTTAAAATAAAAAGCCAAAGTGGTAAAAATGGTTTGATATGAGATTGTTTGACTTTTAGTCTTCTCACAAAAATGTCAAGGTATTATTAAATTGATTGAAATTTATTTATGAAAATGTTTTCAAAATTCATGGACCTAAGTCCAAGTTTATTATGAAAGTCTTTCAAGTTTAGAAATAAGAAGAGTTTTTAAAAGGAGGGAGAAGATTTTTGGAATTAAAGAAGATGGGAGGAGATGAAGAGACTATCCTAAAGCATAAGGTAAAAGCTAGGGATAAGAACCATCTAACCAACAAGAAGCCAATACTTGACATTATGAGTCAATATAGAATTCCCATTCTTCGGATTGAAACCAAGCAAGCAAAGATACTAGACCTCTTGAGAGAACCAAACTTCAAGTGTATTAAGTCTTCGCAAAAATTGGGCAGAGTAATGGCTGTATACGGGTGAATTCCAGATTACAAACAAAGTATGTAATCACAATAACCTGCACACAAAATAAACAAACAACCCAATGTCTTGAGGTAAACCTCAAGAACTCCAGACAAAATATCAAATAAAGTTACAAAGTCTCCAAGATAGGCCAAGGTCTCTAATCCTAAGTCCAAGAAGTCCAATACTCCATAATGCCAAGAATAGTAACCAAATAGTCCAAGTATCATTAAAGATTTTTATGGTTCATGTTGATTATTAGGTGTCTTTAAAAGGAAAAGAAAAGCTCAAGTGAACAAAATAAAAATGACATAAAAGTAAATGCTCAAGTGAGCAAAATAAAAAAATGGCATGAAATGTAAATGCTTAAATTAAATGGTACATAAAGCATAAAAAATAAAAGCATAAAGTAAAGTCAATTGTTAGAAATTAGTGGTTAGTTGGATGACCATCTTGAAACTTGCATTTGGAACTCATTAGAGGATTGTTAGAACCAAAGCCTCCACACAACAAGTTGCATTTGCTTTTTATCAAGTATATCATCCATTTTGGAATCCTCAAAAGTAACATTTAATGATCAACGATGTTTAAGTGATCCGCGTTGACCAAAGATGTTGTAGATCCATTAGAGGATTGGTAGAACCAAAGCCTCCACGCAATGAATCTCAAGGTTATTGGATCAAAGAGATCAAATTAACATACTTAGGCTTACAATCATAAGTTTGGGCCACGAATAATCATTTATTCGAATCGGGACAAAATTTAGCGCTATGTTAAGCAATTGTAAGTGGACTTATGTAGAAGTCGCACCTATTTTGAGGCCGGTCAATAGCAATTTATGTACTTCATGTTTGGATAAATGATATAGGGATCACCATCCCTTAACATGTAGCACAATTAAAAAAAGAAAGGGATAAGATGAAGAGGGAGGGGAATGATAATCTAATTTGGATCACCATCTCAAAATTCTTTCATCTTTAAATTCAACCACTCCTCTAGATGGATTAAAGCACTAAACATATCATTAATCCAAATCACCAAAAATGAATTAAATAATTCACTCTTAGGTAGATTTGAATTGATGAACATTTATCCAACTTCATCTACATCACAAAGTCCATTGAGTTTAAAGACAAATTGGACATTTAAAATTGCAATCCAAACCAACAGTCAAATGAGTGAGTAGAAAAAGCATTTTGGATCAAAGCTGCCCCAAAACAAGGCAAAAAAATGCATTATGTCCCTGTGTAAATCGATTGCACTACTTTGTAAATTGATTTACACAGTACAGTTTTCAAAAATTTATGCAAAATTGCTTTTGTGCAATTGATTGCACATTGTTACAGGCAACAAAACAACATTTTAAAAGGCCAAATTCTTGTTCAAACTTTCCATCAAACACCTTATGATCATGGATTCAATTGAGCACGAAAATTCCATCAAATCATGAGAAAATAACACCATTGGAATCACAAAATAATGCTAAATGAATCAATCCCAAAGATCACCAAGAGATCACATTGTGAAAGATGAATTATCCAACTTACCAAAGGTAGATCTAGAGAATTATCAAAACAACTTCAAGAATTTGCTTCAATTCAACCACAAGAATCAATTGTCAAGCTTGGATGTAGATAATTGATGAAGAAAAAGGGTTTGGATGCAGGTTTAACTCAAAGATTAGTAAGCTTCAATGCAAAGCTTACTAACTTTTTGAAAATGGAGCTTTGAGTGAATTTTGTAGATGGAGAGAATTGACAGATTTTTTAGCAAAGTGATTTTGGCTATCAAAAGCTTGAAATTTCTATGAGATGAGGGCTCTGTTTATAGAGTTTAAGATTGGGATTAGTGGTAATTTGGTAATTGATTCTTGGAGCCAAAAATTGAATTAATGATATAATATTCAAATTATGCAGAAAAATTGGAGCCAAAAAGATGACAGTTTTGAAATTGCTGGCTTTTTTCAAAAATCACGTGTGTTTTGCTGCTATGAGTCGACACAAGAGTCGTATGCATCGACACATTCTAGTTGTATAACACAGCATGAGTCGACACAAGCTTCTATGGATCGATACAAGCTGCTATCTCAACACAATACATAATCAATCAATTTGCATGAGTCGACACATAACATGTATGTGTCGACACATGCTAGTTATACAAAACAGGATGAGTCGACACAAGCCTTTATGGATCGATACAAGCTGCCTTTTCAACTCAATATAGAATTAATTACTTTGCATGAGTCGACACATAACATGTATGTGTCGACACATGCTAGTTATACAAAATAGGATGAGTCGACACAAGCCTCTATGGATCGATACAAGCTGCCTTTTCGACTCAATACAGAATTAATCACTTTGCATGAGTCGACACATAACATGTATGTGTCGATACATACTAAAAAAAAATTTGAAGGCTAAAAATACACTTTTCTCAAATATTGTGCACAATACACTGTGCAATCGATTGCACTATGGGAGAAATCGATTGTACATGAAAAATTTTAATTATTATTTTTTCTTTGCAAATAGAGATTTTAGGGAAATAATACTGGAAAACCTTATTTGTCGGATGCTTTGACTCGGTACCTACAAAACACAATTTTGCAAAGACAAAGACAAATATTTTTTGTATTTTGGTTAGAGGTTAATTATCAACGCATATATAAAATACACAACTAAGGTGCTTGGAGATTCCTCAGGAGCAAACTTAAAGATAGGAGATAGAAAAAAGAGGAAGAACCAACCCTAATGTGATTTTGCTATGATCAAGTTGACATGATATGATAGGGGAATCTTAGGGGCAAAAATTAGGGTACAACAGCTGCCCTTATTTAAGTGTCTTCTATCCGGAGATACGAAGGTTAAAAATCTTCATGTCGACGCAATTGAAGATACTTAAATATAAAAAAAGCCCTATTTTTGTCTCTAAGATGCCATGCAATGCTTATGATTATGAATGCATATGAATAGAACAAAAGAGACACAAAGTATCACTGGGGATGCCACAAAAATGAAGAAACAAAGGAGAAACCCCGCCAGGAAAATAAATCATTGGTGGACCAAAAGAATTGAATCAGAGAGGAGGATAACAAGCATCGACGTTCACTGCCGATGTCTACCAATGTTCACTAAAGGTAGAGAAAAAATATCATACCACCGCCGTTCACTGACGATGAACTATCAACGTTCACTGAAGATAGCAAAAAGATAACAAACACCAGCGTTCACTGCCGATGTCCTACCAACGTTCATTGGAGGTAGAGAAAAAATATCATACCACCGCCATTCACTAACGATGAACTATCAACATTCACTGAAGATAGAAAAAAGATAACAAACACCAACGTTCACTGCCAATGTACTACCAACGTTCACTGAAGGTAGAAAGAGAAAATATCATACCACCGTCGTTCACTGACGATGAACTATCAACGTTCACTGAAGATAGCAAAAAGATAACAAACACCGGCGTTCACTGCCGATGTAATACCAACGTTCACTGAAGATAGAAAGAGAAAATATCATACCACCGCCGTTCACTGACGATGAACTATCAACGTTCACTGAAGATAGCAAAAAGATAAGAAACACCGACGTTCACTGCTGATGTACTACCAACGTTCACTGAAGGTAGGAAGAGAAAATATATCATATCACCACCGTTCACTGACGATGAACTATCAACGTTCACTGAAGATAGCAAAAAGATAAGAAACACCGACGTTTACTACCGATGTCCTACCAACATTCACTGAAGGTAGAAAGAGAAAATATCCAACCATCGTCGTTCACTGTCGATGAACTATCAACGTTCACTGAAGATAGCAAAAAGATAACAAATACCAACGTTCACTGCCGATGTACTACCAACGTTCACTGAAGGTAGAAAGAGAAAATATCATACCACCGCCGTTCACTGACGATGAACTATCAATGTTCACTGATGATAGCAAAAAGATAATAAACATCGACGTTCACTGCCGATGTACTACCAACGTTCACTGAAGGTAGAGAGAAAATATATCATATCAATGTTGTTCACTGACGATGAACTATCAACGTTCACTGATGATAGCAAAAAGATAAGAAACACCAATGTTCATTGTCGATGTACTACCAATGTTCACTGGAGGTAGAAAGAGAAAATATCATACCACTGTCATTCACTGGCGATGAACTATCAACGTTCACTGATGATAACAAAAAGATAACAAACACCGACGTTCATTGTCGATGTACTACCAACATTCACTAAAGGTAGAGAGAAAATATATCATACCATCTCCGTTCACTAACGATGAACTATCAACATTCACTGAAGATAGCAAAAAGATAACAAACACCGACGTTCACTGCCGATGTACTACTAACATTCACTGAAGGTAGAGAGAAAATATATCATACCATCGCCGTTCACTAGCGATGAACTATCAACGTTCACTGAAGATAGCAAAAAGATAACAAACACCGGCGTTCACTACCGATGTACTACCAACGTTCACTGAAGGTAGAGAGAAAATATATCAAGTTTTCCCCAAAATTCGGGTGTTTCACCTAGAACGGGTTTCAACTTCTTCTTTAACCAAGGCACTCTGCCTGGAAAGGGTAATATGTAAGCTTATCTCAAATAAAGAGACTTCCACTCATTGTCAAGGGGAATTTCAAAGAGAAATGACTTTCTGGGGATAGAAATATCGCTTCCTGGGGAAAGAGATATGACTTCCTGGGGAAAGAGATTTGACTTCCTGGGGAAATAGATATGACTTCCTGGGGAAAGAGATATGACTTCCTGGGGAAATAGATATGACTTCCTAGGGAAATAGATATGACTTCCTGGGGAAAGAGATATGACTTCCTGGGGAAAGAGATATGACTTCCTAGGGAAAAAGATATGACTTCCTGGGGAAATAGATATGACTTCCTGGGGAAAGAGATGTGACTTCCTGGGGAAAGAGATATGACTTCCTGGGGAAAGAGATATGACTTCTCGTGCAAAATAAATGCACAAACCAAAACTCAAAGTTCTCAGAAATCCAAAGTAAATAATATCGTCATGCAACCACGAATCCAATTAGAAACAAACTGGAACAAGACGGCCAACGAAGATACATCCTTTGAGAAATAAACTCAAGAGGGAAAACCAAATCCACCTAAGCAAGGAGCGTTGCAGGAAGGTTAGAACACAATGTCAATAAAAAATGATTTGTAGCAATGCATGATGCATGTATGAATGTATGTGTGATATCGTGCATATGCTGGTAAAAGGATACATAATCAGTACAAACAAACAAAACCGCCTCAGGTACCAATAACATTGGGCTAAACTTCAACCAAAAAGATCAATCCAAAAAAGGTAAAAGCAATTGCGGAAACCAAACATATTGCCTGTCCTAAATTCACTGAGGAGAAACATAATCCGGATGTAGCTAAATCAAACAGATACTGGGATAGAACATCTTTCTTCCGGTTTCATCGGAGAAACCAGTTTTTCAAAAGCAACATACCTACTGGAGATCGCAAGACTAGCCTCAAATAAAGAAGACTAGCGCCGAGCCAATCAAACCTCACTGGGGAATTCAAGCCTACCCCCCTGGGGAAAGATGCAGATTAAAACTTTACATAATGAAAACCTATTCCGACAAAAGATACCCTGGGATATCCTTCCCGGGAAATCAAGAAGTCAACACTAATGCCAATACTGCAAAAAGAGCGATATCTTATCACACCAAGGGAATAAAACCTTTCATCATATGAGGGAAAACTTCGCTGGGGAATCTGGGACGGAGGCTTATGACCATGCAAACCCAAAATCAAAAGCGAACCAAGACTTGGCCGAGGATAATGGGATCACAAACCTAATATTGTACCTTGCACCCACTGGTATCGTCTTTAACTATCTGAGAAACACACAAAGATTGCGCACATACCAACAAGATGACCTGAGAAAAACCTTCATGGAGGAAGTAAATCTTCTTAAAACAACCGGAGTTTGTTCATTCCTGGGATCACCATTTTTATTGTCATTGTTTCATCACAAATCCCAAAGTAAATTGAATTGTGAAGATCTCCCTTTTTTTTGTGAAAAGAAAATTTTGCTTTTTAATCTTTTTGCTTTAAAAATTATTATCAGTAATAAATGGAGTCTTTGCAAGCTAAATAAAAATAAGAACACAAAGAATTGGGCAAAAGCTCGAATTTCATTAATAGAATGGTAGTCTGCGAATGGCGAGACTCCATGGATGATTACAAAGTTTGGGAAATGGTAATATATAATGGAAAAGATACATTGAGATACAATGACCACCATTCCCCCTAACAACTTTTGAAATCCTGAGAAGCAGCTTTTGTTGAAGTATGGTGAGGATCCGAGAAGATTGTTGCTTCAACGATCAAGTCTTTTCTGACGTAGTTACTTGCCAAGAAAAATCCCTAACTTTTGCCTAAGCTGCCCTTGTGGGTTTTCAACTTAGCGGGAAATTTATTTTGTTCATGTCTCTAATATTTTCCTAGACCGCCCTTTCGGGTTTTCAGCCTACCGAGACGCTCCTTTTTGCCTAAGCCGCCCTTTCGGGTTTTCAACTTAGCGAGTTGTTCTTTTATTTCTTTAGGCAAAGTATTTCTTGACTGCATCAGCATTCATGGGACGTGGGAACTCCTCGCCATCCATAGTTTCAAGAATTAATGCACCACCGGAGAAGGCTTTCTTGACAACATACGGGCCTTCAAAATTGGGAGTCCACTTGCCCCTAGAATCAGTGTTAAAAGACATGATCTTCCTGAGCACGAGGTCGCCTTCTCTGAATTCATGAGGTTTGACCTTTTTATCAAATTCTTTCTTCATTCTTTTCTGATATAACTGCCCATGACACAAAGCTGTCATTCTCTTCTCTTCAATCAAATTCAATTGGTCAAACCTGTTCTGGACCCATTCAGCCTCTGTCAACTTGGCTCCCATTATCATACGCAACGAGGGAATCTCTACCTCAACAGAGAGCACAGCTTCCATTCCATATACCAGGGAGAATGGGGTTGCTCCTGTTGAAGTGCAGACAGATGTTCGATATCCATGTAGAGCAAAAGGGAGCATTTCATGCCAATCCTCATAAGTAACAACCATTTTCTGGATAATTCTCTTGATATTCTTATTAGCAGCTTCAACAGCCCCATTCATCTTTGGCATGTATGGAGACGAATTGTGATGGGATATCTTGAATTCTTCACACAGTTCTGTCATCATATTGTTGTTCAAATTCGAGCCATTGTCAGTGATGATTCTACTCGACACACCATACCGGCATATAAGATTGTTTTTTATGAAACACACAACCACCTGTTTGGTAACATTGGCATAAGAAGCAGCCTCTACCCATTTGGTAAAGTAGTCAATTGCTACCAAGATGAAACGATGTCCATTCGAAGCTTTAGGTTCTATCATCCCGATCATGTCTATACGCCACATAGAGACAGGCCATGGGGAGGAAATCACATTGAGAAGTGTCAGAGGCACATGGACCTTGTCTACATAAACCTGGCATTTATGGCACTTCTTTGCAAATTTGTAACAATCAGATTCCATTGTCAACCAATAGTAACCCGCCCTTAGCATCTTTTTAGCCATTGAATTCCCATTAGCATGAGTGCCAAATGAACCTTCATGAATCTCATGCATCAACATGTCTGCTTCGTGTCTATCCACGCATCTGAGCAAGACCATTTCATAATTTCTCTTGTATAACACATTTTCACTGAGGAAGAAACTTCCTGCCAATCTACTCAGTGTCTTTCTATCTTTCCTCGATGCACCAATCGGGTATTCCTGAGTCTACAGAAAATGCTGGATATCATCATACCAAGGTTTTTCATCTGCTACCTCCTCTGTCGTAAACACATGAGTCGGCCTATCCAGCCGTCAAACTGTAATACGGGGTATATCATTCCAAGTATTCAGTTGGTACATGGAAGCCAGAGTTGCCAGAGCATCCGCCATTTGATTTTCATCTCTAGGAATGTGATGGAATTCAACTTTATTGAAGAAGGTTAGTAATCTTCTAGCATAATCTTTGTAAGGGATCAAGCCAGAGTGACGAGTATCCCATTCTCCTTTAATCTGATTTATTACCAAAGATGAATCACCATACACATCTAGAATTTTGATTCTGAGATCAATAGCTTCCTCAAGACTCATGATGCAAGCCTCATATTCCGCCATATTATTAGTGCAATCAAATGTTAACCTTGCAGTAAAAGGAATGTGCGATCCATGAGGAGTGATGATCACAGCACCAATTCCTTTACCATAAGCATTCACCGCTCCATCAAATATCATACTCCAACGAGATTCAGGGTCAGGGCCTTCCTCAGGCAATGGTTCATCACAATCTTTCACTTTCAGGAACATCACATCCTCATAGGAGAATTCATATTCTACAAACTGATGATCTTCCACCGGTTGGTGAGCAAGGTAATATGCCAAAACACTACTTTTGATAGCTTTTTAAGTGCGGTACTCAATATCATATTCAGATAAAAACATCTTCCAGTGGGAAATTCTCCTAGTAAGAGCAGGCTTCTCAAAAATATACTTGATTGGATCCATTTTGGAGATCAACCAAGTGGTACGATTCAACATATACTGCCACAAACGCTTTGCCGCCCAGGCCAAAGCACAACACATTTTTTCTAGAGTGGAATACCGCGACTCACAATCAGTGAACTTTTTGCTGAGATAATAAATGGCGAACTCTTTCTTCCCTGTTTCATCCTGTTGTCCCAGAATACAACCCATGGATTTATCTAACACTTAGATACATAATCAATGGTCTTCCTTCTACGGGAGGGATCAAGATAGGAGGTTCAAGCATATAATCTTTAATACTCTCAAATGCCCTTTGACAGTCATCCGTCCACACACAACCTTGATCTTTCTTTAACAACTTAAAGATCGGTTCACACTTTGCAGTCATGTGGGAAATGAATCTGGAAATATAATTCAAACGCTCGAGGAAACCCCTGACTTGCTTTTCAGTTCTTGGTGCTGGCATTTCTTGAATTTCTTTGACTTTATCAGGTTCAACCTCAATTCCTTTTTGGCTAACGATAAAACCCAACAATTTCCCTGATCTAACTCCGAAGGTGCATTTATTTGGATTCAAGCGGAGACGATACTTCCTCAAACGCTGAAACAACTTCAACAAATCTTTTATATTCCCTTCTTCAGTTTAGGATTTTTCAATCAAATCATCAACATATACTTCAATTTCCTTGTGCATCAGATCATGGAATAGGGTTGTCATAGCCCTCTGGTACGTTGCACCAGCGTTCTTCAACCCGAAGGGCATCACTCTGTAATAGAATGTTCCCCAGGGTGTGATAAACGTTGTTTTTTCCATGTCCTCTGGAGCCATTCTTATTTGATTATACCCGGAAAATCCTTCCATGAACGAGAATACCTTGAATTTTGATGTGTTGTCCGCTAACATGTCAATGTGAAGCAATGGAAAATCATCTTTCGGACTAGCTTTATTTAGATCTTTGTAATCTACGCACATGCGGACTTTTCCGTCTTTTTTGGTACTGGGACAATATTGGCAATCCATTGAGGATACACTGACATCACAAGAAAACCACCATTAATCTGTTTTAGGACCTCCTCTTTGATCTTTACTGCCATATCTGGGTGGGTTCTTCTCAACTTTTGTTTAACTGGAGGACACTCTGGCTTCAACGGCAAACGATGCTCGACAATGTCTGTATCTAGACCAGGCATATCTTGATAAGACCAAGCAAAAATATCCACATACTCTTTCAACAGCTCAATCAACCCGCTCTTCACATCAGGATGCAACGATGCTCCAATCTTAACTTCCTTCGGATCTTCTTCTGAACCCAAATTAATCACTTCTAAAGGCTCCTTATATGGTTGAATGGTATTTTCCTCGTGCTCAAGAAACCATGAGACCTCTTCTGGAATCTCATCATAATCTTCTTCTTCAGCCCCAAACACAGGACAATCAAAGTTGGGAGAGGGTGCAGGGTCATTGTATTCAACGGGTTTTTTAATTAATCTACACATGTGATTTATGATTGCTTTTAGAGACTGACACATATAACAAGTGATCATGCAGATTAATTTCCAGTTATCATTTATTTTGAAAAGGTTTTTTTATTTGATTACCATTTCCCAAGAAAAAGCAGAAAATAAAGACTTATTTTTGGAAGCAAAGACAACTTTTATTAATGATCTTAACAGTCAAAGCAAATAGATAAGCCCATACAATACTTTCACCTTGGGCAGAGTGAAAGCTTTTCAAAAGAAAGAAACAGATTAACAAAACAAATTACTTTGAAATATGTATGCAAGAAGGAACATCAATGGTGACCCAGTTCTAAACTCGGACTCCATGCATCACATAATTCTGTACTTCCTGCTATGCTTCATCCTCTTCAACAGCATTAATTCCAGAACTAATTGGATGGAGGTAGCATCCACTACGGAAAACATCATGATAACTATTCACAGAAGACTTTAACTTCAAACTTTCGCCTTTGCCATTCTTCGAAGAGAAACCCAAACCAGTTTTGTTTTTGTTCACGGGTGGATCCACAAGTTATTCCCAAACTGCATTATGACCATTGCGCACAACCTGCTGCACGTCCTTCAGCGAAACCACAGAATTCTCATTCCTCCTTATGTTGTCAATAGATAGGGCTTGGAACTGGGTTCCAACAGCAGCCTCATCCACTTCTACAATACTGAAAGAGGATAGATGAGATATCAACAACGCCTGCTCCCCGTTTATGATCACCACCTTCCCTTTGCGCACAAACTTTAACTTCTGATGCAGAGTTGAAGTGAGAGCCCCTGCTTCGTGTATCCATGGCCGGCCTAGCAAACAACTATATGCGGGAATAATGTCCATGACCTGGAAGGTTATCAAGAACAAATGTGGTCCTATATGGATGGGCAAGTCCACTTCACCGATGACAGATTTCCTCGACCCATCAAAAGCCTTCACAATGATGCCACTCGGGCGCATAGGTGCTCCTTGATACTTTAACTTCATGAGGGTACTCCTCGGTATAACATTCAGTGCGGATCCGTTATCAATTAGCACATTGGACAGCGAATCATTCTTGCAGTTCATAGATATATGGAGGGCCAGGTTGTGATTCCTCCCTTCATATGGTAACTCATCATCGTAGAAACTCAAATTGTTACATGACGTAATGTTTCCAATTACGCTGCTGAATTGATCTAATGGCATGTCATTTTCCATAAAAGCTTGGTCTAGTACTCTCATCAGTGATTCTCTATGAGCAGAGGAATTCATTAATAAAGCTAGGATAGATATCTTGGAAGGAGTCTGCAATATCTGATCTACAATTTTGTAGTCGCTCATCTTAATTATCTTCAAAATATCATCCACTTATTTCTCTAATGTAGCTCCACTAGTCTCTCCTGTAGCCTTCTTAGGCTCATCGTTCTCAGCAATTTTCTTTCCAGGAACAACATGTCTTCAAATAACCGGCGCAAACACACGACCGCTACGGGTCACCCCGCTATTATCAGCTATATTTCCAACATCTGGCATTGGGTGGATGGGAATCTCTACCCCGTCTTCTAAGATTGTAGCGTTGTATTTGTAAGTCACAGCCTTGTCTGATTCATAGAGAAAGGGACCTGGCAGACTAATTACCAATGGGGTAACAGCTGGTTTGCTATGGTACTCCACCTCAAGATGAGTGGGTGCACCAAAATAAGGTACAATGACTTTTACCCCTTCCTCAACACAATCAGCCATCAAAAAGTCATTTCCGGCAAACAAATCTTCGTCTGAAGAGAAATACTCATATGCGGAGGCATACTCTTCCTTTGACTCTTCTTCCATCAAACAAACTTCAACCATATCAATCTCATAATAATCATCTCTCTGACCTGTGATCTTGATAGTTCCATTGTCTAACAGTAATTGAACACCCTCTCTCACAATTGAACATCCTCGGGGATTTCGACAAGAAACTATGCAAGACCCACATTGGTGTTCCACATGACCATCAGTACAACAGAAGGTATCATGCAACTGCACGAGATCCTCATTCAAATGATCCAAATCAAAAATTCTGAATTCAACAGGACATCCAGAAACCATATTCACTTCCTCTTCATATTCCGCCCTAGGCCTGATTATATGGATTAAACCTTCATCCATCATCTCCTGTAAATCAGCCTTTATCTTCTCGCAACCCTGTATATTTATACTGCAAATAGCACAACCGGCATGGTCATGCGTATAATAACTGAATTTACAGAGGTCTGCGTGCATCTTCACCAAATCTCCTCTAACCAGATTAATGTCAAAAATTCGAAAGTTGCCTGGACAATCGGCCACCATATTTATAGCATTCACTCCCCCGTGCTTGGGTAGAGGATTGTATTTCACATTAGGTCCCACGTCTTTGAAAGATAAAATTCCAGACTTCACCAACCTTTGCACTTCAGCCCTCAAAGGATAACAATTCTCAACACTATGCCCTGGTGTTCCCTGATGAAAGGCACACGTCTGGTCTGCTTTGTAATACCAAGGCAATGGTTATGGTATGGCAGGAGATGATCGTGTCTGGACTAACTTCTTCTGAATCAATGCTGGTAGTAGCTCTGCATAGCTCATGGGAATAGGATCATAGTTCTCCCTTCTCTGATTATACCCTTGATTCCCCTGCTGGGACGGTCTCTGATAAGCAACAGTAGTCGGAGCGGCATTCATAATAGGAGTAACTGAGGCAACTTGCTGATGACGCTGATAATTATTTCTAGGAGCATTTACCCTTCTCTCTTGCATAACAGCATTTGTATCCCCGTCTTTCTTCTTTGTAAACCCATAAGATGGCTTTTTTCCCCCTCCGGATCCTTCACCCTTTGTCAAACGGCCTTCTCTTACTGCCTCTTCTAGGCGGACACCCATTCCTTCCATCTCTGTAAAATCACTTGGGGAACTTGCTACCATTATTTCGTAGTAGAAAGTGCCTAACGTCTTCAGAAAAACCTTAGTCATTTCTTTCTCCTCCATGGGAGGAATCACTTGTGCAACCACTTCGCGCCATCTCTGTGCATACTCTTTGAACGATTCTCTGTCTTTCTGAACCATGTCCCTAAGCTGGTCACGGTCAGGCTCCATGTCCACATTGTACTTGTATTGTTTAATGAATGCTTCTCCCAAATCATTAAAAGTATGGATATTGGCGCTGTCTAAACTCATGTACCATTTCAACGCTGTACCGGTCAGACTATCCTGGAAAAAGTGAATCAGCAGACACTGATCATCGGTGTGGGTAGACATTCTTCTTACATACATCACCAAATGAGCACGAGGGCAAGTGTTGCCGTTGTACTTCTCAAATTCCGGGACCTTGAACTTAGCAGGCACTTTAACATTCAGGACCAAACACAACTCATTCACATTCTTCCCAAATAGCTCTTTTCCCCTAAGAGCCTTCATCTCTCTTTTCATTCTATCAAACTGTTCTTGGAAATCATTCATTCTGTCATAAAGACCCAAGTCTTCACTCGGCGGAGGGAAAGGACGACTTATATCTTCATTAACAAACGGAACCAAATTCACCAAAGGAGGTGCAGCAGGAACAGTATGCACCATAGGAGGTGCAGGAGAAACAACATTTTGAACCACTGGAGCATCTTGAGGGCCAAGGTTGAAACCTTCAGGTGCAAAATTCTCTGGCATTCCCCATGGATAACCCTGAGGCATACGGTTTTGAACAACAACCGGAGTAGCGGATACAGGAACAGTAGGAACTTCAACATTTGCCCTTGTTGGTTGAGGTTGAACACTCGGTGGCTGATTCTGAGCAACCACCAGAGCTTCCATCAGAGTAGTCAAGTTAGCCAAGCCATCCTTCAAAGCGGAAACTTCTTCGTGCAGCTCGCGATTCTCCTATTCTAAGTTGTCCATCTTCTTTTTCAAATTAGCTCGAGTGTTGTAGTGATGAGTCAGCTTGCTGAACGAAGTAAAGAAGCTGGGTAAGGCACCTAGATATGCATAACAAATGCAAGAAATATGTGCAATATGATGCATGATATGCAATGCATATGATTATTTTTACTTTATCATTTAATATTTCAAAGGATTTATGGTTTATAGACATATTGCAAACATCCAAGTAATAAAGCTTTTGAAATACTAAATTTTTTTTATTATAATAACTTCAAAATGGATTACAAGTTTCAATGATCCCAAGTACAAGATGAAAATACAATCTAAAATCCTGAGAAGAGGAACTAATGGAGATCAATCTGTATGCTGGCACTTCCTTGTGAGCCTGATAATCTGAGCCCTCAACCTCTGGTTTCCTTCCACATGTATGATGGCAACCTCCATCCAATCATCTGAAGCAGGAAGTGAGTAATCAACACCTGTTTGAGGCTTAGGAGAAAATAAATCCCCTTTCCTCTCCATAGACTCTACTGCTCGACTCTCAAGGATCTCGATAAAATCATCTTTCTCCTTCAGGTCTTCTCTGTAGGAACTCTCTAAAGTCTGGAACTTGTTTTTCCAAGCATCCCTTTCCTGTTGCATCCTAACCAAAGCAAGTTGCAGCTCTTCTAGATCATCTAATAAGGGAGAAATGGTCTTCGCAAACAAATCAGGCATGGGTGTCTCCCGAGTATACGACATCTTCAACTGAATGGCTCTCGATCGGACCCACTGAAGATATGGCTCCAAAGAAACAGCACCTCTAGGTCCCAAATCCTTCCTACTCTTCTTATGAATATGACGCCAGGCCTTCGCAATCTGCTCCCTAGCTTCCCTGTGGTCTTCTCCTTCCTTCAGAAAGAAACTACTCAAATGAATACTATTCGGTTTATCCCTCATCGGGTAACCAAGCTGTCGTCGTGCAAGAACAGGGTTATAGTTAATTCCTCCCTTTGTACCAAGAAGAGGAACATTGGGGAAACTACTACAACTGTCATTAACCTCCACATCCTGGTAAGCTCGATGATACCAATCAATATCCGAGTGAGTAAGTGCCATGATCTTAGGAGCCCAACGGGGTTCCTTCTTGACATCCCAAAAAGCATCAGACTGAGGCATATGAGAGATAAACCACCGGTACAACAAAGGCGTGCAACAGATAATCATTCCCCCATGATAGGAACTCCGAAGATGAACAGAGTAATAAGCATCACCCAACAGTGTAGGAACCGGGTTTCCAATCATGAAAATCCTGATAGCGTTAATGTCGACAAACTTGTCCACATTAGGAAATAAGAATAATCCATAGGCGAGTAAAGCAAAGATGGCCTCAAAAGCAACCGTACTCTTCATCCTGGAAAAGTAACGAGCTTTCTCCAATAAGAACTGAGCTGGTAATCCTCTAATCCCTCCTTTGGTATTCATATGGGCTTCCACCTCAGACTTCCCCAGATGAATCAAAGCAGCAATCTCATGTGGTTTTGGCTCACCCTCCAAACCAGTAAAAAGAACACAATCGGTAACAGGTAAATCCAATAGATAGGAATACTCTTCCAGTGTTGGCATCAACTGATAATCGGGAAAAAGTAAAGCAGTGATACACCGGATCATAGAACTGGACCAAAGTTGAGAGAATACCCTCCTTCATCTTCAGCTTCATGAGAGGAATAATGGTGTAATTGCAAGCTTCTCAAGTCATATTTAAAGCATGTGTTTTAATGCAGACAACATGGACATCAACTTTCAAAGGATGTGCAAAAAGCTTATCAACATCAAATAAAAGTCTTGAAGATTATTGAAGAATTATTGAAGAAATCATCAAATGTCAATATGGTATAAATAATTCTTGAAACCTTGAATATAGATGTTCACAATATGCATTCATCAACATATACATATTCCATAACTTTAACATCAAGAAAAACTTTGTTTGAAATATCTTTCAAAATGTATTTTTGAAAATAAACCTTTAGGAACCGGTTCCTCCCTAACAGGGAACCGGGTTCCAGAATTTCTCAAAAAAACATGTCCCTAGATTTTGTACCAGGAACCGGGTTGTACCAATAGGGGAACCGGTTCCTGCATGATATTTTTGAATTCCAACTTCTAACGTTCACTAAGAACCGGGTTCTGTCAGTGTCGGAACCGGTTCCTAGCGAACCAATGCAGCTTTTACTTTATTTTTTGAACATTTTTCAAGTGGTATCTTTTCATGAATGCATTGCAACTTTTCATATGAATTGGCATGAATGAAGATGTTCTTATGACTTTATAAAATGCAAATTTTCTTATTTCAAACAATATTCAATGCTTCAATTTTAAAATTAAAAAATATACTTCTTCATTAACAATTTTCTCATTCACTCACATTTGAATTTAAACTTTCATGTGTTCATAATTTTGTGAAACTTGCCATATACACTTTCATTATCATTACAAGTTTCATTCATACATTGTGAACATTTATATACATTGTTGAGAATTGTTTTTATCTTGAAGAAGAAGATCAATTGAAGATTGATAAATCTCTCCATATACTTCAAACTAAATCATTGTATTACTTAAAGATTTTCCCTTACTATCCAGGATTGTTGGAAGTAAGTGTTGTGATTTGAAGAGGATTGTTCTTCATTCACATTAGTGTTTGTTTGGTCTTAAAGGTGTTAAGAACCTTTGATCACCCTATAGGTTAGATAGTAAGCATAGGTTGTACAATCATTCTAACTATAGTTAAATCTCTTTCGTGTTGGAAAGGGGACTGGAGTACTCTCGGATTGTGAGGGGAACCAGGATATATCACTGTGTTCTTTACTTTTCCGCATTTATCGCTTTCATCACCATAATCAGGAAAAGATAAAGATATAATCAAAACTTTCAAACACTTAACCAAAAATTACTACCAAGCATTCTCATAAAACCGAATAAATTTTATAAGACCTAATTCACCCCCCCCCCCCCCCCTCTTAGGCACTCTGAGACTTACAATTGGCATCAGAGCAAGTTATAGGTAACTTGTTCCTAAAGATCCAGAATGGCTTCCGCAAATCATCAACCAGTCTTCAGAGATGGTGGTAGTAACAACAAGCCTCCTCTATTCTGTGGTGAATATTTTGACTTCTGGAAAATACGCATGAAGGCGCATTTAGAAGCACAAGGAGATGAAGTATGGGATGCTGTTGAAAATGGTCCATTTATCCCAATATCAGTAATCAATGGCATTGGTTCTGCAAAGCCCAAAACTGCATGGGACGACGATGATAAAAAGAAAGTTCTCTATGACAAAAAGGCAATAAACCTTCTTCAAGGTGCACTCAGTATGGACAAATTTTTTCGTGTCTCAAACTGCAAGACAGCAAAAGAAATATGGGATACCCTGGTTCAAACTCATGAAGGAACGGCTGAAGTAAAAAGATCAAGGCTAAATACCTTGAGTCAAGAATATGAACTATTTCGAATGCAGCCCGGAGAATCCATTCTTGACTTACAAAAGAGATTTGTGCATTTGACAAATCACTTAAATGCTCTTGGTAAAAACTTGACAAATGATGAACTCAACTTAAAAATCCTTAGATTATTGACTAGGGAATGGCAACCAAAGGTAACGGCAATCTCGGAAAAGAAGAGTCTCTCCGCAATGACTTCCGCTACATTATTTGGCAAACTTCAAGAATATGAAATGGAACTCGGTAAACTTGAAAAACATGAAAATTTAGAGAAGAAATCCAAAGGCATTGCCTTGAAAGTTGATTCAAAGGAAAGTCAAGATAAAGATGCATCGGAGGAAGATGAAAACTTCTTGCTTCTTGTAAAAAGGTTAGGAAAATATTTTGGTCATAAAAATAATCTTCATAATGCTAACTTTGTCAAGAGGAAGAAATCTTATAATCATAAAGATAAAGAAGCCTCCACATCAACACAAGATGTCACGTGTTATGAATGTGGAAAGCAAGGTCACATAAAGCCGGATTGTCCAAAACTCTCCAAGAAAAATGGATTCAAAGGCAAAAAGGAGTTCAATAACAAAAAGCCTTATGTTGCATGGGAAGATAATGAGATAAGTTCTTCATCCAAATCGGAAAGCGACGAATGTGCAAATCTAACATTAATGGCTTCACATCACTCCGACGATGAAGAAGAGGTTAGTAATGAATTTAATCTTTTTGATGATGATGTTCAAGATTCTATTGATGAACTCTTGAAAGAATGCAAAAGTTTATACAAAAAGGTGTCAAAACAAGAAAAATAACTTCTAAGTTGTTTAGAAAAAATTGACACCATGACTAAAGATTTTGATCTTCAAAAACATAATTTTATTAAAGAAAAAGAAAACTTTGCATGCTCCAAGTGTGAATCAAATGTCTTTCAAATTGTTTAATTGAAAATAGTCATTGAACGATATGAAAAAGGACAAATAGGATTGGAAGGATTACTAAGCCAACAACGCTATCCAAATGATAAAAGGGGTCTTAGTTATGTGAATTCTAAGAAATCAAGTAACAATCCCACTGTTTTTGTAAAGGCTAGTAATAGTTCCAATCCCAAGAAAGTAGAAAAGAAGCAAGTTGTTCATAATCATCAAAAGAAAAAGGCTAATGTATCAAAAAAGTAAACATTTCCTAAGAAGAAATCTTATCCTTCTAGATATAGAAGTAACTTTGAACCTACTTGTTTTTATTGTGGTATTAAAGGACATACACCTAATGCTTGCTATGTTAGAAACTTTAGTATAGCAAGTGGGCATTATGTGTGGGTGAAAAAGGGAACTAACTATGAAGGACCCAAGGCAACTTGGGTACCTACAAAGAATAATTTGTTTGTGTAGGTATGCTTGAAATCCACATCAAATGTTTGGTATCTTGATAGTGGATGTTCAAAGCATATGACAGGAGATGTACACCAATTTTCATATCTAGTACATAAGGCCAAAGGGTATGTCACCTATGGAGACAACACCAAAGGAAAGATTCTTGGCGTTGGAATAGTTGGCACACCTCCATCCATTCAAATTGAGGATGTTCTCTATGTTGAAGGATTAAAGCACAATCTTCTTAGCATAAGTCAACTTTGCGATAGAGGGTTCAAGATCAAATTCAACAAAGATGAATGTCTCATTATGGATGAGGCAACCAATGAGGTAAAACTCAAAGGTATAAGAACTAACAATATTTTTATGATTACTTTAGATGATTTGTCTCTGAAGGTACAATGTCTTATGGTAAACAACAAT
This sequence comes from Vicia faba, assembly GCA_948472305.1. Taxonomy (NCBI): domain Eukaryota; kingdom Viridiplantae; phylum Streptophyta; class Magnoliopsida; order Fabales; family Fabaceae; genus Vicia; species Vicia faba. Next base: position 1,118,705,509 of record OX451737.1, on the reverse strand, counting down.
GACGCTTGGTTATGGCACAAGAGGGTTGCTCACTTTCACATTTTTGGATGCAAGTGCTTTGTTCTTAATAATGACAAGGATAATCTTGGTAAGTTTGACGAGAAATCCGACGAAGGTATATTCCTTGGTTATTCGCTTTCTAGTAAAGCATATAGAATTTATAATAAAAGAACTTTAACTATTGAAGAATCTATGCATGTATCTTTTGATGAAACTAACCCCTCTAAGGAGGAAGTAGTTGTTTGTGATGATGATGATCCTATAGATTTACCCCCGGAAGATCTTTCATTTGATCAAATTAAGAAATCACCGGAAAATTCAGAAAACATTGTTCAACAAGATTCAAACACCAATGATCTACCAAAAGAATGGAGAACTCATAGAGACCATCCTATTGACAAAATAATTGGTGACATTAGCCAAGGAGTATCAACAAGATTGAATCTAAAAGATGCTTGCTTAAACATGGCGTTTGTTTCTCAAATTGAACCTACCAAAGTTGATGAAGCCTTAGGAGATGATCAATGGATTATTGCTATGCAAGAAGAATTAAATCAATTCGAGAGAAATCAAGTTTGGGAACTTGTTCCTAGACCAAGTGGTAAACACATCATAGGTACCCGATGGGTGTTTATGAACAAACTTGATGAGAATGGTCTAATTGTTCGAAACAAAGCAAGGTTGGTTGCCCAAGGTTACAATCAAGAGGAAGGAATCGACTTTGAAGAAACATTTGCTCCGGTTGCAAGGTTAGAAGCTATACGTCTTTTACTTGCTTATGCTTGTTCATTAAATTTTCAGCTTTTTCAAATGGACGTCAAAAGCGCATTCTTGAATGGATACATCAATGAAGAAGTCTATGTCAAACAACCCCCGGGATTTGAAGACTTCAAACATCCTTCACATGTCTTTAAGTTGAGAAAGGCTCTTTATGGCTTAAAGCAAGCACCACGAGCATGGTATGATAGACTTAGCAATTTTTTGTGTGAAAAAGGTTTCAAAAAGGGTAAGGTTGATAAAACCTTGTTCATTAAGAAAATCCAAAGTAACACTTTATTGGTTCAAGTCTATGTTGATGATATCATTTTTGGATCGACTAACAAAGAAATGTGTGAGGAATTCTCATTGATGATGCAAGGAGAATTCGAGATGTCTATGATGGGAAAGATGAACTACTTTCTTGGACTACAAATCAAGCAACTATAAGATGGAATCTTCATCAATCAATCTAAGTATTGCAAAGAATTATTGAAAAAGTTTGATATGGACAATTGTAAAGCCATGAACACTCCAATGGGCTCCGGTACATATGTTGATCAAGATGAATCCGGTACTCCAATTGATATTACAAAGTACAGAGGTATGATTGGCTCTTTATTGTATTTGACGGCAAGTCGTCCTGACATCATGTTTAGTGTGTGTCTTTGCGCTCGCTTTCAAGAAAATCCAAAGGAATCACACCTCATGGCAGTTAAAAGGATCATGAAGTATCTTAAAGGAACAATCAATGTCGGCTTATGGTATCCGAAAGGTAGTATTTGCACTTTAATTGGTTATTCTGACGCGGATTATGCAGGTTGTAAAACTGATCATAAAAGCACAAGTGGTACTTGTCACATTATTGGAAATGCATTAGTATCATGGGCTTGTAAAAAGCAAGCATGTGTTGCTCTTAGCACGGCCGAAGCAGAATACATAGCAGCGGGTAGTTGTTGTGCACAAATTCTTTGGCTCAAGCAACAACTCCGTGATTACGGACTTGATCTCGGATGCATTCCTCTTCGATGCGACAATACAAGTGCTATCAATATTACAAAGAATCCGGTCATGCATTCAAGAACCAAACATATAGATATTCGACATCATTTTCTCCGTGATCATGTACTTAAAGGAGATGTCGAAGTCACTTTTGTGGATACTCATAACCAACTCGCAGATATCTTCACTAAACCGCTTGCTCAAGAACCTTTCTTCAAAATCCGAAGAGAACTTGGTATTTTGGATGAAGGTGATATCTAATGTTTCTCTTAAGATACACGTCTTAATTTTTATATGTATCTATTTCACTCTTTTTCTCCATCCTTTTTTATGTTAACAAAGGGGGAGAAGAATATGCATGTGCGTTGTTTTGTTTCAAAGAAATTGCAGGCCCAAATAAATATTAAACTCACTCCAAAATTCAAAGAATCATGGACTTAGGGGGAGCATACAATTTAGGGGGAGCCTTGCATTTGCTCAACATGTTTACTACACAAAACAACATAAAACAATTCAAGAATCGTTTTCAAGACTTGGTTGTCATCATCAAAAAGGGGGAGAATGTAATTGCAAGCTTCTCAAGTCATATTTAAAGCATGTGTTTTGATGAAGACAACATGGACATCAACTTTCAAAGGATGTGCAAAAAGCTTATCAACATCAAATAAAAGTCTTGAAGATTATTGAAGAATTATTGAAGAAATCATCAAATATCAATATGGTATAAATAATTCTTGAAACCTTGAATATAGATGATCACAATATGCATTCATCAACATATACATATTCCATAACTTTAACATCAAGAAAAACTTTGTTTGAAATATCTTTCAAAATGTATTTTTGAAAATAAACCTTTAGGAACCGGTTCCTCCCTAACAGGGAACCGGGTTCCATAATTTCTCAAAAAAACATGTCCCTGGATTTTGTACCAGGAACCGGGTTGTATCAATAGGGGAAACGGTTCCTGCATGATATTTTTGAATTCCAACTTCTAACGTTCACTAAGAACCGGGTTCTGTCAGTGTCGGAACCGGTTCCTAGCGAACCAATGCAGCTTTTACTTTGTTTTTTGAACATTTTTCAAGTGGTATCTTTTCATGAATGCATTGCAACTTTTCATATGAATTGGCATGAATGAAGATGTTCTTATGACTTTATAAAATTCAGATTTTCTTATTTCAAACAATATTCAATGCTTCAATTTTAAAATTAAAAAATATACTTCTTCATTAACAATTTTCTCATTCCCTCACATTTGAATTTAAACTTTCATGTGTTCATAATTTTGTGAAACTTGCCATATACACTTTCATTATCATTACAAGTTTCATTCATACGTTGTGAACATTTATATACATTGTTGAGAATTGTTTTTATCTTGAAGAAGAAGATCAATTGAAGATTGATAAAGCTCTCCATATACTTCAAACTAAATCATTGTATTACTTAAAGATTTTCCCTTACTATCCAGGATTGTTGGAAGTAAGTGTTGTGATTTGAAGAGGATTGTTCTTCATTCACATTAGTGTTTGTTTGGTCTTAAAGGTGTTAAGAACCTTTGATCACCCTATAGGTTAGATAGTAAGCATAGGCTGTACAATCATTCTAACTATAGTGAAATCTCTTTCGTGTTGGAAAGGGGACTGGAGTACTCTAGGATTGTGAGGGGAACCAGGATATATCACCGTGTTCTTTACTTTTCCACATTTATCGCTTTCATCACCATAATCAGGAAAAGATAAAGATATAATCAAAACTTTCAAACACTTAACCAAAAATTACTACCAAGCATTCTCATAAAACCGAATAAATTTTATAAGACCTAATTCAACCCCCCCCCCCCCCCCCCCTCTTAGGCACTCTGAGACTTACAAATGGATCCATACTTCTTCTGAAAGTCTGCAGAACACTCGATCTCAGGAATTAGATTGATCAACTCATCTATCTTAGGATCCTTGAAACTGTATTTCCCGGTCTTTCTCTTTTCATAATCCATGGTTTAAAAGTACCTGAGATATTCACAAATAGTCAACCTTTAAATCCCTTGAAATATTGTTTTCTTCAAAAGATGCTTATGAGTGCATGGATACATGATGCAACAATCACACACAAGATCACACATATAGGGTTCATAGGTTCAATGTCACGAGCATGAAGTCGAAGGTACTACCCATAAGGTATTGGTCTGAAAGCTTATCACCTGCCGAACAAGGTTCAGATATTACCAACTTCCCGATTAACTTGGTAATTAGTAATATTCTCAAGAAAGACTCGTCCGAGCGTAGTATCGCGTGACAACTATTTCCGAATTACTCCGTCATAGCTTCCGCACTACACCTAAAAGGCCAAGATGTGTTTGGTAATCTACGGTCCTCAGCTTCAGCAGGCTCCCAGGTCGAAAGCAGTACGTCTTCCCGATTACTCGGTAAATGACACTACAGTCAAAGGGGCCTCCATTGAGTGGGGGATCTCATGCCTCCTTTTTTGGGATTACTCCCTCAAAGTTAACATGACTAAACCGCCCGTCCTATCTTAAAGTTTGCCCAAGTCTGGGTATAGGACTTATGAGTAATCACCAAGCACCCTGTAAACTAGGAAAATCCAGACAAACACATATACAAAATATAACACATAAACACAATAACACATATACAGATATAAACAAAGATAGGCTCAATCCACTTAGGGATGGACCAGCAAGAGGTCAATCTTACATCCCCAGTGAAGTCGCCATTTTTCTGTAGCGGTAGAAATATTCAAGACTAAGCCATTGGATTGACTAGACTTTATACAAATCAAAATAAAAATCGCCACCGCGCTTTATTGTTTCCAAAGGAATGGGAAAAGAGCGAATAACCCAAAAAAGGGGGAAAGATTCAACGTAAGGGGGTTGGTTATGCAAAGGGAAGGTATTAGCACCCTAAACATCTACGGTACTCCGCAGGAACCTCTTTGAAAAATTTGTATATTTTGGCTATAAAAATGTGTTGTATATAAAATGGATGGTGGAGGTGAGAAAAGAAATATTTTTATGATGTTTCCACCCGCCGCGGTTGTGAACCTTTAGTGCCTACGTACCATCTTTCATGCAATAGGGGATCAGGGTACACGTAGTTCCTCTTTTAAAAATTTGAAACACAAGTGTGTTGGTTAATTTTATGAGATAAGACATCATCGTCATAGTCCGTGTGGAAAACATACTTACTACCCACAATCATGAGAAAGGAGAATTTGCATCATCTCAAAGTGGAGGATATGGTTTGGATTTTAAAATCAACAATGCCTCACTCAACACCCAAGTGGAAAATGTCTCTCTTTACTACATATTGTAGAAGTATAGTTGTTTGCATCACTACAAGGATTGACAAGAGTCTAATCTTTTAAGAAAAGTTTTAAAATAAAAAGCCAAAGTGGCAAAAATGGTTTGAAATGAGATTGATTGACTTTTAGTCTTCTCACAAAAATGTCAATGTATTATTAAATTGATTGAAATTTATTTATGAATATGTTTTTAAAATGCATGGACCTAAGTCCAAGTTTATTATGAAAGTCTTTCAAGTTTAGAAATAAGAAGAGTTTTTAAAAAGAGGGAGAAGATTTTTGGAATTAAAGAAGATGGGAGGAGATGAAGAGACTATCCTAAAGCATAAGGTAAAAGCTAGGGATAAGAACCATCTAACCAACAAGAAGCCAATACATGACATTATGAGTCAATATAGAATTCCCATTCTTCGGATTGAAACCAAGCAAGCAAAGATACTAGACCTCTTGAGAGAACCAAACTTCAAGTGTATTGAGTCTTCGCAAAAATTGGGCAGAGTAACGGCTGTATACGGATGAATTCCAGATTACAAACAAAGTATGTAATCACAATAACCTGCACACAAAACAAACAAACAACCCAATGTCTTGAGGTAAACCTCAAGAACTCCAGACAAAATATCAAATAAAGTCACAAAGTCTCCAAGATAGGCCAAGGTCTCTAATCCTAAGTCCAAGAAGTCAAATACTCCATAATGCCAAGGATAGTAACCAAATAGTCCAAGTATCACTAAAGATTTTTATGGTTCATGTTGATTATTAGGTGTCTTTAAAAGGAAAAGAAAAGCTCAAGTGAACAAAATTAAAATGACATAAAAGTAAATGCTCAAGTGAGAAAAATAAAAAAAATGGCATGAAATGTAAATGCTTAATTTAAATGGTACATAAAGCATAAAAAATAAAAGCATAAAGTAAAGTCAATTGTTAGAAATTAGTGGTTAGTTGGATGACCATCTTGAAACTTGCATTTGGAACTCATTAGATGATTGTTAGAACCAAAGCCTCCACACAACAAGTTGCATTTGCTTTTTGTCAAGTATATCATCCATTTTGGAATCTTCAAAAGTAACATTTAATGATCAATGATGTTTAAGTGATCCGCGTTGACCAAAGATGTTGTAGATCCATTAGAGGATTGGTAGAACCAAGGCCTCCACGAAATGAATCTCAAGGTTATTGGATCAAAGAGATCAAATTAACATACTTGGTCTTGCAATCATAAGTTTGGGCCACGAGTGATCATTTATTCGAATCGGGACAAAATTTAGCGCTATGTTAAGCAATCGTAAGTGGACTTATGTAGAAGTCGCACCTATTTTGAGGCCGATCAATAGCAATTTACGTACTTCATGTTTGGATAAATGATATAGGGATCACCATCCCTTAACATGTAGCACAATTAAAAAAAGAAAGGGATAAGATGAAGAGGGAGGGGAATGATAAGCTAATTTGGATCACCATCTCAAAATTCTTTCATCTTTAAATTCAACCACTCCTCTAGATGGATTAAAGCACTAAACATATCATTAATCCAAAGCACCAAAAATGAATTAAATAATTCACTCTTAGGTAGATTTGAATTTATGAATATTTATCCAACTTCATCTACATCACAAAGTCCATTGAGTTTAAAGACAAATTGGACATTTAAAATTGCAATCCAACCAACAATCAAAGGAGTAAGTAGAAAAAGCATTTTGGATCTGCCCCAAAACAAGGCAAAAAAATGCATTTTGTCCCTATGTAAATCGATTGCACTACTGTGTAAATCGATTTACACAGTACAGTTTTCAAAAATTTGTGCAAAATTGCTTCTGTGCAATCGATTGCACACTGTTACAGGCAACAAAATAGCATTTTAAAAGACCAAATTCCTGTTCAAACTTTCCATCAAACAACTTATGATCATGGATTCAATTGAGCAAGAAAATTCCATCAAATCATGAGAAAATAACACCATTAGAATCACAAAATAATGCTCAATGAATAAATCCCAAAGATCACCAAGAGATCACATTGTGAAAGATGAATTATCCAACTTACCAAAGGTAGATCTAGAGAATTATCAAAACAACTTCAAGAATTTGCTTCAATTCAACCACAAGAATCAATTGCCAAGCTTGGATGTAGAGAATTGATGAAGAAAAAGTGTTTGGATGAAGGTTTGGCTCAAAGATTAGTAAGCTTCAATACAAAGCTTACTAAATTTTTAAAAATGGAGCTTTGAGTGAATTTGGTAGATGGAGAGAATTGAGAGATTTTTTAGCAAAGTGATTTTGGCTATCAAAAGCTTAAAATTTGAATGATATGAGGGCTCTATTTATAGAGTTTAGGATTGGGATTAGTGGTAATTTGGTAATTGATTTTTGGAGCCAAAAATTGAATTAATGATATAATTTTCAAATTATGCAGAAAAATTGGAGCCAAAAAGATGACAGTTTTGAAATTGCTGGCTTTTTTCAAAAATCACGTGTGTTTTGCTGCTATGACTCGACACAAGAGTCGTATGCATCGACACATTCTAGTTGTATAACACAGCATGAGTCGACGCAAGCTTCTATGGATCGATACAAGCTGCTATCTCAACACAATACATAATCAATCAATTTGCATGAGTCGACACATAACATGTATGTGTCGACACATGCTAGTTATACAAAACAGGATGAGTCGACACAAGCCTTTATGGATCGATACAAGCTGCCTTTTCAACTCAATACAGAATTAATCACTTTGCATGAGTCAACACATAACATGTATGTGTCGACACATGCTAGTTATACAAAACAGGATGAGTCGACACAAGCCTCTATGGATCGATACAAGATGCCTTTTCGACTCAATATAGAATTAATCACTTTGCATGAGTTGACACATAACATGTATGTGTCGATACATACTAAAAAAAATTATTTTTGAAGGCTAAAAATACACTTTTCTCAAAGATTATGCACAATACACTGTGCAATCGATTGCACTATGGGAGCAATCGATTGTACAGGAAAAATTTTAATTATTATTTTTTCTTTGCAAATAGAGATTTTAGGGAAATAATACCGGAAAACCTTATTTGTCGGATGCTTTGACTCGGTACCTACAAAACACAATTTTGCAAAGGCAAAGACAAATATTTTTTGTATTTTGGTTAGAGGTTAATTATCAACGCATATACAAAATACACAACTAGGGTGCTTGGAGATTCCTCAAGAGAAAACTTAAAGATATGAGATAGAAAAAAGAGGAAGAACCAACCCTAATGTGATTTTGTTATGATCAAGTTGACATGATATGATAGGGGAATCTTATGGGCAAAAATTAGGGTACAACACATGGCTATCGCACTTATGTACGCACATCAACCGGCACGACTCCTTTCTCACTAGTATATGGAATGGAGGCAGTACTCCCGGTGGAAGTTGAGATACCATCACTTTGAGTCCTAATGGAAACAAAGCTGGAAGAAGCGGAATGGGTGCAGACCCGACTTGACCAGCTCAACCTCATTGAAGAAAAATGACTAACGACTTTGTGTCATAGTCAGTTACATCAAAAGAGAATGAAGAGGGCCTTCGATAATAAATACGCCCTAGAATATTCAAGGAAGGGGATATAGTGCTCAAAAAGATTCTACTACCTCACCTCGATTCACGTGGTAAATGGACACCCAACTACGAAGGTCCATTTGTAGTCAAAATAACATTCTCTGGAGGTGGTCTCGTCCTCACAACAATGGATGGGGAAGAACTACCGCATCCAACCAACTCAGACGCAGTCAAAAAATACTATGTATAAAAAGCTCGCTAGATCGAACCCCCAAAAGGGGACATAGGCAAAAAGGAGCGCCCCGGTGGATCGAAAACCCTAAAGGGAGATCCAGGAAAAAATTAGGGGCACACAACAAGAAAATTATCCCGGTGGATTGAAACCCGAAAGGGAAATTCAGGAAAAAGTTAGGGATTTCATACAAAGAAATGAAGAACAAAAAGACTGCGATCTGAGAGTTATGACTACGAACCACGAAGGGGAGGATAGACTGGAATCATACAACTCAGAGGCAAGGGAGATTAAGATCATCAAAAGATATGGGGGAACAACAATAGTGATTATCATTTTTCATTACCATTTACTGTTTTAAGACTTTCTGTAATTACCTCTTTCTAGGAATTGAATCTTGTATTCTCGCCCACTCTGAGGCATATCAATAAAACATTTGTTTTCGTTATATCTTTCGAATCATGTTTTTTCTTTTCTCAGATTTATTTACAAAATACTACGATTATTACTCATTAATATTGTCTTGAAATAATTCCATGGAATTAACAGAATAAAAGCATCTAATAAATATCGGAAAAAAACACTTGGGTTAGAAAAATATCAAAGGAAAATCCACGCATACGTCCATGCACACAGTTACTCCTACGTCTTGCAAAAAATCTATACACAGGTCTGCGTTTGTACCTGTGCATATCTACGCGTTCATACACGAAGTCTACAATGACGCACATGTCTGCGCCTATGCTTGCACTCGATGATACAAAGTCATTACATATATATACACGTCCCTACGCGAAGTCTACGTCCATGTCAGCACCTATACCTAACTTAAGACACAAGGTCTACGCTTACGTCTGCGCTTACAAATCTACACATAGGCCATTACCTACGTCTATGTCTACGTCTACACCCACGCTCACAATACAAAAAAATCAATGTTCAAATTCTGCTAACATTGTCCACTGCGTTCAAGCCCAACAATGCTATTGCAACATAACATACAACACCAAGGAATTGGTAAACTCTAATCCAATGGTTTAAAGGAGAATTCCAGAAAGGATCTTCATAACGTTCTAAGGCACACACGCATCTTACACACATTTCATACATACATACATTTTGCATATCCCGAGCATACATACACTATGCACCCTTGCACATAATGCGCATATAGTCAGGGTTCCATGTCAATGTCAAACATCATACATTTTGCATACCCATAACATTCAATACAGATGCATACATGTATCGCCTGGAAGGAAGACAAATAATCTTACCCTTGATTCAACCATCTAAGGGTCCACCCACGCAATACTCCTCCTACGATTCAACCCGTCACCTCAGTCTTCATGCCATGACACATTCAGCCCATCATCTAAGTCTTCCTGCAGTGATGAGTTCCTTACAAGCTCATTATGTTGCCCCCAAGCTGCAGCATATCTTCAAAGCCCGTTATGTTGCCTCTAAACCGCAATGTATTCTCAAAACCCATTAGCTTGACTCTATGACACAAGTGAATCCTCAACACTCCGTACATTGCCTCTAAGTCGTAACGCATTCTCAAAAACCCATTGCATTTCCCCTAAGCCACAACGCATTTTTCGAAACTCGGTATATTGCTTCTAAGTTGTAATATATTCATTCAACTCAAACACATTGCCTCTAAGTCGCAATGTATCTCTCCAGATCAGTATATTGCCTCGAAGCCGCAATGTACCTCTCCAGATCAGTATATTGCCTCTAAGCCGCAATATATCATCTGAACCAACATATTGCCTCTAAGCCGCAATGCATTACCCAAACTCAGACCATCGTCTCAGACTTCATGCAGCGAGGTTCAAAATCAAAAACCAGCCTATCGCATCAGACTTCACGCAGCGATTCGCGAACCAAACACATTGCCTCTAAGCCGCGATGCATTCTTCAAACTCCAAACACATAGCCTCTGAGTCGTAATGTATTCACGCTCAAAACATCACATTAGACTTCGCACAATGATTTGCAAAAACTGTAACCCAATGCATCAGGCTTCAAGCAGTAATGCCTTCCGTTACTCCTTAAACACCGATCATCACATCGGACTTCACGTTGTGACGCTCAAAAGAAAACAAAAACCAACACATTGCCTCCAAGTCGCAGTGCGTTCTTCAAACTCAAACACATTTCCTCTAAGCCGAAATGCATTCTTCAGACTCAAATACATAGCCTCTGAGCCACAATGCATTCATGCTCAAAACATCACCTTAGACGTCATACCGCGATTCGCAAACATAACCCATGGCCTCAGTCTTCAAGCAGCCATGCATCATCAATCAATTCTATACTCACCCTCCAGATGGGTGAATAAGCCAAGACATACAAAATTGCGCTATCTGCCTCATTATCAAACCCAGGTGAGCGATATATCATCAGCTTTGCCTACTTCCTTGAGACTTGTAAGGGTATGCTACATTAGCATAACCTTATGTTTGTCGGACAAATTTTGGGATACTTCAAGTATTCAATAAAATTCCGATCAGAATGCGCAAGACTCAAGCTTTCTCGCACTATTCGACTGAAAGTTAATTGAATAGGGGCAGCTGTCGTAACCCAAATTTGTCCTACTGCGATGATTTTATTTTTCAATATTTAAATAGAAGAAATATCTAATTAAGGATGGTCCATCAATATCTGGTGGCCCATTTATAAGAATTCAAGTCAACATAGGGGTATATCCTAATTCAAGGGAGTGAGGCTTTCTAAATCATAAAGACCTAGGTGCCCACAGGCCCATTCGCAAAGCGTGTTGGCCAATGGCCCATGATATTCAAATGTTAAAACTATCTTAAAATGAAACTAAAATTTTACTTGTATAATGGTCCACTAGGTTGTTATTGTTGTTAGTAAGTAGCAAATGGGGGTGTAATTTCAAGTTATAGGCCCAAAGAAATGAAAAAAAAACATTGGGATGATCCATTTTCGTTTAGGTAAGAAAGGGGGGTGTATATCTTATTAAGCGTATTTAATTCATTTTTGAAAATCATTCTATTTTGGTTTATTTCAAGAGAAAAAAAAACATTTTTATTAAACATTGTCTTATTAATTATTTTTATAAACCATTTATTAAAAGACTAGTTTTACAAAGCTCAAGTTTTATGTTGGGTCTAATTTGTTAAAAAGAAGCCCAATCCGAGGTATTGCAATAAACAAAATAGTATGTTGGACCCATTTCTTATTTTTAGAGTTTATCTTGTTGTTACTGTTTTATTTTAAGTATTATTATTAAAACATCACTTTTGTTTTATTTTATTATTAAATACTATTTAGGATTTGTTTTATAAGTATTGTTTCTGAAAATGTATTTTGAAGCCCAAAAGATCACGCCCAGACCGCAGCAAGGTGCTAAGGTTGTTGTAATAAACAAAAAATGTTATTGGGCGGAAGATATGTTGCAAAACAGTTTAAGGCCCAAAAGTGCAACGCATACTCTATCAATTGACAAACATTTAACATGTTTTTGTTCAATATAATAATTACTGTAGAGATTTATTATTAAATCTGCAAATCAAATCTTCTAAAAAGCAAACTCCAGATTTTTTTACAGACAAAATCTAAAAAGATCGAATCCTAAAATCAATTGCAAATCAGATACAACAAAGTCCAAGCCCATAAATCTCCATTACAAACAATTTGAATCTCTAATGTACAAAGGAAAAAATCTCAGAATCTTAAAAAACTATATCAAATCTCAAGTATTACGAAATAAATCTCAATAGAATCTCAGAATTGCATTCAATCAAAATAAATTGCAAATCTTAAATCAGTCCAATAGAACAAATCGAATCAATTACAGTAATTTTCAAAACCCTAATTTCTCTCTAATTATCCCTAAATCTAAGCTAAACAATCCATAACGAGAACCCTAACTGCTAACCCTATAAAAAGAAAACTGGAAAAACAAAGAAAGGGTCGGTTTTACAGAAAGAAGAAGCTTAGAGACGGAGAGACTGAAATCTGGACAAACCCTTTGTCGTTGGAGATCCTGAAGAAAAGTGATTAGAGTTTCTAGATCGGAAACCCTAATCACCCTTGGACATCGCTACCGCTGACCACCTCACTGTCAGCCACACCTTCAATTACTCCACAACCATCTCATCGGCCGCAACCTCCAAAACTTCAAAACCTGTGCATCAAAGAAGTCGAAGAAGGGAATTAGTGTGAAACGGAAACATAACGGAACAAATCGCGATTGGAGGTAAATAATAACTTAGCTTTGTTTTTTCATTTTACTGTTACGATTTGGGGATGATAAAGGGTTGATGTTAGTGGAGGGTTAGGCGCCGCCGCGAGAACATACTAGGTTTTAGGGTGGCGAGAGAGGAAGGAAGAACAGTGAGAGAAAAAAGATGGAGGGATACTGTTGGCGAGGGAGAGAGAGGATGAAGTTTTTTGGAAAATCCTAATGACTGTAAAAATGAATTAAACACAAAATTCTGTAATCCGTTCGTATCCGATATGACGCGCCCATCACAATAGCATGCTCCCTCGTTTAGCATCCATGTGATTTTAATCAAGGGGCCTTTAGGCCGAGTTTCACAATGACGTCCCTGCACCCTCGCCACACTGGAATGCGCAGCAAACCTCTTCAAATTCGTTGGGCCTAAGCCCAATCGCTTTTCACACACCCCCTCTAACGGTTTACTAACTTGCCAAATAACGTACACCCCCTGTCCAGAACTATTTTGGGCCTAAACCCAGATTGCTAAACAACACCTCACCCTTTTACTTCCAAACTAAAAATGTACCCCCCTGTTCTAATGAAAATATTTTTTATTTTCCTTTTATATTATTATTTATTTTCTTTTTTTATATAATTATTATATTTTAATATTTTATTATTATTATTATTATTCCATATTTTTCTTCCATAATTAATTATATTAATTATTATTATATAATTATTATGTATATACTAACATTTAACTTATTTTTATTCAAGTGCATACATTATTTTCTCATATTCTTTGCATCAAACATTTTTATCACGCATTAACCAAGATTTTCGCAATTAATACAGTAAAAAACACAAACAAATCTCAAACCATTTTCCCGAACAAATTAAGATAACCAACCGTCTTTTTTTCGCAAATGGGTTTCAAACTAATTTTGGCTTCCTACGTACTCAGTCAAAATCTCCGCAATCACTACTCCCGACCGAGTGCGAAGTGATTCAAAATATGTTTGCAAACCCCAAAACACACCAACCCATACGAACTACGAATTGAGACTCTGATTCCTCATAATAGGATACGTAGGCACGCAATCTAAAATCGTAACGAGTCTTGCTAATTAAAACTTAAAACCCTGTTTATCCCAAACCTAAACCTAGAGCTTAATATCCTTGTGAACAATGTGGATGAAAGGTGCCTAACACCTTCCTTTCGTCTAATTGAGTCTGAAACCTAGAATCTCTGTCCGCGAATTAAGGTTTTCTGTTAGGTTCTCTTCCCTAGGATAAAAACTAATAGTGGCGACTCTTGATAAAAAAACCGATTGCTACACAAACTGATGAAATTCTAGATATGCTATAAATAATTTGTGTATTATATATTTTAAATTTTTTTAGTATTATAAAGGTATAAATATCAAACAAAAGTCGTTGGTTTGACTTAATTTCAAACTAAAAGGTTTCATTCTAATATAATTACATAGATAGTATAGAAATGACACCATGAAAAATTCTAATTAAAAATAAGATTGAAATCAGATATAAAAAGTTCTAATTTAATTTTTATGGGAGGATAGAGTTAGTACAAATCAGATATATAACAATTTGTTATAAATTTATATTCATCAATCTAATTATAATTGTTATAAAATTCTCTAACAGTTTGTTGTTATAAAATTATAATTGTCATGAATATTTATACCTTAAAATTTGTTGGAAAAAATTATTTAATTTGGTGTGTTATATTAGATAATTTGTGATGTATTTTAGATAGTTTAAATTAAGTTAATGTGTTATTTTACATGTTAATTGTTAACTTATGTAAATTATTTAGAAATCCTAATTTTAGATATGAAATTTAATATATATATATATATATATATATATATATATATATATATATATATATATATATATATATATATATATATATATATATATATATATATATATATATATATATATATATATATATATATATATATATATATATATATATATATATATATATATATATATATATATATATATATATATATATATATATATATATATATATATATATATATATATATATATATATATATATATATAAGTATTGTTGCATGCAATTGCATGGTTACTTACAAAAATAAGGAGAAAAATTTTAATTTTTTTTAGAAATGGGTCTGTTTAGGATCAGATAGCCCGCAAGTCAAACATTATTGAGCTTGGGTAGTAAATATAGAGCCCATTTAAAAATGGGCTTTTTGGGTCCGGCTCTGAAAAGCCCGATGCCCGCATGGGCCGATCCATTTAGAGTCGGGTAGTCCATTTTGACAGTTCTACATTTATCATTACTACTACGAATAAGTAATTTTATCTCAATTGAAAGAGATTTTACCTCGGTTTGATGACTAAGGTAAAGAAGGGTGTCATGGAAAGTGCGATATTTTTCTCCTTAATTGAATTGCCAATTGAGGAAAAAAGTGAAATTGTCATGAATTTGATTCCCAACAACAATATTTTTTAAATTTTCAAAATTACGCTACTTTTTATCTCGGCTGAATACCCTATTTACATAATTTTTGTCTTAACCTATTTTTTCATTTATCTACAAAAATTCTTAATCTTTCTCATCATCATCATTATCATAAAAAAAAATTAATAGAATCGTTAAACATTAAATCTCAGCAACAACAAAATCATTAAAATCTTTAAATATTAAATCTCAAAAACAACAAAAATAATAACAACAAAAATAACTACCACTACTACAACTACAATACAACAAAAAACAAATAAAATCAGTATAAATGTTAAACATTAAATCTCAACAACAACAACAACAACAACAACGTTAAACTTTTTACTTAACATAACTACAACAATTGACATTGTTAAGTTAAATCTATGCTTTTATAACTAACATTAAATATTTTTAACAATTATACGAGAAGAGATTACATTAAAGAACCAAGCTTGAAATATTTTATTTCTCTTGCAATACATCTTAGAGAATGGTGTTGTACTTCATGCAATTATTTTCATTATCATTGTTTCATTACTATGTTTGCATTTCAACACTTTGCATGCAAGACGGGTTGTTACGACATTCACGTTTATGATTGGTTGGTGAAGATTTCATGCGGATTACTGATGTACTATCATGTGAGTTGATAAATTGACAATATTTTGATCATTGTTACTTTATAAATAGACAAATATTTTCCCATACTTTATAAATTGACAAAAGTTTTTTCCATCTGTTGCTAGCTCAATCGAGGTAATATGTCATAAATAAAAAAATAAATAAAAAAGCGCTAAAATGCGGTTGTTAGAATTTGAAAGGGGGTTGATCAGTATTTTTCGTCTCTACCGCCAACTTAACCGAGTTAATAGATAAAAAAATGTGTTAAAATGCAGTTGTTGAGATTTGATGGCGAGTCCCTTAAATATTTTGTTCACGGCTCAACCGAGGGAATAGGTCATATACAAAAATAAAATAAAATAAAATGTGCCTAAATATCGTTGCTGGGATTTGAAACATAAATAAAAAATAAAAATAAAAAGCGTTAAAGTGTAGTTATTGGAATTTGAAAGGGGGGTTGATCAATATTTTTCCTCTTTGATGTCAGTTTAACCGAGTTAATAGGTCAAAAAAATAAAAAGATGTTAAAATACAATTGCTGAGATTTGATGGCGAGTCTCCTAAATATTTTTTCACACGGCTCAACTGAGGTAATAGGTCATAAATAAAATAAAATAAAATAAAACGTGCTTAAATATCGTTGTTGGGATTTGAAATTGTGTCCCCTAAATTTTTTTTTCCGGTTGTCAACTCAATTGAGGGAATAGGTCATAAACAAAAATATAAAAAATAAATAAAAATTTCTAAAATATTGTTATTGTGATTCAAATGTGTGTCACTAAATATTGTTTTCCTCGATTGTTAGATCAACCCAGGTAACAAATCATAAGCAAAAATATTTTTAAAAAAATTTAAAAGTTTTTAAAATACAAATGTTAGAATTCGAATGTGTCCCTTAAATATTTTTTCCCCTCAGTTGTAAGTTCACCGAGATGATAAATCATAAACAAATATATAAAAAAAAATAAAATTTACTGAAATTCAAAGTTGTCTCTATAAAATACCTTTCCCTTTGATTCCCAACTCAACCTAGAGAATAATTAGTATTCTTTATTAAAAAAAAAATATTATAATCAATGATATGTCATTAAGAAAGAGTATAAGGGATATTCAAACCCTTACGCAGGAGACCTACTTAAACAATTAAGGAGACAGTTGAACCAATTGAAGAAAGTACATCTAGAAAGACTTTTACTATCTAAAAAAGAACATCTCCAAAGCAAAAGTTTAATAGATAAAATGCAATCCTCAAAATTAAACACAAGATAACATTCCTAATAATCCACACGTTCTACACAGGAAATAATTAAATAAATGATCAAATATATCTACCATCTGCATTCCTCCTTTCATGACAGTGAAAAATGTTGAATAAACTTTAAATGTTATTAGTAATGAGTTTTTTATTAAATAAGATAGTGGGAAGGTTAAAAAACTAAATGTAATTTCGAAGGTCAAGAGATAGTGGATTATAATATAATTTACTAATAACATTTATTTTTCTAGAATAGTAGAAGTTTTTGGGTCTATATAAAGACCAAGATTGTATTTTTTTTTCAACAACAAGAAGTAGAAGTTTGCTCCTTATTTAACAAATTGGCGTCAGAGAAAATGGAAAACATGATGAATCAAATGTCGTTGCCACGGATAACAAAGTCAAATTACAAAAACTAGAGTATCCAAATGAAAGCTCTTCTTGAATCTCCAGACGCGTGGGATGTGACCATAGATGGGTTTGAAGAACCAACAAATGTTGGGGATATACGACAGCTCAAAATAAGGCGCTGAAAGAGATATGATGGAAGGACAAAACGACATTATACATATTGTTCAGGGTTGTAGACGGATCATGCTTTGAAAAGATTGTTGGTTCGACTACATTGAAAGAAGCACAGGACACGTTAGAAAAAATGTTCAAATGAGAAAATCGAGTGAAGAAAGTTCGACTCCAAACTCTTTGTGGAGAATTGGAGAGGATACAGTTGAAGGAGAGAGAAATTGTATCTGACTACATCACACGTGTAAAAAAGGTGGTGAACCAACTCACCAAAAATGGAAAAACAATAACTGATGCACGAGTTGTTGAAAAGATCTTGAGATCTTTAACAGACAAATTTGAGAATATTGTGTGTGCAATATAAGAATCAAAGGACCTTTCGACGCTCTCATTCGAAGAGCTCGCTAGTTCTCTCGAAGCACATGAACAACGTAAGATGAAAAAGAAGGAAGAAGCAGTTGAAGAAGAAAATCAAACCAAGGAGTCAAACAAAGACAAAAAGGTACTCTTTTCTCAAAACTTCTGAGGAATAAGATGTGGCCGTGGAGGTCGTGAAAATGGTCGAAGTGGTCAAAGCAGTACTTCGAAAGATGACAATTGAACCAACAAAATTTGCATGGCAGAGGACGTGGTCAAAGAGGTGGTCGATCGAACCACTCCAACTTCAAATGCTACAAGTGTGGGAAGTATGGTCATTATGCGAAGGATTGCAACTCCTACAAATGTTACAACTGTGATAAAGTGGGACATCTTACAAAAGATTGTCGAATCGAAAAGAATATTGACAATAACCAATCTAGCCTTGGAACCTAAAGAGAATGAAGGCTTTCTCCTGATGGTTCAAAATGAAATCAACACTAATAATGACAATGTTTGGTATCTTGACTCAGAAGCAAGTAATAACTTGTGTGGTTACAAATACCTGTTTAAAGAAATGAAGAAAATTGAAGATGGTAATGTGTCTTTCGGAGATGCATCGAAAGTGAAGGTCAAAGGAAAGGGAACAATCAGTTACTTGCAGAAGAATGGCTTGATTGGATTAATCGAAGATGTTTACTCTGCGCCAAATCTCAAGACCAACATCTTGAGTTTGAAACAACTTACTGAAAAAGTAGTTTCGATACTTATGAAAGATCGAATATTACATTTGAAGGAAAAAATAGGATATTTGATCGCCCGTGTCCAAATGGAAAGAAATTGAATGTACAAATTGAACCTGAGGAACGTTCGAGAGAAATGTCTGCAAGTCAAAATGCAAGACAAAGTGTCACTATGACATATGCGCTTTGGTCATCTACATCATGCTAGTTTGAGAAGGTTGGTAAAAAGGAACATGGTGCATGGACTACCAGACATGGATTATGAAGGAAATTTTTATGAAGAATGTGCGCTCAGCAAACAAACAAGAACCTCATTTCAAAAGAAGGCAGAATATCAAGCTAAACATATTCTCGAATTAATTCATACTGACATATGTGGGCCAATCACTCTAGAATCCTTCAGTGGAAAAAGGTACTTCATTTCCTTTATCGATGATTTTTCACGAAAGACTTGGGTTTATTTCTTGAAAGAAAAGTCTGAAGCATTAGAGGTGTTCAAAAATTTCAAAGTAATGGTGGAGAAGGAAACAGACAGACATATCAAAGCAGTTCGATCTGACAGAGGTGGTGAGTACACTTCGACGGTCTTTATGAAGTATTGTGAAGAGTAAGGCATCAGGAGATTCTTAACTACACCTTATTCACCTCAGCAAAATGGTGTGGCTGAAAGAAAGAATCGAACTATTCTTGACATGATTCGATCAATTCTTAAAAGCAAGAACATGTCGAAAGAATTCTTGGCAGAAGCTATACAATGTGCTATTTATGTTCACAATAGATGTCCACATTCAAAGTTAGAAGATAAAACACCACAAGAAGCATGGGGCGGACAAAAGCCAACAGTTTCTCATCTCAAAGTATTTGGTAGTATAGCTTATGCACATGTACCAGATCAACGAAGAACAAAACTAGAAGGCAAAAGTCAGAAGTACATATTCATTGGATATGATGAGAAGACAAAAGGGTACAAGCTATTTGACCCCATAAGCAAGAAAGTGATTGTGAGTAAAGACATTCGAATAAACGAAGCAAGCAAGTGGGACTGAAACATTTCGACAGAAGTTATTGATGCAATCGAAGAATCATCTATAGTTGTACCAACAAGCATCTCAACACACTACAAAATAAGTTGTGTTTTGCCACATGATTCCCACGTCGCTAACACCAAAATCATGTCACAACTTTATTTTTGCCACCTGAAGAAACACGTCGCTGGAGAGCGCGTGACAATGTTGTTACGACGTGGGAAACATGTCACAACGTTGCCACGTGAAATTCACGCAGCAACAAATTTTATGGGGTCAAAGGCAATCAGAGCAGAGCAGAGGTCAGAGCAGGTTTTATATTCACTTTTACGTTGTGTGTTGCGGCGTGTTTTTCATGTCACTAATTTGTGACGTGGAAAACATGTCGCAACTTTTTTTTTTTTAAATCATTTTTTGTTTTAAATATAATAATTCTGATATAATAATTAATATTATTTTCTGTTTCATTAAATTTATAAATTTAAATGTTATAATTTATTTATTAAATTCAATATTATAAATCAAATTATCAAAAATAAAACTAAATATATCAAAATATATAAATTAATATACTTAATATAATAAAATTAATAAACTAAAATTTAAATTAATATTTTTAAATATAAAATGTGATTATAAATTTATATTAGTACACAAATAAAAAACTAAATATAAAATAAAAATAAAACTAAGCAGAAGGATAATTCGAGTCGTCGGAAAAGTCGCGAAGTAAGTCATCATTATTTTGGTGGTTATTATTTTGGCCACCATTGTTAGGATTTCCACCAAATGCTTGCATAAATTGTCGCATTTGCTCCTCCATATCAGCCTGCCTCTTCGCCATTGCCTCTATTTCTCTATTATGTTCACCCCTCATTGCCTCCATTTGAGCCTTCAATGCCGCCTCCATTTGGGCCTTCAATGCGGCCTCACGTTCTTTGGACTCGCGTCTAGCCAATTGTCTTACCGTTTCTGACTGATCTGGTGTCAAATTTATTTTAAACGTACACATATGCTTTTATTTTAACTATTAAACATAAACATATGCTTTTATTTTAACTATTTTTAATATATAATGTTTTTTATTATATACTATTAAATATACTATTAATATAGTTTATTAAATATATACATATTAAAACAGTTTTTTAAATATGTTTTTATTCAATACAAAAAACTATTTTTTATATATATTTTTAATCAATACATAAAATATTATATTATATTTGTTTTAAATAAAATATATATTAACATTAAAACTGTTTTTATAAAATTTATATATTATTCTGTTTTTTTTTTTGTTTTTTATAATAAATAAATTAAATATACCTCTTCAGAAAATATTATAATTTAACCAAATTCAACCTAAAATCTAACTAAATTCAGAAAATATACCAAATGTAAAAAAAAAAATCCAAGAAATACCTCTTCTCTTCTAACTCCTTCAATCTTCTTGTCCAACCTTTTTGCAATCTAATTCTACTATATTAATCTTCTTCTATTCAAAGAAAAATTAAAATAAATTACAATCCCATAATACAATAAATAAAAACTTGTAAACAAAATAGAGACAAAATTAAATTAAATTTACCTGAAAAAACAAGGATTAATGGAGATTGAAGTTGGATTTTATAATGGGGAAGAAGAGGTTTTATGAAGAAGTTGAGGGTTAATAGAGGGATGGAATGAGAAGAGGGTTAATGAAGAAGAAGAGTGTTTGATTGTTTGATGACAATATACTGTCTGCTTGGTGTAACGTGATGCAATTAAAAATGTAAAACATTGAGTGACGTGAAAATCACGCCGCAACTTTGCCACGTGACTTTCACGTCGCAACAATGCCAACAGTCATATTCTCTTTCTTCACATGCTTGTAAAATCTGATCATGCCAGTCTGTATTGATTTGATTTTTCCCTCTTAAATTTTGCGATGTGAATAACATGTCACAACTTACTTTTTCAAAATTTCAAAAACCCATCCATCTGAACGTTACACCAATTAAAATATTTTATATTATATTTTTACTAGCGACGTGATTCTCACGTCGCAACATTTTTTTTAAACAGTCAGACAACCATCAGGCTTCTTTATTTTATTAATAAAACATGTTGTCACGTGATTATCACGTCGCAACTGGCTTTTTTTAGCCACATGATAATCACGTGGCAAAAACACGTGGCTGGAGATGATATTTCTTGTAGTGACAGAACATGAAGATACTGAAGATGAAGATAAACCTCTATAACCCAGAATGCGAAGTTTGCAAGACTTATATGATTCGACAAATGAGGTACACCTTGTGTGCCTTCTGGAAGATGCTGAAAACATCAGTGTCGAAGAAGCGTTACGAGATAAGAAGTGGAAAAGTGCCATGGACGAAGAGATTAGAGCAATAGACTACAACAACACTTGGGAGCTAGTCCAATTGCCAAAAGGTAGTCAACCCATTGGTGTAAAGTGGGTATTCAAGAAAAAGATGAACGCTCAAGGAGAAATTGAACGATTCAAAGCGCGACTTGTTGCGAAGGGATACAAACAGAAAGCATAAATTGACTATGACGAAGTGTTTGCACCTATTGCGAGAATGGAGACAATTTGATTGCTCATTTCTCAAGCTGCTCAATTTAAATGGCTAATGTTTCAAATGGATGTCAAGACAATATTTTTGAATGGTGTACTCGAAGAAGAAATCTATGTCGAATAACCACTTGGGTATATAAGAATTGGAGAAGAGAAGAAGGCGCTAAAATTGAAGAAAGCATTATATGGGCTGAAACAAACACCACAGGCATGGAACACGCGCATTGACACATATTTCAAAGAGAATAGATTCAAGCAATGTCTTTATGAACATGCCCTCTATGTGAATAAAAATGGAAGTAATGTATTACGTGTTGCTCTCTATGTTGATGACCTTATTTTTCTAGGCAGTGATGTTCAATTGATAGAAGAATTCAAGAGCCCCATGACACGCGAATTCGAAATGACAGACTTAGGTCTGATGAGATTCTTTCTTGGTCTGGAGGTTCGACAAGAAGAAACTAGAATCTTTATCTCAGAAGAAAAATATGCAAAAGAAATCTTGGAAAAATATAAGATGAAAAATGACAATCCAACTTCGACGCTAATGGAACCAGGTGCAACTGTAATGCAAGTTGACAACAAATCAGCAATCGAGTTGGCAAAGAATCCAGTGACACTATGCCAAACAAGGGATTAGAAAGTGCTTTTTTAGGCCTTTAACAGCGCTGCTAAAACCTCTGCTGCTAAAGGTATAGACAACGCTTTTTTTTCAATCACTTTAGACAGCGCTTGGTAAAAGCGCTGTCTATTACCCCCCTTTAGCAGCGCTTTTCCTCATTTTTTTTTAATTTTTTTTTCAATCACTTTAGACAGCGCTTTTCATGAAAAGCGTTGTCTATTACCCCCCCTTTAGCAGCGCTTTTCCTCATTTTTTTTTCAATCACTTTAGACAGCGCTTTCATGAAAAGCGTTGTCTATTACCCCCCCCCCCCCTTTAGCAGCGCTTTTCCTCTTTTTTTTTTTAATTTTTTTTTCAATCACTTTAGACAGCGCTTTCATGAAAAGCGTTGTCTATTACCCCACCTTTAGCAGCGCTTTTCCTCATTTTGTTTTTAATTTTTTTTTTCAATCACTTTAGACAGCGCTTTCATGAAAAGCGCTGTCTATTACCCCCCCCCCCCCCCCCCCCCCCTTTGGCAGCGCTTTTCCTCATTTTGTTTTTAATTTTTTTTTTCAATCACTTTAGACAGCGCTTTCATGAAAAGCGTTGTCTATTACCCCCCCCCCCCCCCCCCCTTTAGCAGCGCTTTTCCTTCTTTTTTTTTAAATATTTTTTTTCAATCACTTTAGACAGCGCTTTCATTTAAAACAAAACACTGCCTATCAAATTTATTCTCACTGTTTTTGCACCAGAAATTATAGCTTCATTATAACATTTTAAACAAAAATAACATTAATATATACCACAATGAAACAGTATTATAACAACATCAATATTCATCTCTTAAATCCTTTTTGCACAATATACATAACAACAAGATTAATATATACCACAATGAAACAATATTATAACAACATCAATATTCATCTCTTCAATCCTTTTTGCACAATATACACAACAACAACATTAGTATATACAACAATGAAACAATATTATAACTACATCAATATTCATCTCTTCACTCCTTTTTGTACAATATACACAACAACAACATTAGTATATACAACAATGAAACAAAATCCACGATGAATATATAACTCTATCTTCTACATCGAGCTGCACCTATATAACCGAAAACAAAATCAAAAAATCAAAATTCATACAAGTTACCAAATAACAACAACAAAAACAATAATATTGTAACACAACTATAACGACATATATTATATTCTCAAAACTCAAAGTTATACCTTATAATAAAACTCTCAACTCCATAACAAATTGGCACCAATCCTCCATAAGTTCATCCAATTAATCTTTTGAGTATGAAGCACACTTGAATTCATCAAAGTACTACATAATAATATAACATAGTATGATTTAATTAAAATACTAAGTCATTTTATGAGAAATATGAAAATAATTCCTAAGTTAGAAATTCATACCGTGGATGGAATCTCTAATCGGTCCAAAAGAATAGTTTCTTTCATAAACCTCAACATAAAATAACCGCAATCTACACCATTGCGCTGACGAGGACACTACACATGGAAAGAAAATACGGATATACATCAAGATATACACCTTAACTTGTTTTATCATCGCTATATAATCAAAACTGTGAAAATCTATACCTCCACTTTGATCCAAAAAATATTGTTGACTCTACTCCTTGGTACTTGAATATCTCTTTGTGCTCGAAAAATTTGTAGAATGCTATAATAAAATAATAACGAATATTTAGAACTATCGCACATAAATAATTAAATATACACAGTAATATTTTGGAACAATGTCACTTACGTGTCAATCGTCTTCTTCATATCTGAGTATGTTGTCCAATCATTTCCCAATGAATCTAGATAATATACAATTTATCTCACAGGATTAATTGCAACCAATAACCAGTGTCCACTGGAATATTAAACAAAGGTTAGATGGAAATTTTCTGCACAACGTTAAAAAACGAAAAATTATAATAAAGGTAATTTAGAATGAAAATCTTACTTGGGGCCAGTATTATATGGTAAAAAGAACAATTTTTCTGTATCTTTGTTGGCCATAAATAAACTGAGCACAAATGCTATTACTTCATCTGGTTTTGCGATTATTGACCCTGCGTGGACAATGTTGGGATTTATGAAAGCGAATCTGGACTCCAATCCACGCGGGCGAATCAACTTGTCATACAGAAACCTTAAATAAAAACATCATTAACATTAATTATTCATTGAAATGAGTAAATAAATTTTGCAATTAATTAAATAAAGTTGATTGGAGTATACCTGATGTATGTATTGATAACAGCTATGCCTAATGTCAAGTGTCCAAAAACTTGTTCCAAATCCTCCTTACCAATTGCTGTCATGCCTTCAGAACCATAAATCCCTTCATGCAGGGGTATAAGAGAAGTACCACCTTGCGAAATAGTTGTGAAGCTTATAAATGTCTGAAGGCACGACCTATATTGTGAAGTAGTTTTCTTTCTAGCCCCGAACCTCTTAGCAACACTCTTTATTTCTGTGGGAATGTTGTTAATTACAGGCTCCTTACCCCTACTTACAGCTTCAATCTCTTTAGCAGGAATAATCTAAATATCATAAAATTAGAGTGGTCAAGTATAGGACGACAAATTAACATTATCTAATCATAAATATCATATAACTTTGTTGTACCTGTTTTTTTGCTGTCACTGACTCCTCTGGCCGCGTAATCCCTTTATCTTTTGGTTTGGGTTTTGTAGGAGTCTAACATTACCATGCAAAAAAAATGTAAGTAAAACGAACGTAAAAAATTTGAGTACTAAAAGGTTCATAAAGGTTTTAATTATACCTCATCATCTATGCGAACAAGCCTTGACGGCCATGCAACAAACGCTCCTATTGCCTCTCCCACCAATGTTGCATCCGAAACTTCATCTGGGATTGGTAATAACGCACCCTCCTCTAAAGCAATATCAATCGACACTTTCAAATATCCCGAAGGGAGCGGTTTATGATGAAGTACTTCTCCCAGAGTGTTATGGACTTTTCCCTTGCCAACCATGCGATAAGTTGGTGTCTCTAAAAAGAGTTGACAAGGTGAAATGCCCTAAAATCAATAATAAATATGACATCATTAATGTGTAGATATGTCAGTTAAATAAATTACACTAATTTAATTTCATAATAATATATGTAAGTATCTCGGGAATACTCGGTTGAGCTGCACAATTGACACTAGCTATGTCACTAGCTTCTTTAACACCCGAAGCTTCCCTTTCTGATTGGTATTGTTTTGCTTTTTCCTTCCTCAATTTAAGAACTTCAGCTTCTAATGCATCCAACCTGGCCTGCAGTTCTTTATTGCTAGCAGATTTTGTCTTTGGATTATTCTTTTTCAAGGAGGTTGGAGTAACCCCATGTCCTTTACCCCTCACCCGACCAGAATACTCACGAACATCTAATGCTCGACTAAGTATGCTCCTGCAATCATCTGGTGGAGATGTAGACTGAGACAAACTCTCCTGAAATTCATATGAATATTGGAAAAACATGAATACTATATGTTAATAGAATTTTGATTTAATTAGAATTAATGTTATACTTACGCATTTTTCAAAAATTTGTTGTACATCTTGTTTGAGAACTCTATCCTTACCCACACGGGCAGCCTTCCACAAAACATGCTTCGGAAGAGATGTTTCTGAACTACTCTCCTCTTTTAACTACACATTAACACAAAAAAAAAGCTCAGTTATAACTATTGATGAACAAGTATATCATTGCAATTTGTAAATACTTACTATTTTTTGTTCTAATCGTGCATATCCCAAACGCCCTTTTTTGTATAGATATGCGGGAGATGATGCTCTTAGACGATTTACTTCACTAACACTCTGAAATTTTGGGGTTTTCCGTTTGGCTTTAAAAACATCCCATTCTTTAACTGAAATCACATCCGCATATTCTACTGGACGCTCTGCAACAACAAATTTTTTTTCGGCATCTCTAAGATATTTTCTGTTTAAATATGTTCTAAACCCTCTCAGTATTTTGCCGGCCAATCCAAGACAATAATCTTTTCTTTTGTCATCAATTTTGAAAGACCTCTACAAAAAACATACACAAAGTGCGTTAGTATAAGTAATTTAAGTATACATCTATGTCATTCCCTGGTTGTTTAGGCCCAGAAATTAACATAGATAACATCATATACTTGCGCTTCATACATAGCCATGGAGGTAGGTTATAAATCATAAGAATCACAGGCCATGTGGAATGTGAGATACTTTAAAGACCATGCGGGTTCATTCCATCCGTAGATAATGCCAAGCGAAGGTTTCTTGTTTCTCCTCCAAAATCAGGATAATCATTATCAATTTTCTTCCACTGTGGTGCATCTGCCGGATGTCGAAACCTTCCATCGATAATTCTTTCATCTGCATGCCAAGTCAAGTGTCTAGCATCGGTTTCACTACGAAACATGCGTCTAAATCTCGGAATAATAGGAAAATACCATAAGACTTTCGCTGGAGATAATTTTTTCTTATATCGAGATAAACCGCACTTTGGGCACTCATTCAACGATGCATATTCGTTTCAAAACAAAATACAATCATTTAGACATGCATGTATCTTATCATAGCTCATGCCAATAGAGCACAACATTTTTTTGGCCTCGTAGGTTCGATTAGGAAGAACATTATCCTCAGGAAGCATATCTCTCAAAAGGGCTAATAACTGTGTGAAACTTTTATCTGACCATCCATTGCGCGCCTTTAAGTTGTACAATTTTAATACCGCAGACAATCTTGTGAATTTGGGGCAATCTTTATACAACGGTTTCTCCGCATCGCTTACCAACCTCTCAAACATTTTGGGACAATCTTGAAGATCTTCTTCAAGTGCTTCTGCAATCTCTTCCACCCGATCACAATCATATGTATCCGTGGCATTGTCGTACGAAACATAGGTCGCATTACTTTTCACCCCCGGTTCAACATTCTTGATGCTTTTCTCACCATGAAATATCCAACACGTATAACTTCGATCAATTCCGCACATTAGTAAATGCGATTTCAATCCATCTGCGTCAACCCGACCCACATAACAACAACCCAAGCAAGGACATTTCATTCTATTCGGGTATTCAGCGTGTTCAACAGCAAACTTAACAAACTCTAATACCCCATCCTCGTACTCTTTTGACAATCGATCGGCACACATCCATTTTTTATCCATGGTTTTAACTATTATCTAAGTTAAAGACTCTGTGTTGTCAACAAAAATCAAACATGTGATTAGAACAATTCTAGAAATGAGGATTGTTGTGGTCCTATAACATATTCAATCAATGATCGTCAACGTTACAATTTTAGAGACATTAGCTTAGTTGTGAACTCATTCTAAGATTCATGATTTGTGTTATTTTTTACTATTACTAAGTTGAATATTAGATGGGGGATTTACATGATGTGATTCCTTTGTTCCTTGCAGGCATGTCTACACGAGCTAAGCATACATTATGAGAAACAGAAAAGAAACAATGTAGGGAAATTAAGTGTCATGTTGAATGGTAACTCCAACATCTCCTAGTTATGCTTTGTTATGATTCGGTTTGTCTCTGCTATGTACAAACTCAATCCTCCACTATCTTATTCTTCTCCCATCATTGAGAAATCTAAGATTATTAAACCCATTACAAGTATTTTGACTAGTCCATAATATATCTTAGATTTAAAAAAAATCAAAATAAAAGTTTCAAAAGAGAGAATAGAAGCCATAATACCTAAGGTTCCTCGGCTTTTACTCGCGGAGATTGTTAATTTTCTATTTCGCCGTAAGAAGAGAAACAATAAGAAGATGAATATTCCAGCAAGAGCAGAAGAAGCAATCAATTCTAGTAGAATTCTCTTATTCAAATTCTGGTGATGCACTATTCTAACATCTTGATTTCCTGTATCATTCATTGTAAAAACAATACATCAAAGATTAACTGGTGGAAGTGCAGGAAATTCATTATCGTCAATTTAAAACTAACAAGACCAAAACTATTAATCGTGGACACATTGCTTAAGCTAAAATCACCATCTAGTAAAATTAAATCTTAGAGATAAGCAAGACTCAAAAAGTAAAAAAATCCAATGCATAATAGTTAAATTGTTGATTGTTTGATATGTCATATGAAGGTTAAAGGATCTATTTATGTCTTGCATATATTGGTTTGAAGATGTTGGAATTGCAGATACATTTGTTGTGCATATAATAAGTTTAGTCATTTATGTTCACGGTTAAGTGCTAAAGGGCCTTAAGGATTAGGCGTTCCAGTGTAAAATTGTAAAGCTTGAATCTAGAGGAGTATGGAAGCATTTGCCTTAACAGTTTTCACACGTGCTTATCTGTCCAAAGCGCGAAGTTAAGCGTTTTCTTGATCTAACTGCTGAGGAGACTTCTGATTTATGGCTCACTGCACAAAAAGTCGGCATGCAGCTTGAGAGCTACCACAAGGCTTCATCACTCACTTTGGCCATCCAAGTAAGATTGAAGTGAAATATGTTCATTTAACCATTTCTTTCACTAACTGTTTTGCATTAAATTCATTCTGCTTTAAGATTTTCACTCACTTTGGCTTACTGATTTTTCTGCACTTCAGGATGGGCCCCAAGCAGGACAGACAGTACCTCATGTTCACATTCATGTTGTCCCGCGAAAAGGTGGTGATTTTGAGAAGAATGACGAGATATATGATGCAGTAAGATAGATGTTTTCTTAAATGCCATGCTGTTGATTCTAATCCGGTCTCTATCTTATCACTTATTCTTTGTTTTCCTTTTTGAATTTGATTCAGATGGATGAAAAGGAGAAGGAATTGAAGGAAAAACCTGATTTGGACAAGGAGAGGAAAGACAGGAGCGCGGAAGAGATGTCACAAGAGGCAGAGGAATACAAAAAACTTTTCTTGTAACATTGCAGATAGACAGTGGAGTAATAGAAATAGAATTCTGTCTGTTTAGTGTGAACTTCTGATTTTATCAGTATAGACAATTTGATGCACTTCCATGTGGCCACAGAAAAATTTATTCCAGTACTTAAGAACTTTGAGTTGTACTTGACCTTATAAGTCATACAATCTATGTGAAACTTTACCAATCTTAGAAACAAAATATGATGACAGCTTTTAAATCACACACACTTTTTCTTGAGCCAACTTTTCTGATAACAAAATATGATGACAGATCATCAGAGAATTCACCCTGCTAATGATTTGGAGTCACAAACTAAACCAACAATTCCTTTTTATCCTATAAACACTTCAAAATACGATGGATGCGATCCACCTATTCTGAAACGTCACTTTCCAGTGAGGCACTCCCAGCCACCGAAGAAGAAAAGAAGTTGCTGCTGCAGGTTCCTGTGCTGTACCTTCACCATATTGCTGGTTCTTATTATTCCAATATCCATCACCATTGGAACACTCTACCTTGTTTTTAGGCCAAAGCTTCCTAAATACTCAGTAGACAGATTGAGAATAGCACAGTTCAATCTGTCTGATAATAACAATCTTTTTGTTACCTTCGATGTAACAGTAACTGCTAGAAATCCAAACAAGAAGATTGGAATATATTATGTAAGTGGAAGCAATATAAGTTCTTTATATAAAGAAACAGAATTATGTGAAGGGTCTTTGCCGAATTTCTATCAGGGTCATCGGAATATAACCGTGCTTAATCTACCTTTAACGGGTCAAACACAAGATGCAACTGGTTTAGTAAATACTTTGCAGCAGCTGCTGCAAGAGAAAGGTAATTTACCTCTGAATATTAAGGTGAATCAGAATGTGAGGGTTAAGATTGGTAAGTTGAAGCTGTTTAAACTTATTCTCTTTGTAGAATCAAAACTTCTGGTTAACTGCTATCTATGCTAGTAATGATTTGGAAAATAGAAGGCTATTATGGGGTGATATTGTGAATACTCATATGAACCAACTGTTGTGCTATCTAATTACACTCATAATGATATCTATGCAAAGTTTCTCAACAATTCAAAGTACACTGGAGTTGGACTTAATTCTGAGGATGATTGGATGGTTCTTGTTCTTACTACTACTACACCTACTGGAACTTTGACGAGGCTTGAGTCTCTCACAACCTATTGATAGCTGTCAGGGTTTCTGCGGAAAGAAAAGGATCGAAGATACTGTCCTAGAAGAGATCAACACAGGATTTCACCTTAAAGATTATGTCGTCTTCTTTCAACCACTCGTAGGCATATGACTCGTATTCCAACATACTAACCTCCTGCACTAGAGTTTCGAACTCATTCCATGTATTTTGATCAACACCATCATTATTGTTCACTAAATCGACCAACTTCCAGTTCCAAACATGATCGGACCAAACTCCTGCATCTGCTACACAACAAGCAGCATTGATGGATGCTGCAAAAATATCATGAATAGCTTCTACGAAATTCTTATTACCCAGCCACTTTGAGTGCAAAAAAGAATTACCTTTTCCATTTTTGACAAAACACCAAACCAAACCTGCAAAACAAATAGCTAAACTAGAAACAGAATTATCGGACTTCACAAAGTCCCTCCACCAAATAGAATCCCTACTGAACGACACCCGTTTGTGTCCGATGAACACCTTTAAAACAGGATTCTCCTATCTACTTTTGAGAATACTACTCCAAACTGCCTCCATCTCTGTCATTATTCTCCATTTCCAATTATTCAGAAGAGCCAAATTCATGACTTCATAACACCTAAACCTCCTTTCTCACGAGTTTTACATACGGTCTTCCAACTCACCCAATAGACCATCCTTTTATTCTCACACCCACTCCATAAGAAATTATTTTGAATCACATTGGCTTTTGTATGTTTTATTAGAAATATTGTATATTACAAACGCTTTCAAATTTTAAAATTTGAAATTTAAGAGTATTTTTAGAATTTCACCGTTTGAGTAATCCAACCCTGTATTTTTAATATTAATATTTAGTATGTTATATGCGTTATATATATATATATATATATATATATATATATATATATATATATATATATATATATATATATATATATATATATATATATATATATATATATATATATATATATATATATATATATATATATATATATATATATATATATATATATATATATATATATATATATATATATATATATATATATATATATATATATATATATATTCGTAAAAGTCGAATGAACAAATTGGATACATAAGCATTTTAACCATAGCATATCAAATTTTGTTAAGAAAAACATTCAAATCTAACTGAACTACATGCTATTTGCCTTAAAAAGATCTTTAATTTCAAGCATGTGACCATAGCTGGACATAACCAAGTCGCACATAACATTGCTAAATATTTGAATTGCATTTGAATTTCCACTCCACAATAATTACCACCAAAAATTACTGCTTTATGTAATTATATATGACCGACAAAAAATGGAAGTTTGAACACTTAGTATGTTATATGCGTTATATATATATTCGTAAAAGTCGTGCAAACAATTCGATACATGCTTTATTCAATGGTACAAGAGCAATGAGTAGTGGACTTGGCAATGCAACTCCTAGTTCAGGACCAAAAACAGTAGGAAGATGGTTGAAAGAAAGAAGAGAGAAAAAGAAAGAAGAAAACAGAAGCCATAATGCTCAAGTTCATGCTGCTGAAGCAATGAGAGCTGAGAGAGAACACCTTGCTCCTGTTGTTAGTTCTGCTGTCAATGTGAGATCTTATGATGATATTACTACTCTAACTGCTGCAGCTGCCACAGGTATAGTTTTGTTCATTCACTCATTCAGATTCAGCACCATTACTTGAAATATCGCAACGTGGTATTTTCTTGATATATGCAGCTCTAAGGGGCGCAGCAACATTGAAGGCAAGAGCATTGAAAGAGATGTGGAATATTAGTGCTGTGACACCACTAGAAAAAAGCATAGGAATCGGAATATGCGGCGGTAAAGCCAATACTAACAGTAGTTCTAGCACTAGTGATAGTGGTGGAGAGATTATCAATGCAGATAATTTTCTAAGTGCTTGCAGTCAAGAACTCCTTGCTCGAGGAACTAAATTACTCAAACGCACCCGCAAAGGTAGTTTTAACAAATCTAGTTTCGATACATTTTCATTTACTAAAAGATTAAACTTTATTTGGTTATTTCTGTAGGTGATCTTCACTGGAAAACAGTTTCTGTTTATATACATCGAACCGGCCAGGTGATGTTGAAAATGAAAAGTAGACATGTTGCAGGAACAATTACAAAAAAGAAAAAGAGTGAGCTATAGCAATATACTAACACATAAATCACCTACATTCAACTAAACACTCTAGTCACGATGCACACCAAAAAATGAATCCAGAAGCACAGGCTTTAATGATAGGAACACTTACTTGGATTGAAAAAATGAATTAGCCGTGGGCCGAAGATTCGAAGGTGATGCAACAGAGGAGGCTGCTGGTGTTGGTGATTGTGTCGTTGATGCGAGGCGAAGGGTAATGGTTAGAGGACGACGAATGGATGAAGGATGGAGACGGTTGACAATTGATGGTGGTGGTTGGTAACGATGAAGATGAAGCGGTTGAGAGGAGGGTTTGAGAGATGACAGAACAAAGGGAGTAATGGAGATGACGAATGGAAAAGAAGATGAACAGCGATTTGTGTTTCTGGAAATCTGATTTAGGGGTTAGGGGTTTAGAAATAAATTAACAAACCAAAGGCAGCGCTTTCAAGAAGCGCTGCTAAAGGTACCCCCCTTTAGCAGCGCTTTAGGCTTACCCCCCCTTTAGCAGCGCTTTTAGATTTACACAAAGGCAGCGCTTTCAAGAAGCGCTGCTAAAGGTACCCCCATTTAGCAGCGCTTTAGGTTTACCCCCCTTTAGCAGTGCTTTTAGACTTACACCTTTAGCAGCGCTTTTTGAAAGCGTTGTCTAAAGCATACTCTTTAGCAGCGCTTTTATTAATTTTTTAATTTTAATTTTTTTTAAAACCCTATAGCAGCGCTTAGGGAGAAAAAGCGTTGCCTTTGATAAGGCCTATAGCAGCGCTTTTAGTAAGCGCTGTCTAAAGTTTTTTTTTTTGGATACCTACAGCAGCGCTTTTGCATAAGCGTTGTCTATGTAGCGGTGCCAAAACTCGTTTTTGGCGTAGTGTGAACCATGAAAGAAGCAAACACATTGACGTTCGCTTCCACTTCATTCGAGAACATGTGAAGGAAGAAAGTGTCGAATTGAGACATGTAGCAAGCAAGGATCAAGCAGCAGATATGTTCACTAAACCATTATCGAAAGAAATTTTCGACAGAGGCAAAAAATTGATAGGTATGATGGATGGAAGAAACATTTAAGTTTACAGAGCGGTTTTGTTGAATAAGTTTTAAATGTTATTAGTAGTGGGTTTTTTATTAAATAAGGTAGTGAGATGGTTAAAATCAAATGTAATTTGAATGATCAAGAGATAGTGGGTTATAATAGTATTTACTAATAACATTTACTTTCTTAGAATAGTAAAAGTTTTTGAATCTACTAAAAATCAAAATTATATTTTATTTTCAATAACAAGAAGTAGAAATTTACTCCTTATTTAACAAAAATAAATAAATAAATGAAAAAATCTAAGCTTCAGTTTTGGATGTCAACTCTCCAACCAGTCCAAGAGAGGATAACATCCCATATTCTCTTAAAAATATTACAGTCAAAGAAAAGATATTTACAATTTTATTCGTCTGATAACACAACACGCAGCAAGTATTATGAACACTATTGTTATAAAAAAATGTTTTTTTTAATCAATTGATAAAAAAAACGTGCTTATAAAATATGACGTATCTGATTTATACATAGATTATTGAAGCTTCGACATGAATTTTTATTAAAAATTATAATATTTGTCTCCGATTATTACCAATAAAATATAGAGCACGTGGGAAAATTTGTTAGTAGGACGATGTTGACAACAAATCAATAAGCTATCATGGTGTCTCTCTTATTTTGCGAATTTTTTTATGTATTGGTGGACCACTCAAGTCATGTTCGTCCCACCCTATCCTTTTCTCTGCGTGAGTTTCACTAAAATATC
Source organism: Vicia faba (assembly GCA_948472305.1). Taxonomy (NCBI): domain Eukaryota; kingdom Viridiplantae; phylum Streptophyta; class Magnoliopsida; order Fabales; family Fabaceae; genus Vicia; species Vicia faba. The sequence goes on along the minus strand of OX451737.1, from coordinate 1,118,670,126 downwards.
ACATTCTTTGTTTGTGTGCAATGTGCAACATCCTTTTTCTCTATAAAAGCTACTCCAACGTCAATGGCGGCCACGTCCATTTTTATTTTTTATCATTGCTTGTGATCATGGGTTTAGTTCATCTCACAACGAATATTATCATTTACTATTTACTATATACATATGACACCAAAAAAAACGGGACACTTGTTATTATATATTTATATGTGTGAGTGGTCTAAGATTGACCAACGAGCCAGTGCTAGTTTATTGCTATTAACTCAGAAACAAAATTTGTCAAAAAAAAAGAAAAAACTCAGAAACAAAAGACAACTCTATATAAAATAATCCATGGTAGTAAAAAATCCAAGAAACAGTGGAAATAGTTAGTTATAATTCAGAAGTTCCAGCTCCAAAGGAATGATTGATGACAAAAAGGGTCATCATCATAAACATCATTATCACCTTCAACTTCGGCTAATTCGTTCTGATTATTATTATCTTCAAAAAGTGGTGGTGCAGTGTAATACAATAATAACTCATCCGAATGCATCATTTCTATGTCACAATAGAAATCACCGTAATTTTCAAAACCAACAACATTAGCGTCATTACTTGAACCATTCAAAAATGTCCAATCAATCGTGTTCCCACTATCATGCATAGTAGTAGTAGTACTAGTAGAAGTAGAAGAAGAGCCAATAATTTCAGTCACAGTTTTGGATTGATCTGTGTTATTATTTCCATTATTGTGATTATTATTATCAATAACAATTGGTGGATTGTTGTTGCCAAAGTTAGCAGCAATCTCTCGAATCTGTTGTGGATCGTTAGAGACTGCAGTGTTTTCCAAATGAAAAGGTGAATCAGAGAAATTGAAAGTTGCATGGCGACCACGAAGACAGTAAAGTGCAGCGTCGAATGCTCTTGCTGCTTTCTGAGGTGAATCATATGATCCTAGCCATATTCTTTCTCGGCTATTTGGTAGCCTTATTTCAGACACCCATTTTCCCCACTTCCTTTTTCTCACACCTCTATACATCTTCTTGTTGTTATCATCATTATTACCACTTGAAGTTGAAGATGATATTGATGATGATGATGATGCTAGGGTTTTAGTTTGACCTGTGGTTATTCCATGATGTTGATGATCCATTTTTAGTATAGTAGTTATACACTTACATTCATGTAATAATGTTAAAAATAAATTGTGGATATATATAGTTGATTTGAATCAATATTGAAGATTAATGACTTGTACTATGGTTACTTACAAAGAAACATGCAACAATAGGTGTGAATAAATGGAATTTGAATTTGAATAAGAAGGAAGAGGTCTATGGTATAAGCGTGTTGATCGATTGAGCGTAAGAAGAGTGTATGGTAGCGATAGGATTTGTACTCCCAAAGTCGCTGGCAGGATGGTAGGTCCAAAATTTTACTCCCCAACTCATAGCAATGTGTGCCATTTACTTATCATCACCAAACAACAAAAGTGACGTTTCTGTTTTTATTTACATAGTGTGCGAATTTTATTAGGGGTGTGCAAAAAAAATTGGTTACTGATAATCAAATTCATATTCAAATTGTTGCATTTATTAAAACTCAATCCAAATATTAAATATTGGATTTGGTGGTCTATCTACTGTCAAAGTGGTAAACCGGTACTCATAAAATGGTTACTGGATATTCAAATTTCATTGTTTTCCAATTTTCACACTTTCTCAAGAAAATAAACTCTATACATTTTCATAAAAATTGAATGATGTTTAACACTTTATTTCAAATGACTAATTATTAAATAAATATAAAAATGTTTAATTATAGTTAAAAAATATGCAAACACTCTCAAATAAATTGAAAGATATAGTATACTAAATATTTAAAAAAGCAAGATATATTATTATCACTGTAGAAGACAAATTTAAATTTGAAAGAAATTTGTTTGAATTTGATCTATTTTCATTCAATATACATATACTTTATATAAGAAAACGAATGTGCACAGTGAATTAACTAATACTATCTCAGTATTAATTGATTTTTCTTTTAGGATTGATAAAACAAAAAGTATCATTTAAACATAAAAAGGTTTTAAAAAATGTTTTTTGACCGTAAGAACGATTGCGATAAAATGTTTTGGACATATGTCGATATCGATACTGTTATATCCGTTTTATATTAAAAAACAAATTATAATTAATAATTTACACTGCGACGAACACAATCAATGTCGTAACACCTCTATTGACCGAAATTGCAAAAATTGTAATACGACCGCGACAATTTTTTAAAATCTGCTTAAAATTAAATTAAAGATGTGCTTGATTAATGTTTAAAAAAATTAATTCTGAATTAATTTTAAAATTTTATTAATTAAAATAAATTGAATATAAATTAAATTATATTTAAATAATTTAGATTAAAATTAAAACCGGTTTCAAACCGGTTTTAATCCGGTTTGAAATCAATTATATTTTTTAAATCAATTTTTATAATTAATAGTTTGTTTTGTAAACCATAATCATAAATATGGATTGGATCACAATATATGATAACCATGTACACCCCTAATTTTTACTACAAAACTATTTGATGTAATAAGTAAAGAAAGAAATAGAGCACATGGGGAAAAGTGTTTGTAGGAGGACGTTGACAACAAATGAATATAGTATCATCATAATCATGGTTGTCTCTCTTCTTTTGCTAATTTTTATAGTGCTGCGGGTGGACCACACAGGTAATGTATGTGCCTTCCTCCGTGTGCTTGTTACTAAATTATCTCACTCTCTTTGCATCATTTATCTCTCGTACAATACCTATCTCAATGTAAATAGCTGCGACATTTTCAGCCTTTTAACTTTTCTTAAAAATATTTATCATGTTTAACTTTTGTTGGTGCACAAATTAGAGATGAAAGACAAAAAGAATATATTTAATGACGGCTACAAAATAAGGAATAATGAATTACATTGATCTATTTACTATTAGGCTATTTATACACAAAATTAGGATATAATAAAATATTAAAATACCTTCTAACAAAGATATAAAAAGATATTCCTAAATTTTCCTAAAATATAAATTAATTCCAACGTCATCCCTTAATTTATATTTACATAAAACAGACAACACCAATTTCATCCCTCAAACGAAGAAATTGATCAGTCTTGATAGGCTTTGTGAGAACATCTGTCAACTGCTTCTGGGTGTTACAGTGCACAACTTCTAATATTCTACTTTGAACTTGATTCCTCATAAAGTGATACTTGGTCTCAATATGCTTGCTTCTCCCATGCAGCACTGGGTTCTTGGCAAGATTGATTGCAAACTTGTTATCAATCATCAGCTTCAGAGGTTTGTCTACTTCAATCTTCAGATTCTGCAGCAAGTTCAGAATCTACACATCTTTGAATGCAGTCAGGGCTCCTTCACAAGTTGACAGCGCAACTACAGGTTTCTTCTTGGAACACTAAGAAATATGACCTCCCATAAATTTGAATAAGTACCCAGAAATACTTCTTCTATCAACTTTATCTCCACACCAATCAGATTCTAAATAACACTCCATACTTTAGAGTTTCCTTCACATACCTCAATCCTGACAGCAGCTTGGTAATGAGACCACTTTGGCTTACTCATAAACCTGCTAACCATTCCAATCAACTGTTTGAAGGTTATAGCATCCACATCCTCTTCATCAGAATCAGAGTCCAACTTCTGATTCGTATCAGCAGGCGTGATAGCAACTTTGCAATTCTCTAGCTTAAATCTCTTCAGAAGCTCAAGTTCATACTTCATTTGATGCAAAATGATTTCTTTCTTAGAATACATAAACTCCATCCCTAGAAAGAAACTCATTTTCCCAAGATCTGTCATCTCAAACGCGTTCATTAGGACCTTGTTGAACTCAGCTAGCTCTTGTTCAGAACTTCTTGTGAGTAATATGTCATCAACATACAAACATACCGGAATCATATTACCTTCTGAAGTATGCTGAACATAAACACCATACTCCATCTCACACTTCTGAAACCCTTTCCCCTTGAAAAATGAATCAATATTCAGATTCCAGGCTCTGGGCGCTTGCTTCAATCCATACAAGGCTTTGTGTAATTTGAACACCATCCCTTCCTGATTCTTTTTCACAAATCCAGGAGGTTGTAACACATATACCTCTTCTTATAATGGATCATTCAGAAATGAAAATTTTACATCTAAATGCATCAGAGGCCAATTCCTGTTAGCAGCTATTGCAATCACTAGTCTGATTATTTCATGTCTCGCTACAGGTGCAAACACTTCAGATTAATCCAACACAGGCTTTTGTAGAAATCCTCTTACTACTAATCTTTCTTTGTGTTTTCCAATTGATTCATCTGGCTTTAGCTTCTGCTTGAAAACCCATCTGACGCTGATGACTTTCTTGCCTTTTGGACGTTCTGTCAGCTTCCAAGTCTTGTTTCTCTCTATAGCATCTAGTTCTTCTTTCATGGCCTACAACCATACTTGCTTCTTAAGAGCCTCTTCCGTACTTACGGGTTCAGAGTCTACTAACACTGCACACTGAATAACTTCTCCTTCTGAGTTAACTTCAGTGTCTTGTAACATGTCAAACTCTACAAATATTCTTGGGATGCTTATGACTCTTTGTTGCTTCTGAATTTGAACTTCAGAACCTCAGACACTAGAACTTTCCCCTTCAGAAGCTCTTGCTTCAAAAATTGGACTTTCTCCAGAACCTTGACTGTCTTTAGAGTCTGGAAAATTCCTAACAACTTCAAAAGTTGGATCACCTCTGCCTTTAGAAGTTCCACTTTCAGAATCATAATCACCGTCAAAGGCTGAATTTCCTTCAAAAGCTCCTCCTTTAAAAGGTTCATCCTTAGAGTCATGATTTCCACCAGAAACATGATCATCTTTAGAAGCTTGTCCTCCAGAACTTACATCTTTAGAGTTTTCCCTTCTAGAAGCATGATCACCACCAGATTCTGGATCATCATCAAAATTTGGATCAGAATCATATTCATTATCTGACTCACCTTGAAAGTTTCCAAAGCCATCATCTTCTGACTCTTCTTCAGAAGCTTCAGCGTCATCTTCTGATTCGGACTCATATATAAACACTCCTTCAGAGTCAGAATATTCAAAGTCATCTTCTACCTCTTTAGAATTAGAAAATCACAATTTCACTGGTTCCTCATCAGATTCATAAACCATAAATAGTACAAGTTCATTATATGAGTCTCCTCTGGCCATTTTTGCTTCTTCTTTGTTTGACCAAAAATCTTTGGCATAGTGATCAAAGTTCTTGCAACAGTAACACTGAACATTCTTCCTGTCATACTTCTCCTTTCCCTTCTGGACATTCTTCTGCCTATCAGAGTTTGAAGCTTCTGACCTTTGACCACCATTAGTTTTCTTCCTAGATTCTGACCAAGTCTGCTTCTGATACTTCTTACCAGAAGTTACTTTTAGAGCCTGCCGCTCTACTTCCTCTCAGAAGTTCCCTCAGTCATATGCAACTCATGCGCCTCTAGACTATTTTGCAGCTCTTCAATCTCATGGTGCTTAGATCTTTAGAATGTTCAATTGCTACCACAATGTAATCAAATTGAGAAGTTAAAGGTCTCAATGATTACTTGTTCAAAAAGAGTTTCTCCACAGGCTTTCATCTCATTAGTGATCAGAATCACTCTAGAGATATACTCATAAGCCTTCTCGTTGTCCTTCATGTTGAGATTCTCATATTTCTTTCTAAGAGATTGAAGCTTCACTTTCTTCACTGATGCATCACCACCGAAACATCTGACTAGTGTGTCCCACGCAACCTTTGTTGTTTCAGAGTCAACAATCTTCTCAAACACGTTCGCATTCACACATTGATGAATGTCGAACAACGCCTTCTGATATTTCTTCCTTAGCGCCTTCTACGTTATCTTCTGTGTGTCTGCTGTTAATGGAACATAGCCATCGGTGACAAGATCTAACACATCTTGAGAACCAAATAGCACAAGCATTTGGATCTTCCAACGATTCCAGTTTTTTCCATCAAACGCTAGAAGCTTAGAATTTATATCATTGTTTTCGTTTACCTTCAACCTTGTGCAATTCACTCAAAAACTCAATAAAAGTGTTTCCTAAATCCCAAAGAATCAGAAAAATGATTCTCAATAACACCTCATTATTCACTCGTGTTTCCTGCGTTTCCCGTGGATTTCGAACCGGAGCTCTGATACCACTGTTGGGGAGAGATACTAGGATCATTGATACATAGTGTAGTACTAGGCACCATTGTGAGAGACACACCACTTATCCACCTAAAACCTTAAGGTGATAGGTCAGTGGGTTCTCCCAATTATATATGCTTAAGTCTCCACATTCCTATCCAATGTGGGACTATTTCCCCACTTACTCACACTTTCTATATTATTCCAACACTCCCCATCAAGTGTGAGTGCACAATGCTCCCTCACTCTTCTGGTCCCTTTCTCGAACCAAAGGCTCTGGTACCAATTATTGGTGCACAAAGTAGAGATGAAAGACAAAAGGAATATATTTAATGACAACTACAAATAAGGAATAATAAATTACATTGACATACCTACTACTAGGCTATTTATACACAAAATTAGGGTATAATAAAATACTAAAATACCCTCTAACAAAGATATAAAAAGATATTCATAGATATTCCTAAAATATAAATTAATTCCAACAACTTTCAATAGATATTATCACGTTTGGATTCAGATACTGTTCCATTTGGGAACCAGAAATAAATGATCTTATTCTACAAAGGAACTAGAAATGATTAGAGGTGGATAACTGTTGATCCTAAACGTTGGCTCCGGTCTTCTTTACGGCAACATGGAGTGGACCTGCATGATTAGCACTACAACGCCGAAGCTAGTTCAAGACTCAAGATGAGTAAACTGAAGTTGAAGATCATAGATTTTGTATCTTCCCATAGTGTATGAACTATTGTTATATATTAGGACAAGTAGAGTGGGATTTCGATGATTGGAGCTTGGTCAATTGAGCCTTTTGGCTAGTCCAAAACAGTTGTTCCAAGGCTTTGTCAAATACTGAAAGAGTCGGGATAAGCCTTAAGTATCATTGATTAGGCTCCATGTCGTAGTCTAATATGAGATAAAACTGAATCACTTGGGATCAATTTCAAAAAAGTAATGAAGAACATGAGCATTTAATGTGGTGCTATCATTGAGACCCATCATTACTGATTCCTGCACATGCGATGGTGTGACCAGTTAGGTTGTGGTGTAGTTCATAAAGTGCTTAAGTGCACTTGAGTTTGGCGTATTTCCATGAGTGAAATTATGAATGTTGATTGTGTGGTCTTTGTTCATTGTTAGTCTTAATCCTTCGACTGTCATTGCTTATAAATAGAATGAGTTGAATATTTGGAAGTTTTTAAACCTTTTCATCTTTCAAGCTTTCATTTATTTTTCTAGATAAAATGTCTTTGTCCCTTTTTCTTGAAAATATCATTAGAATTGATTTAGAGCTTTGCTTAAAGATTTTTCCCTTTTCATTCCTCGTGTTTCATCAACCTTCTTTATCCAGGTATCCTTCTTACTCAAGATTTCCAGTATCTCATATTTCTCTCATCCTTCTTTTGATAGTAATCACGCAGGACCAAATATTATAACCATATTCGATAACTCTAGATCAGTGAGGATGTGTGAGACTTTCTTCGAGGGAGAAACTTCTTCTTCTTCTGGATCATTGGATGCCCTTATATCAAATGTTAGTGGAAGAATAAATTACCATGATGCCCTTATGCCCCATCCTAACATATCAGAATAGTAGATACAATCCAACTTGCAAAGGAGGGACCGTGCCAAATACTTTAATCGAGTTTTTTTGTAGAATGTAAGTTGTGAGCATAACGACGGTAAGGTCTTGGAACATTTAAATTTTTGACATCGATCGAGTGCGACAATGCATGATTGGGTAGATGTAAAAGTGGTAGGTACATCTTCGACTTTGAGCACTGAGACTGCCATGCGTGATACTGGCAGTATGGTCGGAGATTATTTGGAATGTGTGATACGGTGGAAGAACTGACTTAGGTGTTTTGTTTTTGATCACAAATGTTGCGGATAACAAGAGTCTCCACCGACTTTTCTTTTATCCAATAAAGGAAAGGGTGAAAGTAACAGGAAAGACCTTTTAAGAATTTTCTTGAGTTCGGGGGGTAGGTTATGAAAAGGGAAGGTGTTAGCACATTTTTCATCCGTAGTTATCTACGGGCTCTTAATTGTTTGATCACTTTAAAATGCTTTGTGTTTGTGTAAGTTTGGTAATATTTTGAAAACGCCTTCGTACGGAAAACTTTGTAATGATTCTCGTATCATTGAGAATGTATACAAAGTGTTGATTTTGAAAATATTTGTTGAAAAGAAATGTTTGAAAGTTGTTTGAAAATGCCAATATAAGGTTATTTTGTAATGATTCTCCTATTATTGAGAATGTATACAAAATGTTTGTTTTGAAAGATGTTTTAAATGTGTTAAGTGTGGAAATGGTTTTGTTCGTGAGCAAGCAATTACGAGCAATCTACTTACTCAAAAAGTCTTTGTTCTTTTCCTCCTCCTTTAGATAATGCTTATCTACCATTGATTGATAGAAATCCTTATAATTGGATGTGAAGGGACAGGCGTGGGTCATCGTACATTCATAGAAGGTAACTTGTAGAATGTTTTAGCGATTGTCGTAAGGGACTAAGATTATATACCGAAGGCAACGTCGAAGGGTCATCGAGGGACTACGATCTTTTAATCGAGGGTCTTTGCTAAATTAACCCACGTTCGAGGGACATGACTGTTTATATCTGAGGCAACAAGTGTGGGTTACCCTAGAGGTGCATATGTGCAAAGTGTTTTATTTTCAAGTATCTTATCTATTGAATTAGGGTTTTCTTAGGTTTGATTTTAGTCTTGTCATGTAAATCCTAATTACTAGCAATAATAAGGAAAGTGATAAATTGTGGAATTTAAATGTCCTACGCTATTACAATACTTTTGGGATGGGGATACAAATTTACAGATGGGGATCACAAGTAAAATAAACCTTAATTACTATTAGAAGGTTTTGACAATTATATAAATTATAATGTGAAATAGTAAAATGCGCAAAGAAATGTAAAAAGGAAATAAATTATTTTTGGTGAGCTTTTGATGGAAAAGTTTTTATAGTTAACCTAATTAAACTAACCAATTTACAAAATAAGTTAATTAATTATTTAGTAAAACATAAATCATAATTTAATTTTAAAAAAATTAAGAAGAAAATTAAATAAACTTAAGTCTAATTTAATTTTAATTCTAAAAGAAATTAATTTGTTAAGAAAATATTTTTAGGTCTTTTTGTTTAAAGGAAATAAAATAAAATAAGAATAAATAATAATTAGAAAGTTTTAGTCTATTTATTTAAAAATATATATATTTATATATATTTTTATTAAATAAAAATAAATAAATAATTGGAAAGAAAGTAAAATAACAAAAATAAAAATCTTGGGCCTAGGTGTTAAAAAGTAGAAAGGGGGTGTGAAAAACAGTTTTGGTTAGGTCCATGACAATTTTGTTTGAAATCAGAAATAAAATAAAATTAAAATAAAAAATGAGAATGGGCTAGCTGTTGTGAGAAATCTGGGGGGTGTGCTGAAGAAAGGAAACTAAGCCCAATGGTCAGGAGGCCCAGGCGCGCTAAGGACAAAAAGAACAAAAAAATGTGAGAAAAAATAACAAAATGGGACGTTGGGGTTCGAACCCAGGTCCCAAGGGTGAAAGGCGCGCGTTTTAACTACTAGGGTGGTGATACATCCATTAACTTATGCACAACCAACACAATATATTACAAACTCGCTCCTGATTGCACTTCATCCCCTACCTCGTGCTAGTTGCTTCAGCAACATTTTTGAATTTCAAACTTGCTCATTTATCAACCATTTCAGAAAGTGTAAACATCAAACTTGTTAGAAATTTCGTCACGATTTCAAATATGTAAATAACTTAAACTATAAATCAAAGATAAGCATGAATTTTGCTTGGTATCAAACTCTTACCTATTTTTTCTGTAACTTAAAACTCAAAATTCAGATCACTCAGGCAATATAAATGAAATGTAAGCACATGGGTAGCTTCAAGGCAATGTTGTCTACATTTTATCTTTTGAAATCGAAGGCAAATGATGTTTAAATGAAGAGTTAAAAGTTTGAAAAACATACCTCAAAACTGGAAATCGTGTTTGATAATTGAGCACTCCTTGAGATGTTGTGATGATTTGGATAGCTTCACTGAACTTCCAGGAAGGTAATGCAATGCTTAATTTAGATTGAGAGTGGTTGTATTTTTCTGGAGAAGTCAATGTGAAAAGATCTGTTTTTGGTTATGGAAGATGAGGAAGATGATGTTACAATTGTGTTGCAGGTGTTTGGATAGCTTCTACATGAGTTACAGAAGCTTGGTGATTGATTAAAATGGAAAACACATGAGTGAATTGTGAGATGGGTGTTCAAAGTCAGAATATGCCATAAAAATGGTGTTTTGGTGCAAGTTCTGATTTGAGGTAGTTTGGGAGAGTTTCATGGCTTGTGAATTCATATTTGACTTGAAAAATAATTCCTATATTTATAGGGAAAGGTTTGAGGTCTTGAAGTGATCATAAAATAAAGATCACATGTTATGGTTTTTTGACTTGTTTTTGAAGCAATCTTGACAAATATTGTCCCAATGTGACGTACAAGACTTGTAGAGTAGTTGATAAATTTAAACATGCTTCTTCTGACCTTTTAGGTTTAGTGTGTGCAGAAGAAACAAGTTAGAGACTCAAGACAAGTTGACTTTGTGATTAAAGCAATTTTAAGGAATGGCAATGGGGCCTTTGTGCCATAAATGGAAAAATCATGTGGACAATGGCTTGATCACTTGGATCATACCTCAATCAATTGTGTAAAAAATTAATTATGGAGTGATTTACAAGTTAGATGCCTGAAAATCAAGATTATGCAGCATAGGTTTGAGATTTGATTAAGTGTTCTTCATGAAAATGGCTTGAAATGCAAGAATGGATGCTCAACTTCTTCTCTTTGATTCTCCTATCTCAAAAATGATCTCTTCAAGTTATTTGAAATTTTAGGAAGCTTGAAACATTTTTTACAACCTTCATGTTGATCATTTTGACAAAATCAAATTTGAACTAGGTGAAAATTGGTCAAGAAGTTAGGTCAAAATCTGCGTAAACTTGTTGAAAATTTCACCAAGTGTTTTATGAAAAATGTCATGACTTCATGAGCCTATATCTTAAAATCTAAGAATTTTTTGGACATCAACCCTCTAATAAAAAGTTGTAGAATTCATCAAGATCTACAACTTTCATGTTGAAAGGTTTCCTTGAATCATCTTGCATCTTGGTAAAAAATTGTCATGAAGTAATGAATTTATCAAGTATAAAAACACTTAGAAATTTTCCAAGTCTTAGAAATCTTGACTTTTTATTGACTTTTTGACTTTCTTGATTATTGATAATAAAGTTTGATATTTTTGAATGTCTTGATGAATCTTGATTTTTGAAATTCAATGTTGATCAAAAAGGTCAGAGTTTGACTTTTTGTGTATCAGTTGACTTTTCATCAGTTGATCAAAATTGAACTATCAATCCAATGATCTCGAGAAATGATTTGAGCCATGAAATTAGGTCAACATGTTATGTTTGATTCCTTTAGATTATGCCTTAATCCATTAGGTCATGTACTAGGTCAAAAGTCAATGATCAGTCATTCTCAATCAAAACCCTAATTTTGACAATTTTGCCCCTTTGATGATTTGAGTGATTTTATTGAGGAATTGTGATCAACACTTGATCAATTGATGGATATAACTTCAAATGTTGATGTTGGCCAAAAAACTTTGAAGTTTTACTGTCTATTGACCATATTTGACCTTTTACCCAATACAACCGATTTTCAGTCATCTGAGCAATTGACTGAGCAAATTTATGTGCAAGACTTAAAACTTGGTATGAGAAATCTTGGAGACCTATAATGAACCTTTAAATTCATTTAAGGCATCAAAATTTCAATTGTCCTTGATAAAACCAAAACTCTAATTTGGAGGCTCAGTGCTTAGGAGGTGAGCTTGTCTGATCAAGCCCTTGAGAACTCTTGAGCATTTGAGATCTTTGGTGAGAAATGTCTTTGATAAAAGAGAGGGAAAATTTTGGGTTACAACATAATGTTTGGTCCTTATAATGCCAAAGTAGAAGAGGATATACAACTCTTTTGACGACTGCATGGTCTCGTTATATGAGTGTTTGTTTACAAGGATATGACTTCTGCTTCCTTTTTCTAATTTTGAGTTAGTCGTCCTAAAACATTTAAAATTTTCTCCTTCCCATTTTCATATGGGGTATTGGGCATGCATAATGGTTTTTTTAACTATGTTTCAAATACAAATCTTGGAAGCACTATCTTAGCTTATTCTTTGATGTTTTCCGTAGGTGCAAATCTTCGGATAACTTTTGTAACCAGGGTCTTCTTCAGCTTCATCCGATCTTCCCTAGGTTTTGCTCCTTTACTCTGAAAGGTGGTGGTTTCTTGAGAAGTTTCCTCTTAGTGAATCCTCTCACCCCTATAACTCATTTTTCTTTCGGTTATATCCCTCTCCGACTCTCCTCAAAAGTGTCGGGTTTCGTATCCAAAGTATTGGTCTAAGATCTACTTTAACCGGGGTGTTGGCTCCTAATGTACCCATTTGGGTTCTATTTCTCCGAATAAGGTAACAATGAAGGAGGAAATTCAATCTTGGTTTCATAGACTTGGCTATGAGGATGGGTTCGGTCCCAATGAGGTTCATCGTACCAAAGTGAGGAAAAAAAGGATTGATACTCATGTTATCTTGAGTGCAGTTAATCCTGAGGGAACGAGGAATATTTTTGGTGAGAGTCGAGTCTTCATGTTTTATTGACATCTGTGATTGAATTTTGCAGATAGCATGGATAAAAATAGCAAGTTGGCGATGGCCCGCATCCTTGCCGATGCCCAATGCATCTGTGTTGTAGTGGATGTTGGTAATTTTGTCCCCTGCCCCCATTCCTCATGCACCTATTATTTCTTATCCTACCTCTGTTGTAGAATCTTATAGAGATAATCACTTTTCAAGGCTAGAATGGTTACTTTGATATGATCTTTGGTTCCACTTTCCCTAATCTTGTAAAAGAATTATGGGTAAATGTGTCAATAAAAAAACTCAATCAAGGGTCATGTATTCTTTCTGAAGTTTATGGCCCATCACATTACCTCAACTATTATTGCTAATATAATAAACTGTAAGGATGAAGGTGTTACCCCATAACTTCTTGTTAGGGACTACTATTTCCCACTTTGCCTTATATTTGATGATCCTTCTGATTTTACAAAAGCTTCAAATCTTCAATCCACGACATCAGTTTGGCATCCGATTTTGACTTCAAACTTCTTACCAAGGAACAAAGATCAAGAAATTATAACTTTGGATGATAAGTATCTTCTGTTTCTCCTCAACTCAAGGTTGAGATCAATCTACCCCGAGTTATATTTGACTATTTAAATATGACACTCATGTCCTTTCAAAAAGGAATGAGATCCTTTATTCCTTATGGACGAGTTCTGTCAAAATTGTTTATTCAACAAGAAGTACTATAACTGAGGTTGATCATCTTTCAAAAACTTGGGGTGAGAAGTAGAAATCTACTAGAATATATGAAAGCCCAAGGAAATTTCCATTTATGATGGACTTCATGGCTAGGCCTTCTTGTCCTTAGTTATATCTTGATTGATTCTTGTAGCTTCTTTCTGTAACTTCTTTTAATCCTCTTCATTTACTTCAAAATCCTTCTTCTTCAATGAAAACTCATGTTTTTATCCTTTTTCATTTAATCTTATGCTCATTATACATTTTTTTTTATCAATGACAAAGGGGGATAAAAAGAGCTATGATTTTGTTATATTTGTTTCCCTAATAGAACCCAAACATATGACATATCTTGTGGGAACTCTAATATTCAAGCAAATTTGAATCTGACTGTTATATCCATATTTTCTCGGTAGAGATTATGTGTGCAGACACTCTGAAATATCTTAACAGGAACAAACTGGGTTTGTTGGAACAATTTATCATGATTATTCTGATTAAAATTTTCAAATTCTCAAAAGGAGATTCTAAACCTCAATATTATGAAATTGAGAATTTTAATAAGTTTAAACTCAGAGGGAGTTTTCTAATCTATCTCTGATGTTTTAAAATTTTGTGTGTTACTATTTTTTTGATTAAACTAGGCACTTTAATCATGATTAAAATTTTATGGACTATCAAAATTTTCTGACTTTGAAGAAGTCAAGTTTGAATGCACAGATGTTGAGCTAAGCACATACCAATCATGAAGATCAACGGAATTTGGAGACTGGCGAAGTCTGAAGATTGGTGTTATCAAAAGTATGCAAACTCCAACATAAGAGAATGACTTTGAACTCTGAAAAAGCTTAATCACTATTTATCAGAAGCCTCTTATTTAAAGGGTAACACCTGAAAGAAGATCTTGAAAAAGCACAAAATCAATTCAAGCATTTGGATTATCAAGTCACTGCATCTACAAGAATCTATCTAGAAGAAATTTGAGATAGACTCAAACTTTTACGAATCTTATATCTTAAAGCTCGGAAAACTAACTTTGATCAAGCTTCATCAAATTCTTTCAGTAGCCTTTGACTCAAGAAGTTAAGTGTGAAGAAAAAGATAGTGATTGTAACCTTTGATCAAGCTTCATCTAATTCTACCATAAGTCTCTGATTCATGAAGTTAGTTGTGAAGGGAGATTGTGTGAAAATATTATTAAAGTTCAAGTTCATGTGACTATAGTACAATATCTTATCCACTACCCTACAAATCAGGATAAAGTACTATACAATATACATTTACTGCTCTCACGCATCCCATTATTATGCTGCAAGCACCACTTTATTCAAGCTCTAGCTAACGTCTCCAACAACTATTTGTTGTGTGGATACTTAATCTCTCATTATCCAAAGGATCTATTTTCTTTACCTATTTAAAGAGAAATTAGAAGATTTAAGAGGAAGCAAACAACATACACAAGAAAGTGAGAGAAATAAAAAGAGGAAAATGAAGTTGCTCAAAGAAATAGACACACACAAAAGATGAAGAAAATATTTGTAAAACTTTAAAAGGGTATGAAAGAGTATTCGAGAAGATCAAATAAGACTTTGAACAAAGAAATAAATGAACCTAAAGAAAAAAGCTAACACATTGCAAATAGAAGCAAAAAGAAGATTCAACAAGATGAAGAATGCAAGTGTTAAGAAGATCTGCAAGAACAACAACAAAGAAAGACTTAGTGCTTTATACAACCAGATATTTTAAATGTTGTCTTTTAAAGCTTAAATTTGTGTAATATGATTTTGTAGAAGCAATCATTTATACACAAACCATTGCATTTAACTAGTTGGATAAAATTTGTTGAGTGACTTTGGTTTGTCAGAAAACTCGAGATGTCATTGACGGTTTGTCATTGAGCTGTTTTCCTTGAGGGAATATGGTTAGTCAGAATACTCAATATCTCATTAATGATTTGTCAATGAGTTATTTTCCTTGAGTGACTATGGTTAGTGAGAATACTCGAGATGTCATTGACAATTTTTATTTGAGTTGTTTATCCTTGAGAGACTAAAGGTTTAGTTATAATCCTTGAGAAGAAATTGACGGGTAGTCTCTATGGTTGTAATCATAGAATTATTTAAGGAATTAAGTCCTTGTTGAGAAGTCAAAATCACTCTGGTGGGTGGACGGAATAAACCTTGTTAATGGTGAACCAGGATAAAAATACTTGTGTTTTTGTTATTTAAGTATGCTTGATTTACGAGTGTTGTTTGTAGTTGGTTGTTTGAAAATATTTTAATTCTAGGAACCCAATTCAACCTCCTCCACTTTCTTGTGTTTCATTGAACCTTCACCAAGGCTAACATAATTGTCCCTTTGATATGTTACAATCCCCCTCTTTACCTTATCTCGAATCAAATGATAATCAGAGATCTCTGTTGTACCCCAAAATTTTTCCTCCCATATTTCTCAATACATTTCAAATGAGGTCCTCAAACTGCTCAAAAAAGTCCAAGAGTTGACCAAACAAACTCTCTCCTAAGGCAGTCTACCTCAAATTAGGGTTTCAGTTTGCACCAAGATGTTTGAGTACAAAAGATACCAAATGCTCACCATTGTCCTAATATGTTCTCAAGATCATCCATGTCAATTTTCAAGCCTTGTAGAGAAAGTTTGCTCAGTCAACTACTCAAAAGCCTGTAAATCGACTGTGCTAGGTCAAAAGTCAACTGTGGCCCACATACAGTCAAACTTCAAGATTTTTGGTCAACATCCTAATTTTGAAGTATTATTCATAATTTGATCAAGGGTTGATCATGATTCCTCAAATATTGCTCACAATTCATCAAAACTCAAAAGTTGCTAAATTAGGGTTTTGTAGGAAAAGTCAACTCAACTTTGACCAATCATAACTTTCTCATACTTTATCAAGAATGACCCATATAAAGCTAATTTTGAATAGGATGTGATTCCATACAATCCATCTTCAGCTTCCAAGTTCAAAATAGGCACTTACAAGAAGTTATGAATTTGGACATTATAGGTCATTTTGAAAAGTCATCAAAAACACCTTTTTTGTCAAAGCTTCATACATGAACATGGAAGACTCAATTGAGATGAGACCAAAATGGTTGCTTATAGTACATCTTAATCTTTCTAAAAAGTCAAAGAACACATCTCTAGCGTCAAAATTGAAGGAATTATGCATTGGTGAACTTGACCCTTTTTGCAAAATTGCCAAAAGTCAAAAGTGGCCAAAATTGCAATTTTTGTCAAATGGGCCCAACTTTTTGTGCTTGTATTGAGTTTGTAACATGATCCACGACCCATGATCCTTCCAACTTATCTTTATTTTATTTTTGTCATTTATTTTGATTTTTATTTCATTTAAATCAAATTAAATCAAAATAAAATCATGAAAATATCAAAATCATTTAAACCTTGAGATTTTGTGCATATTTCAGGTCCATGAATAGCTGGAAATGAGATCAAATCATGCAAGGCTTGTTTGTACACAAAAATATTGGTTTTTGGCTTGTTTTGGAAAGATTTACATGAGAATCAAATCTTGATCAATGATCATTATTGGAGAAGATTGGATGAAAACTTGTAAACCTAATTCACTCAAGGATTCATATAGAACAAATCCAGACCAAAAGTACAAGGTTTAGAGGCGTGAGAGAGAGGAATCAGATTCAAAAAATTCATTAAAAAGTGTGAGATCATTCTTGCAGTTGGAGGGAAATTCAGGCCATTCCAAGACCACTATTTGCATCCTGGACCTTCTCTGAAGCAGATACGATAATTTGCAAGCATCCATACAGCCAGAAACTCGAACCACAGACCCACGGTTTGGCCTTCAAACTCAAAACCCATTCTTGCAATTTACGCAACATTAGCATGTTTCAATGACATATATGTGTTTGTTAATGTATTTGCAATGTTTTGGTTATACTCAATTGAATTTTTGACGCACGTACTGAGATCCACCATTGTTAGGGTTTTCTTGCTTGTTTTAGGGTTTTCTCATGCAGATAAAATTGGCCCAAAAGAGAGGTACCATGGTGTTCACAAGGCCAAGACGAATTGGCCTGTACCATTAGTTTTCATTTATTGTGCTTGTATAAGATTCTGGAAATACGCAGGGCTATAGCTACAGACTTTTGTCTGTAGGTAAAAGTCTTGGACTTTTACCAACAGAGAGAGGAAGAAGAAGGGTGGCGTGGCACCCCCTGGCTGGTCCATTTAAACTTCACACGCTTTAATATATTATCTGGCCTTTTTCCAATATAATATTTGTTTGTTATCTATCGTACAACAAGGCACGCTAGCAGAGTTGGTCTGGAAGCATGTGGAAAAGGCCAAAGGGCCTGGGTTCGAATCCCAGGTCCCCCTATTATCTCATAATATTTTTCATTGCATAATTAGGCACATGTATAGGCAAGGAGACTACCATACTCCATCATCTTTCAACCATCAGATTACCCACAAGCTGGATCCAAAGGCCATCATTTGAAGGTCTACAATGCACCCTATTCAACTTGTAACGTGGGATCAGAAAAGTCAACGTGGACCCATGGTTATTGGGGCCAGATCTGCTATTGGCACTCCCTCTCTACTTTGACACCAGGCCCTTTTTCTTTTCTTTTATATTTTCTTTTATTTATTTATTTTTGATTAATTATTTCTCACAAATTTAATTCTTTCTTACAAAAAAATTCATAAAACCAATTTTCATCAAATTAGATTTAGGTTTTATTTTTTTATCAAAAATTAATTTAATAATTAGTTTAGTTTAATTCTAGGGCAATTTTAATCTTTTTGTAAATAAATTAAAATCAATTAGAAAATTAGGATTTGTTTGATTTTAATTGTTATTTTCTTTTCTTAAAATAACAAAAATACAAAAATAGGCCAAAATTAATTATTTTTATTAATTTAAATTAATTAGTAATTAGGTTTGTATTTACTCATTAAAATCGTATTTTTTTCTCAAAAGATAATCAAAAACGACAAAAAATGATTTTTCTTTTAATTAGGTTTAGACGGGGTCAAAACCCTAATTTTCTCTCGTCCTCGATTCATCGTGCGTTTATTTATTTTTATGATATTGATGTAACTGCTCATGGGATGTAATAGTTTAATTAGGATTTTCCTTTTATCTATCGTGTTGTACCCCAAAATTTGCCCTCCCATATTTCTTAAAACATTTCAAGAAATATCTTCAAATTGCTCAAGGAAGTCCAAAGGTTGACCAAACAAACCCTCTCCTAAGGCAGTCTACCTCAAATTAGGGTTTCATGTTGCATCAAGATACTTGAGTCCAAGGGATCCCAAATTCTCACCAATGCCCTAATATGTTCTCAAGATCATTCATGTCAAGTTTCAAGCCTTGCAGAGAAAGTTTGCTCAGTCAATTGCTCAAAGGCCCAAAAATCGACTGTGCTAGGGCAAAAGTCAACTGTGGCCTACATACAGTCAAACTTCAAGATTTTTGGTCAAAATCCTCATTTTGAAGTATATTTCATCATTTGATCAAGGTTTGATCATGATTCATCAAGGATTGCTCATAATTCCTCAAGAATAAAAAAGTTGCTAAATTTGGGTTTTGTAGGAAAAGTCAACCCAACTTTGACCAAGCATAACTTTTTCATACTTCATGAGAAATGACCCATCCATATCTCATTTTGAAGAGGATTCCATTCTCTACAATCCATCTTCAGATCCCAAGTTCAAAATATGCACTCACAAGAAGTTATGAATTTGGACATTATAGGTCATTTTGAAGAGGATTCCATTCTCTACAATCCATCTTCAGATCCCAAGTTCAAAATATGCACTCACAAGAAGTTATGAATTTGGACATTATAGGTCATTTTGAAAAGTCAACAAAAACACATTTTTTGTCAAAGCTTCATACATGAGCATGGAATATCAAATTGAGATGGGACCAAAAGGGTTGCTTAGAGGACATCTCAAGCTTTCTAAAAAGTCCAATTACACCTTCAAAGAGTCAAAATTGAGGAAGTTATGCATTGGTGAAGTTGACCTTTTTTGCAAAATTGCCAAAAATCAACTATGCCTAAAACTTCAATTTTTGACAAATGGGCCCAATCTTTTTCACTTGTTTTGAGTTGGCAACATAGTCCACTAGATCTAGCCTTTGCCACTTGTCAATATCTTATTTTTATTATTTATTTTGATTTTTATTTGAATTAAATTAATTTAAATCAAAACAAATCATATAAAATCCAAAACATTGAAATTCAAAGATCTTGTGCTTGTTTCAGGTCATAATGTCCAGCTAGCATCAAATCAAATTCGTGCAAGGCATTGGTGTGGACAAAAAGATTGATTTTAGGCTATTTTTGGAATGATATTCAAGTATATCAAATCACAATCAAATTTAATAATAGAAGAAGATTGAGTACATTCTATCAACCCTAATACATTCCTTAATACATATAGAAGTAATGCAGACCAAAAGACGCTAGAGAAGGAGGCGCAACATCAAGAACAAAACTCGAAAAAACCAAGAAAAAGTGCAAACACGAATTCCTAGTTATAGGCCAATTCAAGACCCTTGGACCATTCCAATCGCTTCCTGGGATCCCCAGCAAGCAAAAGCAATCAAAAGCAAGCATTTCCAGGCCCTATATCGCGCTGTAAGTCATCCACGACATCCATGTATTCTTGAATTCTGTTTGCATAATTTAGGCATTGTTAGCATGAATTAATCATATATTGTTGATCCATAGAACATTTGCAAGCTTTCTGCATCGTTTAATTTCATTTATATGTCCTGTACAAGATTTCACCATGGCTAAGGTTTGTAGCTTCGAATTAGGAATTTTATGTGCAGGCAAAATTGGCCCATAAAAAGGTCATCATGATATTCAGCAGGTCCATACGAATCCAACCATGGCATTAGAAGTCAATTATCTTGCTCATGGTGGATTTTAAGAGAACGAAGGCTGTAGCTACGACCAAGTGTCCGTAGGTAAAAGTTTGGAACTTTTACCAACAGATCCAAGGAAGAAGACAACCAACGTGGCAACTTCCCATTCACGTATTTGAATTTTCACGCATTTTGAATTCAGTGTTTTTGCTTTTCAAATATTATCATTATTATTTATTGTATATACAAACAGAAGCAAGTGGCGCAGTGGTAGTGGAGTGGTTGGATAGTGCATCAGGACCTGGGTTCGAATCCCAGGTCCCCCCTTTCTTTCATATATTTTGCCTTTTCAGGATCCAGTGTGTACATGAGGCCAGCGACCACCATGGTCCATCATGATCCAGAGTGCCAAGTGTCTTGAAGGCCAAATCCAAAGGCTATCAATGGAAGAACACCATGAGGCTCATTCAATGCATTGCATGGGATCACAGAAAGTCAAAACGGACCTCTTTTGTTTTGGGCCAAGCTATTTGCACCCCCTTCAGATTGCTTCTCAGGACCAATCTCTTTCTCTATTCTTTTTTTATATATTATATTTATTTCATTTAATTTAATTTATTTTATTTACTAACAAAAATAATTATTTTCTTTTTATCAAAAAAATCATAAAAATAATACTTTTCACAAATTAGGTTTAGATTTTATTTTTTATCAAAAAATTAAATTAATTTAATTAGGTTGTTAATATTAGATAATTTTAATTCCTTTTGTAAATAATTAAAAATAATTAGAAAATTAGGGTTTTGTCCAAATTTAATTATATTTTCTTTTTCCTAAAAAATAACAAAAAAACCAAAAATAGGCCATGTAATTATTTTCATTAATTAATTTAATTTAGAAAACTTAATTTTTTTATTAAAAACGACAAAACATTTTCTCTTTTAATTAGGATAGTAGGGTCAAAACTCTAGTTCACACTCGTTCTAATTTTCATCGCGCGCTTTATTATTTTATTTTTACCATATTATTGTAACTGCTCACAAGTTGTAATAGTTAATTAGGACGTTTATTTATCGCTTTATTATCTAAAGGGTTTGTTTTTGGCTATGTAAATACCTAAAGCCTTGTAATAGCTTAGTTTAATTTTCGCACTTTGAATTCCGTAAATTATTAAACTGTTAGATGTATGATATTAGGATGCATGACAAGAATGTATGTGAAAACTTTAAAACAGTTAGATAACCCTAAAATGTGCAAAGATAAATAATCTGAAATTGAATCACTCGCACATGCGCACTCCTAGGGTACACTCCCACTTGGTTGCCTTCGGTAAACGGTCATTGAGTATAGGATGCTTTAGTGGTCTTCCTTTTGTCTAAACAAAGATCAAAATCCCGATTCGGAAAAGTTGCCTCGGAATGGTTACCTCGAAATTGTTGCCTCGAATAATTGATCTAAGATATTAGGGTTATTACTAAGACGTCCTAACATTGCTTTAGTGACCGTATGTTCCTTTCGAATTGACCCTCAAAACTCCAACGACGATGCTACCTACTCACTAATAGTAGGATAGCATTGTCTAAAGGAAACAAGCATAGAACAATTCTTTTTTCGAGTAGGTAGATTAGTTCTTAAGTACTTGCTCAATCAAAACAAACTTTTTCACACTTACACTCCTTTTCAAATGAAGTTTTCAAAAACACTTCATTACACTCTTGAAGACAGAAGCAGGAGTTAAATCAAAGTCAAAACAAAAACTTTTCAAAGCACACAAACACAGAGAAGCAATTTTGAAAATGATGAGCAAGTACCTAAGAGCCCGTAGATAAGTACGGATAGAAAGGGTTTTAATACCTTCCCTTTCTATAATCTACCCTCTGTACTCAGAAATATCTCGAAAAAGGAATTTTTCTGTGCTTTTATCCTTTCCTTGTTAGATAAAATAAAAGTCGGTGGCGACTCTTGCTTACCGTGACATTTTGCGAACACAAACGCAAAACGCAAACCAGCAAATTCCTTAAAAAGGGAAACACGTCCCGGTTCTGGCCACCGTATCACAGAACTGGCGACTCTGCTGGGGAATATATAAGTGGGGTGCACCTTAGGAATAGTTCATCATATTTTTTTCAATTGTTTGATTTGTTTGCTTTATCTTTGTGGGCTTTGTATCGGAGTCACTATAGATCCTAACCCGGATCTGGGGATACCTTTTAGGTAAGTAGCAATAGACAGTGAGGGAAATGTACGGCATAGACCGATACGGTTAAAGAAGTAGCTACGTTGATATGGCACATTATTTAGTACCGATATCCCTTGTGGAGGAACAAGGAGAGTATGTGGCTGCTATATGGGTCATTAAGCATCAACTGACCTAAGAACCTATAATTGACCAACTTGGCCATAAAATGTAGCAGATGCTACACTCATTGAGACCATACTCTCGAGATGGTTCCGACTGCAAGAAAAGATTGTGTGACTGGAATTATGACCGATGGAGGATGGTCAGTGATATTGAGAACCTCTAGAACCCGGTTACTATTGTTAGGACAGGTTGAACCAACTAAACCGCAAGAGGGTAGTACCTAAACTCCATGCCAGCCTGAAATTTAAGGGCTCTTGTGTGACTTGTTTGCCTTCACCATGTTTGCTATCTGTGATTCCTGTGGTGTGTTTTTATCATGACATCATGCATCATGACATCGCATGCATAACTCATTAGGCTAACCATTTCAAAGACCGAGGGGATTCATCTTTGTTCTGTTTTGAAGATCATGGCTTCTATACGCAGAAATACCATTCGAGTCAACTTCGTGAAAATCCCTGCTCAGCTCAGAGAGTTAGTTTCAAAAGTTCCGGATACTTCTTCCTTTGTTAGAAGACATGGTCATCTCCTTAGCATGGTCACTTCCAAGTTGGATGAGAAAATGATGAGTGTGTTGTTCCAGTTCTTTGATGCATTGCACCACTATTTCACCTTCCCGGACTATCAGTTGGTCCCTACTTTGGAGGAGTTTTTTGATTTATTGGGTATATCTATTCTCGAGAAGACACGCTTTACAGGTTTGGAGATAGCTCCTAGGCCATAGGATATTTCTTCAGCCCTACATCTAAAAATGGTTGACGTAGTATCTAACTGGGAGACTCGAAGTGGGGTTAAAGGTTTCTTGGCTAAGTTTTTGATCGATCAAGCTCAACAGTTCTGGGAAAGTCTGGACTTTCATGCATTTGAAGACATCCTGGCTCTCCTCATCTACGGCTTGGTTCTGTTCCCGAATCCAGATGCCTTCATAGATGTGAATGCGGTCAAGATTTTCATGTCTCATAACCCAGTGCCTAATCACTTAGGTGATATTCTGCATGATTTTTATACCCGTACTGTGAGAAGAAGGGGAACTCTCATGTGTTGTACACCGCTGCTGGCAAGGTGGTTTATTTCGCACCTCCCCAAATCTGTATTGAAGAATGAAGAAGGTGTAGGTTGGGCTTACAGAATCATGTCCATTGCTCATACGGACATCCTTTGGAGTACTAAATATTTGGAAAGAGTAGCTGTCATTGATCGATGTGGGGAATACCCTAATGTTCCATTGCTTAGAATTCGAGGGGGAATAACCTACAATCCCTGTTTGGCTTTACGACAGTTTGGACGAGCTCGGAGAGACGGTCCTCATGAGTTGCTGCTTACAGGCATTGTCTTTGACTTCAAGGGGGATGTTGAGGGACATCACCGCAGGTTTATACGAGCTTGGGACTGGGTGAACAGGTCTGACCCCCATGAGCTAGGAATGAAGACTTCTCTCCCAATGCAACCATATCTCCAGTGGGTTCGAGCCCAATCTCAAAAGCTGGGAATGCCATATGAAGCTGTTTTGCCGGTAATTGTAGAGCATACTGATGAAGAAGGTGTTCCTTATACGGTCCTCCATCCATACATGCCTACTGATCTTGGGGAATTGAATAGATCTTGGATCCAGTTAAAGGAAGAAAGGGATACCTACAGAGAGAAATATCATGAGCAGGAACGGAAGATCATGAAGCTTACAAGGCAACTTGAGAACGAGAGGACAATAAATGATTATGTCAGCACGAAAGGAAAATGACCATGGGACTTCTGATGTCTTTTATTGTTTCTAGTTTAGATTTGCTTTTCAATATTTCTTTTGTAACGCCTTAAAGGAATTTCTTAAACATTGTTACCAGTTTAATCTAATAAAGTGTGTTTTATTTTGGTTTACAAATTTGAATCTCTCTAAGTCTTTGAAATCATTTCATACGCATTCCATTACCATGCACCTCATTATAGGTAACCTTACAGGTTTCTCATCTTCTTCGCTGTTTATTTCAGCAATCATGTCTTCTGAAACACCTACTGATCAAGCCATCAAGGCTCTTCAAGCTCAGAATGCTCAGTTCTAGGAGATGTTTTTGAACTTGGCCAAGAGTCAACAAGATTTGAAGACTCTTATCTTGAAGGACAAGAAGAAGAAGAAGAAGAAGGTGGTTCTGCTGAATATGGGTCACAGATTTGGGAACAGGTTGCGAGAAGAAGTTGATCTGTCCCATTCATCTGGAGGGGGAGAGAATCAAGAGGAAAGGAAGGGTCCTAGCCCTGTGGTTTCTGACAATGACACGGATTTTGATGAAGACCAGTATCCTCCTGCCGAGGATAGGTATAAGCAACTCGAAGACCGGCTGAGTGCAATGGAGATCCAGAAGATACCTGGGTTGGACTTCGGAGATTTGGGTTTGGCATCTAGGGTGGTGATCCCACACAAGTATAAAGCTCATGTCTTTGCTAAGTACGACTGGGTATCCTGCCCAAAGCTACACCTTCGCTCGTTTGTCAGAAGATTCAACCCTATACTGCTGATAGGAATCTCTGGATTAATTTCTTTCAAGATAGTCTTTCAGGGACTCAACTTAAATGGTTCTATCAACTGGAAGGAGATAATGTTTGTAACTGGGAGGACCTTGCTGCTGCTTTTTACAAGCAATACCAGTATAATGCCGACCTTGCTCCCACGCGTACCCAACTTCAAGGTATGTCTATGGGTGCGAGCGAAGGTTTTAAGGACTACACTCAGAAGTGGAGAGACCTTGCTGGTAGAGTCCAACCCCCTCTGGATGACAGAGAGTTGGTGGATATGTTTCTGGGGACCTTGTCTGGTCCGTATTTCAACCATTTGATCGGAAATTCATCATCTGGTTTCACTGAGTTGATTATGACTGAGGAGAGGGTTGAAGCTGGTATCAGAAGTGTCAAGATACAGAAAGATGCTTCGTCAAGTACAGAAAAGAAGCCTTTCAAGAAGGAATCTAGTGCAGTTTACAGCCCGAGGAGCCAAAATCGACCTGAACGCCGCCAAGCAGTGAATGCGGTGGTAATATCAAGACCAACTGTTGCCCCACAATGCAACAATCAGCAAAGAGTAGAGAGACCGCAAAGACAGTTTACTCGGCTCAGTATGACTCTATCTCAAATTCTGCCGCAGTTGTTGAAGACCAACTTGGTAATTCCGAGGGAAGCTCCAAAGAATCCCAACACCACATCACTGTTGTATAATCCAAACGCCCACTGTGCTTATCACTCTGCTAGCCCAGGGCATGATACTAATAACTGCTGGGCTTTGAAGAATAAAGTGCAGGATTTGATTGACGCTAAGGAGATTGAGTTCGAAGCGCCTGAAAAACCTAATGTCATGATTGCTCCTATGCCCAAGCCTGGAGTGAATGCTGTAGATGGTGACTCATTTGTGACTTCTGTGAAAGACGTTTCTACTCCATTGATGACTGTGAAGAAGAACCTATTGTTGGCCGGTTTATTTCCGGGCTGTGGCGAAGGTTGCCATCTGTGTTCCGTTCTACCTACTGGTTGCCATCTATTGAAGTCAGGTGTCCAACGCCTGATGGATAACAAAGAAATTATGTTTGAGAAAACTTTGGTTCCATTGATTCCTTTCGAAGATGTGTCTATAATCACCATTTCCGCCAATTCTTCCAAGGCTTCCTCGAGAAAGCCTGTTAGAATTACATCTGTTCCGAGAACTGCTCCTTTGATCATTACTATTCATGGACCTATCTGTGATCGGTGGATCTGGAACTGACTGTTTTAAAGCTGGATCGCGAAATGTCGCAGAAGCAAGAGTCGCCACCGTCTTTTATTTTCTCCAACATGGACAGGACAAAAGCACAGAAAAATTCCTTATAGAGATTGCTCTCGGTTCGGGAGGTAGGTTATAGAAAGGGAAGGTGTTAGCACCCTTTCTATCCATGGTTATCCATGGGCTCTTAGATACTTGCTCATTTGTGTTTTCAAAAATGGTTTGTTTGCTTTTCAACTGTGGGTTTTAAAAAGTTTCTTTGAAAATTCCAGTTCGACTCTTGTATCGGTCCTCAAGAGTGTTTGAAAAGTTGCTTTCGAAAGCTTTTGAAAAGGTGTCGGTGTGAAAAGTATTTTTTTGATTTGTTTTGAAATTTAGAGCAAGTATCTAGAGTCGTCTACCTACCCTAAGGAATTCGTCTGTGTAAATGTCCTTAAAGTAGTGCCATCCCACCATTGAGAGGTAGGTAGCACCATCGTTGGAGGTGTTCGGGTCAATTCGAGGGTTCGGGACATGGTGATCACCGGAGCAATAGGAAGACACCTCAGAAGCTACCCTCATGCCAGGTTCCTGGATCATGAGGACTTACTAAGACGTCCTCTACTCGACGATCACCTTTCGAGGGGCACGACAACAGTGAGGCGTACCCTAGGGGTGGTGTGTGATTTGTGTGTCGTTTTCAGATATTTTTGTCTTGTTCATGTAATGGGTGATCTACGCGTTGCTTTTATTTTAACATTCATTCTTTCATGCCATAGTTAACAGTTTAAAAGATGCGAGAATTAAAATTCCTACGCTATTACAAAGGCGCGGGTCCACATCGCCAAATTAAATCCAGGACCCGATTTGACATAAAATAAAGTAAAGTGCGAGAAATATAAATGTCCTAATTATTCTATTACATGGCTTTGGGAGAATTACATAAAAAAAAGAGGAAATAAAATAAGCGCGCGAATTGGAATTACTATCGAATGCGAGGGCGTTGGACCCTTTTTAGGAAATTAAATTAAATTATGGAATTAATTAAATTAAATGAGAAAAGGAATTATTTTTGAGTTTTTCGTATTTATTGATTTTAATGAAATTAAAAAGTTAATTAACCCTAATTCTAACTATTTTTATTTATTAAGAAATATGTTAAAGTTGAACCTAAGATTAATCTAATTATTTACATACAATTTTATTTACAAAAAATAATAATTAATAATTAATAATTAATATGGTAAAAAAGGAAAAAGGATAAAAGTGATTAAAACCCTAATTCTACAATTTTTAAGTTTATATAAAAAAATATTAAGATTTAAACCTAAAATTAAGACTAAATTAATTAATAAGATTTATTTACAAAAAAAACATTAAATAAAAAATATATTTTTTGTGACTTTCTGATTTTTTTATTATTTTTGTATTATGAAAATATTAATTTAAAGAATTAAAATAGAACAAATAATATAATTAAAATAAATAAGAGAAAAATAAAAAGAGAGAAGAATGCAAACATGGGGGGTTTGTTGTCCCAAATCGGAGGTTTGGTCCCAGTAATTAGGCCCATTGAATTCCTGGCCTTGTTGACTTCAGGTAATCACGTGTAGATTCGTTGACCAACGCACATGGTACTCTTCAAATCCTTGGCCTTTGGATTAGGATTATGGGACAAGTGGCGTGCCTGGATTGTGAACGTATGGTGGACGCTTGGAGAGAGCGCTACATGCAAACATAGTTAGAAAAATAATATGGAGAGAGGGGGGACCTGGGAATCGAACCCAGGTCCCAGAGTGTACCAAACCAAATGCCTTGCCACTGAGCCATTCACGCGCTTTGGATATAGTATAGAAAACAAATAACATAATGCAAAACAAGGGTCAGTGGATAATTTTCGCGCGAAATTCAAACGCACCACTCGTTGGCCTACACATCACCTTCTTCTCCAATTGTTTGTTGTACCTGAAACAAAAACAAACTGAATAGCGGGGGTTTTAAACCCCCACTAAATGGCAAGCATAAAAATAGCGATTAGCACCCTGTTGATCATAAATTGATCGCGAGCTATGGGAACGATTCACATGAAGCTTCTGAATCCAACAGTCCTGGTCTTAGGGTCTAATTTTTATGGATAAGAGAAACCCCAAATTTGAAGTCATGAAACCCTAGCAAGCTTCAATGGTAACTTCATGTATAACGCACGAAAATTCAATTAAATTACATGATTAGCTTTATAATGAATAGATTAACACAAATCAATCATTGGAAATTGAAAACAATGCATGAGTCGTGAGATACGAATATGCAAAAAGCTTAACACAGTTTGATCTCCATGTACCGATTCTTGATGCTATGGGCATGGAAAAGTATCCAGTCAGGTTCAGTAATGCCTTAGGAAGCTTTTGGGATCAATATTTTCCTTTGAATCGTCCTCCAAGGCAGTTTTCAGTTTTTGATTTTTTTGACAAAAATGCAAACTTGGTTCTTGAGATGGGGCACCGCTTTCAGGTCCTTAGGCATTAGGTTTTGATCAGTATATGTATGGCAATAGATTAGGGTTAAAATTTGGATCCAAAAACCTTTGCATTGATGTATGGAATATTTGATTTTCATGCATATTTTTTCAAATCTTTTCCATGAATATTTGATTCCAATCATGGCCAATCTTTCCAATTTGAGTTGTGCACGAATCTTGAGTGAATCATGAGTGATTATACTGCATAAAAAGATTCACATACATTTGTTTAGTATTTTTTCCATATTTTAATTAATTAAATTAATTAATTGTAATTAAAAATTCAAATAAATAATAAAAATGATGAAATCAATCCCCTTTGGGCCAAATGGTCGTGCATAGTCTTTGGATGATGAATCTTGGAAGAAAATGTGGCCCATTAGCAATTTTAAGGCATTTGGAGCAAAGTTGACTTTTCAAAATGCCCAAAAATTTCCCAACTTCCACAAGGCATATTTTGCTCAATTTTTAAGCTTTGATCATGTTCTTGGACATTTTGGAAAGGTCTTGAAGTCCTCTAACCAATGCCTTTGGTCCCATGTCATTTTGATTTACGAATCTCAAGTTATGGTCTTTGACTTAAAGTGCCTTTTTGTTGACTTTTGAAAATGACCTATAATGTTGAAATTGATAACTTTTTGTGAGAGCATTTCTTGGACTTGAAGTGTGAAGAGGAGTTGTAGGAAATGTCTTTCTCTTCAAAATGAGCTTTGGATGGAATTTTTCTGATAAACCATGTGGAAGTTATGCCTTGGTCAAGTTACAGTTGACTTTTTCAACTGTCCAAATATGGAAACTTTTGCATCTTGAGACTTTTTGAGCCAAGCTTTGAAAATCATGATCAAGAATTGATCAAATGATGTTTGTGGCTTCAAAATGAGATGTTGATCAAAAATTTGAACTTTTGACTGTCAAATGACCATTTTGCCCCTGCAGTTGACTGTAGTGCAATTAGGGTTTTTGACTGTGCAATTTTGTGTTGTAAGTCTTGAAACTTGGTATGAGGATGCTTGACCATGTTTATAGGCATGTGGGACTTGATTGGACCCTTGAAAACTTCAATTTCTTTGCCATAACCAAAACCCTAGTTTTTGACTGTTAGGAGGCCCTTGAACTGTGCAACCCTTGGGGAGATTTTGAAGCATGCTCTTTGCAATTCTTGAAGAATATGGGAGGGAAAATTTTGGGGTACAACACTATCCCTTACACTTCGGATATGGCTGTCCCATGGCACTATGGGGCCGACGTGTATTATCATGAGATCAAACAAGACTTGAAGGTTGAAGAGGTCGATACTGATGTCATCAATATTGTCGGGTCTAACAAGGTCACCCGAAGCGGAAGACTTTTCTCTCCTGAGATTTCCCCACCAACTGTTCGGAAACTTGTTGCTATTCCACCTGTCAGTACATCTACTACTGTCCCTGTTCATGTTCCAATCATTACCCCTGTTGCCGAGTCATCTGACGCTCGGGGCAAAGAGATCTCCGGTGAGCCTGCCCGGATGGAGGCACCGAAAAGATTACTGTTGAAGCCTCTAGACAGGAAATAGAGGAAATTTTAAAGATCATCAATAAAAGTGACTAAATTGTAGTCGAACAGCTGGGGCAAACCCCTTCGAAGATCTCTATGTTGTCCTTATTGTTGTGTTAAGAGGCTCATTCTAAGGCTCTGATTGCTTTCCTGAAAACTGCGCATGTGCCGCAGGAGACATCTGCTGATCAATTCAAAGACAGTGTGGCTAGTTTGACAGCTGACAACGGGTTAGGTTTCTCCGACGCAGATCTGACTGCCAAAGGAAAGAATCACAATGACGCTCTGCATGTTTCAATCGAGTGCAGGGGCACTACTCTAGTTCACGTATTGGTGGATACTTGGTCCTCGTTGAATGTTTTACCCAAGAAAGCGTTAGACCGGTTGGACTGTGAAGGGTTGGTTCTGAAGCCAAGTAATATTTGTTAAAGTTGGTTCCCAGAATTTCACGTCTACATTCTATGTAATGGACATTCGACCATCTTATTCCTGTTTGCTGGGTCACCCGTGGATTCATAAGGCTGGGGCAGTGACTTCTACGCTCCATCAGATGCTGAAATACCCAGTGAAGGGAAAAATTGTTACGGTACGAGGAGAAGAGGAGTACATGGTGAGCCACTTCAACTCTTTCCGGTATGTGGAGATGGATGGGGAGTTCATTGAAACCCCGTGTCATAACTTTGAAGAAGTCCCCCAGACGCTGGCGTCGATTAAAACTGTTGTTGAAGATCCTCCAATGAAGATGGCTTCCCTCAAGGATGCCCAGGCTGTTATTGAAAAAGGTGGGTGTGCGAATTGGGGCCAACTCCATGACTTTGCACACAAGACTGACAAGTTTGGTTTGGGTTTTACTACAGAAGCTCAAAGGGCTGTTCGGCGTGCGCAAATTGGAAGACCTCCCATGTGTATCAGTAATCCGGTAGTGAATGCAATTGAAGATGATGAAGAAGAGTCAGATTTGGAAAGCTGGATTTACCCGACTACCGACAGTGGCTTGAACAACTGGACGGTGAAGGACTTCATGCCAGTTTCTTTTATTACACAGTAATAGACTTTTGTTTTGAGATTTCTAACAGACAGTTTAAAACTTTACGGCCCGGTGCCTTGCCCGAGACACCGTGGCTTTTTTTGTGAGGGATTTATATTTGTCATTTCCATATATCATCAATAAAGCATTGGACTTTTTCTTGCATTACAAATTTTGCACTCCTTGTTTTTCTTTTCTATATTACACTTTATTATAACAGCTATTTGTCTTACACACACTCACATATCATAATACAGGTCTACATCCACTCTGGATCCCATTGATAAGGACTCTGCTACTACCAATTATGACTTCGAAAGTCTGATCAACCAAGCCGAGAACGAAGGTAAGGATGATTGTGAAGTGCCTGGGGAACTTGCTAGACTGTTACTTCAGGAAGAAAGGGTCATACAGCCGCATGAAGAGCCAGTGGAATCAGTAAATCTGGGTACAGAAGAGGACAAGAAAGAGGTCAAGATCAGTGAAAATCTGGAGTCTGGTGTTAAGCAATGGTTGATACAGATGTTGCATGACTATGTTGAGATCTTTGCCTGGTCTTATAAAGATATGCCTGGGTTAGATACCGATATTGTGGTTCACCGCTTGCCCACTAAAGAATATTGTCCTCCAATAAAACAGAAGGTTCGCCAAATGCGCCCAGAGATGTCTGAGAAAATCAAGGCTGAGGTTATGAAACAGTTTGATGCCGATTTTCTAGCAGTTACTTCTTACCCGCAGTGGGTTGCCAACGTGGTTCCAGTGCTGAAGAAAGATGGTAAAGTTCGGATGTGTATGGATTATAGGGATTTGAACAGGGCAAGTCCCAAGGATGATTTCCCTCTGCCTCATATTTACGTTCTGGTTGACAACACCGCACAGCATAAGGTTTTCTCCTTTATGGATGGTTTTTCCGGTTACAATCAGATTAAGATGGTTCTCGAGGATATGGAGAAGACGATGTTCGTTATGCAATGGGGTACCTTTTGCTACAAAGTCATGCCTTTCAGGTTGAAGAATGCTGGGGCAACGTATCAGTGCACCATGGTCGCTTTGTTCCACGACATGATTCATCATGAGATTGAGGTATACGTTGACGACATGATTGCAAGATCCCAGATTGAGGAAGAACATCTTGACCATCTTCAGAAGCTATTTGACAGGTTGAAGTTGTACAAGCTGAGGTTAAACCCAAACAAGTGCACCTTCGGGGTGAGGTCTGGTAAACTGCTGGGTTTCGTCGTTAGTGATAAAGGTATTCAGATGGATCCTGCAAATGTGAAGGATATACAGGAGATGCCAGCTCCCCGGACTGAAAAAGAAGTCAGAGGTTTTTTGGGACGGTTGAACTACATCGCCCGATTCATTTCACACCAGACTGCTATTTGTGAACCAATCTTCAAGCTACTGAAGAAAGATCAAGTGGTAAGATGGAATGATGAATGTCAGGCCGCTTTTGAAAGGATCAAAGAATATCTCCAAGAGCCACCTATTCTGATACCTCCAGTTGAAGGGAGACCTTTGATCTTATACTTGACAGTACTCGACAATTCAATGGGGTGCATACTGGGGCAGCATGACGGGTCTGGCCGAAAAGAGCATGCCATTTACTACCTTAGAAAAAAGTTTACCGACTGCGAGACCCGATACTCGTTGCTTGAGAAAACTTGCTGCGCTTTGGCATGGGCTGCTCGCCGACTGAGACAGTATATGCTGACTCACACTACTCTATTGATATCAAAAATGGATCCAATCAAGTATATCTTCGAAAAGCCTGCCTTGTCCAGAAGAATACCGAGATGGCAGATGATCTTGATTGAGAATGATATCCAGTATACAACCCAAAAGGCAATCAAGGGAAGTGTGTTGGCAGATCATTTGGCGTATCAGGCAGTGGATGATTACAAGTCTATGAACTTCGAATTCCCGGATGAGAACATCATGTTGGTGACCGACTGTGAAGAACCTGGACCGAATGAAGAACCTGAGGAGGGATCCTGATGGTCTATGTATTTTTATGGAGCTTCAAACGCTTTGGGTAATGGCATTGGCGCCGTGATCATATCTCTTGAAGGCTGTCATACTCCGTTTACCGCCCGATTATGTTTTAACTGCACCAACAACATGGCGGAGTACGAAGCATGCATTATGGGCCTTCGAGCAGCAATTGACCTAAGGATTAAGTTCTTAAGTGTATTCGGAGATTCTGCTCTCGTGATCAGCCAGATCAAAGGCGAGTGGGATACGAAGCACTCAAATCTTATTCCTTACAAAGAGTATGTATTGACGTTGCTTCCACACTTCGAGGAGGTAACCTTTGAACACTTCCCAAGAGAGGAGAATCAGTTAGCGGACGCGCTAGCTACGATGTCTTCTATGTTCAAGGTCAGGTGGGACAACAAGGCTCCCCAGATTACCATTGAAAGGTTGGACGAACCTCCACATTGCTGTGACATTGAGACTGAAGAGGTAGCAGATAAACCCTGGTTTTACGAGGTAAAGAGGTATCTTGAGGCTCAGGAATACCCCGAGGGTGAATCTGTTAATGATAAGAAGTTTCTGAGGAGATTCGCGGTGAAGTTCTTCATCAGTAATGGTATCCTTTACAAGCGTAATCATGATTCAACCTTACTGCGATGTGTAGATAAGAACGAGGCAGAAAGGATCATAGCGAAGTTGCATGAAGGTACTTTCGGAACTCATTCCAGTGGACATACCATGGCAAAGAAAATCCTACGGGTAGGATATTATTGGTATACTATGGAAGCCGACTATTATCAGCATTATCGGACCTGTCATAAGTGCCAAGTCTATGCTGATAAGGTGCACATACCTCCAGTTCCTCTGAACGTATTTACATCTCCTTGGCCTTTTGTAATGTGGGGCATCGATATGATCGGTGAGATCAGACCTACGGCATCCAACGGGCATCGTTTCATCCTGGTGGCCATTGATTATTTCACGAAGTGGGTTGAGGAAGCTTCCTTTGCTACAGTAACCAAGAACACCGTGGCACGGTTTATTCGGCATAACCTGATCTATCGATATGGTGTATTGGAGAGAATCATTATGGACAACGGTACAAATCTCAAGAATACGATGATCACCGAACTCTGTAAGCAGTTCAAGATACAACATCATAACTCTTCTCATTATCGGCCGAAGATGAATGGGGTTGTCGAAGCAGCTAATAAGAACATCAAGAAGATTGTGCAGAAGATAACGGTGACATACAAAGATTGGCACGAGATGTTACCATTTGCTCTTCATGGGTACCGTACCTCAGCGCGGACGTCAACAGGGGCAACACCTTACTCTTTGGTGTATGACATGGAGGTAGTCTTACCCATTGAGGTTCAGATACCCTCTCTTCGGATTATGAAGGATGCAAGATTGAGTGAGGATGACTGGATCCAGACCCGGCTTAATCAGCTAAACTTAATCGATGAAAAGAGACTTACTGCTATTTATCATGGTCAAACGTATCAAAAGTGGATGATAAAGGCATTTAACAAGAAAGTTAGACGACAAGAGTATCAAGTTGGGGATCTGGTGATCAAGCGCATCATCCTACCACAAGGTGATCCCAGGGGCAAATGGACCCCTACGTATGAAAGGCCATTTGTGGTTAAGAACATTTTCTCAGGAGGAGCTATGATTCTAACCACCATGGATGGTGACTGTAGGTGTTTAGTTATTGGCATGTATTTTTGGTAAAACCAGGTGTATGAATGTCATGACTGATGTAATAACATTCTGGTTTATTAGGTACTGGTTTATTAGGTACCTCTGCAGAAAAATAATGGCATACAGGTGCTGCTGTTTATGAGTGTGTATCTGAGCATTTTGCAAAAAGATCACATTTATTGCCTTCTACCAAAATCATTAAACAAGAAATTTGATGTCATGACAAATGTTAAGACATCCTGTACTGATCTAACAGTTATGCAGTTTGGTTAATTCTGAGATTTTTCAGGAAGATGACTCATTCTTTCCAGAACAGAATCTCACGTGGATTTTGGGTTAACCTAGCTCAACCCTAACCTGGTTGATAAAGTCTTGTGACCAAGTCTTAAGGTCAAACGGAATGAACCCTAGCTTTTTGTAGAAACCCTAACTGAAGAAACAGCTGCTATATATTCAACAGGACTACTGTTTGGAATTCATCCTTTTGACTGAAGATCAATTAGGAGCTGTATAGTTTTAACTACTGTAATCCAAGCAAGTATCATTGTGATAAGTGACTTGGAATAGGTTTTAATTGTAAGGGTTTTGTATCACTCAAAGCTTTGAAGCAAGAGTGTTTTGTGTCTCTTGACTATAGCTTTGAAGCAAAGTCAAGTTAGGTTTATGTATCACTCAAAGCTGTGAAGCAAGAGTGTTTGTGTTGCTTGATTAAAAAGCTGTGAAGCATAATCAAGTGTATGTTCTGAAGAGTGTCTTCATTAATTCATTAGTCAATTGTTTTAAGTATCACTGCTGTGATTGAGGGGGAGTGAGTAGGAACTCATGTTTAAGTTGAACTTAGATTGAAGTTGCATTGGGTAGGTCTTAAGTGAAGGAGATAAACTGGTTGGTTTATTCCTGAATTAATATATCTTATAGTGGATTTCCTCCCTGGCTTGGTAGCCCCCAGAGTAGGTGTTGTTTCACACTGAACTGGGTAAACAATTGACTGTGTTCTTTACTGTTTTTGTATTTACTGTCTTATAGAAAGTCAGATACGGTGTCATAACATTGACTGTGACATTGAGTATCTGCAGCCAGAATTTTCAATTGGCATCAGAGCAGGCACCCTGCCTGTATTGCTGGGTGAGATCTAGGGATATCACTTTCTGGCACTATGGACAAAGAAGGAGTTTTTGGAAATAGACCACCCATTCTGGATGGAACAAATTATGACTACTGGAAACCTCGTATGATTGCCTTCTTAAAATCTTTGGACAAAAAGGCTTGGAGAGCTGCTGACAAAGGATGGAACCATCCCACCATAACTGAGAAAGATGGGACAATCAGTCTAAAGCCTGAGGAAGAATGGAGCAAAGAAGAAGATGAGTTAACCCTGGGAAATTCCAAAGCCTTAAATGCATTGTTCAATGGAATTGATAGAAACATTTTCAGACTAGTACATCAATGTGAACTTGCCAAGGAAGTGTGGGACACTCTCAAAACTACCCATGAAGGCACATCCAAAGTAAAAATGTCAAGGCTTCAGATGCTGACTACAAAGTTTGAGAACCTAAGGATGAAGGAAGAGGAAACCATTCATGAGTTTCACATGAACATCTTGGAAATTTACAACACCTCAGGAGCATTGGGAGAAAAGATGTCAGAAGAAAAACTGGTGAGAAAGATTCTCAGATCCTTGCCTAAAAGATTTGCAATGAAGGTAACTGCTATAGAGGAAGCCCAGGATATCAGCAAGTTGAAAGTGGATGAACTCATTGGGTCTCTTCAGACTTTTGAGATGGGGATCACTGAAAATTTTGACAAGAAGAACAAGAGCATAGCACTTGTATCCAACACTGAAGATGAAAACAAGGAGGATGAAGAAGAAAATATTTCAGAAGCTATAGCCATGCTTGGAAGACAATTCAACAAACTCATCAAAAGAATAGATCCAAAGTCAAGGTCTAATGTTCATAACATCCCCTCTGACATTGACAGTTCCAGCAGAAGACCAAGGTCAGAAGAGAAGGGAAATCAAGGCAGAGGAATTCAATGCCATGGTTGTGAAGGATATGGGCATATTCGAGCTGAATGTCCTACCTTTCTTAAGAAACAAAAGAAAGGAATGACTGTTACCTGGTCTGACTGTGATTCAGAAAGTAATTCTGAAGAAGAATCTGCCAAACTAGTTACTGCACTAACTGGTGTTTGTACCTCTGAAAGTGACACTAGTGATGAGGAAGTGACATTTGAAGAACTGGCTGATACTTACAATAAATTGTGTATCAGAAGTGCTGAAGTCTGTGTGCAGAATGAGAAACAAACAAAACTCATCATAAAATTGGAGGCTGAAAAAAGGGCAGACCTTGAAACTATAAGTCATCTAGAAGGGGAAGTTCAAATGCTGAACTCAAAACTGAACCAGATGACCAAATCTGTCAAGATGCTGATAAATGGAACTGACAAATTGGAAGAAATCCTTCAGGTTGGACAAAATGTGGGAAACAAGTCTGGACTAGGATTTGTGGAAGCAAAGAAATCCGGTACAGACAAGAAGATCAGGTCTGATAAACAAATGTCAAAGCAGATGTCTCAACATAACACTCAACATCGGGAACAGAGAAATATGAAGAAGAAGTACCAAAGATGGAGATGTCACCATTGTGGGAGGTTTGGTCACATAAAGCCTTTCTGCTTCAGATTGTATGGATACCCTAATCAGAACCCAGGTGTCAAACCTAAGGCTAACAGGGTACCACATACTCCTCAATGGAAGAAAAAGGCTACTGCCCTGATAGCCCACACTTCCCTGAGAGTCTCTGCAAAGGAAGACTGGTACTTTGACAGTGGGTGTTCTAAGCACATGACTGGAATCAAGAACATTCTCAATCATGTTAAACCTCACACCACTAGTTATGTGACCTTTGGAGATGGTGCTAAAGGTGAAATCAAAGGAGTTGGTAATTTGGACTGCCCTGGAGTTCCAAATATGAATGAAGTATGTTGTACCCCAAAATTTGCCCTCCCATTTCCTCAACATTTTCTCATCACAAGACCCTTGGAGCTCAAGATCCAATTAAGGTTTCCTCTATTCAAGACTTATCCTTGCACTGTTGACCCAAATTAGGGTTTGTGTTTGCACAAAGATATTTTGACCTAAAATTCCTAAGATGACTTTCATGCTTCATATTGGACTCCCAAGTTTATCCATACCAAGTTTCAAGTCTTGATTCCAAATTTTGCCCAGTCAATTGGACAGTTGACCTAGAAATCAACTGTATTGGGGAAAAAGTCAACTGTGGCCAATTGACAGTCAAATCTCATGAAAATTGACCCACATCAACATTATGAACTCACATGGACCATTTGATCAAGTTTGGATCACAATTCCACAAGAAAATTGATCAGATCACCAAAAGGGCAAAATGGTCATTTTTAGGGTTTTGACTGCACAAAGGCAATTTTTGACTGTTTCACCTAGCCAATGGCAAACCAAGCTCACATATGGATTCAAGGACCCCATAGAATTGTCTTGACATGCTCAACAAGTTCAAAAGATCCCAAATGCACAAGATTGACAGTTGAATTTCCCAGTCAATTGATCAATTTTGACTGTATACTGAAAAGTCAAACTTTGACTTTTTGGTCAAAATCAAGTGTCAAGATTCATTTTTCATCAAAACATTCCAAATCATGAAACTTGTTCATCAAGAAATCAAGAATTGCAAATTAGGGTTTGAAATGAAGATTTTTCATAACTTAGAATTTTTCTAAGTTATGAAAAACCCTAATTTTTTCCTAACTTTGCCCCACTTTCTCACCAAGATTCATTTGGATTCAAGCAAAAGTCAAAACATGAAAGTTGTAGTTCATTGCAAAATCTACAACTTTGATTCACAAAGTTTTCTCAAAAGAAGCTTGTATCTCAAGTTACAATTTTTGGAACAAGGGTACCAAACCATTCTTAACTTAGAGAAAATTTGACCTATTTTAGGCAAGGTTTTTACCTAACTTCAAGACCATTTTTCATATACTTACACTTGGAATTTCAATTTGAATTTCAAAGATGGATTGTAGTACACATTCCAAGCTTTCCAAAATGTCCAAGAACTCATCAAACAACCTCATGGTTAGGGAGAATCGAATTTGGCAAGTTGAGAAAAACTCACTTTTGATTTGGCCAATTTACATGTTCATACATTTGTGCCATTTTGAATTCAGCATGCTTTCCTTGATTACAGGTCTTATATCTCATCTACACTCCATAATTTAATGCCAATCCTTTGTGCCAAGGTGTTGTTCTATGAGTTTGGACATTGTATGCAAGATTAATCCATTTTTAGATAAAGCATAATATCCATTTTAGAAAAGTTTCACTTTATGTCAATTAACAATCCAAGCAAGTACAGTTCAAATCTCCTTGGCACAAGTTTATGGGCTAATTTCACTGATCAAGGCCAAGGTTTGCAGCACATTAGGGGGGCCTCTTCCTGTCTAAAAACTCAAGTGGCCATCTCTTGCTTAAGTGTGAAGAAAGCTAGCATAACACAACACAACTTTCATCTCAGTTAACACAAGCTTAAGAAAAGACTTTGTACACATTCTAAACATCCATTCTGAGCTAGAACATGAGCCAACCATCTCCATTGCCTTCCCATTCACAGAATCACCATTGAACTGCCCAAAACAGGGCATCCCTGCAGTTTGAGTTCCATAGCTCAAACCTTCCATGCATTCTTGCTAAAAACACATCAAAAACATCCCACAACATCCCTTGAAGCTATTCCAAACCTCAAACACGATCTGTAACACTCCCAGGAAACATCACCATTTTCATTTTCTTGTTTTGCAGCTGAAGTTCCATAGCACGATTCAAAAGGTTTCAAGACAAAGTAAAGCTTGGAATAGCATCCCTGGACATCAAGGAAGCTGTACCAATCATCACCTTGCATTGAAGACACCTCCATCACCAGATACA
The DNA here is from genome assembly GCA_948472305.1 of Vicia faba. NCBI lineage: Eukaryota > Viridiplantae > Streptophyta > Magnoliopsida > Fabales > Fabaceae > Vicia > Vicia faba. Next base: position 1,118,629,768 of record OX451737.1, on the reverse strand, counting down.
ACTTCAACTGAACAGGTAAGTTCATGAACTCGTATCTCTCTATCCAGGCATTGTTAGCTTTAGGTTTGTGAAGAAAACATGTCACATTCATAGCCCTGAACATGCCCATGTAATTAGATTTCATTTATATTATGTATGCTTAGAGAATTTTAAGTCTGAACATTGAATAAAAACTAGGTCTTGAATTGGGGGAGAAGAAATTCTCTCTCATTTCTGAGAGTTATGATGAGTTCTTTATATGTCTGGATTCGTGGTTCAATGCTTGACATTTTTCATGTTGGAAGTTTGTGCTAAAAGTCCAGGAATCAGGAGTTGTGGTTGAGGCATCATAGGCGCGCGTTTTTTCAAATGGTTGTCTGAAGGTTGAAGACAACCTTTCTTGGGCTGGGCCTGAGATCTCATTTCTGTTTACACCTCATTTTCACACACACACCCCCTAGGCCCATTTTGCTTATTTTTATGACTTTTTGACTTTTTCTTTTTTGTTCTGACTTATTTATTTTTTCTTATAATATTAAAAATATAAAAAATATTTTTTACACCATTTTCATATTTATTAGGTATTTATTTGTTTAGATTAATATTTGTACATAAATAAATATATAAACATACTTTTTATTTGAAAAATACTAAAATAATGCAAACACATTTTATTTTCTATTTTTATTTCATTTTATCTTCTGAAAATATTTTATATAAAATATACTTTTTTTATAAATATTAAATATTATTATTTTGTATATATAATATATATTTAGTAAATAATACAAATATTTATATATATATTAGTATATTTAGGTTAAAAATACAAAATATATACATTTTATTTTTTGTTAATATTTAACATTAAAAAATACCTTTTTTGACAAATATACTTCATTTTTATTTTTATTTTTGTATATAATAATTAAATATTGTACATATTAAATAATTAATACTTTTATTTAATAGAATTAGGGTTTTGCCCTAAACATAAAAACTCAAAAAAAAAAAAATACTTTTTATTTTGTTTATTTTGACATATAAAAATACTTTTTTTTCATACATATAAAAAACCTTTTTGCATCTTGCATATTTATTTTATTTCCATTTAATTTGTGCAATTAAATATCTTGTAAATATTTCCATTTGATGTAATAGTCTAGGTTTAAATTCCTTGTCAAAATACCCCCATTTGAACATTTGTACCCCCCTTCCCATATATTGTGTTGTAATAGTTTAGGACTTTATTTTTCGCACTTTATTGCTTTCTAATTATACCATGCTAGAATTAGGGTTTGTATGCGAATCAAAAACGACAAAAATAGTTTGACCTAATTTCAAGATAAACAAGCATGAAAATGGACAACACTAATCACACTTGCACCCCTAGGGTATTCCACTTGTTGCCTTCAATAAATGGGCCATATTGCATGTTAGGTCTCTTTGGGCAAAACAAACAATCAAATGATCATAGTCCCTCGATGACGCTTTCGAAAGTTGCCTAAAAAATGATCAAGTCCCTTAAAGGAAACATTGCCCAAAGATACTTGGCACCATTGCAATTATGGTCTAAACGATGACTCGCGCCCGTCCCTTTTACATCCTAACACAAGATTGTCCACCAAATGCAATGGTGGAACAAAATTGTTAAAAGGGTTAAAACATAGCAATAATCTTTGAGAAATTTAGGAGTAGACAACCTCTTAGTTACTTGAATCAAACTTGAAAAACAAAACACTTGCTTATTTCCAAACCACACATCACTACACTTTCAAAAACAACTTTCAAAAACAAATGAAAACCTTTTCAAAAGATATACACCTTTGTATACATCCCAACATAGATCATTACAAAGGTTGCCACCACATTGGCCTCTTTTCAAAAACATTTTCAAACCCACACACACAAAGCACCATTTCAAACAATTGAAAATTAAGGCAAGTTGATCTAAGCAAGTAACTAAGAGCCCATGGATAACCATGGATAGAAAGGGTGCTAATACCTTCCCTTTCTATAATCTACTCCCCGAACCCAAGAAAACATCTCAAAGGTTTTCGCTGTGCTTTTTAACCTTTCCTTAGGATAAAATAAAAAGTCGGTGGCGACTCTTGCTCAACCGAAACATTTGCGAAAACAAACGCACAACCATAGTCAGTTCTCCCACCGTATCACAAAGTACTATTGGTAAAAGGCCTGACTGCTAATCTCATTAGTATCAGTCAATTGTGTGATCTAGGATTCAAGGTCAACTTCTCAAAATCTGAATGTCTTGTAATAAATGAAAAACAAGAAGTTGTAATGAAAGGAATCAGATCTAAAGACAACTGCTACTTGTGGGAGCCTGAGAACACTAATAACTCCACTGTGTGTTCTATTGCCAAAGAAGAAAAAGAGGTGAAACTGTGGCACCAAAAACTTGGCCATCTTCATCTAAGAGGAATGAAAAGGACTATCTCCATGGAAGCAGTCAGAGGGATTTCAAGACTGCAAATTGATAAAGGGAGAGTTTGTGGTAAATATCAGGTTGAAAGGCTTGGTGAAAAGAGATATGCCTATGTTGTGGTGAATAACTTTGAAGTTTTTAAAGAACTGTGCAAAAGAACTCAAAAAGAAGGGTGTATTATCTGAATCAGAAGTGATCATGACAAGGAATTTGGAAACAACAAGTTTAATAAGTTCTGTTTCTCAGAAGGAATTAGTCAACAAAATGGAGTTGACAAAAGGAAAAATAGGATCATACAGGAATCTGCCAGAGCTATGATTCATGTCAAAAGAATTCCTTTTCAACTTTGTGCTGAAATAGTTGCAGCTGATAGTAGCTGTTCTCAAATTATCTGGACAAAATAGATGCTCACTGAGTATAATGTCTCACAAGATGTTGTGACATTGTACTATGACAATCTGAGTACAATCAATACTTCCAAGAACCCTATTCAGCATAGCAGGACCAAGCACATTGACCTTAACAATTACTTTATCAGAGACCTTGTGGAGGAGAAGACAATTAAACTGGAACATGTTGCCATTAAGCTACAGCTGGCTGACATTTTTACCAAGGATCTTGATGCAAATCAATTTGAAAACTTGAGGGGCAAGATGGGTATTTGCCAACATGAGAAATTATAGCAATTAATTTTGCTCAAAACAAGGGTTGAAGGAGTTATTTTTGTTAAGTCTATTTTAAGTGGGTTAATCATATATTTCCCCAATTCTTTCAAAATTATTAAGAAGTTGAATAGACACACATTTGCCTCCTTCCACTCTCGACTTTGCAACATCTCTTTTTCTCTCAATCAAAGTTTTCTCCCTAGTTACTACTGGTTTTCCAAGTCAATCAAAATGTCTCAAACTTCATCCTCATCCAAGACAACCGTTTCAACTTCATCATCTGATCAAGATTCTCGAGCAATCACCTCATGCATGGATTATGAAGTCCTGGAGATTACTCCTCTCAGAGAAATAGCAACTAACCCTTCCAAAGTCAAAAAGCTGAGAATAAGGCATGCAAGAAGGTCTCAGGCTACGTCATCCGGTAATCCCTCTCAACCTTCATCTTTTGTACCTGATAGGGAAGGATCAACTTATATACATCAAGCAATAGCTAGGCTTGTTACAAGAATCCTGAGTGAGAACCACTCTGTACCGGGGATTTCTGTTTCATTAAATCAAGAATCAGCAAGCCCAAATGTTGAAGCAAATCCAGATGTCTCTGAGAATGTTGAGACACCAAATGACAACATTCAAAAACCATCTGAAAACCTGGATGATATTCAGAACCCTTCAGAGAAGAATGTTGAACCACCTGTTATTGATGTGGATGAGGAATACTCAGACAATGACCTGATTGCAAATATCAACCCTAGCATAGCTAGGAGAATGATGAACAAGAAGGGTAATCAAGATGCTGCAAAAGGTTTGAACAAAGAGAAACCTGCTGATAAGAAAACCAGGTCTGAAGGGAAGACTGGTACTGTGAAGACTAGACTGTCCAAAGGGAAGGTGAAAGCCCAAGTGCATGCTGGGAGTCTCTCAAAACCTGCCAGGCATCCAATAACAAAGAAGAGAAAAGAACCTGAGCCTACTGATTCTGATGAGGAGTCAGATTTTGAAATTGATACTGAAGACATTCCCCTCAGAAGGAAACTCCCTTCCAGCAAAATGGCTAGAGTTCCTGAAGTCCCCACTGACAATATCTCATTTCACCACCCTGAAAATGCCAACAGATGGAAGTATGTTTTCTTGAAGAGAATAGCATTGGAAAGAGAACTAAACAATGGTGCCATGGACTGCAAGGAAATCATGGACCTGATAAAAGATGCTGGACTAATGAAGACTGTGGTAAAATTTACCAAATGCTATGAAAATCTGGTCAAGGAATTCATAGTGAATTTGTCTGATGAATATGCTGATGGAAGGTAAGCTGACTTTGAATGTGTATATGTGAGAGGAAGAAGGGTTAATTTCTCTCCATCTGAAATTAACAAATTTCTTGGAAAATCAAATGAGGCCTGCCCTGAACTGGAAGTTACTGACAATGAAGTTTGCCAAACCATCACAGCAAGACAAGTCAAGTGTTGGCCCTCAAAAGGCAAGCTAAATGCTAGCAAGCTAAGCATAAAATTTGCCATCCTGCACAAGATTGGTGCAGCCAACTGGGTCCCTACAAACCATAAATTAACCATCTCTACAGGATTGGGGAGATTCATTTATGCTGTTGGTACCAAGACTGAATTTGACTATGGCAGGTACATTTTTGATCAAACCTTAAAACATGCTGGTAACTATGCTGTTAAAGGCCCAATTGCCTTTCCCTCCCTCCTATGTGGAATCATTCTTGCTCAGTACCCTGATATCCTGGTGGAAAGAGACACTGCTTGCAAAAGAGCTCCTGCTCTTGGGTTACACTACAAGCTGTTTCAGGGATCTCATGTTCCTGACATTGTCATAACATCAGCTGAGACATCATCTGCAAAAACTCAGTCCAAGACATCTGATGTTATAGCTGTATTGAAAGGGACCTGCAAAGAGCTGGAGACCAGGAAAAAGACTCTAGAAAACCTAATTGCCAAATTAGAACAAGAGGAGACTGAAGGAAACAGAAGGGAAGAGGGTGCTGCTGAAGATCAGCTCAATGCTGAAGAAAGTAGCTCCTCTGAAGGTGACAATGCTTAAAGTCTGGTGGAATTGTCAAGCATGATGCTGATGTTGTTGATGCAAGTGTCTTCAGATTTTATTTGTTGTTTTTATTACCTATTTTGGATAACTGTATAACATTTAAGTACATGGTTCTTTGGCCCATTTGTGGCTAAAGAGGGGGAGATATTTTGTGTTAATTACTTGGTAGACATCATATTTTTCTGCAGTCATATTCTTTCTGCTGCTATCTATTCTCTGATTGCTTAGGGGCTTTAGCCAAAAATCTGCCAAAGGGGGAGTTTGTAGGTGTTTAGTTATTAGCATGTATTTTTGGTAAAACCAGGTGTATGAATGTCATGACTGATGTCATAACATTCTGGTTTATTAGGTACTGGTTTATTAGGTACCTTTGCAGAAAAATAATGGCATACAGGTGCTGCTATTTATGAGTGTGTATCTGAGCATTTTGCAAAAAGATCACATTTATTGCCTTCTACCAAAATCAGTAAACAGGAAATCTGATGTCATAACAAATGTTAAGACATCCTGTATTGATCTAACAGTTATGCAGTTTGGTTAATTCTAAGATTTTTCAGGAAGATGACTCATTATTTCCAGAACAGAATCTCACGTGGACTTTGGGTTAACCTAGCTCAACCCTAACCTGGTTGATAAAGTCTTGTGACCAAGTCTTAAGGTCAAACGGAATGAACCCTAGCTTTTTGTGGAAAACCTAATTGAATAAACAGCTGCTATATATTCAACAGGACTGCTGTTTGGAATTCATCCTTTTGACTGAAGATCAATTAGGAGCTGTATAGTTTTAACTACTGTAATCCAAGCAAGTATCATTGTGATAAGTGACTCGGAATAGGTTTTAATTGTAAGGGTTTTGTATCACTCAAAGCTTTGAAGCAAGAGTGTTTTGTGTCTCTTGACTAAAGCTTTGAAGCAAAGTCAAGTTAGGTTTATGTATCACTCAAAGCTGTGAAGCAAGAGTGTTTGTGTTGCTTGATTAAAAAGCTGTGAAGCATAATCAAGTGTATGTTCTGAAGAGTGTCTTCATTAATTCATTAGTCAATTGTTTTAAGTATCACTGCTGTGATTGAGGGGGAGTGAGTATGAACTCAGGTTTAAGTTGAACTTAGATTGAAGTTGCATTGGGTAGGTCTTAAGTGAAGGAGATAAACTGGTTGGTTTATTCCTGAATTAATATCTCTTATAGTGGATTTCCTCCCTGGCTTGGTAGCCCCCAGAGTAGGTGTTGTTTCACACTGAACTGGGTAAACAATTGACTGTGTTCTTTACTGTTTTTGTATTTACTGTCTTATAGAAAGTCAGATACGGTGTCATAATATTGACTGTGACATTGAGTATCTGCAGCCAGAATTTTCAGTGACGACCTTCCTCACCCCGTCAATGCAGACATAGTGAAAAAATACTACGCATAATCAAAGACCCGCTAGGTTGACTGGCCTAGGAAAAAATAAGGGCTTCCTGGTGAACCAAAAGGGTTCAGGCAAAAATAAGGGTTGAAAATAAAAAAAATATGTACACCCGGCAAGTCGAAAACCTGAAAAGGCGGCTTGGGCAAAAAAGGGTATCCCGGTGGACTGAAAACCCGAAAGGGCAGTCCAGGCAAAAATTAGGGATTAAAGCGTAACACTATGTCTCATTGGATCACCTTGCAATCAGACTCTGATATCGACTATCAAGCTCGGACGACACTAATCAATCTGATCTACCTTCAACCAAATAGCAAAGTGATGAGATGCTCGAGGATATAAGGGCAATAATAGAGTTGGAACCCAGTGGGATTATTCACATAGCTGTTTTTCTTTGTTTTTCACAAATTGTATAAACTCTATTGTTTGGCGGCGTTCTCTTACTAGGACGTCAACCTCTTGTACAAAAAACGCCTATTTTCAGGCCAACTTCAAAGTCAATACAAGTCATTTTCACAAAGAAATTTCAAATTATTTTCTTTTTTCTGTTTTGTTTTGCAAGAACGTCCAATGTTCATATTTGATATATGCATTTGAAGATAATTGCTACTCATAAATATTTACATGCGAAACAAAAGACGATTACTCGTAATATCAGAAACAGGGGCAAATAAGAAATTTCCAAACCGTACAGTTGCTCTGTCCACCATGTATAGGGATAGACCTAGTTGGAGGAAACGATTGAAAGTACATTCACTCCCCGCAGAGTAAGAGAAGGACATTGGTGTTAACTCTTCCCAGCTGATGCTCGCAACCGCAAATGAATCGATAATATTCTCCCCAAGCAGAGTTTATCTATCACCAGCACTAGAAAATTATCCCCAGTGGAGTTTGGAGAATTGTCCCCAGTAGAGTCTAAAAGATTATCCCCAATGAAGTCGCAACTGGAAAATCATCCCTAGCGGAGTTCATTCCCTTTACAAACAGAAACTCAATCCCCAACAGAGTTTATCATCGCCTGCAATGATGATTTATCCCCGGCCGAGTTTATTTCTCCAAATCAACAGATCCTCTAGCAGAGTTTTCCCTCCCCACAGAGTCGTTTCCTCGTCAGTTTGTTCCCCATCGGAGTTATTCTCTCCTGCAGGATTATTCTCACAAACATCTTCATTCACTACCTCCAGCGGAAACGAAGAGTTCAACTTCTTGCACTCTCCAGCAACAACCCAGGAGTTATTTTCCCCAGCTAGAGATTATCATAAAAACATTGCATGTCCATACATCACGAAATGTGCATACACGTCATACAACACCATCTCATTTATTTTGAGAACATCATTGCTTGATACATGTCATGCATTACATACAACTAAACTTTACCTTTCAGGAAAGATACAATCAAATTCTCACCAGGTTCAAGCTATGAAACCCTAATTCGACCAGATAGTACCTTGATTACTACAGCATATTATGAAGCCCGGAGAACGACCAGATAATAGTATCAAACACCGCGAAGCCTGGATTCGACCAGATAGTGGTTTATCATTAAGCTATGAAGCCCGAAGAACGACCAGATAATAGTTTAACCCCCAGCAAGCCGTGAAGCCCAGATTACGACCGGATAACAGCTCAGCAAGTTATTGTAAAGCCTGGATTACGACCAGATAGCAATACAAGACCATGAAGCCTGGATTTCGACCAGATAGTGGTATGAGACGTCGCGAAGCCCGGATTACGACTGGATAGCAAGTATAATCTCACCTCCCTAGTAAGTCACTGTAAAGCCTGGATTACGACCAGATAGCAGTCGGTCTTATCGCTGTGAAGCCTGGATTACAACCAAATAGTAGTTCATTTCAACTTTCCTCTTTAATAGAGATGATTCCTCAGTAGAATAACGGACGACCGAAGTTCCTAAATTTCAACAGAGATGGTTCCTCAGTAGAATAACGGACGACCGAAGTTCCTAAATTTCAATAGAGATGGTTCCTCAGTAGAATAACGGACGATCGAAGTTCCTAAATTTCAACAGATATGATTCCTCAGTAGAATAACGGATGACCGAAGTTCCTAAATTTCAACAGAGATGATTCCTCGGTAGAATAACAGACGACCGAAGTTCCTAAATTTCTGCAGAGATGATTCCTCGGTAGAATAACGGACGATCGAAGTTCCTAAATTTCAACAAAGATGATACCCCAATAGAATAACGGACGACTGAAGCTCTTAATATTCTATTTCTCTCAAGACATAGATCAACATTCCTCAGCAAAATCTTCCTCAACAACAGGTATACAAGCTCTCGCTAAGGAATCTCTTATGCGATCGGCACTCCTTCGGATGGCATCTTTAAGCCCATCTCCTGTCAGCAATTTCCAAATGGAATCTGTAAGCCCATTCCCGACATCGCAAGACGGATACCACTTCATGCGAGTGCAAATTTCTGGGCACTCTAGTGTTCAATCATCTTCCACCTTCGGATCACGAAAGGCACGAAAGCCAATCTACATCCTCAGGTTTAAGAAGATTGAACAGGGGCAGCTGTTGTACCCCAAAATTTTCCCTCCCATATTTCTCAAAAAATTTCAAGAAAGATCTTCAAATTGCTCAAGGAAGTCCAAAGGTTGACCAAACAAACCCTCTCCTAAGGCAGTCTACCTCAAATTAGGGTTTCATGTTGCATCAAGATACTTGAGTCCAAGGGATCCCAAATTCTCACCAATGCCCTAATATGTTCACAATATCATTCATGTCAAGTTTCAAGCCTTGCAGAGAAAGTTTGCTCAGCCAATTGCTCAAAGGCCCAAAAATCGATTGTGCTAGGGCAAAAGTCAATTGTGGCCTACATACAGTCAAACATCAAGATTTTTGGTCAACATCCTCATTTTGAAGTATATTTCATCATTTGATCAAGGGTTGATCATGATTCATCAAGGATTGCTCATAATTCCTCAAGAATCAAAAAGTTGCTAAATTAGGGTTTTGTAGGAAAAGTCAACCCAACTTTGACCAAGCATAACTTTCTCATACTTCATGAGAAATGACCCATCCAAAGCTCAGTTTTAAGAGGATACCATTATCTACAATCCATATTCATCTCCAAAGTTCAAAATATGCACTCACAAGAAGTTATGAATTTGGACATTATAGGTCATTTTGAAAAGTCAACAAAAACACCTTTTATGTCAAAGCTTCATACATGAGCATGGAATATCAAATTGAGATGGGACCAAAAGGGTTGCTTAGAGGACATCTCAAGCTTTCTAAAAAGTCCAAGAACACCTTAAAATAGTCAAAATTGAGGAAGGTATGCATTGGTGAAGTTGACCTTTTTTGCAAAATTGCCAAAAGTCAACTATGCCTAAAACTTCAATTTTTGACAAATGAGCCCAATATTTTTCACTTGTTTTGAGTTGGCAACATAGTCCACGAGCTCTAGCCTTTTCCACTTGTAAATATCCTATTTTTATTATTTGTTTTGATTTTTATTTGAATTAAATTAATTTAAATCAAAACAAATCATATAAAATCCAAAACATTGAAATTCAAAGATCTTGTGCTTGTTTCAGGTCATAATGTCCAGCTAGCATCAAATCAAATTCGTGCAAGGCATTGGTGTGGACAAAAAGATTGATTTTAGGCTATTTTTGGAATGATATTCAAGTATATCAAATCATAATCAAATTCAATAATGGAAGAAGATTGAGTACATTCTATCAACCCTAATACATTCCTTAATACATATAGAAGGAATGCAGACCAAAAGAGGCAAGAGAAAGAGGCGCGACATCAAGAACAAAACTCGAAAAAACCAAGAAAAAGTGCAAACACGAATTCCTAGTTACAGACCAATTCAAGACCCTTGGACCATTCCAATCGCTTCCTAGGATCCCCAGTAAGCAAAAGCAATCAAAAGAAAGCATTTCCAGGTCCATACGAGTTAAGAGTTTTATGTGCAGGCAAAATTGGCCCATAAAAAGGTAATCATGATATTCAGCAGGTCCATACGAATCCAACCATGGCATTAGAAGTCATTTATCTTGCTCATGGTGGATTTTAAGAGAATGCAGGTTGTAGCTACGACCAAGTGTCCGTAGGTAAAAGTTTGGACTTTTACCAACAGATCCAAGGAAGAAGACAACCAACGTGGCAACCTCCCATTCGCGTATTTGAATTTTCACGCATTTTGAATTCATTGTTTTTTCTTTTCATATATTATCATTATTATTTATTGTATATACAAACAGAAGCAAGTGGCGCAGTGGTAGTGGAGTGGTTGGATAGTGCATCATGACCTGGGTTCGAATCCCAGGTCCCCCCTTTCTTTCATATATTTTTCCTTTTCAGGATCTAGCGTGTACATGAGGCCAACGACCACCATGGTCCATCATGATCTAGAGTGCCAAGTGTCTTGAAGGCCAAATCCAAAGGCTATCAATGGAAGAACACCATGAGGCTCAGTCGATGCATTGCATGGGATCACAGAAAGTCAAAACGGACCTCTTTTGTTTTGGGCCAAGGCTTACTATTTGCACCCCCCTTCAGATTGCTTCTCAGGCCCGATCTCTTTCTCTATTCTTTTTTTATATATTATATTTATTTCATTTAATTTAATTTATTTTATTTACTAACAAAAATAATTATTTCCTTTTTATCCAAAAAATCATAAAAATAATACTTTTCACAAATTAGGTTTAGATTTTATTTTTTATCAAAAAATTAAATTAATTAAATTAAGTTGTTAATATTAGATAATTTTAATGCCTTTTGTAAATAATTAAAAATAATTAGAAAATTAGGGTTTTGTCCAAATTTAATTATATTTTCTTTTTCCTAAAAAATAACAAAAAAACTAAAAATAGGCCATGTAATTATTTTCATTAATTAATTTAATTTAGAAAACTTAATTTTTTTATTAAAAACGACAAAAACATTTTCTCTTTTAATTAGGATAGAAGGGTCAAAACCCTAGTTCGCACTCGTTCTAATTTTCATTGTGTGCTTTATTATTATATTTTTACCATATTATTGTAACTGCTCACAAGTTGTAATAGTTAATTAGGACGTTTATTTATCGCTTTATTATTTAAAGGGTTTGTTTTTGGCTATGTAAATACTCGAAGTCTTGTAATAGCTTAGTTTAATTTCTGCACTTTAAATTCCGCAAATTATTAAACTGTTAGATGTATGATATTAGGATGCATGACAAGAATGTATGTGAAAACTTTAAAACAGTTAGATAACCCTAAAATATGCAAAGATAAATTATCTGAAATTGAATCACTCGCACATGCGCACTCCTAGGGTACACTCCCACTTGGTTGCCTTCGGTAAACGGTAATTGAGTATAGGATGCTTTAGTGGTCGTCCTTTTGTCTAAACAAAGATCAAAGTCTCGATTCAGAAAAGTTGCCTCAGAATGGTTGCCTCAGAATTGTTGCCTCGAATAATTGATCTAAGACATTAGGGTTACCGCAACATTTTGCGAACACAAACGTAAAACGCAGACCAGCAAATTCCTTAAAAAGGGAAACACGTCCCGGTTCTGGCCACCGTATCACATATCGTTTTACGGGTTTTTGGCTATGTAATTAATCCCCCTCCCTGAAGCCTTGTAATAGCGTATTTTTATTTTCCGCATTTTAATTTTCTGCAAATATTATCTGTTAGATGTATGATAATAAGATTGCATGACAAGAATGTATGTTAATTTTCAAATGGTTAGCAAACCCTAAATGTGCAAAGATAATAACTTGAAATCAAATCACTCGCACATGCACACTCCTAGGGTATACTCTCACTTCGGTTGCCTTCGGTAAACGATCATTAAGTATAGGGTATTTTAGTGGTCGCTCTTTTGTCTAAACAAAGATCAAATGTCCTATTTAGAAGTGTTGCCTCGGAAATGTTGCCTCAAATATGATCTTAAGACATTAAGGTTATTACTAAGACATCCTAACATTGCTTTAGTGATCGTACGTCCCTTTCGAATTGACCCTTACAACTCCAATGACGGTGCTACCTACTCATTAATAGTGGGATAGCGTTGTCTAAAGGAAACAAGAACAGAAACATTCTTTTTTCGAGTAGATAGATGCTAGTAGGTACTTGCTCAAAATAAAACTTTTCACACTTACACTCTTTTCAAACGAAGTTTTCAAAAATACTTTGTAACACTCTTGAAGACAGAAGAAAGAGTTAAAACAAAGTAAAACAAAACTTTTCAAAATACACAAACACAGAAGCAATTTTTAAAATGATGAGCATGTACCTAAGAGCCAGTGGAAAACCACGAATAGAAAGGGTGATAATACCTTCTGTTGTACCCCAAAATTTCCCCTCCCATATTTCTCAAAACATTTCAAGAAAGATCTCCAAGTTACCCAAGGTAGTCCAAGGGTTGGGCAGACAAGCTCTCTCCTAAGGCAGTCTACCCCAAATTAGGGTTTCATGTTGCATCAAGATACTTGATTCCAAGTGATCCCAAGTGCTCAACAATGTCCTAATATGTTCTCAAGATCATCCATGTCAAGTTTCAAGCCCTACAGAGAAAGTTTGCTCAGTCAATTGCTCAAAGGCCCAAAATCGACTATGTTAGGGCAAAAGTCATTTGTGACCTACATACAGTCAAACTTCAAGATTTTTTTCAACATCCTCATTTTGAAGTATATTTCATCATTTGATCAAGGGTTGATCATGATTCATAAAGGATTGCTCACAATTCATCAAGATTCAAAAGTTGCTAAATTAGGGTTTTGTAGGAAAAGTCAACCCAACTTTGACCAAGCATAACTTTCTCATACTTTATGAGAAATGACCCATCCAAATATCATTTTGAAGAGGATAAAATTTCCTAAAACCCATATTCAGCCCCAAAGATCAAAATATGCACTCACAAGAAGTTATGAATTTGGACATTATAGGTCATTTTGAAAAGTCAACAAAAACACCTTTTTTGTAAAAGCTTCATACATGAGCATGGAATATAAAATTGATATTAGACCAAAAGGGTTTGTTAGAGGAAATCTCAAGCTTTCTAAAAAGTCCAAGAACACCTCCAAAGAGTTAAAATTGAGGAAGTTATGCATTATTGAAGTTGGACTTTTTTGCAAAATTGCCAAAAGTCAACTATGCCCAAAACTTCAAATTTTGTCAAATGGGCCCATTCTTTTTCACTTGTTTTGAGTTTGCATCATAGCCCACGTGCTCTAACCTGGGCCATTTGTCCATATTTTATTTTTATTATTTATTTTGGTTTTTATTTGAATTATTTCAAATTAAATCAAAACAAATCAAATAAAATCAAAAATATTGAAAACCAAAGATCTTGTGATTAGTTCAGGTCTTATTACACAGCTAGGGTCAATCAAAATCGTATCAAGGCATATGTGTACAAAGATATTGGATTTGGACCAATTTTGGAAAGATCTTCAAAGCAAATCAAACCAATATTCAAAGCATGGATGGAGAGGGATTTGAACACAAGAAACAACTCTAATGCATTGTGTGATACATAAGGAGGCGAGGCAGATCAAAACCAAGGTTGGAGACATGTGCTAGAGAGAAAACAAAATCTGAAAAATATCAAAGAAAGTGGGAGATCGAATTGGTGGTTAGAGGCATCCTCAAGGCATGTTACTTGTCTCAATCGCTTCATGGCATTCTCTAGAAGCTAAAGCAACCCAGAACCAGTCCATTCCAATCCCATAACACGCTGTAAGTCGCTCACAAACTCACTCTATTCTTGAATTCGTATCTTTACGCATTGTTAACCTGAATCAATTGCATATTCTTAACCTATGAATCATTTGCAAGATTTTGACATTAACCAATTGCATTTTAATGGTCTGTAATGAAATCCACCGTTGTTAGGGTTTCGTATTTGGTTTTAGGGCTTTTTGTTTCAGGAATAATTAGCCTTCATAATGGGCATGGTTGCAATCAGGAGGATGAGACGTCCTCAACCATGGTCTTAGATATCATTTCCATGGCTTGTAGGAGATTTTGGATGAACCCATGTTTGTAGCGACGGACATTTATCTGTAGGTATAAGTGGCTCAACTTTTAGCCACGGTTCAAGAACAGGGATTAAGGCGTGTCGTCCCACCATTCGTCCATTCAAACGAGCACACGTTTTTTTTTATTTCTGTCCACTAACTTTTGTTTTTATATATTATTATTACCTTGTATTATATTAACAAAAAAAAGCAAGTGGCGTAGTGGTTACCAGGTGTGTGTTCAAGGCGTTGAAGGCTGGAGGTTAGGGGTTCGATCCCTGCCTCCAGCATTTGTTATTTTTTCCTTATTATTTCAGATGATCCAGTGCAAGCGAGGCCAAGAGGTCCACCATGGACATTCATCACCCACGCGCCAGATGGCAAGATGACCAGATCTGGTGGCTACCACTGAGGGTGCACCAAAAGACCAAGTCAATGCATACACGCTGGATTGCAAAAGTCAAATTGGATCTCCTCAATTGGGTCAGATTTCTTGCTTTCTACACCCCCTCTGTTCAGGCCCATCTCACTCTTTTTCTTTATATTTTGTTTATTTCATTTAATTATTTTATTTTATTTTATTGCTAACCAATAAACAATTTTGTTTTTTTATCAAAAAAATCACAAAAATATTTTATGCCCAATTAAATTTTAGAAATTTATTTTTTCATCAATAAATATTAATTAAAATAATTAGGTTATTTATGATTAGATAACTTTAATTGATTTTATAAATATTTAAAACTAATTAGAATTAATAGGTTTTAACCCTAATTTAATTATTTTATTTTCTGTCTTAAATTAACAAAACTCCAAAAATATATCATTAATTATTTTTTTTCATTAATTAATTTAATAACTAATTTAGCATTTAAATTTTAGGATTTAATTTCTTTTCTTAAAAAATATTAAAAACAACAAAAAAAAAACATTTTTCTTTTAATTAAGAGGGTCAAAACCCTAGTTTCGTATTCGATTCAATTTTCTCGCGCGCATTATTTTTTATCCAAATTATTGTATCTGCTCCCGGTTTGTAATAATTAATTAGGACATTTACTTTTACCGCTTTTTATTTTCAAAGGGTTGTTTTTGGCGATGTAAAAACCCGACGCCTTGTAATAATTTAGTTTAAATTCCGCACCTTTAAATTCCGCAAAAATATTAAACTGTTAGATGTATGATATAGGGATGCATGACAAGAATGTATGATTAACTTTAAAACAGTTAGATAACCCTAAAATGTGCAAAGATAAAAATAATTGAAATCAACACACTCGCACATGCGCACTCCTAGGGTACACTCCCACTTGGTTGCCTTTGTAAATGGTCATTGAGTATAGGTTATTTTAGAGGTCACCCTCTTGTCTAAAAGATCATAGTTGCTTCAAAATGGTTGCCTCGGATATTGTTGCCTCGAATAAATGATCTAAGACATTAGGGTTACCACTAAGACGTCCTAACGTTGCTTTAGTGACTGTATGTCCCTCTTTCAAATTGACCCTCAAACTCCAACAACGGTGCTACCTACTCACTAATAGTGGTATAACATTGTCTAAAGGAAATCAGCATAGAACAATTCTTTTTTCGAGTAGGTAGATTAGTTTTTAGATACTTGCTCATCCAAAATAAAACTTTTTTTTCACTTACACTCTTTTACAAACAAGTTTTCAAAAACACTTCATTACACTCTTGAAGACAGAAGCAAGAGTTAAATCGAAGTTAAAACAAAAACTTTTCAAAACCCACAAGCACAAAGAAAACAATTTTGAAAAGGATGAGCAAGTACCTAAGAGCCCGTAGATAACTACAGATAGAAAGGGTGCTAATACCTTCCCTTTCTATAATCTACCCCCCGTACTCAGAAATATCTCAAAAAAGGAATTTTTCTATGCTTTTTTCCTTTCCTTATTGGATAAAATAAAAGACGGTGGTGACTCTTGCTTACCGCGACATTTTGCGAATACAAACGCAAAACGTGAACCAGCATTTCAAAAACAGTCAGTTCTTCCCACCGTATCACAGAACTGGCGACTCTGCTGGGGAATATATAAGTGGGGTGTACCTTAGGAATAGTTCATCATAATGTTTTCAATTGCTTGATTTGCATGCTTTATCTTTGTGGGTTTGAATCGGAGTTACTATAGATCCTAACCCGGATCTGGGGATACCTTTTTGGTAAGTAGCAATAGACTGTGAGGGAACTGTACGGCGTAGACCGATACGGTTGAAGCAGTAACTACGTTGGTGTGGCACTTTAGTTTGTAATAATATCCCTTGTGGAGGAACAAGGAGAATATGGGGCTGCTAAGGGGTCATTAAGCACCAACTGACCTCAGAACCTATAATTGACCAACTTGGCCATAGAAAAGTAGCAGTATGCTACACTCATTGAGACCAAACTCTCGCGATGATTCTGGCCGCAAGAAAAGGTTGCTAAACTGGAATTATGACCGATCGAGGGTGGTCAATGATATTGAGATCCTCTAGAACCCAATTACTATTACTAGGACAGGTTGAACCAACCAAACTGAAAGAGGGTAATACCTAAACTCCATGCCAGCCTGAAATCTAAGGGCTACTGTGTGACTTGTTTGCCCTTATCATGTTTGCTATCTGTGAATACTTGTGGTGTGTTTCTATCATGACATCATGCATCATGACATTGCATGCATATTTCATCAGACTAACCCATTTCAAAGACCGAGGGGATTCATCTTTGTTCTGTTTTGTAGGTCATGGCATCTATGCGCAGAAACACTATTCAGATCAACTTTGTACAAATCCCTGTTCAGCTTAAAGATTTGGTTTCCAAAGTGCCTGATACTTCTTCCTCTATCAGAAGACATGGTCACCTCCTTGGTTTGGTCACTTCCAAGATGGATGAGTAGATGTTGAGTGTTTTGTTCCAGTTCTTTGACCCGCTACATCACTGTTTCACCTTCCTGGACTATCAGTTGGTCCCTACTTTGGAGGAGTGCTCTGATTTGCTTGGTATTTCTATTCTAGAGCAGACGCCATTTATAAGTTGGGAGAAAGATCTTAGGCCAGAGGATGTTGCTACAGACCTACATCTGACAAAGGATGAGGTAATGTCTAACTGGAAGACTCAGAGTGGGACAAAAGGCTTCTTGGCTAAGTTCTTGTTTGATCAGGCTAATCAGTTTTGGGACAGTTTGGATTTCCAAGCATTCAAAGACATCCTGGCTCTTCTCATATATGGTCTGGTTTTGTTCCCTAATTCAGATTCTTTCGTCAACGTGAACGCAGTGAAGATCTTCATGTCCCGTAATCCAGTGCCCACTCTCTTAGGTCACATCCTGCATGCTCTTTATGCCCGTACTGCTCGGAAACAGGGAACCCTTATGTGTTGTGCACCATTGCTGGTGAGGTGGTTTATTTCTCACCTCCCTAAATCTGTTTTGAAGAACAAGGAAGGTATGGGTTGGGCCTATAGGATCATGTCCCTTGCTCACACAGACATTATCTGGAGCACTAAATACATGGAAGAAGTAGCTGTTATTGACCGGTGCAGAGAATACCCCAATGTTCCTTTGCTTGGAATTAGAGGAGGAATAACCTATAATCCTTGTCTGGCCTTGCGACAGTTTGGGCGAGCCCGAAAGGACGGTCCTCATGAGTTGTTGATTCCGAGCATTATCTTTGACGTCCAAGGGGATAGTGAGGGACATCGCCGCAGGTTCATACGAGCTTGGAATAGGGTTAACAGGTCTGATTCGCATGAGTTAGGGATGAAGACCTCTCTTCCGATGGAACCGTATCTCCGGTGGGTTCGAGCCCGTGCCCAAAAGCTGGGAATACCGTACGAAGCTGTCTTACCAGTAATTGTTGAGAGTACTGATGAAGAAGGGGTTCCTCATACTGTCCTCCATCCATACATGCCTACTGACATTGGGGAATTAAAGAGGTCTTAGATGCAGTTGAGAGAAGAACGGGATACTTACAGAGAAAAGTATCATGAGCAGGAGCGGAAGATCCTAAAGCTTACAAGGCAGCTGGAGAATGAGAAGGTCCTCAATGATTATGTCAGCACCAACGGAAAGAGACCATGGGAGCGTTAATGTCTTTTGCTATTTCTAGTTTTGGTTTACTTTTCAGTATTTCTTTTTGTAACGCCTTAAAGGCATTTGTCAAACATTGTTTCAAGTTTTTATTTTAATCTAATAAAAGTGTGTTTCATTTTGGTTTAAGAATTTGAATCTCCCGACGTCTTTGAAATCATATCATATGCATTCCATTCCCATGCACCTCATTACAGGTACCCTTACAGGTCTCTTATCTTCTTCGCTGTTTATTTCAGCATCATGTCTGCTGAAACATCCAGTGATCAAGCTATTAAGGCTCTTCTAGCTCAGAACACTCAGTTCCAAGAAATGTTCATGAACCTGGCCAAGGGGCAGAAAGATCCGAAGACTCTTATCTTGAAGGATAAGAAGAAGAAGAAGAAGAAGACGGTCCTCCTGAATATGGGTCCTAGGTTTGGAAACAGGTTGCGAGAGGAAGTTGATTTGTCTCACTCATCTGGAGGGGGAGAGAACAAAGAAGAAAGGAGGGCTCCTAGCCCTGTGGTTTCTGACAATGAGACTGACTTTGACGAAGACCAGTATCCTCCGACTGAGGACAGGTATAAGCAACTTGAAGACCGGCTAAGCGCGATGGAGATCCAGAAGATACCTGGGCTGGATTTTGGAGAGTTGGGTTTGGCATCTGGGGTGGTAATTCCCCACAAGTTCAAAGCACCAGCTTCGCTAAGTACGACGGGGTCTCCTGAAGATCCTCCAATGAAGATGGCTTCCCTCAAGGATGCCCGAGCTGTTATTGAGAAAGGTGGGTGTGCGAATTGGGGCCAACTCCCTGATTTTGCACATAAGACTGACAAGTTTGGTTTGGGTTTCACTGTAGAAGCTCAAAGGGTTGTTCGGCGTGCGCGGATTGGAAGACCTCCCCTACGTATTACAAATCCTGAAGTGAACATGATTAAAGACGATGATGGAGAGTCACAGTTTAACAACTGGATTTACCCGACTACCGACGACGGACTACGCTATTGGACGGCAAAGGACTTCGTGCCAATTTCTTTTATCACACAGTAATGGAATTTTGTTTTGAATTTGTAACAGACATTTTTAAAATTTACGGCCCGGTGCCTTACCCGAGACACCGTGGCTTTGTTTGTGAGGGATTTATATTTGTCATCTCCATATATCATTAATAAAAGCATTGGACGTTTTCTTGCATTACAAATTTTGCGCTCCTTGTTTTTCCTTTTTCTATCTTACAAAACAACTATTTTACACACACTCACATATACAGGTCTACATCCACTCTGGATCCCACTGATAACGACTCTGCTACTGTCAGTTATGACTTCGAAATTCCGATCAACCAAGCTGAGGACGAAGGTGAGGATGATTGCGAAGTGCCTGGTGAACTTGCTAGGTTGTTACTTCAGGAAGAGAGGGCCATACATCCGCATGAAGAGCCAGTGGAAACAGTAAATTTGGGTACAAAGGTAGACAATAAAGAGGTCAAGATTGGTGCAAATCTGGAGCTCAGTGTTAAGCAATGGTTGATTCAGATGATGCGAGACTATGTTGATATCTTTGCCTGGTCTTATGAAGATATGCCTGGGTTGGATGTTGATATTGTGGTTCACCACTTGCCTACCAAGAAAGACTGTCCTCCAGTGAAGCAGAAAGTTCGCCGAATGCACCCAGAGATGTCTGAGAAAATCAAGGCTGAAGTTATGAAACAGTTTGATGCCGGTTTTCTAGCAGTTACTTCTTACCCGCAGTGGGTTGCCAACGTGGTTCCAGTGCCGAAGAAGGATGGTAAGGTTCGAATGTGTGTTGACTATAGGGATCTGAACAGGGCAAGCCCCAAGGATGATTTCCCTCTGCCTCATATCGATGTTCTGGTTGACAACACCGCACAGCATAAGGTCTTCTCCTTTATGGATGGTTTCTCCAGTTACAATCAGATTAAAATGGCTCCCGAAGACATGGAGAAGACAACCTTTGTTACTCAGTGGGGTACCTTTTGCTACAAGGTCATGCCTTTCGGATTGAAGAATACTGGGGTAACGTATCAGTGTGCCATGGTCGCTTTGTTCCACGACATGATTCATCATGAGATTGAGGTATACGTTGATGATATGATTGCAAGATCCCAGACTGAGGAAGAACATCTTGACCACCTTCAGAAGCTATTTGACAGGTTGAAGTTGTACAGACTGAGGCTAAACCCAAACAAGTGCACCTTCGGAGTAAGGTCTAGTAAGCTGTTGGGTTTCATTGTAAGTGATAAAGGTATTCAAGTGGATCCTGCAAAGTTGAAGGCTATACAGGAGATGCCAACTCCCTGAACAGAAAAAGAAGTCAGAGGCTTTCTGGGACGTCTGAACTACATTGCCCGGTTCATCTCACACCTGACTGCTACTTGTGAGCCAATCTTCAAGTTACTGAAGAAAGATCAAGTGGTAAGATGGAACAATGAATGTCAGGCCGCTTTCAAAAGGATCAAAGAATATCTCCAAAAGTCACCCATTCTGATGCCTCCAGTTGAAGGGAGGCCCTTGATCTTATACTTGACAGTACTCGATAATTCAATGGGGTGTGTGCTGGGGCAGCATGACGAGTCTGGCCGAAAAGAGCATGCTATTTATTACCTTAGCAAAAAGTTTACCGACTGCGAGACCCGATACTCGTTGCTTGAGAAAACTTGATGCGCTTTGGCATGGGCTGCTCGCCGGCTAAGACAGTATATGCTGACTCACACTACTCTATTGATATCAAAGATGGATCCAATCAAGTATATCTTCGAAAAGCCTGCCTTATCCGGAAGAATAGCAAGATGGCAGATGATTTTGACTGAGTATGACATCCAATACATGACCCAAAAGGCAATCAAGGGAAATGTGTTAGAAGACCATTTGGCACATCAGGCAGTGGACGATAACCAGTCTATGAACTTTGAATTCCCGGATGAGAACATCATGTTAGTGACCGACTGTGAAACACCTGGACCGAATGAAGGACCTGAGGAAGGATCCCGATGGTCTATGTACTTTGATGGAGCTTCAAGCGCTTTAGGTAATGGCATTGGCGTCGTGATCATATCTCCTGAAGGCTCCCATACTCCGTTCACCGCTCGACTATGTTTCAACTGCACCAACAACATGGCGGAGTATGAAGCGTGCATTATAGGTCTTCGAGCAACTATTGACCTAAGGATTAAGTTCTTAAGTGTTTTCGGAGAATCCGCTCTCGTGATCAGCCAGATCAAAGGCGAGTGGGATACGAAATACCCTAATCTTATTCCTTACAAGGAGTATGTGTTGACGTTTCTTTCGCATTTTGAGGAGATAACCTTTGAACACTTTGCTAGAGAGGAGAATCAGTTAGAGGACGTGCTGGCTACGATGTCTTCTATGTTTAAGGTCAGATGGGACAATGAGGCTCCCCAGATTACCATTGAAAAGTTGGATGAACCTGCACATTGCTGTGACATTGAGACTGAAGAGGTAGCAGATAAACCCTGGTTTCATGAAGTAAAGAGGTATCTTGAAACTCAGGAGTACCCTGAGGGTGCATCTGTTAATGATAAGAAGTTTTTGAGGAGGTTCGCAACGAAGTTCTTCATCAGTAACGACATCCTTTAGAAGCGTAACCATGACTCAACCTTGTTGCGTTGTATGGAGAAGAACGAAGAAGAAAGGATTATGATAGAGTTACATGAAGGTACTTTCGGAACTCATTCCAGTGGACACACTATGGCAAAGAAAATCCTACGGGCAGGATATTATTGGTCTACAATGGAAGCCGACTGTTATCAGCATTCTCGGACCTGTCATAAGTGCCAAGTCTATGCTGATAAGGTGCACATACCTCCAGTACCTCTGAATGTTTTGACAGCTCCTTGGCCTTTTGCAATGTGGGGAATCAACATGATCAGAGAGATTAGACCTATGGCATCTAACGGGCATCGTTTTATCCTGGTAGCTATCGATTACTTTACGAAGTGGCTTGAAGCAGCTTCCTTTGATACCGTAACCAAGAACGTCGTAGCACGATTTATTCGGCACAACCTGATCTGTCGATATGGTGTACCAGAGAGGATCATTATGGACAATGGTACAAATCTCAACAATAAGATGATCACTGAACTCTGCAAGCAGTTCAAGATACAGCATCACAACTCTTCTCCTTATCGGCCGAAGATGAATGGGGCTGTTGAAGCGGCTAATAAGAACATTAAGAAGATTGTGCAGAAGATGACAGTGATGTACAAAGATTGGCACGAGATGTTACCATTTGCTCTTCATGGGTACCGTACCTCAGCACAGACATCAACAGGGGCAACACCCTATTCCTTGGTTTATGGCATGGAGGCCGTCTTGCCCATTGAAGTTCAGATACCCTCTCTTCAGATCATAAAGGATGCATGTTTGAGCGAAGATGACTGGATCCAGACCCGGCTTGATCAGCTGAACTTAATCGACTAAAAGAGACTTACTACTATTTGTCATGGTCAAACGTATCAAAAGCGGATGATCAAGGTATTTAACAAGAAAGTAAAACGACAAGAGTATCCAGTTGGGGATCTGGTGATCAAGCGCATCATATTACCTCAAGGTGATCCCAGGGGCAAATGGACTCCTACTTACGAAGGACCATTTGTGGTTAAGAACATTTTCTCAAGAGGAGCGATGATTCTAACCACCATGGATGGTGACGACCTTCCTCACCCCGTCAATGTAGACATAGTGAAAAAATACTACGCATAATCAAATACCCGATAGGTTGACTGGCCTAGACAAAAATAAGGGCTTCCCGGCGAACCAAAAGGGTTCGGGAAAAAATAAGGGATGAAAATGAAAAAAACTGTACACCCGACAAGTCGAAAACCTGAAAAGGCGGCTTGGGAAAAAAAGGGTATCCCGGTGGACTGAAAACCCGAAAGGGCGGTCCAGGAAAAAATTAGGGATTAAAAGCGTAACACTATGTCTCATTGGATCACCTTGCAACCAGACTTCGGTATCAACTATCAAGCTCGGGCGGCGCCAATCAATCTGATCTACCTTCAACCAAGTAGCAAAGTGATGATATGCTCGGGGACATAAAGGCAATAACAGAGTTGGAACCCAGTGGGATTATTCACATAGCTGTTTTCCTTTGTTTTTTCACAAATTGTATAAATTCTATTTATTCGGCGGCGTTCTCTTACTAGGACGTCAGCCTCTTGTACAAAAACGCCTAATTACAGGCTAAGCTTCAAAAATCAATACAAGTCATTTTCACGAATAAATTTCAAACTGTTTTCCTTTTTCTGTTTTGTTTTGCAAAAAACGTCCAATGTTCAGTTTTTGATATATGCATTTGACATTGATTGCTGCTCATACATATTTACATGCGAAACAAAAGACAATTACTTGTAATATCAGAAACAGGGGCAAACAAAAATGTCCAAACCGTACAGTTGCTCTTCCCACCAGGTATAGGGATAGACCTAACTGGAAGAAACGATTGAAAGTACATTCACTCCCCGCAGAGTAAGAAAAGGAGAGTGGTGTTAACTCTCCCCGGCTGAGACCCGCAACTGTGAATGGATCGATAATATTCTCCCCAAGCAGAGTTTATCTACCATCAGCACTGAAAAGTCTTATCATCCCCAACGGAGTATAAAAATATCTCCAGTGGAGTTGGAAGAATTGTCCCCAGTAGACTCTGGAAGATCATCCCCAGTAAAGTCTAAAAGGGCTATCCCCATTAAGGTCGCTATTTGAAAGTCATCCCCGGCGGAGTTCTTTCCTTTCACAAAACGGGAATTCAATCCTCAACAAGGTTCATTATCACCATCAGCGGTAATTCATCCCCAGCTGAATTTGTTAGTGGAATCCTCAGTAGAGCATCTCTTCCCCACAGAGTCATGCTCTCAATCATTTTATTCCCCAGCAGAGTTATCCTCTCCTGCAGGTTTATTCTCACAAATATCTTCATCCACTATCTCCAGCGGAAATGAAGAATTCATGTCTGTTCTCCAGCAGCAATCCGGGATTTATCTTCCCCAGCTCAAAACATCACATTTTCATACATCATGACATGCATACGCATCATACGACACAATCTCATTTATTTTGAGAACATCATTGCTTGATACATATCATGCATTACATACAACTAACATTTATCTTTCAGGAAGGATACGGTTAAATTCTCACAAAGTTCAAGCTATGAAGCTTCTACCTCAGTCGAATTACGGGCGAGCTCCTAAATCTCGACAAAGATATCTTCTCATTTGAATTACGGACAAGTTCCTAAATCTCAGCAAAGTAGTTAAATTACGGACGAGCTCCTAAATCTCAGCAAGGCTATTTTCTCAGTCGAATTACGAACGAGTTCCTAAATCTCGACAGATATTTCCTCAGTTGAATTACGGACAAGCTCCTAAATCTCAGCATAAATATGCCCCCAGTTGAATTATGGACAGGCTCCTAAATCTCAACATAGATGTTTCTCAAGTTGAATTACGGACAGGCTCCTAAATCTCAGCAAAGTTATTTTCCCAGTTGAATTACGGACAAGCTCCTAAATCTCAACGAAGTTACTTCCCCAGTTGAATTACGGACGATGTTCCTAAATCCCAGCAAAAATATTTTCCCAGTTGAATTACGGACAAGTTCCTAAATCTCAGCAAAGTAGTTGAATTATGGACAAGTTCCTAAATCTCAACAAAGTAGTTGAATTACGGACGAGCTCCTAAATCTCGAAAAATTTTATTTCCTCAGTTGAATTACGGATGAGTTCCTAAATCTCAGCAGAGATGTCTACCTCAGTTGAATTACAGACAAGTTCCTAAATCTCAACAGATATGTTCCTCAGTTAAATTACGAATGAGTTCCTAAATCTCAGCAGAGATGGTTGCTTGGTTGAATTACAGACGAGCTCCAAAATCTCAGCAAAAGTTGTTCCCTCAGTTGAGTACGGACGATTGAAGTTCCTAAATATCAATAGAGATGATTCCTCAGTTGAGTACGGACGACCAAAGCTCCTAAATATCAACAGAGACGACTCACCAGCAGAATAACGGACGACGAAGCTCCTAAAATTCTACCTCTCTCAACAAAGATCAGACTTCCCCAGCAGAATCTTCCTCAACAACAGATATACAATTTCTCGCTAAGGAATCTCTTATGTGATCGACACTCTTACAAATGGCATCTATAAGCCCATTCCCGGCATCACAAGACAATTACCACTTCATACGAGTGCAAATTTCAGGGCACTCTAGTGTTCAATCCACTTCCACCTTCGGATTGCGAAAGGCACGAAAGCCAATCTACATCCTCAGGTTTAAGAATATTGAACAAGGGCAGCTGTTGTACCCAAAAATTTTCCCTCCCATATTTCTCAAAACATTTCAAGAAAGATCTCCAAGTTGCTCAAGGTAGTCCAAGGGTTGGCCAGATAAGCTCTCTCCTAAGGCAGTCTACCCCAAATTAGGGTTTCATGTTGCATCAAGATACTTGAGTCCAAGTGATCCCAAGTGCTCGCCAATGTCCTAATATGTTCTCAAGATCATCCATGTCAAGTTTCAAGCCCTACAGAGAAAGTTTTCTCAATCAATTGCTCAAATGCCCAAAAATCGACTGTGCTAGGGCAAAAGTCAATTGTGACCTACATACAGTCAAATTTCAAGATTTTTTGTCAACATCCTCATTTTGAAGTATATTTCATCATTTTATCAAGGGTTGATCATGATTCATAAAGGATTGCTCACAATTCATCAAGATTCAAAAGTTGCTAAATTAGGGTTTTGTAGGAAAAGTCAACCCAACTTTGACCAAGCATAACTTTCTCATGCTTTATGATAAATGACCCATCCAAAGCTCATTTTGAATAGTATGAAATTTACTACAATCCATCTTCATCCCCCAAGATCAAAATATGCACTCACAAGAAGTTATGAATTTGGACATTATAGGTCATTTTGAAAAGTCAACAAAAACACCTTTTTTTGTCAAAGCTTTATACATGGTAATGGTATATCAAATTGAGATGATACCAAAAGGGTTGGTTAGATTACATCTCAAGCTTTCTAAAAAGTCCAAGAACACCTCTAAAGAGTTAAAATTGAGGAAGTTATGCATTGTTGAAGTTGGACTTTTTTACAAAATTGCAAAAAGTCAACTATGCCCAAAACTTCAAATTTTGCCAAATGGGACCATTATTTTTCACTTGTTTTGAGTTGGCATCATAGCCCACGTGCTCTAACCTTGGCCATTTGTCCATATTTTATTTTTATTATTTATTTTGGTTTTTATTTGAATTATTTCAAATTAAATCAAGACAAATCAAATAAAATCAAAAATATTGAAAACCAAAGATCTTGTGATTATTTCAGGTCTTATTACACAGCTAGGGTCAATCAAAATCGTATCAAGGCATATGTTTACAAAGATATTGGATTTGGACCAATTTTGGAAAGATCTTCAAAGCAAATCAAACCAATATTCAAAGCATTGATGGAGAGGGATTTGGACATAAGAAACAACCCTAATGCATTGTGTGATACATAAGGAGGTGAGCCAGATCAAAAGTAAGGTTGGAGACAGGCACTAGAGAGAAAACAAAATCTGAAAAATATCAAAGAAAGTGGGAGATCGAATTGGTGGTTAGAGGCATCCTCAAGGCCTATTACTTGTCTCAATCGCTTCTTGGCATTCTCTAGAAGCTAAAGCAACCCAGAACCGGTCCATTCCAATCCCAGAACACGTTGTAAGTCGCTCACAAACTCAATCTGTTCTTGAATCCGTATCTTGGCATTTACGCATTGTTAACCTGAATCAATTGCATATTCTTAACCTATGAATCATTTGCAAGCTTTTGACATTACCCAATTTCATTTTAATGGTCTGTAATGAAATCCACCATTGTTAGGGTTTCCTATTTGGTTTTAGGGCTTTTTGTTTCAGGAATAATTAGCCTTCATAATGGGCATGGTTGCAATCAGGAGGACAAGACGACCTCAACCATGGTCTTAGATATCATTTCCATGGCTTGTAGGAGATTTTGGATGAACCCATGTTTGTAGCGACGAACATTTGTCCGTAGGTATAAATGGCTCAACTTTTTGCCACGGTTCAAGAACAGGGATGAAGGCGTGCCGTCCCACCATTCATCCATTCAAACGAGCGCGCGCTTTTTTTTATTTCTGTCCACTAACTTTTGTTTTTATATATTATTATTACTTTGTATTATATTAACAAAAAGAAGCAAGTGGCGTAGTGGTTACCAGGTGTGTGTTCAAGGCGTTGAAGACTGGAGGTCAGGGGTTCGATCCCTGCCTCCAGCATTTGTTATTTTTTCCTTATTATTTCAGATGATCCAGTGCAAGCGAGGCCAGGAGGTCCACCATGGACATTCATCACCCACGCGCTAGATGGCCAGATGGCCAGATCTGGTGGCTACCACTGAGGGTGCACCAAAAGACCAAGTCAATGCATACGTGCTGGATTGCAAAAGTCAAATTGGTTCTCCTCAATTGGGCCAGATTTCTTGCTTTCTACACCCCTCTATTCAGGCCCATCTCACTCTTTTTCTTTATATTTTGTTTATTTCATTTAATTATTTTATTTTATTTAATTACTAACCAATGAACAATTTTCTTTTTTTATCAAAAAAATCACAAAAATATTTTATGCCCAATTAAATTTTAGAAATTTATTTTTTCATCAATAAATATTAATTAAAATAATTAGGTTATTTATGATTAGATAACTTTAATTGATTTTATAAATATTTAAAACTAATTAGAATTAATAGGTTTTAACCCTAATTTAATTATTTTATTTTCTGTCTTAAATTAACAAAACTCCAAAAATATGTCATTAATTTTTATTTTTTTCATTAATTAATTTAATAACTAATTTAGCATTTAAATTTTAGGATTTAATTTCTTTTCTTAAAAAATATTAAAAACAACAAAAAAAACATTTTTCTTTTAATTAAGAGGGTCAAAACCCTAGTTTCGTATTCGATTCAATTTTCTCGCGCGCATTATTTTTTATCCAAATTATTGTATCTGCTCCCGGTTTGTAATAATTAATTAGGACATTTACTTTTATCGCTTTTTATTTTCAAAGGGTTGTTTTTGGTGATGCAAATACCTGACGCCTTGTAATAATTTAGTTTAAATTCCGCACCTTTAAATTCCGTAAAAATATTAAACTGTTAGATTTATGATATAGGGATGCATGACAAGAATGTATGATTAACTTTAAAACAGTTAGATAACCCTAAAATGTGCAAAGATAAAAATAACTGAAATCAACACACTCGCACATGCGCACTCCTAGGGTACACTCCCACTTGGTTGCCTTTGTAAATGGTCATTGAGTATAGGTTATTTTAGAGGTCGCCCTCTTGTCTAAAAGATCATAGTTGCCTCAAAATGGTTGCCTCGGATATTGTTGCCTCGAATAAATGATCTAAGACATTAAGGTTACCACTAAGACGTCCTAACGTTGCTTTAGTGACTGTATGTCCCTCTTTCGAATTGACCCTCAAACTCCAACAAC
Organism: Vicia faba; assembly: GCA_948472305.1. Classification (NCBI taxonomy): domain Eukaryota; kingdom Viridiplantae; phylum Streptophyta; class Magnoliopsida; order Fabales; family Fabaceae; genus Vicia; species Vicia faba. Next base: position 1,118,600,612 of record OX451737.1, on the reverse strand, counting down.
GGTGCTACCTACTCACTAATAGTGGTATAGCATTGTCTAAAGGAAATCAGCATATAACGATTCTTTTTTTGAGTAGGTAGATTAGTTCTTAGATACTTGCTCATCCAAAACAAAACTTTTTTCACTTACACTCTTTTACAAACAAGTTTTCAAAAACACTTCATTACACTCTTGAAGACAGAAGCAAGAGTTAAATCGAAGTTAAAACAAAAACTTTTCAAAACCCACAAGCACAAAGAAAACAATTTTGAAAATGATGAGCAAGCACATAAGATCCCGTAGATAACTACGGATAGAAAGGGTGTTAATACCTTCCATTTCTATAATCTACCCCCCGTACTCAGAAATATCTCGAAAAAGGAATTTTTCTGTGCTTTTTTCCTTTCCTTGTTGGATAAAATAAAAGACGGCGACGACTCTTACTTACCGCGACATTTTGCAAACACAAACGCAAAACGCGAACCAACATTTCAAAAATAGTCAGTTCTTCCCACTGTATCACACCTTCCCTTTCTATAATCTACCCCCCGTACTCAAAATCTCAAAAAAGGAATTTTTCTGTGCTTTTTTCCTTTCCAGTTGGATAAAATGAAAGTCGGTGGTGACTCTTGCTTACCGCTGACATTTTGCAAACACAAACGCAAAACGCAAACCAGTATTTTCTCAAAAGAGTCTGGTTCTGCCACCGTATCACAGAACTGGCGACTCTGCTGGGGACTTAATAAGTGGGTATACCTTAGGATTAGTTCATTATAATTTGCTTCTCTTGTTTGTTTTGATTGCTTTATTTTTGAGGGTTTTGTATTGGGAGTTACTATAGATCCTAACCCGGATATGGGGGACACCTTTTAGGTAAGTAGCAATAAACTATGAGGGAACTGTACGCTGTAGACCGATACAGTTGAAGCAGTAGCTACATTGATGTGGCACATTGGTTGGTACCGGTATCCCTTGTGGAGAAACGAGGAGAATACGGGGCTGTTATGTGTGTCGTTAAGCATCAAATGACCTTAGAACCTATAATTGACCAACTTGGCCATAGGAAGTAGTGAGATAGCCTGCCTCGGTGTAAAGCTGAGAACTGGTTGATACTCGATACTACACTCATTGAGACCATACTCTCGAGATAGTTCCGGCTGCAAGAAAAGATTGTGTGAGTTGAAACCATGACCGATGGAGGATGGTCAGTGATATTGAGAACCTCTAGAACCCGATTACTATTATTAGGACAGGTTGAAACCAACTGAACTTCAAGAGGGTAGTACCTAGACCCCATGCAAGCCTGAAACTTAAGGGCTTTTGTGTGACTTGTTTTCCTTTACCATGTCTATTATCTGCTATACCTGTTGTGTGTTTTATCATGACATCATGCATCATAACATAGCATGCATACCTCATTATACTAACCATTTCAAAGACCGAGGGGATTTATCTTTGTTCTGTTTTGCAGATTATGGCTTCCATGCACATAAACACCATCCGAGTTAACTTTGTGCAAATACCTGCTCAACTCAAAAAATTAGCCTCAAAATTTTCTGATACATCTTCATTCATTAGGAGACATGGTCAGCTTCTTAGCTTGGTTACCTCAAAGTTTGATGAGAAGATGATGAGTGTGCTTTTCTAGTTCTTTGACCTGGTGCATCATTGCTTCACTTTCCCAGATTATCAGCTAGTTCCTACTATGGAAGAATTTTCTCACTTACTGGGCATATCCATCCTTGAGCAGACACCGTTCACGGGTTTGGAAGAGACTCCTAGACCAGAAGACATTTCTTCAGCTCTACATTTGAAATGGGTTGATGTTGTATCTAATTGGGAGACACAAAGCGGGGTTGAAGGTTTCTTAGCCAAGTTTCTGATGGATCAAGCTCAACTGTTCTGGGATAATTTGGACTTTCAGGATTTCGAAGACATCTTGGCCCTCCTTATCTGCGGTTTGGTTCTCTTTCCGAATCCAGATTCCTTTATTGATGTGAATGCGGTTAAGATCTTCCTATCTCGCAATCCTGCACCTACTTTTCTGGGTGATATCTTGCATGCCCTTTATACTCGTACTGTGGGAAGAAGAAGGACTCTCATGTGTTGCATGCCTCTACTGGAGAGGTGGTTTATTTTGCACCTCCCCAAGTCTGTGTTAAAGAATGAGGAAGGTATAGGATGGTCTTACAGGATAATGTCCCTTGCCCATACAAACATTCTTTGGAGTTCTAAGGCTATGGAAAGCACTTCTGTCATTGATCGATGTGGGGGATACCCTAATGTCCCGTTGCTTGGAATCAGAGGGGGAATAACCTACAGTCCTTATTTAGCTTTGCGAAAATTCGATCGTGCTCGGAGAGACGGTCCTCATGAGTTACTTCTTACAGATATTGCATTTGACTACAAGGAGGACGTTGACGAGCACCCTCGAAGATTTATACGAGCATGGGGCATGGTGAACAGGTCTGACCCTCAAGAGCTATGACCAAGGACTTCTCTCCCTATGCAACCTTATCTCCAGTGGGTCTGAGCTCGTGCTCAGAAGCTTGGGATGCCTTACGAAGCTGTGTTGCCAATGATTGTGGAGCCTACCAATGAAGAGGGAATTCCTTATACAGTCCTTTATCCCTACATGCCCACTGATCTTAGGGAATTGAAGAGATCCTGGATTCAGTTGAAAGAGTTGAGGGATACCTATCGGGAAAAGTACCATGAGCAAGAGAGGAAGATCTTGAATCTCACCAGGCAACTCGAGAAACAAAGGACGATCAATGACTACGTCAGCACGAAGGGGAAGCGTCCATGGGATTTCTGATTTTTCTTTTTCTAGTTTAGATTTGTTTTCCATTTATTTCTTTTGTAACGCCTCAAAGGCATTGTTAAACATTTTTACAAGTTAATCTAATAAAGTTTGTTTTATTTTTGTTTTACAAATTTAAATCTCCCAAAGTCTTTGAAATCATTACATACGCATCCCATTATCATGCACATCATTACATGTACCATTACAGGTTTCTCATCTTCTTCGCTGTTTATTTCAGCAATTATGTCTTCTGATCAAGCTATCAAAGATCTTCAGGCGCAAAATGCCCAATTCCAAGAGATGTTCTTAAGCTTGGCTAAAGGGCAAGAGGATTTGAAAGCTCTCATCCTGAAAGAGAAAGAGAAGGAGAAGAAGAAGAAGAAGAAGAAGAAGAAGAAGAAGGTTGTTCTTTTGAGTATGGGTAAAAGGTTTGGGGATAGGCTGAAACAACAAGTTGATCTGTCTCTTTCAGCCAAAGGAGAGGAGGACCAAGAAGAAGAAAAGGGCTACAGTCCTGCAGTTTTCGACAATGATACAGATTATGATGAAGAACAGTATCCTCCTGCTGAGGATAGGTACAAATAACTTAAAGACCGGCTGAGTGCTATGGAGTGTCAGAAGATCCATGGTTTGAATTTTGAAGAACTGGGTGTTGTACCCCAAAATTTGCCCTCTCATTTTATCAAGATTTCCCCTCACCAGGCTCCTTGGACTCCAGACAGGATTAGGGTTTTGCTCTGCTCAAGACATCTCCTTGCACTAATGACTTAAATTAGGGTTTGAGTTTGCACAGGGATTTTTGGACTTTCAATGCTCAAGGTGACTTTCATATTTTATGTTGGACTTACAATATTACCTCTACCAAGTTTCAAGCTTTGAATCACATTTTTGCCCTATCAATTGGACAGTTGACCTGAAAATCAACTATATTGGGGAAAAAGTCAACTGTGGCCAATTTACAGTCAAACCTCACAATTTTTTATCCACATAAACATTATAGACTCATATGAACCATTTTATCAAGTTTGGACCACAACTCCTCAAGAAATTTGGTCAGATCATCAAAAGGGCAAAATGGTCATTTTAGGGTTTTGACTATACAAGGGCAATTTCTGATTTTTAACCTAGCCAATGGAAAATTGGGTTCAAGCATGGATTCAAGGACTCAATGGCATCATCTTGACCTATTCACAAGGTTCAAAAGATCTCATTTGCATTAGATTGACAGATGAATTTTTCAGTCAACTGATCAAAATTTGACTGTACACTGAAAAGTCAAACTTTGACTTTTTGGTCAAAATCAAGTGCCAAGGGTCATTTTTCATCAAGATATGTAAAAACATGAAACTTGTTCATCAAGAAACCTAATTTTGCAAATTAGGGTTTAAAATTGAAAATTTTCATAACTTAGAATTTTTCTAAGTTATGAAATTTTCTTATTTTTTCCCAACTTTGCCCAACGTTTTCACCATGATGAAATTCAAACATGAAAGTTGTAGTCCTCCATAAATTCTACAAATTTGATTCACAAAGTTTTCCCAAAAGAAGCTTGGATCTCAAGTTATGATTTTTGGAACAAGGGTCCATGAAACTTTTAACTTAGTGAAATTTTGCCCTAGTTTAGGCATGATTTTGACCTATCTTCTTGGAAATTTTTCACCTAGTTCCACTTGGAATATCAAAATTAATTTCAAAGATGGATTGTAGATCATGTTACAATCTTTCTAAAAAGTCCAAGAAATCTCCAAAATCATTTGTGGTTAGGGAGAATCGAAAGCTTGAAGTTGGAAAAAACTCACTTTTGATCCATGGCATTTTCTTAGTGATACAAGTTGCAAACTCTAATCATCTTGCTTTGTACTTGATTACAGGTCTCAAAACCCTTCCATACTCAATAATTAAATGCAAATCCATTGGTCTAAGGCTTTGTTTTGGTCATTAGAAGATTATACAATAGATTAATCCAAAAATAGTAAAAGGTAACTTTGCCATTTTTGTCCAAAATTGCTTTATGTCAAACCACATCCCTTGAGAATTGAACCATATCTTGTGCAGCAAATAAAATCCACAAACTTGAGGGGCCAAGAGCATAGTGTGCAAGCTGATAGATAGCCTGTACAGGCCTGTCTTGCATCAGTTGTTCACTTTTGCTTCATATACAAGAAACTTGTAAAACACAACATAACTTGAACATTAGGAAGAACCAACTTTTGCAAGCTTTTGAGACAAGTTTCATACATTGTATTGAACCTAAAACACGATCCTTTGAGTCCTGAAACCTACCATAGCACAAAATCACCCTCCATTGGCAAAACAGGGCAACTTCTGCATCTTGAGTTCTATCTCACAAGTGGCTCGTGCGTTTTGCCTCAAACTTGTTCAAACACCTTCCACATAACCTATCCAAGCTATCCCAACCCTTAAACACTGACTGTAACTCCATTTACAAGGTTTGCCATTTTTGATTTCAGCTTGTGCAGGTTGAGTTCTACAGGCTTGTTCAAGAACATTCAAGGCAAGCTAGGCATTGGGGAAGTTCAAGCAAGCTCCCAAACATCTCAGGCCTCACTGAAAAGCTCCACATTGCCATACACGAAGTCAACTGAAACAGGTTTTTGTCAACTTCCTATCTCTCTATTTAGGAATAATTAGGCTTAGGTTTGTGAATAAAAAATATAGTATTCATAGCCATGAAGCTGTACATATGCTCAGTTTTCATTTAAATTAATCGTGTTAAGAGAATTTGATCCATGAACTTCCTGAAAAATTAGGTTAGGATTTAGGGCCATAGAAATTCTTTCTGGTCTTTGAGAGTTAGAATGAGTTCTTTACATGGTTGGATTCGTCTTGAAAAATGCTACAACTTTGATGTTATGGGTTTTTGCATTAGAGCACGTATGCAGGTTGTTCATGTTGGAAGTCAGGCGCGCGTTTTTTGAACGAGAGGTTGAAGATGAAGTCTGGACTTGGGCTGGGCTTTGGCTTTTTGTTTTTGACACCCCCTCATTACTGACTGCACCCCCCTGGCCCATTTCTTCATATTTTTATATTTTTTGTGTTTATTTTCATTTCTGATTTTATTTTCTTATTTCCCAAACATAAAAAATACCAAAAATACTTTTATAAATTTTCACATTTATTTTTTATTTTATTTTATTTTTTCTAAAATAAAAATAATTTAATTAGTATATACTTTTATTTAATGAAAACTTGAAAATAATATATAATAATTTTATACCTTTATTTTTATTCTTTATTTTATTTATACTTAAATAATATTTTTTCTGAATATATTTTATTTTTGTATATATATTATTTTATTTTTATTGTACATAAAAAATATATAATATATATTTACTTTCTTACAAGAAAATTAGGGTTTTACCCTTAATAAATAAAATATAATAATCTTTTATTTGTTTTTTTTATATATACATTAAATATTTTTTACATACATAAAAAATAAACAATTTTTTTTTGCATATTCATAATATTTTGTATATTTACTTAATTTATTTATTTAAATATTGTTCATTTGTTATTTGTACCAATTATTCAATTTGGATGTAATAGTAAATATTAGGGTTTTAATTTTTTGCCAAATAATCCCCATTCAAAATTATACCCCTCTCCCCATATCAAATGTTGTAATAGTGTAGATTTATTTTACGCATTTATGCTTTCAATTATGCCATGATTAGAGATTAGGGTTTGTATGCCAAAATCCAAAATCAAACAAATAGCTTGACTAATACAAAGACAAAATGCATGAAAATGATAACACAATGCACACTTGCACCCCTAGGGTTTCATCCACTTGTTGCCTTTAAAATTGGCCATGTTAAGCATGTTGAGTATCTTGGCAAAACAAAAACAAAACAAAAGATCATAGTCCCTCGATGATGCTATCTTGGTTGCCTACACAAAAATGATCTAGTCCCTCAAAAATTGCTAAAGATACTTGGCAATATTTCTATCATGGTCAATACGATGACCCGCGCCTGTCCCGTTTAACATCCTAATACAAGGTTGTTTACCAAATGGAATGGTAAAACAACACTGTCAAAAGGGTTAAAAATGTGTAGGAAATACCTTTGAGTAAAATAGGGTAGATCACTCTTAGTTACTTGATCAAAACTTGCAAAACATCCTTGCTATTTTCAAACACACCTCACAACACAATTTCAAAACATTTCCCAAATCAAACTTTCAAACATTGAAATATTTTCAAAAGACAATACACCTTTGTATATATTCAAACAATAATCATTACAAAGGTTTCCACAACGATGGCCTCTTTTCAAAACATTTTCAAAACCACACACACAAAGCACCATTTCAAACAATTGAAAGGCACAAGCAAGTGATCTAAACAAGTAACTAAGAGCCCATGGATAACCATGGATGAAAAGGGTGCTAGCACCTTCCCTTTTCATAATCTACCCCCCAAACCCAAGAAAACATCTCAAAGGTCTTTCCTGTGCTTTTTGACCTTTCCTTTGGATAAAAGAAAAAGTCGGTGGCAACTCTTACTAAACCGAAACATATGCGAACACAAACTCAAAACCTCAAGTCAGTTCTCCCACCGTACCACAGAACTGGCGACTCTGCTGGGGAATGTTTTAAAAGTGGAGTAACCTTAGGGTTTAGATCACCTTTGCATGATTACTTTGTTTGCTTTATATTTGGTTATATTGTTTTGGGCTTGAAATCCTCTACCCGGATTTGGGAAACATTCATAGGTAAATAGCAATACGTTGCGGAAACTGTGCGGGGTATACCGACATGGTCGAAGCAATAGCTATATTAGTGCGACATATTTGTGGGTACCCGTAGCCTTTGAGTCAATCAAAGAGAACACGGGGCCGCTGAGTGATGTCATGAAGCACTAATGAACTTTTATAACCTTTACTTGACCATCTTGGCCTTTTTAGGGGTAGTGAGATGACCAGCTTTGGTGCAGTCCGAAGTTGGTAGATACTCCATACTACACTCATTGAGGGTTATTTTCTTTGAATATTTTGGTCTCTAGTTAAGTGGCTAAACTGAAACAATGAACACAGAAAATAATCTGGTGATATAGAGCTCCTTAGAACCCGGTTACTATTTATAGGACAGGTTGAGCCAACTAGCTTCAAGAGGGCACTTACCTATGAAACCCCATGCAAGCCTAAAACTAGGATCTTGTGTGATTTGCTTGTACATATACTTGTGCATAAATCATGAACATCATGAAGCATCATATGCATCCACTAACCATTTCAAGGGTTTGGATCTTCATCTTTGTTCTTGTTTTGTAGGTAATGGAATCTCTTTGCAGGAAAACAATTCAGGTCAACCTTGTGAGAATCCCTCCTCAACTCAAGTAGCTTACTTCCAAGATTCCAGATAATTCTCCCTTCAGTGAAAGACATGGCAGACTTCTCAACTTGGTCAACTCCAACATTGAAGAAGACATGGTGAAAGTTCTTTTCCAGTTCTTTGACCCCCTACACCATTGCTTTACATTTCCTGATTACCAACTAGTGCCTACTTTAGAGGAATTTTCTCAACTCTTGAGGATTCCTATTCTCCATAAACTACCCTACAACGGTACGGAAAGAGAACCAGAGCCTGAAGATGTTGCTCAAGCCTTGCACTTGCAACAATCTGATATCAAAGGTCATTGGGAAACCAGAAGTGGTGTCAAGGGTTTCTTGGCAAAGTTTCTGTTTGAGAAGGCACAAGACTGCTGGAATTCTCTAGATCTGCAAGCTTTTGAGGAGATTGTAACACTTCTCATCTATGGGTTGGTTTTGTTCCCAAACCCTGATCAACTTATAGATGTGAATGCTGTCAAGTTTTTCATATCTTGGAATCATGTGCCTACATCGCTTGGGGACATCCTCCACTCATTTCACACACAAACAATGAGGAAAAGAGGTGTTCTCATGTGCTGTACTCCTCTTCTAGAAAGGTGGTTTATTTCTCACCTTCCCCAGTCAATCTTGAAGAATGAACAAGGCTTGAGGTGGTCACAACGGTTGATGACTCTTACACATTCTGATGATCATTGGTGTTCTTGGTCCAGAGAAAATGTCATCATCATTGATCATTGTGGGGAATTCTCTAATGTCCCACTACTTGGAATTAGGGGAGGCATTACCTACAACCCCTGTTTGGCTCTGAGACAATTTGGGTATGCCCGAAGGGATGGCCCTCATGACATGCTGATTCCGGACTTGGTTTTTGACTTCGACAACGACGCTCAAGGACTTCGACAAAGGTTTATCTGAGCTTGGAGGATGCCTAACAAAGTGGATAGTAAGACACTGGGGCACAAGAATTCCATCCCCCTTGAGCCTTACCTCAAGTGGGTACGAACCCGCGCCTAGAGTCTTATGATGCCTTACCTCTACATTCTGCCTATGATCAAAGAGCCTGTTATGGAAGGAGAGGTTCCATACACCCTCCTACATCCTGACATGCCAACATCATTGGAAGATTTGCAAAAGAGTTGGATACAGCTCAAGGAAGAACGAAATACTTTTGAAGCCAGCTTCTACGCCAGTGAGAAGAAGGTTTTGGAACTTACTCGTCGACTCCATGAAGAGCAGACTCTCAACACTTACATCGCACCAAAGAGGATGCGCAATGTCTTTTTACATTAAGAATTTTTTAATATTTTTCCCATGGGGCATTTATGTACTAACAAATTCTTCTTATTAATATGACGTGTTTTCTTTTTTGTTTACAACAAATTTGAATTTTTGAATCCTTGAATGCATTACATGAATCCATATCATTCATCATATGCATAAATAGGTCATCACACCAGGTTTCCTTATCTTTCTGCTATTTATTTCAGCAAGATGGAGTTAGAGCAGACGGTCAAAGATCTACAAGCATAGAATTCACAATTCCAACAACTCCTCATGACCTTGGCAAAGGGTCAAGAGGACCTTAAAGAACTGTTAGAGAAAGAGAAGGAAAAAGAAAAGAAGAAAAAGAAAAGAGCGGGTGTAGCTACTTTGGGGAGAAGGTTTGAGAACCAGGCTAGAAGGGTCCTCGATTTCCCCTCGACGTATGACGAAGGGGTTGGTAAAGGAAAGTGAGTTGCAATGCCCTCCGAGTCTGAAGCTGAAGAAGAAGAAGAAGAGGAAGAGGAAGATTACTCCGAGAAGCAGTACCCTCCTGCGGACGATAAGTATAAGAATCTGGAAGACCGGCTGGTAGCCATGGAGGTACAAAGAGTACCTGGGTTGGATTTCGAAGAACTAGGGTTGGTTGCTGGGATCGTCATTCCCCCCAAGTTCAAAGTGCCTACATTTGCTAAATACGATGGTTTGTCCTGTCCGAAGATGCATTTGTGGTCCTATGTCAGAAAGATCCAACCTCACTCTTCTGATAAGGATCTGTGGGTCCACTTTTTCAGGATAGTTTGTCGGGTACGCAATTGGACTGGTTCTATCAACTTGAGAGATCTGATGTACATAACTGGGAGGATTTGGCTGCTGCTTTCTACTGACAATACCAATATAACGCAGATTTAGCGCCTACTCGTACTCAATTACAGAGTATGGGTATAGTCTCTAATGAAGGCTTTAAGGAGTATGCCCAGAAGTGGCAGGATTTGGCTGGAAGGGTGCAGCCACCATTGTCTGATAGAGAGCTGGTTGATATGTTTTTGGGGACCCTGTCGGGTCCATTCTTTAATCAGTTGATCGGGAGCTCATCTGCAGGGTTCATCGAATTAATTCTTACCGGTGAAAGGGTCGAAGCTGGTATTAAGAGCGGTAAAATTCAGAAGGATGCATCTGCTTCCACCGCTATCAAGAAGACCTTCCCAGCCAAGAAAGAAGCTTCTGCTGTTTACTCCCAAAGAAATCAAGGAAGAACGGAGCGCCGACCAGCAGTGGGGGCTGTGATGATTCAGAACTCCTCAGCTGATCAACCTCGAAGCAGTCAACCCAGAGCTAACCAAACCAGGGTGGAAAGGCCACAACGACAATTCACTCTGATCAATATGACACCTGCTCAGGTTCTCCCTTATCTGTTAAAGTTAAACCTTACCAACTTGAAAGAAGCGCCGAAAAACCCAAATACCTCTTCTCCCTATTATCATTCAAATGGAAAATGTGCATATCATTCGGACAGTGTGGGGCACGACACCAACAACTGTTGGGCCCTTAAAAACAAGATCCAAGATTTAATAGATGCCAAGGAGGTGGAGTTTGATGCCCCCGAAAAACCTAATGTGATATCCGCTCCTATGCCAAAACATGGTCATAATGTCCATGCTATTGTAGAAGATCTTCATGTTACCGCTGTTGATGACTTAATGACTCTGTTGCCAATGATCAAGATGAATCTGTTAAAAGTCGGGATTTTCCCAGGCTGCGAAAAAGATTATTACTTTTGTTCGACCTTGCAATCCGACTGTCTGCTGTTGAAGTCAGGCATCCAACGCCTGATGGATACTCAAGAAATCCTCTTCAAGAAAACTCCTGTTACTCCTGTTACTCCTGTTACTCCAATCAATGATGTTGCTATAATCACCATTTCCGACAATCTTTCCAAGGTATCCAAAAGACCTGTCACCCGATCCAAAGTTTGTACCGCTGAAGATTACTATGACAGGGCCTATCCCATATAAGTCTAACAAGACGATACCGTGGAATTATGGAGGAGAGATCTTCTATCACGGTGTTAAGCAGATTGAATCAGTGGAAGAGAATTCCGATGAAGAAACTCCTGACATAGGAAATATTGTAGGGACAAGTAAGATCACTCGTAGCGGAAGAATCTTCTCTCCGAAGATTGCTCCTCCAAGGGAGATCTTCGGACCCTCAAGTGCTCCTGTGCCTGTCAAGATATCTGTGCGAAGTCCAGTGATTGAAGAAATTGTTACTCCCGAAGCTATACCCACTGCTGTTACTGCTGATAAAGGTAAGGGGATCCAAGAAGCACCCGTCAGGACGAGGGCTCAGACTTTGGTTATCCCCAAGACCACCCAAAAGGAAATGGAGGAGATTTTAAAGATAATTAAGAAAAGCGACTATCATGTCGTAGAGCAGCTGGGGCAAACCCCTTCAAAAATCTCCATGCTGGCCTTATTACTCTGCTCTGAGGCTCATGCCAAATCCTTGATCAAATTCCTAAAGATGGCGCACGTGCCTCAAGAAAATTCTGCGGATCAGTTTCAAGAGTGTGTTGACAGCCTTACAGCCGACAATGGTCTTGGCTTCTCTGACGCTGATCTAACATCTAAGGGAAGAAAGCATAATGATGCGCTGCATGTCTCGGTAGAGTGCAGAGGGACCACTCTTGCTCACGTTCTGATTGATACCGGTTCATCTTTAAATGTCCTACCAAAGAAAGCATTGGACAGGTTATACTGTGAAGGTTTGACCTTAAAGCCCAGTAATATCATTGTTAGAGCCTTCGACGGTTCTAAGCGGATGGTTCACGGAGAGGTGGATATCCCAATTAAGGTGGGTACAGAAATTTTCAGCTCTACATTTTATGTGATGGACATCCGTCCCTCATATTCATGCTTTTTGGGAAGGCCATGGATCCACAACGCTGGGGCAATCACTTCTTCTCTACACCAGATGCTCAAGTACCCAGTCCAGGGTAAAATCATAACAGTTCATGGTGAGGAGTATATGATAAGCCACCTTAACTCTTTCCGCTACGTGGAGTTAGATGGTGAATTCATAGAAACACCTTTCCAACACTTTGAAGAGGTTTCTCCTAAAGTTGCGGTAGCCAAAACAATGACTGATGTGCCCATCATTACCAAACTTGTGTCCCAGATGTCATCCCTTAAAGATGCAGAGGGTGTATTCAAGGAAGGAGGAAGCACAATATAGGGTCAACTGCCAGATTTTCCTTACAAGACTGATAAGTACGTATTGTGTTTCACTGCTGCTAGTCAGAAAGCTGTGCGTCGCTCCCGGGCTGGAGGACCACCATTAAAAATCACTCATCATGGAGTTCATGCTTTAGAGGATGATGAAGAAGGAAGCAATTTTGAAGACTGGATCTTTCCAACCATTAAAGGAGGACTAAACAACTGGGAGGCGAAAGAATTTATTCCCATTACTTTCATCAATTAGTAATTTATCTTTTGAACATTTCCTGTTTGGTCTGTAATAATTATTAAATAATTTGTACACTCTTTTCTCCTTATGCCTTACCCGGGGCATATAGGTCCATTTGTAAGGGTTTTGATTCTTCATTTTCATATGCCATTTTTAATGAATCATGGACGTTTTCATATATAAACTTTTGTGTTCATTTTCTTTCTTTTTACAGTTTATTTATTTAAAGGTGGCTATCCCTTACACACACCCACACTCATAAAATGCAGGTACCCATCCACTCCAGATTCCATGGATAACAATTCTGCTATGGCCTCCAGTGACTCTGAAGATCTGGTCAATCATGTCGAATACGAAGGTGATGAAGACTGTGAAGTGCCTAGAGAGTTGGCTAGACTTTTGCAATAAGAAGAAAGGGATATTCTTCCCCATGAAGAGTTGTTAGAAACTATCAATTTGGGTACTGCCGAAGACAGAAAAGAGGTTAAAGTGGGTGCCAACCTGGAGCCAAGTGTCAAAGAGCGCTTAGTTCAGCTGTTGAATGAATATGTTGATATCTTCTCCTGGTCCTATGAAGACATGCCGGGATTGGATACAAATATTGTGGTTCGTCGTCTCCCTACAAGAGAAGATTGTCCACCAATCAAACAGAAAGTCCGCCGAATGAGACCCGATATGTCTGAAAAGATCAAAGCCGAAGTGATGAAGCAGTTCAATGCTGGCTTTCTTGCTGTTACTTCCTATCCACAATGGGTTGCTAACATTGTGCCCGTGCCTAAGAAGGATGGCAAAGTCAGAATGTGCATGGACTACAGAGACTTAAACAGGGCTAGCCCTAAGGATGACTTTCCACTACCACACATTGACATCTTGGTTGACAATACAGCTCAACATAAGGTATTTTATTTCATGGATGGATTTTCGAGATACAACCAGATCAAAATGGCCCCCGAAGACATGGAGAAAACTACCTTTGTTACACAGTGGGGTACCTTCTACTATAAAGTGATCCCATTCGGACTAAAGAATGTCGGGGCAACCTATCAGCGAGCCATGGTAGCTTTGTTTCATGACATGATACATCATGAGATTGAAGTCTATGTAGACGACATGATAGCCCATTCACAGACAGAAGAAGAACACCTCAACCATCTGCAAAAGTTGTTTGTCAGGTTAAAGGAATACAAGCTCAGACTGAACCCTAGCAAGTGCACTTTCGGAGTCAGGTCCGGTAAACTTTTAGGATTCATCATCAGTAACAAAGGCATCGAGGTTGATCCTGCCAAAGTCAAATCTATACAAGAAATGCCTGCCCCTCGCACTGAGAAGGAGGTCAGAGGTTTTTTGGGACACCTAAACTACATTGCAAGGTTCATCTCTCACCTAACATCTACCTGTGAACCAATCTTCAAGCTATTGAAGAAAGATCAGGTGGTTAAATGGAATGATGAGTGTCAAGTTGCTTTCGATAAGATCAAGGAGTATTTGCTGGAACCTCCTATCTTGATGCCACCCGTTGAAGGAAGGCCTTTAATCATGTATCTGACTGTCTTAGATAATTCAATGGGGTGCGTACTGGGCCAACATGACGAGTCTTGCCGAAAAGAGCATGCCATTTATTACCTTAGCAAAAAGTTTACCGACTGTGAGACTCGCTACTCACTGCTCGAGAAAACTTGCTGCGCTTTAGTATGGGCTGCTCGCCGGCTAAGGCAGTATATGTTGACACATACCACTTTGCTGATTTCAAAAATGGATCCGATCAAGTACATCTTCGAGAAGCCTGCTTTATTCAGAAGAATCGCTAGATGGCAAATGATCCTCACCGAATATGATATACAATACACAACCCAAAGAGCTATAAAGGGGAGTGTTCTAGCCGATCATCTGGCTCATCAAGCTATCGAAGATTACCAATCCATCAGGTTCGACTTTCTCGACGAGGATATCATGACTTTGAGCAACATTGAGCAAAACAGACCGTATGATGGACCTGAACAAGGATCCCGATGGACTATGTACTTTGATGGCGCCTCCAACGCACTTGGGAATGGTATCGGCGTGGTACTTATCTCTCCAGAAGGTTTCCATACACCTTTCACTGCTAGACTCTGCTTCAGCTGCACCAACAACATGGCCGAGTATGAAGCTTATATCTTTGGTCTCAAGGCTGCTATTGACTTGGGAATCAAATCTTTGATTGTATTTGGGGACTCGGCTTTTGTTATCAGTCAAATCAAAGGAGAGTGGGATACTAATCACCCTAACCTCATCCCTTACAAAGAACACGTCCTAAATTTGTTACCACATTTCGAGCAGATTACCTTCGAGCACTTCCCGCGAGAAGAGAATCAGCTAGCAGATGCGCTAGCTACGATGTCATCCATGTTTAAACTTAACTTGGATAATGAGGCACCTCAAATCACCATTGAACGAATGGACAAACCTGCACATTGTCACGAGATTAATACCGAAGAAGTGGTGGACCGACCTTGGTTTCATGACGTCAAAAGGTATCTCGAAGCACAAGAATATCCTGAAGGAGCTTCAGTCAACGACAAAAAGTTCTTAAGGAGGTTCACTGCCAAGTTCTTTCTGAGCAATGGTATCCTATACAAGCGCAATCTTGATTGTGTCCTACTCCATTGTGTGGACAAGTTTGAAGCTGAGCAGATCATGGCTGAACTATATAACGGTACCTTTGGCACCCACTCAAGTGGTCATACGATGGCTAAGAAGATTCTAAGGGCAGGCTACTACTGGTCTACCATGGAAGCTGATTGTCATCAACATTCCCGTACTTGTCACAAATGCCAAATCTATGCTGACAAGGTACATATTCCTCCAGTTCCTCTCAATGTCTTAACAGCTCCTTGGCCATTCGCGATGTGGGGAATCGACATGATTGGAGAGATCAAGCCTACAACATCCAATGGACACCGTTTCATCCTGGTGGCCATTGATTACTTTACCAAGTGGGTTGAAGCAGCTTCCTTCGCCTCCATTATAAAGAATGTGGTTGCCCGCTTCATCAAGCAGAACCTCATATGCCGGTATGGTATCCCCGACAGGATTATCACGGACAATGGTACAAATTTGAACAATAATTTGATCACCGCTCTGTGCGAGCAGTTCAAGATTCAACATCATAATTCATCTCCCTATCGGCCTAAGATGAACGGTGTTGTCGAAGCTGAGAACAAAAATATCAAAAAGATCATTCAAAAGATGACGGTCACCTACAAGGACTGGCATGAGATGTTACCGTTTTCTCTGCACGGGTACCGTACCACGGCACGCACTTCAACTAGGGCAACCCCTTTTTCTTTGGTGTATGGCATGGAAGTTATTTTACCTATGGAAGTTCATATTCCTTCCTTGAGAATCATGAAGGATGCTGGTTTGAGTGAAGATGATTGGATTCATACCCGGCTTGATTAACTTAACTTGATTGACGAGAAGCGACTTACTGCTGTTTGCCATGGTCAGGCGTATAAAAAACGTATGATCAAGGCCTTTAACAAGAAAGTCAAGAGACAAATATATCAAGTCGGGGACCTTGTAATCAAGAGAATCATCTTGCCGCAAAGTGATCCCAGGGTAAAATGGACCCCTACTTACGAAGGACCATTTGTGATCAAAAATATATTTTCTGGGGGGCAATGATTCTGACCACCATGGACGGCAATGACCTGCCGCACCCTGCGAACGCAGACATAGTCAAAAGATACTACGCATAAACGACCCGACAAGTTGAAAACCCGAAAGGGCGACTTGGGCAAGAATAGGCATCCCGGTGAATCGAAAACCCGAAAGGGAGGTTCAGGCAAAAATTAGGGATAAATAAAAAAATCTGTACACCCGGCAAGTTGAAAACCCGAAAGGGCGACTTGGGAAAAAAAGGGTTTCCCGGTGGATCGAAAACTTGAAAGGGTGGTCCAGGCAAATATAGTCAGTCACTCACTCACTTTCTCTCCCCCTTTTTAGTCATAATATGCCAAAGAAAATATGTAATCAAAGGAATGTCAGTATTAGGGTACAAACCATAAAATGCAAATGTCAAGCACATGCAAGTGCCGAAAAAGGAAACAAAGTGTTCTGATAAACATCAAATAGTCTAACTGTCATCCTGACTAATTAACTTGGTTGAACCAGAGCTTCTTTCCTCACTAGAATCTTCACCTTCAGAGCTCACTGCATCAGCAAGGTTGTTATCCTTTTGCAGGTCCTTGATCATATTTTCAAAGAATAGCTTCCTAGCTGAGCTCACTCTGATCACATCATCTAATTCCTTGCAAGATTCCTTTAGTTAATTGATCATTTTATCCTTAGTGGAGGTCTTGTCAGTAGGAGCAGATGTTAAAACAATGTTTGGGACATGTTTTCCTGAAAAGAGCTTAAAGTGGAGGGTCAAGGCAGACTCCCTCTTGCATACAACATCATTTCCACTTAGAATTCCAGGATGCTGATTTAGGATAATTACACAGAGGAGGGAAGGAAAAGAAATTGGCATCTTAATGCCACAAGTTCCTGCATGTTTGACGGTCTGATCAAATATATAAGTCCCATAATCAAAAAAAATTTGGTTTCCAATAGCATAAATGTACTTTCCTAAACCAACGGAGATGGTTGAAGTGTGATTAGTGGGAACCCAATTTGCAGCTCCAATCCTATGTAAAATTGCATATTTCACACTTAGTTTGATGACAGGAAGTTTGTTTTTCATTAGCCACTCACTTACTTGATTGGCAGTAATGGCTCTACACACTTGATTGTCTATAACTTCCAGCTCACAACATACATCTTCAGACCTATCTAGAAATTTGTTTATAATGACATGAGAAAATTCAACAGACTTTCCTCTAACAAAAACCTTTATATATTCCTTACTCTTATGGTCAGCACAGTCAACATGAATATTAAAAATAAACTCCTTAACAAGAGTTTCATAGTTATTTGCAAACCTGGTAGCTGTTTTCATTAGTCCAGCATAGGGGATCAACTCCATGATTTCCTTACATTCCAAGGCACCAGCTCCTAGTTCTCTCTACATGGCAATCCTTCTTCGAGAGTGAAAGGAGATGTTGTCAAGTGGGGCATCAGGAACCCTAACAGACAATTTCTTATTTGCAGACTTTTTGATAGGAGAGATTTCCTGGACATCTTGCTTGACATCATACTCAGAGTCAGTCTCTTCATCTAGAACAACTTTATTCTTACTCTTGGACCTTTTTACAGCATCTTTATCATCATCGATAGAAGTAACATGTCTAGCTTTTCTCTTGCTAGAAGGAGGGACCACTTCACTTCCTGCTTTTTGGGGTCCATACATGGTTTTCTTCTTGATTGTCTTGGGAGGGGTGTGATGCTTGCATATTTCACTCTCTTAGACTTTAGCCTTCTAGAAATACCAGGTTTAACATTAGTGATGAGCTCATTGTCAGAGAGCTCTTCAACATTGACAACATCCACAACATTGTGACATTCTCCATCCTTGGAGGCAACAACATTTTCTTCAACATTTTGATCAACATTTACCTCAACATCTTGATTAACATTTTCTTCTTTCACATCTTTTAGGGAAGAGGTAGCAAGCTTCTAAAGTTTTCTATCAGTAACAACATTCTTGGATGATTCAGCAGCATCATTCTTAGGATTACTTACTTTCTCAGCTGGAGGGGGCATGCAAGCAAGGGGAGTAGAAATCCCAGGCACATCAAATCCTTCATTTAAAACTTTGTCCATAAGTATTCTGATGCTTCTATCAACATTGGCAATTTCTTCTTCAGTTCTATTGTCAGTAGCATAAGAGGAGTTACCTTTATCATCTTTAGATTTCTTAGTTGGTGATGATCTAGGTTTCTTGACCTTTTTATCAAGCGGAGGGATTGTTGATAGAGGACTAACATCTAGTACTCTGTTAAGAGAAAGATTTTCATTTGCAGATTTTGAGAAAAATTGTTGTACCCCCGTTTTTGCCCCTAAGATCCCTTCATCATACCATGTTGATTCATTCACAACAAGATCACATTAGGATTCTTGATTCCCCTCACTATATTTAGTTATGTTCTTTGAGGAATCACCAAGCACCTTGACTTGTGTTATTTTGTGATCATGAATATTTTTGTCTTGATTTCTTCCTTTAATTAATAAAATGCAATGTTGGTTTTTCTTGCTTGTTACTCATGTAGGTAAAGGCAATGAGATTCAGCAAGTTGCTCATTGGGTTCATGAGTTTATTTCCATGCCCTAGTCAATAAAGCTTGAGAAGTTCAAACCTCACCATTGGATTTGTTTTGGAAGAAATGGCATGGCAAGGTTATTTTGGTTTACCACATTTCAAGTTTATCAAATTTGGTTGAAAAGCACAAGGGATTGATTGGAGAAGTTGTCATGCTTGGACAAGGCTTTGTTCCCATTGGTCACAAATGCATATTTCTCTCCATTCTAAAGATATGGAAGTGGTTGTGGTTTCTATGATTTCTCATTATCATCCTCAACAACTTATATTTACAAAGCATTTGTTTTGGTACAAGAAGTTTTTTCAAAATTGTCAAAGTTCCTCAAGGCATGTTTCTTAATCTAGGAGCTAGGGTTTTGAACTTCAAAGGAGTATATCTTGCCCATCTTTTGGTATTTTTGAGTGATTCCAAAGACATCATTCTCTTAAAAGGGTTATTAAAAAATAACTTCAAAAGTTCCAAGGATTTTTCATGTGGAAGAAACTTGATGAGGAAGAAAGATTACAAGTCCTCTAGATGAATCCCCAATTTTTCATGTGTGACTTCAAATGAGCATAACTTGGTCAATTTTTATCAACTTGAGCCCATTATTTTTCCATAATGATCTTTAGCATGTGAAATTCATGCCTTCTTTTATGTGCAAAGTGAGAAAATGGAGGGAAGTTTCCTTAAGGATACAAAAGATTATAGCTCATTTCATGATTTTATGCCAACTTCAACAATCCATAACTCTCTCAATTTTTGGATATTTTGAGTGGTTCAAGTCCCAACATGTCATTCAAGAGATATACTTCATGCCATCATTTTTGGTCAAGAGAAAATTCCAAGTGGAAGGCCATGTTTGGATGCAAGACATTATAGGTCACTTTTGAAGAAAAACTTGAAATATTTCTAAGTATGGAAAGTCAACCCTTTTTCCTCAACTTTGACTCAATGCAACTTTCAGCTCAAGCATCCATTTAAATTCATTCTTTCTCCATTGCAAAGCTTGTAACCTCATCTTTCTAAAGCATCAAGAATCATGCCCTAAGACCCCTTGAGCTGAGAATGACATTGGTCAGAAGTTGACACTTTGAAAATGATTTTTTCACCAAGTCAGAAGTTTGAAATCCTTGATTTGGCTTCTAAACACTTTGATTCTGCGCGTTTATGTCTCTAAACGTGTTTAATGAAGTTCCAGAAGTAATTAGCCTAGCAAAATGCGCGTTTTGGATGAGTTTTGATCAAATTGGAAGTCACACTTTTTTTGTTTGCAACTTCACACGATTTCCCTCCAAACTTCATCATTTCACACGCTTGGACATTCCATTTGATTCTCTATAAATAGAGGGTCATTCCCCATTCATTTCCTTAAGCTTGGATAGCCAGAATCACCCTGCCAAACTTGTTCTATAACTTAGAATTCAGCAACTTCGAAATTGATACACAAGCCTTTTTCAATCCAATTTCTTCATCAATTCACCTTCCTTGATGTTCCCTGAAGCTAACCATATAATTACATTCAATAATCGTGCCCTATATTGCTCCATAGAAGTCCAGTTTCAGAGCTCTGCAACTCAACTTCAATAGGTAGATTCCTTCATCAATTCTTCAAAACTTTGATATCATTGTGATACTCTCATTGCCATGGTTCTAGTTGCAACACTTTCCTTTAACTGGAAACACATTTTGACCATGAAATTTCAAATCCCTTTTCAAAACTTTCTTCCTAAATTGCTTGAGCTACAGTTTATATAAATTTGGCGCGAGGGTGTAGTTGTCTTCGTCTTGAAGAGACGAAGCGAATGGCATAGGTCTGAGCTTTTGATTTTACAGTTTGAGAGATCTGCAGTTCACGTTGGATGGAGGTTGAAGATGACCAACGTGTCATCTTCTAACCAATGATGGCATGCCACTTGTTATTTTTGAATTCTTATTTAATAATTGATTCAGTGCTTTATTCACTAATGACCGTGATATACACAACGCGCCAGATCTTTTGGATCTGATTACTAACGCATTTTGACTCTCATCCAATGGTCCACATATTTTTTACTTTTCTTTTCTTTTCGGATTTTTATATTTAATTTTTTTAAACTTCAAAAAATCATAGAAAATTCATTTTAAGTCCAAAAAATCTGAAAAAATTATGAAAAATATTTTTTATTATTCTCTTTCTGATTTTTATTTTTTCACAATTTAATTTTGTGTTTTGGTATTTTTTATAAATTTACGCTTTATTTGAATTGTTTTAAATGTTTAAGAATACTTCTATGCATTTTTAAATTCTGAAAAAAATTAAGGAATGATCCAATGATATTGTGACAAATATTGGTGACCTTATTTTATTTTTGTTTCTGACTTTTCTATTTTTTTAATCATTTTTTGTTTACTTTGCCATTCCTTTTAATTTTAAAAATAGATTCTGACTTTAAAAAATTGCCAAAAAATTTATAAAATCATTTAAGCCCTTTTCTGATTTTTCTATGGTCTTACTTTTTATTTCTTGATTAATTTGAACATAGTTGATATTTTTATCTTTTATTTCTATTTTTAAACATTATTTTTAAACCTTTTTGTATATATTAAAATGTAATATTATTTTGTGACTATTTTCTGGCTGATCTTGGGTAAAATTTTTTATCATGAACTTTATTAGAATCATTGGATCCATGGTGTTGAGTCTAACTCTACAAAAATGGATGAATGATTTTAATAATAGCTTGATTAAATTTAATCAAAAAGTGGTTTGTATATTCTCTCCAACCCCTCTTCATCTCATCCCCTTCTTATTGCACTAAATGTTGTTGGAGCATGATCACTATATCATGTCTCAAAACAAATGGTGCATAGATTTCTATTGACTGACCTCAAAATAGGTGCGACTTCTATATAAGTCCACTTACGATTGCTTAACATAGTGCTAAATTTTGTCCCGATTCGAATAAATGATCATTCGTAGCCCAAACTTATGTTTGCAAGCCCAAGTATGTTGATTTGATCTCTTTGATCCAATAACCTTGAGATTTATTGTGTGGAGGCTTTGATTCTACCAATCCTCTAATGGATCTACAACACCTTTGGTCAACACGGATCACTTAAACATCGTTGATCATTAAATGATACTCATAAGGATTCCAAATGGATGATATATTTGACAAAAAGCAAATGCAACTTGTTGTTAGGAGGCTTTGGTTCTACCAATCCTCTAATGAGTTCCAAATGCAAGTTTCAAGATGATCATCTAACTAACCACTAATCACTAATAATTGACTTTATACTTTATTTTTTTTATTATATGGCCCTTTTATTTTTATGCACTATTTACTTTTACCATTTACATTTCATGCCATTTTCATCTTTGCTCATTTGAGCATTTACTTTCTTGTCATTTTTATTTTGCTCACTTGAGCTTTTCTTTTTCTTAAAATACTTAATAATCAATATGAACCATAAAATCCTTAATGATACTTGGACTATTTGGTTACTATCCTTGGCATTATGGAACATTGAACTTCTTGGACTTAGGATTAGAAACCTTGGCTTATGTTGGAGATCTTGTGACCTTAATTGATATTTTGTCTGGAGCTCTTGAGGTTTACCTCAAGACATTGGGTTTTTTGTTTGTTTTGTATGCAGGTTATTGTGATTACACCCTTTGTTTGTAATCTGGAATTCACCCGTATACAGCCGTTACTCTGCCCAATTTTTGTGAAGACTTAATACAATTGAAGTTTAGTTCTCTCAAGAGGTCCAGTATTTATGCTTGCTTGGTACAAATCCAAAGAATGGGAATTCTATCTTGGCTCATAGTGTCAAGTATTGGCTTCTTGTTGGTTAGATGGTTCTTATCCCTAGCTTTTACCTTATGCTTTAGGATAGCCTCTTCTTCTCCTCCCATCTTCTTTAATTTCAAAAATCTTCTCCCTCCTTTTGAAAACTCTTCTTGTTTTAAACTTGAACCACTTTCATAATAAACTTGGACTTAGGTCCATGCATTTTCAAACATTTTTATAAATAAACTTCAATAAACTTAATAATACTTTGACATTTTTGTGAGAAGACTAAAAGTCAATCAATCTCATTTCAAACTATTTTGCCACTTTGGCTTTTATCTTTACACTTTTCTCAAAATATTGAACTCTTGTCAATCCTTGTAGTGATGCAAACAACTATACTTCTACAATATGTAGTGAAGAGAGATATTTTCCACTTGGGTGTTGAGTGAGGCATTGTTGATTTTAAAATCCAAGCCATATCCTCCAATTTGAGATGATGCAAATTCTCCTTTCTCATGATTGTCGGTAGTAGGTATGTTTTCCACACGGACAATGACAATGATGTTTTATCTCATAAAATTAACCAACACGTTTGTGTTTTAAAAAATTTTAAAAGAGGAACTACGTGTACCCTGATCCCCTATTGCACGAAAAGGTGGTACGTAGGCACTAAAGGTTCACAACCGCGGCGGGTGCAAAAATCATAAAAATAAATATATTTCTTTTTCCACCTCCACCATCCATTTTTACATACAACTTTTTTATAGCCAAAATATACATATTTTTACAAAGAGGTTTCTGCAGAGTACCGTAGATGTTTATGGTGCTAATACCTTCCCTTTGCATAACCAACCCCCTTACCTTGAATCTTTCCCCCTCTTTTTGGGTTATTCGCTCTTTTCCCATTCCTTTGGAAACAATAAAGTGCGGTGACGATTTTTATTTTGATTTGTATAAGTCTAGTCAATCCAATGGCTTAGTCTTAAACATTTCTACCGCTACAAAGATGATATGTGATGTTGAGACATGTTTGAAAAATTTCTGGCAAGGATATGAGGAATGGCAAGGGTTCTTCTTTTGTTGAGGAGAATGATGAGTTTGTGAAAGTAGATAGAAGAGATGTAGTAGCATGTGGGAAACAATTCTAGGTAGTCTTGTAATGATTGTTTTCTAAAATTTATTCGTTGGAAACACAAACAATATAATATCACTTTAATGATATTCCCACACACTTTTAATTGATACAAACCCTCATATAAACATATCCATAATTTTCCTCTTAAATTATCAAATTGATTAGCATCCAAAGCCTTAGTGAAGATGTCATCCAGTTGCAATTTAGTGGCTACATGTTCTAAGGCCACAATCTTTTCTTCAACAAGCTCTCTTATGAAGTAATGACAGATGTCAATATGCTTGGTCCTGCTATGTTGAATAGGATTCTTTGAAAAGTTTATGGCGCTTAAATTGTCACAAAATAATGTCATGACATCTTGTTTGACATTGTATTTTGTTAACATTTGTTTCATCCACACCAATTGAGAACAACTGCTTCCTGCAACAATGTACTCAGTTTCAGCAGTGAATAGAGACACACCATTTTGCTTCTTTCTGAACCAAGATATGAGGTTACCTCCCAGAAAGAAGCATTCTCCTGATGTTCTCTTTCTATCATCAGCACTCCCTGCTCAATCAGCATCACAAAAGCCAGTTAAGGCAAAATTTGATCCATGAGAGTACAGCACACCATAGTCACTTGTCCTATTTACATATTTGAGAATCCTCTTTACATGGTTTGCATGAATAACTTTGGGATAAACTTGATATCTTGCATACACCCCTACATCATAGGCAATGTCTGGTCTACTAGCTGTGAGATATAGAAGACTCCCTATCATTCTTCTGTAGAGACTTTGATCTACACTTACTCCTTTTTCATCTTTAGTCAACTTCAGATGTGTGGGAGCGGGGGTTCTTTTGTGACTTACTTTCTCCATCCCAAACTTATTTACTATATTCCTGACATACTTGCTCTGAGATGAAAATATGGAGTCTTCCATTTGTTTAACTTGCAGACCAAGAAAATAGGTTAATTCACCAACAAGACTCATCTCAAATTCAGACTGCATCTGCTTGATAAAATGTTGAACCATCTCATTTGACATCCCACCAAATAGAATATCATCAAAATAGATTTGAGCAATTATAATCTTCCCTCCTTCTCCTTTGACAAAGAGAGTCTTTTCTATACCACCTTTCCTATATCCATTCTCCCCAATGAATACTGTCAGTCTCTCATACCAAGTTCTTGGAGTTTGCTTCAAACCATACAGAGCTTTCTTCAGTTTATAGACATGTTTAGGAAAACTTGGATCTACAAATCCTTTTGGTTGTTCAACAAAAACTTCTTCATTCAGGTACCCATTCAAGAAGGCACTTTTTACATCCATTTTGAAACAATTTAAATTTCAAAATGCATGCAACTCCTAACAGTAGTCTGGTTGATTCAAGTCTGGCCACAAGAGCAAAGGTTTCATCAAAGTCTATTCCTTCAATTTTAGTGTATCCTTGAGCAACTAACCTTGCCTTATTTTTAGTGACCCCCCCTTTTTCATCAAATTTATTCTTGTATACCCATTTAGTGACAATCACATTTGTCCCTTCAGGTCTTGGGACCAGATCCCAAACTTCATTCCTACTGAATTGTTCTAGCTTCTCTTGCATAGCATTAATCTAGAACACATCAGTTAGGGCCTCTTTGACATTATTAGGCTCAATTTTTGATACAAATAAAGAGTTTGAAATCCCTTCTCTTGATATGGTAGTAACTCCTTTGTTTGGATCTCCTATGATGAGCTCCTTAGGATGATCTTTTTGAGTTCTGATTGAAGGTCCTTTATTTAGCAGACTAGGTTGGGGATCTTCTTGAGGAGGATTAGAATCAATACTTGTGTCATTTGATTTAGTTGGACTATCATGCAAATATGTTCCAACATCTTCTGAGACATCTTCTTCAACATTCCATCCTCTATCATCAATAGTAACATTTATTGACTCCATCATTACTTTGGTTCTGGAGTTAAACACTTTGTATGCTCTACTGTTTGTGGAGTATTTAAGGAATATTCCTTCATCACTCTTAGGATTCATCTTCCTCCTTTGTTCATGATCAGCTAAGATGTAACATTTACTTCCAAAAACATGAAAGTATTTTACAGTTGGTTTTCTTCCCCTCCATATTTCATACAAAGTAGCTGAAGTGTCTTTCCTTAGAGTGACTCTGCTATGAATATAACATGTAGTATTCATAGCTTCAGCCCATAAATGGTATAGTAGTTTCTTAGCATGAATCATGGCTCTGGCAGATTCTTGGAGAGTCCTATCCTTGCGTTCTACAATCTCATTCTGTTGAGGAGTAATGGGAGAGGAGAATTCATGGCTGATTCCTTCAGAGGAGAAAAACTCAGCAAATTTGTTGTTCTCAAATTCTTTTCCATGATCACTCCTGATTCTTATGACATGGATTTCCTTTTCCCTTTGGAGTCTTTGACAAAGATCTTTGAACACTTCAAAAGTTTCTGATTTTTCTCTAATAAAGCTTATCCATGTATATCTAGAAAAGTCATCTACAATAACATAGGCATACTTCTTACCACCAAGACTTTCAACTTGCATAGGTCCCATCAAGTCCATATGAAGAAGTTCCAATACTTTTGATGTAGTAAGATGTTGAATCTTCTGATGTGACATCTTAGTCTGTTTTCCAATTTGATAGTCACCATACACCCTTTCACTGCTTTTTCAGATATGATTCTCTTCATACCTTTCAGGTGTAAGTGTTCTAATTTTTGATGCCATAGTTTAACCTCATTCTCTTTTGCTGAAACACATGTTGAGGAGAGGTTTAACTCTTGAGGAACCCATAGATAATAGTTGTCTTTAGATATGATTCCTTTCATGACAACTTCATTCTTTTCATTGCACACAAGAGATTCTTCTATGGAGAAGTTAACTTTGAATCCTTGATCACATAGTTGGATTATACTTATCAGGTTAATTGTTAACCCTTTTACAAGTAACACATTATCAAGTTTAGGAACTCCTGAATAGTCAAGCTTGCCAACACCTTTGATTTCTCCTTTTTCTCTATCACCAAAAGTTACATAAATGGTGGAATGAGATTTGACATCCACCAACAGATTATTGACACTTGGCATGTGTCTAGAACAACCACTGTCAAAGTACCGATTATCTTTGGTTGATACTCTGAGAGAGGTGTGAGTAATGAGACTTCTAACATTGGACTTGGGAACCCACTGTTTCTTCTTTTTGCTGTTTTGGGGAATCTTATTATTGTACCCCAAAATTTTCCCTCTCATTTATCAAGATTTTTCTCACAAGACTTCTTGAACTCAAGACAAGATTATGGTTTGGTCAGCTCAAGACATCTCATCTTGCACTGATAACCCTAAATTAGGGTTTGAGTTTGCACAAGGATTTTTGGAACACCCATGCTTCATGTGACTTTCATACATCATTTTGGACCCCTAAAATTGCTCATGTTAAGTTTCAAGCCTTGAGCCATATTTTTGATCAGTCAATTGGACAATTGACCTAAAAATCAATTGTATTAGGGAAAAAGTCAACCATGGCCAATTTACAGTCAAACTTCATAATTTTTTATCCA
Organism: Vicia faba; assembly: GCA_948472305.1. Taxonomy (NCBI): domain Eukaryota; kingdom Viridiplantae; phylum Streptophyta; class Magnoliopsida; order Fabales; family Fabaceae; genus Vicia; species Vicia faba. Next base: position 1,118,573,055 of record OX451737.1, on the reverse strand, counting down.
CATCAACATTTTAGACTCATATGTACCATTTGATCAAGTTTGGATCACAACTCCTCAAGAAATTTGATCAAATCATCAAAATGGCAAAATGGTCAAAATTAGGGTTTTGACTAAGAAAGGGCAATTTTTGATTTTTAACCTAGCCAATGACCAATTGAGTTCAAACATGATTTCAAGGGTTCAATGGCATCATCTTAACATAATTACATGGTTCAAAATATCTCAAGTTCATTGGATTGACAGATGACTTTTGCAGTCAACTGATCAAAAGTCAACTGTGCACTGAAAAGTCAAACTTTGACTTTTTGGTCAAAATCAAGTTCCAAGGGTCATAATTCATCAAGATATATCAAAATATGAAACTTGTTCACCAAGAAACTCAAATTTGAAAATTAGGGTTTTAATTTGAAAATTTTCATAACTTAGAATTTTTCTAAGTATAAAATATTTCTTATTTTTTCTCAACTTTTCACCATGATGAATTTTGATTCAAGAAAAACTTCCAACATGAAAGTTGTAGTCGTCCATGAAATCTACAAATTTTCTTCACAAACTATTCCCAAAATATGCTTGGATCTCAAGTTATGAATTTGTGAATATAGGTCCATGAACTTCTTAACTTAGTGAAATTTTGCCCTAATTTAGGCAAGTTTTGGACCCAACTTCATGGACATTTTTCACATAGTTCCAAGAGGTATCTCAAACTGCATTTCAAAAATGGATTATATAGTACATTGCAAGATTTCCAAAATGTCCAAGAACTCTCCAAGATCATTTTTGAGTAGGGAGAATCGAAGAAGGGAAGTTGGCATTTTCTCACTTTTGTTCAAGCCATTTTCACATAGCATCAAGTTGCAAATCAGTATCTATGCTGGTTATGTCTTGATTTACAGGTCCTAAGCTTTCTATACACTCCATAATTAAATGCATACTCAGAAGCTAAAGCCTTTATCTTTTCTTTTGAAGCTTTACACAAGATGCATTTCCATTTTGGGCAAAAAGTTCACATTGCCATTTTCATAAAGAGGAACTTTTGCAACTTTGTCAATCTTGAGCATTGAACCTGTCCCTTTGGTAAAAGAAAACTCTATAGCTTTCAAGAAATGTGTACCAACTCATTTCAGCCCTCAAGCAAGCCAGGACAAGCATGTAGCGTTGGTCTTGTCACTTTACTTCAAATGCAAGAAAAGTTGCAAAAAGGTCCAAAGCTTGCACAGCTAGTAAGGGATGACTTTGTATCATTTTTATACAAATATACAAACTTGTTACAAGGCATACCACGCTTGGATTAAACCTGAAACACTCTCAAACTGAAAAACTCCACAAAACTTCCCAAACACATAATTTCTGCAAAAGCACAACCAACTCTCATTTGGCTCGTGTGTTTTGTGTTTAATCATTTGAAACATCTTATTCACTTGATACCTAGACAATCCAAGCCATCACCCTGGTTCTGTAACCCCTATTTCAAAATCCACCATTTTCAATTTGGAAGCTTGCAGTTTGACTTGTTCAGAGAATTCCAGCCATCCTCAAAGCAAGATAAGCATTGGAAAAACTTCAGGGAAGTTCAAGGAAGCTCAAACAGTCATCAGGCCTCCATTAAAGTCCCTACATTACCCTACTCGAATCCAGCTGAAGGAGGTATTTTTTCAAACTCTATCTCTCTGAATAGGCAATTTCAAGCCACGATTTGTGAAGAAAAAATGTAGCTCTCATCATAACGAAGTTGTACATATCATTACTTTTCATTTATATTACTTGTGCTAAGAGAATTTGAAGATTGAAAACTCTAAAAAAATTAGGTCACAAATTAGGGGTTCAAAAATTCTCTTTGATCTTTAAGAGTTAGTTTACATAATTTATATGGTTGGAATCGTGAGCTCAAATGCCATATTTTTCATGTTATGAGTTTTTTGTTTTTATGCAAGCATAAGCAAGTTGCAGGTTTGAACATAAACGCGCGCAGGAGATGAACCAAGGACAAGGATGAAGCGCTTCTAGGTTTTTTGTGCTTTGGGCCTTTTTGTTTTTGCTAATCACACCCCCTGACTTGCTACTACACCCTCTTGATTAGTTTTTTTTTTTTTATATTTTTGCATTTTCCTTCATATTTTTATATTTAATACTTCCATTTATTTTTCTTAATGATAAAAAATACCAAAAATTGATTTATTTTTTTTCACACTTTTATTTTATTTTTTTAAATTATTTTCTCACATGAAAAATAGTTTATTTTGATAAATAGAACTTATTTTCTTAAAAAACTTATAAATATAATTAAAAAAATACTTAATATTTTTATCATACATTTTATACTCATAATTACTTATTTTTGTACATATTTAATTTTTAATATTTATATATAATATTATTTATTATTTTCTTATACAAAAAAAATATACAAAATATAGAACATTTATTTTCTTTTAATTAAAAACTAGGGTTTACCCCTTTCAAGAAGAATTAATATATTTTTTCCTTATAATTTTTAGGGTTTAAGTTAGATATATTTCCTACACAAAAACAAAAACACAAAACATTTTTTTTAACATAAACATTGCATTGCATTTTAAATATTTGTCTTATATTTATTTAATTCGCGCAATATTCGATTTGGTTGTAATAATATATTTAGGTTTATATTTGTGCAAAATCCCCATTCAAACTTGTATCCCCCCTCCCATAGTGATTGTTGTAATAGTTTAGTTTATTTTATGCAATTTATCGCTTTTTATACCATGATTAGTAAATTAGGGTTTGCATGACAAGAATAAAAACAAAGCAAAATAGAAAACCCTAAATGCAAGACAAAAGTATGAAAATGATACACTTTGCACACAATCACCCTTAGGGTTTCTCCCACTTGGTTGCCTAAAATAAAATGGCCATGTTAAGCATGCGAATTATCTTGGCAAAACAAAACAAGTATAAGATCATAGTCCCTCGATGACGCTATTCAAAAGTTGCCTAAACAAAATGATCTTGGTCCCTCAAAAATGCTAAAGATACTTTGCAACATTGCTAATCATGGTTATACGATGACCCACGCCCGTCCCGCTTACATCCAAAGATAGGGTTGTTTACCAAATCAATGGTAAGCCAACAATGTCAAAGGAATAAAAATGCACAAGAAAGACATTTGAGTAGGTAGATAGCTTCTAAGTTACTTGCTCCATTTCAAACAATCCTTGCTATTTTCAAAAACAAACACACACATTTCAAAACATCTTACAAAATATTGAAAATATTTTCAAAAGACAAACATCTTTGTATACATTCTCACGAACGAGAATCATCACAAAGATTGCCTAAACGAATGGCCTCTTTTACAAAATACTTTCAAAATCACACCAAACACCATTTCAAACAAAACAAAGCAAGTGATCTAAACAAGTAACTAAGAGCCCATGGAAAACCATGGATGAAAAGGGTTCTAGCACCCTCCCTTTTTATAATCTACCCCCCCCCCCCCGAACTCAAGAAAACATCTCAAAGGTCTTTCCTGTGCTTTTACCTTTCCTTTTGGATAAAAATAGTCGGTGGAGACTCTTGCTAACCGCAACATTTACGACAAAATGCAAAACCTCAAGTCAGTTCTCCCAGCGCATCACAGAACTGGTGACTCTACTGGGGAAAATTATAAAAGTGGGGTTACCTTAGGGTTTAGATCACATTTATTTTCTTACATTGTTTGACTTGTTTGCGTTACAATTATGGTTCTTTGTTTGGGTTTGAATCATCCACCCGGATTTGGGAAACATTATAGGTAAATAGCAATACGTTGTGGAAACTGTGCGGGGTATACCAACATGGTCTAAGCAATAACTATATTAGTGTGACATATTTGTGGGTACCAGTAGCCTTTGAGTCAATCAAAGAGAATACGGGGCCGCTGAGTGATGTCATGAAGCACTAATGAACTTCTAGAACCTTTACTTGACCAACTTGGCCTTTTAGGATGTAGTGAGATGACCGACTTTGGTGTAGTCCGAAGTTGGTAGATACTCGGTACTACACTCATTGAGGGTTGTTTTCTTGGGATATTTCGGTCGACAGTAAAGAGACTTGAACTGAAACAATGAACAAAGGAAACAATCCAGTGATATTGAGCTCCTTAGAACCCGGTTACTATTGTTAGGACAAGTTGAGCCAACTAAACTTCAAGAGGGTACTTACCTATGAAACCCCATGCAAGCCTAAACTAGGAACTTGTTTGATTTGCTTGTACATATATACTTGTGCATAACATCATGGACATCATGAACATCATATACATTCACTAACCATTTCAAGGATTTTGGAGATTCATCTTTGTTCTTGTTTTGTAGGTTATGGATTCACTTCGCAGGAAAACTATCCAAATAAACCTTGTAAGAATTCCTCCACAAATCAAGGATCTAGCTTCAAAGGTCCCTGAGAACTCTCCATTCACCGAGAGACACAGTCGTCTACTAAACTTAGTCACTTCTAATACAGAGGAGGATATGATGAAGGTTCTCTTCCAGTTCTTTGACCCTTTGCACCATTGCTTTACATTTCCTGACTATCAACTTGTTCCCACTTATGAAGAATTCTCTCAACTTCTGAGGATTCCTATTCTCAATCAACTACCCTTCAACGGTACGGAAAGAGATCCAAAGCCAGAAGAGATTTCTCAAGCCCTGCACTTGCACTCATCTGATGTCACAACTCATTGGGAAACTAGAAGTGGTGTCAAAGGCTTCTTGGAAAAGTTTCTGTTTGAGAAGGCCCAAAGTTGTTGGAATTCCCTAGACTTGCAAGCTTTTGAGGAGATTGTGGCTCTTCTCATCTATGGGATGGTCTTGTTCCCTAATCCTGACCAACTCATAGATGTGAGCCCTATCAAAATCTTCATGTCTCGCAACCCGGTGCCTACATTGCTTGGGGATATCCTACACTCTTTTCACACTCGTACAATGAGGAAAAGTGGTGTTCTTATGTGTTGTACTCCTCTCCTGGCAAGATGGTGTATTTCTCATCTTCCCCAATCAGTCTTGAAGAATGAGCAAGGTTTGAGGTGGTCACAAAGGTTAATGACACTTAAACATTCAGATGTTCATTGGTATTCTCGATCCAAAGAGAATGTTATTATTGTTGACCGTTGTGGGGAATTCCTAAATGTCCCTCTACTTGGCATTAGGGGAGGCATCACCTACAACCCATGCTTAGCTCTAAGACAGTTTGGTTATGCCCGAAGGGATGGCCCACATGATATGCTGATTCATGGGTTGGTTTTCGACTACGACAATGACGATCAAGGACTTCGCCAAAGATTCATCCGAGCTTGGAGGATGCTAAACAAGGTGGATAGCAAGAATTTGGGACACACGAATTCCATCCCTCTTGAGCCTTACCTCAAGTGGGTACGAACCCGCGCTCAAAGTCTTATGATGCCTTATCTCTCCATTCTCCCAGTGATTATTGAGTCTGTTAAGGAAGGAGAAGTTCCATACACTATCCTACATCCTGACATGCCGACATCACTCGAATACCTACAAAGGGATTGGATACAGCTCAAAGGAGAGCGCTATACTTTCGAAGCCCAATTCTATGTAAGTGAGAAGAAGGTTTTGGAACTCACTCGGCTACTTCATGAAGAGCAGACTCTCAATACCTACATTTTACCAAAGAGGATGTGCAATGTCTTTTTACCTTAGAATTTTGTATTATTTTGCCCAAGGGGCATTGATGTACTCAAATTCTATTTTATTAATATGACGTGTGTTTCTTTTTTTGTTTAAAGCAAATTTGAATTTTTTTTTAAATCCTTGAAAGCATTGCATGAATACATATCATTCATCATAAACATAAATAGGTCTTTGCAACAAGTTTCCTCATCTCTCTACTGTTTATTTCAGTAAGATGGATCTCGAACAAACGGTCAAAGATCTGCAAGCTCAGAATACACAGTTTCAACAGTTACTCATGACCTTAGCCAAGGGGCAAGAGGAGTTGAAGACTCTGCTAGAAAAAGAAAAAGAGAAAAAGAAGAAGAAGCCAGCTGGTGTGGTAATCATGGGCAGAAGGTTTCAGGGACAAGCCAGAAGGACCTTAGAATTTCCAACAACATCTGAAGAAGGGGAAAGAAAAGGAAAAGAAACGGCAGTACCATCAGATTTTGAAGAAGAAGAGGAAGAGGAGGACTACTCTGAACAACAATACCCTCCGGCTGATGACAAGTACAAACACCTTGAAGAGCGATTAAGCGCTATGGAAATCCATAGAGTACCGGGGCTAGATTTTGAGGAGTTAGGGCTGGTGTCTAGAATTGTAATCTCGCCAAAGTTTAAAGTGCCACTATTTGCTAAGTATAATGGGGTGTCTTGCCCTAAAATGCACCTCAGATCATATGTCAGGAAGATTCAACCACACTCTGCCGACAAAGACTTGTGGGTCCACTTTTTCCAAGACAATTTATCAGGAACGCAACTTGATTGGTTCTACCAATTAGAAAGGGCAGACGTCCACAATTGGGAAGACATGGCAGCAGCTTTCTATAAACAATATCAGTACAAAGCTGACTTGGCGCCTACCCGTACTCTGCTTCAGAGTATGGCTATTGTTTCCAATGAGGGCTTTAAAGATTACACACAAAAGTGGAGAGATCTAGCCGGAAGGGTGCAACCCCCTCTGTCCGAAAGGAAGTTGGTGGACATGTTCTTGGGAACTCTATCAGATCCTTTCTTCAATCATCTGATTGGGAGTTCCTCTACAGGGTTTACTGAATTGATATTAACCGGCGAAAGAGTGGAGGCTGGTATAAGAAGTGGGAAAATTCAGAAAGACGCGTCTACCTCTACGGCTGTAAAAAAAACCTTCACTAGGAGAAAGGAAGTATCTGCTGTCTATTCACAGAGGAATCAAGGAAGAATTGAGCGTCGACCAACGGTGGGGGCCGTTATGATTCCAAAGCCTGCATCAGACCAGCCAAGAACTAACCAGCAAAGGGTGGAAAGGCCAGTTCGGCAGTTCACCAAGATTAACATGACTCCAGCCCAAGTTCTACAACATCTTCTGAAGTTGAATTTGGCCACTCTAAAAGAGGCCCCAAAGAAATCCAATACTGCGTCTCCGTATTACCATCCGAATTCCAGGTGCGCGTACCATTCTGAAAGTCCAGGGCACGACACCAACAATTGTTGGGCTCTGAAGAACAAAACCCAAGACCTGATAGATGCGAAGGAAGTTGAGTTTGAAGCGCCTAAGAAACCGAATGTTATCTCCGCTCTGATGCCTAGGCATGGTCACAATGCCAACACTGTTGAAGAAGATTTGTTTGTTGCTACCGTGGATGAATTATTGACTCCGCTCCCGATTATTAAGTTGAATTTGTTGAAAGCTGGTATATTCCCAGGTTGTGACAAAGATTGCCATGTTTTCCTGTCCTCATCATTTGACTGCCCTCTGTTGAAGAAAGGTATCCAACGACTGATGGATAACCAATAAATTCTGTTTGATAATGCTCTTGTTTCACCCGTTCCAGTTAAAGAAGTTTAAATTATAACCATTTACGCCAATCCTTCCAGGGCCCCTAAACGACTCGTTAGAATTACACCTGCTCTAAAGACTACTCCTTAAGATTACAATGCCCGGCCCGGCCCCATACAAATCAGATAAAACAATACCATGGAATTATGGTGGAGAAATCTACTACCATGGTATCAAACAGGATGAACTGACTGCCGAAGAAGAAAGCTCCGAAGAGGACAATTCCGACATTAGAAATATTGCCGGAACAAGCAAGATTACCCGCAGTGGTAGAGTTTTCTCTCTAGAGATTGCCCCTCTAAAGGCAGTCTTTGGACCCATGGCCGTTCTGAACATTACCTCTGCACCAGTGATTATACCTGCAAGCGTACTCACCGACAAAGACAATACAATCCATATCCCTACAAATGCTTCCACTACTAAGAATAAAGGAAAGAACATTCAAGAAGAGCCTGTCCGGACGAAGGCTCAATCACTAGCTATTCCTGAAACATCCAAGAAGGAGATGGAAGAAATCCTGAGGATGATGTGGTTGAACAGTTGGGGCAAACCCCTTCCAAGATCTCTATGCTAGCTCTGCTGCTGTGCTCTGAAGGACATGCCAAAGCTCTGGTAAAATTTCTGAAGATAGCTCATGTGCCACAAGAGACGTCTGTTGACCAGTTCCAGGACTGTGTGGCCAGTTTGACAACTGATAATGGCCTGGGTTTCTCTGATGCTGACTTGACACCCAGAGGGAGAAAACACAACGAGGCATTACATGTCTCAGTGGAGTGTAGAGGAATAACCCTATCCCATGTCTTGTTTGATACAGGATCATCTTTGAACGTCTTACCGATGAAAGCCCTTGATAGATTGGATTGCGAGGGGCTGACTTTAAAACCCAGCAACTAGTGGTGAGAGCATTTGATGGTTCGAAGAGGATTGTCCATGGGGAGGTGGACATCCCAATAAAGGTGGGAACTCAGGTTTTCAACTCCACCTTCTATGTGATGGACATCCGTCCTTCTTACTCCTGTTTGTTGGGATGCCCCTGGATCCACAATGCCGGTGTTGTCACCTCCACCTTGCACCAGATGCTAAAATACCTGGTCCAAGGAAAGATCATAACTGTCCACGGGGAGGAGGAGTACATGATTAGTCATCTGAATTCTTTCCGATATATGGAGTTAGATGGAGAATTCATTGAAACCCCTTTCCAGCATTTTGAAGAAGTCTCTCCAGAAGTAGCGGCAACCAAGGCAGTATCTTCGATTCCTAAAATCACAAGACCTCCACTTCGGATGTCATATCTAAAGGATGCAAAGGAAGTAGTGGAAGAAGGGGGATGCACCATCTGGGGGCAGCTTCCGGACATTCCATACAAATCAGACAAGTTTGGCTTGGGGTTTACTTCGACTGGTCAGAAGGCTGTGCGTCGTGCCCGTGCTGGGGGGCCACCTGTGAAGATTAGCAACCAAAGCGTCAATGCAGTAGAAGACAATGAAGAGGATGGCAGCTTGGAAGATTGGATATTTCCTACTGTCAGCGGAGGACTTCGCAACTGGGAAGCCAGAGACTTCATCCCAATAACTTTCATCTCTCAGTAATTTATCTTTTACATTTCTGTTGGACTTGTAATATTCACGAACAATTCGCACTTTAAAAACCTTGTGTCTTACCCGAGGCACAATGGTCCATCTGTAAGGGTTTTTATTTCATCTTCATATGAAATTCAATGAATCATGGACGCTTTTTCACATATAAACCATTTGTGCTCATTGTCTTTCTTTTACATTTTATCGTTTTAAGATGGCTATACCCTTACACGCACCCACACTCACAAATGCAGGTACCTTTCCATTCCGGATCCCATGGGTAACGATACTGCTATAGCCTTTAGTGACTCTAAAGATCTGATCTACCAAGCCGAATACGAAGGTGAGGAAGATTGTGAGGTGCCAGGGGAATTGACCAGACTATTACAACAAGATGAAAGAGCTATTCAGCCTCATGAGGAGCTGTTGGATACAATCAACTTGGGTATCGAGGAAGATAAAAAGGAAATCAAAGTGGGTGCCAATCTAGAGCCGAGTGTCAAGGAGCTCCTAATTCAGCTATTACATGATTATGTTGAGATCTTTTCCTGGTCATACAAAGACATGTCGGGACTCGATAAAGACATCGTGATACATTGTCTACCCACAAGAGAAGATTGTCCACCAGTGAAACAAAAAGTCTGTCGCATGAGACCTGACATGTCAGAGAAGATCAAAGCGGAGGTTATGAAGCAGTTCAACGCTGGATTTCTGGCTGTTACTTCCTATCCTCAATGGGTGGCCAACATAGTTCCCGTACCTAAAAAGGACGAAAAAGTGAGAATGTGCATGGATTATAGATATTTAAACAGGGCCAACCCTAAAGATGATTTTCCACTTCCACACATCGACATCCTGGTTGACAACACAGCCCAGCACAAAGTATTTTCTTTCATGGACGGATACTCAGGCTATAACCAGATCAAAATGGAACCTGAGGACATGGAGAAAACTACATTTGTCACACAGTGGGGTATGTTCTGCTACAAAGTGATGCCATTCGGACTGAAGAATGTCGGGGCAACCTATCAACGTGCCATGGTAGCTTTGTTTCATGATATGATGCATCATGAGATAGAGGTCTACGTAGATGACATGATAGCCCGATCACAGACTGAAGAAGAACACCTTAATCACTTGCAAAAGCTGTTTGTCAGATTGAAGGAGTACAAGCTCAGGTTGAATCCAAACAAGTGCACATTCGGAGTCCGGTCCGGTAAACTCCTAGGTTTCATTATCAGCAACAAAGGCATCGAGGTTGATCCTGCCAAGGTTAAAGCAATACAAGAAATGCCTGCTCCTTGCACTGAGAAGGAAGTCAGAGGTTTTTTGGGACGCCTAAACTATATTTCCAGATTCATTTCTCACCTAACATCTACTTGTGAACCAATCTTCAAACTGTTGAAGAAAGATCAAGTAGTCAAGTGGAATGATGAATGTCAGATTGCTTTCGATAAAATCAAGGAGTATTTACTAGAAACTCCGGTCTTGATGCCGCTAGTCGAGGGAAGACTACTTATCATGTATCTTACCATTTTAGAGAACTCAATGGGATGCGTATTGGGGCAGCATGACGAGTCTGGCCGAAAAGAGCATGCTATTTATTACCTGAGAAAAAAGTTTACCGACTGTGAAACCAGATATTCACTGCTCGAGAAAACTTGCTGTGCTATGGTATGGGCTGCTCGCCGGCTAAGACAGTATATGTTGACTAATACCACTTTGCTGATATCTAAGATGGATCCGATAAAGTACATCTTTGAGAAGCCTGCTCTGTCTGGGAGAATAGCTAGATGGCAGATGATCCTAACATAATATGACATACCGTACACTACCCAAAAAGCTATAAAGGGTAGTGTGCTAGCTGATCATAATGCTCATCAAGCTGTAGAGGATTATTAGTCCATGAAGTTTGACTTCCCTGACGAAGACATCATGACAGTAGACAACTGTGAAGAGATCAGACCATATGATGGACCTGGACAAGGATCCCGATGGACCCTGTTCTTTGATGAGGCATCCAATGCACTTGGTAACGGTATTGGCGTTGTACTCATATCTCCGGAAGGATGCCATACTCCTTTAACTATCAGACTTTGCTTCAACTATATGAACAACATGGCAGAATATGAAGCATGCATCTTTGGTCTCAAGGATGCCATAGACTTGGGAATCAAATCTTTAGTTGTGTTTGGGGATTCAGCTTTGGTCATCAGTCAGATCAAAGGAGAATGGGACACTAAGCATCCAAACCTTATCCCTTACAAAGAACATGTTCTGACATTGCTACCACATTTTGAGCATATTACCTTCGAGCATTTCCCGCGAGAAGAAAATCAGCTAGCAGATGCTCTAGCCACGGTGTCATTTATGTTTAAACTTAACTTGGATAACGAGGCTCCCCATATCACCATTGAACGAATGGACAACCCAGCACACTGTCACGAGATTAATACTGAAGAAGTAGCGGACCAACCATGGTTTCATGAAGTCAAAAGGTATCTCGAGGCTCAAGAATATCCAGAAGGAGCTTCAATCAATGATAAAAAGTTCCTAAGGAGATTCTCTGCTAAGTTCTTCTTGAGTAATGGCATCCTGTACAAACGTAATCATGATTATATTCTGCTCCGTTGTGTGGACAAGATTGAAGATGAAAAGATCATGGCTGAATTGCATGAAGGTACCTTTGGCACTCACTCTAGTGGGCATACGATGGAAAAGAAAATCCTACGGGTAGACTATTATTGGTCTACCATGGAAGCTGACTGCTATCAACACTCCCGGACCTGTCATAAGTGCCAAATCTATGTAGACAAGGTGCAAGTGCCCCCGGTTCCTCTAAATGTCTTAACAGCTCCTTGGCCCTTCGCTATGTGGGGAATCGATATGATTTGGGAGATCAAGCCTACAGCCTCCAATGGACACCGCTTCATTCTAGTGGCCATTGACTATTTCATCAAGTGGGTCGAAGCAGCTTCCTTCGCACCCGTTACTACGAATGTTGTTGCCCACTTCATCAAGCAGAATCTTATTTTCCAGTACGGTATCCCAGAAAGGATCATCATGGATAATGGTACAAACCTTAACAATACTATGATCACCACCTTGTGCAAGCAGTTCAAGATTCAACATCACGATTCATCCCCCTATCGGCCAAAGATGAATGGTGCTGTCGAAGTTATGAATAAAAACATTAAAAAGATCATACAAAAAATGACAGTCACCTACAAGGACTGGCATGAGATGCTACCATTTACTCTCCACGGGTAACATACCACGGCTTGCACATCAACTGGGGAAACACCCTACTCTTTGGTTTATGGCATGGAGGCTGTTTTACCTATTGAGGTTCAGATTCCCTCTTTGAGAATCATGAAGCATGCAGGTTTGAGTGAGGATGATTGGATTCAAACCCGACTTGATCAGTTGAACTTAATTGATGAAAAGAGACTTACTGCTGTTTGCCATGGTCAGATGTATCAAAAGCGGATGATCAAAGCTTTCAACAAGAAAGTCAGACGCCAAGTGTATCAAGTTGGAGACCTAGTGATCAAGCGCATCATCTTGCCACAAAGTGATCCCAGGGGCAAATGGGCTCCTACCTATAAAGGACCATTTGTAATTAAGAACATCTTTTCTGGTGGGGCAATGATCTTAACCACCATGGACGGTGACGACCTGCCACACCCTGCGAATGCATACATAGTCAAAAGATACTACGCATAAGAGACCCGCTAGGTTGACACACCTAGGAAAAACAAGGGCATCCCGACGAACCAAAAGGTTCGGGAAAAAAATTAGGGATAAAATAAAAAAATCTGTACACTCGATAAGTTGAAAACCTGAAAGGGCGACTTGGGCAAAAAAGGGTTTCCCGGTGGATCAAAAACCCGAAAAGGCGGTCCAGGAAAAAGTTAGGGAATTAAAGCGTATGACTATGTTTCGTCATATCACTTTAAGGACAATCTCTTCACTGAAAAACCCGGAGCTTTTGAACAATTCAATCATCTTCGTATGGAGCAACAAATGGACCAGATATTCGGAGATACAGAGGCTATAGAAGAATGGGAACCCCATGGGATTATCACATATAGCTATCTTTCTTTGTATAAATTTTTCTTACTTTTATGACACCATCCTCTTACTAGGATGTCTGTCTCCTTTGTACAAAATACCTATTCAAAGTAAATACAAAGATATCTCTTTCAAAGTACAAAAAATTATTTGCCTTTTTCTTTACACTTGTGTTTTTATTTGCAAAAACGTCCAATGATTCATTAATGAACATATGCATTTGAACATAATTACTGTTTACAAATAAAAAAATTGGAAAAGAACAATTACTGACAGGTTGAAAGAATAGGAAAACGTCTTTAGGCTATTCCATGAGAAATCCCTACAGTACATCATTAAGATCCCTAGTGGAGCTGAAACTTCCAACTACTAATCCCCAGCAGAAACCATGCAGTTTCTCCAAATTCCCCAACAAGTTGTCTTGAAGCCCGAAAATCAACCAGATAACAGTTAACTTCTGTTTCTCCTTAACCTAGGATAATTCCCTAGTAGAGTGGTAGAAGACCGAAACTCCTGAACTTTTTCCAAACAGGAATAAGCATTTTCCCCACAGATTTTTCATTGCTCCCCAACAGAATGAAGATTCTCATTATTAATTCCCAACAGAAGTCATCAAAATTCTCTGGATTCCCCAAGCAGATTACTCAAGCAGTATATGGCATTACTCCCAACAGAATTTTTGTCAATACTCCAACTTCAAGACATGAAGAATCCACATATCCTCAACAATCAAGAATTTATTTTCCTCAGCAATACAGCGAATCGGCTTACATGCGCATACATTACATCTATATGCCATAAACATTGATAAGACACATATATTGAATCATACATTTCATGCATCATAACTTTGTGTTTCAGCTAACATTTTACCCTTTTCAGGATAAGATTAACAGCTACCATTAACAATGTTCAAAGATTCTAGATACAGTACAGATACACTCCAGACACGGAAGTTATTCTGTTACTCATTCAGATTCTAGTTCAGATACAGTACGGATACGCTCCAGACACGGAAGCCATTCTGTCACTAATTAAGATTCCAAATTCATGATACAGTTCAGATACGCTCCAGACACTGAAGCTATTCTATTACTCATCCAGACCTCAACTTCAAGATACAGTCCAGATACGCTCCAGACACGGTTGCCATTCTGTCGCTTAATCAGATTCATCTTTCAGATACAGTACAGATACACTCCAGACGCGGATGCCATTCTGGCCCTTATTCAGATTTCAAGTTCAGATACGCTCCAGACACGGATGCCATTCTGGCCCTTATTCATATTTCAAAGTTCAGATACAGCTCGGATACGCTCCAGACACGGATGTTATTCTGTTGCTCATACAGATTCAGTCTCCAGATACAGTTCAGATACGTTCCAGACGCGGACACCATTCTGATACTTATTCTTTTGATGTACAACTTACAATTCAGCAAACATTATTGGATGGAATCTATAAGCCCATCTCCAACAATATTCTATCACCTCTCCAAATGGCATCTTTAATCCCATTCCCTCAACTACACTTTGTCGAGTGCAAATTTATGGGCACTCTTGTGTCCAATCATCTTTTACCTTCGAGTCACGAACGATAAAACTTGCCAATCTAACTCTTCAGGTTCAAGAAGATTGAACAGGGGCAGCTGTTGTACCCCAAAATTTTCCCTCTCATTTATCAAGATTTATCTCACAAGACTTCTTGGACTCAAGACAAGATTAGGGTTTGGTCAGCTCAAGACATCTCATCTTGCACTAATAACCCAAAATTAGGGTTTAAGTTTGCACAAGGATTTTTGGACCACCCATGCTTCATGTGACTTTCATACATAATTTTGGACCCCTAAAATTGCTCATGTTAAGTTTCAAGCCTTGAGCCACATTTTTTATCAATCAATTGGACAGTTGACCTAAAAATCAGTTTTATTGGGGAAAAAGTCAACCATGGCCAATTTACAGTCAAACTTCATAATTTTTTATCCACATCAACATATTAGACTCATATGTACCATTTGATCAAGTTTGGATCACAACTCCTCAAGAAAATTGATCAAATCATCAAAAGGGCAAAATGGTCAAAATTAGGGTTTTGACTGAGAAAGGGAAATTTATGATTTTTAACCTAGCCAATGACCAATTGAGTTCAAACATGATTTCAAGGGTTCAATGGCATAATCTTGACCTAATTATATGGTTCAAAAGATCTCAAGTTCATTGGATTGACAGATGAATTTTACAATCAACTGATCAAAAGTCAACTGTGCACTGAAAAGTCAAACTTTGACTTTTTAGTCAAAATCAAGTGCCAAGGGTCATAATTCATCAAGATATGTCAAAATATGAAACTTGTTCACCAAGAAACTCAAATTTGAAAATTAGGGTTTTAATTTGAAATTTTTCATAACTTAGAATTTTTCTAAGTATAAAAATTTTCTTATTTTTTCTCAACTTTTCACCACTTTTTCACCATGATGCATTTTGATTCAAGAAAAACTTCCAACATGAAAGTTGTAGTCCTCCATGACGTCTACAACTTTGCTTCACAAACTTTTCCAAAAGGATTCTTAGATCTCAAGTTATGAATTTGTGAATATAGGTCCATGAACTTCTTAACTTAGTGAAATTTTGCCCTAATTTAGGCAGGTTTTGGACCCAACTTCATGGACATTTTTCACCTAGTTACAAGAGTTATCTCAAATTTCATTTCAAATATGGATTATATAGCACATTGCAAGCTTTCAAAAATGTCCAAGAACTCTCCAAGATCATTTTTAAGTAGGGAGAATCGAAGAAGGGAAGTTGGCATTTTCTAACTTTTGTTCAAGCCATTTTCACATAGCTTCAAGTTGCAAATCAGTATCTATGCTGGTTATGTCTTGCTTTACAGTTCCTAAGCTTTCTATACACTCCATAATTAAATTCATACTCAGAAGCTAAAGCCTTTATCTTTGCTTTTGAAGCTTTACACAAGATGCATTTCCATTTTGGGCAAAAAGTTCACATTGCCATTTTCATAAAGAGGAACTTTTGCAACTTTGTCAATCTTGAGCATTGAACTTGTCCCTTTGGTACAAGAAAACTCTACAACTTTCAAGAAATGTGTACCAACTCATTTCAGCCCTCAAGTAAGCTAGGACAAGCATGTAGCATTGGTCTTGTCACTTTACTTTAAATGCAAGAAAAGTTGCAAAAAGGTCCAAAGCTTGCACAACTAGTAAGGGCTGACTTTGTATCATTTCTATACAAATATACAAACTTGTTACAAGGCATAGCACGCTTGTATTGAACCTGAAACACTCTCAAACTTAAAAACTCCACAAAACTGCCGAAACACAGAATTTCTGCAAAAGCACAGCCAACTCTCATTTGGCTTGTGCGTTTTATGTTTAATCATTTGAAATATCTTATTCACTTGATATCTAGACAATCCAAGCCATCACTCTGGTTCTGTAACCCCTGTTTCAACATCCACCATTTTCAATTTGGAAGCTTGCAGTTTGACTTGTTCAGAGAATTCCAGCCATCCTCAAAGCAAGATAAGCATTGGAATAGCTTCAGGGAAGTTCAAGGAAGCTCAAACAGTCATCAGGCCTCCATTAAAGTCCCTACATTGCCCTACTCGAATCCAGTTGAAGGAGGTATTTTTTCAAACTCTATCTCTCTGAATAGGCAATTTCAAGCCACGATTTGTGAAGAAAAAATGTAGCTCTCATCATAACGAAGTTGTACATATCATTACTTTTCATTTATATTACTTGTGCTAAGAGAATTTGAAGATTGAAAACTCTGAAAAAATTAGGTCACGAATTAGGGGTTCAAAAATTCTCTTTGATCTTTACGAGTTAGTTTACATAATTTATATGGTTGGAATCGTGAGCTCAAATGCCACATTTTTCATGTTATGAGTTTTTGTTTTTATGCAAGCATAAGCAAGTTGCAGGTTTGAACATAAAAGCGCGCAGGAGATGAACAAGGACAGGGATGAAGTGCTTCTGGGTTTTTTGTGCTTTGGGCCTTTTTGTTTTTGCTAATCACACCCCCCTGACTTGCTACTACACCCCCTTGACTAGTTTTTTTATTTATATTTTTGCATTTTCCTTCATATTTTTATATTTAATACTTCCATTTATTTTTCTTAATGATAAAAAATACCAAAAATTGATTTATTTATTTTCACACTTTTATTTTATATTGATAAATAGTTTATTTTGATAAATAGAACTTATTTTCTTAAAAAACTTATAAATATAATTAAAAAAATACTTAATATTTTTATCATACATTTTATACTCATAAATACTTATTTTTGTACATATTTAATTTTTAATATTTATATATAATATTGTTTATTATTTTATTATACAAAAAAAATATACAAAATATAGAACATTTATTTTCTTTTAATTAAAAACTAGGGTTTACCCCTTTCAAGAAGAATTAATATATTTTTTCCTTATAATTTTTAGGGTTTAAGTTAGATATATTTCCTACACAAAAACAAAAACACAAAACATTTTTTTAACATAAACATTGCATTGCATTTTAAATATTTGTCTTATATTTATTTAATTCGCGCAATATTCGATTTGGTTGTAATAATATATTTAGGTTTATATTTGTGCAAAATCCCCATTCAAACTTGTATCCCCCCACCCATAATGATGTTGTAATAGTTTAGTTTATTTTACGCAATTTATCACTTTTTATACCATAATTTGTAAATTAGGGTTTGCATGAAAAGAACAAAAACAAAGCAAAATAGAAAACCCTAAATGCAAGACAAAAGCATGAAAATGATACACTTTGCACACAAGCACCCTTAGGGTTTCTCCCACTTGGTTGCCTAAAATAAAATGACCATGTTAAGCATGCGAAGTATCTTGGCAAAATAAAACAAGTATAAGATCATAGTCCCTCGATGACGCTATTCAAAAGTTTCCTAAACAAAATGATCTTGGTCCCTCAAAAATGCTAAAGATACTTTGCAACATTTCTAATCATGGTTATACGATGACCCACACCCGTCCCGTTTACATCCAAAGATAGGGTTGTTTACCAAATCAATAGTAAGCCAACAATGTCAAATGAATAAAAATGCACAAGAAAGACATTTGAGTAGGTAGATAGCTTCTAAGTTACTTGCTCCATTTCAAACAATCCTTTCTATTTTCAAAAACAAACACACACATTTCAAAATATCTTACAAAATATTGAAAACATTTTCAAAATACAAACATCTTTGTATACATTCTCACGAACGAGAATCATCACAAAGATTGCCTAAACGAATGGCCTCTTTTACAAAATACTTTCGAAATCACACCAAACACCATTTCAAACAAAACAAAGCAAGTGGTCTAAACAAGTAACTAAGAGCCCATGGAAAACCATGGATGAAAAGGGTGCTAGAACCTTCCCTTTTCATAATCTACCCCCCCCCCCCCCCCCCCCCCCCGAACTCAAGAAAACATCTCAAAGGTCTTTCCCGTGCTTTTTTACCTTTCCTTTTGGATAAAAAAAGTCGGTGGCGACTCTTGCTAACTGCAACATTTGCGACAAAATGCAAAACCTCAAGTCAGTTCTACCACCGCATCACACTTATCATTTTTGGGAGGAGGAGAATTTTTAGGATACCCATACAGCTTGAAACATAAGAGCCTTATATGTCCAAGCCTTCCACAGTGATGACATTTCCAGGGCTGGGGATTCTCTCTGGTGTGATTAATCTTTTTCTTCCCATGATATCCTTTCTTCACATGAGGTTTCCCCAGATGTCCTTTCTTATCATGATGTTTTCCCACATGTTGAGACATCTTATTCAACATCTTTGGTTTAGCCTTGGCATGTGTGGTAACATATGCAGGCTGTTTACCATGATGTTCATTCTTTATATGATATTTTCCAGGATGTCCTTTCTTACCATGATGTTGAGACATTTGATTCGACATCTTTGATCTAGGCCTAGCATGAGTGGAAACAAATGAAGGATCTTCTGAGTTAGGTTCCTTTTTCTCATTGAAACCTAAACCACTCTTATCTCTTGTCACTCTTCCTGCTTGGAGAATTTCATCTAATGTGTCAGACCCATTATTCAGCATCTTGAGAGATTTGACCATTCTATCAAGATTTGAATTTAGAGAGGACGCTTCACTTTCCAAATCAGAAATAGTTTTAATATTCTCTTCCCTTTCCTCCTTTAGCTGAGTTATAAGGGCTTTCTGCTTCTCCCCTTCAAGATATACTTCTGCACTTCTGAAACATAATTCTTTGTATGAAGCAGCTAACTCATCAAAGGTTAGTTCCCCATCACTAGACTCTTCATCATATACATATTTTCCGGTCAATGCTTTCACATATTTGGAAGATTCTTCAAGATCACTCTCTGAGTCCTCTTCAGGCTAAGTAACAGATAGATTCTTCTTCTGTTTCTTTTGATATGTAGGATATTCAGCTCTATTGTGACCAAAACCTTCACATTCATGACATTGTATTCCCTTCCCTTGAGAATTTTTTTCTTCAGCCCTTTTTCTTCCCATGCCAGATGAGATGTTCTTGACATTTGACCTTTGGTTCCTGTCCATTCTTTTTATCACTTTATTAAATTGTCTTCCAAGCATAGTTAGGGCATTTTATATTCCACCATCTGAATCCAGATCACAATCCTCTTCTTCATCGTCAGTATTGGATACAAAGGCTATGCTTTTGTTTTTCTTCTCATATCTTTCATTTATGCTCAATTCAAATGTTAGAAGGGATCCAACAAGTTCATCCACTTTCATTTTTTCAATATCTTGGGCTTCTTCTACAGCAATTGCCTTCATATAAAATCTCTTGGGAAGAGACCTGAGCATCTTTTTCACCAATTTGTCTTCAGGTATTTTTTCTCCTAAAGCACTGGAGGCATTAGCAATTTCAAGGATGTTCATATGGAATTCATTTATACTTTCATCATCTTTCATCCTTAAGTTCTCAAATTTTATGGTGAGCAGCTGTAGTCTTGACATCTTAACTTTGGATGTGCCTTCATGAGTAGATTGAATAATTCCCCATGCATCCTTAGTGTAATACGGTGGGAGAACTGATTTGGTTGTTTTGCATTTGATCGCAATTGTTGCGGATAGCAAGAGTCGCCACCTACTTTTCTTTTATCTAATAAAGGAAAGGTTGAAAAGAACAGGAAAGACCTTTAGAGATGTTTTCTTGAGTTCGGGGGGTAGGTTATGAAAAGGGAAGGTATTAGCACCCTTTCTATCCGTAGTTATCTACGGGCTCTTAGTTTCTTGCTAGATCACTTGCTTTTGTTTGAAAATGTGCTTGTGGTGGGTGTAAGTTTGAAAGTATTTTGCAAAATGCCTTTGTTGCAGCGAACTTTGTAATGATCCTCGTCTCTATAAGAATGTGTACAAAGTGTTGGTTTTGAAAATAGTTCAAAGATATGTTTGTTTTTGAAGGTGTTTTGTGAGTGTATGTGTGGAAAAATGGTTTTAGTTTTCGAGCAAGCAACTACAAGTGTCCTACCTACTCAAAAGGTCTATGTTCTTTTCCTCCTCCTTTAGATGTTTCTATATTACCATTGATTTGGTAAGAAGCCCCATCGTTGGATGTGAAGGAACGGGCGTGGGTCAATTGTATAGTCATAGAAGGCAACCTATGAGACGTTTTAGCAGTTTTCGTTAGGTACTAGATCGTTTACCGAAGGCAACATCGAGGGAAATCGAGGGACTACGATCTTTTATTGAGGATCTTTACTAAAACACCCATATTCGAGGGACATGATTATTTTCTGAGGCAACAAGTTAAATTACCCTAGAGGTGCATGTGTATGAATAGTGTGTTTGATTGCATGCATTTAGTCTTGAATTTGGGTTGTCTACTTGTTGATTTTAACTTTCCAAACACAACCTAATAACTAGCATTTTATATAAAAGCAATAAAAATGCGGAAAATAAATGTCCTACATTATTACATGTTTTGGGGGATGGGGTATACATATTTACAAATGGGATTTGGAAAGCAATAAAAGTCCTAATTATGAAAACCATATTGAATTGCAAGAAAATGTAAATATATAGAAAATATAAGGGCAAAAATAGTGTAAAAGAGAGAAAGGAAAGACATCCTGGATCGAAGGATGTGTCTTTCGATTCACACATTTTTCCTTCTTTCGATTGGGCCTGCAACGAGTTTTGCATCCTTCGATTCGCACTCCATTTCCTTTCCTTTGGGCCTTCAAATCAGTGTGTATCGAAGCACACCCTTCGATTCACACACCTTTTTTCTGTTTTCTTTTGTTTGGGACATGATAACAATGTGGGTAAAAACCATGCTAATATGGCCTGTACAGGTAAGTCTCTAACATATATTTGGACAAGAAAAGAAAACAATCGAAAGGTTAGAAATGAAAAATAAGCAAAATGTTATTTATATGCTTGAAACAAAAGGGTTAAGGTCAGGGTGACTTACCTTGATTGAAACTGGAATGTGGGTTTTGGACTTGAGTTGCTGCCCTGGGTGCTCTTGGATTCGATGGGAAATAAACAAGTGTTGTGTTTCTTTGACTGGATTCAAAATCCAAGAAAAGTAGTATTTTGTTTGTTTATTTTAGATTCGAAGGAAAAGAAACAAGTGTTGTGTTTCTTTAGTTCTGGATTCGAAAGAACAGAAACAAGGGTGTGGTCTTTTGATTCTGGGTTTGAGAGTGTGTGAAGTGTTTTCTCCTTTCTCTGCCTTGTTAGCAAATCTCTCTCCAGCCACTAAAAAGCCCCCCCCCCCCCCCTTTAGATGTGTTTTGGAACATCTTATTTATAGATGAGTTTGGCTGAGATTGGGGGGGGGGGGGGGGGGGGGACAAAAGAAATTTGAACAAATTGGTATGCTATTTTTGTAGCCTTCGAGGTGCAGTTTTTATATGCCAATTTAGTGCAAATATGGGAGCAGCATAGCAGGATTGCTTTGCAACAGTTTTGGAGTGTTATGGCCAATACAACAGGACTGGGCCTTTGGTCAGCAAACATCTTGAATATATCAAAAGACAAAACAAAACTCGTTTCTAACAATTGTGTCCTTCGAATGGACCACATGTGTGTTCTTCGAATGGACCACATGCACCACTTATGTGTTCTTCTAATGCACCACTTGCAATTCTTCGAATGGGCCACCAATGTTTTTCCTTCGAATGGGACACCCATGTAGGTCCTTCAAATCCACCAATGCATGTCCTTCGAATGGGCCACCAATTGTGTGTCATAGTATAGAGACTATGTGTGTTGAAGTTTTTAAAGGTGGAATAGAAGCAAGCTATTTCAAAGGGATCTATTGCCCAGTGAATCGAAGCACACATGAAAGAAGACACTGCTTTGTGGGTGCTAGCATGAAGGGAAGCCATTGCCTTGTGCATTGAAGGTAAGCACAAAGGAAGCCATTTCCTTGTGGGTCGAAAGCAAGCACAGAGGAGGCACTTGCCTTGTGGGTCAAAGCAAACATGCATGAGGTCAATTCTCAAACGAAGTTTTGTGTGAAAGTAGCCCTTGTCCAATCAAAGCTTGCATGCATGAGGCCACTGCTTTGTGAATCAAAGAAAACATGTAAGAGGTCATTTCTCAATCGAAGCTTGCATACAGGAGGCTAATGCTTTGTGAATCAAAGCAAGCATGTAAGAGGCCATTGCTCAATCGAAGCTTGCATGCAGATAGCCATTTTCCAATCAAAGCTTGCATGTGGGAGGCCAATGCTTTGTGAATCAAAGCAAGCATGTAAGAGGCCATATGACCAAATGAAACTTGTGGACCAAAGCTTGATCGAAGGGGACCAAATACCCAATAGAAGTTTATGGACAAAAGCTTGATCGAAGGGGACCAAATACCCAATCGAAGTTTATGGACCAAAGGTTTATCGAAAGAGGCCAGATGCTCAATCGAAACCTCTGAACTAAGCCTGCTCGAAGGAAGCTAGATGTCTAATAGAAGCTTAAGAATAAAGTCTGCTCGAAGGAAGCTAGATGTCTAATCGAAGCTTAAGAATCAAGGAAAACTTGCTCTTCTTAGATTTGATGCTTGAAAGCCCAACTAAAAAAATCCAATTCTACTTGTGCAAACTTGAACTTTTGAAATCCTTGTGAAAAAATGTCCTGAGAAAAGAGAGGGCAAATTTTGGGGTACAACACTTAGCAACTTCATAAGTATTCACCAATCTGAAAATTATTTTTTCAATTCCATTGAATATAGCATTCAAGGCTTTAGAATTTCCAAGAGCAATTCATCTTCTTCCTTAGACCAATCTTCTTCAGGTTTTAGTTCAGCAGTAGGTTCTCCATTCTCTTCCAATTTGACAGGGTGTTTCCATCCTCTTAAAACAGCTTTCTAGGCCCTGTTGTCTAAGGACTTTAAAAAGGAAACCATATGTGGTTTCCAGTAGTCATAATTGCTTCCATCCCGAATGGGTGGTCTGTTCACAAATCCTTATTCCTTGTCCATAGTACCAGAAAGTATCTTCTCTGGATCTCACCCAGATAAAGAGCAGGATGCCTGCTCTGATACCAATTGAAATTCTGGTATCAGATATATGATATCGAAAGAGATGTCACAACACAAATATCTGTTTGCAAGTAAGGTGCATTAAAATCAAAAGCAATAAAAACACAAGAGATTGTTTACCCAAATCAGTGTACAACAACACCTACTCTTAGGGCTACCAATCCAAGGACAAGTTCATTAAATAGTATCAATTCATAGACCCTCATTAAACAACCAGTTTACGATCTAATCACTTAATCACTACCTGTTGTACCCCAAAATTTACCCTCCCCTTTTCATAAGAAATCACAACCCTAGGGTTTTCTCTGATTTTTAAGATTGGCTCAGGAATCGATCAAACAGACTTTTCTTTGGCAGTAAATCAAGAATCAGGGTTTCTCTCGCATTTCTCAGAAGAAATTGAATCCATAGAAATTCAGTCTACTGTTACATTGTTTTCACACTTTTTTCAAGTTTGCTGAAAGGTTAACTGATTGTTCTCAAGGCCTGATTATCTGGGATAAGAAATAGGAGTTGAGACTGTTATTTGGAATATCAAGACATCTGCTTGTTAATGGAATGAAAGGTTTTCCGGTTAATGGAATGCTTGCTTTTTTATTATACAATGCGTATTGTGATTGGAATACTGATGCAAAGTTATGAGATTGCAAAGTTCTTGGGATTACTTGGAATTTAAGTTATCTGTATTAAAAATATTGGAATGCATTCAATTATTTTTATCTGAGAATCTTAAAGGGTTAAGTGAAGATGCAGAGAGAGAGAGTTGCAAATTATTGACAGTAGAAGAGTTTTACTGAGAAAAGATTTTTCATTCATTCCAAATGTGATTACAAAGATAAATTATTATTCATATGCTTTAAGGTTTTTACAACTTATAGCTATTGAAAAATAAATTGTTACAATTAATGAAAATTTATCTAATCTAAGCCTAAGCATCCTAAGCTGTCGTTGCTCCCATGCTCAAGGTCTCTTGCTCCCTCTACTTCCTCTATCATCCAATTGGTTCTCACATGAAAAAGACAAAAAAAAAGAAGATTAGTACAGTTAATTTTTCAAACAGAAAAAGAAAGGAAAAATTCATCATTAAAGTTTGTCGTCCGGAATCAGAATGCTATTGTTCATCATGTTTTTATTTTTCTCTTTGCAAATCACAAGAAGATTGCTCTTCTTGGTTCACAAAGAGAAAAAGTAAAAAAATACAAATGCAAGCATACAAAAGCAATTGGTTCAAATGCAAACATGGGCCAAACTGAAACATGTTGTACAAAAGCAAGCATACAAAGTAAACTTGCAGCAAACTGTACAAACCTGCATAACCAAATAATGCAACAACTAAAAGCAAACTAGATGCAAACTGTCTAAACATTGCAAGCTAAGCCAACTAGATGCAAATTGTACAAGTGCAGGAAGTACAGCAGGCAAATGTAGCAGGAAAATACAGCAGAAGGTAAACCAATTTACAAGTCAAAGCTTGTCATAAACTATCATCATTTTCCAGACATGGGCAACTTTTCAGAATATAATAAAAAATAAAAAATTCTTGTTTTATGGAGAGAGAAAGAGAGAAAGATATCACCTTGGGTGGGGTTTTACAGTTTGGCTAAAAAAGAGGCAGTCACAAATAGAAAAAAGATATAAAACTCAAAACTGCATAATAGTTTGAGGGGGGGGAAAACATTAGAGCCAAGCTAGAAATTTCAAAAACCTCAAACCTGTACAAGCTAGTAACAAAGAGCAAAACAGTTTGAAGCCATAACAAAATATTCAAAAACCTGCACCAGCTGCAATAATAACCACAAACCAGTTGGCCAAACTGTGAACCAAACCTGCAGTTCCAAACTGCATATCAACATAACAAAATTCCCAGACCTGTGCAAACAAGCCAAACTGCACTAACAAAAACCAGTTAGCCAAACTGCATAGCCCAAAACTGTTAACAGTTTCCAGATCAAACCTGCACAAGTTAGCCACAAAATTTCCATAACCTACATAAGCTAGCAACAAAGCTTGCCAAACTGCAGCTTCAAACTGTACAGCCTGTGCAAGCTTGCCAAACTGCTTGGCCAAACTGTGAACAACCAAACCTGTACAAAGCCAAAACCAAACTGCACTAACAAAAACCTGTTTGGCCAAACTATGCATAACCAAATCCAAACTGTGCACAACCAACAACCAAACTCAGTTTCAACAAAATCCACAAACCAACACAAAGTTTCAGAATCATACCAAGCTACACAATCAACCAGAAAAAATACCAACTCAGAACCATCACAAATACCAACCAGCAAGTTTCAGATTCTCACATCATCATCAACATCAATAGCCAAGAAAGAGGAAGAGCATTTCAGAAGCATACAAACAAGTTTCAGAAATACATCATCATTAACCTTCAAAGCCAAGAAAGAAGAAGAGAGGTTCAGAAACAAAAAACAACAAGTTTCAGATTCTCACATCATCAACATCAATATCCAAGAAAGAGGAAGAGAATTTCAGAAGTAACAAACATCAACAAAAATCAGTTTCAGAACATCATCATTAACAAAGAGGAAGAGAGTTTCAGAATACTCATCATCAACAAAAATACCAACAACAAATAAAGTCTCAGAATCAGAATCATCATCAACATTCAAGGTGCTAAAGAGACGAAAGAGATACCAGAAAAACGTTTGGCCGTCATCACTCTCTTCCTCGTACCTCCGGCCTCCAAGGAGCGCCTCCGTCTCACTCTTTTCTCCTCTCCATTTTCTTCCCAGAAAATCCCCAAGGTATAGTTTTTTTTCTCAAACTCTTGCTGCATCTCAGACATAATACTATGGATTAAAAAATGAAACTGAATATGCAAGCAAACTAGAACATAAGCAAGAACAGTGAAACTGTAAAATTCAGAGAGAGAACGAATCATACCCTTTTTGCCACCAAGACCTTTGAATGTTAGGAAGAGGATAGAGGTGAGAGGCGGCGCTCCGGTAGCTAGGGTTTAGGAAGAGAATCAGGCATGTGAGGCTGAGAGAGATGAAGAGGAAAGGATGAAGAAACGGCGCCACTGAGAGACACAACAAACCCTAAATTTGTTCAAACCCTAAAAGCTGAGACCCCAACCAAATTGCACAAAAGCCTTGCATTGGGCCTGTCCCAACAAAAGCGCCTAAGCCCATAACAAATTTAGCGCACCCCCCCCCATTCTTTCTCCATTCTGACTTGTTTCTTTTTTCCATTTTCATTTGGGCCACCCAAAAATGCCATAAGCCCATCATTTTTATTTTTTTTAATTTTATTTCTTTTGTTTAAACAAATACCCTTTTTTAGTTAATTTCATTTTAAATAATTTGTTTTATTTTCTCTTGTTAATAATAAAACCAAATAATATATTAAAATTTTGTTTTGACTAATTACTTTGATTTTCTTAATATAGTTTTAATTTTCTTTATTAATTAATAATTGTTACATTGATAAAAATACAAAAAAGAATAATAAGAATAAAATACTTAATCTTTCTTTTTTTAGAATAGATTTTATTTATTTATTTTTAAGTTAATAAATACATGCATTTCATAATTTATTGATTCTCTTTATTTTTATGTTTTGTTATAGCTTTATATTTGAATTGCGACAATTCGATTTGGTTGTAATCCTTAATATTTGGACATTGTTATCCCTGTGAGATTCATTCCCATTTGTACCCCCATCCCCGGATACTATTGTAATAGCTTAGAATTTTAATTCTTGCACTTTATGCTTTCAAATATGCCATGACTAGAGATTAGGGTTTGTATGCGAAAATCTAAAATCAATCGCTAGATGACCTAATACAAGACCTAAATGCATGAAAATGACAAACACAATTCACACGTGCACCTCTAGGGTAACCTCGCTTGTTGCCTCGGAAATGCAATCATGTCCCTCGAATATGAGACACTCTAGCAAATGCCCCTTCGATAAACAAAGATCGTAGTCCCTCGATGACCCTCAATGTTTCCTTCGATAAAACGATCTCGTCCCTTACAAAATTGCTAGAGCGTCTCACAAGTTGCTTTCAATGATTGTATGCGATGACCCGCGCCTGTCCCGTTTAACATCCTAACACAAGGTTGTTCACCAAATACAATGGTGAAATAACACTGTCAAAAGGGTTAAAAACATATAGGAAATATCTTTGATTAAAATAGGGTAGATAACTCTTAGTTACTTGATCAAAGCTTGCAAAAACTTCCTTGCTATTTTCAAAACACACTTCACAACACAATTTCAAAACATTTCCCAAATCAAACTTTCAAACTTTGAAATCTTTTCAAAAGACAAAAACATCTTTGTATACATTCAAACAAGAATCATTACAAAGGTTGCCACAATGATGGCCTCTTTTCAAAACATCTTTCAAAACCACACACAAAGCACCATTTCAAACAATTGAAAAGCAAAAGCAAGTGATCTAAACAAGTAACTAAGAGCCCATGGATAACCATGGATGAAAAGGGTGCTTGCACCTTCCCTTTTCATAATCTACTCCCCGAACCCAAGAAAACATATCAAAGGTCTTTCTTGTGCTTTTTGATCTTTCCTTAGGATAAAATAAAAAGTCGGTGGTGACTCTTGCTAAACCGAAACATTTGCGAACGCAAAACGCAAAACCTCAAGTCAGTTCTCCCACCGTATCACACTACCCAAGCTAAACTTCTACCTAAGACTCACCTAGGTATGAGGCCATCCTCAAATCCCTTCAATCACTTACAGAATTAATAAGTTTGGAACACTTCAATCATTCAATGCTTAAAAGCTTATGAATGATACACAATTAACAACCCAAATAACAACTCAAGTACTTAAACTAATACTTAGAGTGTATTACAAATAAAAAGCCTAAACTTTTAATCAGAAAGAAAGTATTCTTCTTCAAAAATTTCTTGTCTTTGAATAAGGTAGCGAGTCCTTATATATAAGCAGCTTTGGGCTTGGGCTTGAAAACAAATATTCAAATCTTTTGAATATTTCCATAAAAACAGGCTAAGATATAATTATGCAATTTGAAAAATACTCCTCCATATTTTTCGCAACTTGTAGTTCACAAATCCTGAGTTATAGAGTGCTGGAAATCAGGAAACAAAATACTTAACTAATTTTGGGCTAAGATTAGTTCAGTAGGCAGATGTCAAGACACCTGTTTTGATATCATTCAAAACAGTTGTGCTCCAAATGTTGAGACATTTAGCAAAACATTAATAAGTCTTTGTTTTACTAAAATTTCTGCCAATAAACACTTACACCCAACTTGAACAGAATTGTTATTGACCTTTCTCTCGGGACAATCCTTCTTGAAGTGATCGATTTTCTGACAATTCAAACATTTTACCTTTAACTTGTCAAACTTCTTCAATTTGGACGTGTCATACCCAAATTTGTTCGCTGTTTATTTCTACGGTAAAAAATATTTTCAACATTGGTTTTATAATATTCTTTGAATTTTATAAATATTCGTTCTCAAGTTCAGTTAAAAATATAATAATTTATTTCAAATTATCTGTATTTTCGAAATAGCAAATATCTGCACACCTTTCACATACTTTTAAATTGGGTTTATTTACAAATGAGTAATGTAATACAATTGGTAAGTGATCTTGCCTGATCAGACTTGGACCGTCACGACTGGCTCCGAACTGAAATTTGAACGAGATGGGGGGGGGGGGGGGGGTACCTACAAGGCACTCCGATGCTGAAGTAAGTGAGAGTACGAGCAGGCGAAAGTATGAGTATGGGTAAAAGAATGAATACCTGACCCTCTGGGAACAGAGGGTATTTATAGCCCCCAGCGCTGGGCCAATGTTCCTTTATTGGGTCGGGCAGGTTTGGCCCAATGAAGGAACTGCCAGGTTCTACGTGTGTAGTGGGGACCCGCACGTGGTCTCCTTCCTGGGTGTCCTACGAGAAGTACGGACGGACGAGGACACGGTCTTTTCGAAATCTAGAACGTGGCGTGTGTTTACCTTGGGTTTTGGTAAACAACCGCTGATCCTCCAAATGGTTACTTATTTGGTTACTCGCAGGATCGATCAGATTGATCCTATGGACATAGGTTGATTTTGAAGTTGGATTAAGTTGGATAAGGCTTTAAATAAAAGGTTTCAAGTAAATTGCATAAAGGAAAGGCTTGGTAAAATAAACAAGGCTTTAAAGTAAAGGTTCGACAGGAAATGTAAAGAGAAAGCAAGTAAAATTCTGGGAAAGTAAATGATTTTAATTGATAAAATTGGTGTTTCACACATACATTTCTCAACAATTCTTTCTCACACGCTGGGTACTCGAATCTAAATGAGTGACTTTGTATGGAATAGTGAACACACGCGAGAAACTACACGTCTACTCCTATTTATACTAAAACATTCCAAGTAACCGTCGGGCAGTTACACTGCTTCGAGATTAAGCCACTTGGCACGTTCTCCATGCTCGACACTCCAGATCCTTGCACGTTTGCACGTAGTAACTGTTGGAAACCGTTTTCCCTCCAAAGCTTTGAATTTCAAACTGCTTCCACTCTGGACCATCGAACACTTTCATCAAGAGATGTCTTCGACGAAAACTCCTTCGACGTCGAAGGCCATCAGCCTTCTTCCTTGGAAGAAATCTTCTAAGTATTTTGCCATCTTTCGACGGGCACTTCGACAGGCTTAGCCAGTCGAAAGCATCTTTCAGCTTTAATGGCTGATATCAATCAAAACAAAGGTGTCGAATTTAGGAGCCAACAGCGTGATGGTCATAGTCTGCCCTACGAGGAGCGCTCGAGCAGAGTTCGAGCTGGGCCGCATGAAGTCGAGGATGTCGTGGACAAGGCTGTAGCTTCTGGGTAGGAGCGACCTTCTACAGGGCCATGATTTGGGCCTTCATCCTTGCTCTTGAGTCAGCGCGACCCAGTCCAGAACAGTAAGGAATAAAGCTTGCAAGTATGAGGTTGTGAGTTTGAATCTCTTGTGTTGCACTTTTAACATTTTTCCTATTTTTTGATTACTAACTATTTCCATTTTTTAAATTTTTAAAATCACAAAATTCATGTTTTTATTATTTAAATATTACTTTTGTTTTTCTATTTTAGGAAATTTTAATAATAATATTTAATTTATTTTATGCATTTTTCATCAAAAAAGTGTATAAAAAATCACTAAAAATATATATTAGGTAAGTTTTCATTTAACTTTGGGTCCAAGACAATTAACATTAAAATTTTGGATTTAATTTGTTCTGATTTTAGGAAAAAATTAAAACAAATATATTTTATGTTAATTTTAGTTTTATTACTGATTTTTATCTTGATTATTTTCTATATTTGTTTAACCTAATTTTTTATATAAATAATGTCTCAATTTCATACTTTGAGGAGGCCAATTTCACAACACTTGTACAAAACCCCTCTTTTCTCTCACGTACAAACTTCCACCCTTTCACCACAATTCTAACCTAAGTCTCAATTGCCTTCCTTCCTCTAGTGTTCACAGTAACACACAGGCCACAATATTCACAAACTTACACACAGGCCAATTTGCATTCACATAACCTTTCACCAATACACACGGTGCATATTCATACAAGCTTTCATGTACATAATTTTCTAAGATCCACTCTCTCACATATTGTTTAAGGCAAAAAAAAGTCAAATAACAAAACTATGCATTGTCTTCAACCACCATCACACACAAATACAACTTCCGCATGCACACAACATGTCTCACCACCCAGATCACGTCACGCCAATTCCAACTGCAACATCGACGATAATCGATGTCGTAATAGCCGCGATTCAACTCACTTCTGCACCGCGAAGACAACCGCAATGCTCAGCTCCTCTCCGACACTACTTTTGCAACCGAGCACCCTCAACATCGCCGATAAATAACAACCAACAACTAGCTCCGCCCTTTGCGCCACACGCATGCAAATCTCATCGGAGATGCGCTCCCAACCGTCAACCACGCTCACAACGTCGCCACGAAACCAGGCATCGGACTGCACCACGCCAACGAACGCCTTAATCGACAGACGCACAGCCGCAAAAACTCCATCAAACCCTAGGTTTTGTTTCTCTTTCCATGTTTTTTATTTCATATTTTTTAGACTATGGTTTTTGTTTTGGTGATGAGAAAGAGATAAAGATGAGAAAGAGAGATGGAAAATAACCTGTTTTGTTACTTGTGCAAAATACTGGCATTAGTAGCATATAAATATGTTTATGCTCTTTTGTTATTTATTGAGCTCCAAGTGTCATAATTTGATTTCTGGATTGTAAAACTAAAAAAAAAGAGAATAGTAACGTGAAAGGGTGGGGTGCGTCGAAGTTCAGTAGCTGTTTTCCGATTGTTTTTAATTCTAATTTTTTAGTTATTTACTTCTATTATTAAGACTAAGATTTGGTATAGTAATGGACTTTAGGCTCAATGTTATTGCTTTACTAACTAAAACATAGATTATTCACATCCCCTTATAAAATTTATTTTGTTCATATCTTTTTTTTATTATCTGTTGTTTTATTTAGTTTTCATTACTTTGTTTAATTTTATTATGTTAAGCTAATTAGTTTTCGTTAATTTAATTGATTAGTTTTTTTTATAGTTTTTATTTATTTATCAATAAAACACCTCAACAATAAAAGTTACATAAATCAAACACTTTTTAAATTAATTTAATTTGATATTTTACAAAGATATTAAAAACCACGCAATTCACCAATGAGCGATACGTGACTAATATTTGGCCACGTGATAAGGGGGACTTTATCAGACTCCGTTCGCATCTTTCATGACGAACAACACGTGGCTAATATCTGACTATAGTAGGAGAAAGACTTTATCAGACTTCCTCCGCTCTATGTCTTAAAATAGCTAACCAACAACATCAAATCATTTTTCTACTAACATAATAAAACTCATGATTATTTTCGGAAAAAAATTAAATAGAATTACTTTCAAAATTAACAGCAAATTGCATCTACGATCACTCAACTTACAACCCAGACAATTCTACGTATCCTATAAAAAACACCAACCGAACTACGAATTGAGACTTTGATTCCTCATAAGAGGATACGTATGCATACGACTAAAATTGTGGCAAGTTTCCCTAATAAAAACTAAAATCCTATTTCTTAAAGACTGTGTTTCTAAACCCCAATATTCTTGTGAACAAGGTAGATGATGGGTGCCTAACACCTTCCATTCGTCTAAGAACGAGTCCAACAACCTAGAATATCTGACTAAATTAGGGTTATCATTTATATTCTCTTCTCAAAGATAAAAATTGAGGGTGGTGAATCTCATTTTAAAACTGGTTACCAGGACGTCCCTCTACGCTCACTTCCTTCTCTTGATACACTCAAGCCTTCACCAGTATCATCAATATTTAAATCCTTCGCCTTTGAAAATTCCTTGGATTTCACCATCGTCTGGACTTCTTCCAAAGTAATAGTATCTTCTTTACCATAAAGATGACATCCTTAAAGCTCTCAATGGATCTGGGTAATGAACTCAACAAGAGTATAGCCTTGTCCTCGTCATCAATCTTCAATTAAATATTCTTAAGATCATCAATAATCTTGTGAAATTTGTCAATTTTTCCACTATGTATTTGTTCTTCGTCGTTCAGAATGAGTTGAGTTGTTATTTCAGACCCAACATGTGAGCCAAAGACTTCTCCATATACAATGATTTAAGTTTTTCCCATATTGCAACTATAGTTTCCTCCCTGGAGACTTCTCTTTGAAATTTATCCCAGAGGCACAAGATAATGGAACTCTTGGCCTTATCCACCATCTCGGTTTTTTGTACTTGTGTAAATGTTTTAAGAATCAATGCTTCACCCTTTAAAGCATCAATACACTTCTCTTGAATTAAAAGTGCTTGCGTCTTATATTTCCATAACCCAAAGTAATTGTTTTTCTGAACAATTTCTCGATCTCCCATTTACCAATGGTGCTCACTTGTAAACAACACCCCTTGCCCCACGGTGGGTGCCACTTGTTGTGAAAATGACAAGGTTCAAATCAACACTTTGATATGTTGGGACAGAGAATATTACAACTAAAATAAATGGTCTTCAACAATAATAATCAATAAGCAGAAAATATAATAGAATAAAGCGAGAAAAAGGTGAAAGATTTGTTTATCCACTTCAATCAAAAGATATATGTCTGGGGGATAGCATCTCTCCAACTTATTATATTAAGATAGTTGTTACAAGAGATTACAAATGAGTTACAAGAAAAAACCCAAGAATAAACCCCTATTTTTTACCCAAGTGTTCCCCAACCTTTTCAATTCTCAATATATGAGTCACTCAAACCCCATGTGTACTTCTCAATCTCCTTAGATAACTCCAAAGGTTTCCAAAAAATCGTTGTCTTTCTAATTTTACCCTTGGAAAACTCTAAACCCGCATTTCTCCTTTTTTTAGCTTTAAAACTCTAAAATTGTTTCATTGTAATAACATAAGAGATGCATATTTATAATTGCTAAAACCCAACATATCCATAATAAAATCCAAAACAAAACCCAGACATTGTTAGAATAAAATATTATAAATATATTATAATATATTTTATATTAATTTAGACTATTTCTAACTTAATATAAAATATTTATCTGATATTCTAACATCAATGAACATATTCGGAAATTGAACTGACCAAACCCGATATTAGCCAACTGTAGTTTCTTTCGGGAAATCTTGAAATATAGTTTCTTTATCTTTATCACTCAATGATTGTAAGGCATACTCCAACCGTTAATCAATTATTTAGTTGTAAAATAATTTTTTTTCCAACCATTAAGAGACTTGTTCCAAACTATTTTGAGTGTTACAAAGAAAAATAATCGATTAGAGGATTATGGCTAATCGATTATTTAATTGTAAAACAGCTCCTAATTGATTAGACAATTTCCTAATCAATTAGTTAGGCCTTAAAAAGATTTTAATGTGATTTTAGCAAATAAATAGAGAATCCTAAAAGGTTTTATGTGTGTCTGTGTATCTGCGTGTGTGTGTGTGTGTGTGTGTGTGTGTGTGTGTGTGTGTGTGTGTGTGTGTGTGTGTGAGAGAGAGAGAGAGAGAGAGAAAGAGAAAAAGTTTCTTTAGTATCAAGTTACTCTCCTACTTTCACAAGAATCTCGTCACTTAGACATATACGACCATGCGTGCTTTCACACTTGTTCTCTTTCAAAACTCTTAAGCTTCAAGTTTCTTTACCAGATACATTAATCACATAAGCATTAATTTTGAATCTTCTCCTTGATGATGCTTGAGATATCTTCAGGTTAATCTCCGTCATAAGAGAGTTGAAAATATATCACCACTGACTTCATCAAGTATCAACATTATTGTCATCAAAACACCAAGACAATCAACGAAATCAAGATTGTTAGCTACATACATGAAAACACATAGATCCACAATAGTGACTGTGATACGGTGGGAGAACTGACTTGGGATTTTGCGTTTATGTTTGCAAATGTTTCGGTTTAGCAAGAGTCGCCACCGAATTTTTATTTTATCCTAAGGAAAGGTCAAAAAGCACATGAAAGACCTTTGAGATGTTTTCTTGGGTTCGGGGGTAGATTATGAAAAGCGAAGGTGCAAACACCCTTTTCATCCATGGTTTTCCATGGGCTCTTAGTTACTTGTTTTAGATCACTTGCCTTTTCTTTTCAATTGTTTGAAATGGTGCTTTGTGTGTGTGATTTTGAAAATGCTTTAAAAAAGAGGCCTTGTCTAGGCAACCTTTGTAATGATCCTTGTTTGAATATATACAAAGGTGTGTGTCTTTTTTTGAAAAGATATTTCAATGTTTTTGAAAGTTTGTTTTGAAATTGTGTTGTGAGGTGTGTTTGAAAATGGCAAGGATGTTTTGCAAGCTTTTGATCAAGTAACTAAGAGTTGTCTACCCTATTTTACTCAAAAGATCTTTCTTATGTTTTTAACCCTTTTGACAATGTTATTTCACCAATGTATTTGGTGAACCACCTTGTGTTAGGATGTTAAACGGGACAGGCGCGGGTCATCGTATACAATCATTGAAAGCAACTTGTGAGACGCTCTAGCAATTTTGTAAGGGACGAGATCGTTTTATCGGAGGCAACATCGAGGGACTACGATCTTTGTTTATCGAATGGGCATTTGCTAGAATGTCTCATATTCGAGAGACATGGTTGCATTTTCCGAAGCAACAAGCGAGGTTACCCTAGAGGTGCAAGTGTGCATTGTGTTTTTCATTTTCATGCCTTTTTTGTCTTGTATTAGGTTATCTAGCGATTGATTTTAGATCTTTGCATACAAATCCTAATTACTATATAGTATATTGAAAGCAATAAATTGCGGGAATTTAAAGTCTAAGTTATTACAAAAAAGTATCCGGGGATGGGGGTACAATTATTTACAAATGGGGATGAGTCTCATAAGAATAATAATGTCCAAATATGTGTTACAACCAAATCGAACTGTCGCAATTCAACATAAATTATAACAAATTATAAAAATAAAGAGAATAAAAAATATTATGAGATATATGTATTGGTTAACTTAAAAAATAAATAAATAAAATTTAACCTAATAAAGATTAAGTATTATTATTATTTTTGTGTTTTAGGAATTATGAAAAGGAAAAGTTTTAAAGAAAGAAAAATTATTTAAATTAAAGCTTCTATTATTTTTTTTTGTATTTTTATTAAATGTAACAAATATTAAAGAAAACTATATTGAGAAAATCAAAATCAAAATAAAAATTTAATCTATTATTTGTTTCCTATCATTAACAAAAAATAATTCATTTAGAAAAATAATTAAAAAGAGTATTGGTTTAAAATGAAAGAAAAGAAATTAAATTAAAACAAGTGATGGGCTTAAGAATTTATTGTTATGGATTAGGCCCAAATGGAAGAAAAGAAAAAGTCTGAATAGAGAGAAGAGGGGGTACGCTGGCCAAAAATAAAGTGGTCCTAGGGACTTGTTGGGGAGAAGGCCCAGAACGAAATGTTGTAACAATTTTTAGGGTTTGACATTTTGGTCTTCAGAATTAGGGTTTGCTTCGTTGGGGTTACAGCGGCGCCGCTCTTTCTCTTCTTCTCCGTTTCTTCATCTTTCTCAAGCAAGGCGCTGATTCTCTCTTCAAACCTAGCTACCAGAGCGCCTCCCTTTCCCATTCTCTCATCCTCTCATAGTGGTCCAAGCTTGGTTCGAATGGTATGGTTCATTTTCTGTCTTTTAGGTTTTTTTACAGTTTTGTGGTGTTTATGTTTGCATGTTTTAACCCTTGACTTTTATGCTTGAGATGCAGTAAAGAACTTTGAGAAAAATCATACCTTGAGGAAGATGGAGAAGAAAATGGAGGGAGGGAGAGGGATTGGTAGCGCCTCCTTGGTGGCCGGTCAACGGAGAAGATGATGATGACAGTTGCGTGTTTGCTTTGTTGGTAGCCTTTGTTGTTTCTTTTAAATTTGAATGTTTGATAATAATGACTTTCTGAAAACTGTTGTTTGCTTTTTTCGTTGTTGATGATATATTTTCTGAAACTGATTTGGCTTCGCTTCTGAAACTCTTCCTTTCTCTTTGTTGATGATGAATAAAAATCTGAAACTGTTTTTTGATTGTTAATGTTGAAATTGATTCTGAAACAATGTTGGCTTCGCTTCTGAAACTCTTCCCTTTTTCTTGGTTATTTGATGTCGATGATGATGATGTTCTGAGACTTGTTTGTATTTTGAAACTCTTTTTCTCTCTTTTTTGGCTTTTGAAAGGTTAGTGATGATGGTTAAACTGGGTTTATAGTTTATGCAGTATTGCAGTTTGTTTTTGATGATGTTTGGACAAGCTTGAGTGGGCTTGCTTGGCTTTTTGTGTTGAGCTTGTGTAGCTTGCAGTTTTGTTGGTATGAGCAAGAAGGTTTGCAAGCTTGAAATGCAGGTTGTTTGTGTTGAACTTGCAGCTTTGCAGTTTGAAATGCAGGCTGTTGAGTTTGTGGTTGTTTGTTTGTTTTTTGAGTAAACCTTACAGTTTTTTTGACAGGTTTGGGCAAGTTGCAGTTATGCAGGTTGTTTTTGGAAGCTAACAGTTTTGCAGGGTTTTTTGGGATATGCAGGATTTGCTAGCTTGTTTTGTACAGGCAGGTTTGGCAAGCTGGGCTTGTTTTGCAGCTTGCTTGTGTCTTAAGCAAGCTTGGCTGTGGTTTCACAGTTTGCAAGCTGTGCAGGTTTTTGCTAAATTTTTTTCTCCTCTCCTAAACTGTTATGCAGTTTTTTCTTTTATATCTCTTTTTTGTTTCTGTTAACTTATGCCAGCCTTAGACAAACTGAAAAACTTCTCACTAAAGGTCCTCTCTTTCTCTCTCTCCAATAAGCACTTTTGCTTTGTTTATTATATTTTTCTGAAAACTTTGTTGTCTAGAAAGTGATGATGGCTAGGACAAGCTCTTGGCTTGTCAATTGGATTTACCTGCTGCATTGTATTACCTGCTGCATTGTTATAATTTCTGCATTGTGTACTTTCTGTACTTATATGCTTTTGCTAGTTGGCTTACTTGACAATTTTGCATTCAGTTTGGCATGCTTAGTTTGCTTTGGTGACTTGCTTATGTTTTGCAATTCAGTTTGACATGCTTGGCACCTTGTTGTATTTGGTTTGATTACTGCAGTTTGATTTAGTTTGCAGTACAGTTTGCTTTGCAGTACAATGGGTGCCATCATATTTGAATTTTGGCACCTTGGTTCGCCTTTGTAATGCCTGTGTTTTTTGCATTTGAACCAATTGTATGCTTATATTTTATATCTTTTACTTTTCTCTTTGTGAACCAAGAAGAGAAATCTTCTTGTGATTTGCAAAGAGGAAAATAAAACATGATGAACAAATAGCAACCTGATTCCGGGCGGCAAACTTTAGTGATGATTTTCTTTCTTTCTTCTTTGCTTGAGAAATTAACTGTACTAATTTCTTTTTCTTCTTCTTTTGCAGGTGAGTACCAATTGGATGATAGAGGAAGCAGTAGAAGCCAAAGATCTTGAGCATGGGAGCACTTGAAGCTTTGGAGATTAGGCTTAGATTTATTTTTTCATTTATTGTAAACAAATATTATCTTAAATACTATAAGTTGTAAACTTACAATATTCAAATAAATTTTGTAACAACATTTGAAGTGAATAAAAGTCTTTATCCAAAAGAATATTTCTACTGTCAAATATCTTTCCATTTTTTCCTTTGCCTCTTCACATTTATATTTAAGATTCCTGATTAAAAATAAACTTGAAACGACATTCCAGCATTTCCAATACAGATAACTTAAAATCCAAGTAATCTTTAAAAAACTCTGCACTCTCATAACTTGCGACAACATTCCAATCAACACACGCGTTGTGTATTCCAATAAGCAAGCAAGCATTCCATTAACAAACAAACGTTTCATTCTAATAACAAGCAGATGTTTTAACAGACACATATCATCTAGTTAATCCAGATTAGACAGTTTCAGCTCCTATCTCTTATCCCAGATTAATCAAGCCTTGAGAACAACCAATAAATTTGAACAAGCGTGAAAACAATGTAACAATTAACTGAATTTCTGAGGACTCATTTTCTTCTGAGAAATGCGAGAGAAAACCCTAATTCTGGATTGACTGCTAAAGAAAAGTCTGTTTGATCAATTCTTGAGCCAATCTTAAAAATCAGAGAAAAACTCTAGGGTTGTGGTTTCTTGTGAAAAAGGGAGGGCAAATTTTGGGGTACAACAGTTGCCCCTGTTCAATCTTCTTGAACCTGAAGAGTTAGATTGGCAATTTTGCCGTTTGCGACTCGAACGTAAAAGATGATTGGACACTGAAGTGCCCATAAATTTGCACTCATCAAAGCATAGTTGAAGGAATGGGCTTAAATATGCCATTTGGGGATGTAACCGAATCTTGTCGGAGATGGGCTTAAAGATGCCATCCAAGAATGTTTGTTGAACTGTATGTTGTAGGTGAAAGGGTGAGTATCAGAAAGGTATCCATGTTTGGAACGTCTGAGTTAGGGGTCTGAATAAGAAATAGATTGACATCCGTGTTTGGTGCATCCGTAAAGTGTTTTCAGAAGTTGAGTCTGAACAAGCAATAGATTGACATCCATGTTGGGAAGCATCCATAAACTGTTTTCAGAAATCCTTGAAGTTTGAAACTTGCTAAACTTATCCTGCGACAGATAAAATCTTAGCTGAAACACAAAGTTATGTTTCATGAAATGTATGATGAAATATATGTGTTATTTCAATGTTTATGATATATGAATGCAATGAATGCGCATGTAAGCTGATTAGTCGTCTTGCTGAGGAAGATAAATTCTGGATAGATGGAGATAATAAAATCTTTGACCGCTGTCGGGGAAAATAAATCCTTGACTGCCGCTGGGGATTGGAAATCCTTTGATTGTTGAGGATGAGAAGTCCTGAGACCACTGTTGAAGAGTATGTGTGTCTTCAAGCTCTTTTGACAACCTCTGCGGGGAGAAGTTATACTGCTGGGGAAAGTCAGGAGTTTGGGTTGTATGCCAATCTACTGGGGATTCCTGTTTTGAGGAGAACTTCACTGGGGAATATCTGAAAACTCCGTGGAGAATTGAGAATGAGAGTCTTCATTCTTCTAGGGGAATTTGTGTTAAAGATCCAAGACCGAGAATCTTCGATCTGCAGGGGATTTGAAATTCTGACAAATTCATGCTGAGAGCAAAGAAAGCTCCGGAGAATCAAGGATGAGAATCTTGATTTTGTTGGGGAGTAAGAACTCTGTGGGGAGTAGCTGTACTGCTGAAGAGTAGCTATCCTGTTGGAGAGTAAAACTCAGGACTCTGGGAAAAGCTTATTCCTGATTTCAGAAGTTAAGTCGTATGCCACCTTGAGAATGAGAATCTTCATTCTGTCGGGACTATCGAGGATTCAAGTTATATACCACTTTGAGAATGAGAATCTTCATTCTGTCGGGAATATCAGAAACTTAGGTTATATGCCACTTTGAGAATGAGAATCTTCATTCTGTCGGGAATATCAGGAATCTAGGTTATATGCCACTTTGAGAATGAGAATCTTCATTCTGTCGGGAATATCAGGAATCTAGGTTATATGCTACTTTGAGAATGAGAATCTTCATTCTGTCGGGAATATCAGGAATCTAGGTTATATGCCACTTTGAGAATGAGAATCTTCATTCTGTCGGGAATATCAGAAATCTAGGTTATATGCCACTTTGAGAATGAGAATCTTCATTCTGTCGGGAATATCAGGAGGTTGGCGTGTATGCCACTTTGAGAATGAGAATCTTCATTCTGTCGGGAATATAAGGAGGTTGGGAGAATGCCAATCTTCTGAGGTTTCAAGGATGAGGATCTTCATTCTGTTAACGTTATCAGGAGCTTGGGAGTATACCAATCTTTTGAGGTTTCAAGGATGAGAATCTTCATTCTTGAGAGAAACAAAATTTTAGGAGCTTTATTTGTCCATTATTCTGCTGGTGGGTCATTCCTGTTGAGATTTAGGAACTTGTCCGTAATTCAACTGAAGAAAAGCTTTGTCGCTTGAATTTGATCGTACCTTTCCTGAAAGGTAAAGGTTATTGGCATATACCAAACAATGATGTCCTCAGAATAAATTAGATTGCGTTGCATGATGTCCTGATGCACGGAGGTGTAATGTTTTTCAAGACGACCTTTCGTTGGGGAAAATAAATCCCGAGATGGTGAAGGAGAAAAGAGTTGGATTCTTCATCTCTGATAGTGAAGAAAATCAGAATAAATTGCTGAGACTTATCTGAAATATCAAAAACCTGGAATATCTTCCGCTGGCATAAGAATCAGGGAGATCTTAGTGTCGATCTGACCAAAACATAGAGGGTCTTGGATTAACTTTGACTCAACCGGATGATGGAGAAATCTTTGATGACCGTAACTCCAACAGGTGATGAAGGAATCTTCGACGATCGTTACTCCAACATGTGATGAAGGAATCTTTACATGCTGATCAATCTGCATATGTCATGAACGTTGTTGAAATGTAATTTTGTTTTGGAGAATAAATCCTTGACGAGTGTTGGGGAAATAAATCCATGACCACTGGTCTGTTAGAGAGGTGGTGAACTTCTCGAAGATTCTTGAATTTCTTTTCAGAAAGATTTTGGAGAGGTTCGTCATTGCCCCTAGTATCAAATGTTTGTGACACTGCCAGGAAATTTGGACTGTATGTAACCCCTTGATGAGATTGACGTTTAATGCCTCAAGTGATGGTGATGGAAACTTGCCCCAGGTTAGTCTGCAATTGAGAGATTTCTTGAAATCTTGACTGGACTGCCCCAGGTTTACTGGGCTTTGAAATATTTTTTGAAATCTTGACTGGACTGCCCCAGGTTAACTGGACAATACCAAGTCCCCCTTTGTTGATAGGAGATTTTTGCAACGGGAGTGTCATCCTACTTGAAGTGATTTTATTCACTGAGAGAGATTTCGTTCATCCGAACATTCACTGTATGAATTTCTTCGCTGTCAAACAAATAAACATGTGCCGACAACGATATTCAAATAATTCAAAGTTCATTCTTGTCTCGAAGTTTTGAAAAATGCGTTTTTTAGCAAAAAACTTTTTATAAGACAAATTCAACACAAGATTTAGAGCAAAGCCTTACAGGAGTCAGGATACCTTTTGTAACAGTATGCTTTCGAACTAACCCATGCTTCAATTAGGACTTTTGAAGGGTTGTAATGTGGCTTGGTTCACGGTTTAAGAAAGAAAGGATAGAGGCCCAAAGTATATTTGTACCCACCCGCTCTTCGTGGTGTTCTTCAACCATAAACTCAATTAATTGTGCGTTTGAACTCCAAATGAGTCTGGAACGAGGTTTTGGTGATGGTTCACAAAAGTTGAATTTGTTGGAAGGCGGTCATTTTTGCAACATTTTTCATGTTGTTGAGGATTTGTAATGACCTCTTTCTTCTTTTTTTTCATTAACCCTAATTTTTTCCTGACTGTTCCTGTTTTTGAGATTACAGTCAGCGGGATGCCCCAACTTTCTTAAGCCTCCTTTGTAGGTTTTAGCTCAGTTGGCTTTTCTTTTTGAGAGATAATGACTGCCTATGAGATAATGAACCATCACTGTCTTTTGGTTCCAAAGGAAATGTAA
This sequence comes from Vicia faba, assembly GCA_948472305.1. Classification (NCBI taxonomy): domain Eukaryota; kingdom Viridiplantae; phylum Streptophyta; class Magnoliopsida; order Fabales; family Fabaceae; genus Vicia; species Vicia faba. Next base: position 1,118,530,207 of record OX451737.1, on the reverse strand, counting down.
GTGCCCTGGCTGGAGAGTTGGCTTCATTTGTAAAACAAATAAGAAAGCAAGTTTACCCATATTCCCTCTGTTGTTTTAATATGTTGGGTTGAAGAAGTTCAACATCTGGACCAACATGTTATGTAAGATGTCACAACATCAGCATATGACATCGCGCCTGAAATTAAGTACTAATTAAGTAACTATGTTATATGTTGAATGTTTGTAACAACTGTGACTTGTAACCTAACTATTTTAAGTGATCTAAATTATGAAAGAGGTTATTTGTTGTGTTGAAGAAGTTCAACATCCAGGTCAACATGTTAGATGTAATGTCATGACACCTGACTTGACATCACGTCAACAGAATTGGTAATTCAGTTACAGTTCTGGTACTTAAATACTCTGAGAATGTATGTGGCGTTTCTTATGAAGAATCTGAAGATCAATCAAGAATCAATCAGAATATTTGAAGAAAATATTGTTTCTAAATATGGAGATATTTTAGGAACTAGAAGATTGAAGACCTTGATTATAGCAGAAGTTTGCTGTTGAGTTGTAACAGCAAGGAGAAAAGCTTGTTGAAATTTTGAAGGCCCAAATCCAGTTGGGTAATAGGTTATAAATAGCAGATTGTAACCTAGGGTTTGTAAGCCTCACACAATGTAACATTGGGGGTGTTTTGTTAGGTAAACCTGTCGGTATGTGGCAAGGTTACCATGTGTGTAACTCGATACCTGTAGGTAAGGGTTTGAGTGTTCTTGGACGAAGCTATGAAGCAAGTCTAAGTATTTCTGCATTACTTCATATTCATTGTATTGTAGGAAATCAAGTGGGAGGGCTCTACTTCTTGAGTAGGAGTAAGACTTATGTTGCTGCGGCAATAGGAATGGAAACTGGTAGGTTTCTATCTAGGAGTTCCTAGGTATAAGTTGCACTGGGTAAATGATTAAGTGAAGGATGGGAACTTGTGAAGTTTAGTCCTGAATTAGTATTGTTGATAGTGGATCTTCTTCCTGGCTTGGTATGCCTCCAGAGTAGGTGTGTTTCACCGAACTGGGTCAACAACTGATTTTTGTTTTTACCTTCAGCACTTTATAATTCTGTCTGTTATACATCAAGGTAAAACTGTAATGTTGTAACAGATGATGTCTCAGAACAAGTTAAGACATCATGCTGATATCTGTGCAGGAGAAATAGAACTGTGAAGGTTGTTTGCTCTCTGCTGATCATGTGCAACAGATGAACAGAACTAGGTACATCGTTGTTCTATCCTCTGCACCTTCAAAGTATATCTGGCACAGCTTGGATAAACTGTGCTTCTGTCATTCTTTAGTACTGAATCACGAAAAATTGGGTATCTACCTTGCTGTGTATTTATTATGTCACATCAGATGTCTAGACATTGAGTATAACATCTGAAGACTGGCATACACCAGAATTTCAATTGGTATCAGAGCAGGCATCCTGTTCTGTTTCTGGATGAGATCCATGGGTGATACTTTCTGGTATCTGCAAGGTCAATCTTAGTACTGGAGATTGTAACTTGGAAAGGTTTATTATTTCCCTGAATGGTCCCTTAAAAGTGGGAGGATGGACTATTCATGGCAGGAACTGTGTGATTGGCATTTGGCCTGGTTGTGTGGTAGCTGCTCTAGGTTTGATTTATTTTCAAACCTAGGATTTGTGTACGCCTAAAGTGTGTGTGCAAAGATTGAGTTGTATTATGTTCTTCCGCTGTGTAATACTTGGCAAAACTCAAGCTCTGATGTGTTTCCCCTCTTGTGGATTGAAGGCTACTGTATTCAAGAATTCAACATAAGGTATTGAAGATGTCACCGATACTTGAGTCCTCTCAAGTCCACTCATGAAGACGTTCTTCGTTCAGAATGCATGCAGCTACTAGTTGAAGAGCATATGTTTTGGGTGTCAAACAAAGGGATACTTTTGTTTGGGACCTACTCCTGACCTGGAAGAGGAGACATCTGAGTGTGCAAAGTTGACAATGGTAGAGTCAACTATGTCCGTGTGCTCCCGAAGGTTACTTTTAGGAGTCAGAACTCTAGAAGTGAAGCTGGTTGAGATGTGACATTGAAAAGGGCTGAGCAGTTGTTTCCTGGAGTACTATGGTGTGAAGAAAGACAAGCTCATTGGTTAATAAAAGTTAATAATGGTGCAGCATTATTGCTCCTTCATAGAAGAAGATTGGGATCATGAATCTTGTCATTTAAACATCATGATTAAAAGTGGAAGATCTTCCAAGATGTGAGAATTTGAAGACTCAGAATTTGGTTAAGGTGGTATGTTCTGGCAATACATATCTGCTGATGATCGGTGTTGTTGTCTTCTCTGAAGTACTTAAGGTCAGCTGAAGTCTGATTGGTGTGATTGGAGTATGAACAGGTATAACTCTTGGAGTTACTTGAATCTGGTAGGGATGTCATATGTCATGTCGAGACATTTGTGTACAATGCATGGATATTTTGTGTGGAGCTTTCATGATTGGTAGTTTGAGGGGGAGATTTGGTTAACCGCCTCACATTAGTTCAGCCTGGTGTTTAGCTGGCTGTTGACCTATGTCACATGGGTTCTGGGTGCTGTGTGACATATTTGCAAGGAAGGATTCATCTCTCCCATTCCTAAGGATGAATCTGATCTGGTAGGAGTTTCAAATCTGTTAAGGTGAGTAGAGTTTGTTCAGAGAACCTAGATATCTCAACTCTTTGGTCTCTCAAAGAAAGTGCTTGCAAGAAGAAGATATTAACACACGAAGAGTATGTCAAAGTATTCAAATGGTGAAAGTATCTTACAGGATAATGGGAAGGATTTATGATCAATTGCTATTCGTGACAAGTACAAGTATTTAATTGATTATCTTTGGAGTTCAAGATAACTGATGTTCTTAAAGATGTGGGAACATTCCTTCTTCTAGACCCTGTGAAGAATCACAAGAAGAGTGATGCTTTAGAGCTATCTCTTTGGTGACAGCAAAATCATTTGATCCTTGAAAAGGTTCCCTGGAAACGTGTTCAGACTCGAAGTTACAAGAAGAAGAAGACATCATAATCTTCATGATGGTTACTTGGATCAGTCTGGTTCTGATCTAGGTAAGGAAGTAAATTAGAGAAGGAGCTGAATTCAACAACTAGATGTTATAACATAATGTTGTGACATTTGGTTCAACATCAGATTCTTGGTTGGTGAAGTGGCACATCAACTTAAGATAGGATGATCTACGAAGCTGAAGGTTGGATACTTCAAAAAGATCGTCTCTTTGCAGCTCTTTGGAGTTGTTGGGTGGAGAAGATGTTACATGTTCCTGTCTTAGTGTATCTAAGCCTTTTGTGATAACTTGTAGCTTGAAGTTCAAATTTCAATTAGGAAGATCAGAATATCTTTGGGAGAAGTCTGATAAACATGGAGAAGTCAAAAGTGGCATTTGGTCTATCTCAGCAGTGGATTCAGAGAATCAAGATAATCAACATGTGGCAGCTGATTATTATCGAGAAAGTTTGATTCAGAGTATGAATGCGTTCAACCAATATTGTTGAACAGAGGGTGCGCTCTTGAAGACATGAAGATGCGTCTTATGTTTTCCATTCATCAAGGGGTCTTATTTACTTTGAATCAGAAGTTGTCTTGAAGGTCCAACTGAGTATTGAATGTGACCTACTTGTTTCCATGAGGAGAAGTGATTGTCCCTAACAGGGGGAGTATTGGTTTGTACGAAAGGACTTCATCAAACTCGTAGGATATAAAGTGTGGCACCTTATTAACTATTGGGATGATGTGTTCAAGACTGAAGAGGACTATGTCTGACCGAATGTCATCACATTGGTAATGACATTGTTCCTAATTTCCTCTAAAACTACAGACAGGAGGAAAATTGGATGAAGTGTGGATTATTATTAATAAACCCATGTGTGTACAACTATATGACTCAGAGGGAGTAACCATCCTCTTTGTGAAAATGGAATGGTTTCAAACTGCTAATATGAAAATAGCAGAATGTATGACGACATAGGATTTGAGCATGTTTTCATCTGCTAAGAAAACAGGGCGGTTGTGTCTCATTATGAAGCAGTTTAGTGAGCTGGAATGTTTAGGTGATAACTTGTCACCTAATAAAGGTATTATATAACTGAGGCAGAGTGTAATATGCCAACGATGTTTCTTGGATAAGGGATTCTAAGACAAGTACATAAAGGGAGTAGTCGGTTCTAAAAGACATATGTCTGTTTTAAAAAGGGCAAGACATACTTCATCCTGACAATGGTCAAAGGGTCAAACCCAAGGGTAGGTACCTGCATTAAAACCAGTCCTAGGGTACAGAAACTGTCAGGGTAAAGTACCAAGATCGTTACTATCTATGCCAAAGTTGCATTATTTATGAAGACTCTCTCTATTCTTTCTCTTCATCAGAGGGTTTCAGCAATATGAAGTTTGTTAGCATCTGGGAAAATTGTGCATGGGTATGGATCTGTATGGGCAGTCTTTGTCAAATTCTGGCCAAAAAGGGGGAGAAAGATAGGGACCCAGACTCAGGCGAGACTCAGGTGAAAGCAACAGACGACAATGTCCAGCGAGACTCAGGTGAAAGCAACATGATCACAAGTAAGTGACCTTGTTTGTGCCTTGTGTTCTGAGTTAAGAGGATAGTTGTGACTTGTGATCTGAGTTACATGATCACAAGTAATCAATATCAAGATTATCAACAATAATCTTGAGAAAAGAAATCCTCTTGGGCCATCGATGGCTTGGAGTGGCTCACAGATGAGGGATAGAGGTTTGTTGTTTGCTCAAAGGACATCAGCCTCTACAAAGAAGATGTTGGACAAGATGTTGTAACATCTCAACTGTGTTGTGGCCTGGTCCCAAAATGAAACTTGCACTTATTTGTTTTAGCCAAAATTTGCCAAAGGGGGAGATTGTAAGTGCCCTGGCTGGAGAGTTGGCTTCATTTGTAAAACAAATAAGAAAGCAAGTTTACCCATATTCCCTCTGTTGTTTTAATATGTTGGGTTGAAGAAGTTCAACATCTGGACCAACATGTTATGTAAGATGTCACAACATCAGCATATGACATCGCGCCTGAAATTAAGTACTAATTAAGTAACTATGTTATATGTTGAATGTTTGTAACAGCTGTGACTTGTAACCTAACTATTTTAAGTGATCTAAATTATGAAAGAGGTTATTTGTTGTGTTGAAGAAGTTCAACATCCAGGTCAACATGTTAGATGTAATGTCATGACACCTGACTTGACATCACGTCAACAGAATTGGTAATTCAGTTACAGTTCTGGTACTTAAATACTCTGAGAATGTATGTGGCGTTTCTTATGAAGAATTTGAAGATCAATCAAGAATCAATCAGAATATTTGAAGAAAATATTGTTTCTAAATATGGAGATATTTTAGGAACTAGAAGATTGAAGACCTTGATTATAGCAGAAGTTTGCTGCTGAGTTGTAACAGCAAGGAGAAAAGCTTGCTGAGATTTTGAAGGCCCAAATCCAGTTGGGTAATAGGTTATAAATAGCAGATTGTAACCTAGGGTTTGTAAGCCTCACACAATGTAACATTGGGGGTGTTTTGTTAGGTAAACCTGTCGGTCTGTGGCAAGGTTACCATGTGTGTAACTCGATACCTGTAGGTAAGGGTTTGAGTGTTCTTGGACGAAGCTATGAAGCAAGTCTAAGTATTTCTGCATTACTTCATATTCATTGTAATGTAGGAAACCAAGTGGGAGGGCTCTACTTCTTGAGTAGGAGTAAGACTTCTGTTGCTGCGGCAATAGGAATGGAAACTGGTAGGTTTCTATCTAGGAGTTCCTAGGTATAGGTTGCACTGGGTAAATGATTAAGTGAAGGATGGGAACTTGTGAAGTTTAGTCCTGAATTAGTATTGCTGATAGTGGATCTTCTTCCTGGCTTGGTATGCCCCCAGAGTAGGTGTGTTTCACCGAACTGGGTCAACAACTGATTTGTGTTTTTACCTTCAGCACTTTATAATTCTGTCTGTTATACATCAAGGTAAAACTGTAATGTTGTAACAGATAATGTCTCAGAACAAGTTAAGACATCATGCTGATATATGTGCAGGAGAAACAGAACTGTGAAGGTTGTTTGCTCTCTGCTGATCATGTGCAACAGATGAACAGAACTAGGTACATCGTTGTTCTATCCTCTGCACCTTCAAAGTATATCTGGCACAGCTTGGATAAACTGTGCTTCTGTCATTCTTTAGTACTGAATCACGAAAAATTGGGTATCTACCTTGCTGTGTATTTATTATGTCACATCAGATGTCTAGACATTGAGTATAACATCTGAAGACTGGCATACACCAGAATTTCAGGAAATTTTGATGTCATTTGTTGTATTACGAACTGAGAGTTTGCGGCTAAACGCGCATTTGAACCAACTGAGAGACTACCCTGCCCCAGGTTTGATTAAAGGTTTCAATTTGTGTTTAAAACAGAAAAATTCTACTTCTTTGGCTCGAAGGGGTTGACTAGGGATTATCTTCCTTATAACTCCAGTGTTTAGGGTTTAAAATAAACGCCTGTACATCGTCAGCAAGGTCTGCTCAAAAGCATACTGTATGAGATTATGGCATTGTTTTCGCCATTCTCCCTCTAAAGACTTGTAACTTTTAGCAAGAGTTAAATATCATAAAGAAAGTAGGAAGCATAATTCAAGGATAGTGAAAACGAATGGATGAATTCAAGACAAACATATGCAATGCATTAATGAAACAGAGTTTGACATCAACAGATAATTGTTTGAATAACAAAAGAAATTACAACTTGAAAATTCAAATGAAACAAAAGTCTCTTAGTTCGAACTTGTCATTTAAGGTGGAGAACCCTCAGCAAAAGATTTTCATCTCGCCATCTGGCATGAATTTCAGCACTCCTTTGTCAATCAAATCTTGGATTTTGTTTTTCAAAGCCCAACAGTCATCGGTGTCATGTCCAGGACTATAGGAGTGGTATACACAAAATGCGTTGGGGTGATAGCTAGGAGCAGAGGTATTGGGATTCCGAAGAGGATCCTTTAAAGCAGTCAGATTAACCTCCAACAAGCTTTCCAGTATTAGAGATGATGGTATGTCAGTCTCAGTGAAATGTCTTCCAGACGTATTTTGCTTACGTCGATTACCCCGTTGATGCTGGGGAGGTTGTTGCTGGGCTTGTGACCCTGAAGCAAGCTGGGGAGCCTTTCCCTTGTCTTCTTGTCTCAAAGGAGGTTGAATGACGACTTGATCTTCAACCCTAGTTGTTTTCCCCACTTGGTTATCTTAAAGCAGTTTGTTGATGAGGACCCTGAGCTCCTCTTGTTTTTGAGCCAGGTCTTGAATGAGAGCCATCTGGCCCACTAGTTGTCCCATCATCTGGATCTTCATTGTTGCCAACTCAATCTGTAGCCCTTCCATCTGATCATTCCTGATTCCGCCTGGATTCCCTAGGACCATGCCCCTTGTGAGGAGAGCTTTCACTTCTTCTTGCCCCTGGGACAGGTTCAAGAACATTTCTAGAAGTTGAGCGTTTTGAGCCTAGATATCTTCGACAGTCCTCTCTAGAGCCATCTCTACTGAAATAAACATTAGGAGAATAAGGAAACCTGAAAGGGAAAACCTGTCATGATACGATGCATGATATGTGGATGCATGTTTTCAAGAATCTCGCGGGGTAAACACAAGAAAATGTTAGATATTGAACTTCGATCATCATCTTTGATTGGAGAACTTTGTATCGATGGATGTCTTTCCACGAGAATCTAGCTCACCATGTCAAGTTGGTCATAGCCCTCGATTCAAGTTGTTGTACTTGATCTTTGACGACGTTTATTTAGAGGAAAATGGATCCTCTTAACCTTTGGTAGACGTCTGGTTCAACGTGACCCTGCATCAAAGACCCTTGAGATCCCTGAAATGGTTATTGAAAATGCTATGGTATGATGTTATGATGTTATGTACAAGTATGCAAAAGTAAGCAAGTGTATATACAGGTAATCATATTCACACAAAGCAAGACAAGTCCTTAGGTTTAGGCTTGTATGGGGTTTGTAGGAAAGTACCCTCTTTGAAGTTAGTTGGCTCAACTTGTCCTATAAATAGTAACCGGGTTCCAAGGAGCTCAATATCACTGGATTATTTTCTGTGTTCATTGTTTCAGTTTAGCCACTTTACTGGCGACCGAAATATTCCAAGAAAATAATCCTCTATGAGTGTAGTATCGAGTATCTACCAACTTCGGACTGCACCAAAGCCGGTCACCTCACTACCCCTAAAAAAAGACCAAGATGGTCAAGTAAGGTTCTAAGAGTTCATTAGTGCTTCATGACATCACTCAGCGTCCCCGTATTCTCTTTGATTGACTCAACGGCTACCGGTACCCACAAATATGTCACACTAACGTAGCCACTGCTTCAACCATGTCGGTATACCCCGCACAGTTCCCTCACAGTTTATTGCTACTTACCTAAAAGGTGCCCCCAAATTCGGGTGTAGGATTTAAAACAAACCCAAACAAGGAACCCAAAAAGTAAAGCATACAAATCAAGGAAGATAAGCATGTAAAGGTGATCTAAAACCCTAAGGTAACCCCACTTTCAAAATATTCCCCAACAGAGTCGCCAGTTATGTGATACGGTGGGAGAACTGACTTGGGATTTTGCGTTTATGTTTGCAAATGTTTCGGTTTAGCAAGAGTCGCCACCGACTTTTTATTTTATCCTAAGGAAAGGTCAAAAAGCACAGGAAAGACCTTTGAGATGTTTTCTTGGGTTCGAGGCGTAGATTATGAAAAGGGAAGGTGCAAGCACCCTTTTCATCCATGGTTTTCCATGGGCTCTTAGTTACTTGTTTTAGATCACTTGCCTTTGCTTTTCAATTGTTTGAAATGGTGCTTTGTGTGTGTGATTTTGAAAATGCTTTGAAAAAGACGCCTTGTCTAGGCAACCTTTGTAATGATCCTTGTTTGAATATATACAAAGGTATGTGTCTTTTTTTGAAAATATGTTTCAATGTTTTTGAAAGTTTGTTTTGAAATTGTGTTGTGAGGTGTGTTTGAAAATGGCAAGGATGTTTTGCAAGCTTTTGATCAAGTAACTAAGAGTTGTCTACCCTATTTTACTCAAAAGATCTTTCTTATGTTTTTAACCCTTTTGACAGTGTTATTTCACCATTGTATTTGGTGAACAACCTTGTGTTAGGATGTTAAATGGGACAGGCACGGGTCATCGCATACAATCATTGAAAGAAACTTGTGATACACTCTAGCAATTTTGTAAGGGACGAGATCGTTTTATCGGAGGAAACATCGAGGATCATCGAGGGTCTACGATCTTTGTTTATCGAAGGGGAATTTGCTAGAATGTCTCATATTCGAGAGACATGATTGCATTTTCCGAAGCAACAAGCGAGGTTACCCTAGAGGTGCAAGTGTGCATTGTGTTTTTCATTTTCATGCCTTTTTTGTCTTGTATTAGGTTATCTAGCGATTGATTTTAGATCTTCGTATACAAATCCTAATTACTATACAGTATATTGAAAGCAATAAATTGCGGGAATTTAAAGTCTAAGGTATTACAAAAAAGTATCCGGGGATGGGGGTACAATTATTTACAAATGGGGATGAGTCTCATAAGAATAATAATGTCCAAATATGTGTTACAACCAAATCGAACTGTCGTAATTCAACATAAATTATAACAAATTATAAAAATAAATAGAATCAAAAATATTATGAGATGTATGTATTGGTTAACTTAAAAAATAAATAAATAAAATTTAACCTAATAAAGATTAAGTATTATTATTATTTTTGTGTTTTAGGAATTATGAAAAAGAAAAGTTTTAAAGAAAGAAAAATAATTTAAATTAAAGCTTCTATTATTATTTTTTATTTGTATTAAATGTAACAAATATTAAAGAAAACTATATTGAGAAAATCAAAATAAAAATAAAAATTTAATCTATTATTTGTTTCCTATCATTAACAAAAAATAATTCATTTAGAAAAATAATTAAAAAGAGTATTGGTTTAAAATGAAAGAAAAGAAATTAAATTAAAACAAGTGATGGGCTTAAGAATTTATTGTTAGGGATTAGGCCCAAATGGAAGAAAAGAAAAAGTCTGAATAGAGAGAAGAGGGGGTACGCTGGCCAAAAATAAAGTGGGCCTAGGGACTTGTTGGGGTGAAGGCCCAGAACGAAATGTTGTAACAATTTTTAGGGTTTGACATTTTGGTCTTCTGAATTAGGGTTTGTTTCGTTGGGGTTACAGCGGCGCCGCTCTTGCTCTTCCTCTCCGTTTCTTTATCTTTCTCAAGCAAGGCGCTGATTCTCTCTTCAAACCTAGCTACCGGAGCGCCGCCCCTTCCCATTCTCTCATCCTCTCACAGTGGTCCAAGCTTGGTTCGAATGGTATGGTTTGTTTTCTGTCTTTTAGGTTTTTTTTACAGTTTTGGGGTGTTTATGTTTGCATGTTTTAATCCTTGACTTTTATGCTTGAGATGCAGTAAAGAACTTTGAAAAAAATCATACCTTGAGGAAGATGGAGAAGAAAATGGAGGGAGGGAGAGGGATTGGTGGCGCCTCCTTGGTGGCCGGTCAACGAAGAAGATGATGATGACAATTACGCGTTTGCTTTGTTGGTAACCTTTGTTGTTTCTTTAAAATTTGAATGTTTGATGATGATGACTTTCTGAAAACTATTGTTTGATTTTTTCGTTGTTGATGATATATTTTCTGAAACTGATTTGGCTTTGCTTCTGAAACTCTTCCTTTCTCTTTGTTGATGATGAATAAAAATCTGAAACTGTTTTTTGATTGTTAATGATGAAATTGATTATGAAACAATGTTGGCTTCGCTTCTGAAACTCTTCCCCTTTTCTTGGTTATTTGATGTCGATGATGATGATGCTCTGAGACTTGTTTGTATTTTGAAACTCTTTTTCTCTCTTTTTTGGCTTTTGAAACGTTAGTGATGATGGTTAAACTGGGTTTACAGTTTATGCAGTGTTGTAATTTGTTTTTGATGATGTTTGGGCAAGCTTGAGTGGGCTTGCTTGGCTGTTTGTGTTGAGCTTGTGTAACTTGCTGTTTTGTTGGTATGAGCAAGCAGGTTTGCAAGCTTGAAATGCAGGCTGTTTGTGTTGAGCTTGCAGCTTTGCAGTTTGAAATGCAGACTGTTGAGTTTGTGGTTGTTTGTTTGTTTTTTGAGTAAACCTTACAGTTTTTTTGACAGGTTTGGGCAAGTTGCAGTTATGCAGGTTGTTTTTGGAAGATAACAGTTTTGTAGGGTTTTTTGGGCTATGCGGGATTTTCTAGCTTGTTTTGTACATGCAGGTTTGGCAAGCTGGGCTTGTTTTGCAGCTTGCTTGTGTCTTAAGCAAGCTTGGCTGTGGTTTCACAGTTTGCAAGCTGTGCAGATTTTTGTTAAATCTTTTTCTCCTCTCCTAAACTGTTATGCAGTTTTTTATTTTATATCTCTTTTTGTTTCTGTTAACTTATGCCAGCCTTAGGCAAACTGCAAAACTTCTCACTAAAGGTCCTCTCTTTCTCTCTCTCCAATAAGCACTTTTGCTTTTTTTGTTATATTTTTCTGAAAAGTTTGTTGGCTAGAAAGTGATGATGGCTAGGACAAGCTCTTGGCTTGTCAATTGGATTTACCTGCTGCATTGTATTACCTACTGCATTGTTATACTTTCTGCATTGTGTACTTTCTGTACTTGTATGCTTTTGCTAGTTGGCTTACTTGACAATTTTGCATTCAGTTTGGCATGCTTAGTTTTCTTTGCTAACTTGCTTATGTTTTGCAATTCAGTTTGACATGCTTGGCACCTTGTTGTATTTGGTTTGATTACTGCAGTTTGGTTTAGTTTGCAGTACAGTTTGCTTTGCCGTATAATGGGTGCCCATCATATTTGAATTTTGGCGCATTGGTTCGCCTTTGTAATCCCTGTGTTTTTTGCATTTGAACCAATTGTATGATTATATTTTATATCTTTTACTTTTCTCTTTGTGAACCAAGAAGAGCAGTCTTCTTATGATTTGCAAAGAGGAAAATAAAACATGATGAACAAATAGCATTCTGATTCCGGCCGGCAAACTGTAGTGATGATTTTCTTTCTTTCTTCTTTGCTTGAGAAATTAACTGTACTAATTTCTTTTTCTTCTTCTTTTGCAGGTGAGTACCAATTGGATGATCGAGGAAGCAGTAGAAGCCAAAGATCTTGAGCATGGGAGCACTTGAAGCTTAGGAGATTAGGCTTAGATTTATTTTTTCATTTATTGTAAACAAATATTATCTTAAATACTATAAGTTGTAAACTTACAATATTCAAATAAATTTTGTAACAACATTTGAAGTGAATAAAAGTCTTTATCCAAAAGAATATTTCTACTGTCAAATATCTTTCCATTTTTTCCTTTGCCTCTTCACTTTTATATTTAAGATTCCTGATTAAAAATAAACTTGAAACGACATTCCAGCATTTCCAATACAGATAACTTAAAATCCAAGTAATCTTTAAAAAACTCTGCACTCTCATAACTTGCGACAGCATTCCAATCAACACACGCGTTGTGTATTCCAATAAGCAAGCAAGCATTCCATTAACAAACAAACGTTTCATTCTAATAACAAGCAGATGTTTTAACAGACACACATCATCTGGTTAATCCGGATTAGACAGTTTCAGCTCCTATCTCTTATCCCAGATTAATCAAGCCTTGAGAACAACCAATAAATTTGAACAAGCGTGAAAACAATGTAACGGTTAACTGAATTTCTGAGGACTCAATTTCTTCTGAGAAATGAGAGAGAAAACCCTAATTCTGGATTGACTGCTAAAGAAAAGTCTATTTGATCAATTCTTGAGCCAATCTTAAAAATCAGAGAAAAACCCTAGGGTTGTGGTTTCTTGTGAAAAAGGGAGGGCAAATTTTGGGGTAGAACAGTGACTCATATGCTTTTTCCAAGAAAGAACAATTATGAATAGAAATTAAAGGAGGGTGAGGTTTTTATCTGGATGCTCACTCATAATATTCAAACTAACTAGAGATTTGATATAATGTGCCACATGATGGATATTTAGCATGGTTGTTATATGGATATTTTGATCACCTAAATCTTGTCTTATGATGGTTCTAACTAGGAAGGAGAATATCAAACCTGAATCATAATAAAATTAGGAAAGACTCTTTAAATTAGATAAGGATCCAATTTCTTAATGAATAATTAGAGTAAGAGTTATCAAAGATGGAAAACAATTATCAATATTTTTCTTCAAGATCCATCTACTTAATAAATGTTATCTTCCATTATTTCAAACTCTCAAGAGAATGCCATATCTCTTCTAACATTGATCAAACAAGTCGGTGCTCTAATAAAATATGCAGTCAAGAATGGATTGCCTCATCTTGATGATAATAGGGACAACGAAGAGTTGTCTTTGATCTATGTTTTTATTTTATTTTTCTTTAATTTTTTTCTCCCTTTCCATTATGAATATTTAATTTTTGTAACTCCTTTGTTTATGAAAAATTAAGTGTTTTTGAATTAAATGGTCCTTCATTATTTCTTTACTTGCTATTAAATGTTTCCCGCATTTTTATTGAGATCTATGTGTTTGTATATTTTTTTCTACCTTTCTTATTATGCAAAATGGAGAGAAGTATAATCTAAGGTTGAATAGAGTATACTATCTTTATTTGTTAGGGGAGTTTAATCACTTCAGATATTTACTCGTCGCTTTTTTACCACTTCTTTGAGAGATGTGTTGTTATCATCAAAAAATGGAAATTTGGATCTATGTGCTTGCAGGTTTAATCATAAGTTAATTTTGATGATGACAATTGATGAAGCGGCAATGTTGAAGTTAACAACTCAATAGGTCAAACGGCTTATGGATGTTGAGAGTTCTATATCAATTTTGAAAATAATAACCCCATAGGCTAAAAGGCTTGTGGATGTTAAGAGTTTTTTGGGACATGAGGAGTAAATTTCAACTTTTAAAAGAAAGATTTTGATGATGACATTTAATCAAAAAGATATCTCAAGACTCATTAGTCAATAGATTCTAGTTCTAGTTGAAGTAAGAAGTCATTGATGTATCAAAAAATGGAACTTGAAAATCTAAAGTTGTGAAAGTGTGAAAGCTATCATGATCCTATGCTTCGTGTCATAGAGTGATCAGATAAAATGTAAATGGTCCCGAGTAAGTCTTAACGTTTTATGGAAATCCAACACACATAGAAAAAGTTTTCAAAACACTATATTATTTCATAAAATCTCTTGAAAATATATCTAGACTTGTTTGTGATTTGATTAAAAAATATTTCTAATCAATTGGAAAAGTTTTTAAATTGGTCAATTGATTACGAACTTGGTTTAATTGATTAGAGCAGGGTAAATAACTTATTAATCTATTAGAAAAGATTTTAATTGATTAATGCATATAACTTTTTTAAGGTTTTATTTAATGGATTATGACTGTCGTATTTAAAGGTATTTTAATTGATTATCAACTTGGGTTAATCGATGAAATCATTAAATTGATCTATATATTATTTATATTTTGAGCTAAAACTTTTCCTATATAAATGAAGTTTTTCCTCATTTCATTACACACCGAATTTTTTATTTGAAATTTTTTTATTCTTTTTCCACTATTTTTTTTTCATATTTTCTTTTCATGAAGATTATCGTAGTGTCAAAAGACCAAAAAACCTTTGTAAGAGTTTTTTTTGTAATCAATATTGTGCCTTATTTGCATTATGCAATAGTGTGATTCTCTTGTAGAATTATATTGTAAAGGTTAAGTTAATCTCGTATAAAAGTTTGGTTGTTGGTCTTGAGTTTTACCTATATAAAAGTTCTAGTAGTAGGCTTTTGAGTTTGTTCTATGTAAAAGATATATTTAAAAGTTTATGGGCAAATCCCGTGTAAAATTTATGTTTGTTGGTTACTGAACTTAGCAAATGTATAAACTCTATTTGTTTGTTGTTGAAGGTTCGTAAGAAAATCCTATAAAAAGCTTAAGTATTTTTAGTGGAATTCTCAAGAATAAACTTTTGGGAACATGAATATACCAAGTAGTAAGATCAAATCTATATAAATTTTAAGCATGTTCTCTCTCTCTCTCTATATTCTCTCTTTTATATAGGTTTAACTTATTTATGTTACATATCTCTCTTCGTCTCAATCTTTTCTCTTTATTTCTAATGTTTTGTCTATGTGTGTTGTTATTCAAATAAAAATAATAGTTTAAATAACAAAAAATTTATAAATTGGTTTTGATTTTGATTGTGTATTTCTTGTTTGGTTATTTTTAACCTGATGTAAATACTCCTTCTCTTATTATATACTTTAGAGCTGTCAAAATGGGTTAGTTTATATGGGCCGATTTGTCAGGTCCGAAAAATCATAGGGTTTAGATTTTAAAATTAGATCTCATATTTTTTATGGTTTTTTTAGTCCGGCCCTAAAAAGTACGCTATAGCCCGTATTACTGTGGGTAGCCCATTAGACCCATATAGCTATAAAATTTAAAAAATATATATTTTGATACTTATATTGTCTTACTCCAAAATAGCACATTGATTTTTCTCACCTCACTGAATTTTGTCTCTATTTTAGTCAATTTTTTCATTTAAATCTTATACATTAATATAATCAACATTATTTCCTCGTATTCTATTAGTTTCTCTTATGTTAGTTATTTGAGCATTATTTTGTACAATTTAGACATTGTGTTGTATTTAAAAACACGACATAGTATTTATAAAGTATAATATAGTATTTAAAAATATATTATGTTTAAAATAATATAATTTTTAATTTAATTTTTAGTAAATGTTATGGAGTATTATTTTAATTTTTTATTTAAAAATTCATTTAAGATCAGATCGTTCGAAGCCCATCTACCACTGAACTGGGATAGTAATTTTTGAATCTATAATACAACAAAGCTTTTTAATCCAGTCCTAAAAAATATGAGATTCACCAGAGTCAACCAATTTAAGATCTCATTTTAATAACTCTAATATACTCCTACAAAGTTTCATATTATTTTATATAACTTTTTTAAGAAAATGGTCGTACTTGATCATAAGGGATTGTCAAGGCCCACGAGCTTTGAGTCTAGCAGCAGGTGACTGTGAAGCAGGAGGTACATGTAAGACACTCTGATGCCAAAGTGAGGTTTAGAGTAAGTGCAAGTAAGTATGAGAGTATGGATGAATGAATAAATACTTGACCCTCTCAAGTAAGAGGGTATTTATAGCCCCTAGCGTTGGGCCAAGGTCTTCAGTGATGGGCCACGATGAGGCCCAACAACAAAGACTGCCAGGATTTACGGGTGTATGGAGTCTAGCATGTGGCCTCCTTCCTAGTAACCTTCCCCGAGAATTCAAGAGTGTTGGGCCCGTTATTCTCGGAGGGCAGGATAATGACGATATAGACACACGAGTTACGTTCTCCTAGTGTACATGTGGGGAAATGTCCAATGGTCCTCAGTTTGGGTTGCATGCTTTTGGGTCTTTGTAAAGGCGCTGGATTGGGCTTCCCCAACAGTGGGGCAAATGCTGGCCATTCCAAAACAGGAGTCCCCCAAGTTATTCCCCTTAGGTGAAAGAGTGATAACTTAAGATCAGTTCAAGTGCCGGGAAAGTGTTGTCCGAGAGGGGAAACTGCCAACTCCCATCGGGGATGGCTATGTGACTCATGTCGAGGATTCATAAAAATTTGGGTATGGTGTTGTCGACCAGCCTAGGGAGATGTTCATTGGTCGACTTCATTTTCAACTCATATCAACGTGGTGCCCGTTAGGGACCTAGATTCGTGGGGGTGTGAGGTGTTTCCTCGAGCGCCAGTCTTCAAAATGCCCATCTGTATGGCATTGTAATGACGTCAAGCGTTTTCTCGACATCGAGAGCGGAACGTCATCGATGCGCCCGTATGTAAGGTGTTGTAATGACGTCGAGAGTTTTCCCGTATCGAGAGTGGAACTTCATCGATGCGCCCGTATGTAAGGTGTTGTAATGACGTCGAGCGTTTTCCCGTATCGAGAGTGGAGCGTCATCAATGTGTCCATATTTAAGGCATTGTAATGTCGTCAAGCGTTTTCCCGCCACTGAGAGTGAAAAGGTGCAGGCGCATGGTTTTATGTGAGACCAATGTGGGCAACGTGTCCTCTTGCCAGCCCCACGTGGAAGTTGCTTGGGGTTCCAATATTACATAGGGCATTCCAAAAGCCCAAGTAATGATGACTTTTCACATACTACCTCGTGAGGTAGAAACTAGCTATAAAAAGGGGAATAAGGAGGTTCATTTTTTATTTTCAAGCTCTCTTCTCCTCTCTCCTATGTTTTCTTGTGGATCTGCTCTGCTCTAATGCCACCGTAGGCGTCTTCAACGATAATCTTCTCCAAGTAAGTGATTTCTTATTGATCGTTCCTTTTCTTAGATTTTTTAGATTAAACACTTGGGTTTTGTCATGAATGGATAAATCTTTGGATGAAGATTCATGGGTTCTTAAATGAATCTCCATGGATGTTCATCAATGTCTATGGATGTGGATGAAGATTCATAGGTCCAGAATTTCATTCTGACTTGCGTCAGGGTCGTCTCCCCCCTTCAATAATAGGGAGGATTTGGGCAACTTTCCCGTTTGACGAAATTTCCCCACGTAGGGCGTCGACCATTTTGGTGCTGGCTATCGTGGGCTTGGGTCGAGGTCCATTCCTTAGAGCATTCATCGCCCTTTCACTTGATTTGTGGTGGAAGGGTGAATTTGATGATGTCGAACTCATTATTTTCCCCTGATTTTCAAGTACGGTGGCACACCAAGTCGAGGAAGACATCGTGCCCGATACAAATGAGGGTAACACTATGGTTGCAGATGATCCTTTGGCTTGGGTTACGCCTGATCCCCGGAGTAAAAGGTCATGTTTTTCTTAGGATGCTTCTGATGCATTCAATGTCCCTGAGGACTGAGAAGAGGGTGCTTCTGCCAGCTGGGTTCTTAAAATCCATCATCAAAGTCGGAGGATATGTCCGACATTCCCAGGAAAACGCTTCCTTATGTATGAGTTTGATTTTAAGGAAGCAGAGATGCGTTTGTCCTTCAACGATTTCCAAGTGGGGGTCTTCCAATGGTTGCAACTAGAACCTTCCCAACTTCATCAGAATGCGATCGCGTTTATGCGTGCGTTCAAGCTAGTATGCCAATATCTCTCGATTAATACCACTTTGACCATGTTCTTTCGTATCTTTCACTTACAACGGTAGACCATTGGAGGGAGACAAGCCTAGCTGTCGTTCAAACAGTTCGGAAAACTCTTTCAGTCGTACCTTGGATCTATTTTCAACTTCAAAGAGAGGTACTTCGTCGTGAAGCCACTTACAGACGCGGACATGGATTCTTTGTATGATCGCTCGGAAGAGATCGAGGGTGGTCGGGCAGTGGTTCAACTAATGACGAGGTTTCCTCTTGAGTGGTAGTGGAAACACTTTGAGCAGAAGCTCAAGTATTATGCGGTGAAGTGTTGTTGCGATAAAGCGGCAAGAAAAAAGTAAGTTATTAATTTACCGAGTGATATAAGTTATATCGTATCGTGTCCACATAGATTGGTGTATTGAAATTTCGTTCGATAAATCTCTCGTTAATGAGTTTGTGGATAAATGGGTGGAAAGTAAAAGTATCAACATAAAATAAATGTATAAAAAGGAAAAATGAATAACTTATCAAGCATGCATATATACTACTTCTCACAGACTTAAACCTATTGACCTGTTATACTAAACCTACAATATTCATCAATATCATCACGTGTCACTCACAACCTAAGTCATCTCTAACCAAAATTGAGAGGCCGACTGCATCATCTCGGTAGCGATCTCTCAACCACCTCAACAACACAGAAGCCAATTGTGCTTGCTTGCATCGACGATCTCTCAGAGCGGCACAAATAACACAGAGGAATTAATCTCAGACATCCTAAGTGAATAATAGCGCTAAATCTATATCTAGAATTCAGACATTATTAGATAATCACCCTAGAAAAGGGTGTTAACACCGTCCCTTTTCATAACCAACCTCCCGAACTCAAGAAAATATCTCTAAAGATCTTTCCTGTTCTTTTAACCCTTTCCTATTTGGATAAAAGAAAAGTCGGTGGTGACTCTTGATATCCGCAACAATTGCGATCAAATGCAAAACAACCAAGTCAGTTCTCCCACCGTATTACAGAACTGGAGACTCTGCTGGGGACTCGAAAGTTAAAAGTGGGGTTACCTTAGAGTTTGATCATATTTACTTGCCTTCCTTGTTTGACTTTCTTGCTTTACATTATGGTTCCTTGTTTGGGTTTGTTTTGATCCTCTACCCGGACTTGGGGCACCTTTTAGGTAAGTAACAATAGATTGTGGAAACTGTGCGGGGTATACCGACATGATTGAAGCGACAACTACATTTGTGTGATACATTTGTTGGTACCGGTAGCCCTTGAGTAGTCAAGGAGAATACAGGGTCGCTGTGTGGTGTCATGAAGCACTAACTAACCTTTGAACCTTAATTGAACAATTCGTCCATTAGGAAGTAGTGAGATAGCCGGATTTGGTGCAATCTAAAGTTAGTTGATACTCGATACTACACTCATTGAGATCGGACTTTCGGAATATTTTGATCGCCAATAAAGAGGCTTGTGCTAAAACAATGCCCGATAAAGAAAGATCAGTGATATTGAGATCCCCAAGAACCCGATTACTTTCTAGGACAGGTTGAACCAACTAAACTTCAAGAGGGTACTTACCTATGAACCTCGTGCAAGCCTAAACCTAAGGACTTGTTTGATTTGCTTGTGTATATACTTGTACATAACATCATGACATCATACCATAGCATTTTACACTAACCATTTCAAGGATTTCGAGATTCATCTTTGTTTCTATTTTGTAGGACATGACTCCCACTCGCAGGAATACTATCCAAGTTAACCTCGTACGAGTGCCTTTTCAACTCAAAGAATTAGCATCAAGGATTCCTGAGAATTCTCCGTTCACCAAAAGACATGGATGACTTCTCAATCTGGTTACCTCAAGCTTTGATGAATACATGATGAAAGTGCTTTTCCAGTTCTTCGACCCTTTACACCATTGCTTTACCTTTCAACTCTTAGGAATTCCCATTCTTGATCAATTACCTTTCAACGGTATTGAAAGAGACTCAAGCTCTGAGGAGATTGCTCGAGCTTTAGATTTGCAACGATCCGACGTTGTGGCTAACTAGGAAACAAGAAGTGGTGTCAAAGGGTTTCTAGCCAATTTTTTTTTGGAAAAGGCTCAAAATTGTTGGGATGCTTTGGATTTACAAGCCTTTGAATAATTTTTGGCTCTTATCATCTATGGGATGGTACTATTTCCTAATCCTTACCAACTTATAAATGTAAATGCAGTTAAAATTTTTATATCTCGCAACCCGGTGCCTACTTTGCTTGGGGACATCTTGCATTCTCTTCACTCTCGCACAATGAAGAGAAGGGTAACCTCATGTATTACACTGCTTTGTTGGTTAGGTGGTTTGTTTCGCACCTGCCCTGATTTGTTGTGAAGAATAAGCAAGGCTTGGGATGGTCTAATAGGTTAATGTCACTCAGACATTCAGATATTCACTGGTGTTCTCGATCCTTAGAGGATATTACTATCATCGACCGTTGTGGGTAATTCCCTAATGTCCCTCAGCTTGGCATTAGGGGAGGTATTACTTATAACCCTTGCTTGGCTTTATGACAGTTTGGGTATGCACGAAGAGATGGTCCCTATGATGCGCTCATCCAAGGCGTGGTATTCGATTACGAGAGCGATGACCAAGGCTATCGTCAAAGGTTCATACGAGCTTGGAGAATGATAAACAAAGTGGATAGTAAGAAATTGGTACAAAAGAATTCTATTCCCCTCGAGCCTTACCTTAAGTGGGTACAAACTCGTGCTCAGAGTCTCGTAATGCCTTACCCCTCCATCCTACCTATCATCATTGAGCCTGTTTCCGAAGGAGATGTTCCGTATACTCTCCTTTATCCTAACATGCCTACTTCTCTTGAAGATTTGCAAAAAGATTGGATTCAGCTAAAGGAAGAGCGAGACACCTTCGAAGCCCAATTCCACGCAAGTGAAAAGAAGGTTTTGGAGCTTACGAGACAACTTCATGAAGAGCGAAATTTGAATGCCTACATTGCGCCAAAAAGGATGCGCTCAAGATTTTTGTCTTAGGAGTTTATTTTATGTTTACTTCCTCCATTGTAAGCCCAAGATGCATGTTGTAATCAATTTGGACTTATTAATACAATGTTTGTTTCCTTTTGTCTAAACAAATTTAAATCTCCTAGTTTCCTTGAAATTATTTGCATATGCATTTTCATTCATCATAACACAAATAGGTTTTTCACAACAGGTTTCCTTATCTTTCTACTGTTTATTTCAGTGAGATGGATATTGAACAAACAGTAAAGGATCCTCAAGCACATAATGCTCAATTCCAACAGATGTTCCTGGCTCTGGCTAAAGGACAAGAGGACCTGAAGCTCTCATGATCAAAGACAAGAAGAAGAAGACGAAGAAAACGGTGGGTGTCCTAAATATGGGAAGGAGGTTCAGAGAACCAGCAAAGCGAGCTCTAGAATTCGCAACTCCGTCAAACGAGGGAGACAATCAGGAAGAGAAGAAAAAGGAAGGAGACCACCGTTTAGGTTCTGATGAAGAGGAGACTGAGTATGCTGAAGAACAATATCCTCCTACTGATGACAACTTTAAACAGCTGGAGGATCGTCTCAATGCCGTTAAAATTTATAGAGTATTTGGTCTGGATTTTGAAGAACTAGGTTTGGTTCATGGGGTGGTCATTCCACCAAAGTTCAAAGTTCCTACATTTTCTAAATATGATGGTGTCTCTTGTCCTAAGCTGCACTTAAGGTCGTACGTCAAGAAGATCCAACCCCATACTGCTGATAGGAGCCTATGGGTACATTTCTTCTAGGAAAGTTTGTCAAGGACGTAGTTGGATTGGTTCTATCAGTTGGAAGGAACCAACATTCGCAATTGGGAAGATATGGTTGCTACTTTTTACAAGCAGTGCCAATATAATGCAGACCTCGCTCTAACTCGTACACAACTGCAAAGTATGTCTATGGGTTCTGGCGTAGGTTTCAAAGATTATGCTCAGAAATGGAGGGATCTTGCGGGAATAGTCCAACCTCCTCTATCTGATTGAGAGCTGGTGGATATGTTCTTGGGCATGTTGTCTGGTCCATTCTTCAACCATATGATTGGAAGCTCTTCAGTTGGGTTTACCGAGCTGATCTTAACTGGTGAGAAGGTAGAAGCTGGTATTAAGAAGAGTAAGATTCAAAGGGATGCATCCTTAAGTACAATGAATAAACCCTTCAATGGAAAGAAGGAGGTCAATGCTGCTTATAGCCAGAGAAATCAAAACAAATTTGAACATCGTCCGATGGTAGGGGATGCTATGATCTCCAATCTTGTATCAAATCAACAATGAAACAGTCAGCGCAGGCTGGATGTGCCCATAAGACGGTTCACCCAGATCAACATGACCTTGTCCCAGGTTTTGCCGCACCTGTTGAAGTACAATATGGTGACTCTAAAGGAAGCTCCCAAGAATCCTAATACCGCATCTCTCTACTACAACACAAATGCTCGATGCGCCTATCATTCCGAGAGTCCGGGGCATGATACGAACGATTGTTGGGCTCTGAAAAATAAGGTGCAGGATCTTATCGAGGAGAAGGAGATTGAATTTGACCTTCTAGAGACACCTAATGTAATAACTGCACCAATGCCCAAACATGGCCAAGGTGTCAATGTTGTTGACGACGACCTGTTTGTTTCCTCTATGGATGAATTAGCCTCTCCTCTTCTAATTATTAAAGAGAATTTGTTGCAAGCCGGTTTATTTTTGGGCTGTGGTGAAGGTTGCCACTTACGTATGTCTCTACCAGATGGTTGTTTGTCGTTAAAGATGGGTGTCCAGCGCCTGATGATTAACAAATAAATCTTGTTTGAGAAAGTTCCCCTTGCAAGAAATTTGTGTGAAGATGTCTCAATAATTACCATTTCCGAAAATCCTCCCAGGGTCTCCACCAAAAGACCCGTCAGGATTACATCCATTCCCAAGTTTACTCCCTTGATTACCACTCTTCCCGGGCCGATACCATATTCCTCTGGTAAAGTTGTTCCCTGGAATTATGGGGTTTACGTCTACTACCATGGTGTCAAGAAAGGCCTATTGGCTATTTAAGATAAAGTTGCCAAAGATACTGATCCTGACGTCGAGAACATTACCGAGACTAGTAAAATTACGAGAAGCAGAAGGGTTTTCTCTCTCGAAATCTCTTGGAAGACTGTTTCCACTCCTTTGATTATTCCTTATGCTACTCCTATTAGTACTACCATTGCTACTCCTACTGTTATCCCTGTTGTATCCTTGCTACTGATTCAGTCGAGACTCGGGGCAAAGAGGTACTAGTTGAGCCTGTCCAGATGAAGGCACACAAAGAAATCATTCCTGAGGCTTCTAAAAAGTAAATGGAAGAAATACCAAAGATCATAAGGAAAAGTTATTACAACATTGTGGAGCAGTTGGGGCAGACCCCTTCGAAAATCTCAATGCTGGCCCTACTGTTATACTCTGAATCCCATGCTAAGGCCTTGGTAAAATTCCCGAAGTCTGCCCACATGCCTCAAGATACCTCCGCCGATCAATTCGAGAATTGCGTTGCTAGTTTGACAGCTGACAATGGACTGGGTTTCTCTGATGCAGATTTGATGTCCAAGGGAAGAAAGCATAATGATTCCTTGCATATCTCCATTGAGTGCAGGGGCACTACCCTAGCTCATGTTCTGGTAGATATAGGTTCATCGTTGAATGTCTTGCCCAAGAATGCTTTGGACAAATTGGATTGTGAAGGACTCACATTGAAGCCCAATAATTTATGGTGAGGGCCTTCGATGGCTCCAAGAGAATGGTGCACGGGGAGGTGGACATCCCTATCAAAGTTGGTACTCAGACTTTCAACTCCACTTTCTACGTGATGTATATCCGCCCATCTTACTCATGTTTATTGGGTCACCCGTGGATCCATAGGGCCGGTGTTGTTACCTCTACTCTGCATCAAATGTTGAAATACCCAGTTAACAAAAAGATTATTACGGTCCATGGCGAGGGAGAATACATGGTGAGCCACCTGAACTCCATCAGGTATGTTGAGATGGACGTGAGTTCATTGAGACCCCCTGTCAGAACTTTGAGGAGGTTCCATAGACATCTACTGCAACCAAGACTGTTACCAATGACCCGAAGATTACCATACCTCCTTTGAAAATGGCTTCTCTGAAGGATGCCAAAGTAATATTTGAAGAAGGGGGTGTACCATTTGGGGCCAACATCCGGATATTCCATACAAATCTGACAATTTTGGTTTAGGTTTTACTTCGGAGGCCCAAAGAGTTATTCGTCATGATCACGCAAGGGAACCACCACTACGCATCAGCAACCATGGAGTCAATACGTTGGAGGGAAGTGATAGCAACTGTGACATGGACAAGTGGATCTTCCCAACTATCAGTAGTGGACTCAACAATTCGGAGGCCAAAGATTTTGTTCCTATTACTTTTATTCAAGAGTAATTGTCTTTTAGTTTTTGGATATGTAATATTTAAACAATTGAAACTCTAAAACCTCGTGTCTTACCCGAGGCACAATGGTCTATCTGTGAGGGTTATTACTTCATTTTCATATGTCATCAATAAATCATTGGACGTTTTGCATGCAAATTTTACAATCCTTGTTTTTCTTTTCTACTTTTTACTTTATCAAAAATAGCTTGCTCTTACACACGCTCACATATCAAAATGCAAATCCACATCCACTCTGGATCCCATTGATAACAGTTCTGCTATTGCCAATTATGACTTTGAAAATCCGATCTACCAAGCCGAGGACGAAGGTGAGGAAGATTATGAAGTACCAGGGGAACTTGTCAGACTGTTACAACATGAAGAAAGGGAAATGCAGCCCCATGAAGAGCCACTTGAGATGGTAAACTTGGGTACCGAAGAGGACAAGAAGGAAGTCAAGATAGGTGCCAATCTGGAGCATAGTGTCAAGGAGCATTTAATTCAGATGCTACATGACTATGTTAAGGTCTTTTCCTGGTCATACGAAGACATGCCAGGACTCGACACTAATATCTTGGTCCATCATCTGCCGACAAAAGCAGACTGCCCTCTAGTGAAACAGAAGGTTCTTCGTATGCGGTCAGAGATGCCATAAAAGATCAAGGCTGAAGTCATGAAGAAGTTCAACGTAGTTTTCTTAGTTGTTACCTCTTACCCACAATGGGTTACTAATTTTGTTCCGGTACCTAAGAAGGACGGTAAGGTGCGTATGTGTGTGGATTACAGAGACCTGAATAGGGTGAGCCTCAAGAATGACTTTCCGCTTCCCCATATTGATGTTCTGGTTGACAACGTTGTACAACACAAGGTATGCTCCTTCATAGATGGTTTCTCTGAATATAATCAGATCAAAATGGCACCTGATGACATGGAGAAAACAACCTTCTTCACGCAGTGGGGCACTTTCTGCTACAAAGTTATGCCATTTGGGTTAAAGAACGTCGGGGAAACCTATCAGCGTGCCATGGTAGCTTTGTTTCACGATATGATCCATCACGAGATAAAGGTCTATGTTGATGATATGATAGCCATATCTCAAACTGAAGAGGAACACCTTGACCACCTGCAAAAGTTGTTTGAAAGACTGAAGAAATATAAACTAAGGCTGAACCCGAATCAGTGCACCTTTGGAGTAAGATTTAGTAAGCTCTTAGGCTTCGTTGTCAGCAGAAAAGGTATTTAAGTAGAGCCATACAAGAAATTCCAACTCCTCGCATTGAGAAGGAGGTTAGGGGATTCTTGGGACGTCTAAACTACATCGCCAGATTCATTTCCCATCTAACCGCTACATGTGAGCCAATCTTCAAATTACTGAAGAAAGATCAAGCAGTGAAATGGTGTGACGATTGCCAGACTGCCTTTGATAAACTCAAAGAATATCTTCAAGAGCCTCCAATTTTAATGTCGTCAGTCGAAGGGAGACCTTTGATCATGTACTTAACAGTATTACAGAATTCAATGAGGTGTGTGTTGGGGAAGCATGACGAGTCTGGTCGAAAAGAGCATGTGATATACTACCTGAGCAAAAAGTTTACCGACTGTGAAACCAGATATTCACTGCTCAAGAAAACTTGTTGCGCTCTGGCACGGGCTGCTCGCTGGCTAAGACAGTATATGTTGACTCACACTACCTTATTGATATCTAAAATGGATTATATCAAATACATATTCGAGATGTCCGCTCTCTCTGGAAGAATAGAAAGATGACAAATCGTCTTGGCCGAATACAAAATTCAATACACTACCCAAAAAGAAATAAAAGGAAGTGTACTAGCTGATCATTTGGCTCATTAGGCTGTGGAGGACTATCAATCCATGAATTTTGAATTCTCGGACGAGGACATCATGTTAGTGAATGATTGTGAAGAACTTAGACTGTATGACTGACCTGAACAAGGATCCTGATGGATATTGGTTTTTTATAGAGCTTCCAACACACTCGGAAATGGAATCGGTGTTGTGATCATATCTCCCGAAGGCTGTCATACTCCTTTCACTTCCAGGCTATGTTTCAATTGTACCAACAATATGGCTGAATATGAAGCATGCATTATGGGTCTCAAAGCTGCTATCGACTTGAGGATCAAATCCTTGAGTGTATTTGGAGACTCGGCCTTAGTAATCAGTGAAATCAAACGAGAATGGGACATGAAGCATCCTAATCTCATCCCTTATAAAGAGCATGTGTTAACACTGATTCCACATTTTGAAGAAATTACATTTGAGCATTTTCCACGAGAGGAAAATCACCTAGCGGCCGTGCTAGCTACTATGTCATCCATGTTCAAAGTCAGGTGGGATAATGAGGCTCCTTAGATCACTATTGAGAGGATGGACGAACCAACATACTGTCATGAGATTGATACTGAAGAAGTAGTGGACAAACCTTGGTTCCATGAAGTTAAAAGATATCTCGAAGCCCAAGTGTATCCTGAGGGAGCTTCAGTCAATGATAAGAAGTTCCTAAGAAGGTTCTCTGCCAAGTTCTTCCTCAGTAATGGAATCCTCTACAAGTGCAACCACGACTCTACCTTGCTTCGGTGTGTAGACAAGAGTGAGGCAGAAAATATTATGGCTAATTTGCATGAAGGTACCTTTGGCACCCATTCTAGTGATCACACGATGGATAAAAAGATCCTATGGGAAAGATATTATTGGTTTACTATAGAAGCGGACTATTATCAGCAATCTCGAACTTGTCACAAATGCCAGATCTATGCTGATAAAGTACATGTGCCTCTGGTTCCTCTAAACATCTTGACTGCTCCCTGGGCATTCGTAATGTGGGGAATCGATATAATTGGGAAGATTAGACCCATAGCTTCTAATGGGCACCGTTTAATCCTTGTCGCCATTGATTACTTCATAAAATTGGTCTAGGCGGCTTCATTTGCATCTTTTACCAAGAACGTTGTGGCCCGATTCATCAAACATAACCTTATTTGTCGGTATGGTATTCTAGAAATAATCATTACGGATAATGGTACCAATCTCAATAATACTATGATCACCGGACTATACGCGTAATTCAAAATCCAGCATCATAACTCTTCTCCTTACCGGTCGAAGATGAATGGTGCTGTGGAGGCTGCTAATAAAAACATCAAAAATATCATACAAAAGATGACAGTGACCTACAAAGACTGGCATGAGATGTTACCATTTGCTCTTAACGGTTACCGTACCACAGTGCGCACGTCAACATGGGCAACTCCTTTCTCTTTGGTATACGGTATGGAAGTTGTCCTACCCATTGAAGTCCAGATACCTTCATTGAAGATCATAAAGGATGAACATTTGAATGAAGATGAATAGATTCAGACTCGACTTGACCAATTGAACCTGATTGATGAGAAGAGACTCGCGACTGTCTTGCATGGTCAGATGTAACAAAAACGTATGATTAAAGCTTTTAACAAGAAGGTCAGACGTCAGGTATATCAGGTTGGTGACCTAGTAATCAAGCGCATCATACTGCCGCAAGGTGATCCCATGGGAAAATGGACTCCTACATATGAAGTACCATTTGTGATCAAGAACATATTTTCGGGTGGAGCCATGATTTTAACCACTATGGACAGTGACGACCTTCTGCATCCTGTAAATGCGAACATAGTTAAAAGATACTATGCGTGAACAATGACCCGCTAGGTTGACTGGCCTAGGAAAAAATAGGGGCATTCCGGTGAACCAAAAGTGTTCGGTTAAAAGTTAGGGATATACATATGAAAAAATCTGTACACCCGGCAAGTCGAAAACCTGAAAAGGCGGCTTGGGAAAAAAAGGGTATCTCGGTGGACTAAAAACCCAAAAGGACGGTCCAGGCAAAAATTAGGGATTGAAAGAATATAAATATGTCCCGTTGGATTACCTTACAACCAATCTTCGATAATAAGTATCAAGCTCAAATGGTACTAATCAACCCAGTAAGCTTTAGACAAACTCCAAAGAGATGAGACGCCTGAAGATATAAAGGCAATAGCAGAATGGGAAATAAATGGGATTATTTTGCATATATGTTTTTCTTTGTATACTATTTTGTATAGTTTTCATTCTTACGATGGAATTCTCTTACTAGGATGTTCTTCTCCTTGTACAAAAAACACTTATTCAAATTAATACAAAAAAAACTATCTCTTGGAAAGTACAAAACTATTTGTTTTTATTTTTCTATTTTGTTTGCAAAAATGTCTAGTGATTATTTTTGAACATATGCATTTGAATATGATTACCGTTTACATAAACGTGCATAAAAAACAGAAAGATAGTTACTAATGGCTTTAAGAAACAGGACAATGTCTAAAGGCCATCCATAAAATCCCTGCAGGTACTTTATCCAGCAGGTACAGATGCAGGGGAATTCTACTATAAAATCACTTCCATATCCTTGCCATACAACCTAATGATGTGAGGATTCTCCAACAGGATTTCATAAAAATCCCCAAGCAAGTTCATGAAGTTTCTCTTCCTCAATAGAGTTCATTTCTCTTAAACAACAAAAATCCGTCTCTCAGCACCTCAACTTCAACAAAATATGAAGACTTACGCTCTTCATCCCCAGCAGCAGTCAGGGATTTATTTTACCCAATCCAGAAACACCATAATAGAACAACTGATACGTTCATACATTACATTCATACATCATTTTACAAACATCATAGCATCGACAACACAAATGCATATATCACAATCTCATTTATTTTGAGAGCATCATTACTCGAAGCATCTCATGCATCATGACACTGCACACAACTGACTCGTTACCTTTTTCAGGAAATTTAGTAAGTAAACAAATATCATTATCAATTTTCAACAAGTTCCAGATTAATACCTGAAACAAGACAGGACAACTATCTGTGAACAAATTGATTGTAGATCAATTCTCGAGACAGGACGGGGTGACTATCTACATAACAAACGCTTCCTTTAGACATCTGTTGGTTCAGTTTAAATTTCAAATATATATTTTGATACTTTTCTAGTAGACACTTATTCTGGTTCAGTTTCAATCGACCAAAGATTTATTCTGATTCTTTTTCAGTTAAAGATGACACCGACCTCTTCTGGTTCAGTTCAAATCGACCAAAGATTTATCCTGATTCTTTTCCAGTTAAAGACGAACACAAACATTTGTTGTTTCAGTTTTAAATTTCAAAGATTTATTCTTATACTTTTCCAGTAGGCACTTCTGCTGGTTCAGTTTAAATTGACCAAAGATTTATTCTAATTCTTTTCCAGTTAAAGTCAACACCGACGTCTTCTGGTTCAGTTTAAATCAACCAAAGATTTATCCTGATTCTTTTCCAGTTAAAGACGAACATAGACATCTACTGGTTCAGTTTAAATTTCAAAGATTTATTCTGATACTTTTCTAGTAGGCACTTCTGCTGGTTCAGTTTAAATCGAACAAAGATTTATTCTGATTCTTTTCTAGTTAAAGTCGACACCGACCTCTTCTGTTCAGTTTAAATCAACCAAATATTTATCCTGATTCTTTTCCAATTAAAGACAAACGCAGACATCTATTGGTTCAGTTTAAATTTCAAATATTTATTCTGATACTTTTCCAGTAGGCACTTCTGCTGGTTCAGTTTAAATCGACTAAAGATTTATTCTGATTATTTTCCAGTTTGAAATCAAGCCTAGACTTAGTCTAATTTCTATCGACAGTTACTTTTGGATGGCATCTATAAGCCCATCTCTGACAACACTCCACCACCTCTCCAAATGGCATCTTTAAGCCCATTCCCTATTCAATCGACCACCACATCATCGAATGCAAATTTCTGATCACTCTAGTGTTCAATCAACTTCCACCTTCAAGTCACGAATGAAGGACTCTCCAATCTAACTCTTCAGGTTTAAGAAGATTGAACAGGGGCAGCTGTTGTACCCTAAAATTTTCCCTCTCAATTTCTCAAGATATATCTCACACAGATTTTCAAAAGCTTAAGTTTGCATAAGTACAAAGCAGATCGAAAGGAGTGACTGCAGACAACAGTTCAAATTCAAAATCTGGAAAATGGCCTCCTTTGGTGCAAGCTTGATTCACCAGTTTTCGATTGGGCATCTGGCCTCCTTCAAACTTGCTTCAAATTCCAAAGCTTCGATTGAGGCAATGGCCTCTTGCATGGTTGCTTCATACAAGTTTCAATTGAACAAATGATTATCTTTATGCTAGCTTTTACTGGGCATTGTTTCACTTTGAAACAACTTCCTTCGATTCAGAAGACAAGGGACTCATTTTGGTGTCTTCCGATTCAAAAGTTAGTGGCTTCCTACTGGCTTCTTTCGATTAAGAAGGAAATGACCTTCTAAAATCTTCCTTCGACTCGGAAGGCAATGGCCTCCTGAAGGTTTTATTTGATTCACAAAGCAGTAGGCACCCGCATGCAAGCTTCGATTGCACCATTGGCCCCTTACATGTTTGCCTTTGATTCACAAAACAGTAGCCTCCTGCACATAAGCTTTGATTCACAAAGCAGTATCCTCCTGCACATAAGCTTCGATTCACAAGCATTAGCAGTACTTCCCTCATGCATGTAAGGCATGTACATCCTGCATGCCAGCACGCACAAGGCAAGTGCCTCCTCTGTGTTTGCTTTCGACTCACAAGGAGATGTCTTCCTATGTGCACAAGGAAATGGCATCCCTTCATGCCAGCACCCACAAAGCGTTAGCTATTTTCACGCTAGCTTCGACTGGACAATGTATCCCTTTGAAATAGCTTGCTTCAATTCCACCTTTGAAAACCTTCAACACACATAGTTCTATGACACACAATGAGTGTCCCATTCGAAGGAAATACATTGTTGGATTTGAAGCACATAGTTAGATGTCTCATTCGAAGGACATACATTGTTGGATTTGAAGCACATAGCTGGATGTCCCATTCGAAGGATATACATTGTTGGATTTGAGGCACATAGTTGGATGTTCCATTCGAAGGATATACATTGGTGGGTTTGAAGCACATAGTTGGATGTCCCATTCGAAAGATATACATTGGTGGATTTGAAGAACATAGTTGGATGTCCCATTCGAAGGACACACCTTGGGTCGAAACCAAATATTGTTGTCTGAAGAAGAGCCTGGTCGAAGTTTGGACCTATGTGGTCAAAACAAAAGGTTGAAGTATCCAAAGATGCTTGCTGGCCAGAGTCCTATGTGCTGCCAAGTATAAGTCTGCTGCACTGGTCACAACACTCCAAAACTGCTACAAAGAAATCCTGCTATGTTGCTCCGGTACTTGTACCAAATTGGTATACAAAAGCTGCACCTCAAAGGCTACAAAAACAGCATACCCAATTTGTTCAAATCTCATTTATTTTCCCTCCCAAACCTCAACCAATTTCATCTATAAATAAGAGGTTCCACAACACCTCTAGGGTGGCTTTTTGGTAGCTAAAAAAAATCTTATTGTGGGAAAATCATCAAACTATCAAACTCTAAAACTCTAAAACTCTCAAACACTCTCAAGAACATTCAAACTCTAAAACTCTCACAAAAAAATCTCAGAACCCCTTATGCATTAGTGAACCCTTCGATTCATTCCCTAACAACAATATAACAGTCTTTCAATTCACTCCCTGGACTGCTATATAACAACCTTCGATTCAATCACAACTATCCCACACCAACCTTCGGTTCAATGACTTTTCAAACAAAACAGCAACTGAACTAGTTCAAGGAAGGTCCTTGTAGGCTTGATCCATCATCGAATCATTCCTGGAAGTCACATACAGCTCCTTCGATTGGCACTTCAAGAGGTAAGTTTCCTCTAAACTTGGAAATTTCCATTTAAATATATTTTGTACATACAAATAAAAGAAAAAATTTAGATATCAACTCTAGGAAGTTGACCCTGTTTTTTAGCTTCGATTATCACTACTTGTATGTTGAGAATCTCAACTCTAACTAGTTAGCCTTTGATTTTGGTGCCAGATAAGCTTGTACTAACCCCTGGCCTGTAGCTTCCTAAAGTTACATTGGTAGATACATTTTCAAACTTTAGGCAGGTTGTGTGTATCTTTCGATTGGCTGAGGATTGAAGCCTTTCGAATGTTAACTTGGGAGTCTTGCACTCCTGTAATCGAAGGAAGAAATTGGGCATGTCAAACATTCAGAAACAAGTTCATCTTGTACCCAATCGAAGCTGCCTTATGAACGAATGAAATAGACCACCCTAGTGGTACAAACAGCGCACACGAAAGGAATTTTTGTGTAGGGTCCTGAGTTCAAACCTTGGCAGGACCAGAACAGTTTTTACCCTTTGTTGGTTTCCTTTCTCTTTTTTAACAAATTTCAAACATTTTTTCTACCAATCAAAATAACTCCTTTTGAGTTGATTTTTTACACACTATTTATTTACGAGTTTTATTTTATGAATACATAAAAATATTACAAAAAATATTTTATTTTCATAATTATTTTAATTAATCAAAACCTTTCTTTAACAAAAATCAAAACAAAGTTCATTTTCTTTTCCTTCCAATTCTTGTACACTTATTCACATTCAATATGGTTGTAATAATTAATTAGGATTTCATTTCTTGCAATCCCCATTTGTACATTTGTATCTCCATCCTCAAGTGATGTAATAGCGTAGGGCATTTATTTTTCGCATTTTTATTACTTTCATAAATGTTAGTAATTAGGGTGTATGGCAACATAAAACCAACAAGTAAACCACCCTAATCAAAGACAAAAATGCATGCAATCAAATACACTATTCACACACATGCACCTCTAGGGTAACTCCACTTGTTGCCTCGGAAAATAGTCATGTCCCTCAAATATGGGCGTTTTAGCAAAAGACCCTCGATAAAAGATCGTAGTCCCTCCATGTTTCCTTCGGTAAATGATCTAGTCCCTAATGAAAATTGCTAAAATGACTCATAAGTTGTCTTTATGACTATACAAATGACCCACGCCCGTCCTTTCACATCCAACGATGGGGCTTCTTATCAATCAATGGTAAGATAGTAACATCTAAAGGAGGAGGAAAAGAACAAAGAGCTTTAAAGTAGGTAGGACGCTCATAGTTGCTTGCTTGCTCACAACTAAAAAACATTTTCCACACCAACACTTTCAATTGAAAAATTTTCAAAAGTCAAAACACTTTGTATGCATTCTTATAGAGACGAGAATCATTACAAAGGCACTTTTCAAAATCACTTTCAAAAACATCTTCCACAAACATCTCTTTGGACTATTTTCAAAACCGATACTTTGTACACATTCTTATAGAGACGAGAATCATTACAAAGATGTTTTCAAAATATTTTCAAACCCACACCACAAGCACATTTTCAAACAAAAGCAAGTGATCTAGCAAGAAACTAAGAGCCCGTAGATAACTACAGATGAAAAGGGTCCTAACACCTTCCCTTTTCATAACCTACCCCTCGAACTCAAGAAAACATCTCTAAAGGTCTTCCCTGTTCTTTTCACACTTTTCTATTTGGGTAAAAGAAAAGTCGGTGGTGACTCTTTCTATCCGTAACAATTGCAATCAAACGCAAAACAACCAAGTCAGTTCTCCCACCGTATTACACAAACCAACACACATCACTTATTAACACAACCTTATTCCATACTCTTTTTGTTTTTGTTTTTCAAAAATTTTATCTTTTTCTTTCTTTTTATTTTCTTTCTTTTTTACTTTTTTTTCTTTTTCTCAACCTCATAGAAATCAACAACATAAGTGAGCAAACAGATCTATCCCCAACTTGACTTCAACCAACATTAAAGTGAATACTCCCTACTTTCTAAGACAAGGTGAAAATTCAACTAAAAATAATAGTTGAGGGTTCATGAAAACAAAAAATCAATATCCGTACAAAAAGAAGAACCAAACACTCATAGACAAACATTTGTCAAAAATAACATGGATATCGATAAAAAAAGGGTCAAAAGGGGATACTAATGATCACATACTCACAAGGTGAATCGACTATTTGACCAAGGTAGTTGTGCTCAAAATGAAACAAAAATTTCCTTGATAGCGTTCATGCTTTCATACAATCAATACAAACAAAATATTAAGCATAATAAAATCCAGTTAAAACAAGAGTTGTGGTCTCCAGCATATATGAACAATGGAAAGCTACTTCACAAAAAGGGTAGGAACTAAAGTGATTCATAAATGAACACGTATACAAAAGAATGAATGACATAAAATTGCAAAAAGTATAAGTATCATGAATATGCTAAAGTATAGAAAGTGATAAACACATACCTCGACGTGTACAAAACTTAACACAATCATTACCATGTATGAGCAAGTTGACACACTCAAAATTAGAAAATCACCAAATCGACTTCAAGCTATCTAACCAAAATTTGAGTCCAAACAATAACAAAATAATTAATTATACTAATATTATTTACTATCTAAAGCCTAGGTGGAAGTGAGAAAAAGGAAAGCCAAGAGAAAAATTAAAAAAATTATTCACTGGCTCTGCACAACAGGGCGCGCTAAGCGGCATAGAGCACGCAAAGTGCGATACACAAGTTGTAGAAAAATAGGACATTAAATGGTGCAATTTCTATGAAAGCTCCACTTACACCTACAAAACCTCAATGTACAGAATATTTACAACATACAAACTTCCTTAAGCTAAACACGACAAGCTTGCAGAAAAACACAAATTGACATAATGAAACAAATGGGGGAAAATGAATTAACAAGTTGACACATACATAAACGAATATAAAAAAAACATGTTTGTTTTACGTCGTAAGCTCAACGCCTTTATTTTATGAGCTAGTAACCTCTTCTCGTCATGCCATGGTATTGTCACAGCGTGCAAACCTAAAGAAAGTGTCTTGACAACCATACAACAAACGTTACGAAAATGAGACAATCCATAACAATATGTGAAAACAAAGAAAAACACACATATGCACAAGCATGGAAAGTAAACACAAAACATGTACAAGTGAAAATAGACAAGTTAATGTACACATTCTATACAACATATACATTAATTATAAAACTCAAAAACAAAGAAATTATCGCAATTCAAAAACAATAAACATCATTCCCCGGTAACATATTGAAATTTCGTTCGATAAATCTCTTGTTTATGAGTTTGGGGATAAATGGGTTGAAAGTAAAAGTATCAACAGAAAATAAATGTATAAAAAGGAAAAAGTAATAACTTATTAAGCATGCGTATATACTACTTATCACAGACTTAAACATATCGACCTGTTATACTAAACCTATAATATTCATCAATTTCATCACGTGTCACTCACAACCTAAGTCATTCCTAACCCAAATTGAGAGGCCGACTACATCACCTCAGTAGCGATCTCTCAACCACCTCAACAACACATAAGTCAACCGTGCTCGCTTGCATTGACGATCTCTCAGAGCGACACAAACAACATAAAGGCATTAATCTCAAACACCCTAAGTGAATAACAATGCTAAATCTATCTCTAGAATTCAGAAACTATTAGATAATCTTCCTAGATAATAATTCAAGCAGTATATGTCTATAGAAACTCAAATCCCTAGCACATAGCAAAAATCAAGGATAACAATCGATAAAGATTTGTAAAGAAAGTTTTATATAATGCCAAGGGCGACAAATATACATGAGATCAAAGTAAATATACATACAATACCCAACCAATAGAGAATACATAAAGAAAAAGAGAAATGAACCACATATCTATCAGTTTGTCAGTATCGGTCGAAGAGCAATCCACCCTGGATCATCCTTATGCAAGCTCCATAGTTGTTATCTAAGCTAATCCTAACAAAAATGAAGGTTGATGGAGTTGGAAGAAAAAACTTCCCCAAAACCATCCCCTAAAAATGAATGAAATGAAGTTATAAAACAAATCTCAGCATACCACGCTAAGCGGGCCTGGCACACTAAGCGCAACTTCCTTATTTTATACATAACACCGCACTAAGCGCGCTATCCGTGCTAAGCGGTCTTCAAAATAATGCTTCTGCCAAAACAGTAAAAACACAAGCAGTGCATTATAAAATATGATGAGCGCACTCACGCTTAGAGGCCTATGCGCTCTAAAAGGGCTCTCCTGGGCAGAACTTCCCAAAACTGGTCTTTTATTCCAAAAATGCACATCCGGAGTCGTGCCTTTGACACCTTATTCCTCGATGCTCCAAAATGCAATAAATACCTACAAAATGAATCGAAAAATATAAAATGGTATACTATGTACACAAAACATAAATAAACACAAACTAAATGTAGTTACACAAAATTTGGGTTTATTCAACAATATTAACAACAAAAGTTGGATAAGTGCAACAAAAAGTATATACAAAAATAGCTACAATTTTCACTTATCATGAAGCCCAAGGACTTGGACGCCCGTGATCAGCTCTCTTACGACAAACTGGCAGCTTATGTCAAGAGCCTCTCCGTGGCGAAGTGTATGGATATGGATAACAACTTCATTTTTGATGATCAAGGGTAGTATCTCCTCGTTCATAGACTGATTAACACGAAAGCGCTCCTCGAATTCTACTTTGACGAGGAGGCTTTGAGACTTCTAGGTAGGAGATGTGTCCATGATTTTATGTTTGTACATTTGTCTTGTGACTGGAAATTTCTTTTTGATTTCCTATTGGATGGCGACCCTCTCTGAATGTTTACTCAAGTCGAGGCCCAAGACTACGTCTAACTTGGGGCCTAAAAATTGGGTTGCTCAGCTTCAGGAATAGGCCAAAACTTATGCCCCTCAAAGTGGTTCATCTTCCCCTTCAGGGACCCAAGCCCACCTCCCGAACAATCGGTGAAAAGGAAACATGTGGAGGACCCCAAGCATGTAGCACCTGTCGAAGGGGACAAGGGTGTCAGGGAATTTTTCGTGTTGCCTCCCTGTTATCTCAACTGAGGTATCTTCAGCGGGGAGAATTCCTTAGGTCTTAATGAGGAGGAGAGGGAAGCCATAATGTCTGAGGACAAAGAAACCCAACGGAAGAACCTGTCAAATAATGTGGCCGTCGTGATGATAATTCTTGAAACTGATTTGATGTTGAACGATGAGGCTGCGGGCTCTTAGGCTACTCTTGATAAAGCGTGTGCCCGAATCCAAAAATTGAAGGGAATTAATGAAAAGTTGAAGGGTGATATCCTCAACCATGAGACGAAGTATGAAGCTCAGGTCCAGCTCCTCAAAAATTTGAACGAGCTATGGCCTCAACTGGAAGCTGAGACTAAGGAGAACGAGCGAATAGCCACCCGGATAAAGGATTTTGAGGGGATCGTGGCGCCCGTCAATGAAGAGACTGACGCAGAGAAATCCCTCGTGACTAGGAAATATTTGATCACTCAGAGTCGTGTGCTTGAACAAGACATTGTGGATACTCTTAGTTATGGCTTTAACACGCCTGTGGAGGAGCTCAAGATCCTTAACCAAGGGGTCGAGCTGGTGGTCGATGGTGCGGGGCCGTTTAAATAGGTGGTTGATGGGAAGATATTTTATCCCCCCGAGGAAAATCTCGGGGAGGAGAGTGATGGCGAGGATGAAAGCTGAGATTTAAGTTTTCGGGCCTGTGTGCCCACTTTTGTTTTAACCTGGATTAGGGGTCTATGTGCCCATATTTTTTGTAAACCTTTGACAAGGGCTTCGCCAAATTTTATTTTGTTTGGGTTTGCATGCCCATGTTTTGTAATATTTGGACAACGTCGGCCTGCATGGTCGGCTCTTGTAAATTCCTTTATTTTTCCTTCTATTGTATTTTACATATTTGCCCATCATTGTGCTTAACTTTTTTATTTTGTGAAATGTGAAATTTCGATGAGTGGAGATGTGTGCTTGACCTTAGTTATGGTCGACAAATGTTGGGATGTGTCTAGGAAGCGGAGTAGGAGTGTGTGGGAATGAGATCAAGATCACGGTCGGGGTCTTGACTTCGTGGTGTGAACTGCCCATCGTGAGGTGGGTGTTCTGCTTGTTGGGTAATTCGACGGTGGATCTCGGTCGAGGTGTCCTCATCGTGCTAAGGTTTCTCTCGACCAATGAGCAAGCAACCTTCCTTTCGTTATTGGTTTGAGGATATGTTTGTACCTCAACATGCTTCTATGGTCGAGCGACCCTTGTTGTTTATCAAAGAGGGTACATCGATTATCGGGCCCCGACGTTCATCGGGGACCTAACTGTAATATAATTTCAGCTTTGTAGCGTTCCATGATCGAGGTAGTGGTTCTCCACTTAGGCATTCGAGGTTGTAGGCTCCAGTGCTCGTTGCTCCACGGACGCGGTATGGTCCTTCCCAATTGGCGGCCAACTTTCCTTTGCAAGAATCTTTCAGATTTCTCACCAAGACTAGGCTTCCGACCTAGAATTCAAGTTTTATGACTTTGGTGTCATGACGTAAGGATATCTGATGTTTCAGTGTGGCCTCGTGAAGAGTTGCCCCTGAGCGGATTTTGTAACACCCAAAAATCTAGATTAATTATTTAATTAATTTAGTATGAATATCAGTGATTATTGGTGAATATATGAATTATAGCGAATTAGTTGATGCAGTGTAATTATATGATTTGGTAGATTTTATGATGTGATGTGATGCATTTGTTAGTAATTAGATTCATTAGAATTATATAAGTTGAGGTGATAGGGGTGTACGGCTAAAAGTGAAGAAACATAAGGGTGAAAGTGATAACTGGCATTTTTGGGTTAAATATGAGGTTTACTATTATTTTATAATAATTAAAATAGAATTATTAGTAGAATAATAGGATTTGTATTATTTTATTAATTAATTATTTATTTGGGTTAGTTATATTATTATTGGATGATGAGAAGTGAGAATATAGAGAATAGAGTCAGAACATGAAAAACAAGAGAAAAATAGAAGTTAGAAGAGGAGAAAGACACTAGGAAGCTAGGGAAAAGATTTCACCGTAGAAATCAAGGATCAACCAAAAATCTAAGGCAAGGGGGGATTCTGACCTTATAAAGGGTTGCCTAATGATGGGGTATGGTAGAATTTAGGTTGTATGATTGTATGTTTTAATTTCTCCCTATTTGGTTGTTTTGGGGGGTTTTCCCATTGATTGATTTTTGGCGATTTTGTTGTGTTTTTGATAGAATTGGTTAGGATTGATAGACAAATCTTGGTGAGTAATTAGCCTGCTTAAAAAATGAATTTTTATGTTAAAATTGTGAATTTTGGGTGTTGAAAGATGGGAGGATCGTAACATGGAAACTGCATAATTTTTCACTATTATCGCAGGATAATCGGTTATCCAAATATGGTAACCAGTCACCATATGAAATTTGGAAAACATAGGCTACTGACTTACAGTAATGGGTTACCGTAAGTGGGTAACCGGTTACCGTGAGGAATTTTGGAAAGACGGGGTTACTGACTTGCAGTAACCGGTTACCATAACTGGGTAACCGGTTACCACTGTTGTTGACAACATTTTTAGAAAACTTCTAAAACTCATAACTTTTGTCTCGGGTGTCTATTTGATGCGCCGTTTGGACCGTTGGAAAGATAAAATAGTTTCCTATCTTATAAAAATGACTTGTAATGCAGTAGTTAATTAGTTCATCAACATTGATACCAATCTGTAAGTGTGTTTTGATTTGTATGTCGTGAATTATGTTGTGGTTATTTGCGATGATTGTTTTAATTGTGTGACACAAGATACATGATAAGGATAATGACGATGGACTATATTGGTGAATTTGTGATGAGTAATAACGATAAATGCGAAGTATGTTGTTGCATGATAGTGTCTCATGCATTTATAAAGCAAAGACTTATATTGGCGAGCGAAGGCCTGTATTGGCTATCGAAGGACTGTATTGGCGAGCGAAGTTGATTGCCCTAAATTGACATTATTGGGAAGAGGTTTTTATCCTGATTGGTACCATATGCATTGATTCAGTGTCAGTATTTTGCATCATATTGTGATTGATAATTCGATGGGTGAAGATTGATAAAAGTATGTATTATATTATGATGTATGTTATATGTTGTTTATGTGCTTGAACCGTTATCTGTTTGTTATTATACTTCCTCTTATATTGCCATGATATCTCACCCTTTCTGTTTGAATGTTGCCTCCACGTGAGTAACGTGCAGATGATCTGAAGTAGCTAGAGATCAAAGGTTAGCTGAGGAGTTCCTTCAGTTGCGTAGATTGAGTTGGTGTCTACTCTGATACGTAATACTTTGGGGTTTTGCGTGATTTGCTTTGTTATGTTAGGAGTAAACATGTATTGCTTCATTGTTTGAATTGTTTTATAATTATGCTGATGTTTGAAAGATGATAATTATAACTTCGATTGAAAAAAAATGAGATGACTATTTATTGATGTTTTTTCGCTGCTAATAAATGCATTGAAGTTTAAAACTTATGAGCATGTGATTTGTGTTGTGTATCCTACTTTTGAGCATGTGTTATTGGCGAAGTATGTGACATCCTATTTGGTTGATGTTTATTTAGAAATTAACTTATGTTCTGATCTTTATATAAATTATCGATGGGGAAATAGGGTGTTACAATTGGTATCAGAGCGGGGAGGTCCGTCCGACCAAGTTGTCTAATGTTGTTTGTTCCTTAGTACGCGACAAGTGTGTGAAACACTGTCAGTGTTTGATTGATTTTCTAATTGTTTGTTTGCAGGAGTGGGATTAAAACAAGTGAGTAAGAAGCTTGTGCTTCTCTGAGATGGTTCAGGTATGAACAATTGTTTTAGTATGTTATGAAGTGCATGGGTGCAGACGTTAATTCTGCTGTGTTGTTTTCCAATTTTGAAGGAAGTACGAATTCAAGATTTATACCTAGCGGTCAGGTCAAAGTGTTCTTAAGGGAGGAATAATCAAGTACTTATGTTATTCGCATCTATAGAAGTAGAGGGTGATGTTATGGCTAATGATGTTCCCGTTGTGGGTGAGTCTTGGTGCCTCCCGTGGGTAATTGCGACTTGTCGTTAGAGCTAAGTGTTGGATTAACTTGATGTTATCCTTGGAGTAGACTATTTGAAGTGAAACCAAGTGATTAAGAATTACTTTGATGAGTCAATGCATATTCTTATGCCAGAGGATATCTTTTAAGCAAAGTAGGATGACTTTTAGAAGGTGAAGCTTAAACGGTTGCAATGTTTCAAAATTGTCGGTTGGTTGTGAATTTGTCAATGTTGAGTTAGAATTGTGTGTGATGTCGATATTTTGAATAGTGATAGAGTGATGAATTGATGTAAATTTTATGTTGGAATCACATATGTGAAATGTTATTGATGTTGTTGGAGGGTTGTGGATCGCGAGTCTGAGACGAAACTCGAAGATATCAATAGCCTTGTGAAAATAGTTGGAATTTTGATGTTTTGGAAACTGAATTTTGAAGAAAGTAATGCGTCTCTCGAGTTATGAGAAAAATGGAGTTTCAGATATATGTTGGAATGGTTTTGGTACACAGAAAATGACAAAAAACTGCTTTTGTTCCGCCGGTACCCGGTTACCATACATGGGCACCCGAGTACCATGTGATTAAAATTAGTAGAACTTCAAAAATTCATAACTTGAGTTCCAGATGTCCGATTCGAGTTCCGCTCGAAGAGTTAGAAATCTAATGTGATGAACCTTGTTTTAAAAATTGTTCCAGCACCTGGAAGTAATTTATTTGTCACGTGCTGATGTTGGATGAGAAGATAAATTTGATTTTGATCTCATGCTTGGTACTAGACTTGTTTCTATGGCACCACACAAGTTGTCAGTTCAAAAGTTGGGATAGTTGGAGAAGTTATTATAAGATGTACCGAGAAATAGATTTGTAAAACCGAATGTATCATTTTGGGGGATTTGATGTCATTATTTAAGGAAAAATAAGGTAGTATGAATTGTATGTGGATTTCTGATAACTGATTAAAATAGTGGTTGAGGTTACATATCCACTTCGGATGATTGATGAATGGATGGACCAATTGGTAGGCGAGTATGTTCTCAATATAATTGAATTAGGGTCGGATTGTCTTCAGATGCAGATGAAGAGTGAGGATAGTTAGAGGACATCTTTTAGAAATCGGTGAAGCTATTTTGAATAATTAGATCAATTTGTTGCGGTTTTTATTGAGGACATTTTGATTTAGTCTAATTCATAAAAAGGAAACATTGAATGTCATGATTCGAATTACAGTGTCAGAAGGGAAGAAAATGTATGTCAGGATGCCAAGAAGTAGGTCATGATTTGGAAAGGTAAATTTTCTTGAACATGCTATTTCGAATGAAGATACTTGTGGAATCCATTCAAGGTAAATAGAGGTATATATTGAGAGGCTCTGAAATTGGTTATGGAGACTAGAAGCTTTTCAAGATTAACTGGTTATTATCGCAGTGTGCTTGAGATGAGGTCAAGTGAGATATGTTGTTAGTGAATGGGTCAAGGGAATGAGATGGTTGGCATTAGTAATGATGTGAATGCATTAGGTAAGTTCATAGAGATGCAAGTTATGCCGATTAAGGATGATTAGAATGACGATAGTTTTTGAGGAGAAGAGAAGTAATACTAGAGGAAAGATAAATTCAAGAAAGATTGGAATCATGGATATGACGGAAAAGTATATACGTGACTTAGGGAGAAACTGGGGAGTGCTATCACCAACCATATGAAGGGATGGTAGTGTTGAGGTTATGATTAGAATGATATCCAAATATGATATTTTAAGGATCAGTGAGGTTATGAGATTAAAGGAAAGAGTAAGGATTTATTGATGTGGTCAAAGTCTTCTAACTGGATAAAGACTTATTTTGGAATGAAATGATTTGGATTATACTTGGTGTAGTAGTTTTCCTGTATTAGAATATACTTAGC
Source organism: Vicia faba (assembly GCA_948472305.1). Taxonomy (NCBI): domain Eukaryota; kingdom Viridiplantae; phylum Streptophyta; class Magnoliopsida; order Fabales; family Fabaceae; genus Vicia; species Vicia faba. The sequence continues at coordinate 1,118,486,641 of OX451737.1, read as the reverse complement.
AATTGTGTTGTGCTGCATGCGCGTAAGTAGATTATGATATGGAGTTTTGGTGTTTCTGTATCATTGACGAGGTAGAAATGAAGAAAATTAAGAAAAATGTTTGTAAGCCTTGGAGAGATTGTTGGATATTATGCTCAGGTAACTTTGCACACGAGGTGAAAGACGCTATTATAGTTGGGTAACAATGATTTATGCCACTGTTATGGTTGTCGGATACCTATTTACAAATTGAGGAACTGATCACCCTTAATCTCTTGTTGATAGTAAACGAGATCTTAATGGATGGGATAGACGTGTCTTACTAGCTTGATGGTGTGTAAAGTGATTGACGTTTTATCAAGAGGATAATTCTTCACCATTTTGTGTGGACCTAATGCAAAAATTGGCTATGAAAGAGTTGGGATTTATTAAGCAGTTTAGAGACTTGAGTTGGTATGCGATCTAACACCGTGGAGTAGATGGTTGAGGATGTCAAAAAGTGAACAGTTATTTTCTGGTGGTTACTAAGGAGAGTCTGAAGATAGATGTGAAATTTATAGATCTGATGGTTTGTGGAAATTAAGATGAAGACATTGACTTGAGATAGATGATCAAAGTAACGCAGCGGAAATATAGTGTGACACAATTTGTTATGTGGGTATGACTTTGGAGTCAAAGATTAAACATTAGAAGTTATGGGATAATGCATACTATTAGACATTCCATGATGGAATTTTTAGGTGAAAGGTTACATATATTATTTGTGTTATCACCATGTTAATAGATGTATTAAATTGCATGATCGATTTTTGGGATATAGCATGGTTGCAATAAGGTTGTATTGATGTTCTTAGGACGGTATTGTTGTGTGATGTAATAACTTAGATGGTGTTCATGTCATGAGACTCTACGTCCTTAAGCTATGTTGTTGTATCATTTCCTATGGCAAGGACTCGAGGGTGAGCATATTTTTTCCTTATAAAGATAAATTAGAGAAGCGTTATTTATAGTGACTGAAAAGACCTCGTTGTGTTCCAGTTCAAGTGTGAACAATATAGTAAAGTAATAGATCTTGTATCGCAGGGTGATGGGACAAGGTGAAAAATGGATATGTGCATTCATAACTCAGTAGTAATGCATCTTGTTGGACTGTTTTAGTTGACGATATATAATGTTGGATAGTAGTATTCGAAAGATTTCCAAACATGACGTTGGAGTTGTAGGGTGGGATGCGAGAGTTGTATCTAGAGTTGTTCGCAATAGGTAATTTTCGAGGACGGAAATATTTTTAGTGGGGGAGAGTTGTAACACCCTAAAAATTTAGATTAATTATTTAATAAATTTAGTATGAATATCAGTGATTATTGATGAATATATGAATTATGGAGAATTAGTCGATGCAGTGTAATTATATGTGTTGGTGGATTTTATGATGTAATGTGATGGATTTGTTAGTAATTAGATGTCTTAGAATTATATAAGTTTAGGTGATAGGGGTGTGTCGCTAAAAGTGTAGAAACATAAGGGTGAAAGTGATAATTGGCATTTTTGGGTTACATATGAGGTTTACTATGATTTTATAATAATTAAAATAGAATTATTAGTAGAATAATAGAATTGGTATTATTTTATTAAATAATTATTTAATTGGGATAGTTATATTATTATTATATTATAAGAGGTGAGAATAGAGAGAATAGAGTCAGAACGTGAAAAATAGGAGAGAAGCATAGAAGTTAAGAGGATAAAGGCACTAGGAAGCTAGGGCAAGGATTTCACCGTAGAAATCAAGAATCAACCAAAAATCTAAGGTAAGGGGGGAGTCTGACCTTATAAAGGGTTTCCTAATAATGTGGTATGGTAGGATTTAGGTTGTATGATTGTATGTTTTGATTTCTCCCTATTTGGTTGTTTTTGGGGTTTTCCCATTGATAGATTTTTGATGATTTTGGTGTGTTTTTTATGGAATTGGATGATATGAATTGGTTAGGATTGGTAGACAAATGTTGGTGAGTAATTATCCTCCTTAAAAGATGAATTTTGATGTGAAAATTATGAATTTTGGGTGTCAAAACATGGGAGGATTGTAACATGGAAACTGTAGAATTTTTCACTGTTATCGCAGGATAACCGGTTACCCAAATATGGTAACCGGTTACCATATGAAAAGTTGGAAAGTAGAGGCTACTGACTTGCTGTAACCGATTAGAATAAGTGGGTAACTGGTTACCATGAGGAATTTTGGAAAGACGGGGTTACTGACTTGCAGTAACTGGTTACCATAACTGGGTAACCGATTACCACTGCTGCTGACAGCATTTTTAGAAAACTTCTAAAACTCATAACTTTTGCCTCGGGTGTCCGTTTGACGCACCGTTTAGACCGTTGGAAATATAAAATAATTTCCTATCTTATAAAAATGACTTGTAATGCAGTATTTAATTATTTAATCAACATTGATATTGATCCGTAAGTGTGTTTTGATTTGTATGTCGTGAATTATGTTGTGGTTATTTGTGATGATTATTTTGATTGTGTGACACAAGATACATGATGAGGATGATGAAGATGTCCTGTATTGGTGAAATTGTGATGAGTAATAATGATAAATGAGAAGTATGTTGTTGCTTGATAGTGTCTCATGCATTCATAAAGCGAAGGCATGTATTGGCGAGCGAAGGAAGGTATTGGCGAGCGAAGTTGATTGCCCTAAATTGGCATTATTACGAAGAGGGTTCTACCATGATTGGTACGACATGCATTGAGTCAGTTTCGGTCTTTTGCATCATATTATGATTGATAACTCGATGGATAAAGTTTGATGAAAGTATGTATTATATTACGATGTATGGTATGTCTTGTTTATGTGCTTGAATCATCACTTGTTTATTATTACGCTTCCTCTTATATTGTCATTATATATCACCCTTTCTATTTGAATGTTGCCTTCACGTGGGTAACATGCAGATGATCCGAAGTAGCTAGAGATCGAAGGTTTGCTGAGGAGTTCCTTCAGTTGTGTAGATTGAGTTGGTGTCTGCTCTGATACGTAACACTTGGAGGTTTCACGTGATTTGCTTTGTTATGCTAGGAGTAAACATGTATTTCTCCATTGTTTGATTTTTTTTATGATTATGCTGATGTTTGAAAGATAATAATTATAACTTCAAATGAAAAAAATTGAGATGACTATTTATTGACGTTTTTCCGCTGCGAATAAATGCATTGAAGTTTAAAACTTATGAGCATGTGATTTTTGTTGCATATCCTACTTTTGAGTATGTGTGATTGGCGAAGTATGTGACATCCTATTTGGTTGATGTTTATTTAGAAATTAATTTACTCTGATCATTATATATATTACCGACAAGGAAATAGGGTGTTAAAGATTTCTTCGACCAGGTCGAGCTCTTCCCTTAAGGCCTCGCCATTAAGTTCCCCTTCCAAAGGGACTTCAGTTTGCCTAGATGGCTCCATGATTTTCATGGGAATTACGGATTTGGTGCTATAGATTAGTCGAAATAGGGTTTTGTCGATCGTTGAGTGTGGTGTCGTTCGGTAAACCCATAGGACATTGTGCATCTCTTCGACCCACCCATTTTTGGCTTCGCCCAACCTGCACTTGAGTCCTCATAAGATGACTCTATTCGTCAGTTCGGCTTTCCCCTTGGTTTGAGAGTGTTCAACGGGCGTGAAATGCTGTTTGGTGGCTTGGCGACGAACTCTTGGAAACTTTAGTCAGTAAACTACGTCCCGTTATAAATGACAAGCGCTTGTGGTATGCCAAATTGGGCAAGCACGTTTCATTTGTAGAAACGAAGGATGTTGTGTAATATGGTTCTGGCCAGGGGTTTGGCCTCTATCCACTTTGTGAAATAGTCAACGACCACGATCAGGAATTAATTTTATATAATACTTGTATGAATGGTCCGAGGATATCCACCCTCCCCCCAAGGAGAACAGCCATGGGGATGACAGTGTTTTGAGTATGTGAGGGTGAGAGGTGCATGTCCGCGTGTCTTTGACATTTGTCGCATTTTTTAATGTGTTCCTTCGCATCTTGTTGCATGGTGGGCCAGTAACAACCTTCTCGCAGCACCTTGCATTCCAGAGATCTTCCGCCCAAGTGTTAGGCAGTAATTCCCTCGTGGATTTCTCGTAATATCTCGGGGATTTTGGACTCCTCGATGCATTTCAGGAGTGGGTTGGAGAATCCCCTCCGATAGAGTTTATGCTCGACTACTACGTAAGAGCAGGCTCGTCGTTTGGTCGCATTGGCCTCTTTTTGGTCAGCGGGTAATTCTCACTTTGTGAGATAAGTAAATATCGGGATCATCCAACATGAACCGTCCCTAATGGCATTCACCTCGGGCAGCACATGGGATTTTTCAATACTCGGATGAGAAAGGGATTCTTGGATAACAGATTTGTTCCCACCTTTTTTCTTTGTGCTCGCGAGTTTTGAAAGTATATCGGCCCATGTGTTCTGTTCGCGGGGTACGTGTTTGATTTCCTCCCGGTCAAACTTCTTCATCCTTTCTTTGACTAGTGTAATACGGTGGGAGAACTGACTTGGTTGTTTTGCGTTTGATCGCAATTGTTGCGGATAACAAGAGTCACCACCGACTTTTCTTTTATCCAATAAGGAAAGGGTGAAAAGAACAGGAAAGAACTTTGAGATATGTTCTTGAGTACGGGGGGTAGATTATGAAAAGGGAAGGTATTGGCACCCTTTTCATCCGTAGTTATCTACGGGCTCTAAGTTGCTTGCTAGATCACTTGCTTTTGTGATGGGTATAAGTTTGAAAATATTTTGCAAAATGCCTTTGGTGCAGCAAACTTTGCAATGATTCTCATCTCTATAAGAATGCATACAAAGTGTTGGTTTCGAAAATAGTTCAAAGAGATGTTTGTTTTTGAAGATGTTTTTGAAAGTGTAAGGGTGGAAAATAGTCTTAGTTAAAGAGCAAGCAACTACGAGCGTCCTACCTACTCAAAAGGTCTATGTTATTTTCCTCCTCCTTTAGATGTTACTATCTTACCATTGATTGGTAAGATGCCACATCATTGGATGTGAAGGTACGGGCGTGGGTCAATTGTATAGTCATAGAAGGCAACCTATGAGACGTTTTAGCAATTTTCGTTAGGGACTAGATCATTTACCGAAGGCAACATCGAGGGACGTCGAGGGACTACGATCTTTTTATCGAGGGTCTTTGCTAAAACACCCATATTCGAGGGACATGACTATTTTCTGAGGCGACAAGTGAGATTACCCTAGAGGTGCATGTGTGAATAATGTGTTTGGTTGCATGCATTTTTGTCTTTGAATTAGGGTGGTATAAGTATTGGTTTTAATCTTGCCATAAACACCCTAGTTACTAACATTTATGAAAGCAATAAAAATGCGGAAAATAAATGTCCTACGCTATTACATGTTTTTGGGGATGGGGTATACAAGTTTACAAATGGGGTTGGAAAGCAATAAAAGTCCTAATTATTACAACCATATTGAATAGCAAGAAAATATTTAAAAAAACAAAAGCAACACAAAATAGAGAAAAGTAAGTCTTTCGATTCAGACTGTATGCACCCTTCGATTCAAACCTTCTTTCCTTTAGTTTGATACTGTGAAGCAGTATGAATATGCACCCTTCAAATCATAGACTTTTTCTTTCATTTGAGATTGTAAGTCAGTATGAGTATGCACCCTTCGGTTCACACCCTTTTTGTCCTTCGTTTAGGCCTACAAACCAGTGTGCACTGAAGCCTGCATCCTTTGATTCACACAAGCCTCTTTTTTTGTTTTCTTTCATTTGGGATTAAATAGCAGCATGGGTCGAAGCCATGCTAATATTGTTTTATGGTCAGGTTATTTCTTAATATGTTTTTGACAAACGAAGAAGACAAACCAAAAGGTTAGAAACGAAAATAAACAAAGAAGGTAGAAACGAAAACAAACAAAAGGGTATCTGTTGTACCCCAAAATTTGCTCTCTCATTTTACTCAACACATGCCTATTGAGATCCTCAACTTGCCCCAAGGATGCCCAAGAATTGATCAGACAAATTCTCCTCCTAAGGTAATGAGCCCCCAACTAGGGTTTCCATTTTCATCAATATGTTTGAGCTCCAATGGTCTCGCATGCCTCCCATGGTCCTAACATGTCCTCAAGATCATCCATGCCAAGTTTCATGCTTTGCTCAATAAGTTTGCTCAGACAATTGCTCAAGTATTAGAAAATCAATTGTGTTAGGTCAAAAGTCAACTGTGACCTATATACAGTCAAACTTCAAGATTTTTCGTCAACATCAACATTTTGAAGTGATATCCATCATTTGATCAAGGGTTGATCATGATTCCTCAAGAATTTCTCCTAATTCATCAAAAGTTAAAAATAGCAAATTAGGGTTTCTATAGGAAAAGTCAACCAAATTTTGACCAAGCATAACTTTCTCATAATTTATCAGAAATTTTCCAACCAAATCTCATTTTGAAGAGAATCCAATTCCCTACAACTTATATTCATCCCTCAAGTCCAAGAAATAAACCATTTGAAAGATACAAGTTCATACATTACAGGTCATTTTTATAAAGTCAATAAAAGCCACTTTTTGCCAAGACCTTTAACATTAAGATAACATCTTGAAAAGCAAAATTGATCAAAAGAGGGATTGAAGTAGACATCTTGGGATTTCCAAAAAGTAAAAGAGCATCATCATGAGGTAAACATTGATCAAGTTATGGCTTTCCCAAGTTGTAAAATTTGGGAAATTTCCAGAAATATGCATTGGGCAAATTTGAATTTTTAAGGCAATGGCTCAAATTCTTCAACTTCAAACATGTTTCTAAGATCATAGAGGACTCCTAAAAACATATTTGCAGAGTCTTGACATTATTTTTATTTTATATTAATTTTATTTAATTAAAAATCAAATAAATCAAGATTATTACAAATAATATGTTTAAGGCTTGCTTTAATGCATGGAGGGGTCCCAATTTTTGTGTACAACAAGGCCAAGATGCTTGCACTCATTTAAAATTCAAATTGGTACAAAATCCCATGACTTTGGACAAGGTTTCAAAGGGCTATTCATGGAATTCAAGAACTTGTCCCTAGCTATTACAAGCTTGGCATTTTTGTGTTCTCTCACTACTCTCTATATAAGCAAGCTTTTGGCAAGCATCAAACAGAGTTAGAGGATCTGGAGAACCCCTGTCAAATTTGGAAAAAAACACTAAGTTGTCAAATTTGAACTTCCACTTCCATCTTGTTTCAACCCCAAACAAGTGTCAAAACACGTTCCTGGAGGTTCCCTGAAGTTATTCCAATCAATTCCAGGGCTTGTAGCTCCGTGAAACACCCTCGCCAAGTCACGGTTTGTACTTAATTTTTCCAAATCCATTTTCTTCCATTCATTCATTATTAATTCAATTCGCTTGTATATTTTGATTCATGGTGATGCATAGAACATTTTTGGATGTATTGTTCTGAGTTTGAGTGCAAGTATGAGGACCCACCATTGTTAGGGTTCCGAGCTCCCAATTTGGGGAACCTTAGATAGAGGAAAAATTGGATGAAATTAAGGGCACTATCATGCTCAGGAGGGTGAGGCCAATCGATTCATGGCCTCAAATTTGATTTATGTTGCATATTCTGGTTTTTTTTAGTTGCAGGAGGTATAGCTAGAAACGCAGACTATCACTATAGGTCTGAACATCTAAAACGATGAAGGGAGGAAGGGGATGATGCATGGCAACCTTCCATTAGCCAGTTCAAATTCTCGCGCGTTCTTATTTTATTTTAACATAGCTGGCCAATTTTCATATATTATGTTTTTGTGTTGTTTTATGTAACGAATGAGTTGGCAGTACAATTGGTAAAGCAACGCGCATGCGAGGGAAATGACCTGGGTTCGAGTCCCAAGTCTAGCATTTTCAAATATTTTTCACAATATCTCATGCAAAATCCAATACTCCTCAGGGCCTATTGACCATCATGCACCATCAGATCTGGCCATTAGATCACAATCAATCTAGATCCAAGAGTCTTGATTGGAGATCTACCATACGCCCTCAAGGTTTTCGCCTCACCTGATCCAACGATTGGCCTGGGATTAGCTTCCATTTGGGCCTATCCCTTTTCCAAATTGCACCCCCTTTCTATTCAGTCTGTCCCATTTCTTTTGTTTTTCTTTATTTCTTTATTTTCAAAATATTCCATTTTCTTTAACAATAAAAATATTTCAAAAATCAATAAATAGAATTAGGTTTGATAATTAAAATTAATTTTTTTTAAAAATTAATTAATTAATTTTGATTATTTTAACTTGATAATTTTTATTAATTAAAAATTAATTAGATTTAGGTTAAGTTTCAATTTTTCTTTTTTAACATAAAAAAATGACAAAAATATTTTCTCTTTAATTGTTAAGTTTTTTTTAGGACTTAGATTTTATCCCCGTCTTATTTTCTTTCGCGCGCTTATTTATTTTCATTTTATTTTCCAAATTAATGTAATTGTCAATGGTTTGTAATAATGGTGAATTAGGTTTTTATTTACTTTTTTTTCTTATTTATTTGCCACTTCCCCCCAAGTTTGGTTATGTAACCCCTTTCCCAAAGACTTGTAATAGCTAGGTTTAAAATTCTCGCATTTTATCTTTTCGCTACTATTAACTGTTAGATGTATGGATAATAGGATTGTATGCAAAAGATAAGTCAAATGTTTAAAACAGTAGAACACCATAACTGTGCAAAGATAAATAAATTGGAATCAAACACTTGCACATGCTCATCCCTAGGGTATGCCCCACTTCAGTTGCCTTCGGAAAATGATCACTATTCTCGAAACGTGAGAATTTTTAGTGATTGTCCTCTAATCCGAAAGATCATTAGTCCCTCGATGACCCTTTCAATGTCGCCGCGGTAAAAAAGTAATCTTAGGGTTTTAGGACAGTTACTAAGAGATCTTGCCATGTTGCCTTAACTGACCGTAATCGTCCCTTTCGATTGTCCCTCAAAATCCAACGGTGGAGCTACCTACTCCTTAATAGTAGGATAGCGATGTGTAAAGGAAATAAGAAAACGAACAGTCTTTTTCGAGTAGGTAGAAACTCTTAAGTACTTGCTCAAAATAATCTTTTACACCATACACTTTCAAACAAACTATCCAAACAAAAGTTTTCAAAAACATTTTATCACACCCTTGAGGACTGATACAAGGGTTACCATAAAGTGAAACGCCGCACTAAGGCAATTTCAAAACTTTTTCAAAACACACACAAAAACAATTTAAAAATGAGCAAGTACCTAAGAGTCCATGGAAAAACATGGATAGAAAGGGTGCTAACACCTTCCCTTTCTATAATCTACCCCCCGTACTCAGAAACATCTTGAAAAAGGTTTCTGTTCTTTTTCCCTTTTCCTTTGTTGGATAAAATAAAAGACGATGGTGACTCTTGCTTACCGCACATTTGCAAACACAAACGCAAAAACAAGTATTAAATAGTCAGTTTTGCCACCGTATCACAGAACTGGAGACTCTGCTGGGGATCATTATTATAAAAGTGGGGTTTACCTTAGGGTCTAGATCATTTCTAAATTGTTTGCTTGTTTATTTGCTTTACTTTTGAGGTTATCTTTTTGGGTTGTTTGGATCCTAAACCCGGATCAGGGAAGTCCTTTTAGGTAAGTAGCAATAAACTGTGAGGGAGTTGTGTGGGATATACCGACACGGTTGAAGTAGTAGCTACGTTGATGCGATACTTTGGTGTGTACCGGTAGCCCTTGAGTAATCAAGGAGAATACGGGGCCGCTGCGTGCTATCATAAAGCGTCAACTGACCTTAGCACCTTAATTGACCAACTTGGCTTTTAGGATGTAGTGAGATAGCCGTCTTTAGTGTAAACCCAAAGTCGGTTGATACTCGATGCTACGCTCATTGAGGTTTGACTCTTGAGTTTTGTTTGGTGGTAAGTCAATTGGCTATCAAAATGAAATTTGGAGGAAAGATCGGTGATATTGAGATCCCTTAGAACCCGGTTACTATATTTAGGACAGGTTGAACCAATCCAACTTCAAGAGGGTATTACCTTAAAACCCATGGAAGCCTTAAAGCTAAGGTCTTTGTGTGATTTCCTTGTGTTTTCTATATCTGCTATATCTGAGCATAATCATGACATCATAGCATAGCATATCATACTAACCATTTCAAGGATTCTTAGGGTTTATTTTTGTCTTGTTTTGTAGGACATGGCCCTCGCCCGCAAGTTCATTATCCAAGTCAGTCTGGTAAAGGTACTTCTCCAGCTTAAGGATTTAGTATCCAGGGTTCCTGAAAGCTCTCCTTTTTACTAAAAGACATGGTCGACTTCTCATCTTGGTCACCTCAAACCCTTATGAAGAAATGTTAAAGGTGCTCTTTCAATTCTTTGACCCTCTACATCACTGCTTCACTTTTCCGGATTACCAGTTAGTGCCTACTATAGAGGAGTTTTATCTGTTACTGGGGGTGCCCATCCTTAACAAGGTACCTTTCAATGGTATGGAAAGAGACCCTAAACCTAAAGATATTGCTAAAGCTCTATCCTTACAACGGTCTGACGTAGTAGCAAATTGGGAAACCAGGAGAGGTGTTAAGAGTTTTTTTGGCTAAGTTCTTGTTTAAGAAAGCTCATCACTTTTGGGATACCCTGGACTTACAAGCTTTTGAAGAGGTGTTAGCCCTTCTCATCTATGGGTTGGTACTGTTTCCTAATCCAGACCAGCTCATAGACGTGAATGCGGTTAAGGTTTTCCTGTCACGTAATCTGCTACCTACTCTGCTTGGAGATATCCGAAATTCTCTGCATACTCGTTATTGTACCCCAAAATTTTCCCTCTCATTTTATCAAGATTTCCCCTCACAAGACTTTTTGAGCTCAAGACCAGGCTAGGGTTTGCTTTGCTCAAGACATCTCCTTGCACTATTGACCTGAAATTAGGGTTTGAGTTTGCACAAGGAATTTTGGACTTCTAATGCCCCATGTGACTTTCATACTTCATGTTGGACTCCTAAGATTTCTCATACCAAGTTTCAAGCCTTGAATCAAATTTTTGCCCAGTCAATTGGATAGTTGACCTAAAAATCAGCTGTATTGGGGGAAAAGTCAACTGTGGCCAATTTACAATCAAACCTCATAATTGTTTATCCACATCAACATTATAGACTCATATGAATCATTTGATCAAGTTTGGACCAAAACTCCTCAAGAAATTTGATCAAATCATCAAAAGGGCAAAATGGTCATTTTTAGGGTTTTGACTGCAGAAGGACAATTTCTAATTTTTAACCTAGCCAATGGAAAATTAGGTTCAAGCATGGATTCAAGGGCTCAATGGCATCATCTTGACCTATTCACAAGGTTCAAAAGATCTCAAAAGCATTGGATTGACAGATGAATTTTCCAGTCAACTGATCAAAAATCAACTGTGCACTGAAAAGTCAAACATTGACTTTTTGGTCAAAATCAAGTTCCAAGGGTCATTTTTCATCAAGATGCGTCAAAAAATGAAACTTGTTCATCAAGAAACCTAATTTTGCAAATTAGGGTTTAAGATTGAAAACTTTCATAACTTAGAATTTTTCAAAGTTATGAAATTTTCTTATTTTTTCCCAACTTTTCCCAACATTTTCACCTTGATTCAATTGGATTCAAACAAAACTTCCAACATGAAAGTTGTAGTCCTCCAAAAAATATACAACTTTGATTCACAAAGTTTTCCCAAAAGATGATTGGATCTCAAGTTATGATTTTTGGAATAAGGGTCCATGAAACTTTTAACTTAGTGAATTTTTGCCCTAGTTTAGGCAGGATTTTGACCTATCTTCATGGCAATTTTTCATCTAGTTCCAATTGGAATCTCAAAATTCATTTCAAAGATGGATTTTAGAGAATGTTACAAGATTTCCAAAATGTCCAAGAACTCTCCAAAATCATTTGTGGTTAGGGAGAATCGAAGGTTTGAATTTGGCAAAATGTCACTTTGATCCATGGCATTTTTCATGTTGCTACAAGTTGCAATTTCAATCCAGCCTTGCTTGTACTTGCTTACAGGTCCTTAAACCCTTCCAAAATCAAAAATTGAATTCAAACTCAATGGATTAAGGCATTGTTCTGATCTTTAGAAGTTTACACATTGAATTAATCTAAAAATGGAAAAAAGGTAGCATTGCCACTTTGATAAAGTTGGCTTTATGTCAATTTGTTTCTCTTGAGCATTGCACCAAGCCTTTTGCGACAAACCAACTCCACAAACTCAGGGCAATGTACAACAACTTTGTGCAGCTAGGAAGGAGGTCTGTATAGGCTCTTTGCTTGATCACTTCACACTTTTCTTCAAAACCAAGTCAACTTGCAAAAAGGACATAACTTTGCAATCTGATAAAACGAAGTGTTGTAAACATTTGAAACAACTTTTGCATATTGCCTAAGGTCAAAAACATGAGCTAGCCAGTCCTCAAACACCCTTGAACACCAAAAACTTGCAAAACAGGGCAGCTTCTGCATTTTTGATTTCCAAAACAAAAACTACTCGTGCGTTTTGCCCCAAACCACTTCAAACACATTCTAAACAACACACCTAAGCTATCCCAACCATTGGCCAGCAACTGTAACCTTGTTTTCAAGCTTAACCATTTTTGAATTCTGACTGTGCAGGTTGACTTCTACAAGCTTATTCAGGCAAGTTCAAAGCTAGCTAAGCATTGGGGAAGGTCAAAGGAACTTCAAGCAAGCTCACAAGCATCTCAGGCCTCACTGAAAACCCCTACATTGCCTTACTCGAGTTCAACGAAACAGGTAAAGTTCAAACTTCTATCTCTCTATTTAGGAATCATTAAGCTTAAGTTTGTGAATAAAAAATGTAGTACTCATTGCCCTTAAGCTGTACATATGCATTGATTTCATTTAAGTTAAATGAGCTGGGAGAATTTGAATGATGAACTTTCTTAATAAGCTAGGTTAGAAATTAGGGCCATATAAATTCTCTCTGGTCTTTGAGAGTTAGGTTAAGTTTTTTATATGGTTAGAATTGTATGATCATGGTCTATAACTTTCATGTTGCAAGTTTTTGCTTTAGCGCACATATGCAGGATTTCCAGTTTTGAATACGAGGCGCACGTATTTTTGTCACAAGGTTGAAGATGATGGAATCTGGGCTGGGCCTTGGCATTTCCTTGTTATTTGCACCCCTAGCTTGCTGTTTACACCCCCTTGGCCCATTGTTTTATATTTTCATATTTTTTTTCATTTCTTTTTTAGTTTCTGACTTTTATTTATTTTTCTAAATATTAAAAATTACTAAAAATATTTTCATAAATTTTCATATTTTATTTCATTATTTTTATTATTTTTTCTAGCATAAAAATAGTTTTCTTAAATAATATACTTTTATTTTCTTAAAATAAAAACTTGTAAACAGTATAAAAATATTATATATTTTTATTTTTATTATCTACACACTTAAATAATATTTTGTCATACATATTTTTATTTTTCAACATTTTGTATATATTTTATTTTATTTTATTGTACATAAATAAATAATACATAATATATATATTTTCTTAAAACAAATTAAGGTTTCCACCCTTAATAAAAATAATCTTTTATTTTATTATTTTTAATGCATTAAATAGTTTATTTTTACATACATAAAAATAATACAAAAAACATTTTTTGCATATTTATAATATATTGCATATTTATTTAATTGTCCATTTAAATATTTGCCTATTTATTATTTGAACAAAGAATTCAATATGGTTGTAATAATTTTAGGGTTTCAATTTCTTGCAAATATCCCCTACTCAAACTTGTACCCCTCTTCCATAATCATGTTGTAATAGTCGTAGATTTACTTTTACGCATTTATAGCTTTCAAATATGCCATGATAGAAAGATTAGGGTTTGTATACAAAAATCCAAAATCAAACAAATAGCTTGACCTAATACAAGACAAAAATGCATGAAAATGACAACACAATGCACACAAGCACCCCTAGGGTTTCATCCACTTGTTGCCTTTAAAATGGCCATGGTATGCATGCTAGATATCTTGGCAAAACAAAATCAAAACAAAAAGATCATAGTCCCTCAATGACGCTATCTTGGTTGCCTATACAAAAATGATCTAGTCCCTCAAACATTTGATAAGATACTTGGTACAATTGTTATCATGGCCATACGATGACCCACGCCTGTCCCGTTTAACATCTAAACACAAGGTTGTTTACCAAATGCAATGGTAAAATAACAATGTCAAAGGGTTAAAAATGTATAGGAAAGATCTTTTAGTAGGGTAGATAACTCCTAGTTACTTGATCAAACTTGTAAAACATCCTTGCTATTTTCAAAAACACATCACAACACATTTCAAAACATTTCCCAAAACAAACTTTCAAACATTGAACCATCTTTTCAAAAGAAAAACACCTTTGTAAAACATTCAAACAAGAATTGTTACAAAGGTTGCCTAGACAAGGCATCTTTTCAAAATATTTTCAAAACCACACACAAAGCACCATTTCAAACAATTGAAAAGCAAAAGCAAATGATCTAAACAAGTAACTAAGAGCCCATGGAAAACCATGGATGAAAAGGGTGCTAGCACCTTCCCTTTTCATAATCTACCCCCCGAACTCAAGAAAACATCTCAAAAGTCTTTCCTGTGCTTTTTGACCTTTCCTTTGGATAAAATAAAAAGTCGATGGCGGCTCTTGCTAAACCGAAACATTTGTGAACACAAACGCAAAACCTCAAGTCAATTCTCCCACTGTATCACATAACTGGAGACTCTGTTGGGGAATTAACTTAAAAGTGGGGTTACCTTAGGGTTGTAGATCACCTTTACATGCTTATCTTACTTGACTTGATTGCTTTACATTTGGTTCTATTGTTTGGGTTTGAAATCTTCTACCCAGATTTGGGAAACATTCATAGGTAAATAGCAACACGTTATGGAAATTGTGCAGGGTATACCGACATGGTTGAAGCAATAGCTATATTAGTGCGACATATTTGTGGGTACCGGTAGCCTTTGAGTCAATCAAAGAGAATACGGGGCCGCTGAGTGATGCCATGAAGCACTAATGGACTTTTAGAACCTTTACTTGACCATCTTGGCCTTATTAGGGGTAGTGAGATGACTGTCTTTGGTGCAGTCCGAAGTTGGTAGATACTCGATACTACACTCATTGAGGGTTGTTTTCTTGGAATATTTCGGTCGCCAATAAAGTGGCTAAACTGAAACAATGAACACAAAATAATCCAGTGATATTGAGCTCCTTAGAACCCGGTTACTATTTATAGGACAGGTTGAGCCAATTAAACTTCAAGAGGGTACTTACCTATGAAACCCCATGCATGCCTGAAACTAGGAACTTGTGTGATTTGCTTGTACATATACTTGTGCATACATCATAAACATCATGAAGCATCATTTGCATCCACTAACTATTTCAAGGGTTTGGATCTTCATCTTTGTTCCTGTTTTGTAGGTTATGGAATCACTCCGCAGGAAAACAATCCAAGTCAACCTTGTAAGAATTCCTCCTCAACTCAAGGAGCTTGCTTCCAAGATTCCAGAGTATTCTCCATTCACTGAGAGACATGGTCGACTTCTCAACTTGGTCAACTCCAACACAGAGGAAGACATGGTGAAAGTTCTCTTCCAGTTCTTTGACCCTTTACATCACTGCTTCACATTTCCTGATTACCAGTTAGTGCCTACTTTGGAAGAATTTTCTTAACTCCTGAGGATTCTTATTCTCCATCAACTACCCTACAACGGTACGGAAAGAGATCCAAAGCCTGAAGATGTTGCTCAAGCCTTACACTTGCAACCATATGATATCATAGGTCATTGGGAAACCAGAAGTGGTGTCAAGGGTTTCTTGGTAAAGTTTCTGTTTGAGAAGGCACAAGACTGCTGGAATTCGCTAGATCTACAAGCTTTTGAGGAGATTGTAGCACTCCTCATCTATGGGTTGGTATTGTTCCCAAACCCTGATCAACTTATAGATGTGAATGCTATCAAGATTTTTATATCTCAGAATCCTGTGCCTACATTGCTTGGGGACATCCTACACTCATTTCACACACGAACAATGAGGAAAATAGGTGTTCTCATGTGTTGTACTCCTCTTCTATCAAGGTGGTTTATTTCTCACCTTCCCCAATCAGTCTTGAAGAATGAGCAAGGCTTGAGGTGGTCACAACAATTGATGACTCTTACATATTAAGATGTTCATTGGTGTTCTCGGTCTAGAGAAAATGTCATCATCATTGATCATTGTGGGGAATTCCCTAATGTCCCTCTACTTGGCATTAGGGGAGGCATTACCTATAACCCCTGCTTGGCTCTAAGACAGTTTGGGTATGCCCGAAGGGATGGCCCTCATGAAATGCTGATTCCAGACTTGGTTTTTGACTTTGAAAATGACGCTCAAGGACTTCGACAAAGGTTTATCCGAGCTTGGAGGATGCCCAGCAAGGTGGACAGTAAGACATTGGGACACAAGAATTCCATCCCCCTTGAGCTTTACCTCAAGTGGGTACGAATCCGTGCCCAAAGTCTTATGATGCCTTACGCCTACATTCTCCCTGTGATCAAAGAGCCTGTCATGGAAGGATAGGTTCCATACACCCTCCTACATCCTGACATGCCAACATCATTGGAAGATTTACAAAGGAGTTGGATACAGCTCAAGGGATAATGCGATACGTTTGAAGCCCAATTCTACGCCAGTGAGAAGAAGGTCTTAGAACTTACTCGTCAACTTCATGAAGAGAAGACTCTCAACACCTACATTGCGCCAAAAAGGATGCGCAACGTCTTTTTACATTAGAATTTTGTATTATTTTGCCCATGGGGCATTTATGTACTAACAAATTCTATCTTATTAATATGACGTGTATTCCTTTTTGTTTACAAGAAATGTGAATTTCTGAATCCTTGAATGCATTACATGAACACATTTCATTCATCATATGCATAAACAGGTCTTCACACCAAGTTTCCTTATCTCTCTATTGTTTATTTCAGCAAGATGGATATAGAGCAGACGATCAAAGATTTACAAGCGCAGAATTCATAGTTCTAACAACTACTTATGACCTTGGCAAAGGGTCAGAAGGATCTTAAAGCTCTATTAGAGAAGGAAAAGGAAAAAGAGAAAAAGAAAAAGAAAAGAGTTGGTGTGGCTACTTTGGGTAGAAGATTTGAAGGTCAAACTAGAAGGGTCTCGGACTTCCCCTCAACATCTGATGAAGGGGTAGGAAAAGGAAAGGGAGCTGCGGTACCATCTGAGTCTGAGGAAGAAGAAGAAGAGGAGGAGGATGAGGACTATTCCGAACAACAGTATCCTCCTACAGATGAGAAATACAAGAATTTGGAAGAGCGTCTGGCAGCCATGTAGGCACAGAGGGTGCCCGGGATGGATTTCGAAGAGTTAGGTTTGGTTTCTGGGATTGTCATTCCCCCCAAGTTTAAAGTTCCTCTGTTTGCTAAATACAATGGGGTGTCTTGCCCGAAGATGCACCTACGGTCTTACGTCAGAAAAATTCAACCTCATTCTTCTGACAAGGACCTGTGGGTCCACTTTTTTCAGGATAGTTTATCGGGTACGCAGTTGGATTGGTTCTACCAGCTTGAGAGGTCTGATGTGCACAATTGGGAGGATTTGGCTGCTGCCTTCTATAGACAATATTAATATAATATGGACTTAGCACCTACTCGTACTCAATTACAGAGTATGGGTATGGTCTCCAATGAAGGCTCTAAGGAGTATGCCCAGAAATGGAGGGACTTGGCTGGAAGGGTGCAACCACCATTATCTGAAAGAGAGCTTGTTGATATGTTCTTGGGGACTCCGTCAGGACCATTCTTTAATCACTTGATCGGAAGTTCGTCTATAAGGTTCACCGAGTTAATTCTGACTGGTGAGAGAGTCGAAGCCGACATTAAGAGCGGTAAAATTCAAAAAGATGCATTTGCTTCCGCTGCCATCAAAAAGACTTTTCCAGTAAAGAAAGAAGTCTCAACTGTCTACTCCCAAAGAGGTCAGGGAAGAATTGAGCGCCAGCCAACGGTGGGGGCTGTAATGATTCAGAAGTCTGTAGCTGATCAGCCTAGAAACAATCAATCCAGAACCAACCAAGCAAGGGTGGAAAGACCACAACGACGGTATACCCGGATAAACATGACTCCTGCTCAAGTTTTACCCCATCTCTTGAAGTTAAACCTTACAACCTTGAAAGAGGCACCGAAAAACCCTAACACTACTTCTCCACACTACCATCCTAACGCCAAGTGTGCTTATCATTCAGACATCCTGGGGCATGACACCAACAATTGTTGGGCCCTCAAGAATAAGATCCAGGATCTAATAGACGCTAAGGAAGTAGAATTCGACGCCCCTGAAAATCCGAATATGATCTCTGCTCCTATGCCAAAGCATGGCCACAATGCCCATGCTATTGAAGAAGATCTTTTTGTTGCTGCTGTTGATGATTTGATGACTCCGTTACCGATAATCAAGCTAAATCTGTTGAAGGTTGGGATTTTCCCAGGATGTGAAAAAGATTGATGCCTTTGTTCATCCTTATCATCCGACTGTCCGTTGTTGAAGTTAGGCATCCAACGCCTAATGGATAATCAATAAATCCTTTTCGAGAAGACTCTTGTTACTCCAACTCTTGTCAATGATGTTGCTATAATTACCATATCCGCCAATATTTCCAAGGTCCCCAAAAGACCTGTTAAGATTACATCCGATCCAAAGATTGTACCTCTGAAGATAACTATGTCGGGGCCCATCCCGTACAAGTCCAACAAATCAATACCGTGGAACTATGGGGGAGAGATCTTCTACCACGGTATTAAAAAGATTGAATCAGTTGAAGAAAGTTCCGATGAAGAGAGTCCTGACATTGGAAATATTGCTGGAACGAGTAAAATCACCCGCAGCGGAAGAATTTTCTCTCCAGAGATTGCTCCTCCAAGGGCAGTCTTCGGACCCTCGATTGCTCCTAAGGTTACTCCTGTACCGATCAACATATCTGTGAGAACTCCAGACATTGAAGAAATTGTGACTCCCGTGGTTGTACCCTCTACTGTTGCTGCTGATAAAGGGAAGGGGATCCAAGAAGCGCCCGTCAGGACGAGGGCTTAGCCTTTGGTTATCCCCGAGACCACTCAAAAAGAAATGGAGGAGATTTTGAAAATAATTAAAAAAAGCGACTATGATGTTGTAGAACAACTGGGGCAAACCCCCTCAAAAATCTCTATGCTGGCCCTTTTGCTTTGTTCCGAAGCTCATGCCAAAGCTTTGATCATATTCTTGAAGACGGCCCACGTGCCTCATGAAACCTCCGCAGACCAGTTCTAGGAGTGTGTAGCTAGCCTAATAGCCGACAATGGTCTTGGCTTCTCCGATGTCGATTTAACATCTAAGGGGAGAAAGCATAATGACGCACTGCATGTCTCGGTGGAATGCAGAGGGACTACTCTAGCTCACGTTCTGGTTGATACTGGGTCGTCGTTAAATATTTTGCCGAAGAAAGCATTGGACAGATTGGACTGTGAAGGTTTGACCCTGAAGCCCAGCAATATCATTGTCAGAGCCTTTGATGGTTCTAAAAGGATGGTCCACGGGGAGGTGGACATCCCGATTATAGTAGGAACGGAAACTTTCAACTCCATATTTTATGTGATGGACATCCGCCCTCCTATTCTTTCTTGTTGGGAAGACCATGGATCCACAATGCTGGGGCCTTCACTTCTTCTTTTCACCAAATGCTCAAGTACCCAGTCCAGGGAAAATTTATAACAATTCATGGCGAGGAGGAGTATATGATAAGCCATCTAAATTCATTATGCTATGTGGAGTTAGATGGCGAATTCATAGAAACCCCTTTCCAACACTTTAAAGAGTTTTCTCCTGAAGTTGCGGCAGCCAAGATAATGACTTCTGTACCCATCATTACCAAACCTGTGTCCCAGATGTCATCCCTTAAAGATGCGAAGGATGTGATTGAAGAAGGAGGAAGCACAATATGGGGTCAGCTACTAGATTTTCCTTACAAGACAGACAAATTCGGCTTGGGTTTCACTGCTTCTGCTCAAAAGGTTGTGCGTCGCTCCCGGGCTGGAGGGCCACCAGTGAAGATCACTCATCATGGAGTCAATGCTTTGGAGGATGGTGAAGAAGAGAGCAACTTTGAAGACTGGATTTTCCCTACTGTTGAAGGAGGACTGAACAACTGGGAGGCAAAAGATTTTGTTCCCATTACTTTCATAAATCAGTAATTTATCTTTCAAACATTTCTGTTGGTCTGTAATAATTCTTAAATAATTCATACACTTTTTGCCTTGTGCCTTACCCGAGGTACATAGGTCCATTTGTAAGGGTTTGATTTTTCATCTTCATATGCCATTTTAATGAATAATGGACGTTTTCATATATAAACTTTTGTGTTCATTATCTTTCCTTTTACATTTTCTTTGTTTAAAGGTGGCTATCCTTTACACACACCCACACTCAGAAATGTAGGTACCCATCCACTCTGGATTCCATGGGTAACAATTCTGCTATGGCCTTCAGTGACTCTGAAGATCTGGTCAATCATGCCGAATACGAAGGTGATGAAGACTGTGAAGTGCCGGGAGAATTGGCTAGACTGCTACAATAGGAAGAGCGGGCTATTCTGCCCCATGAAGAGCTGTTAGAGACTATCAACTTGGGTTCTGATGAAGACAGAAATGAAGTCAGAGTGGGTGCCAACCTAGAGCCAAGTGTCAAGGAGCGTTTAGTTCAGCTGTTGAATGAATATGTTGAGATCTTCGCCTAGTCCTATGAAGACATGCCGAGACTCGATACAAATATTGTGGTTCACCATCTCCCTACAAGAGAAGACTGTCCACCAATTAAACAAAAAGTCCGCCGAATGAGGCCCGACATGTCTGAAAAGATCAAAGCTGAAGTGATGAAACAGTTCAATGCTGGTTTTCTTGCTGTTACTTCCTATCCGCAATGGGTTGCTAACATTGTTCCCGTGCCTAAGAAGTACGGGAAAGTGAGAATGTGCGTGGATTACAGGGACTTGAACAGGGCTAGCCCTAAAGATGACTTTCCACTACCGCACATTGACATCTTGGTTGACAATACAGCTCAGGACAAGGTATTTTCTTTCATGGATGGATTTTCAGGGTACAACCAGATCAAAATGGCCCCCGAAGACATGGAGAAAACTAATTTTGTTACACAGTGGGGTACCTTCTGCTATAAAGTGATGCCATTCGGACTGAAGAATGCCGGAGAAACCTATCAGCACGCCATGGTAGCTTTGTTTCATGACATGATACATCATGAGATTGAAGTCTAAATTAACAACATGATAGCCCGTTCCCAGACAGAAGAAGAACACCTCAACCATCTGCAAAAGCTGTTTGTCAGGTTGAATGAGTACAAGCTCATACTGAACCCTAACAAGTGCACTTTCGGAGTCAGGTCCGATAAACTCTCGGGTTTCATTGTCAGCAACAAAGGCATCAAGGTTGATCCTGCCAAAGTCAAAGCTATACAAGAAATGCCTGCCCCTCGCACTGAGAAGGAGGTCAGAGGTTTCTTGGGACGCCTAAACTACATTGCAAGGTTAATTTCTCACCTTACATCTACCTGTGAGCCAATCTTCAAGCTATTGAAGAAAGATCAGGTGGTTAAATCGAATGATGACTGTCAAGTTTCTTTCGATAAAATCAAGGAGTATTTTCTAGAACCTCCAATCTTGATGCCACCCGTCGAAGGAAGGCCGCTAATCATGTATATGACTGTTTTGGATAATTCAATGGGGTGCGTACTGGGCCAACATGACGAGTTTGGCCGAAAAGAGCATGCCATTTATTACCTTAGCAAAAAGTTTACCGACTGTGAGACCCGATACTCACTGCTCGAGAAAACTTGTCGCGCTTTGGTATGGGCTGCTCGCTGGCTAAGGCAGTATATGTTGACTCATACCACTTTATTGATTTCTAAAATGGATCCAATCAAGTACATCTTCGAGAAGCCTGCTTTATCTGGAAGAATAGCTAGATGGAAAATGATCCTGACTGAGTATGATATACAGTACACAACCCAAAAAGATATAAAGGGGAGTGTAATATCTGACCATCTAGCTCATCAAGCTGTTGAAGATTACCAATCCATGAAGTTCGACTTCCCCGACGAAGACATTATGACTTTGGACAACATTGAAGACTTCAGACCATATGACGGACCTGAACAAGGATCCCGATGGACCCTGTACTTTGATGGCGCCTCCAATGCACTTGGCAACGGTATTGGTGTTGTACTTATCTCTCCTGAAGGTTGCCATACACCTTTCACCGCCAGACTCTGCTTCAGCTACACCAACAACATGGTCGAGTATGAAGCTTGTATCTTTGGTCTCAAGGCTTCCATAGACTTGGGAATCAAATCTTTGATTGTATTTGGGGACTCCACTTTGGTCATCAGTCAGATCAAAGGAGAGTGGGAAAGTAAACATCCAAACCTCATCCCTTACAAAGAACATGTCTTGACATTGTTACCACATTTCGAGCAGATCACCTTCGAGCACTTCCCGCGAGAAGAAAATCAGCTAGCAGATGCTCTAGCTACAATGTCATCCATGTTTAAACTTAACTGGGATAAGGAGGCTCCCCAAGTCACCGTCGAGAGAATAGACGAACTTGCACATTGTCATGAGATTAATACCGAAGAAGTAGTCGACCGACCTTGGTTTCACGAAGTCAAAATGTATCTCGAGACTCGAGAATACCCTGAAGGAGCTTCAGTCAACGACAAAAAGTTCTTGAGGAGATTCTCTGCCAAGTTCTTCCTGAGCAATGGTATCCTATACAAGCGCAATCATGATTGAATTCTACTTTGTTGTGTGGACAAGGTTGAAGCTGAGCAGATCATGGATGAACTGCACAATGGTACATTTGGCACCCACTCGAGCGGACATACGATGGCTAAGAAGATTCTACGGGCAGGCTACTACTGGTCTACCATGGAAGCTGACTGTCATCAACATTCCCGTACTTGTCACAAATGCAAAATCTATGCAGACAAGGTACATATACCTCTAGTGCCTCTCAATGTCTTAACATCTCCTTGGCCATTCGCAATGTGGGGAATCGACATGATTGGAGAGATCAAGCCTACAGCATCCAATGGACACCGCTTCATCCTGGTGGCCATTGACTACTTTACCAAGTGGGTCGAAGCAGCTTCCTTCGCCTCCGTTACAAAGAATGTGGTTGCCCGCTTCATCAAACAGAACCTCATTTGCCGGTATGGTATCCCCGACAGGATCATCACGGACAACGGTTCAACATCATAATTCATCTCCCTATCGGCCAAAGATGAACGGTGCTGTCGAAGCTGCGAACAAAAATATCAAGAAGATCATTCAAAAGATGACAGTCACCTACAAGGACTGGCATGAGATGTTACCATTTGCTCTTCACGGGTACCGTACCACGGCGCGAACATCAACTGGGGAAACACCCTTTTCTTTGGTATACGGCATGGAAGCTGTTTTACCTATCGAGGTTCAGATTCCCTCCTTGAGAATCATGAAAGATGCGGTTTTGAGTGAAGACGATTGGATTCAGACCCGACTTGATCAACTTAACTAGATTGATGAAAAGCGACTTACTGCTGTTTGCCATGGTCAAACGTATCAAAAATGGATGATCAAGGCTTTCAACAAGAAAGTCAGACGACAGGTATATCAAGTCGGAGATCTTGTAATCAAGCGGATCATCTTGACGCAAAGTGATCCCAGGGGCAAGTGGACTCCTACCTACGAAGGACCATTTGTGATCAAAAACATCTTTTCTGGTGGGGAAATGATATTAACCACCATGGACGGAGATGACCTGTCGCACCCTGCGAATGTAGACATAGTCAAAAGATACTACGCATAAATCCCCGGCAAGTTGAAAACCCGAAAGGGCGAATTGGGCAAAAAAGGGCATCCCAGTGAATCAAAAACCCGAAAGGGCGATTCAGGCAAAAATTAGGGATAAATAAAAAATATTTATACACCCGGCAAGTTGAAAACCCAAAAGGGCGACTTGGGCAAAAAAGGGTTTCCCGGTGGATCGAAAACCCGAAAGGGCGGTCCAGGCAAAAGTTAGGGAATTAAAGCGTACGCCTATGTCTCGTCGGATCACTTTAAGGACAATCTCTTCACAGACAAGCTCCAGGCTTCCGATCAATCCAATCATCTGCGAACGAAGCAACGAATGGACAAGATATTCAGAATTACGAAGGCTATAGCAGAATGGGAACCCCATGGAATTGTCACACATATACATCTTTCTTTGTATAAATTTTTCTCAATTTTATGATAACATTCTCTTACTAGGATGTCTGTCTCCTTTGTACAAAATACTTACACAAGTTAATACAAAGATACTTCAAAGTGCATAAAACTATTTGCCTTTTCTTTCTTTTTACACTTATGTTTTATTTGAAAACGTCCGATGATTTATTAAATGAGCATATGCATTTGAATATAATCACATGTTTACAAATGAACAAAATGAGAAAGAATAATTACTGATAGGTTGAAAGTATAGGAAATGTCTTTGGGCTATTCCAAGAGAAATCCCCTGAAGGACATCATCTGGACCCCCCCAGCGGAGCTAAAACCTTGAAATACATATCCCCAGCAGAGTTAAATTTAAAAATCCCCGTCAAAGTTAAAACTTCAAACTCCCAATCGCCAGCAGAGCAAAACTTTGAACTACAGATCCTCAGTGAAGATGAAACTTTCTTCCCCGACGGAGTCAAATCTTCAACCTTTAAACCCTAGTGGAAACCATCCAGTTTCTTCCAATTTCCCCGAAGAGTCACTTTAAAACCAGATAATTTCCCAGAGAGTTATCTTAAAACCTTCTTCCCCAGCGGAGTCAAACTATCAATCTACAGCGGAAACCATTCAGCTTTTCCCCAGATTCCCCAGCAAGTTATCTTAAAGTCTGAGGATCAACCAGATAACATTTCACTTTTGTCTTATCCCCAAGATAGGATAATTCCCCAGTAGATTGGCATACAACCCAAACTCCTGAACTTTTTCCAAACAGGAATAAGCTTTTCCCCCAGAGTCTTGAACTTACCCTCCAGCAGGATAGCTTACTCTCCAGCAGTATAGCTACTCCCCACAAATTTTTTCACTCCCCAACAGATTGAAGATTCTTATTCTTGATTCCCCAATGAAGTTTCCAAAGCCTTCTTTACTCTCAACATGAATTTTTCAGAATTTTTAATCCCCTAGCAGATCGAAGATTCTCATTCTCAGTTCCCCGCAGAAACCATCAGAGTCCTCCTTATTCTCCAGCAGATCAAGGTTTTCCTTTATTTGGATCCCCAGTAGAGATCTCTAGAGTTTTTCCCTAATCCCCAGCCGAGTAAGGATTCCCTTTGTGTGATCTCCAACCGTAGTCATCAAAGTTCTCAGGTTCCCCAAGCAGGTTTCTCGAACAACACTTGGCATTTTTCTTACAACAGTTTTTGTCAAAGACTTAAAGGATCCCAATATCCCCAGGAAAGTCGTGAAGGATTCTCACATACCCACAAAGGTTGTCAAAGTTTTTGATAATCCCCGCGAGTTGCCAAGGATTTCTCTATCCCCAGCAGTGGTCAGCAAGGACCCCTCGTCCTCAACAATCAAAGATTTTGAATCTCTAGCAGTGGTCATGGATTTATTTTCCCCGGC
Source organism: Vicia faba (assembly GCA_948472305.1). Lineage (NCBI taxonomy): Eukaryota > Viridiplantae > Streptophyta > Magnoliopsida > Fabales > Fabaceae > Vicia > Vicia faba. The sequence continues at coordinate 1,118,460,848 of OX451737.1, read as the reverse complement.
ATCTACCAAGGATTTATTTTCCTCAGCAAGACAGTTAATCAACTTACATGCACATACATTACATTCGTATATCATAAGCATTGATTAAAACACATATATTGCATCATACATTTCATGCAACATAACTTTGTGTTTTAGCTAACATTTTACCCTTTTCAGGATAATATTAACACACTACAAATATAGAATTCTGAAAACAGCTTAGAGACGCTCCAGACACGAATGCAATTTTATTGCTTATTCAGATTCAGAGTTCAGAAAACAGCTTAGAGACACTCCAGACACGGATGCAATTCTATTGTTTATTCGGATTCAAAATACAGAAAACAACTTAGTGACGCTCCAAACACGGATGCAATTCTATTGCTTATTCAGATGTAAAGCTTGAAAACAGCTTAGAGACGCTCCAGACGCTGATGCAATTCTATTGCTTATTCAGATATAAAGATTGAAAATAGCTTAGAGATGCTCCAAACACGGATGCAATTCTATTGCTTATTCAAATTCAAAATTCAGAAAACAGCTTAAAGACGCTCCAGGCACGGATGCTATTCTATTGCTTATTCAGATCCCCAGCTCAGAGACGTTTCAGACACGGATACCGTTCTGGTGCTCACTCTCCTGATTTTCAACAAACAGTTTTGGATGGCATCTTTAAGCCCATCTCCAACAAGATTCTATCACACCTCCAAATGGCATCTTTAAGCCCATTTCCTAAAACTATATTTTGACGAGTGCAAATTTACAGGCACTCTAGTGTCCAATCCTCTTTTACCTTCGAATCACGAAAGACAAACTCGCCAATCTAACTCTTCAGGTTCAAGAAGATTGAATAGGGGCAGCTGTTGTACCCCAAAATTTTCCCTCTCATTTTATCAAGATTTCCCCTCACAAGAATTTTTGAGCTCAAGACTAGGCTAGGGTTTGCTTTGCTCAAGACATCTCCTTGCACTGTTGACCTGAAATTAGGGTTTGAGTTTGCACAAGGAATTTTGGACTTATAATTCCCCATGTGACTTTCATACTTCATGTTAGACTCCTAAGATTGCTCATACCAAGTTTCAAGCCTTGAATCAAATTTTTGCCCAGTCAATTGGACAGTTGACCTAAAATCAGTTGTATTGGGGAAAAAGTCAACTGTGGCCAATTTACAATCAAACCTCATAATTTTTTATCCAAATCAACATTATAGACTCATATGAACCATTTGATCAAGTTTGGACCACAACTCCTCAAGAAATTTGATCAAATCATCAAAAGGGCAAAATGGTCATTTTTAGGGTTTTGACTGCAGAAGGGCAATTTCTGATTTTTAACCTAGCCAATGGTAAATTGGGTTCAAGCATGGATTCAAGGGCTCAATGTCATAATCTCGACCTATTCACAAGGTTCAAAAGATCTCAAAAGCATTTGATTGACAAATGAATTTTCCAGTCAACTGTGCACTGAAAAGTCAAACTTTGACTTTTTGGTCAAAATCAAGTGCCAATGGTCATTTTTCATCAAGATGTGTCAAAACATGAAACTTTTTCATCAAGAAACCTAATTTTTCAAATTAGGGTTTAAGATTGAAAACTTTCATAACTTAGAATTTTTCTAAGTTATGAAATTTTCTTATTTTTTCCCAACTTTGCCCAACATTTTCACCTTCATGCAATTGGATTCAAACAAAACTTCCAACATGAAAATTGTAGTCTCCCACAAAATCTACAATTTTGATTCACAAAGTTTTCCCAAAAGATGCTTGGATCTCAAGTTATGATTTTTGGAATAAGGGTCCATGAAACTTTTAACTTAGTGAATTTTACCCTAGTTTAGGCAGGATTTTGACCTATCTTCATGGCAATTTTTCACCTAGTTCCAATTGGAATCTAAAAATGCATTTAAAATATGGATTGTAGATCAACTTACAAGCTTTCCAAAATGTCCAAGAACTCTCCAAAATCATTTGTGGTTAGGGAGAATCGAAGGTTTGAATTTGACAAAATGTCACTTTGATCCATGGCATTTTTCATGTTGCTACAAGTTGCAATTTCAATCCAGCCTTGCTTGTACTTTCTTACAGGTCCTTAAACCCTTCCACACTCAAAAATTGAATGCAAACTCAACGGATTAAGGCATTTTTCTGATCTTTAGAAGTTTACACATTGAATTAATCTAAAAATGGAAAAAAGGTAGCATTGCAACTTTGATAAAGTTGGCTTTATGTCAATTTGTTTCTCTTGAGCATTGCACCAAGCCTTTTGCGGTAAACCAACTCCACAAAATTTAGGACAAAGTACAACAACTTTGTGAATCTAGGAAGGAGGCCTGTACAGGCTCTTTGCTTGATCACTTCACACTTTTCTTCAAAACCAAGTCAACTTGCAAAAAGGACATAACTTTGCAACCTGATAAAACCAAGTGTTGTAAACATTTGAACCAACTTTTGCATATTGCCTAAGGTCAGAAACACGAGCTAGCCAGTCCTCAAACACCCTTGAACACCAAAACACCAAAAACTTGCAAAACAGGGCATCTTCTGCATTTTTGATTTCCAAAACAAAAACTACTCGTGCGTTTTGCCCCAAACCACTTCAAACACATTCTAAACAACACACCTAAGCTATCCCAATCATTGGCCATCAACTGTAACCTTGTTTTCAAGCTTCACCATTTTTGAATTCTGACTGTGCAGGTTGACTTCTACAAGCTTATTCAGGCAAGTTCAAAGCTAGCTAAGCATTGGGGAAGGTCAAAGGAACTTCAAGCAAGCTCACAAGCATCACAGGCGTCGCTGAAAACCCCTACATTGCCATACTTGAGTTCAACTGAAACAGGTAAAGTTCAAACTTCTATCTCTCTATTTAGGAATCATTAAGCTTAGGTTTGTGAATAAAAAATGTAGTACTCATTGCCCTTAAGCTGTACATATGCATAAATTTCATTTAAGTTAACTAAGCTGGGAGAATTTGAATGATGAACTTTCTAGAAAAGCTAGGTTAGAAATTAGGGCCAGAGAAATTCTCTCTGGTCTTTGAGAGTTAGGTTAAGTTTTTTATATGGTTAGAATCGTATGATCATGCTCTATAACTTTCCTGTTGCAAGTTTTTGCTTTAGAGCACGTATGCAGGATTTCCAGTTTTGAATACCAGGCGCGCGTATTTTTGTCACAAGGTTGAAGATGATGGAATCTGGGCTGGGCCTTGGCATTTCCTTGCTATTTGCACCCCTAGCTAGTTGTTTACACCCCCTTGGCCCATTGTTTTATATTTTCATATTTTTTTCATTTCTTTTTTAGTTTCTGACTTTTATTTATTTTTCTAAATATTAAAAATTACTAAAAATATTTTCATAAATTTTCATATTTTATTTCATTATTTTTATTATTTTTTCTAGCATAAAAATAGTTTTCTTAAATAATATACTTTTATTTTCTTAAAATAAAAACTTGTAAACATTATAAAAATATTATATTTTTTTATTTTTATTATCTACACACTTAAATAATATTTTGTCATACATATTTTTATTTTTCAACATTTTGTATATATTTTATTTTATTTTATTGTACATAAATAAATAATACATACTATATAAATTTTCTTAAAACAAATTAGGGTTTCCACCCTTAATAAAAGTAATCTTTTATTTTATTATTTTTAATGCATTAAATAGTTTATTTTTACATACATAAAAATAATACAAAAAACATTTTTTGCATATTTATAATGTATTGCATATTTATTTAATTGTCCATTTAAATATTTTCCTATTTATTATTTGAACAAAGAATTCAATATGGTTGTAATAATTTTAGGGTTTCAATTTCTTGCAAATATCCCCTACTCAAACTTGTACCCCTCTCCCATAATCATGTTGTAATAGTCGTAGATTTACTTTTACGCATTTATAGCTTTCAAATATGCCATGATAGAAATATTAGGGTTTGGATGCAAAAATCCAAAATCAAACAAATAGCTTGACCTAATACAAGACAAAAATGCATGAAAATGACAACACAATGCACACATGCACCCCTAGGGTTTCATCCACTTGTTGCCTTTAAAATGGCCATGGTATGCAATCTAGATATCTTGGAAAAACAAAATCAAAACAAAAAGATCATAGTCCCTCGATGACGCTATCTTGGTTACCTATACAAAAATGATCTAGTCCCTCAAAAATTTGCTAAGATGCTTGGCACAATCGTTATCATGGCCATACGATGACCCACGCCTGTCCCGTTTAACATCCAAACACAAGGTTGTTTACCAAATGCAATGGTAAAACAACAATGTCAAAGGGTTAAAAATGTACAGGAAAGATCTTTGAGTAGGGTAGACAACTCCTAGTTACTTGATCAAACTTGCAAAACATTCTTGCTATTTTTAAAAACACATCACAACACATTTCAAAACATTTCCCAAAAAAAACTTTCAAACATTGAAACATCTTTTCAAAAGACAAACACCTTTGTAAAACATTCAAACAAGAATTGTTACAAAGGTTGCCTAGACAAGGCCTCTTTTCAAGAAAACATCTCAAAGGTCTTTCCTGTGCTTTTTGACCTTTCCTTTGGATAAAATAAAAATTCGATGGAGACTCTTGCTAAACCGAAAAATTTGCGAACACAAATGCAAAACCTCAAGTCAGTTCTCCCACCATATCACACTCGCACTATAAAGAAAAGAAGGACCCTTCTGTGTTGGTCTCCTCTTTTGGCTAGGTGGTTTATTTCGCACCTACCCCGATCTGTCTTGAAGAACGAACGGGGTTTAAGATGGTCCCATAGGCTAATGACTCTTACACATTTAGGTGTTCATTGGTGTCCTCGATCCTCGGAGAATGTTACCATCATTGATCGATGCGGAGAATTCCCTAATGTCCCTCTTTTAGGCATTAGGGAAGGAATCACTTACAATCCTTGTTTGGCACTGTGATAGTTTGGATATGCGAGAAGGGATGGTCCTCCTGATACGCTTATCCAAGGAATCACCTTCGACTATGATAATGATGCTCAGGGTTACCGAAAAAGGTTCATGCGAGCTTAGGGAATGGTACATAGAGTTGATAACAAGACACTGGGGCACAAGAATTCCATCCCTCTTGAGCCTTATCTCACATGGGTACGAGCCCGTGCTCAAAGTATTATGATGCCTTATCCCGCCATCCTACCTATGATTATGGAACCGGTCACTGAAGGAGACACTCCTTATCTTGTTCTTTATCCTGACATGCCAACTGATAATGAGGAGTTACAAAAATCTTGGGTTCAACTTAAGGAGGAGCGGGATACATTTGAAGCTTAATTCTACGCCAGCGAGAAGAAAATCCTAGAACTCACTAGGCTATTCCATGAAGAGAGGAATATAAATGCCTACATTGCACCAAAGAGGATGCACTTATGGGAAACCCAATTTTCCTTTTTCTTTAAGTTTTATTTGATTGTAAGCCTGAAGGGCACTCTTTGTAATAATTCAAACTTATTAATACAACTAACGTGTGTTTCTTTTTGTTTAAGAAAATTTGAGTCTTTAAGAATCCTTGAAATCATTGCATACGCATATCATCCATGACATTGCATAAATAGGTTTCAAAGTAGGTTTATCATCTTCTCCGTTGTTTATTTCAGCAATAATGGCTTCTGAACAAAGTATCAAGGATCTCCAGGCACAAAATGCCCAATTTCAGCAAATGTTCGTAGCTTTGGCTAAAGGGAAGGAAGATCTGAAGGCCCTTATTCTGAAAGAGAGAAAGAAGAAAGAAAAGAAGCCATTTCATGTTGTGAGTATGGGAAGAAGAAGACCAGCTAATCGAGCTCTAGACTTTGCAACCCCATCAAAGGGAGGGGACAATCAAGAGGAGGAAACAAGAGAGGAAGACTCCAGTTCAAAAGAAACTGATGATGAATCTGACTATGATAAGGAACAATATCCTCACGTTGATGAAAAATACAAACAGCTGGAGGATTGTTTGAAGAGCTAGGTTTGGTCTCTGGGGTTGTCATCCCGCAAAAGTTAAAGGTGCAGGTGTTCGCCAAGTATGATGGGGTTTCTTGTCCCAAGCTTCATCTCCGTTCTTATGTGAGGAAGATTCAGCCTCACACTACTGATAGGAACGTGTGGGTCCATTTCTTTCAAGATAGTCTATCTGGGACTCGGCTTGAGTGGTTATATCAGCTGGAGGGGATCAACATCCGCAACTGGGAAGATCTGGCTTCTGCTTTTTATAAGAAATATCAATATAACACTGGCCTTGCTCCTACCCATACTCAACTCCAGAGTATGTCTATGGGTGCAAGCGATGGTTTTAAGGACTACACTCAGAAATGGAGAGATTTGGCAAGGAGAGTCCAACCCCCTTTGTCTGATAGGGTTGGTGGACATGTTTCTTGGTATGTTATCTGGTCCGTTCTTTAATCACTTGATTGGTAGCTCCTCAGCTGGTTTTACTGAGCTGATATTACTGGAGAAAGGGTAGAAGCTGGGATCCGAAGTGGCAAGATCCAGAAAGACACCTCTTCAAGTACAGTGAAAAAGCCATTCATGGGCAAGAAGGAGGTCAATGCTATTTATAATCCGAGAAGTCAGAATAGAACTGAGCACCGTCTAACGGTAGGGGATGTGATGATACCTAGGCATGTGGCTACTAAACAACGAAACAATCAGCCAAGGGTAGAAAGACCTCAAAGGTAGTTCACCCTAATAAATATGATGTTGTCTGAGGTTTTACCCCATCTATTAAAATCTAACTTGGCATCCTTGAGGGAGGCTCCCAAGATTCCCAACACCACATCTCCTTATTATAATCCAAACGCTCGATGTTCTTACCATTCTGAGAGTCCAGGGCACAATACAAATGACTGTTGGGCTCTGAAGAATAAGATACAGGATTTGATTAAAGCAAAGGAGATTGAGTTTGATGCTCCTGAGATGCCTAATTTCATAACTGCCCCCATGCCCAAGCATAACCGTGGTGTTATTGCCGTGGATACTGATCTATTTGTTGTTTCTGTTGATGAAGTTTCCACTCCCCTCATAACCGTCAAGAAGAATTTGTTGCTAACCGGTTTATTTCCGGGTTATGGTGAAGGTTGCCACATGTGTTTATCTCTGCCTTCTGGTTGTCATTTGCGGAAAGCAGGTGTTCAACGCCTGATGGATTAACAAATATATTTTGTTCAAAAGGACTCCAGTTCCAACCGTTCTACATGAAGATGTTGCTATCATAACCATTTCCGCCAATCCTTCCAAGGTCTCCTCCAAAAGACCTGTTAGGATTACACCTGCTCCAAGAATTGCTCCATTAAAAATCACTTTTCCTGGCCCTGTACCATATTCCTCAGACAAAGTTGTTCCTTGGAATTACGGTGCCGACGTTTACTACCATGGCGTCAAGCAGGATTTGTTAACTGGTAAAGACAAGAAAACTGAAGAGGTTGATTGTGATATCAATAACATTGTCGGGACCAGCAAAATCACCCGAAGTGGAAGGGTTTTCTCTCCTGAGATCTCCCCGAATACTGTTGCTATGCATGTTGTTATTCCATCTGTTGTTCCTGCTAGAACTTCTTCTACTACCCCCATCCTTACTCTAGTTGTTATCCCTGCTGATGTATCATCTGGGACTCGGGGCAAAGAAGCTATAAGTGAGCCTGCCCGGACGGAGGCACCTAGAGAAGTTATTTTAGAATCCTCTAAACAAGAAATGGAGGAAATTTTAAAAATAATCAAGAAGAGCGACTACAATGTGGTCGAACAGCTGCGGCAGGCCCCTTCAAAGATATCAATGTTAGCTCTGCTACTTTGTTTCGAGGCCCATGCAAAGGCTTTGATTACATTTCTCAAGACTGTGCATGTGTCACAAGAAACCTCCACTGACCAATTCAAGGACTATGTGGCCAGTTTGACTGCCGATAATGGGTTGGGTTTTTCTGATGCTGACTTGACGCCCAAGGGGAGAAAGCATAATGATGCTCTACATGCCTCGATCGAATGCAGGGGCACTACTATGGACCATGTGCTAGTGGACACTGGATCGTCACTGAATGTTCTACCCAAGAAGGCTCTTGACGGGCTAGATTGTGAATGTTTGACCTTAAAGCCCAGTAACATTGTGGTGAGGGCTTTCGACGGTTCAAAAATAATGGTGCACGAGGAAGTGGATATCCCTGTCAAAGTGGGTTCCCAGACATTTGAATCCACCTTCTACATAATGGATATCAGGCCATCTTATTCTTGTTTGTTGGGTCTTCCTTGGATCCATGAAGCTGGAGCCGTTACTTCTACACTGCACCAAATTGTGAAGTATCCAGTGAAGGGAAAGATTGTCACCGTGCATGGTGAAGAGGAGTACATGATAAGCCATATGAACTCTTTCAAGTACATGGAAACAGACGGCGAGTTCATAGAGACCCCTTGTCAAAATTTTGAAGAGGTTACCCAAACTATGTGTTGTACCCCAAAATTTGCCCTCTCATATTTCTCAAGATATTGCAAGAAAAATCTCCAAGTGGCTCAAGGTTGCTCAAGAGTTGGTCAGACAAGCTATCTCATAAGGCTGTCAACCCCAAATTAGGGTTTTGTGTTGCATCAAGATCCTTGAGTCCAAATGACTTCAATTTCTCCCCAATGTCCTAATATGTTCTCAAGATCATCCATGTCAAGTTTCAAGCCTTGCAGAGGAAGTTTGCCTAGTCAATTGCTCAAAAGGCCCAAAAATCGACTATGCTAGGGCAAAAGTCAACTGTGACCTACATACAGTCAAACTTCAAGATTTTTTGTCAACATTCTCATTTTAAAGGATATTTCATCATTTGATCAAGGGTTGATCATGATTCATCAAGTATTGCTCAAAATTCATCAAGACTCAAAAGTTGCTAAATTAGGGTTTTGCAGGAAAAATCAACTCAACTTTGACCAAGCATAAATTTCTCATACTTTATGAGAAATGACCCATTCAAAGCTCATTTTTAAGAGTATGCAATTTCCTACAATCCATCTTCATACCCCAAGATCAACAAATGCACTCACAAGAAGTTATAAATTTGGACATTATAGGTCATTTTTTAAAGTCAACAAAAACACCTTTTTTTGCCAAAGCTTGTAACTTGAGCATGGAATATCAACATGATATGAGACCAAAAGGGTTGGTTAGAGGACATCTCAAACTTTCTAAAAAGTCCAAGAACACCAACAAAAGTTCAAAATTGAAGAAGTTATGCATTGTTGAAGTTGGACATTTTTGCAAAATTGCCAAAAGTCAACTATCCCCAAAACATCAATTTTGTCAAATGGGCCCATTCTTTTCCACTTGATTTGAGCTTGCATAGTTTCCCACGTGTCCTAGATTCAGCCAGGAGCTCATATTTCTTTTTTATTATTTTATTTGATTTTTTATTGAATTTATTCATTTTAAATCAAATTAAATCATATAAAATCCCAAACTTTGATTACATGAGATTTTTTTGCTATTTTCAGGATTTGATTCTCATCATTATCATCATCAAACTCGAATCTCACCAATTCATGTGATAAAGATTGAGATTTGGGCAAATATGGCAAGTTGTAAAGAGGAGATCAAATCAAATCCTAAGGCATTGATATGGGAAGATTCAAGCCATAATTTCTACCCTAATGCAAAGCATAGTACAAAAACAAGCCAAAGGGATGTGAATAAGGGTTGGAGGCTGCAAGAAGAGGCAAAAACAAAGTTTGGAAAAATTGACAAAAAGCTTGAATTCAAAATCATAGCTAGAGGCGTTTTCAGAAGCCAAAGCCTATCTCAATCGTTTCCTGGGTGTTCACTCAACCTTCCTGGATCAAAGGCAAGCTTCCTCACACACCACAACGCACTGTAAGTATCACGATAACCCGCTATGTTCATGGAATTGTAAACCTTCATTCTTGTATCATTTGAACAAATTCTTGGCATATTTATAATCCTTATGACATTTCCAAGCTTTTGGCAATATTCAATTTGGTTCATAGGCGTTGTTACCCCAAAACACCATAGTTAGGGTTACGTTTTTGTTTTTAAGGTTTTCTTTTCCAGGAAAAATTGGGACTAAAGAAGGGCATGGTGTTAATCAGGAAGCCAAGACGAACTCAGCCATGTTTTTGGAATTGATTTTTGTGGCCAAGGGAAGATTTTAGAGCAAGCTTGCGCATTTAGCTGCGGATCCAAATCCGCAGGTAAAATTACAGTAGTGGAAGGACAGGGACGAAGAGCTGGCATGCTCTCATTGGCCCATTCAAACGTTTTTCACGCATTTTATTTGTTCTGACCAATAATTGCTTTTTTGATATATTATTATTATGTAACATAGTAACAAATGAATCAAGGCAGCATAGTGGTAAGGCAGGCAAGAATATCACTTTAAGGACCTGGGTTCGAATCCCAGGTCCCCCAATTTCCATTTGTTTTTTCTCTTCAGGCAATTGTGTACACATCCAAGCATGCAGCATACCATACACCATCAAGCATCCAATGGCCAAATGGCCAAAGGCCAAATCTGGTGGCCAGGATCTGAAGGGCTATCATGGTCCAAGTCAACATGCACTCACCAGATCTCAAAGAGTCCAACAGGGCCAGCTCAGTTGGGCCACATATTTGCTTCTCAAACCATCAAAATCAGGCCCATACCCCCTTTCTCTTAATTATTTTGCTTATTTATTTTGTTTTAATTATTTGTTTTATTATTTTATTTAATTTACTAACCAATTTAAAAATCCCTTTTTTAAAATAAAATCACCAAAAATATTTTTATTCAATTAAATTTTAATTTTAATTTTTTATTAATAAATACTAATTAATATAACTTAGGTTTTAATTAGAATAACTTTAATATATTTTTTGTAATAATTAAAATTAAATTAGACTTAATTAGGTTTTTACTAACACAATTAATTTTTATTTCTTTCTTAAAATACCAAAAACCCAAAAATAATTTATTTTTATTAATTAATTTATTTAATTTAAGTTAGTAATTAATTTAGGTTAATTTCTTTTATAAAATAAAAACAACAAAAAAAGATCTTTTCTTTAACAAAAAGGGTCAAAACCCTAGAACTTTGCGCTCGATTTAATTTCCCGCATGCGATTTACTTTCTTTTACCAATGATGTATTTGCCTCCGGTTTGTAATAGCTTAATAGGACTTTTTATTATTTTTTATCGCTTTATTTATTTTTAAAGGGTTTGTCTTTGGCAATGTAAATACCCGACGCCTTGTAATTTAAATTCCGCAATTTATTTTCCGCAAATTATAACTGTTAGATGTTTAATAATAGGATGGCATGACAAGACTGAATGTTTTAACCTAAAATCAATTTAGATCACCCTTAACATGTGCAAAGATAAAATTAATTGAAAACAACACACTCGCACATGCGCACTCTTAGGGTACACCCCCATTTGGTTGCCTTCGTACACGGTCATTGAGTATAGGTTGTTTTAGAGGTCGTCCTCTTGTCTAAAGATCATAGTCGCCTCGAAACGGTTGCCTCGGATATTGTTGCCTCAAAACAAATGATCTAAGACATTAGGGTTACCGCTAAGGCATCCTAACATTGCTTCGGTGACCGCAAGTCCCTCATTCGAATTGACCCTCAAACTCCAACGACGGTGCTACCTACTCATCAATAGTGGAATAGCATTGTCTAAAGGACATTAGCATAGAAAGATTCCTTTTTCGAGTAGGTAGATGGTTCTTAGATACTTGCTCTCTTTCAAAAAACAAAAACTTTTCACACTTACACTTTTCGAACAAAGTTTTCAAAAACACTTCATACGCTCTTGAGGACAGAAGCAAGAGTTAAATCAAAGTTTTCAAACAAAAACTTTTTCAAACCCACAAGCACAAAGAAAGCAATATTTTGAAATCAATATGAGCAAGTACCTAAGAGCCCGTGGATAACCACAGATAGAAAGGGTGTTAATACCTTCCCTTTCTATAATCTACCCCCCGGACCCGAGAAATATATCGAAAAAGGAATTTTTCTGTGCTTTTTTCCTTTCCTTGTTGGATAAAATAAAAGTCGGTGGCGACTCTTGCTTACCGCAACATTTTGCAAACACAAAACGCAAAACACAAACCAGTATTCCATAAAAACAGACAGTTCTTCCCACCGTATCACAGAATTGGCGACTCTGCTGGGGAAACTTATAAGTGGGGTGTACCTTAGGAATAGTTCATAATGTTTTCAATTTCTTGACTTGTATGCTTTATATTTGTGGGCTTGTATCGGAGTTATTATAGATCCTAACCCGGATCTGGGGGATACCCTTTAGGTAAGTAGCAATAAACTGTGAGGGAACTGTACGGCGTAGACCGATACGGTTTAAGCAGTAGCTACGTTGGTGTGGCACTTTAGTATGTACTGATATCCCTTTTGGCGAAAAGAGGAGAATATGGGTCTGCTAAGGGGTCATTAAGCACCAACTGACCTTAGAACCTTTAAATTGACCAACTTGGCCATAGAACAATAGCAGTATGCTACACTCATTGAGACTAAAATCTCGCGATGATTCCGGCTGCAAGAAAAGGTTGCTAAACTGGAATTATGACTGATCAAGGGTAGTCAGTGATATTGAGATCCTCTAGAACCCGGTTACTATTTTTAGGACAGGTTTGAACCAACTGAACTGAAAGAGGGTAGTACCTAAGCTCCTTGCCAGCCTGAAATCTAAGGGCTCTCTGTGTGACTTGTGTACCTTTACCATGTTTGCTATTTGTGGATACTTGTGGTGTGTTTTCTATCATGACATTATGACATCATGACATTGCATGCATCTTGCATTGGACTAACCTATTTCAAAGACAAGAGGGGTTCATCTTTGTTCTATTTTGTAGGTCATGGCACCCATGCGTAGGAACACCATTCGGATCAAATTTGTCCAGGTTCCCACTATGCTTAAAGAATTGGTTGCAAAGATGTCAGATACTACCTCCTTCATCAGAAGACATGGTCACCTCTTGGGTTTGGTCACTTCCAAATTGGACGAGCGGATGATGAGTGTCTTAGTCCAGTTCTTTGATCCACTGTACCATTGCTTTACTTTTCCGGACTACCAGCTGGTCCCTACCTTGGAAGAGTTCTCTGATCTGCTTGGTATCTCTATTCTGGAACAAACTCCGTTTATAGGTTGGGAGAAGATCCTTTGGCCAGAAGAAATTGCTTCAGCTCTCCATCTAACAAAGGTTGAGGTAATTTCTAATTGGGAAACTCGTAGTAGAGCAAAGGGCTTTTGACTAAATTCTTGGTTGGTAAGGCTAATCAGTTCTGGGACAGTCTAGACTTTCAGGCGTTCGAGGAAATTCTGGCTCTTCTTATATATGGTTTGGTGCTATTTCCTAACTCGGATTCCTTCGTCGACGTGAATGATGTGAAGATCTTCATATCCGGTAATCTTGTGCCCACTCTCTTGGGTGACATTCTTCGTTCTCTTTATGCCCGTACTGCTCAGAGGCGGGGAACCCTTATGTGCTGTGCTCCATTGCTGGCGAGGTGGTTTATTTCTCACCTCCCCAAATCAGTTTTGAAGAATAAGGAAGGAATGGGCTGGGCCTACAGGATTATGTCTCGCTCTCATAATGACATCATTTAGACTATTAAGGGTATGGACGAGGTGGCTATTATTGATCGCTGTGGGGAATACCCCAATGTTCCGCTGATAGGAACCAATGGTGGAATCACTTATAATTCGTGCTTGGCCTTACGTCAGTTTGGGTGGGCCAGAAAGGAAGGACCTCATGAGTTGCTAATGCCTAGTATCGTCTTTGACTTCCAAGGGGATAGTGACGAGCAACGCCGCTGATTCATAAGAGCTTAGGATAGGGTATACAAGTCTGATCCACACGAGCTGGGTGCGAAGACTTCTCTTCCGATGGAGCCATATCTCTGATGGGTTCGTATCCGTGCCCAAAAGTTGGGAATGCCCTACGAAGTCGTCTTGCCTATAATTGTTGAAGTTGTTGATGAAGAAGGGGTTCCTCCTACCATCCTCCACCCTTACATGCCTACTGACATTGGGGCATTAAAGAGATCTTGGATGCAACTGAGGGAGGAACGGGATACTTATAGAGAAAAGTATCACGAGCAAGAGAAGAAGATCCAGAAGTTGACAAGGCAGCTGGAGAACAAGCGAATCCTCAATGACTATGTCCGCACCGACAAGAAGCGACCATGGGAGCACTGATTGTCTATTGATTATTTCTAGTTTTGACTTACTTTTCAGTTTTTCTTTCCTGTAGCGCCTTAAAGGCATCTGTTGAACAATTGATTCAAAGTTTATCTAATAAAAGTGTGTTTCATTTTTGGTTTACAAATTTGAATCTCTCGACGTCTTTGAAATAATATCATACGCATATTATTCCCATGCACCTCATAACAGGTACCCTTATAGGTTTCTCATCTTCTTCGCTGTTTATTTCAGCATCATGTCTTCTGAACCTTCAACTGAACAAGCAACCAAGGCTCTACAGGCTCAAAACGCCCAGTTCCAAGGATTGTTCATGAGTTTGGCTAAGGGTCAGCAAGATCTGAAGGCCCTTATCCTGAAAGAGAAGAAGAAGAAGAAGAAGAAGAAGAAGAAGAAGAAGACGGTCTTATTTAATATGGGTCGCAGATTCGGAAATGATTTGCAAGAAGAGGTTGATTTGACCCCCTCATCTGGAGGGAAAGAAAATCAGGAAGAAAGGAGGGCTCCTAGCCCAGTGGTTTCTGACAACGAGACCGACTTCGACGAAGACCAGTATCCTCCAGCCGAGGATAGATACAAGCAACTGGAAGACCGGTTGAGCGCGATGGAAGTTCAGAGAGTGCCTGGTATGGACTTTGGTGATTTAGGTCTGTCACTGGGGTGGTAATTCCCCACAAATTCAAAGCACCATCCTTTGCTAAATACGACGGGGTTTCTTGCCCAAAGCTGCACCTCCGTTCGTATGTTAGGAAGATTCAGCCGTACACCGCTGACAAGAACCTATAGACCCACTTCTTTCAAGACAGTCTCTCAGGGACTCAGGTTGAATGGTTTTACCAGCTAGAAGGATCTAGTATCCGTAATTGGGAAGATTTGGCCGTTGCTTTCTACAAGCATTACCAATATAATGCCGACCTCGCTCCCACACGTACCCAACTCCAGGGTATGTCTATGGGTGCGGGCAAAGGTTTCAAAGATTATGCTCAGAAGTGGAGGGAGCTCGCTGGAAGAGTGAAACCACCCTTGGATGATAGGGAACTAGTGGATATATTTCTGGGGACATTGTATGGTCCGTATTTCAACCATCTGATTGGAAGCTCTTCATCCGGGTTTACGGAGCTGATCATGACCGGGGAAAGGATTGAGGCCGGTATTAAATCTGGAAAAATACAGAAGGGTGCTTCATCAGGCACCAAGAAGAAGCCTTTTAAGAAGGAGTCCAGTGTCGTTTACAGTTTAAAAAGTCAGAATAGACCTGAACACCGCCAAGCTGTCAATGCAGTGGTTATTTCAAGACCTGTTGTTGCTCCTCAGTGCAACAATCAGCCAAGGGTCGAGAGACCGCGAAGACAATTCACTCAGCTCAACATGACTTTATCCCAAAGTCTGCCACAGTTATTGAAGACCAGTCTAGTGATCCCAAGGGAGGCCCCAAAGAATCCAAATACAACATCACCGAAGTACAACCCTAATGCCCACTGTGCTTTTCACTCTGATAGCCAAGGGCATGATACGGATGACTGTTGGGTCTTGAAGAACAAAGTACAAGACTTGATTGATGCTAAGGAGATCGAGTTCGAAGCACCGGAAAGACCTAATGTTGTGACTGCTCCCATGCCCAAGCATGGAGTGAATGCTATAGATGAAGACTCGTTTGTGGTTTCTGTGAAAGACATTGTTACTCCGTTAAGGACTGTAAAGAAGAACCTTTTGTTAGCCGGTTATTTCCGGGCTGTGACGAGGGTTGCCGTGTGTGTTCTGTACTACCTACCGGTTGCCATCTTTTGAAGTCAGGTGTCCAATGCCCGATGGATAATAAAGAAATTCTGTTTGAGAAGACTGTTGTTCCTTTGGTTCCTACTGAAGAAGTTGCTATCATCACCATTTTCGACAATTCTTCCAAGGCTTCCTCGAGAAAGCCTGTTAGAATTACATCTGTTCCAAGAATTGCACCATTGATCATCACTGTTCCTGGGCCTATCCCCTATACATCCGATAAAGTTGTCCCATGGCATTATGGAGCCGACGTTTATTATCACGCAGTTAAGCAAGACTTGAGTGTTGAAGAGTCTGATACTGACATCAGCAATATTGTTGGACCTGCTAAAGTCACCCGTAGCGGAAGGCTTTTCTCCCCCGAGATCTCTCCACCAGTTGTTCGGAAACCTGTTGTTATTACACCTGCCAGTGTACCTGATACTATTCTTGTTCAAGTTCCCATTCTTACCCATGTTGCCGAGTCGTCTAACGCTCGGGGCAAAGAGATCACCGATGAGCCTGCTCAGATGGAGGCGCCGAAGACGATTACTGTTGAAGCCTCTAGACAAGAGATGGAGGAAATTTTGAAAATCATCAAAAAGAGCGACTACAATGTAGTCAAGCAACTGGGGCATACCCCATCCAAAATCTCTATGCTGTCTTTGTTACTATGCTCAGAAGCCCATGCCAAGGCCCTGATTGCTTTCCTGAAGATTGCACATGTACCGTAAGAGACATCAGCTAATAAGTTTAAAGATTGTGTGGTTAGTCTGACGGCTGATAATGGGTTGGGTTTCTCTGACGCCAACTTGACTGCCAAGGGGAAGAATCACAACGATGCCATGCATGTCTCCATTGAATGCATGGGCACTACTCTTGCTCATGTGTTGGTAGATACTGGATCTTCGTTGAATGTGTTACCCAAGAAAGCTCTAGATCGATTAGACTGTGAAGGGTTGGAGCTGAAACCAAGCAACATTGTAGTTAGGGCTTTTGATGGGTCCAAGAGAATGGTACATGGAGAAGTGGATATTCTGATTAAGGTTGGTTCTCAGGTTTTCGCCTCTACATTCTATGTGATGGACATTCTGCCATCTTATTCTTGTTTGCTGGGACGTTCGTGGATCCACAAAGCTGGGGCAGTAACCTCAACGCTCCACCAGAAGCTAAAGTACCCAGTGAAAGGGAAAATTGTGACAGTACAAGGAGAGGAGGAGTACATGGTGAGCCACCTCAACTCTTTCCGATATGTAGAGATGGGTGGGGATTTCATTGAGACCCCATTTCAGCATTTTGAAGAGGTTCCCCAGACGCTGGCATCGACTGAGACTGTTGTTGAAGATCCTCCAATGAAGATGGCTTCCTTCAAGGATGCTCGTGTTGTTGTCGAGAAAGGTGGGTGTGCAAATTAGGGCCAACTCCCTGATTTTGCACAGAAGACTAACAAGTTTGGTTTGGGTTTCACTGCAGAAGCTCAAAAAGCTATTCGGAGTGCACGTATCGGAAGACCTCCCCTGTTTATCGGCAATTCAGGAGTGAATGCCATTGAAAACGATGTTGAAGAGTCTGAGTTTGACAGTTGGATCTATCCTACTACTGATGGTGGACTAGGCAACTGGACAGCAAAAGACTTCATCCCAATTTATTTTGTTACTCAGTAATGAGACTTTTGTTTTGAATTTGTAACAGACAATGTTTTAAACTTTATGGCCTGGTGCCTTACCCGGGGCACCGTGGCTTCATTTGTGAGGGCTTCATGTGTGTCATCTACATATATCATAAATAAAAGCATTGGAAGTTTTCTTGCATTTCAAATTTTGCGCTCTTTGTTTTTCTTTTTATATTACAAAACAGCTATTTTACACACTCACGTATCATGATCTACATCCACTCTGGATCCCACTGATAACGACTCTGCTACGGTCGGTTATGACTTCAAAAGTCCGATCAACCAAGCCGAGGACGAAGGTGAGGATGATTGTGAAGTGCCTGGGGAACTTGTTAGACTACTGCTTCAAGAAGAGAGGGGTTTACCACCTCCAAGCCACCAATCCTGATGCCTCCAGTTGAAGGAAGACCGTTGATCTCATACTTAAAAGTGCTGGATAATACAAAGAGGTGTGATGGGTCAGCATGACAAGTCTGGCCGAAAAGAGCATGCTATTCATTACCTTAGCAAAAAGTTTACCGACTGTGAGACCCAATACCCACTGCTCGAGAGAACTTGCTACGCTTTGGCATGGGCTGCACGCCGCCTGAGACAGTACATGTTGGCTCATACTACCCTTTTTGATACCAAAAAAGGTGGACGTCCTGACAACTCCGTGGCCATTTGCAATGTGGGGCATTGACATGATCGGCGAGATCAGACCTGCGGCATCCAACGGGAATCGTTTCACCCTGGTAGCAATTGATTACTTCACAAAGTGGGTTGAAGCAGCTTCCTTTGCTACCGTAACCAATAACGTCGTGGCATGGTTCATTCGGCACAATCTGATCTGTCGATATGGTGTACCAGAGAGGATCATAACGGACAATGGTACTAATCTCAACAATAATATGATCACCGAACTCTGCAAGCAGTTCAAGATACATCATCACAACTTTTCTCCCTACCGGCCGAAGATGAATGGGGCTGTTGAAGCGGCTAATAAGAACATTAAGAAGATTGTGTAGAAGATGATAGTGACATACAAAGACTGGCACGAGATGTTACTATTTGCTCTTCATGGGTACCGTACCTCAGCACGGACGTCAACAAGGGCAACACCCTATTCCTTGGTATATGGCATGGAGGCCGTCTTGCCCATTAAAGTTCAGATACCCTCTCTTCGGATTATGAAGGATACAGGTTTGAGCGAAAATGATTGGATTCAAACCTGACTTGATCAGCTGAACTTAATCGACGAGAAAAGACTTACTGCTATTTGTCATGGTCAGGCGTATCAAAAGCGGATGATCAAGGAATTTAACAAGAAAGTTAGACGACAAGAGTATCAAGTTGAAGATCTGGTGATCAAGCACATCATTCTACCACAAGGTGATCCTAGGGGCAAATGGACCCCTACTTACGAAGGGCCATTTGTGGTTAAGAACATTTTCTCGGGAGGAGCTATGGTTCTAACCACCATGGATGGTGACAACCTTCCTCACCCCGTCAATGCAGACATAGTGAAAAGATACTACGCATAATCAATGACCCGCTAGGTTGACTGGCCTAGGCAAAAATAAGGGCTTTCCGGCGAACCAAAAGGGTTCGGGCAAAAATAAGGGATGAAAATGAAAAAAACTGTACACCCGACAAGTCGAAAACCTGAAAAGGCGGCTTGGGCAAAAAAGGGTATCCCGGTGGACTGAAAACCCGAAAGGGCGGTCCAGGAAAAAGTTAGGGATCAAAGCGTAACACTATGTCTCATTGCATCACCTTGCATCCAGACTTCGGTATCAACTATCAAGCTCGGACGACACTAATCAATCGGATCTACCTTCAACCAAGTAGCAAAGTGATGAGATGCTCGAGGACCTAAGGGAAATAGCAGAGTTGTAACCCAGTGGGATCATTCACATAGCTGTTTTGTTTAAGTTTTTCACAAATTGTAAATTCTATTCGGCGGCGTTCTCTTACTAGGACGTCAGCCTCTTGTACAAAAAACGCCTATTTTCAGGCCAAACTTCAAAATCAATACAATTCATCTTCAAACAAATTTCAAACTGTTTTTCCTTTTTCTGTTTTGTTTTGAAAAGGACGTCCAATGTTCATTTCTGATATATGCACTTGACATTAATTGCTGCTCATAAATGTTTACATGCGAAACAAAAGACGAATTACTCGTAATATCAGAAACAGGGGCAAATAAGAATTGTCCAAACTGTACAGTTGCTCTGTCCACCAGGTACAAGGTAAATTCCGCTGAAGAATATCGCCAAGGTACTTTCACTCCCCGCAGGGTAAGACAGTAATGATAGCTCTCCCCAGCTGAGACTTGCAACTGTAAATGAATCGGTAATATTCTCCCCAAGCAGAGTTTATCTACCATCAACGCTGAAAAGGATTAATATCACTGGCAATCTTAGTATTCCCCAGCGGAGTATAAGAATCTTTCCTGCAGAATACAAAATATCCCCAGTGGAGTTTGAAAATTTTCCCAGCGCAGTCTGAAAAAGCTTCCCCAGTGGAGTGGAAGAATCATCCCCAGTAGACTTTGGAAGATTGTCCCCAGCAAAACTCAAAGGATTATCCCCTTTAGAGTCTAAAAAGTTATCCCCAGTGAAGCCGTAATTGAAAGATCATCCCCAGCAAAGTTCTTTCCTTTCACAAACAGTATTCAGTCCCCAACAGGATTCAGTATCACCAGCAACGGTAATTCATCCCCAGCGGAATTTATCGGTGGAATCCTCAGAAGAACATCTCTTCCCCACAGAGTAATCTCCTCATCAGTTTATTCCCTCATGGATTTATCCTCTCCTACAGGTTTATTTTCACAAGCATCTTCGTTCGCTCTCCCTAGCCGAAATGAAGAATTCAGCTCTTTTCTCCAACAGCTACCCGAGATTTATTTTCCCCAGCTAAAAACATTACATTTCCATACATCATGATACATGCATATACGCATCATACAACAAAATCTCATTTATTTTGAGAACATCATTGCTTGATATATATCACGCATTGCATACGACTGACTTTTACCTTTCAGGAAGGATGCAGTTAGGTTCTCAGCTATGTTGAAGAACTGACCGGCTCTTAAATCTCAACTGAATTATTCTCGGTTTAATTACAGATAAGGTTCTAAATCTCGGCAATTTTCCTCCGTCGAAGTGTGGACGAGTTCTTAAATCTCAATAGAATTATTCTCCATTGAAGTAAACAGACAGTCCTAGATCTTGATGAAGATGTTTCCCTCAGTCGAAGACCTGACCGGTTCTTAAATCTCAACTGAATTATTCTCGGTTGAATTACAGATAAGGTTCTCAATCTCGACAACTTTCCTCCGTTGTAGTGTGGACGAGTTCTTAAATCTCAACAGAATTATTCTCCGTTGAAGTAAACAGATAGTCCTAGATCTTGATGAATATGTTTCCCTCAGTCGAAGACCTGACCGGTTCTTAAATCTCAACTGAATTAGTCTCGGTTGAATTACAGATAAGGTTCTCAATCTCAACAATTTTCCTCCTTCGAAGTGTGGACGAGTTTTTAAATCTCAACAGAATTATTCTCTGTTGAAGTAAATAGACAGTCCTAGATCTTGATGAAGATGTTTCCCTCAGTCGAAGACCTGACCGGTTCTTAAATCTCAACTGAATTATTCTCGGTTGAATTTCAGATAAGGTTCTCAATCTCAACAACTTTTCTCCGTCGTAGTGTGGACGAGTTCTTAAATCTCAACAGAATTATTCTTCGTTGAAGTAAACAGACAGTCCTAGATCTTGATGAAGATGTTTCCATCAGTCGAAGACCTGGCCGGTTCTTAAATCTCAACTGAATTAGTCTCGGTTGAATTACAGATAAGGTTCTCAATCTCGACAATTTTCCTCCGTCGAAGTGTGGACGAGTTCTTAAATCTCAATAGAATTATACTCTATTGAAGTTCAGACAGTCCTAGATCTTGATGAAGATGTTTCCCTCAGTCTTAGAACTGACCGGTTCTTAAATCTCAACTGAATTATCCTCGGTTGAATTACAGATAAAGTTCTAAATCTCGACAGATTTCCCCCAGTTGAATTACGGACAAGTTCTTAAAACTCAGCAAAGATGTTCTCTCAGTTGAAGTACATGCAAGTTCCTAAATCTCAACAACGATCAGGCTTCCCCAACGAAATCTTCTACAACAACAGGTATGCAAGTTCTCGCTAAGGAATCTCTTATGCGATCGAAACCCCTCTCTAAATGGCATCTGTAAGCCCATTCCCGACATCACAAGGCTGATACCACTTCATGCGAGTGCAAATTTCTGGGCACTCTAGTGTTCAATCATCTTCCACCTTCGGATCACGAAAGGCACGAAAGCCAATCTACATCCTCAGGTTTAAGAAGATTGAACAGGGGCAGCTGTTGTACCCCAAAATTTTCCCTCACATATTTCTCAAGATAATGCAAGAAAAATCTCCAAGTGGCTTAAGGTTGCTCAAGAGTTGGTCAGACAAGCTATCT
This sequence comes from Vicia faba, assembly GCA_948472305.1. NCBI lineage: Eukaryota > Viridiplantae > Streptophyta > Magnoliopsida > Fabales > Fabaceae > Vicia > Vicia faba. Next base: position 1,118,438,756 of record OX451737.1, on the reverse strand, counting down.
CCTAAGGCAGTCAACCCCAAATTAGGGTTTTGTTTTTCATCAATATCCTTGAGTAAAAATGACCTAAAGTGCTCCCCAATGTCTTAATATGTTCTCAAGATCATCCATGTCAAGTTTCAAGCCTTGTAGAGGAAGTTTTCCCAGTCAATTGCTCAAAAGGCCCAAAAATCGACTATGATAGGGCAAAAGTCAACTGTGACCTACATACAGTCAAACTTCAAGATTTTTTGTCAACATTCTCAATTTGAAGTATATTTCATCATTTGATCAATGGTTGATCATGATTCATCAAGGATTGCTCAAAATTCATCAAGACTCAAAAGTTGCTAAATTAGGGTTTTGCAGGAAAAGTCAACTCAACTTTGACCAAGCATAACTTTCTCATACTTTATGATAAATGACCCATTCAAAGATAATTTTCAGTAGGATGCAATTTCCTACAATCCATGTTCATACCCCAAGATCAAAAAATGCACTCACAAGAAGTTATAAATTTGGACATTATAGGTCATTTTTGAAAGGCAACAAAAACACCTTTTTTTCCAAAGCTTATAACTTGAGCATGGAATATAAAAATGAGATGAGACCAAAAGGGTTGGTTATAGGGCATATCAAACCTTCTAAAAAGTCAAGGAACACCTCCAAAAGTTCAAAATTGAAGAAGTTATGCATTGTTGAAGTTGGATATTTTTGCAAAATTGCCAAAAGTCAAGTATCCCCAAAACTTCAAATTTTGTCAAATGGGCTCATTCTTTTCCACTTGATTTGAGATTGCATAGTTTCCCACGTGTCCTAGCTTCATCCAGGAGCTCATATTTCTTTTTTATTATTTTATTTGATTTTTTATTGAATTTATTCATTTTAAATCAAATTAAATCATAGAAAATCCCAAACTTTGATTACATGAGATTTTTTGCTATCTTCAGGATTTGATTCTCATCATTATCACCATCAAACTCGAATCTCACCAATTCATGTGAAAAAGATTGAGATTTGGGCAAATATGGCAAGTTGTAAAGAGGAGATCAAATCAAATCCTAAGGCATTGATATGGGAAGATTCAAGCCATAATTTCTACCCTAATGCAAAGCATAGTACAAAAACAAGCCAAAGGTACGTGAATAAGGGTTGGAGGCTGCAAGAAGAGGCAAAACAAAGTTTGGAAAAATTGACAAAAAGCTTGAATTCGAAATCATAGCTAGAGGCGTTTTCAGAAGCCAAAGCCTATCTCAATCGTTTCCTAGGTGTTCACTCAACCTTCCTGGATCAAAGGCAAGCTTCCTCACACACCACAACGCACTGTAAGTATCACGATAACCGGCTCTATTCATGGAATCATAAACCTTTATTCTTGCATCATTTGAACAAATTCTTGGCATATTTATAATCCTTATGACATTTCCAAGCTTTTGGCAATATTCAATTTGGTTCATAGGCGTTGTAACCCCAAAACACCATAGCTAGGGTTGCGTTTTTGTTTTTAGGGTTTTCTTTTTCAGGAAAAATTGGGACTAAAGAAGGGCATGGTGTTAATCAGGAAGCCAAGATGAACTCAGCCATGTTTTTGGAATTGATTTATGTGGCCTAGGGAAGATTTTAGAGCAAACTTGCGCATTTAGCTGCGGATCCAAATCCGCAGGTAAAATTACAATAGTGGAAGGACAGGGACGAAGAGCTGGCATGCTCTCATTGGCCCATTCAAACGTTTTTTGTGCATTTTATTTGTTCTGACCAATAATTGCTTTTTTGATATATTATTATTATGTAACATAGTAACAAATGAATCAAGGCAGCGTAGTGGCAAGACAGACAAGCATATCACTTTCAGGACCTGGGTTCGAATCCCAGGTCCCCCAATTTCCATTTGTTTTTTCTCTTCAGGCCATTGTGTACACATCCAAGCATGCAGCGTACCATACACCATCAAGCATCCAATGGCCAGATGGCCAAAGGCCAAATCTGGTGGCCAGGATCTGAAGGTCTATCATGGTCCAAGTCAACACGCGCTCACCAGATCTCAAAGAGTCCAACAGGGCCAGCTCAGTTGGGCCATAGATTTGTTTCTCAAACCATCAAAATCAGGCCCATACCCCCTTTCTCTTGATTATTTTGCTTATTTATTTTGTTTTAATTATTTGTTTTATTATTTTATTTTATTTACTAACCAATTTAAAAATCCCTTTTTAAAAATAAAATCACCAAAAATATTTTTATTGAATTAAATTTTAATTTTAGTTTTTTATTAATAAATACTAATTAATATAACTTAGATTTTAATTAGAATAACTTTAATATATTTTTTGTAATAATTAAAATTAAATTAGACTTAATTAGGTTTTTACTAACTCAATTAATTTTTATTTCTTTCTTAAAATACCAAAAACCCAAAAATAATTTATTTTTATTAATTAATTTATTTAATTTAAGTTAGTAATTAATTTAGGTTAATTTCTTTTATAAAATAAAAACAACAAAAAAAGATCTTTTCTTTAACAAAAAGGGTCAAAACCCTAGAACTTTGCGCTCGATTTAATTTCCCGCATGCGATTTACTTTCTTTTACCAATGATGTATTTGCCTCCGGTTTGTAATAGCTTAATAGGAGTTTTTATTATTTTTTATCTCTTTATTTATTTTTAAAGGGTTTGTCTTTGGCGATATAAATACCCGACGCCTTATAATTTAAATTCCGCAATTTATTTTTTGCAAATTATAACTGTTAGATGTTTGATAATAGGATGGCATGACAAGACTGAATGTTTTAACCTAAAATCAATTTAGATCATCCTTAACATGTGCAAAGATAAAATTAATTGAAAACAACACACTCGCACATGCGCACTCTTAGGGTACATCCCCACTTGGTTGCCTTCGTACACGGTCATTGAGTATAGGTTGTTTTAGAGGCCGTCCTCTTGTCTAAAGATCATAGTCGCCTCGAAACGGTTGCCTCAGATATTGTTGCCTCAAAACAAATGATCTAAGACATTAGGGTTACCGCTAAGGCATCCTAACATTGCTTCGGTGACCGCAAGTCCCTCATTCGAATTGACCCTCAAACTCCAACAACGGTGCTACCTACTCATCAATAGTGGGATAGCATTGTCTAAAGGACATTAGCATAGAACAATTCCTTTTTCGAGTAGGTAGATGATTCTTAGATACTTTCTCTCTTTCAAAAAACAAAAACTTTTCACACTTACACTTTTCGAACAAAGTTTTCAAAAACACTTCATACGCTCTTGAGGACAGAAGAAAGAGTTAAATCGAAGTTTTCAAACAAAAACTTTTTCAAACCCACAAGCACAAAGAAAGCAATATTTTGAAAACAATATGAGCAAGTACCTAAGATCCCGTGGATAACCACTGATAGAAAGGGTGCTAATACCTTCCCTTTCTATAATCTACCCCCCCAGACCCGAGAAATATATCGAAAAAGGAATTTTTCTATGCTTTTTTCCTTTCCTTGTTGGATAAAATAAAAGTCGGTGGCGGCTCTTGCTTACCGCGACATTTTGCAAACACAAAACGCAAAACACAAACCAGCATTCCATAAAAACAGTCAGTTCTTCCCACCGTATCACACTATGGCATCAACCGAAACTATTACCAATGTGCCAAAGATCACCAGACCTTCCTTGAATATGGCTTCTCTCAAGGATTCCAGAGTAGTATTTGAAGAGGGCGCGTGTACCATTTGGGGACAGCTCCCTAATTTCCCTTACAAAACTGACAAATTTGGTTTGGGCTTTACTTCATGAGCTCAAAGGGTTTTTCGACGTGCTCGGGCTGGAGGACCTCCCCTACGCATCAGCATTCGTGGGGTGAATGCTATATGTTTTACGGTGGAAGAACCGACTGTTAAATACTAGTTTGCATTTTGCGTTTTTTTTGTTCGCAAAATGTCGCGGTATGCAAGAGTCGCCACCGACTTTTATTTCGTCCAACAAAGGAAAAGGAAAAAGAACATAAAAAACCTTTTTTCGAGATGTTTCTGAGTACGGGGGGTAGATTATAGAAATGGAAGGTGTTAGCACCCTTTCTATCCGTAGTTATCTACGGGCTTATAGGTACTTGCTCATTTTTCAAATTTCTTGTATGTGTTTGTCTTGAAAATGTTTTTACTTCGTGATAACCCTTATATCAGTCCTCAAGGGTGTGACGAAGTTGTTTTGAAAACTGTTTTTGAAAAGTGTTTGTGTGAAAAGTTTTATTTTGAGCAGGTACCTACTAGCATCTACCTACTCGAAAGAAGATCGTTTCTGTTCTATTTCCTTTAGACAACTCTATCCCATTATTAAGGAGTAGGTAGCACCGTCGTTGGAGTTTGTAAGGGACATTCGAAATGGACAAGTACAATCACTAAAGAAATAGTTAGAAAACTTTAGTAGTAACCCTAGAGTCTTAAGATCTTTCCGAGGCAACGTTTCCGAGGCAACATTCGAATGGGACAATTTGATCTCTTTAGACTGGAGGGAAACCACTAAAATCTCCTATGCTTAATGATTGTTTACTGAAGGCAACCGAAGTGAGGTAAACCCTAGGAGTGAACATGTGCGAGTGATTTGTTTCAGTTATTTTAATCTTTGCACATTAGGGTTTTCTAACTGTTTTAATTTTTCACGCATTCTTGCCATATAATCCTATTAGCCATACATCTAACAGTTAAAGATTGCAGAAATTAAAAGTGCGAGGAAGTAAAACCTAGCTATTACAAGGCTTCGGGGAGGGGGATTAATTACATAACCAAAAGTCGGGGATTTAAAGAAAGAAATAAAACCCTAATTTAACTATTACAAACCCTGAACAATTACAAAATAATGGAAAAAATAATTAACAAGCGCGCGGCAAATTAAATGCAAGGACGATAATTAATAACTTAAAACCCTAATTAAGAGGAAGAAATTTTTGTGGATTTTTATTTGAGAAAACAATTAAATCACAAATTAATTAAACCTAATTTCTAATTGTTTTTAATTATGAAAGAAGTTAATTAACCTAATTCACTAATTAAATTAAAAAAGTATTTTATGAGAAAAATGATTTTTGTGTATTTTTTGAGAAAGATTAATTAAATTATGTACAAATAAAATCCTAAGTCTAATTATTTTTAAGTTATGAAAGAAATTAAAGTTGTCCTAAATTAATTAAAATAATTAATTAAAAATAATATTTATTAACAAAATTAGTCTTTTTGTGATTTTTTGATTTGTTAATTTAATAAAATAATTTTTTTATTGATTAAAAAAACAAAATAATTAAAGAAAAGAAATTAAAGAAAAATAGTAGAAATAACCAAATGGGCCTGCTGTTAGCAAATCTGGGGGGTGTATGCTGAACTTCTGAAACCCAGAAGGATGGCCCAGAGTCTGGCGCCTGATCCAATGAGACCATCTTCTGGGGGCTCATGGTGGACCTGCGTATGTTGGCGTTGGATCTGGCTGGAGATGGATCTAGAGGATGAGATCAGAGGGTGCATGATGATCCTTAGAAGGTGAGGTGTGTTGGACCTGGCGGGAGGTGGATCCAGAGGATGAGATCAGAGGGCGTGTGATGATCCTCAGAAGGTGAGGTGTGCTGGATCTGGCTGAAGGTGGATCCAGAGGATGAAATCAGAGGGCGCGTGATGATCCTCAGAAGGTGAGGTGTGAAGCATGGGATTTGCCTGAAATAATTAGGAAAATAATAAAATGCACACGCCTGGGATCGAACCCAGGACGTGTACATCAAAGGCGTGTCTCCCAACCATTTGCGCTGCATTGTTAACTTGTTAACATAATGAATACAAAACATAATATAAGAAAGATAAAATAAGCGACTTCCAAATGCACGAAATTCAAATGGGCGAATGGTTGGCTGACACACATTGTCTTCTTCCCTTTCTCCGTCGCCTTAGGCCTGTAACTTTTACCTACGAAAATTTGTTTGTAGGTATAACCCTGTTACATTTAAAAATCTCACACACGTAATATAAATTCCAATGGAAACCATGGATCAACTGGGTGTGAAGCCCTGATCACCATGGTATCCATCATTAGGCCTAATTTTTCTTAAATCACAAAACCCCAAATTGGAGCACGAAACCCTAGCAATGGCAAAAACTTATTCCTGCACTGTAAATTAAATCAAACTATCCAGAAACATTGCAAACATGATGACGAACATAAATATATGGGCAAAATACATTTATAATGCGTAAATCATAGAAATCGAATTTGAGTTCTTAGTTCAAACCGTGGTGCTCTTGGGGACGATTTCTGGATGCTTTGAGGCTTGCAAATGATGCTGTTAGCTTCCTGGGATGTCCAGGAATCAGTTGCTAGGCTTGAAACTCCTTGAGGATGGCTCTAAGATGGATTTTGATCTCCCACTTTTGTCCAAATTTTTGAGTTTCTTTCTTTTCGTTTCACGCCTCCAATCCTCTTGTTTTTTATCTAGAATTATTATGCACTTATAGTAGACTGAATTAGGTCAACAAATTTGTGTCAAATATTTGAGAATTATGAAAATTGGATTTAATTTGCTTCATGTATGATTCCTTTTCAAAACATGCTTCAATCCAATCTTTTTCAACCCTAATGAAACTTGCACGACTTGGCTGGTATACTAGCTGTACATGGACTCAAAATATGCATAAAAATCTCAAGATTTGATTTGTTTTCATTATTTTACCATTTAATTTGATTTATTTTGATTTAAATGAATAAAAAGTCAAAATAATAATAATAAAATAAGAGGTGAATGAGCTCAAGGGTCTTGGGTCCTATTAGAAACATGTTTCAAGAAAGAAAACATGGACCCCTTTGGAAAAAATCAAATTTGATCAATGTTGACTTTTGACAATTTTCCAAAAATTGCCAACTTTGACAATGCATAACTCTCTCAATTTTAACCCTAGGAGGATGTTCTTGTACTTTTTAGAAAGATTAGGTTGTACCCTAAGCAACCCTTTTGGTCTCATCTCAATTGAGTCTTCCATGTTCATGTATGAAGCTTTGACCCAAAAGGTGTTTTTGTTGACTTTTCAAAAGGACCTATAATATCAAAATTCATATCTTTTTATGAGTGCATATTTTGAAATTGTAAGATGAAGATGAATTGTATAAAATTTCATCCTTTCAAAATGAGCTTTGGATGGAAAATTTCTGATAAACCATGTGGAAGTTATGCTTGGTCAAAGTTGGGTTGACTTTTCCTAAGAAACCCAAATTTAGCAACTTTTGGGTTTTGATGAATTTGGAGAATTCCTTGAGGAATCATGATCAACACTTGATAAAATGATGGATAAAACTTAAAAATGATGATGTTGACCAAAAATCTTGAAGTTTGGCTGTATGTGGGCCACAATTGACTTTAGACCTAGTATAGTCGATTCTCAAGCATCTGAGCAGTTGACTGAGCAAACTTCTTGTGCAAGGAATGAAACTTGACATGTAGGGTCTTGAGAACATATTAAAACCTTGGAAAGCATTTGAGCCCTTTGTGGTTCACACATCTTGATGAAAGTGGAAACCCTAATTTGAGGTATACTGCCTTAGGAGAGAGTTTGTCTGGTCAACTCTTGGACTTCTTTGGGCAACTTGGGGACCTCCATTGACATTTGTTGAGTAAAATGGGAGGGAAAATTTTGGGGTACAACACTATAGAAGACCATGATGAAGATTTTGATATTGACAGCTGGATCTGCCCTACTACCAACGGTGGACCTAATAAATGGACGGCCAAAGATTTTGTGCCGATTACTTTTGTTCAGCGGTAATTGTCTTGCTTGTTTTCCGGATTTGTAATAAACAATATAAACTATATGGCCTTGTGTCTTACCTGAGGCACAATGGTTTAATTGTAAGGTTTATTATATGTCATTATCCTATGTCATCAATAAAACATTGGATGTTTTTGCATACAAATTTTGCGCTCTCTGTTTCTCCTTTCTACCTTTTACTTTGTCTATACAACTATGCTCTTACACACACTCACGTATCAGCTGCAGATCCATATCCACTCTAGATCCCATTGATAACAGTTCTGCTATTTCCAGTTATAACTTCGAAAATCCGATCAACCAAGCTGAGGACGAATGTGAGAAAGATTGTGAGGTGGCTGGAGAACTTGCTAGACTGTTACAGCAGGAAGAGAGGGCCATACAGCCTCATGAAGAGCCAGTTGAAACAATAAACTTGGGTACAGAGGAAGACAGGAAAGAAGTCAAGATAGGTTCAAATTTGGAGCTTAATGTCAAACAGAGGTTGATACAAATGTTGCACGACTATGTAGAAATCTTTGCATGGTCATATGAAGACATGCTAGGACTGGATACAGATATTGTTGTTCACCGGCTACCAACTAAAGAGGGTTGCCCTCCAGTAAAGCAGAAGGTCTGTCGATGCGCCCTAAAATGTCAGAGAAGATCAAAGTAGAGGTTATGAAGCAGTTCAATGTTGGGTTCCTAGCTATCAACTCTTACCCCCAATGGGTTACCAACGTGGTTCTGGTACCTAAGAAGGACGGAAAGGCACATATGTGTGTGGACTACAGAGACTTAAACAGGGCAAGCCCCAAGGATGACTTCCTGCTTCCCCACATTGATGTTCTGGTTGACAACACCAAACATCATAAGATCTTTTCCTTCATGGACGATTTCTCTGGGTACAATCAGATCAAGATGGCTCCTGAAGACATGGAGAAGACAACCTTTATCATGCAGTGAGGCACTTTCTGTTACAAGGTGATGCCATTTGGGTTGAAGAATGCTGGGGTAACCTATCAGCGAGCTATGGTAGATTTGTTCCATGACATGATACATCAAGAGATAGAGGTATATGTTGACGACATGATAGCCATATCTCAAAATGAAGAAGAGCACATCGATCATCTGCAAAAGATGTTTGATAGGTTAAAGACATAGAAGTTGAGACTGAATCCGAACAAGTGCACCTTTGGGGTAAGGTCCGGTAAACTCTTAGGTTTCGTTGTCAGTGACAAAGGTATTCAAGTAGACCTTGAAAAGGTAAAATCTATACAAGAGATACCCACTCCTCGTACTGAGAAGGAAGTTAGGGGTTTCTTGGGACGTTTGAACTACATTTCCAGGTTCATTTCACACCTAACTGCTACTTGTGAGCCAATCTTCAAGCTTCTGAAGAAAGATCAAGTGGTAAAGGGGAATGACGAATGCCAAGTTTCCTTTGAAAGAATCAAGGATTACCTTCAAGAGCCTCCAATTCTGATGCCTCCAGTTGAAGGAAGACCTTTGATAATGTACTTAACAGTATTGGATAATTCAATAGGGTGTGTGTTGGGGAAGCATGACGATTCTGGTCGAAAAGAGCATGCAATATACTACCTTAGCAAAAAGTTTACCAACTGTGAAACACGATATTCACTGCTTGAGAAAACTTGCTGCACTTTGGCATGGGCTGCTCATCGACTGAGACGGTATATGTTGACCCACACTACTTTGTTGATATCTAAGTTGGATCCAATAAAATACATCTTTGAGAAGCCCGCTCTATCCGGAAGAATAGCAAGATGGAAAATGACCCTAACTGAATATGACATTCAATACACGACCGAGAAAGAAATCAAGGGGAGTGTATTAGCTGATCATTTGGCTTATCAGGTCGTGGATGACTACCAGTCCATGAATTTTGAGTTCCCAGACGAGAATATTATGCTAGTAACTGACTCTGAATAACCTGGACCAGATGAAGGACCTGAAGAAGGATCCCAATGGACTATGGTTTTTGACAGAGCTTCAAACGAACTTCGTAATGGCATTGGTGCTGTAATCATATCTCCTGAAGGCTGTCATACTCCTTTCACTGCCAGACTATGTTTCAACTATACCAATAACATGGCGGAGTATGAAGCATGCATCATGGGTCTCAAAGCTGCTATTGACCTAAGGATCAAGTTCTTGAGTGTATTCGAGGATTCAGCTTCGGTAATAAGTCAAATCAAAGGTGAGTAGGACACGAAGCACCCAAATCTCATCCCTTACAAAGAGCACGTGCTGACATTGCTTCCACACTTTGAAGAAGTCAACTTTTAACATTTCCCACGAGAAGAGAATCAATTAGCAGACGCTCTAGCTACCATGTCCTCTATGTTCAAGGTCAGGTGGGACAACGAGGCTCCTCGAATCACTATTGAGAGATTGGATAAACCAGCATACTGCTACGAGATCGACATGGAAGGAGTAGCAGACAAACCTTGGTTCTATAAGGTGAAGAGATATCTCGAGGCTCAAGAGTATCCTGAGGGGGAATCTGTCAATGATAAGAAATTTCTGAGAAGGTTCACCGCGGAATTCTTCCTCAGTAATGGAATCCTTTACAAGCGCAACCATGACTCTACTTTACTTTGGTGCGTAGACAAGAGCGAAGCGGAAATGATTATGGTAGAATTACATGAAGGTGCCTTCAAAACCCATTCGAGTGGACATACTATGGCTAAAAAGATCCTATGGGCAGGATAATATTGGTCCACTATGGAAGCAGACTACTATCAGCATTCATAAACTTGTCACAAATGCCATATCTATGCTGATAAGGTGCATGTACCTTCGGTTCCTTTGAACATCTTGACGGCTCCTTGGCCCTTTGCAATATGGGGAATTGATATGATCGAAGAGATTAGACCTACCTCTTCCAATATGCATCGCTTCATCCTTGTAGCCATTGATTATTTCACAAAGTGGGTCGAAGCTGCCTCTTTTGCTACTGTTACCAAGAACATTGTGGCGCGGTTTATCAAGCATAACCTGATTTGTCGATACGGTGTGCCAGAGAGAATCATCACTGACAATGGTACAAATCTCAATAATACAATGATCACCAACTCTGTAAATAATTCAAGGTCCAGCATCATAATTATTCCCCTTACCGGCAGAAGATGAATGGCGTTGTTAAAGCTGCAAATAAGAACATTAAGAAGATCATACAAAAGATGACGGTGACATACAAAGACTGGCATGAGATGTTACCATTTGTTCTTCATGGTTACCGCACCTCAGCGCGTACGTTAACATGGGCAACACCTTATTCTCTAGTATACTGTATGGAGGTTGTCCTACCAATTGAGGTCCAGATCCCTTCTCTGAGGATCATGAAGGATGCAGGTTTAAACAAGCACGATTGGATCCAAACTCGACTTGATCAACTAAATTTGATTGATGAGAAAAGGCTTACTGCTATTTGTCATGGTCAGATGTACCAAAAATGAATGATCAAGGCTTTCAACAAAAAGTTCAGACGTCAGGTATATCAAGCGGGTGATCTAGTAATCAAGCGCATCATGTTGCCGCAAGGTGATCCCAGGGGCAAATGGACCCCCACATACGAAGGGCCATTTGTAATCAAGAACATATTTTTTGGTGGAGCCATAATTCTAACCACCATGGATGGTGATGACCTTCCCCACCCTGTGAATGCGGACATAGTGAAAAGATACTACACATAATTAAAGACCCGCTAGGTCGATTGGCCTAGGCAAAAATAGGGGCATCCCGACGAACCAAAAGGGATCGGGAAAAAATTAGGGATAAAAACAAAAAAATAATATGTACACCTGGCAAGGCGAAAACCCGAAAGGGCGGCTTGGGCAAAAAAGGGTATCCAAGTGGACTGAAAACCCGCAGTCCAGGCAAACATTAGGGATTTAAGGCGTATAACTATGTCTTATTGGATCACCTTGCGATCAAACTTTAGTATCATACTATTAAACTCAAGCGGTACCAATCAATCCAGTCAACTTGGGACAAGCAGCAAAGAGATGATATGCTCGAAGGCATAAGAGCAATAGCAGAATTGAAACTCAATGGGATCGTTATACATAGTTGTTTTCTCTTTGTATATAACTTTGTATAAATGTTTCTTGCGACGACATCTTCTTACTAGAATGTCTGTATCCTTGTATATAAACGCCTTTTATAGGCAAACTTCAAAAATCAATACAAATTAGTTCTTGAAAGTTCAAAACTACTTGTTTTTCTATTTTTCTGTTTTGTTTTGTAAAAACGTCCAGTGATTATTTGTGGCATATGCATATTGAATATGATTACTGTTTGCAAATATTTACGTACAAAGTAGAAAGACAATTGCTAATGGCTTAAGGAACGAAGCAATGTCTGAAATCCAGTCCTAGTCTTTACAGACTTTTTTCCAGGCAGGAATTACCTTCTCCAGCAGATTTCTTCCGAAGTTTGAAATCCATGATTTCCAGCTGAGTTTATTTTTGTCCCCAGCAGTTTATGAAGCCTCATCCCCGCAGAGTAAAACGACCAAAGTTTGACCTATCATTTCCCACAGAGCTTTATAATCTCCGACAACTTTCAAATCTTCATCCCCATTAGAGTTTATTTCTCTGGCAGCAGAAGATTATCCTCAATAGAGTTTCTTCTTCCAAGCTACTGAATATTCCCTAGTAGAGTCTCCAACAGAATTCTTTTCTCACTATGGAATTTTCCAACAGAAGAATTCTTCTCCCTCAGAGGACCACTCCCCAGATAGAGCATTTTTCCCCCAGTGGAATATTCGCAAGCAGAAGTGCTTGTCTCCCCACAGATTCATTCTCAAACAGAAGAAAAAAAATCCCAACCGAGTATTCTCAAACAGAAAGAGGAAATCCTCGACAAATCATCTCTACTCATCGTCCCCAATGGAAGTAGAAGAGCCACTTTCTCTACAACGGTCAGGAATTCAATTTCCAGTACTCTCCAGCAGTAGTCCGGGATTTATTTTCCTAAACTGGGAAACATCGCAATAGCATCCCATGTTCATACATCATGGCATGCGCATACACATCACATACAACATAATCTCATTTATTTTGAGAACATCATCACAATGCATTTCATATATCATGACATTGCATATGACTAATTCTTTACCTTTTTTAGGGAAAGGCCAAATCAACAAATACCGTTGACTACTTATGTGACCTGATAGACTTCTTAAAAGCCACGTATAACCAAGGGTTTTCTCAGGATATTCCTAAGAAATATGCCCTTACAAGACCTTCTCTGGTTCAGTTAGATCGACACTAAGATCTCTCTGATTTCCATACCAGTTGAAAAAACTATGAATCCTGGGTTTCGACCAGAATAACAGTATAAGGTGTTGCGAAACCTGGAATTCGACCAGATAGTAGTCCACTTCTTCAAGGACACTGTGAAGCATGGGTTTCGACCAGATAACAGTATAAGGTGCTGCGAAGCCTGGAATCCAACCAGGTAGTAGTTCACTTCTTCAAGGACACTGAAGCCTGGGTTTCGACCAGATAATAGTATAAGGTGTTGTGAAGCCTGGAATCCAACCAGATAGTAGTTCACTTCTTCAAGGACACTGTGAAGCCTGGGTTTTGACCAGATAACAGTATAAGGTGCTGCAAATCCTGGAATCCGACCAGATATTAGTTCACTTCTTCAAAGACACTGTGAAGCCTGGGTTTTGACCAAATAACATTATAAGGTGCTGCAAAGCATGGAATCTGACCAGATAATAGTTCACTTCTTCAAAGACACTATGAAGCCTGGGTTTCAACCAAATAATAGTATACAGTGCTGCGAAGCCTGGAATCCGACCAGATAGTAGTCCACTTCTTCAGACACTACGAAGCTTGGGTTTCGACCAGATAATAGTTTAAGTTTCTGCGAAGCCTGAAATACGACCAGATAACAATTAACTTCTTTAGAAACTACAAACCCTAGAATCCGACCAGATAGCAGTTATTATGTCAATTACTATGAAGCCTGGTCTCGACCAGATAATAATATACCTCAGATTCAAGTTGAAGCCTGGACCCGACCAGATAACTGCTTAATTTATTCAAATTATCGAAGCCTGGATACGACCAAATAACAGTATACCTCAGATTTAAGTTGAATCCTGGACCCGACCAGATAACAACTTAATTTGTTCAAGTCACTGAAGCCTGGATTCCGACCAAATAACAGTTTGACTTACTGTGAATCCTGGAGCACGACCAGATAACAGTTTAATCTCATTTCCCCAGTAAGTCACTGTGAAGCCTGGAATACGACCAGATAGCAGTCAGCTTTATCATCCTCAGCAAGTCACTGCAAAGCCTGGATCCTAACTAGATAACAGTTCACTTCAGTCGCTTCAGTCAAGAGATGACCACCCAGCAGATTCTCTTGTTCTGCCACCGTATCACAGTATCAATGATGCTTGAAACAAAAGGTTAGTTTTGAAGTCAATGATTATTTACATGTTATGCTTGAAACGAAAGGGTTAAAGTCAAGAAGACTTTACTTGAATCTGGAGTTGGTGCTTTTTACTTTTAGTGATTGCCCTGGATATCCTTGAATTCGAAAGCAAAGAACAGGGGTATTATCTTTCTTCGATTCTAGATTCGAAAGCAAAGAAAAGTAGAGTTGTGTTTCTTTGGTTCTAGATTCAAAGGAAAAGAAACAAGTGTTGTGTTTCTTTAGTTTTGGATTCGAAAGAACAGAAACAAAGGTGTGGGTTTTTTATTTTGGGTTTGAGAGTGTGTTAAGTGTTCTCTCCTTTCTTTGCCTTGCCAACGAATATCTCTCTCTCCAGCCACTAAAAAGCCACCCTTAGATGTATTGTGGAACATCTTATTTATAGAAGAGTTTGGCTGAGATTTGAGGGGAAAAACAAAATGAAATTTGAACAAATTGGGTATGCTGTCTTCATAGCCTTCGTGGTGCAGCTCTTGTATGCCAATTTGGTGCAAATATGGGAGCAGCATAGCAGGACTGCTTTGTAGCAGTTTTGGAGTGTTGTGGCAACTTGGTGCAGGACAATTTCATAGCAGACTATTTTTGACCAGACTCATCAAAAGACTAAACACCAATTGTGTGTCCTTCGAATGGACCAATTATGTGTCCTTCGAAGGGGCAAAATGTATATCCTTCAAATGGACCAATTGTGTGTCTTTCGAATGGGCCAAATGCATTTCCTTTGAATGGACCATATGTGTGTCCTTCGAATGGGACAAATGTATGTCCTTCGAATGGACCATATGTGTGTTCTTCGAAGGGGCCAAATGTATGTCCTTCGAATGGACCATATACCTGTTCTTCGAATGCGCCAGTTGTGTGTCATAGTGTAGAAACTATGTGTGTTGAAGGACTTAAAGGTGGAATCGAAGCAAGCATGAGGGGAGTCATTGCCTTGTGCATGCTAGCATGAGGGAAGCCATTTCCTTGTGCATACTTGCATGATGGAAGCCCTTGTGTTGTGAATCGAAGCATGAGGAAAAGAGGCCACTGCTTTTTGCATGCTAGCATGAGGGAAGCCCTTGCCTTGGGCATGCTAGCATGAGGGAAACCCTTGCCTTGTAGGAGGCCATTGCCTTCTGAATCGAAGCAAACGTGTAGGAGGCTATTGCCTTCTGAATCGAAGCAAGTCGTTTTAAAGGGAGACATTGCCCAGTCGAGGCTAGCATGAAGGAAGGAGTTCACTAGAAGCTAGCATGAATCAAAGCAATGCCCAATCGAAGCTAATATGAATCGAAGCAAGCTTACTTTTCTTCAATTTTGTCAAAAAAATCAAATTTATCTGCTTTGCTCTTTCAACAGTTTCCTCTTTGACTTGATGCTTTAAAATCCTATATGATCCATGGAAACTATGTGGGGCATTAAAAATCCAATTGTACTTGTGCAAACATGAACTTTAATAAATCCTTGTGATAAAATGTCTTGAAAAAAGAGAGGGAAAATTTTGGGATACAATAGCTGCCCCTGTTCAATCTTCTTAAACCTGAAGAGTTAGATTGGCGTGTCCGCCATTCGTGACTTGAAGGTGGAAGATGATTCAACACTAGAGTGCCCAGAAATTTGCACTAGATGATGTGGTGGTTGATTGTGTTAGGAATGGGCTTAAAGATATTATTTGGAGAGGTGATGAAAAGTTGTTGGGGATGGGCTTATAGATGCCATCCAGAGTGACTATTGGTAGAAATTAGAAGAAATATCAGAATAAATCTCTGGTCGATTTATACTGAAACAGTAGATGTAGTGGGATGAGTATCAGAATAATTTCCATAAATGGATCGTATCTGACTCGTATCTGAAATAATTACTAAATGAGTGTCAGAATGAAATCCGTATCTGGGTCGTATTTGAACCACTTTTTGAAAGATGTGTTGAATGAGAGTCAGAATGACATCCGCATCTGGATCATATCTGAACTGTATTTGAGAAATATGTTGAATGAGTGTCAGAATGTCATCCGTCTTTGGATCGTATCTGAACCGTTTCTAGGAGAAAATTGGGAATAAGTATTAGAATGACATTCGTATCTGGATCGTGTTTGAACCGTTTTTAGGAGAAAATCTGGAATAAGTATCAGAATGACATCCGTATCTGAACCGTTCCTAGAGAAATTCTGGAGTAAGTATCAAAATGACATCCGTCTCTAGATCGTATCTGAACTATTTCTAGGAGAAAGATATGGAATAAGTATTAGAATAATATCCATCTTTGGGTCGTATCTGAACCGTTTCTAGAGGATGTCTATATTAAGTATCAGAATGACATCTGTATCTGGATTGTATCTGAATTGTTTCTAGGAGAAAAATCTGGAATAAGTATCAGAATAATATCCATCTCTGGATCGTATCTAAACCGTTTCTAGAGGAAGTATGGAGAAAGTATCAGAATGACTTCCGTATCTGGATCATATCTGAACCATTTTAAGGAGAAAATCGGGAATAATTATCAGAATAATATCCGTCTCTGGATCCTATCTAAAACGTTTCTAGAGGAAGTCTGGAGTAAGTATCAGAATGACATACGTATCTGGATCGTATCTGAATCATTTCTAGGAGAAAATCTGGAATAAGTATCAGAATAACACCCGTCTCTAGATCATATCTGAATTGTTTCTAGGGAAAGTCTGGAATAAGTATCAGAATTACATCCATCTCTGGATCGTATCTGAACTACTTCTAGGAGAAAAATATGGAATAAGTATCAGAATAATATCCGTCTCTGGATCGTATCTGAACCGTTTCTAGAGGAATTATGGAGTAAGTATCAGAATGACATCCGTCTCTGGATCGTATCTAAACTGTTTCTAGAGGTAAAGGAAATTCATGAGAAGGAGCCTAGGTAAGGCTGCTTCGTGATGGTCGTGTAGATAGTTGCCCTGGCTTGTTTCAGGAATTAATCTACAATCAGTCTCTCACAGATAATTGTTATGTCTTGCTTCAGGTATTAATCTGGAACTTGCTTTTTGTTGGTCGTAGAGATAGTTGCACTGGCTTGTTTCAGGAATCAATCTCTGACCTTTTGAGAAATGGTTGTGATATTTGCCAAAAGAGGACTTTTGTTGATTGTTTTTTTTTGCAAGGAAGAGGGTTAGTTGCATGCAGATGTATGCATGGCTTGATGATGTTCTCCAAATAAATGAGATTATGATGTATGCATTTATCATGTATGTAATATGATGTATGAATGTGAAATATTTATTGAAATGTATCTTTGTTCCTTGAAAAGTGTTGGGGAGCTTTGGGAAGTTAAATCCCAAAATGCTTTTGGGGATGAAGAGTATGCACATCTTCAAACCTTGTTTAGAATGTTTCCATTGGGGATTCACGTTTTGCTGTTTGAGGAGAAATCCACTGGGGAAGATTGGATTTGGCTTGAGAAATCTTTGTGGAGAATGTTGATTTCTGCTTGAGGGAAAAAGTTCAGGAGTTTTAGTTGTCTGTTGCTCTACTGGGGAGTTATACCCTTGATCAGAGAGAATGGAAGTTAACAACTTGTTGGGGATAAAGAAGTTAATTGTTATCTGATCGACTTCCAGGATTTACAACAACTCACTAGTGATAGTGGTAAGCACTATTGTGGAAGAGGATCTTTGTTGATGACTTCATTGGGGGTTAGGAGTTGTGGTCCCTCAATTTGTAAAATTCTGAGAGGCAAACTCAATCTGGGGAATCTGTAGTTGTTAGGGAAATAAACCATGTTGAAGAGAATATTTGACAAACTGCTGGGGAGGTGTTTTCTTTTGGTAGAACTCCTTGAGGATTCTTCTTGAGACCAACTCAGCTGGGGAGAGGTTTTCCGGAGACTGAAACTCTGGCTGGGGATTGCATGGATCCAATTTTATGGGGATATCCATGAATTTGGCCTTGAGGGTTTTGTACCCTTATCTGTGAAATTTATTCTGGGGGGATAGCCTTATAGAGACGACTCTGTGGGGACTTGACTGGGGATCACCCTATGAAAACGACTTTGTGGGAATTTACCACTGCCCCTAGTAGTAAGTGTTGTAGTACTGCCAGAAAATGTTTTCTTGGTCGTACGTAACCCTTTGCTGGAATTCATATTCAATGCCCCAAGTGATTTAGATACAGACCCACCCCTGGTTATTCAAAATTTCTTGAGAGATTTCTTGGAATCTCGACTTGTCTGCCCCCATATGATTTGGACAGTAACCTGTCATGCCCCCTTGACTATGGGAGAGTTTGTCATTGGAAGTGTTTTTCCATTTGAAATGAATATATATTTTTTGAGAGTTTTTGTTCACTGGATATTCATCGTGTGAATTTCTCCGTTGTCAAACAAATAGCCATATGCAAACAGCGGTATTCAAATAATGCAAAGTTTATGTTTGTCTTGAATTTTTGAAAATTCATTTTAGCAAGTAAAAGAGTTTTGTAAAAACATGAATTCAACCCAGGATTTACAATAAGCCTTACAGGAGTCAGGATACCTTTGGTAACAATAAGCTTTGGAACTAACCCATGCTTCAATTAGGACTTTTAAGGGGTTATATCGTGGCTTGGTTCACGGTTTAAGAAACAAAGGATAAGGCTCAAAGTGTATTTGTACCCGCCCGTTCTTCATGATGTTCTCCAGTCCTATACTCAGTTAATTGCACGTTTAGATTCCAATTGAATCTGGAATGACGTTTTGGTAATGGTTCGGATACTGGAAGTTTATTTGTGAAGGCAGCCATGTTTGCAACATTTTTCATGTTGTCGAGGATTTGTAGCGACCTCTTTTTTTTATTGTCCCTTATTTTTGCGTGACTGTTTTGAGATTATAGTCAGCGGGATGCCCTAGTTTAAGTCTCCTTCGTAGGTTTTAACTTAGTGGGCTTTTCTTTTAAGAGATAATGACTGCCTATTTTATGGGGGAACCATCGCTGTCTTTTGATTCAAAAGGATGTTTTTGATGTCATTCGTTGTGTACGAAGTGAAAGCTTGCGACTGAACACGTATTTGGATTAACTGAGAAGCTACCCTGCCCTGGTTTTTATTAAAGGTTTAAATTTGTGTGAAAAAGAAAACTCCTACTTCTTTGGCTCAAAGGGGTTGACTAGGGATTATCTTCTTTATAACTCCAGTGTTTAGGAATTTGAAACAACGCCTGTACATCATCAGCAAAGTCTATTCAAAAGAATACTGCATGAGATTATGGTATTATTTTCGGCATCCTCCCTCTAAATACTTGCAACTTTTAACGAGAGTTGAATATCACAAAAATCAGGGAATAAAAGCACAGTTTAAATATAGTGAAGACCAATGGATTAATTCAAGACAAACATATGCAATGCATTAATTAAAGTAACCAAAGTATGACATAAAGATAAGTGTTTGAACAAATAAAATAAATTACAATTGAAAATTCAAAATGAACTGGATGCTCTAAATGATTTGGCATGGGAGCAGTGATCACCTTGGGAGTAGCGGGTGGATCAAATTCAATCTCCTTAGTGTCAATCATATCTTGAATTTTGTTCTTCAGAGCCCAGCAACCGTTCGTATCATGTCTAGGACTGTCGGAATTATATGCACACCTTTCATTAGGGTGTGTGATACGGTGGCAGAATCGACTGTTTGATGCTGGTTTGCATTTTGCGTTTTTTATTCGCAAAATGTCGCGGTCAGCAAGAGTCGCCACCGACTTTTATTTTATCCAATCGGAAAGGAAAAAAGTACAGAAAAAAACCCTTTTTCGAGATTTTGAGTACAGGGGGTAGATTATAGAAAGGGAAGGTGTTAGCACACTTTCTATCCATGGTTTTCCATGGGCTCTTAGGTACTTGCTCATTTTTAAATTGCTTGTGTTTGTGTGCTTATTTTTGAAAATGTTTTACTTCGTGATAACCCTTGTATCAGTCCTCAAGAGTGTGACGAAGTTGTTTTGAAAATTTTTTTTGAAAGGTGTTAGTGTGAAAAGTTTTGATTTGAGCAAGTACCTACTAGCATCTACCTACTCGAAAAAAGATCGTTTCTATTCTTGTTTCCTTTAGACATCGATATCCTACTATTGAGAAATAGGTAGCACCGTCGTCGGAGTTTGCAAGGGTCAATTCGAAAGGGATGTAAGATCACTAAAGCAATGTTAAGATACCTTAGTAATAACCCTAGAGTCTTAAGATCATATTCGAGGCAACATTTCCGAGGCAACATTTCCGAGGCAACATTCGAATGGGACGTTTGATCTTTTTAAGACAGGAGGGCAACCACTAAGACACCCTATACTTAATGATCGTTTACCGAAGGCAACCAAAGTGAGATTATACCCTAAGAGTGATACGTGCGAGTGATTTGTTTTCAGTTATTTATCTTTGCACATTAGGGTTTTCTAACCGTATTAATTTGTCATGCATTCTTGTCATACAATCCTATTAGCATACATCTAGATAGTTAAATATTTGCGGGAATTAAAAATGCGAGAAAATATATCTACGTTATTACAAGGCTTTGGGGAGCGGGATTAATTACATAGCCAAAAACCCGGGGAAAAGCGATAAGTAAAAGCCCTAAATTAAACTATTACAAACCATAAACAGTTACAAAAATATTGTCAAAATAAATAATAAGCGCGCGGTGAATCAAATACGAAACGACCAGGGTTTTGACCTTTGACTAAACCTATTGACAATTGATTAAAAAAAATTGTTCGCCATGTTTTGTTATTCAAGAAAATAATGAACTAAGTAAATAAAAAAAAGAAAATCCTAATTCTAATTAATTTTAAATTAAGAAAAATAAATTAATTTATTCCAAAAAACCTATTTTTGTGTTTTTTATTTATTTGAGGAAAAGAGAAAATGAAATTAAATCAAGAGTTTTACCCTAATTTCTATTTGATTTTGTTTATGAAAATAAATTACAAATCCCCTAAGTTAAACTAAATTAAATTAAATTAACAAAATTAATTTTGATAAAAAAAGTCTAATTCTAATTTTTGATTTTTCTTGATTTTATGATTTTATGGAAAATAGATTAATTGTTAATAATTAAAAGGAAAATTAAAAGAATTAAATAAAATAAAAGAAAATAAGAAAAAGAAAAGATGGGCCTGGTTGTAATGCTGAAAGAGGGGGTGTGTTGTTGAAATTTTGGGCCCAAACATATTCAAGCCCTTTTGACTTTGCCTGATCTAGTGCGTATGTTGACTTGAGGTGCATGATAAACCCTCAATGGACAGGCCTGGGATCTGGGCTGAAGATGCATTTGATGGTTGGATCTTGATGGTATATGGTGGACATCCTGTTAAGCAACGTGCCTGATCACCTGTTGAAAAATAATATGAAACAAATATTGGGACCTGGGGATCGAACCCAAGTCCTTATGCACGTTTCCAATACCTGCTTGCCAACTGAGTTGCTTTGCTTGTTTGTACATATAATAGGAATAAACAATATAATTAAATCACGTGGTGCATTCAGAAAAACGCGCTAAAATTAAAACCAACCAACCAGAGATTGCCATGCCTCATCTTCTTCCCCAAACTGTCGTTTTAGGCAACAGAACTTTTACCTACGGTTGCTTTGCAGTAGGTACATACTTGTGCATCTCAAAAATTGTCTACAGGCAAGATAAATGACAAGTGAGGGTACCAATCAACTCGTCTCATCCTCACGAGTATCATGGTACCAGAATCAACATCCAATTTTGCCTATACTGCAAACCCCTAAAACGAGCCAAGGAACCCTAACAATGGCATATCTTGATTCATGTACTATGAATGCAATTAAATGGTACCAATAGTTTGCAAACTTAGTGATGAACAAGAATACACAATCAAAACATGCGTATGATGAGTAAATCAACAAAATCGAAATCGAGTTTGGAGGCAAACCGGGGTACCTGTAACTTACAATTCCAGACGTGAAAATGCTTGCAATTTATTGAGATCCCTTCTGGAGATGTCCAGGAATCTGTTGGCAATGTTAGAATGGCTTGGATTGGCCTCTAGGATGGAAATTGAATCACCACTTTATTTGAAATTTTGAAGTTTTGTTCTTGGCTATGCACAACCTCTAACCCCCTTTTTTGCTTCGTTCTTGTTCATTATATATCCTTCAATGAATTAGGGTTACAAAATAGATTCAATCTTTAAGCTTTGATGATATTTGATTTGATTCTTTAGTCATATGATATATTTCTTCTTTCATGTCAATCATGCTCTTTTTGTACCAATTGCCATTGTTTCGAATTGACCTTGCAAGCTCAGCATATCTTGGTTGCTAACCTGTCAAAAAAACAAATCAAATCATATCTTTGATGATTTTCATCATTTATTTGATTTAATTCACTTTTTAATTAATGAAAAATCAAAATAAATTGAAAAATGAAGCAAATAATTTGTGGATAAGTATTTGAGTCGCGGACCACATTATAATTGAGGTGCAAGCATAAAAAGTTGGGCCTATTTAGCAAAAAATGCAAATTAGAGCACATTTGACTTTTGGGAATTTTGCAAAAATGGTCAACTTGGCCAAGGCATAACTCTCTCAATTTTGACCCTAGATAGCTGTTCTTGGAATTTTTAGAAAGCTTAGGATGTCATCTAAGCAACCCTTATGGTCGCATCTCAATTGGGTCTTCCATGTTCATGTACGAAGCTTTGACCCAAAAGGTTTTTTTGTTGACTTTTCAAAAGGACCTATAATGTCAAAATTCATATCTTTTTGTGAGTGCATATTCTGAAATTGGGAGCTGAAGATGAATTGTAGGGAATTGCATCCTCTTCAAAATGAGATTTGGATGGGTTATTTCTGATAAAGTATGAGAAATTTATGCTTGGTCAAAGTTGAGTTGATTTTTCCTACAAAACCATAATTTAGCAACTTTTGGGTTTTGATGAATTTTGAGAAATACTTGAGGAATCATGATCAAACCTTGATCAAATGATGGATAATACTTCAAAATTATGATGTTGACCAAAAATCTTGAAGTTTGATTGTATGTGGGCCACAGTTGACTTTTGACCTAGTACAGTTGATTTTCAGGCATTTAAGCAATTGACTGAGCAAACTTCCTCTGTAAGGCTTGAAACTTGACATGGATGATCTTGAGAACATATTAGGACAATGGTGAGCATTTGGGTCCTTTGTGGTTCACACATCTTGATGAATATGAAAACCCTAATTTGAGGTAGACTGCCTTAGGAGAGAGTTTGTCTAGTCAACTCTTGAACTTCTTTGAACAATTTGGGGACCTCACTTGCCATGTGTTGAGACATATGGGAGGGAAAATTTTGGGGTACAACAGCTGCCCCTATTCAATCTTCTTAAACCTGAAGATGTAGATTGGCTTGTCTGCCTTTAGTGATCTGAAGGTGGAAGATGATTGAACACTAGAGTGCCCAGAAATTTGCACTCGTTGAAGAAGTGAAAAACACAAGAAGGGGGTTGAATTGTAAAAACTGGAAATCAATTGCAATCAACACGATATTTTTATCCTGGTTCGTTTAATCTCAAACTACTCCAGTCCACCCGTCAAGGTGATTTCGCCTCTCTCCAACGAGGTCTTAATCCACTATATTCAACTGAATATTACAATCTGCTTTAACAACTGCTAAAGCCTTCTTGATGCAAACCACAAACCGGTTTCTCAAGGAGTTACTTTCTTACAAAGAATTGAAATCTAGGTGTGTGAATGTTTTCTACAAAACTGTTTATCATAACTGTGATACTACACAACTTAAGCTTATGAGAACTAGATTGCTAAAAATAATTGAGTAAGGAATTTGAGAGCTTTTAGCAAACTGAGAGTGAGGAAGATGATGAATAGCTTTTTGGCGTGTAGATTGTTGTAGAGAATTAGCCAATTCAATCTTCATTGACTTGTTTATATAGCATTGGAAATAGTGTACGTTGGAGTAATAATTTTGTTTCAATGCCAATAACATTCTTTCCTTTTTAAGCAGATCTTGTCTGGAATGATGTCGTTGTTAATAACTAGTCTTGAATGCACAGTATCGTTGCCACTTAAGTGTGTTCTGGCTTTGGCTCATTCTGATGCTGCTTAGGTGCTGATGAACTGTTGTTGTCTTTATCAGAGTTCAGAGTGTTGAGCGCAGATCTGTTCATCAAGCTTCAGCATAAGCGCAAGTTGATCTTCTGATTCTGGTATCTGATATAACATCTTCTGATGCTGATATTGATATCCAAATATCTGATGCTGATGAGGATGTTCTCCTGCTGATACCCATCAGAGTTTTTGTAAAACAGAATGTAATATTTAGATAGCATATGTGTCTTACATGAATCATACAATTAATGTATCTTAGCATTTTGTTATCATCAAAACTTAAACTTAGGGTAGTAGATTCAAACTTTGTTCTAACAATCTCCCCCTTTTTGATGATGACAAAAACTAGATATTTTTTAATTGAAAATAAGCGTGAAAAGTATCAGAGATAACTAAATAATAAGTTGTATCAGAATTAATTAGGAAGTTATCAAAGATAAGGGACAAAGAGATATCAGAGTTTAGATCGGATATACTCCCCCTGAATTTATTACTTCCCTTTTTAATTCCAAGAGTTCTTCAGGGTCAGATCTTTATTGCCTTTCTTTGAACATCAGAATATCAGAGCTTCAGATCATAATATCAGAGCTTCAGAGTATCAGAGATGATTGACTTCTTGTACCTGTAGACTTATGCAAAAACAGAAAACATTCAAGTATATCAGAGTGTTAGAATGTTTGAGACTATTTGTCTCAGTAATCCGTTATTGAAAAATATCATTCTTGTTCTCCCCCTTTTTGTCAGCAATCAAAAAGTTTAAGTGATGTGCTAAAACGATCAGAGCAGAAAAACTTGTTATATTAAATTAAGAGCCAGACAAACAGTACAGATGATATGCAAAGAAAACAATGGAAATGTCATGAATGAAAAACTAAGGTTGGGGTGGAAAGCGTGTGAACAGAGTCTCCAGCATTGTCTTAATTTGATCAGCGGTTTCATTCTGCTTGTGCACCATGCTGACTACTGTATCTATCTTGCTATCTTGCACATCCATCCTTTCCTTCATCTTCTGATCATTTTCATCCATTCTTTGCTGTAGACGAATATCATTCAGCTTCAGCTCTTCCAGAGTCTGCCTGTCAAAGGCAGCTTGAGAAACATCAGAAGCAGGAAGCTTCTGAGAGCTTTCTGCAACATCTTCAGCTTGACTGACCTCTTCAGCTTGAATAGTCTGATCTTCTGCTTGCTGAACTTTTGAAGCTGGACGCTTCTCAGACCATGGCTCGCTATCCAGAAAGAGCACTTCGTCCTGAGGCAGCTGACTTTCAAATTCCTTCAGCAGCTTGCTGAAGTTCTGTTGTGCCTGCTCATAATTGATTTCTTGCAATTTGAGGGCTTCAGCGTGTATCCACATTCTGAAGCGTGTCCAGAGTTGGTCTGAGGCAGCAGGATCAATCATTCTAGGGCAAACTTGCTTTAGAGAAGCAATCCACTGCTGCAAGCCTGTTTCAAAATTCATAATGTCAGCACAAACATCTAATGGTTTGGGTTTGGGGATGGCTATTTTGTGTTTAAGGTCAGCAAGACGGTCAAGGATTGCTAAATAAATGAAAGTCCTGTTGTGGTCTTCAGTATTTTGTTTGGGAGATGGAGTGGGAGAATCAGAAATGATAATAGGACTGTGTGGAGTGTTTGGAGGGGTAGTTTCTGGCGAGGATGGCAGTTGGGCCAAGATTACGGTTGTTCCACATGGCAGCTGGATTGCCAATGGTTGTGGTTCATATGATTGAGGAGAATGAGGTTAAGGTGATGGAGTTTCAGAATGATGAAACTCAGGTTGTGGAGGTGATGGTTGAGGTGATGGTGGATGAAGTTCTTGTTAAGGAGTGGGAGGAGGAATTGCTGGTTGTGGAGAAGGAGGTGGAATTTCTGGTTGTTGTGCAATTTGTGGTTCTTCTGGTATGGGTGAAAGAGTATGTTCTGGTTGAGGAGAGTGGGCAATTTCTGGTTGAGTGTTTGGATTATCTGAGAGGTGAGCGGAAACACGTTCATCAATTTCAGACAGAACTTTGTCAAGTTCTGATTCTGTTGATGTTGTGGGTTTTGGATTTTGGGATTTGGTACGGGGTCTCCTGAGAGTCAGTGACTCAGAAGGGTCATCTTCTGGTTCGGTTTCATCAATATTTGGTATGGGGATTGGAAGTTCATGTGAAGCTGGGGTTGGGATTGATGTTGGGATAGCAGAAGAATTTAAAACATTAGCAGCAGAAAGATTACCTCTTTTCTTAGGGGTCTGCTGGGATGATCCTTCTGAAGTGGCCTTTCTTTTCTTCGTCTTCTTCATAGTAACTTCTGGTTGTTGTTGGTGCAGATCTTTAATATTCAGTTTGGGATCTGTACCATCAGCCTTGCAAGCGTCCAAGTATCTGAGAACCACAACTGGTTTTGATTCAATCTCAGAAAATAGTGGAAAGTCGTCCAGAGGGACTCTTCTGCTAGTGATGTCATCCAGAGGAGTGACGCTGGGCTCCTTTCTGATATTTTCTATCAGTTTCATTTTCTTCAGATTCTTGGCGTTCAGAGGCTTGCCAATAGTAGGTTCAATAGAACTTAATTCCTGTGCTTCTGTAAGGTGGTCTATCAGCCTATTCTCCGTCAGAATATCTGATATTAACCTGCCAAAGGGTATCCAATCCCTCTTTGTCCTTTCTTCTTCCCTTGTCTCCTTGATGCTGGTCCTGAGGTGATTAAACAGAAGATGAGCCAAGTTAATTTTTACCTTCTGATTAATAAAATAGATCAGAAACTGCTGATCTATATTTATATAATCAGGAGAGCTTGTTGGCTTCCTGTGATTAAAGAACCCTAGAATAATCTTCGCCTATATTCTGTCCTGATCCTTTAAGTCTCTGATTTTGCTGCTGGGAACCCCATGGGTGAAAATCTGCCTTGCAATGATAGCAACGTCAGATCATCTTTCAGCCATGTCGATACAGCGGATACCACCACCACTGTATCCAATCAATCTTGCTATGTGATCCTCAGTGATCACAATCTTCTTTCCCATTATGTAGGAGGTAACTTGATGTGTTGATGAGTACGCATGAATCCAGAACTCCTTGACCAAGACTGGGAACGTTGGTCCAACCAACCTATCAAAATATCTCTCCCATCCCTGTGCCCTAACTTCTTCTGTCAAATCGAATCCATTATCTTTCAGACTGGAGAAATCAACGATTAGTTCAGACAGCACTTCCAAATTCTTCACTAGTGTAAGGAGTGTTCTGAAGGGAACTTGGTATTGTTCAGATGAAGCCTCCTTCTGAGAACTTGCAGAGACATTGCTAGAGCTTGCCATGTTCACACTTAGGGTTTTCTGAGAAACAATTTTGAGAAAAAGGGTTTCTTTTGAGAAAGATGATTGCACAAGTAAAAATGCAGAAAAATCTTTGGATGATTGTAAGAAACGGTAAAAGATTAATGTGAGATGTTAATGTGCTTAAATAGATTTCAAAATATGTTTTGAAAGCGTAAACAGTTTCAAGAAAGAGAAATAATTCATGATTACATTTTAAAACATGATTACGTGCATTTAATGCTTGCTGATTTTGGGGGATTTGAGAAAGATACTTGAAACGGTTACCAGACATGTGTCTCAATGCACCCAATCAGCGTTTTGCCTTCTCAGAAGCGTGCACGCGTTCTGCTTCAGAGATTTGCTGATGATTGGATGACACTTGTTTGATATAGTGAGCAGCACGTCTATCCTTGAGCTTAAACGCTCAGCTCTTTAAGAATATAATCTGATACAATCTGCATGTCTATCTTTCTGAAAAGAGATTGATCAGAAGTTCACAGCAAAACAAATACATTCTGAAGGTTAATATATAAAATTAAAACATTTTCACTCTGGGCAGAGTTTCATGCTGAGATGTTTCAGAATGAAATTGAACCTATCTTCAAAAAGGGGTTTAGTGAAGATATCAGCCCATTGATGGTCTGTATCAATAAATTTTAAGTTCAAAATTCCTTTCTGAATATAGTCCCTAATGAAGTGATGTTTTATTTCTATATGCTTAGCCCTAGAATGTAAAATGGGATTCTTACTTAAGCAAATGGTAGAAGTATTGTCACGGAGTATATGGATGTTACTCTCAAAAATCTGGAAGTCTTCAAGCTGACTTTTCATCCAGAGCATTTGTGTGCTACATCCTGCTGCTGCTATGTACTCAGCTTCTGCTGTTGATAGCGCAATTGTGGATTGCCTTTTGCTGGACCAAGAGATCAGATTTTCTCCCAGAAACTGGCAGCTTCCAGAAGTACTTTTACGCTCTACTATGTCTCCAGCAAAGTCAGCATCGCAGTAGCCTACTAAGCTGTAATCACTAGATTTTCTATAAAATAAACCCAGATTAGTAGTACCTTTCAGATACTTGAAAATTCGCTTAACAGCTGTTAAGTGAGATTCTCTAGGATCTGATTGGAATCTAGCACAAATACAAACGCTGAATAAGATATCAGGCCTTGAAGCTGTCAGATAAAGGAGAGAACCAATCATACCTCTGTAGACCTTCTGTTCTACCTTTTTTCTTACCTCTTCTCTTTCCAGAATGCGCGTGGGATGCATTGGAATCTTTGATGGCTTACATTCTGAGAGGTCAAATTTCTTCAGAAGATCTCTGACATATTTGCTCTGATGAATGTAAGTTCCCTCTGGAGTTTGATTGATCTGAATTCCTAGAAAGAATTTCAGTTCCCCCATGAGGCTCATCTCAAATTCTGCCTGCATACACTTAGCAAATTTTCTTCCAAGAGAAGGATTAGTAGATCCAAAAATAATGTCATCAACATAAATTTGACAGACTAAGATGTCATTCTTAACTGACTTACAGAATAAGGTAGTGTCCACCTTCCCTCTGGTGAATTCATTTTCTAACAGAAAGTTACTAAGTCTTTCATACCAAGCTCTGGGAGCTTGTTTCAGACCATATAGTGACTTCTTTAGTTTGAAAACATGTTCTGGATGTTTTGTACTTTCAAAACCAGGGGGTTGGTGCACATAAACCTCTTCTTCTATATAACCATTTAAGAATGCACTCTTAACATACATCTGATACAGAGTGATGCCTCTATTAACAGCAAATGAAATTAAAAGTCTGATAGATTCTAACCTGGCGACTGGAGCAAAGGTTTCTGTATAGTCTATCCCCTCTTGCTGACTATAACCTTGTGCTACCAGTCGTGCTTTGTTTATGATAACTTCACCTTGTTCATTTAGCTTGTTTCTGAACACCCATCTTGTTCCAATGACGTTGAATCCTTTTGGTCTGGGAACAAGATCCCATACGTCATTTCTGGTGAATTGATTCAGCTCTTCTTGCATTGCTAGAATCCAGTCGTTGTCCAGAAGTGCTTCATCAATAGAAGAAGGTTCAATCAGAGACACAAGTCCCATGAGGGATTCTTCAGAGTTTCTGAAGCTTGCTCTTGTTCTGATTGGATCTTCCTTTCTTCCTAGGATAGTTTCTTCTGGGTGATCCAAGGTTCTTCTGGGTGATCTCTTCTGAGGTTAATCAGCAGCTGTTGTAGGATTGCTAGCAGTGCTCCTTTCAGATGTTGAAGGAGTGTCTGTGTTGAGAGCTTCTGATGACTTGTCTTTAGAACCTGTAAATTCAATTTCCATACCTGCAAAAACTTCATTCTGCTTTGACTTTTCAGAGTCAAGCTTATCATCAAAACGAACACTGATTGATTCTTCCACAATCTGTGTTTCTATATTGTATACTCTGTACCCTCTTGAGCATTCAGAGTATCCTAACATAATACACTTCTGTGCTTTAGAGTCAAACTTGTTCAAATAATTTTTTGTATTTAACATAAAGTAAGTACATCCAAATGGATGAAAATATGAAATGTTGGGCTTTCTGTTCTTCCACAATTCATATGGAGTCTTTTCCAGAATAGGTCTTATTGAGATTCTATTCTGAATGTAGCACGCTGTGTTTATTGCCTCTACCCAGAAGATCTTAGCAACGTTTGTCTCATTGATCATGGTTCTGGCCATTTCTTGCAATGTTCTGTTCTTTCGTTCTACAAATCCATTTTGTTGGGGAGTTCTAGGACAAGAGAAATCATGCAGAATGCCTCTGTCATTAAAGAATGACTCAAAATCTTTGTTTTCAAACTCTCCACCATGATCACTTCTGACTTTAACGATTCTAAGATCATTTTCATTCTGAACTTGGTTACAGAAGGTAACAAACATAGAGTGTGACTCGTCCTTGTGTCTTAAGAACTTTACCCATGTCCATCTGCTATAGTCATCTACGATTATTAACCCATACTTCTTGCCACTGACTGAAGCAGTTTTAACTGGTCCAAATAAGTCAATGTGCAGAAGTTCTAATGGCTTAGAGGTAGAAACAACATTCTTAGATTTGAAAGAAGGTTTTGCAAACTTGCCTTTCTGACATGCTTCACACAGAGCATCTGAATTGAACTTCAAATTAGGAAGTCCTCTGACCAGATTGAGTTTGTTAATCTGAGATATTCTTCTCATACTAACATGCCCCAATCTTCTGTGACAGATCCATTGCTCGTTGTTAACAGATAGAAGACACTTTACATTCTGACTTTTCAGTTCAGAAAGTTTGATTTTATAGATGTTGTTTTTCCTCTTTCCATTAAACAGGATAGTCCCATCTTTCTGACTAACAGCTTTACATGATTTTTTATTAAAGATTATATCATAACCGTTATCACTTAATTGACTTATGGATAACAGATTATGCATTAATCCATCTACTAGCAGAACATTATTTATAGAGGGAAGATTTCCATTACCTACAGTTCCAGAGCCAATGATCTTTCCCCTCTGATTGCCTCCAAAGCCAACGTGGCCTTCGAGCTTAAGTTCCAGGCTTTGGAACATATGCCTTCTTCCCGTCATGTGTCGCGAGCAGCCAGAGTCCAGGTACCATGACTGGTGTTTCTGATTTGCTGCTAAAGATATCTGCAACATGTATTATTTTATCCTTAGGTACCCAAATTTTCTTGGGTCCTGATTTGTTAGATTTGCCAAAACTCTTGTTGAATTTTGGTTTCATAGAATACTTACTGCTAGTGTATTTAATATCATGTGTGTGACCATACACAAAATGTGAGTTCAGATGAGTGTGTTTAATGGTCAAATCCATGGCATTCTTTGGTGTAGGAACCTTACCTTGGTATCCTATTCCTTTCCTGCCGTTTCTGCTAACTCCATAGATCATTGAAGTGATTTTGCTTCTATCTATGCTTTTAGCAAGGAACTTCTGGAAACTGTGATCATACTCCTTGATGATCTCATCAGCGCTGCTGGGAGTTTCAGAAATTGGTTCCTTCTGAGAATTTTGTAAAACATTTTCTAATTTTGAAATTTTATTTCTCAGCTCAAAATTTTCCAATTTAAGACTCTCAGTCTTATCAGAGTCAGATTCAAGATTCCTTTTCAGGTTTCTGAATTTAACTCTAATCTGCTGGTACCTTTCCAGAATTTCGTTAAGGCTTTCAGCAAGTTCAGCCTTAGTAAAATTAACTGCAAATTTAGTAAATACCTCTTCAGTATCTGATTCTGAGTCTGATTCATAAGCTTCACTGTCTTCTGAAATGTTGGCCATGAGAGCTATGTTTGCTCTCTCATCATCTGATTCTGAGTCAGCTTCAGACGAGTCAGAGTCATCCCATGTAGCCATGAGACTTTTCTTCTTTTCTCTTCCAAACTTCTTTTTGGGCTTTTCCCTATGAAGCTTTGGGCAGTCACTCTTGTAGTGTCCTTTCTCATTGCACTCATAGCAGATGATGTCCTTGGTGTTTGGCTTTTTGATTCCTGAGGAGCCTTCAAATCTTCTGTATCCAGAGGAAGAATCTGTCCTTCTGTATCTGGAAGAAGACTCGTTCTGATCAGATCTTCTGGGATTCCTGAACTTCCTTTGCCTCTGCTTCCACAGTTGGTTCACTCTTCTTGGAGAGGAGAGAAAGTTCGTCTTCTTCTGATGAGGATCCATCAGATGTTTCTTCAACTGCCTGCAAAACTTTAGACTCAGATTTTTTGTTAGATTTTAATGCTAAAGGCTTACCTTGCTTCTGAGGTTCATCAGCTTATAGCTCTATCTCATGACTTCTGAGGGAGCTGATAAGTTCCTCCAGAGAAATTTTGTTGAGATCTTTTGCTAGCTTCAGAGCTGTAACCATTGGCCTCCACTGCTTTGGTAAGCTTCTGATGATCTTCTTGACGTGATCAGCAGTAGAGTATCCTTTGTCCAGAACCTTGAGACCAGCCACCAGAATTTGGAATCTTGAGAACATTGTTTCAATGGATTCACTTTCTTCCATTTTGAATGCCTCATACTTCTGAATGAGCGCAAGAGCTTTAGTTTCTTTGACCTGAACGTTGCCTTCATGCGTCATTCTGAGTGAGTCAAACATGTTCTTTGTTGTGTCTCTGTTGGAGATCTTTTCATATTCAGCATAAGAGATGGCACTGAGAAGAATGGTTCTGGCCTTATGGTGATTTTTGAAGTCACGCTTTTGTTGGTCAGACATTGCTTTCCTGTTAATCTTCTGACCGCTTGCATTCACTGGGTGCGTGTATCCATCTGTCACCATGTCCCACAGATCAACATAATGTGCCAGAAAGAAGCTTTCAATTCTGTCTTTCCAGTAATCAAAATTTTCTCCATCAAAGACTGGAGGTTTGCCACTGAATCTGTCTCTGTCTTCATTGTTGTCATTGCTGGTGTGTTGATAAGTTCCTGCCATTGTGTTTTTCTGACGCTGGATCTTGTACTGACACGGTTAAGTGTTTTAGCTCAGAACCAGGAGCTCTGATGCCAATTGAAGAAGTGAAAAACACAAGAAGGGGGGTTGAATTGTAAAAACTGGAAATCAATTGCAATCAACACGATATTTTTATCCTGGTTCGTTTGATCTCAAACTACTCCAGTCCACCCGTCAAGGTGATTTCGCCTCTCTCCAACGAGGTCTTAATCCACTATATTCAACTGAATATTACAATCTGCTTTAACAACTGCTAAAGCCTTCTTGATGCAAACCACAAACCGGTTTCTCAATGAGTTACTTTCTTACAAAGAATTGAAATCTAGGTGTGTGAATGTTTTCTACAAAACTGTTTATCACAACTGTGATACTACACAACTTAAGCTTATGAGAACTAGATTGCTAAAAATAATTGAATAAGGAATTTGAGAGCTTTTAGCAAACTGAGACTGAGGAAGATGATGAATAGCTTTTTGGCGTGTAGATTGTTATAGAGCATTAGCCAATTCAATCTTCATTGACTTGTTTATATAGCATTGGAAATAGTGTACGTTGGAGTAATAATTCGGTTTCAATGCCAATAACATTCTTTCCTTATTAAGCAGATCTTGTCTGGAATGATGTCGTTGGTAATAACTAGTCTTGAATGCACAGTACCGTTGCCACTTAAGCGTGTTCTGGCTTTGGCTCATTCTGACGCTGCTTAGGTGCTGATGAACTGTTGTTGTCTTTATCGGAGTTCAGAGTGTTGAGCGCAGATCTGTTCATCAAGCTTCAGCATAAGCGCAAGTTGATCTTCTGATTCTGGTATCTGATATAACATCTTCTGATGCTGATGTTGATATCCAAATATTTGATGCTGATGAGGATGTTCTCCTGCTGATACCCATCAGAGTTTCTGTAAAACAAAATGTAATTTTTAGATAGCATATGTGTCTTACATGAAGCATACAATTAATGTATCTTAGCATTTTGTTATCATCAAAACTTAAACTTAGGGTAGTATATTCAAACTTTGTTCTAACACTCGTGTGAAGTGATACTTGACTTGTGATATCGGGAATGTGCTTATAGATGCCATTTGGTAGTTGCTAGAGAATTGTCAGAGATGGGCTTAAAGATGCCCCCTAGAGATGTCGATTGCATAAGAGATTCCTTTGCGAGAACCCGTATACCTGTTGTTGAGGAGGACTTCGCTGGGGAATGCTGGTCTCTGTCTTGAGAGAAATAGAGTTTTAGGAGCTTCAGTTGTCTGTTACTCTACTGGGAAATAATTCCAGTTTGGGAAGTGGAAATGAACTGTGTGTTTGGTCGGGGTATATGCTGTACCGCGACTTTATGAGGAAATGCGAAATCAATTGTGTTTGATCAGGTACAGGTCTTACAGTGTTATGGACTGCTATCTAGGGATAAGAGAGGAAGAACCCGAATAGTAAGGTTATGAGAAGGAACCTAGATAGTAGGCTTACTTTTATATGAAAGCCGGGATAGTAGGGCTGTGAGAAGGAACCTGGATAGTAGGGTTACTTCGAGATGAAAGCCTGGATAGAAGGGCCGTGAGAAGGAACCTGGATAATAGGGTTACTTCGAGATGAAAGCCTGGATAGTAGGGCTTTGAGAAGGAACCTGGATAGTAGGGTTACTTCGAGATGAAAGCCTGGATAGTAGGTGTAACACCCCAATTCTACCCCAAGCAATTATGCAAAATAAATCAGAGTTATAAAATTTCAATCATGCAAACGAATCGGGACATCACAAATTCTTCTAACAAATTCATTGCATTCATTGTGGATATATAACACTTTTCAAACATCGGATGAACCATCAACATAACATCTTTAATCAAATAAATCACCATCTACGCAGCGGAATTCTTAATAGCATCTCTAACAAAACAGAAACTTCGAAACATCTCATATTTAATAATCATTAATTTCAAGTTCAATAACTGAAAATCATCAATCAAAACAGCAAGCGTTCATCCCCCCGAGTGTTACATATCAGAGCAATGACACCGACTCAAACTATTGAAGGTATACAGCCTTCACTCTCGATTACCTGCACGTTACCAACATAAGGGCAACATTCAAACAGAAGGGGTGAGATATCTAACAATATAATAAAGTGCATGATAATTAATATATGAAATTAGATCAACAACATCACCATTTCTCATCTCATAATCAACAACAATCTCAACAATAATATACATTCATCCACATCAAAATACACTTCTTTATGAAATCATATAATGCGACTCAATACTATGCAAATGCATGTGGTACCATTGGAGCAGAACTTCCATCTAAAAAAATTTCCATTTAATAGAGGCATCAACAAGGCATAACCTTCATCTTAAAATTTTCCAATCCAGACCATCTCAACGATCATAAGCTCCATCTCAGAAATGCAATGTATGCGACACAACCATGAATGTAATGATAACACCCAAGTTAACAACATCTCCAATCATCTCAAAACATCTCAATTTAATATCTCAAAATACATCTCAAAATAATCAAAATAATTTATCAAACATCATTTATTTATAAATCATCAAACATCATTTATTTATAAATCATCAAACATCATTTATTTATTAATAACTCCTCATTAATAACTCAGTTGTATATCAATAATACAGTAATCCATACTGTTAACTGTAGGTTTACTTTGTTATTGTCACTAATCCTACTGTCATAACTCAAACAGTAGCTCCTAAGCATCTAACGTTCATCATTCTGCACAAAATAGCGTAAGGCCAACACAGCTTCTGACCACACAACCTCTAACCAACACAGTTTCTAATAGCATAACTTCTAACGGAGAAACCTCTAGGCGACACAATCCTCTGACTACTATAAGTTCTGATCATCACAGTTTCTGACTGACTCAACCTCTGACCAGATACAACCTCTGACCGTCACAGTTTTTGGCTAACCCCATCTTCTGACTAGTATAAATTCTGACTAATGCAACTCCTGACTAGCTACATCTTCTGACTAATGCAACTTCTGACTAGCTACATCTTCTGACTAGTACAAATTCTGACTAGTTACATCTTCTGACTAATGCAACTTCTGACTAGTTACATCTTCTGACTAACATACGTATAACATCAGAACTTCTACCTTGCACTAATCTGACGCAACTTCTATCAGCATCCTTCTAACGTCAGAACTGCTACCTTTTATTAACGTTATTGTTTTAATTCTTTTGCCTGTTATCAATCTAATCAGGAACAGTACGCCTAATTCCATCCCTACTTAATTCATTGTTCTAGACAGCAACTTCTGATACCTCCACATACGGTTCTACGTTTTCACCATTGTAACATTCTGCGTTTTCATCACTACAGTAT
This sequence comes from Vicia faba, assembly GCA_948472305.1. Lineage (NCBI taxonomy): Eukaryota > Viridiplantae > Streptophyta > Magnoliopsida > Fabales > Fabaceae > Vicia > Vicia faba. Next base: position 1,118,402,369 of record OX451737.1, on the reverse strand, counting down.
TCTATGTTTTCCATCACCGCATCTCACTATGGTTCCATAACTAAAGCCCTAAAACTTATTATAATCACGTCAATTCATCACCCATAATTACCCTAAAATCTTACAGCATTTTAACAGCATCAAGACATCAATATTCATCAAAATTCATCAATTCTCATCATACATCAATCATATATTCTCAATTCAAGAACCAAAACAACAATCATCACTAATCCCACATACCAATCATCATAAACCCAATTATAGAGTTAGAATCCCACCCTTACCTTGGATTGAAGGTCTCTCTATAATTTCCGGTTGGATTTTCGTGCTTGCCGTTTTCCACTTCTGTAGCAGCTTGCACGTTCTCTTCTGAATCCTTATTCTTCTACTGCTTCTTTCTTTCTATTCCTTCTAACAAATAATAAAATGACCCTATTATTCTATTATTCCTTATTTCTTATTGGGCTCAAAACCTACACCCCCTTATTACTTCTACTCTCTCAAAATAAGCCCACATTAAATAATATTACAATTTTAATATTATTTCACCATATAATAATATATCTCTAATATTATTAATCCACTTAATTAAATAAATCCAATTAATTATAACATAACTTCACAAATATTCCAAAAATAATTTAATTAAATAATTAATTAAATTACGCGCGTTACAGTAGGGCTATGAGAAGGAACCTGGATAGTAGGGTTACCTCGATATGAAAGCCTGGATAGTAGGGCTGTGAGAAGGAACCTGGATAGTAGGGTTACTTCGATATGAAAGCCTGGATGATAGGGCCGTGAGAAGGAACCTGGATAGTAGGGTTACTTCGAGATGAAAGCTTGGATATTAGGGATGTAAGAAGGAACCTGGATAGTAGAGTTACTTCGAGGTGAAAGCCTGGATAGTAGGGCTGTGAGAAGGAACCTGGATGGTAGGGTTACTTCGATATGAAAGCCTGGATGGTAGGGCTGTGAGAAGGAACCTGGATAATAGGTTTACTTCGAGATGAAAGCCTGGATGGTAGGGTTGTGAGAAGGAACCTGTATAGTAGGGTTACTTCGATATGAGTTTAGGTAAAACTGTAGAAGGAACCTGGGCGAGGTTTCCTTGTGATGAGTCGGCGTGGGACTGCTGGAGGAAACCTGGGTAAGGTTGTATCTGTCGCACCGATGATTACTCTATTTAGCTTTGAGTATTGATCATGAACCTGTTGGAAATTGTTGATAATAATTGTCTTTCCTGAAAGAAATACAGGGTTAGTTAAGTGTGATGCATGAGATGCATTATATGATGATGCTCTCAAAATAAATGAGACTATGTTATATGTGATGTATGCATATGTCATGATGTATGAACATGAAATGCTGACGTAATAATCTGAGTCCGGGAAAATAAATCCCTGACTGCTATTTGGAGGGTATAACATCAGAACTTCTACCATGCACTAATCTGACACAACTTCTATCAGCATCCTTCTAACATCATAACTGCTACCTTTTATTAACGTTATTGTTTTAATTCTTTTGCCTGTTATCAATCTAATCAGGAACAGTACGCCTAACGCCATCCCTACTTAATTCATTGTTCTACACAGCAACTTCTGATACCTCAACGTACGGTTCTGCGTTTTCACCATTGTAACGTTCTGCGTTTTCATCACTACAGTATTCTATGTTTTACATCACCTCATCTCACTATGGTTCCATAAATAAAGCCCTAAAACTTATTATAATCACGTAAATTCATCACCCATAATTACCCTAAAATCTTACAGCATTTTAACAGCATCGAGACATCAATATTCATCAAAATTCATCAATTCTCATCATACATCAATCATATATTCTCAATTCAAGAACCAAAACAACAATCATCACTAACCCCACATACCAATCATCATAAACCCAATTATAGAGTTAGAACCCCACCTTTACCTTGGATTGAAGGTCGCTCTACAATTTCCGGTTCGATTCTCGTGCTTGCCGTTTTCCACTTCTGTAGCAGCTTGCACGTTGTCTTCCAAATCCTTATTCTTCTACTGCTTCTTTCTTTTTATTCCTTCTAACAAATATCAAAATAACCCTATTATTCTATTATTTCTTATTTCTTATTGGGCTCAAAACCTACACCCCCTTATTACTTCTACTCTCTCAAAATAAGCCCACATTAAATAATATTACAATTTTAATATTATTTCACCATATAATAATATATCTATAATATTATTTATCCACTTAATTAAATAAATCCAATTAATTATAACATAACTTCACAATTATTCCAAAAATAATTTAATTAAATAATTAATTAAATTACGGGCGTTACAGTAGGGCTGTGAGAAGGAACCTGGATAGTAGGGTTACCTCGATATGAAAGCCTGGATAGTAGGGCTGTGAGAAGGAACCTGGATAGTAGGGTTACTTCGATATGAAAGCATGGATGATAGGGACGTGAGAAGGAACCTAGATAGTAGGGTTACTTCGGGATGAAAACCTAGATATTAGGGTTGTGAGAAGGAACCTGGATAATAGGGTTACCTCGAGGTGAAAGCCTGGATAGTAGAGCTGTGAGAAGGAACCTAGATGGTAGGGTTACTTCGATATGAAAGCCTGGATGGTATGGCTGTGAGAAGGAACCTGGATAGTAGGTTTTCTTTGAGATGAAAGCCTGGATGGTAGGGCTGTGAGAAGGAACCTGGATAGTAGGGTTACTTCGATATGAGTTTGGGTAAAACTGTAGAAGGAACCTGGGTGAGATTTCCTTGTGATGAGTCGGCGTGGGACTACTGGAGGAATCCTGGATAAGGTTGTATCTTTCGCACCGATGATTACTCTATTTAGCTTTGAGTATTGATCACGAACCTGTTGGAAATTGTTGATAATAATTGTCTTTCCTGAAAGAAATATAGGGTTAGTTATGTGCGATGCATGAGATGCATTGTATGATGACGCTCTCAAAATAAATGAGACTATGTTATATGTGATGTATGCATATGTCATGATGTATGAACATGAAATGATGACGTAATAATCTAAGTCCGAGAAAATAAATCCCTGACTGCTATTTTGAGGGTATGAGAAATGGTATTCTTGACTTCTATAAAAAATCCACAGTTCCTCTATTTTTGCTGGGGATGGTAAACAAAGATGACTATGTTGGGGATTTGCCCCTCGGCTGGTGAGTATTCTGCCGGAAGCGACCTTGTCTGGGGATAACTCTACGGGGAATAACTTTGTTGGAGAGGAGATACTCTGGTGATAGATCATGCTGAAATAAGCTCCACTGGGGATGAATTTCCGTTGCTGGTGACAATGAATTCTGTTGGAGATTGAATTTCTGCTTGTGAGAGAAATAAACTCTGCTTGGGAAAATTTTACCGACTCACTCACGATTGTGAACCTTAGTTGGGGAGAGTTATGTCCTGTTTGAGAAAGCTAACATCACTGCCTTTGGATATTTTTTACTCTGTGGGGAGTGTATATACCACTACTCATGTTCTCCAGCTGGCTCTATCCCAGTACCTGATGGGCAGTGTAACTGTAAGGTTTGGGCACTTCTTGTTTTTCCCTGTTTCTAGAATTACGAGTAATCGTCTTTTGTTTCTTGTGTAAATATTTATGAGCAGCAATTATTTTCAAATGCATATATAAAAAATGTATCATTGGACGTTCTTGCAAAACAAAATGGAAAAAGAAAAATAAATTGGAATTTCTTGTGAAAATGAATTGTATTGATTTTGAAATTGGCCTGTAATAGGCGTTTTGTACAAAGAGGCTGACGTCCTAGTAAGAGAACGCCGCCGAAAGATAGAAATTATATAATTTATGTAAAATAAAGAAAAACATCTATGTGAAACGACCCCATTGGGTTCCAACTCTGCTATTGCCTTTATATCTTCAAGCGTCTCATCACTTTGCTGCTTGATCGAAGGTGGATCAGATTGATTGGCGCCGTCCGAGCTTGATAGTTGATGCCGAAGTCTGGTTGCGAGATGATCCAATGAGACATAGTTTCCTTTCGGGTTTTCAGTCCACCAGGATACCCTTTTTTGCCCAAGTCGCCTTTTCAGGTTTTCGACTTGCCGGGTGTACAGTTTTTTTCATTTTCATCCCTTACTTTTGCCTGAACCCTTTTGGTTCGCCAGGAAGCCCTTATTTTTGCCTAGGCCAGTCAACCTAGCAGGTATTTGATTATGCATAATATATTTTCACTATGTCTGCATTGACGGGGTGAGGAAGGTCGTCACCATCCATGGTGGTTAGAATCATAGCGCCTCCCGAGAAAATATTCTTAACCACAAAATGGCCCTTCGTATGTGGGGGTCCATTTACCCCTGGGATCACCTTGTGGTAGTATGGTGTGTTTGATCACTAGATCCCCGACTTGATATTCTTGACGTCTGACTTTCTTGTTAAAAGCCTTGATCATTCTCTTTTGATACGTCTGACCATGACAAATAGCAGTAAGTCTCTTTTCATCAATTAGATTCAGCTGATCAAGTCGGGTTTGGATCCAGTTGTCTTTGTTCAAACCTGCATCCTTCATAATCCTGAGAGAGGGTATCTGGACTTCGATGGGTAGGACTGCCTCCATTCCATATACCAGAGAGTAGGGTGTTGCCCCTGTCGACGTCTGTGCTGAGGTACGGTACCCATGAAGAGCGAATGGTAACATCTGGTGCCAGTCTTTGTACGTCACCGTCATCTTCTGTATAATCTTCTTAATATTCTTGTTAGCTGCTTCAATAGCCCCATTCATCTTCGGTCGGTAGGAAGAAGAGTTATGATGTTGTATCTTGAACTGTTTACAGAGCTCGGTGACCATCGTGTTATTTAGATTTGTACCATTGTCCATAATAATCCTCTCTGGTACACCATATCGATAGATCAGATTGTGCCGGATAAACCGCGCCACGACGTTCTTGGTTATTGTAGCAAAGGAAGCTGCCTCAACCCACTTTGTAAAGTAATCAATTGCTACCAGAATGAAGCGATGCCCGTTAGATGCAGTAGGTCTGATCTCGCCGATCATATCGATACCCCACATTGCGAAAGTCCAGGGAGCCGTTAACACATTCAGGGGAACCGGAGGTACATGCACCTTATCAGCATAGATTTGGCACTTATGACAAGTTCGAGAGTGCTGATAACAATCGGCTTCCATAGTGGACCAGTAGTATCCTGCCCGTAGGATTTTCTTCGCCATGGTATGTCCACTGGAATGAGTTCCGAAGGTACCTTCATGTAACTCTTCCATGATCCTTTATGCCTCGCTCTTGTCTACACACCATAGTATGGTTGAATCATGGTTACACTTATAGAGGATTCTGTTACTGATGAACAACTTCGCAGCGAACCTTCTCGGAAACTTCTTATCATTAACAGATGCCCCCTCGGGGTATTCTCGATCCTCAAGATACCTCTTTACCTCGTGAAACCAGGGTTTATCTGCTACCTCTTCAGTCTCAATGTCACAGCAATGTGCGGGTTCGTCTAACCTCTCAATGGTAACTTGGGGAGCTTCATTGTCCCACCTAACTTTGAACATAGAAGACATGGTAGCTAACATGTCCGCCAATTGGTTCTCTTCTCGTGGGAAGTGTTTAAAAGTTATCTCCTCAAAGTGTGGGAGCAATGTCAGTACATACTCTTAGTAAGGAATAAGATTCGGGTGCTTCGTATCCCACTCGCCTTTGATCTGACTGATCACCAGAGCGGAATCTCCGAATACACTTAAAAACTTAATGCTCGGGTCAATAGCAGCTCGAAGACCCATGATACACGCTTCATACTCCGCCATATTGTTGGTGAAGTTAAAACATAATCGGGCGGTGAACGGAGTGTGACAGCCCTCAGGAGATATGATTATAGCGCCAATGCCATTACCCAACGCATTTGAGGCTCCATTAAAATACATAGACCATCGGGATCCCTCCTCGAGTCCTTCATTCGGTTCAGGTTCTTCGCAGTCGGTTACCAACATGATATTCTCATCCGGGAAATTGAAGTTCATGGACTGGTAGTCATCCACGGCCTGATGTGCCAAATGATCTGCCAATACAGTCCCCTTGATTGCTTTTTGGGTTGTGTATTAGAGGTCGTACTCAGTTAAGATAATCTTCCATCTTGCTATCCTTCCAGAGAGAGCGGGCTTCTCGAAAATATACTTGATCGGATCCATCTTTGATATCAACAAAGTGGTGTGAGTCAGCATATACTGTCTCAGCCGGCGAGCAGCCCATGCCAAAGCGCAAAAAGTTTTCTCGAGCAATGAGTATCGGGTCTCACAGTCGGTAAACGTTTTTCTAAGGTAGTAAATGGCGTGCTCTTTTCGGCCAGACTCCTCATGCTGCCCCAACACACACCCCATTGAATTGTCTAACACTGTCAAGTATAATATCAAAGGTCTTCCTTCCACTGGAGGCATCAAAATTGGTGGTTCTTGAAGGTATTCTTTGATTCTTTCAAAAGCAATCTGGCATTCATCATTCCACTTTACCACTTGATCTTTCTTCAGCAGCTTGAAGATTGGCTCACAAGTAGCAGTCAGATGTGAAATGAACCTGGAGATGTAGTTCAGACGTCCCAAGAAACCTCTAACTTCCTTCTCTATGCGGGGAGCCGGCATCTCTTGTATGGCTTTTACCTTTGCAGGGTCTACCTGAATACCTTTGTCACTGACAAAAAAACCCAGAAGATTACCAGACCTTAACCCGAATGTACACTTGTTCGGATTCAACCTCAACTTGTACAACTTCGACCTGTCAAACAGTTTTTGGAGATGATCAAGGTGTTCTTCCTCAGTCTGAGACCTGGCTATCATGTCATCAACATAAACCTCGATCTCGTGGTGAATCATATTGTGGAACAACGCGACCATGGCGCGCTGATAGGTTACCCCAGCATTCTTCAACCTAAAAGGCATTACCTTGTAACAGAAGGTGCCCCACTGTGTAACGAAAGTTGTCTTCTCCATGTCCTCAGGAGCCATCTTGATCTGGTTGTAGCCAGAAAAACCATCCATGAAGGAGAAGATTTTATGTTGTGCGGTGTTGTCGACTAGAACATCAATGTGAGGAAGTGGGAAGTCATCCTTGGGGCTTGCCCTGTTCAGATCTCTGTATTCCACACACATTTGTACCTTACCGTCCTTCTTAGGTACCGGAACAACATTGGCAACCCACTGCATATAGGAAGTGACAGCTAAGAATCTTGCGTCGAACTGTTTCATGACCTCTACTTTGATTTTCTCTGACATTTCAGGGCGCATACGACGGACTTTCTGCTTTACCGGAGGGCAGTCTTCTTTAGTCGGAAGGCGATGTACCACAATATCAGTGTCCAAACCAGGCATGTCTTCATAAGACCAGGAGAAGATCTCAACATAGTCGTGTAGCATCTGTATTAACTGTTGTTTGACACTAGGCTCCAGATTCGCACCTATTTTAACTTCTTTCATGTCTTCCTCTTTACCCAAATTCACAGACTCAACTGGCTCTTCATGAGGTTGTATGGCCTTTTCTTCCTGCTGTAACAGTCTAGAAAGTTCTCCAGGCACCTCACAATCATCTTCACCTTAGTCCTCGGCTTGGTTGATCGGATTTTTGAAGTCATAAATGGCAGTAGCAATGTTGTTATCAATGGGATCCAGAGTGGATATGGATCTGCAGTATGATACGTGAGTGTGTGTAAGAGAATAGCTGTTTTGATAGACAGAAAAAGAAAAACAAGGAGCGCAAAATTTGTATGCAAGAAACGTCTAATGCTTTATTAATGATATATGAAATTACAAATAATAATCCCTCACAAGCAAAGCCAAGGTGCCTCGGGCAAGGCACCGGGCCGTAAAGTTTCAAACTTGTTTATTACAAATCTGAAAACAAAAGTCAATTACGACGGGATAAAAGAAACAGGTATGAAGTCCTTCGCCGTCCAGTTATTTGGTCCACCGTTGGTCGTGGGGTAGATCCAGCTGTCGATGTATGAATCTTCTTCAATGTCCTCAATTGCATTAACTCCACGATTGCTGATATGTAGAGGAGGTCTTCCAATCTGAGCGCGCATAACAGCCCTTTGAGCCCCTGTATTAAAGCCCAAATCAAATTTGTCAGTTTTGTGAGTGAAATCAGGGAGCTGACCCCAATTGGTACACCCACCTTCTTCAACTACAGCCCTGGCGTCCTTGAGAGAAGCCATCTTCAGCGGAGGTTTGTTGGTAATAACTTCAGTTGACGCCAAAGTCTGAGGGACCTCTTCGAAGTTCTGACAAGGAGTTTCTATGAATTCCTCATCCATCTCCATGTAGCGGAAGGAATTGAGATGACTCACCATATACTCTTCTTCACCTTGCATTGTGATAATCTTCCCCTTCACTGGGTATTTCAGCATTTGATGGAGTGTGTAAGTAACTGCCCCAGCCCTATGGATCCAAGGATGACCCAGCAAGCAAGAATATGATGGCTTGATATCCATTACATAGAAGGTGGACCCAAAAGTCTGAGAACCCACTTTGACAGGGATGTCCACCTCCCCGTGCATCATTCTCTTTGATCCGTCAAAAGCCCTTATCACAATGTTACTAGGCTTTAGAGTCAAACCCTCAAAATCCAAACGTTCTAATGCTTTCTTTAGCAGAACATTCAGTGAAGACCCGGTATCCACCAGCACATGGGCCATAGTGATGCCCCTGCACTCGATCGAGACATGCAGAGAATCATTATGATTCCTCCCCTTAGGGGTCAGATCCGGATCTGAAAAACCTAGCCCATTGTCAACAGTCAGGCTGGCCACACAATCTTTGAATTGATCTGCAGAAGTTTCTTGCGGCACATGCGCAATCTTGAGAAATGCAATCAAAGCCTTCACATAGGCTTCAGAATACAACAGTAGAGACAACATGGATATCTTTGACGGGGTTTGCCTCAGCTACTCGACCACATTGTAGTCGCTCTTCTTGATAATTTTCAGTATTTCCTCTATTTCTTGTTTAGAGGCTTCCACAACGATTTTCCTAGGTGCCTTCGTCCGGGAAGGCTCACCTATAATTTCTTTTCCCCGAGTCGCAGATGGCTCAGCAGCAGGGGTGATGACTAGAGTAAGAACAGGAATAGTAGCAGGTGTAATAACTGGAGTAGGAACAGGAGAAATGTCAGGAGTGTTGGTTGGAGCAGCAGTTGGAATAACAGTAGGCTTGATGATAGTCTCAGGGGAAATCTCGGGAGAGAAGACCCTTCCACTTCGGGTAACTTTACTAGTCCCGACAATATTACTGACATCAGTATCAAATTCTTCATTCTTTAGATCTTGCTTAATACCATGATAGTACACATCAACACCATAATTCCATGGGACAACCTTGTCTGAGGTGTACGGGATGGGACCAGGAACAGTGATTATCAGCGGAGCAATTCTATGAACAGGTGTAATCCTAACAGATTTTCTCGAGAAAACCTTGGAAGGATTGGCGAAAATAGTTATAATGGCAACATCTTCAGTGGGAACAACGGGAATCATAGTCTTCTCGAACAGAACCTCTTTATTATCCATCAGGCACTGAACACCTGACTTCAACAAGTGGCAACCAATAGGTATAATCGAACACATGTGGCAACCTTCACCACAACCCAGAAATAAACCGACCAACAACAAATTCTTCTTAACATTCATCAGAGGAGTAGAAATTTCTTCAATAGAGGTCACAGACAAATCGGTGTCAACAACATTAACTCCACGACCATGTTTGGGCATGGGAGCAGTTATAACATTCGGCTTTTCTGGAGCATCAAACTCTATCTCCTTGGCTTCAAGCAGATCTTGTACTTTGTTTCTCAGAGCCCAGTAATCGTTTGTTTCATGGCCTGGAATCTCAGAATGGTAGGCGCACCGCGCATTGGGATTGTATCTGGGAGAAGTAGTGTTTGGATTCTTGGGTGCCTCTCTCAAGGTTACCAAGTTAGATTTTAAAAGATGAGGCAGAACTTCAGCCAAAGTCATGTTGATGCGGGTAAACTGCCGTTGTGGTCTTTCCACCCTTTGTTGATTGTTGCATTGTGGAGAAACTACGGGTCTTGGTATCACTACAGCATTTACCGTTTGACGGTGTTCAAATCTGTTTTGGTCCCTCGGGCTATAGACTGCACTAGCTTCCTTCTTACCAGTGAAATGCTTCTTTACAGAACCCGAAGAGGCATCCTTCTGTATCTTACCACTTCGAATTCCATCTTCTACTCTTTCTCTAGTGATTAAAAAATGGACCAGATAGCGTCCCCAAAAACATATCAACCAACTCCCTATCAGACAAAGGGGGTTGGACTCTTCCAGCCAAGTCTCTCCGCTTTTGAGCATAGTCCTTACAACGTTCATCTGCACCCATGGACATACCCTGGAGCTGAGTACGAGTGGGAGCAAGGTCGACGTTATACTGATACTGCTTGTAGAAAGCAACAACAAGATCTTACCAGTTTTGGACATTAGCTCCCTCCAACTGATAGAACCATTCAAGATGAGTCCCTGACAGACTATCTTGAAAGAAATGCACCCACAAATTTCTATCAGCTATGTGGGGTTGAATCTTCCTGACATATGAGCGAAGATAGAGTTTTTGGCAGGACACTCCATCATACTTGGCAAAAACCGGAGCTTTGAACTTATGAGGGATGACCACTCCCGATACCAGTCCCAATTCTCTGAAATCAAAACCAGGTATTTTCTGAATTTCCATAGCGCTCAGACGGTCTTTTAACTGCTTGTACTTATCCTCAGCAGGAGCATATTGCTCATCTTCGTAATCAGTATCGTTGTTAGAAACTACAGGACTAGGGTCCTTTTCCCTTTCTTGGTTCTCCCCATCCTTGGATGAGGAGGTCAGGTCAGTTTGATGCTTCAACCTTTCTCCGAACCTTCTACCCATGTTTAAAATACCAGTCTTCTTCTTCTTCTCTTTCAGAATAAGGGTCTTCAGGTCCTCTTGCCCTTTAGCCAGACTTATGAACATCTGTTGGAACTGGGTGTTCGGTGCCTGAAGATTTTTGATGGCTTGATCGGAAGACATTTCTGCTGAAATAAATAGTGAAGAAGATGAGAAACATGTAGTGGTACCTGTAATGATGTGCATGATAATGGGATGCGCATGTAATGATTTCAAAGACTTTGGGAGATTTAAATTTGCAAACCAAAAATAAACAAAACTTTATTAGCTTAACTTTGAAAGGTTCAATAATGCCTTTAAGGCGTTACAAAGAAGTAAATAAAATAAATCTAAAACTAGCAAAAGCAAAATCAAAAGTCCCATGGATGCTTCCTCTTTGTGCTGATATAGTCATTGATCACTCTTTCCTCCTCGAGCTGCCTGGTGAGCTTTAGAACCTTCCTTTCTTGCTCATGGAACTGCTCCCGGTAAGTATCCCACTCATTCTTCAACTGAATCCAAGACCTTTGTAACTCCCCATGATCAGTGGGCATGTAAGGATAGAGAATCGTGTAAGGAATACCTTCTTCATTAGTGGGCTCAACAATCACTAGTAATACGGCCGCATAAAGCATCATAAGCTTCTGGGTACGAGCTCGGAACCATTGGAGGTAAGGCTGCATAGGAAGAGAAGTCTTTGGTCCCAAATCTTCGGGGTTAGATCTGTTTCCAATGCCCTAAGCTCGTACGAACCTCCTGCGATGCCCCTTAACATCATCCTCATAGTCGAAAACGATGTCCTCGAGAAGTAACTCATAGGGCCCATCCCTTCGATCATGACCAAATTATCAAAAAGCTAGATAAGGATTGTAAGTTATACCCCCTCTGATACCAAGTAATGGGACATTAGGGTACCCCCCACAGCGGTTAATAACAGCAGTGTCTTCCATAGCCCGGGAACACCAAAGAATATCTGTATGAGCAAGTGACATTATTCTGTGAGACCAACCCAAACCTTCTTCGTTCTTCAGCACAGACTTAGGGAGGTGAGAAATAAACCACCTCGACAGCAACGACATGCAGCATACAAGAGTCCCTCTTCTCTTCATAGTACGAGTATGGAGGGCATGCAAGATATCCCCAAGCAAGGTAGGCACGGGGTTGCGAGTAAGGAAAATCTTGACAGCATTCACATCTACAAAGGAGTCCGGATTAGGTAAGAGAACCAATCCATAGATAAGAAGAGCCAAGACATCTTCAAAAACCTGAAAATCCAAATCATCCCAAAATAGTTGAGCCTGGTCTATCATAAATTTGGCTAGAAAACCTTCGACCCCGCTTCGAGTTTCCCAATTGGATACTACATCGGCCCGTTTTAAGTGTAAAGCTTAGGCAATGTCTTCTGGCCTAGGAACCTCTTCCATACCTATGAAGGGTACCTGTTCAAGAATGGATATGCCCAATAGATGAGAGAATTCTTCCAAGGTGGGTACCAGCTGGTAATCTGGAAAGGTGAAGAAGTGATGCTTGGGATCGAAGAACTGAAATAGTACGCTCATCATCTGTTCATCAAGGTTTGAAGTAACCAAGCTAAGAAGTTGATCGTGTCTCTTAATTAAAGTAGAAGTTTCGGAAACTCTTGATGCTAGCTCTTTAAGTTGGGCAGGTATTTGCACAAAGTTGACTCGGATGGTATTTCTACGCACGGAAGCCATGATCTACAAAACAGAACAAAGATAAATTCCCTTGGTCTTTGAAATGGTTAGTGTAATGAAGCATGGATGCCATGTTATGATGCATGATGTCATGATAAACCACATGTATAGCAAACACAAATATTGTAAACACAGTCAAATCACATAAAGCCCTTAAATTTAAGGCTTGCATGAGGTCAAAGGTAATACCCTCTTGAAGTTAAGTTGGTTCAACCTATCCTAGAAAAGTAATCGGGTTCTAGAGGATCTCAATATCACTGACCATCCTCCATCGGTCATGGTTTCAGCTTACATAATCTTTTCTTGCGGCCAAAATTATTCCGAGAGTATGGTCTCAATGAGTGTAGCATTGAGTATCAACCAGTTCTCAGCTCTACACCAAGGTCGGCTATCTCACTACTTTCTAATGGCCAAGTTGGGCGATTAAAGGTTCTAAGGTTAGTTAATTCTTAACGACACCACGCGGCGGCCCCGTATTCTCCTTGTTTCTCCACAAGGGATACCAGTACCAACCAAAGTGCCACATCAACGTAGCTGCTGCTTCAACCGTATCGGTCTATGTTGTACAGTTCCCTCACAGTCTATTGCTACTTACCTAAAAGGTATTCCCCAGATCCGGGTGTAAGATCTATAGTAACCCCAAACAGAACCCTAAAAAATAAAGCAAACAAAGCAATCAAGAGAAGCAATTATGATGAACTAGATCCTAAGGTATACCCCACTTATTCATCCCCAGCAGAGTCGCCAGTTCTATGATACGGTGGCAGAACCGACTATTTGACGCTGGTTTGCGTTTTGCATTTTTTATTCGCAAAATGTCGCGGTAAGATAGAGTCGCCACCGACTTTTGTTTTATCCAATCGGAAAGGAAAAAAGTACAGAAAAAATCCTTTTTCAAGATTTTGAGTACGGGGGGTAGATTATAGAAAGGGGAGGTGTTAGCACCCTTTCTATCCATAGTTTTCCATGGGCTCTTAGGTACTTTCTCATTTTTAAATTGCTTGTGTTTGTGTGCTTGTTTTTGAAAATGTTTTACTTCATGATAACCCTTGTATCAGTCCTCAAGAGTGAGACGAAGTTGTTTTGAAAATTTGTTTTGAAAGGTGTTAGTGTGAAAAGTTTTTATTTGAGCAAGTACCTACTAGCATCTACCTACTCGAAAAAAGATCGTTTTTATTCTTGTTTCCTTTAGACAGCACTATCCTACTATTGAGAAATAGGTAGCACCGTCGTTGGAGTTTGCAAGGGTCAATTCGAAAGGGACGTACGATCACTAAAGCAATGTTAGGATACCTTAGTAATAACCATAGAGTCTTAAGATCATATTCGAGGCAACATTTCCGAGACAACATTTCTGAGGCAACATTCGAATGGGACATTTGTTCTTTTTTAGACAGGAGGGAAACCACTAAGACACCTTATACTTAATGATCGTTTACCGAAGGCAACCGAAGTGAGAGTATACCCTAAGAGTGATATGTACGATTGATTTGTTTTCAGTTATTTATCTTTGCACATTAGGTTTTTCTAACCGTATTAATTTGTCATGCATTCTTGTCATACAATCCTATTAGCATACATCTAGACAGTTAAATATTTGCGGGAATTAAAAATGCGAGAAAATAAATCTATGTTATTACAAGGCTTCGGGGAGGGGGATTAATTACATATCTAAAAACCCGGGGAAGCGCGTGATGAATCAAATACGAAATGACTAGGGTTTTGACCTTTGACTAAACCTATTGACGATTGATTAAAATAAGTTTTTTTGCCATGTTTTGTTATTCAAGAAAATAATGAACTAATTAAATAAATAAAAAAGAAAATCATAATTCTAATTAATTTTAAATTAAGAAAAATAAATTAATTTATTCCAAAAAACCTATTTTTGTGTTTTTTATTTATTTGAGGAAAAGAGAAAATAAAATTAAATCAAGAGTTTTATCCTAATTTCTATTTTATTTTATTTATGAAAATAAATTACAAATTCCCTAAGTTAAACTAAGTTAAATTAAATTAGCAAAATTAATTTTGATAAAAAAAGTCTAATTCTAATTTTTTATTTTTCGTTATTTTATGATTTTATGGAAAATAGATTAATTGTTAATAATTAAAAGGAAAATTAAAAGAATTAAATAAAATAAAATAAAATAAGAAAAAGAAAAGATGGGCCTGGTTGTAATGCTGAAAGAGGGGGTGTGTTGTTGAAATTCTGGGCCCAAACACATCCAAGCCATTTTGACTTTGCCTGATCTAGTGCGTATGCTGACTTGAGGTGCATGATAGACCCTCAATGGACAGGCCTGGGATCTGGGCTGAAGATGCATTTGATGGTTGGATCTTGATGGTATACGGTGGACATCCTGTTAAGCAACGTGCTTGATCACCTGTTGAAAAACAATATGAAACAACTATTGGGACCTGGGGATCAAACCCAGGTCCTTATGCACGTTTCCAATACATGCTTGCCAACTGAGCTGCTTTGCTTGGTTGTACATATAATAGGAATAAACAATATAATCAAATCACGCGGTGCATTCAGAAAAACGCGCTAAAATTCAAACCAACAAACCATAGATTTCCATGCCTCATCTTCTTCTCCAAACTGTCGTTTTAGGCAACAGAACTTTTACCTACGGTTGCTTTGCTGTAGGTACAGACATGTGCATCTCAAAAATTGTCTACAAGCAAGATAAATGATAAGTGAGGGTACCAATGAACTCCTCTCATCCTCACGAGTATCATGGTACCATAATCAACACACAATTTTGCCTATATTGCAAACCCCTAAAACGAGCCAAGGAACCCTAACATTGGCATATCTTAATTCTTGTACTATGAATGCAATTAAATGGTACCAATAGTTTGCAAACTCAATCATGAACAAGAATACACAATCAAAACATGCGTATGATGAGTAAATCAACGGAATCGAAATCGAGTTTGGAGGTAAACCGGGGTACCTGTAACTTACAATTTCGGACGTGAAAATGCTTGCAATTGATTGAGATCCCTTCTGGAGATGTCCAGCAATATGTTTTCAATGTTAGAATGGCTTGGATTGGCCTCTAGGATGGAAATTGAATCACCACTTTTCTTTGAAATTTTGAAGTTTTATTCTTGGCTATGCACGACCTCTAACCCCCTTTTTTTGCTTTGTTCTTGTTCATTATATATCCCTCAATGAATTAGGGTTGCAAAACAGATTCAATCTTTAAGCTTTGATGATATTTGATTTAATTCTTTATCCATATGATATCTTTCTACTTTCATGCCAATCATGTCCTTTTTGTACCAATTGCCATTGATTCGAATTGATCTTGCAAGCTCAGCATATCTTGGTTGCTAACCTATCAAAAAAACAAATCAAATCATATCTTTGATAATTTTCATCATTTATTTGATTTAATTCACTTTTTAATGAATGAAAAATCAAAATAAATTGAAAAATGAAGCAAATAATTTGTGGATAAGTATTATAGTCGTGTACCACATTATAATTGAGGTGCAAGCATAAAAAGTTGGGCCCATTTAGCAAACAATGCAAATTTGAGCACATTTGACTTTTGGCAATTTTGTAAAAATGGTCAACTTGGCCAAGGCATAACTCTCTCAATTTTTACCCTAGAGAGGTTTTCTTGGACTTTTTAGAAAGCTTAGGATGTCCTCTAAGAAACCCTTTTGGTTGCATCTCTATTAGTTCTTCCATGTTCATGTGTGAAGCTTTGACCCAAAAGGTGATTTTGTTTACTTTTCAAAAGGACCTATAATGTCAAAATTCATATCTTTTTGTGAGTGCATATTCTGAAGTTCAGAGATGAAGATGAATTGTATGGAATTGCATCCTCTTAAAAATGAGCTTTGGATGGGTCATTTCTGATAAAGCATGAGAAAGTTATGCTTGGTCAAAGTTGAGTTGACATTTCCTACAAAACCCTAATTTAGCAACTTTTGGGTTTTGATGAATTGTGAGTAATCCTTGAGGAATCATGATCAACCCTTGATAAAATGATGGATACTACTTCAAAATGAGGATGTTGACCAAAAATCTTGAAGTTTGACTGTATGTGGGCCACATTTGACTTTTGACATAGTATAGTTGATTTTCAGGCATTTAAGCAATTGACTGAGAAAACTTCCTCTGTATGGCTTGAAACTTGACATGGATGATCTTGAGAACATATTAGGACAATGGTGAGAATTTGGGTCGTTTGTGGTTCACACATCTTGATGAAGATGGAAACCCTAATTTGAGGTAGACTGCCTTAGGAGAGAGTTTGTCTTGTCAACTCTTGAACTTCTTTGAGCAATTTAGGGACCTCACTTGCCATGTGTTGAGACATATGGGAGGGAACATTTTAGGGTACAACAAGGTGGTAACTAGGAGCATAAGTATTGGGATTCCAGAGAGGAGCCTTTAACGTGAGTAGCTTTTCCTTCAACATGTGTTGTAACGCTTGAGCCAGTGACATGTTAATCTTGGTGAATTGTCTTTTAGGAGAGACCTCCTTACGCTGATCCCAATGTTGATGCCGTTACACAAGCGCAGGATTAGAGATTAGCACAACTCCTACTTATTGGTCGTGGTTACCCTTGTTATGACCCTTTTGACAGTATACGGCATTGTACTCATTTTTCCCAATGAAAGGCTGCTTCCATGCACTTGAAGATGCACCCCTTTGAATTTTACCGCTCTTAATGCCAGCTTCTACTCTTTTGTCTGTCAATATTAGCTAGGTGAACCCAGCTGAAGAGCTTCCGATCAGATGGTTGAAAATGGTCCTGTCAAATTTCCCATAAAGATATCAATCAGCTCCCTGCCAGTTAAGGGTGGCTGCACCCTGCCAGCCAAGTCTCTCCACTTTTGGGCATATTCTTTGAAGTCCTCGTTGGAACCCATGGTCATATTCTGCAACTGCACACGAGTTGGTGCAAGATCAGCATTGTATTGGTACTGCCTTTAGAAAGCAACAACTAGATCCTCCCAGGTGTAGACGCGAGAACCTTCCAATTGAGAACCATTCAAGTTGAGTCCCAGCTAGACTCTCTTGGAAGAAATGGACCTAGAGCTTCTGATCAGTGGTGTGTGGCTGAATCTTACGGACATAAGATCTCTGATGCATCGTAGGACAAGAGACCCCTCTCAGGTTTTTTCAAGATTTCCTCCTACATGGTTGGTCACAAACCTTTGCCTAAGGAAAAGGAAATGTTGTGAGTGATGTTTTTAAGTTTCCTTCGATTGGCATCTCCAAAATCCTTTCGATTGGCTCTCCAAAATTCCTTTCGACTGGCATCTACAAAATGCCTTTCAATTGGCATCTCCAAAATGCCTTTCAATTGGCATCTCCAAAATGCCTTTCGATTGACATCTACCCAGTTCCCTTCGATTGACATGGACAAAGGTCCTTCGATTAGCGTGTTAACAAAGCCTTTCGATTGGCATTTTAACAAGTACCCTTCGATTGATATCTGAACAAAGGTCCTTCGATTGGCCTGTTAACAAGGCCTTTCGATTGGCATTTTAACAAGCACTTTTAGATTGGCATTGTAAGAGTGTCGTTCAATTGGCATTTTAACAAGTACCCTTCGATTGGTATATGGAAAAAGGCCCTTGGATTGGCATTCCAAAAGGTCCTTCAATTGGAACTGCAGAGTGTCCTTCGACTGGAACTTCGTAGTTTCCCTCTATCAGAACATCAGAATGAAATGAACTTCGAATGGAATTTCAGTGCAAAGTTTGTCTTAGTCTAAGATGCTCTGATGAATGAAGTTCTGAACAGTTCGAATCAGAACTTAGACTCATCACAAGGCCAAGGGCTGGTCGAAGTTGTCTAATAGGGAATGTTCTGAATATATTCAAATAGGACTTTGAAGCTGGCAAAGAAGGCAGATTCAAAGGAATGAAACAGGCTGGCATGACTAAGCAAAAACACACATCCTAACGTGTCCATGTTCACCCAAAGTTCAAAATGGCATGTTTTGCTTGCAAATATGGCAAGAATTCAATGTTGATTGTGGACTCAGTTCCCGAGTTAAAGGCCAAATTATTGCCTTGTTTTCAAAAGGACAAGAAATCGAAGAAAAGGGTGGTTCAACCGAATGATCCCTAGTGTTAAAGCTGGCACAATTCCACTCAGAACCAATAAGGAGAATAAGGTTCTAATAAGGAAAGTCTTGATTGGCTCGAATTGGAGTTTAAGTCTGGCAAGGGAGGCAAATTCGAAGGAAGGAAGGAAGGGGATTTTTTCCAAAACAAGCCATAAATCTCACAATCGAAAGAATATTCTCTCGATCAAATAAGGAATGAAATATAAATCAAAGGGGAGACGCATGGGAGTCATTTGTGCAAGATTTGTCCAAATTTGAAAAGATTTCATATTATTACTGCATTCAATGCCATGGATATTTTTTCATAATTGCAACCTTAATTTGATTCACTATATATAGACAAGAAGCCCAGACCTAAAAAGGGGGGATACATGCGCAGCAGCCACAAAAAGGGACGGATGAAAAATGCACGGAGGCTGCCTCAGAAGAAAACGCTGCCTGCCCCACGAGATTCCATAAAGTTGCACAAAGTTTCCAAGGGTTGTCAAACTCAAAGCCGGTTTTGCACACAGCCTTTGTCCAGAATAACACCTGAATTGTGTTCTTGGGATTCACGCAGAAGCATCTCTCATACAATCCCCCTGTTGGTAATTTTTCCTTTGATCTCAAACTTGTTAAATATGATTTAAATTCATGTTGAACATATATACATATTGCTGATAATATTCAAGTTTGTTTGAGTGTGTTACATGTGAGCAAAGATGCAGGATTGATATCGTGCCATTGTTGGGGCACGATCTGAGTTTACCTTCTATTTTTACAGTTGTAGTTCATTTTCAATAGGTTAACACCATAGGGGGCCACTAAGCGCGCAGATTCGATATTTAAGTTAATACTGTGTTTTTGTTTCTAACGTAATATTGTTGTTTTGTTTGTACTAATGAATGGAAATCTTTCGACCAGGTTGGTGAGGAAGATGTGCTGCAACGAAAAGTACCTGGGTTCGATACCCAGGACATATATTTTGTGTTTTTTCTAACAAACTTCTTTGCAGATCCAATATTTTAGATCGAAGGATGTCACATCCAGATCGAACGACCTGGACGTGCAGTCTCGCAAGCACCTTCGATCATCCCTCTGGATAGAAAGGCAACCCAAGATTCTTTGATCCAGACATTACTTCCAAGTATGGACTTTTTTCAGTTACTGTTTTGACCTTTCGATTTTGCTTCCTTTTGATGGGTTGCTTGTCCTTACTTCTTCTAAGCTTTAATTAACACTAAAAAACCACAAAAAACATTAGGCTTAGCTTTTTACATTAAATTAATTTTGTCAATTAATTAATTAATTATTTTAATATTTTCTTTAAAAAAACTAAAATTTAATAGACTTATGAGTTTTTAATTCAATTTTTTTTCATAACAAAAACAAACAAAAATTCCCTTCACTTAGGATTTTAAACGTATTTTCAATTCATGCGCGCGTTTATTTACTTTAGCCTTTTTTTGTTAATTATGTAACTGTGCCCAGATTATAATAGCTTAATTTGGACTTTATTTTTGCACTCTATTTTTCAGTCATTATTTATGTATCTACACCAAAGCCTTGTAATAGCGTACGACCTTTATTTTTCTCTTTTATATTTTATATGCCTTTATATAAATTGCTAGCAACCTAGGCATGTATGATTAATCAATCAATCAGTAGATCACTAAACTGCAAGATAAAATATCTGAAAGAAGCACACTATTGCACACATGCACCCTTAGGGTATTCCTCACTTGGTTGCCTCAGAAATAGTGGTCATTTCCCTCGAACGTAGGGATATCTTAGCAAAGACCCCTCAGTTCAAAGTCATCATAAAAGTTCATAGTCACTTATTGTCCCTCGAGTTGCCTACGAGAAATGATCTTATGATCATAGTCCCTTCGAAATGCTAAGGTATCCTTACATGTTGCCTTCAATGACCATTACGTCCCTTTCGATAGTCCCTCAACATCCAACGACTAGGGTTACCTACTCACTAATAGTAGGATAACACTGTCTAAAGGATAGGAGGAAAAGAACAGTCTCTTTTCTAGTAGGTAGAAAACTGTTAGGTACTTGCTCAAACAAATTTTCACACTTACATAAAAACATTTCAAACAACTTTCAAAAAATGCTTTATCAACACTCTTGAGGACTGATACAAGAGTTATCATAAAGAGAATTGCCGTACTAAGGCATTTTCAAACAAAAACCTTTTCACACAAACACAAAAGCAATTTCAAAAATGATCCAGTACCTAAGAGCCCATGGAAAACCATGGATGGAAAAGGTGCTAACACCTTCCCTTTCTATAATCTACCCCCCTTACTCAGAAATCTCGAAAAAAGGTCTTTTTCTATTCTTTTCACCCTTTCCTTAATTTGGATAAAAGAAAAGTCGGTGGCGACTCTTGCTTAGCGCGACATTTACGAACAAAAAATGCAAACCAGTATTAACAGTCGGTTCTACCATCGTATCACAGAACTGAAGACTCTGCTGGGGAATTTATAAAGTGGGGTTTACCTTATGGTCTAGATCATTTTAAAATGGTATTCTCTGTTTGCTTTGACTGCTTTATCTTTAAGGGTTTGTTGGGGTATTCTTGTAAAGATCCTATACCTGGATTTATGGCATCTTTTTAGGTAAACAATAATAGATCGTGGAGAATGTACGACATAGACCGATATGGTTGAAGCGATAGTTGTATTAGTGTGGCCCTTTGGTTGGTACCGGTATCCCTTGTGTTGAATTGAGGAGAATACGGGGCCGCCGCGTGGTGTCGTGAAGCACTAACGAACCTTAGAACCTTAGTTGAACAAACTTAGCCATTATAAAGTAGTGAGATAGCCGGTCTCAGTGTAAAGCTTGGAATTGGTTGATACTCGATACTACACTCATTGAGATCGGACATTCGGGATGGTTCGGCCGCAAGAAAAGATTGCTAAGCTAAAATAATACCGATAAAGAAAGATCAGTGATATTGAGACTCCTTAGAACCCGATTACTATTTCTAAGACATGTTGAGCCAACTAAATTTCAAGAGGGTACTTACCTACAAACCCCATGCAAGCCTAAACCTAAGGCTGCTTGTGTGATTTGTTTTCTTTCAACTTGAGCTACTTGTAGGGTTTTTATCTAACGACGTGATTTCCTTGCAGGATATGTTTACACGCATTATCCAATAAACTGGTTTTCTTGCAAGACATACCCGTCTTCATCACCCTGCATTTTTTCTTGATGCATAACATGCACATCATAGCATCATGCCACACCATTTCCTTAACCATTTAAAGGATCTCAAGGGCCTGTGATGCAGGTTATGATGAACCAGGCGTATAGCAAGGGGAAAGGGGATTTATTTTCCTCAGGCTGATGCTGTCAAAAGATCAAAACACGAGAACTTGAGTCAGGGGCTATGACCCACTTAATATGGTGAGCTTGACTCTCGTAGAAGGACACTCAATGATACGAAGTTCTTCAATCAAAGCTGTAAAGTTCAACGCCTAACATTTTTCTTGTTTACCCCGCGAGATCCTTGAAAACATTCACATATCATACATGTCATTGCATAATAGGTAGTTGCCGGTATAGGACTCTCATGTTCTCGCTGTTTATTTCAGCAATGGCTCTCAAACAAGAAACATAGATCTCCAAACTCAAGAGGCTCAGTTCATGGAAATGTTCCTAAACCTATACAAGGGGCACGAAGAATTGAAAGCACTCCTCACTGGGAAACTGACCAAGAAACGTCCTGACAACAACAAGGATGACCAGGTTGAACAACTGCAAGCTGAAATGGAAAGGATGAGAATCCATATGAGTAGTCAGATGGCCCTTATCTAAAGCTTAGCCCAGGGACAAAAAGATTTGAGAGCCCTTATCAGCAAATTTCCTCAAGATAGATGCAACCGTGTGAAACAAACGGTCGAGGCTAGGGATCAAGTTATTAATCAACCCATGATGAGACAAGAAGTTGGTTTGGTGAAGAGTGGACCTTTCCAGATTGCTTCTACATCACGGGTCCAACAACAACCTCGCCAACAATGACAGAGCAATCGGCGTAAGCGAGATTCACTTACTAGGCAATATACCAAACTCAACATACCAATGTCGCAAGTCTTGCAACACATGTTGAAGTTGAATTTGGTCACATTGAAGGATCCTCCTCATAATCCTAATACTTCTTCTCCTACTTACAATCCTGATGCAATATGTGCGTATCACTCCAACAGTCCGGGGCATGACACTGATAGCTGTTGGACGTTGAAATACAAAATTCAAGACCTGATTGATGAAGGAGCATTGGAATTCACACAAGATGGTTAACTGGATTTTTTCTATCATTCCTCCGAGGCACACCATCTGAAGTGACAAGTTCTAATAAGAAGGCTTTTCGTTCATTAGAATTTTCAATTTGTAATTTTCTTTTGATTGTTCGAACATTTATTCATGTCAAACTTTGTCACTTTATCAATGCATTGCATATGTCTATTTTGAATCAACTCATTGGTATTCATTATATTCAAACTGTGCTTATACTTTCTTTTTTGTGATATTCGACTCTCGATTAAAAAGTTGTAAGCCTTTAGAGGGAAGATGACAAAAACGATACCATAATCTCACACAATGTGCTTTTGAGAAGACCCCGCTAACGATGTACAAGCATTGTTTCAAATCCCAGACAGTGGAGTTATAGGGAAGATAATCCCTAGTCAACCCCTTTGAGCCAAAAAAAAGTAGGATTTTTTTCTTTTCACGCAAATTAAACCCTTTAATCATAACCTGGGGCAGGGTAGTTTTCTTAGTTAATTTAGAGGCGCATTTAGTCGCAAGCTCATCCTTCATACACGACAAATAGTGTAGAAGATAAATTCCAAAATATGGCGATGGTTCCGCATAATCATCAAAGCAGACAGTCATTATTTGTCAAACGAAAAGCCCGCTAAGTCAAAACCTATGAAGGAGACTTAAGAAAAAAACTAGGGCATCCTGCTGACTTTAATCGCAAAAGGAAACAGTTCAGGAAAAAGATAGGGATGGTAAAATAAAAAAGAAAGAGGTCCTACAAATCCTCGATAAAAAAAAGATTACAAAGTAACTGCCTCTTCCAAATAAACTTTCAGTATTCGAACCATCATCGGAACATTAAGCACAAGATGCCAGACTCAATTGGGATATGAACGCACAATTAGCTGAGCATAGGATTGAAGAACATCACGGAGAATAGGTGGATACAAATAAATTTTGAGCCTTTATCCTTTGTTTCTTAAACCGTGAACCAAGCCACGTTATAACCCTTAAAAGTCCTAGTTGAAGCATGGGTTAATTCAAAAGCATATTGTTACAAAAGGTATCCTGACTCTTGTAGGGTTCACTATAAATCCTGAGTTGATATTACACTTTTAAAAAAAAATTGTTACTAAAAAGTGAATTTTCAAACTTCAAGACAGGCATAAGCTTTGCATTCTTAAAATACAACTGTTTGCATATGACCATTTGTTCAA
The DNA here is from genome assembly GCA_948472305.1 of Vicia faba. NCBI lineage: Eukaryota > Viridiplantae > Streptophyta > Magnoliopsida > Fabales > Fabaceae > Vicia > Vicia faba. The sequence goes on along the minus strand of OX451737.1, from coordinate 1,118,378,184 downwards.
CAGTAGAGAAATTCACATGACGAATATCTAGTGAACAAAAACCTTCTCAAAGGAAAAGGATCACCTCAAGTGGAAAAACACTTCCAACCAAGGGGCACGGCATGATCATTGTCCATCATTTGGGGCAGTCAAGTCAAGATTCAAGGAATCTCTCAAAAATGCCAAATAGCCAGGAGCAGATCTCCATCTGAATCACTTGGGGCATTAGGCATGAATTCTAGAAATGAATCTTGTACGATCAAACAAACATCTTATGGTAGTGCAGCGACACTTACTACTGTGGACAGTGACAATTCTCCGTACTCGATGAACATGGACATAGTCCGAAAACACTATGCATGAACAAAGACCCGCTAGGTTGACTGGCCTAGGCAAAAATAAGGGTATCCCGGCGAACCAGAATGGTTCGGGAAAATTTAAGGATAAAAATAAACAAAATATGTACACCCGGTAAGTTGAAAACCTGAAAAGGCGGCTTAAGCAAAAAAATGGTATCCTGGTGGACTGAAAATCTGAAAAGACAGTCCAGGCAAAAGTTAGGGATTAAAGTGTACGACTACGTCCCCTCATCTTGTCACTTATCTAATAATTAGAAGGTTTATTACCCTGATCTGTATTCACCAAGGACTCCAAGAGTTGGGATAATAGTCAAACCATCTACAAAATCCTCGGTTGATATTTTCTACAACAAGTATCGAGACAGGGGCATTCTACTACAAGGTCACCGCCATGTTCTTAGCTTACAACCTATTGATGTCAGGTGTTCTCATACCCTCGGCAGAGCAAAATCTCAAAATTATTGCTCCAACAAAAATTCCCCAATGAAGTCACCAAGCTTCTCGGGATTCCCCAAACGGATTACAGAGTTTCCCTTCCCCAACGGAAACATTCTGAATAAAGAAGATTCTCATCTAGAAATGGTTCAGGTACAATCCAAAGACAGATGTGATCCTTACACTTACTCCAGATTCTCATCTAGAAACGGTTCAGGTACGATCCAAAGACGGATGTTATCCTGACACTTACTCTAGATTCTCATCTAGAAACGGTTCAGGTACGATCCAAAGACGGATATCATCCTGACACTTACTCCATATTCTCATATAAAAATGGTTCAGGTACGATCTAAATACGAATGTCATCCTGACACTTACTCTAGATTCTCATCTAGAAACGATTCGGGTACGATCCAAGAACGGATGTCATCCTGACACTTACTCTAGATTCTCATCTAGCAACAGTTCAGGTACGATCCAGAGACGTATATCATCCTGATACTTATTCAGATCATCTTCTAGAAACGGTTCAGGTACGTTCCAAACACCGATGTCATCCTTATACTTATTCCAGACTATCTTCTAGTAACCGTTCAGGTACGATCCAGTGTTGGATGTCATCCTGACACTCATTCAATATAAATTCCAAATACAGTTCACATACGATCTAGAGACGGATGTCATTATGACACTTATTTCAACATATAGATCCATCCACAAAGCCTCCGCAAGTTACTCCTTCCAGCACGTATAGGGGCAGAGACAGTTTTGAGACGAAGTCATCATTACATATGACTCTGTGACGTCTATGTTCCCCAAAGAGTAGAGGCAACCAAAAGTTTTGATCTCTTCTTCCCCAAACAGGAGTTACTTTCCCCAACAAAGTTCCTTCAGAGAGCCGATATCTATATTCCCCAGCCGATTTTTATAATCGTAAATCGTTTATAAAGCTTTCTCCCGAGCAGAGTTTATTTCTATGACTGTGGAACCTTCTCTCAAGCAGGTTTTATTTCTCTGACTGCGGAAGCTCAATCCCCAACAGAGTTTATTTCTCCAGCTACGGAAGTTCATCTCCTAGCAAGTTTATTTCTCTAAATCGGAAAAATCTTCCAGCAAAGCACCTCCTCTCTCAAATAGAGTTATTCCCCGCAGAGTCATTCTCAGGCAGAGTCTCTCCCCGGCAGAATATTTGCAAACAGAAAGGAGTAAATCCCCAGCATAGTCATTCACCATCCCCAGAGGAAATGAATAATTCAGCTCCCCAATACTCTTCAGCGGCAGTCCGGGATTTATTTTCCCTGACTAAGAAGTACGGCAATAACATCCCATATTCAGACATCATGGCATGCGCATACATATTGCATACAGCACAATCTCATTTATTTTGAGAACAACATCATAATGCATTTCATACATCATGACATTGCATACAACTAACTCTTTACCTTTCAGGGAAAAGATCAAATCAACAAGCTACGTCTGACAAAGGGCTATTCCAGGATTTTCCTCAAAAAGATGTCCTCACAAGATCTTCTCTAGATCGGCCCGATCGACACTAAGATCTCCTTGATTACCATTCCAATTGAAGATATTCCAAGAATTTTTTCTGGGTCAGTTGAATCGAAACTAAGATTCTCCTGATTACTATGCCAGTCAAAGTTAACCCAAGATTTTCCCTGTGTCGGACAGGTCGACATTAAGATCTCTCTGATTACCATTCCAATGGAAGAAGTTCCAAGACTTTCGTCTAGGTCAGTTGAATCGATACTAAGAGTCTCCTGATTACTATGCCTGTCAAAGTTAACCCAAGATTTTCCCTGGGTCAGACAGGTCGACACCAAGATCTCTCTGATTACCATTCCAGTGGAAGAAGTTCCAAGACTTTTGTCTGGGTCAGTTAAATCGATACTAAGATTCTCCTGATTAATATGCCAGTTAAAGTTAACCCAAGATTTTCCCTGGGTCAGACAGGTTGACACTAAGATCTCTCTGATTACCATTCTAGTGGAAGAAGTTCCAAGACTTTCGTCTGGGTCAGTTGAATCGATACTAAGATTCTCCTAATTACTATGCCAGTCAAAGATAACCCAAGATTTTTCCTGGGTCAAACAGGTCGACACTAAGATCTCCCTGATTACCATTCTAGTGGAAGAAGTTCCAAGACTTTCGTCTGGGTCAGTTGAATCGACACTAAGAGTCTCATGATTACTATGCCAGTCAAAGTTAACCCAAGATTTTCCCTGGGTCAGACAGGTCGACACTAAGATCTCTCTAATTACTGTTCCAGTGGAAGAGGTTCCAAGACTTTTGACTGGGTCAATTGAATCGATACTAAGATTCTCCGGATTACTATGCCAGTTAAAGTTAACCCAAGATTTTCCCTGGGTCAAACAGGTTGACACTAAGATCTCTCTGATTACCATTCTAGTGGAAGAAGTTCCAAGACTTTCGTCTGGGTCAGTTGAATCGATACTAAGATTCTCCTAATTACTATGCCAGTCAAAGTTAACCAAAGATTTTCCCTGGGTCAGACAGGTCGACACCAATATCTCTCTGATTACTCTTCCAGTGGAAGAGGTTCCAAGACTTTCGTATGGGTCAGTTGAATCGATACTAAGATTCTCCTGATTATTATTCCAGTCAAAGTTAACCCAAGATTTTCCCTGGGTCAGATAGGTTGAAACTAAGATCTCTCTGATTAATATGCCAGTTGAAGATACCCCAAGACTTTCGTCTGGGTCAGTTGAATCGGTACTAAGATTCTCCTGATTATTATGCCAATCAAAGCTAATTCAAGGCCTTCCCCTAGTTCAGTCAAATTGATACTAAGATTTCTATTACAGTTAAAGAAGCTATGAAACCCAGAAACTGACCGGATAATAGTCAATCAACAATTCAAGATACTGTGAAGCCTAGATCCTGACCAGATAACAGTTTAATCTCATCTCCCCAGTAATTTGCTGTGAATCCTGGAGCACGACCAGATAACAATTAGTCTTATTATCCTTAGCAAGCCACTGTAAAGCCTGGATCCTGACCAGATAGCAGTTCACTTCTGTCTCTTCAATCAAGTGATGACCCCCAGTAGAGTAACAGATAATTGAAGCTCCTAAAACTCTATGTTCTAAGACAGAGACCAACATTCCTCAGCGGAGTTCTCTCTAACAGCAAGAGCAGGAATTCCCAAAGACGGATATCTCATGAAATCATCATTGTTCTGGATGGCATCTTTAAGCCCATCTCCGACGACTCTCCGTTACATTCTGATGGCATCTTTAAGCCCATCTCCGACGATCTTCCGTCATCTTTTCTAAATGGCATCTATAAGCCCATTCCAGATACTATCTACACAGTCAAGTATCATCTCAGACGAGTGAAAATTTCTGGGTACTCTAGCGTTCAATCATCTTCCACCTTCCGATCACGAAGGCCAGCCAATATACATCCTGAGGTTTAAGAAGATTGAACAGGGGCAGCTGTTGTACCCCAAAATTTTCCCTATCAGGTTTTTTCAAGATTTCCTCCTACATGGTTTGTCACAAACTTTGCCTAAAGAAAAGGAAAAGTTATGAGTGATGTTTTTAAGTTTCCTTCTATTGGCATCTCCAAAATTCCTTTCGATTGGCATCTCGAAAATGCCTTTTATGATATGGTGGGAGAACTGACTTGAGGTTTTGCATTTTATCGCAAATGTCGCGGTTAGCAAGAGTCGCCACTGACTTTTCTTTTATCCAAAACGGAAGGTGAAAAAGCACAGGAAAGACCTTTGAGATATTTTCTTGAGTTTGGGGGGTAGATTATGAAAAGGGAAGGTGCTAGCACCCTTTTCATCCCTGGTTTTCCATGGGCTCTTAGTTACTTGCTTCGATCACTTGCTTTGTTTTGTTTGAAATGGTGTTTGGTGTTTGGTATGGTTTTGAAAGTATTTTGAAAAGAGGCCATTCGTTTAGGCAATCTTTGTAATGATTCTCGTTCGTAAGAATGTATACAAAGATGTTTGTCTTTTGAAAAATGTTTTCAATGTTTTGTAAGATGTTTTGAAATGTGTGTGTGTGTTTTTGAAAATAGCAAGGATTGTTGTTTGAAATGGAGCAAGTAACTTAGAAGCTATCTACATACTCAAATGTCTTTCTTGTGCATTTTCTTTTCCTTTGATATTGTTGACTTACCATTGATTTGGTAAGCAACCCTATCTTTGGATGTTAATGGGATGGGCGTGGGTCATCGTATAACCATGATAGCAATGTTGCTAAGTATCTTAGCATTTTTGAGGGACCAAGATCATTTTGTTTAGGCAACCTTTGAATAGCGTCATCGAGGGACTATGATCTTATACTTGTTTTGTTTTGCCAAGATACTTCGCATGCGTAACATGGCCATTTTGTTTTAGACAACCAAGTGGGAGAAACCCTAAAGGTGCTTGTGTGCAAAGTGTATTGGTTTCATGCTTTTGTCTTGTATTTAGGATTTTCTATTTGTTTTGTTTTGTTCTTGTCATCCAAACCCTAATTACTAATCATGGTATAAAAGCGATAAATTGCGTAATGTAAATATACTAAGCTATTACAACAATTTTTATGGGAGGGGGGAATACAAGTTTGAATGGGGATTTTGCACAAATATAAAACAATATATTATCACAAATAAATCGAATATGCACGAATTTAAATAAATAAGACAAATATTTAGAATGCAATACAATATGTTCATGTTTAAAAATGTTTTATGTCTTGTTTTTTGTATGAGAACAACAATTAATTTTCACCCTAAAAAAAGGAAAAAATAATATTATATTTGGAGGGGGTTAAACCCTAGTTTTTATTGTAAAAGAAAATAAGGTTCTATATTGTTATCTTGTATATTTTTTTGTATAAAAGAAAAATAAATAATATTGTGTTTAAATATTAAAAAATTAAATATGTATAGAAAATAAGTATTTATGAGTATAAATAGTATAATAAAAATATTAAGTATTTTTTATTATATTTACAAGTTATTTAAGAAAATAAGTTCTATTTATCAAAATAAACTATTTTTCATTTGAGAAAATAATAAAAATAATAAAATAAAAAGTGTGAAAATAAATAAATCATTTTTTGGTATTTTTTATCATTAAGAAAAATAAATGAAAGTATTAAATATAAAATATGAAGAAAAATATAAAAATATAAAAAGTTCAGCCAGGGGGGTGCAGTAGCAAGTCAGTGGGGTGTGATTAGCAAAAACAAAAAAGCCCAAGGCGCCAAAAAGCCCAGAACTTCATCCATGTCCTCCGTTCAAGCTTCCTACGCGCGTTTCCAGTTCAAACTGCATCTTGCTTATGCTTGCATAAAAACAAAAACTCATAACATGAAAAATATGGTATTTAAGCTCACGATTCCAACCATATAAATTATGTAACCTAACTCTTAAAGATCAAGGAGAATTTTTGAAACCCTAATTTGTGCCCTAACTCTTTCCGAATTTTCAATCTTCAAATTCTCTTAGCAAATTCCCTAATTCATGTTGTTAACTTTTCTTGAATCAAAATGCATCATGGTGAAAAAGTGGTGAAACGTTGAGAAAAAATAAGAAAATTTGTATACTTAGAAAAATTCCAAGTTATGAAAATTTTCAAATTAAAATCCTAATTTTCAAATTTGGTTTTCTTGGTGAACAATTTTCATATTTTGACATATCTTGATGAATTATGACCCTCGTCACTTGATTTTGACCAAAAAAGTCAAAGTTTGACTTTTTAGTGTACAGTTGACTTTTGATCAGTTGACTGCAAAATTCATCTGTCAATCCAATGAACTTGAGATCTTTTGAACCATGTAATTAGGTCAATATGATTCCATTGAATCTTTGAAATCATGCTTGAACATAATTGTCCATTGGCTAGGTTAAAAATCAGAAATTGCCCTTTTTCAATCAAAACCCTAATTTTGACCATTTTTCCCTTTTGATGATTTGATCAAATTTCTTGAGGAGTTGTGATCCAAACTTGATCAAATGGTACATATGAGTATAAAATGTTGATGTGGATAAAAAATTATGAATTTTGACTGTAAATTGGCCATGGTTGACTTTTTCCCCAATACAACTGATTTTTAGGTCAACTGTCCAATTGACTGATCAGAAATGTGGTTCAAGGCTTGAAACTTATCATGAGCAATCTTAGGGGTCCAAAATGATGTATGAAAGTCACATGAAGCATTGGTGGTCCAAAAATCCTTGTGCAAACTCAAACCCTAATTCCGGGTTATCAGTGCAAGGTGATGTGTCTTGAGCTGATCAAACCCTAACCTTGTCTTTAGTCTAAGAAGTCTTGTGAGAAAAGTCTTGATAAATGAGAGGGTAAATTTTGGGGTACAAAAGCTGCCTCTGTTCAATCTTCTTGAACCTGAAGAGTTAGATTGGAGAGCTTTGTCGTTCGTGACTCGAAGGTAAAAGATGATTGGACACTAGAGTGCCCGTAAATTTGCACTCGTCAAAGTGTGGTTGAGGGAATGGACTTAAAGATGCCATTTGGAGAGGTGATAGAATCTTGTTGGAGATGGGCTTGTAGATGCCATCCAAGAATGTTTGTTGTAAATCAAAAGAAATAAGCATCAGAATGGTGTCCGTATCTGGAACGTATCTGAGCTGTATCTGGAGACTAAATCTGTATGAGCAACAGAATGGCCACCGTGTCTGGAGTGTATCATGATTGTATCTGAATGAGAGACATAATGGCAACCGTGTATGGAGCATATCTGGACTGTATCTTGAAGTTGAGATCTGAATGAGTAACAAAATGGCTTCCGCGTCTGGAGCATATCTGAACTGTATCTGAAAGCTGAATCTAAATAAGCGACAGAATGACCACCGTGTCTGGAGCGTATTTGGACTTGAATATGAATAAACGATAGAATGGCATCTGTGTATGGAGTGTATCTGGACTGTATCTTGAAGTTGAGATCTGAATGAGTAACAGAATGGCCACCGTGTCTGGAGCGTATCTGAACTGTATCATGAACTTGGAATTTGAATTAGTGACAAAATGGCTTCCGTGTCTGGAGCATATCCGTACTGTGTCTGAACTAGAATCTGAATGAGTAACATAAATACTTCCGTGTCTTGAGTGTATATGTACTGTATCTAGAATTTGAAATCCGAATAAGTGACAGAATGGCATCCGTATCTGGAGCATATATGGACTAGAATCTGAATAAGTGACAGAATGACTTTCGTGTCTGGAGTGTATCTGTATTGTAATCTGAATAAGTGACAGAATGGCAACCGTGTCTGGAGCATATCCGTACTGTATTTAAAAGATGTTGAGATCTGAATGAGTATCAGAATGGCATCTTTGTCTAGAGCGTATCTGAACTGTATCTTGAAAGATGAATCTGAATGAGTATCAGGATGGCATTCGTATCTGGAGCGTATCTGAACTGTATCTTGAAAGCTGAATCTGAATGAGTATCAGGATGGCATCCGTATCTGGAGTGTATCTGAACTGTATATGAACTAGAATCTTTGAACATTATTAATGGTAGTTGTTAATCTTATCCTGAAAAGGGTAAAATGTTAGCTGAAGCATAAAGTTATGATGCATGAAATGTATGATGCAATATATGTACTTTATCCATGTTTATGATATATGGATGTAATGTATGCGCATGTAAGCTGATTTGCTGTATTGCTGAGGAAAATAAATCCTTGATTGTTGAGGATATGTGAATTCTACATGTCTTGAAGTTGGATTATTGACAAAATTTTGTTTTGAGAGTAATGCCATATACTGCTTGAGTAATTTGCTTGGGGAATCCAGAGAATTTTGATGACTTCTACTGGGGATTAATGACGGGAGCCTTCGTTCTGTCGGGGAGCAATAAAAACTCTGTGGGAAAAAAAAGCTTATTCCTGTTTAGTAAAAAGGTTCAGGAGTTTCGGTCGTCTGCCACTCTACCGGGGAGTTATCCTAGGTTGGGGAGAAACAAAAGTTAACTGTTATCTGGTTGCTTTTCAGACTTCAAGATAACTTGCTGGGGAATTTGGAGAAACTGAATGGTTTCCATTGTGGATTAATAACTTAAAGTTTTGGCTCCGCTGGGGATCTTGATGACATACTGTAGGGATTGCTCATGGAATATCCTAAAGACATTTTCCTATTCTTTCAACCTGACAGTAATTGTTCTTTTCCATTTTGTTTATTTGTAAACAGTAATTATGTTCAAATGCATATGTTCATTAATGAATCATTGGACGTTTTTTGCAAATAAAACACAAGTGTAAAAGAAAAGGACAAATAGTTTTTTGTACTTTAAAGACATATCTTTGTATTTACTTTTAATAAGTATTTTGTACAAAGGAGACAAACATTCTAGTAAGAGGATGGTGTCATAATAAAAATTTATACAAGAAAGATAGCTATGTGTAATAATCCCATGGGGTTCCCATTCTGCTATAGCCTTCGTATCTCCGAACATCTTGTCCATTTGTTGCTTCGTCCGAAGATAAAATAATTGATCAGAAGCTCTGAGTATGTCAGTGAAGAGATTGTCCTTAAAGTGATCCGACGAGACATAGTCATACGCTTTAATTCCCTAACTTTTTCCTGAATCGCCCTTTCGGGTTTTCGATCCACCGGGAAACCCTTTTTTGCCCAAGTCTCCCTTTCGGGTTTTCAACTTTCCGGGTGTACATATTTTTTTAATCTTATCCCTAATTTTTGCCCGAACCTTTTTGGTTCACCGAGATGCCCTTGTTTTTCCTAGGTGTGTCAACCTAGAGGGTCTCTTATGCGTAGTATCTTTTGACTATGTCTGTGTTCGCAGGGTGTGGTAGGTCGTCACCGTCCATGGTGGTTAAGATCATTGCCCCACCATAAAAGATGTTCTTGATTACAAATGGTCCTTCATAGGTAGGAGTCCATTTGCCCCTAGGATCACTTTGTGGCAAGATGATGCGCTTGATTACTAGATCTCCAACTTGATATACCTGGCGTCTGACCTTCTTGTTGAAAGCCTTGATCATACGTTTTTGATACATCTGACCATGGTAAACATCAGTAAGTCTCTTTTCGTCAATTAAGTTTAATTGATCAAGTCGGGTTTGGATCCAATCGTCTTCACTCAAACCTGCATCCTTCATGATTCTTAAAGAGGGGATCTGAACCTCAATAGGTAGAACAGCCTCCATGCCATAAACCAAAGAATAGGGTGTTTCCCCAATTGATGTGCGAGCCGTGGTATGGTACCCATGGAGAGAAAACGGTAGCATCTCATGCCAGTCCTTGTAGGTGACTGTCATTTTCTGTATGATCTTTTTAATGTTTTTATTAGCAGCTTCGACTGCACCATTCATCTTTGGCCGATAGGGGGATGAATTGTGATGTTGAATCTTGAACTGCTCGCACAAGGCGGTGATCATAGTATTGTTAAGGTTTGTACCGTTATCAGTGATGATCCTTTCTAGGATACTGTACCGGCAAATGAGATTCAGTTTGATGAAGCAGGAAACAACATTCTTAGTAACAGATGCGAAGGAAGCTTCTTCGACCCACTTTGTGAAATAGTCAATGGCCACTAGAATGAAGCGGTGTCCATTGGAGGCTGTAGGCTTGATCTCCCCAATCATATCGATTCCCCACATAGCAAAGGGCCAAGGAGATGGTAAGACATTTAGAGGAACTGGGGGCACGTGCACCTTGTCTTCATAGATTTGACACTTATGACAGGTCCGGGAATGTTGATAGCAGTCTGCTTCCATGGTAGACCAATAATAGCCTGCCCGTAGGATTTTCTTCGCCATCGTATGCCCACTAGAGTGAGTCCTAAAGGTACCTTCATGTAATTCAGCCATGATCTTTTCAGCTTCAATCTTATCCATACAACGGAGCAGAATAGAATCATGATTACGTTTGTACAGGATGCCATTACTTAGGAAGAACTTAGCGGAGAATCTCCTTACGAACTTTTTATCATTGATCGAAGCTCCTTCTGGATATTCTTGAGCCTCGAGATACCTTTTGACTTCATGAAACCAAGGCTGGTCCACTACTTCTTCAGTATTAATATCGTGAGTGTGCTGGTTCGTCCATTCGTTCAATGGTGATCTGGGGAGCCTCGTTATCCCAATTAAGTTTAAACATATATGATATTGTGGCTAGAGCATCTGCTAGCTGATTTTCTTCTCGCGGGAAGTGCTCGAAGGTAATCTGCTCAAAATGTGGTAGCAATGTCAAAACATGTTCTTTGTAAGGGATAAGGTTTGGATGCTTAGTGTCCCACTCTCCTTTGATCTGAATGATGACCAAAGCTGAATTCCCAAACACAACTAAAGATTTGATTCCTAAGTCTATGGCAGCCTTGAGACCAAAGATGCATGCTTCGTATTCTGCCATGTTATTCGTACAGTTGAAGTAAAGTCTGGCAGTAAAAGGAGTATGGCATCCTTCCGGAGATGTGAGTACAACACCGATACCATTACCAAGTGCATTGGATGCCCCATCAAAGAACATGGTCCATCGGGATCCCTGTCCAGGTCCGTCATATGGTTTGTTTTCTTCACCATTGTCTAATGTCATGATGTCCTCGTCAGGGAATTCAAACTTCATGGATTGATAATCTTCTACAGCTTGATGAGCAAGATGATCAGCTAGCACACTTCCCTTTATAACTTTTTGGGTCGTGTACTGTATGTCATATCCTGTTAGGATCATCTCCCATCTATCTATCCTCCCATACAAAGCAGGCTTCTCAAAGATGTACTTTATCGAATCCATCTTAGATATCAGCAAAGTGGTATGAGTCAACATATACTGTCTTAGCCAGCGAGCAGCCCATACCAGAGCGCAACAAGTTTTCTCGAGCAGTGAATATTTGGTTTCACAGTCGGTAAACTTTTTGCTCAGTTAATAAATAGCATGCTCTTTTCGTCCAGACTCATCACGCTTCCCCAATACACACCCCATTGAGTTCTCTAAAATGGTCAGATACATGATCAGTGGTCTTTCCTCGACTGGTGGCATCAAGACTGGAGGTTCTTGTAAATACTCTTTGATTTTGTCAAAAGCAATTTCACATTCATCATTCCATCTGACTACTTGATCTTTCTTCAACAGCTTGAAGATTGGTTCACAAGTAGATGTTAGGTGAGAAATGAATCTGGAAATATAGTTCAGGCGTCCCAACAATCCTCTGACTTCCTTCTCAGTGCGAGGAGCAGGAATTTCTTGTATTGCTTTAACTTTGGAAGGATCGACCTCGATGCCTTTGTTGCTGACAATGAAACCTAAGAGTTTACCGGACCAGACTCCGAATGTGCACTTTTTTGGGTTCAGCCTTAGTTTGTACTCCTTCAATCTCACAAACAACTTTTGCAAGTGATCAAGTTGTTCTTATTCAGTTTGTGATCGGGCTATCATGTCATCTACGTAGACCTCTATCTCATGATGTATCATATCATGAAACAAAGCTACCATGGCGCGTTGATAGGTTTCCCCGACATTCTTCAGTCCGAATGGCATCACTTTATAGAAGAACATACCCCACTGTGTGACAAATGTAGTTTTCTCCATGTCCTCAGGTGCCATTTTGATCTGGTTATAGCCCGAGAATCCGTCCATGAAAGAAAATACTTTGTGCTGGCCTGTATTGTCAACCAGGATATCAATGTGCGGAAGTGGGAAATCATCTTTAGGGTTGGCCCTGTTTAAATCTCTATAGTCCATGCACATTCTTACTTTGTCGTCCTTTTTAGGCACGGGAACAATGTTGGCAACCCACTGAGGATAGGAAGTAACAACCAGAAATCCAACATTGAACTGTTTCATGACTTCCGCTTTGATCTTCTCTGATTTGTCAGGTCTCATGCGGCGGACTTTTTGCTTCACCGGTGGACAGTCTTCTCTTGTGGGTAGACGATGTACCACAATGTCTGTATCAAGTCCCGGCATGTCCTCGTATGACCAGGCAAAGATCTCAACGTAATCATGCAACAGCTGAATTAGGCGCTCCTTGACACTCGGCTCTAGATTGGCACCCACTCTGATTTCCTTTTTATCTTCCTCGGTACCCAAATTGATTGTATCCAACAGCTCCTCATGAGGTTGAATAGCTCTTTCCTCTTGCTGTAGTAGTCTGGCCAATTCCCCTGGCACCTCACAATCTTCCTCACTTTCGTATTCGGCTTGGTAGATCAGATCTTCAGAGTCACTGAAGGCTATAGCAGTATCGTTACCCATGGGATCCGGAATGGAAGGGTAACTGCATTTGTGAGTGTGGGTGTGTGTAAGGGTATAGCCATCTTAAAACAATAAAATGTAAAAGAAAGACAATGAGCACAAAAGATTTATATATGAAAAAGCGTCCATGATTCATTGAATGTCATATGAAGATGAAATAAAAACCCTTACAAATGGACCATTGTGCCTCAGGTAAGACACAAGGAAATATCCAATCTTCCAAGCTGCCATCCTATTCACTGTCCTCCACTGCATTGACCCATTGGTTACTAATCTTCACAGGTGGCCCTCCGGCACTGGCGCGGTGCACAGCCTTCTGAGCAGTTGAAGTAAACCCCAAGCCAAACTTGTCTAATTTGTACGGAATGTCTGGAAGCTGCCCCCAAATGGTGCATCCACCCTCTTCCACTACTGCCTTCACATCCTTTAGAGATGACATCCGAAGCGGGGGTCTTGTGATTTTGGGAATCGAGGATACTGCCTTGGTTGTCGCTATCTCTTGAGAGACTTCTTTAAAATGTTAGAAAGGGGTTTCAATGAACTCGCCATCTAATTCCACATATCGGAATAAATTCAGATGACTAATCATGTACTCCTCTTCCCCGTGGACAGTTATGATCTTCCCTTGGACGGGGTACTTCAGCATCTGATGTAAAGTGGAGGTGACAACACCGACATTGTGAATCCAGGGGCGTCCCAACAGACAGGAATAAGAAGGACGGATGTCCATCACATAGAAGGTTGAATTGAAAGTCTGAGTTCCCACCTTTATCGGGATGTCCACCTCGCCGTGGACCATCCTCTTCGAGACGTCAAATGCTCTCACAATTATATTACTAGGTTTTAATGTCAGCCCCTTGCAATCCAATCTATCAAGGGCTTTCTTTGGTAAGACGTTCAGAGATGAACCAGTTTCTACCAAGACATGGGCTAAGGTTGTTCCTCTACACTCTACAGAGACATGTAATGCCTCGTTGTGTTTTCTCCCTCTGGGTGTCAAGTCAGCATCAGAGAAACCCAGGCCGTTATCAGCTGTCAAACTGGCCACACAGTCTTGGAATTGGTCAGCAGACGTCTATTGTGGAACATGAGTTGTCTTCAGAAATTTTACCAGAGCTTTTACATGTACCTCAGAGCACAGCAGCAATGCTAACATATAGATTTTGGAAGGGGTTTTCCCCAATTGTTCAACCACATCATAATCACTCTTTTTTATTATCCTCAGGATTTCTTCCATTTCCTTCTTGGATGTTTCGGGGACAAATAGTGATTGAGTTTTCGTCCGGACAGGCTCTTCTTGAATGCTTTTTCCTTTATTCTCAATAGTGGATGTAGGGATAGGGATTGTATTATCTTTGTCAGTAGGTACGCTTGCAGGTATAATCACTGGTACAAAGGTAATCTTCGGAACGGCCACGGGTCCAAAGACTTCCTTTGGAGGGGCAATCTCTGGAGAGAAGATTCTACCATGACGGGTAATCTTACTAGTTCCTACAATATTGCTAATGTCGGAATTGTCCTCTTCGGAGCTCTCTTCTTCGGTAGTCAGTTGTTTGATACCATGGTAGTAGATTTCTCCACCATAATTCCATGGTACTGTTTTATCTGATTGGTACGGGACTGGCCCGGGCATTGTAATCTTAAGTGGAGTAGTCTTTGGAGCAGATGTAATCCTAACGGGTCTTTTAGGAATCCTGGAAGGATTGGCGTAGATGGTTATGATTGAAACTTCTTTCACTGGAACGGGTGAAACAAGAGCTTTCTCAAACAAAATTTCTTGGTTATCAATCAGTTGTTGGATACCTTTTTTCAACAGAGGGCAGTCAAATGATGAGGATAGACAAATATGGCAGTCTTTGTCATAACCTGGGAATATACCAGCTTTCAACAAATTCAACTTGATGATCGGGAGCGGAGTCAACAGTTCATCCACGGTGGCAACAAATAAATCCTCCTCAACAGCATTGGCATTGTGACCATGCCTAGGCATCGGAGCGGAAATAACATTTGGTTTCTCAGGCGCTTCAAACTCAACTTCCTTTGCGTCTATCAGGTCTTGAATTTTGTTCTTCAGAGCCCAACAGTTGTTGGTATCGTTCCCTGGACTTTCAGAATCGTATGCGCATCTGGCATTCGGATGGTAGTGAGGAGACGTAGTATTGGGATTCTTTAGGGCCTCTTTTAAAGTCGCCAGATTCAATTTCAGAAGATGTGGTAGGACCTGGGCTGGAGTCATGTTAATCTTGGTGAATTGCCGGATTGGCCTTTCCACCCTTGGGTGGTTATTTCTCGGCTAGTTATTTCTTGGATGGTCTGATGCAGGCTTTTGAATCATAACGGCCCCCACTGTTGATCGGTGTTCAGTTCTTTCTTGATTTCTATGTGAATAGACAGCAGACACTTCCTTCTTTCCAATGAAGAGTTTTTTGACCACTGTAGAGGCAGACGCGTCTTTCTGAATTTTCCCACTTCTTATACCAGCCTCCACCCTCACGCCGGTTAAAATTAATTCAGTGAACCCTGCAGAGGAACTTCCAATCAGGTGATTGAAGAAAGGGCTTGATAGAGTTCCCAAGAACATGTCCACTAACTCCCTTTCAGATAAAGGGGGTTGCACCCTTCCGGCTAGATCCCTCCACTTTTGGGCGTAGTCTTTGAAGCCTTCATTTGAAACCATTTCCATACTTTGAAGTTGAGTACGGGTTGGTGCCAAATTAGTGTTATACTGATACTGTTTATAGAAAGCTGCTGCCAGGTCTTCCCAATTGTGGACATCGGCCCTCTCCAACTGATAGAACCAATCAAGTTGTGTTCCTGATAAACTGTCTTGAAAAAAGTGGACCCACAAGTCCTTGTCAGCAGAATGCGGCTGAATCTTCCTGACATATGACCGGAGGTGCATTTTTGGACAAGACACCCCATCATACTTGGCAAATAATGGCACTTTAAACTTTGGCGGGATTACTATTCCTGACACCAGCCCCAATTCCTCGAAATCTAGCCCCGATACTCTCTGTATTTCCATAGCAGTTAGACGCTCTTCCAGGTGCTTGTATTTGTCATTGGCCGGAGGGTATTGTTGTTCAGAGTAGTCCTCTTCTTCCTCTTCTTCTTCAGAATATGATGGTACTTCCATTTCTTTTCCTTTTCTTTCCCCTTCGTCAGAGGTTGTTGGAAATTCTAAGGTCCTTCTGGCTTGTCCCTGAAACTTTATGCCCATGATAACCACACCAGCTGGCTTCTTCTTCTTTTTCTCTTTCTCTTTTTCTAGCAGAGTCTTTAGCTCCTCCTGTCCCTTGGTTAAGGTCAAGAGTAACTGTTGAAATTGTGTATTTTGAGCTTGCAGGTCTTTAACCGTTTGTTCGAGATCCATCTTGCTGAAATAAATAGTAGAAGGATGAGGAAACTTGTTGCAAAGACCTGTTTATGTTGTATGATGAATGATATGTATTCATGCAATGATTTCAAGGATTTAAAAAAAAATCAAATTTGTTTCAAACAAAAAGGAACACACGTTATATTAATAAGATAGAATTTGAGTACATAAATTCCCCTAGGGCAAAATAATACAAAATTCTAAGATAAAAAGACGTTGCGCATCCTCTTTGGTGCAATGTAGGTATTTAGAGTCTGCTCTTCATGAAGTAACCGAGTGAGTTCCAAAGCCTTCTTCTCGCTTGTGTAGAATTGGGCTTTGAAAGTATCGCGTTCTCCTTTGAGCTGTATCCAATCCCTTTGCAGGTCTTCGAGTGATATAGGCATGTCAGGATGTAGGATAATGTATGGAACGTCTCCCTCCTTAACAGGCTCTATAATCACTGGGAGAATGGAGGGGTAAGGCATCATAAGACTTTGAGCGTGGGTTCGTACCCACTTGAGGTAAGGCTCAAGAGGGATGGAATTCTTGTGTCCCAAAGTCTTACTATCCACCTTGTTTGGCATCCTCCAAGCTCGGATGAATCTTTGGCGAAGTCCTTGATTGTCGTTGTCGTAGTCGAAAACCAAGCCTTGAATCAGCATATCATGTCAGCCATCCCTTCGGGCATAACCAAACTGTCTTAGAGCCAAGCACGGGTTGTAGGTGATGCCTCCCCTAATGCCAAGTAGAGGGACATTAGGGAATTCCCCACAACGGTCAACAATGATAACATTCTCTTTGGATCGAGAACACCAATGAATATCTGAATGTTTAAGTGTCGTCAACCTTTGTGACCACCTCAAACCTTGCTCGTTCTTTAAGACTGATTGGGGAAGATGAGAAATAAACCATCTTGCCAGGAGAGGAGTGCAACACATAAGAACACTTATTTTCCTCATTGTACGAGTGTGAAAAGAGTGTAAGATATCTCCAAGCAAAGTAGGCACTGGATTGCGTGACATGAAGATTTTGACAGCACTCACATCTATGAGTTGGTCAGGGTTGGGAAACAAGACCATCCCATAGATAAGAAGAGCTACAATCTCCTCAAAAGCTTGCAAGTCCAAGGAATTCCAACAGCTTTGGGCCTTCTCAAACAAGAACTTTTCCAAGAAGCCTTTGACACCACTTCTAGTTTCCTAATGGGTTGTGACATCAGATGAGTGTAAGTGCAGGGCTTGAGCAATCTCTTCTGGCTTTGGATCTCTTTCCGTATCGTTGAAAGGTAGTTGATTGAGAATGGGAATCCTCAAGAGTTGAGAGAATTCTTCCAAAGTAGGCACAAGCTGGTAGTCAGGAAATGTGAAACAGTGATTCAAAGGGTCAAAGAACTGGAAGAGAACCTTCACCATATCCTCCTCTATGTTGGAAGTGATCAAGTTGAGTAGACGACCATGCCTCTCGGTGAATGGAGAGTTCTCAGGAATCCTTGAAGCTAGATCCTTGAGTTGTGGAGTAATTCTTCAAGGTTTACTTGGATAGTTTTCTTGCGAAGTGAATCCATATCCTACAAAACAAGAACAAAGATGAATTTCCAAAATCCTTGAAATGGTTAGTGGATGCATATGATGTTCATGATGTCCATGATGTTATGCACAATTATATATGTACAAGCAAATCAAACAAGTTCTTAGTTTAGGCTTGCATGGGGTTTCATAGGTAAGTACCCTCTTGAAGTTTAGTTGGTTCAACCTGTCCTAGCAATAGTAACCGGGTTCTAAGGAGCTCAATATCACTGGATTGTTTCCTTGTTCATTGTTTAAATTCAAGCCTCTTTCTGGCGACCGAAATATTCCAAGAAACCAACCCTCAATGAGTGTAGTATTGAGTATCTACCAACTTTAGACTGCACCAAAGCCGATCATCTCACTACATCCTAAAAGGCCAAGTTGGTTAAGTAAAGGGTTCTAGAAGTTCATTAGTGCTTCATGATATCACTCAGCGGCCCCGTATTCTCTTTGATTGACTCAAAGGCTACTGGTACCCACAAATATGTCACACTAACATGGCTATTGCTTAGACCGTGTCGGTATACCCCGCACAGTTTCCATAATGTATTGCTATTTACCTATAATGTTTCCCAAATCCGGGTGGAGGATTCAAACCCAAACAATAGAACCAAAATGTAAAGCAAACAAGTCAAACAAGGTAAGCAAATAAATGTGATCTAAACCCTAAGGTAACCCCACTTTTATAATTTTCCCCAGCAGAGTCGTCAGTTCTGTGATACGGTGGGAGAACTGACTTGAGGTTTTGTGTTTTATCGCAAATATCGCGGTTAGCAAGAGTCTCCACCGACTTTTCTTTTATCCAAAAGGAAAGGTGAAAAAGCACAAGAAAGACCTTTGAGATGATTTCTTGAGTTCGGGGGTAGATTATGAAAAGGGAAGATGCTAGCACCCTTTTCATCTGAGGTTTTCCATGGGCTCTTAGTTACTTTCTTAGATCACTTGCTTTGTTTTGTTTGAAATGGTGTTTGGTGTTTGGTGTGGTTTTGAAAGTACTTTGAAAAGAGGCCATTCGTTTAGGCAATCTTTGTAATGATTCTCGTTCGTAAGAATGTATACAAAGATGTTTATCTTTTGAAAAATGTTTTCAATGTTTTGTAAGATGTTTTGAAATGTGTGTGTGTGTTTTTGAAAATAGCAAGGATTGTTGTTTAAAATGGAGAAAGTAACTTAGAAGCTATCTACCTACTCAAATGTCTTTCTTGTGCATTTTCTTTTCCTTTGATATTGTTGACTTACCATATATTTGGTAAGCAACCCTATCTTTGGATGTTAACAGGACGGGCGTGGGTCATCGTATAACCATGATAACAATGTTGCTAAGTATCTTAGCATTTTTGAGGGACCAAGATCATTTTGTTTAGGCAACCTTTGAATAGCATCATCGAGGGACTATGATCTTATACTTGTTTTATTTTACCAAGATACTTCGCATGCGTAACATGGCCATTTTGTTTTAGGCAATCAAGTGGGAGAAACCCTAAGGGTGCTTGTGTGCAAAGTGTATTGTTTTCATGCTTTTTTCTTGTATTTAGGATTTTCTATTTGTTTTGTTTTGTTCTTGTCATGCAAATTCTAATTATTAATCATGGTATAAAAATGATAAATTGCGTAATGTAAATATACTAAGCTATTACAACAATTTTTATGGGAGGGGGGAATACAATGAATGGGGATTTTGCACAAATATAAAACCAAATATATTATTACAACCAAATCGAATATGCGCGAATTTAAATAAATAAGACAAATATTTAGAATGCAATGCAATATGTTCATGTTTAAAAATGTTTTATGTCTTGTTTTTTGTATGAGAAAAATAATTAATTTACACCCTAAAAAAAAGGAAAAAATAATATTATTTTTGGAGGGGGTTAAGCCCTAGTTTTTATTGTAAAAGAAAATAAGGTTCTATATTGTTATCTTGTATATTTTTTTGTATAAAAGAAAAATAAATAATATTGTGTTTAAATATTAAAAAATTAAATATGTATAGAAAATAAGTATTTATGAGTATAAATAGTATAATAAAAATATTAAGTATTTTTTATTATATTTACAAGTTATTTAAGAAAATAAGTTCTATTTATCAAAATAAACTATTTTTCATGTGAGAAAATAATTAAAAAAATAAAATAAAAAGTGTGAAAATAAATAAATTATTTTTTGGTATTTTTTATCATTAAGAAAAATAAATGAAAGTATTAAATATAAAATATGAAGAAAAATATAAAAATATAAAAAGTTCAGTCAGGGGGGTGCAGTAGCAAGTCAGTGGGGTGTGATTAGCAAAAACAAAAAAGACTAAGGCGCCAAAAAGCCCAGAACTTCATCCATGTCCTCCGTTCAAGCTTCTTGCGCGCGTTTCCAGTTCAAACTGCATCTTGCTTATGCTTGCATAAAAACAAAAACTCATAACATGAAAAATGTAGCATTTGAGCTCGCGATTCCAACCATATAAATTATGTAACCTAACTCTTAAAGATCAAGGAGAATTTTTGAATCCCTAATTCGTGACCTAACTTTTTCAGAGTTTTCAAGCTTCAAAATCTCTTAGCACAAGTAATGTAAATGAAAAGTAATGATATGTACATCTTCGTTATGATGAGAGCTACATTGTTTATTCATAAATCGTGGCTTGAGGTTCCCTATTCAGAGAGATGGAGTTTGAAAAAATACCTCCTTCAGCAGGAAACATGTAGGGCGATGTAGGGACTTTAATGGAGGCCTGGTGATTATTTAAGCTTCCTTGAACTTCTCTGAAGCTATTCCAATGCTTATCTTTCTCTGAGGATGGCTGGAACTCTCTGACCAAGTCCAACTGCAAGCTTCCAAATTGAAAATGGCAAATGCTAAAACAGGGGTTACAGAACCTGGGTGATGGCTTGGATTGATTAGGTAGTAATTGTATAAGATGTTTTAAGTGATTAAACACAAAACGCACGAGCCAAATGAGAGTTGGTTGTGCTTTTGCAGAATCTGAGTATTTGGGCAGTTTTGTGGAGTTTTTCAGTTTGAGAGTGTTTCAAGTTCAATCCAAGCGTGCTATACCTTGTAACAAGTTTGTATATTTGTATAGAAGTGATCCAAAGTCAGTCCTTACTAGCTGTGCAAGCCTTGGACCTTTTTGAAACTTTTCTAGCATTTGAAGTAAAGTGAAGTGACTATACTTGCCATGCTTGTACTTGCTTGCTTGAGGGCTGAAATGAGCTTGTACCAATTGCTTGAGAGCTGTGTAGATTGATTGTATCAAGGGGACAGGTTCAATGCTCAAGATTGACAAAGTTACAAAAGTTCCTCTTTATGAAAATGGAAATGTGAACTTTTTGCCCAAAGTGGAAATGCATCTTGTGTAAAGCTTCAAAAGCAAAGATAAAGGCTTTAGCTTCTGAGTATGCATTTAATTATGGAGTGTATATCAAGCTTAGGACCTGTAAAGCAAGATATAACCAGCATAGATTTGATTTTCAACTTGATGCTATGTGAAAATGGCTTGAACAAAAGTGAGAAAATGCCAACTTCCTCTCTTCGATTCTCCCTACTCAAAAATGATCTTGGAGAGTTCTTGGACATTTTGGAAAGCTTGCAATGTGCTCTATAATCCATATTTGAAATGAATTTTGAGATAAATCTTGGAACTAGATGAAACGTTGGCATGAAGTTGGGTCCAAAACCTGCCTAAATTAAGGCAAAATTTCACTAAGTTATTTAGTTCATGGGCCTATATTCACAAATTTATAACTTGAGATCCAAGCATCTTTAGGGAAAACTTTGTGAAGAAAAGTTGTATATTTCATGGAGGACTAAAACTTTCATGTTGGGAATTTTCTTGAATCAAAATGCATCATGGTGAAAAAGTGGTGAAAAGTTGAGAAAAAATAAGAAAATATTTATACTTAGAAAAATTCTAAGTTATGAAAATTTTCAAATTAAAACCGTAATTTTCAAATTTGGTTTTCTTGGTGAACAAGTTTCATAATTTGACATATCTTGATGAATTATGACCCTTGGCACTTGATTTTGACCAAAAAAGTCAAAGTTTGACTTTTAAGTGTACAGTTGACTTTTGATCAGTTGACTGCAAAATTCATTTGTCAATCCAATGAACTTGAGATCTTTTGAACCATGTAATTAGGTAAAGATGATGCCTTTGAATCTTTGAAATCATGCTTGAACTCAATTGATCACTGGCTAGGTTAAAAATCAGAAATTTCCCTTTCTTAATCAAAACCCTAATTTTGACCATTTTGCCCTTTTGATGATTTGATCAAAATTCTTGAGGAGTTGTGATCCAAACTTGATAAAATGGTACATATGAGTCTAAAATGTTGATGTGAATAAAAAATTGTGAAGTTTGACTGTAAATTGGCCATGGTTGACTTTTTCCCTAATACAGCTGATTTTTAGGTCAATTGTCCAATCGACTGATCAGAAATGTGGTTCAAGGCTTGAAACTTAACATGAGCAATCTTAGGGGTCGAAAATGATGTATGAAAGTCACATGAATCATTGGTGGTCCAAAAATCCTTGTGCAAACTCAAACCCTAATTTTGGGTTATCAGTGCAAGGTGATGTGTCTTGAGCTGATCAAACCCTAACCTTGTCTTGAGTCCAAGAAGTCTTGTGAGAAAAGTCTTGATAAATGAGAGGGTAAATTTTGGGGTATAACACCTTTCGATTGACATCTACCTAGTTCCCTTCGATTGGCATGGACAAAGATCCTTCAATTTTCCTGTTAACAAAGCCTTCCGATTGGCATTTTAACAAGCAGCCTTCGATTGGTATTTGGACAAAGATTCTTCGATTGGCCTATTAACAAGGCCTTTCGATTGGAATTTTAATAAGCACCTTTCGATCGGCATTGTAACAGTGTCCTTCGATTGGAATTTTAACAAGTACCCTTCGATTGGTATATGGACAAAGGCCCTTCGATTGGAATTCCAAAAGGTCCTTCGATTGGCACTTCAGAGTGTCCTTCGACTGGAACTTCAGAGTTTCCCTCAATCAGAACATCAGAATGAAATGACCTTCGAATGAAATTTCAGTGCAGAGTTTGTATTAGTCTAAGATGCTCTGATGAAGGAAGTTCTGAACACTTTGAATCAGAACTTAGACTCATCACAAGGCCAAGGGTTGGTCGAAGTTGTCTAATAGGGAATGTTCTGAATAGATTCAAATTAGACTTTGAAGCTGGCAAAGAAGGAAGATTTGAAGGAATGAAATAGGCTGGTATGACTAAAAAAAACGCATATCCTAACCTGTCCAGGTTCACCCAAAGTTCAAAATGGCATGTTTTCCTTGCAAATATGGTAAGAATTTAATGTTGGTTGTGGACTCAGTTCCTGAGTTAATGTCCGGATTCTTACCTTGTTTTCTCCCAAGAGCTGATTCGATCAGGGAATTTTCTTCCAAAGGACAAGAAATCATAACAAAGGGTGGTTCAATTGAAGGAGCCCTAGTGTTGAAGCTGGCACAATTCGACTCAACCAATAAGGAGAACAAGGTTCTAATAAGGAAAGTCTTGATTAGCTCAAATTAGAGTTTAAGTCTTGCAAGGAAGGAAGATTCGAAGGAAGGAAGGGGATTTGTTCCAAAACAAGCCAAAAATCTCACAATTGAAAGAATCTTCTCTCAATCAAATAAGGAATGAAATATAAATCAAAGGGAAAACGTGTGGGAGTCATTTGTGCAAGATTTGGCCAAATTTGGAAAGATTTCATAGTATTACTGCATTCAATGCCATGGATATTTTTCCACAATTACAACCCTAATTTGATTCACTCTATATAGACAAGAAGCCCAAACCTAAAGAGGGGGGATACATGCGCAACAGCCACAAAAAGGGTCGGACGAAAAATGCACGGAGGCTGCCTCAGAAGAAAATGCTGCCTTCCCCACGAGATTCCATAAAGTTGCACAAAGTTTCCAAGGGTTGTCAAACTCAAAGCCGGTTTTGCATGCAGCCTCCGACCAGACTAACACCTAAATCGTGTTCTTGGGATTCATGCAGAAGCATCCCTCATACAATCCCCCTATTGGTAATTTTTCCTTTGATCTCAAACTTGTTAAATATGATTTAAATTCATGTTGAACACATATACATATTGCTCTTAATATTCATGTTTGTTTGAGTGTGTTAAATGTGAGCAAAGATGCAGGATTGAGATCATGCCATTGTTGGGGCACAATCTGAGCTTACCTTCGATTTTTACAACTGTAGTTCATTTTCAATGGGTTAACACCATAGGGGGCCACGGAGCGTGCAAATTCGATATTTAAGTTAATACTGTTTTTTTGTTTCTAACGTAATATTGGTTTTTTGTTTGTACCAATGAATGGAAATCTTTCGACCAGGTTGGTGAGGAAGATGTGATGCAACGAAAAGGACATGGGTTCGATAACCAGGTCATATATTTTGTGTTTTTTCTAACAAACTTCTTTGCAGATCCAGTATTCCAGATTGAAGGATGTCACATCCAGATCGAACGCCCCGGACGTGCAGTCTCGTAGGCACCTTCGATCAGCCCTCTGGATCGAAAGGCAACCCAAGCTTGTTCGTTCCAGACGTTACTTCCAAGAATGAACTTTTTTTCCTTTACTGTTTTGACCTTTCGATTTCGCTTCCTCTCGATGGGCTACTTGTCCTTACTTCTTCTAAGCTTTAATTAACACTAAAAAACCACAAAAAACATTAGGCTTAGCTTTTTACATTAAATTAATTCTATCAATTAATTAATTAATTATTTTAATATTTTCTTAAAAAAGAATAAAATTTAATAGACTTAGGAGTTTTTAATTCAATTTCTTTCATAACCAAAACAAAAAAAAAATTCCTTTCACTTAGGATTTTAGACGTATTTTCAATTCATGCGCGCGTTTATTTACTTTAGCATTTTTTTGTTAATTATGTAATTGTGCCTAGTTTGTAATAGCTTAATTAGGATTTTATTTCCGCACTTTATTTTTCAGTCATTATTTATGTATCTACACCAAAGCCTTGTAATATCGTATGACCTTTATTTTTCGCTTTTGTATTTTATATGCCTGTATATAAATTGCTAGCAACCTAGGCATGTATGATTAATCAATTAATCAGTAGATCACTAAACTGTAAGATAAAATATCTGAAAGTAGCACACTATTTCACACATGCACCCTTAGGGTATACCTCATT
The DNA here is from genome assembly GCA_948472305.1 of Vicia faba. NCBI lineage: Eukaryota > Viridiplantae > Streptophyta > Magnoliopsida > Fabales > Fabaceae > Vicia > Vicia faba. Next base: position 1,118,353,094 of record OX451737.1, on the reverse strand, counting down.
TGGTTGCCTCGGAAATAGTGGTCATGTCCCTCAAACATAGGGATATCTTAGCAAAGACCCCTCAGTTCAAAGTCAACATAAAAGATCATAGTCCCTTACTGTCCCTCAAGTTGCCTACGAGAAATGATCTTATGATGATAGTCCCTTTGAAATGCTAAGATATCCTTACATGTTGCCTTCAGTGACCATTACGTCCCTTTCGATAGTCCCTCAACATCCAACGACTAGGGTTACCTACTCACTAATAGTAGGATAACATTGTCTAAAGAATAGGAGGAAAAGAACAATCTTTTTTCGAGTAGGTATATAACTGTTAGGTACTTGCTCAAACAAATTTTCACACTTACACAAAAACATTTCAAAAAACTTTCAAAAAATGCTTTATCAACACTCTTGAGGACTGATACAAGAGTTATCATAAAGCGAATCGTCGTACTAAGGAATTTTCAAACAAAAATATTTTCACACAAACACAAAAGAAATATCAAAAATGAGCCAGTACCTAAGAGCCCAGGGAAAACCATGGATGGAAAGCGTGCTAACACCTGTAACACCCCAAATTCTTCTATCAAAAATTCATTGCATTCATCGTGGATATATAACACTTTCAAAACATCGGATGAACCATCATAACATCTTTAATTAAATAAATCAACATCTACGCGGCAGAATTCTTAATAACATCTTTAACATCAATACAACAACTTCAAAACAACACAATTTAATAATAATCAACAATCAAAAACAGCAAGCGTTCATCCCCCGAGTGTTAAATATCAGAGCAATGACACCGACTCGAACTACCGAAGGTATACATCCTTCACTCTCGATTACCTGCACGTTACCAACATAAGGGCAACATTCAAACAGAAGGAGTGAGATATCTAACAATATAATAAAGCGCATGATAATTAATATAAATTAGATCAATAACATCACCACTTCTCATCTCATAATAAACAATAATTACAATGTATATACACATTCATCAACATCAAAATACACTTCTTTATGCAATCATATAATGTGACTCAATACTATGCAAATGCATGTGGTACCATTGGAGCATAACTCCCATCTCAAAAATTTTCCAATTAATATAGGCATCAACAAGGCATAAGCCTTCATCTCAAAATTCGCCAATACAGGCCATCTCAACGAGCATAAGCTCCATCTCAAAAATGCAATGTATGCGACACAACCATGAATGTAATAACAACACCCAAGTTAACAACATCTTAAATTAATAACATCTCATAAGTATCTCAAATTAACAACGTCTCAAAGGCATCTCAACGTCTCTTCATCAACATCTCATATCATCATAATAATTCATCAAACATCATTTATTTATTATAAATCATCAACACAACATCATTAATAACTTCTCACTAACAACTCAGTTGTACATTAATACCACAGTAACTCATACTGCTATTCTGTAATTCTTACATCATTACTGTCACTAAATCCTACTGTTATAATTCTAACAGCAGCCTCTAGGCATCTAATTTGCATCATTCTGTTCAAAACCAACGCAACGATCAACATGGGAATTAATTCTAAATCCTAAATTGGCTACTAGGATCAAACTTCATATTATTCATTTTAATCCTCTAGAATAATGTTCATCATGTTAGCTATCCAATACTTTGAACGACATCTCAAACGGCATCCTAAAACTCAAGTTACAGCACTTTAAAACTGAATCTGCCAAAAATCAGGCATTATGGGTCGACGCAAAACCCCTTGGATTAATGCATACTGCTCTAACTGCACAACATGAGTCGACGCATCCTCTCATGGATCGACTCATCCCGAGTCTTGCATAGAGCATGTATCGACACATGCATCCCACATATCGACTTGTCCTGAGTCTTTCAACCTTCATGTATCGACACAAGCCTCTTCGTGTCGACTCATACTGAGTCTCTAGGCCCTCATGTATCGACGCATCAAGTTTAAGGTCGACACATCCTGACTCTTCCTGCATAATTCTGCGATTTTCCTCCCTATATCTCACTACAGGATTCATGTTTTAGCCCTACAAACTTAATATAATCATGCTAAATCATCACCTACAATTATCCTATGATTCTATATCAATTAAACAACATTGGGGCATTATTATTCATCCAAAATTCATCAAATCTTCATCATACATCATCATACACATCCAATTCAAGAACAAAACAGAAATCACCTCTAATACCACATATCAATCATTATGAACCCAATTATAAATCCAGAACCCCACCCTTACCTTGGATTGAAGGTCGCTCTGAAATTTTCCAGTTGAATTCTCGTTCTGCCGTTTTTCCACTTTTTCCAGCAGCTTCACATTCTCTTTCTCAATCCTTATTCTTCTACTGCTTCTTTCTTTCTAGCAACAATAAAATAACCTATTACTCTTTATTCCTTATTGGGCTCAAATTAATACACCCCCCTTATTACTTTTATTCCTTCAAAAACTAGCCCACATCCAATAATATTATAATTCTAATATTATTTCTCCACTTAATAAAATAAATCCAATTAGTCATAACACATCTTCACAAATATTCCAAAAATAATTTAATTAAATAATTAATTAAATTACGGGCGTTACAACTCTCCCCCACTTAGAATATTTTCGTCCTCAAAAATTTACCTCAATCAAACAATTCAGGATAGGAGTCTCGCATCTTGCTCTCCAACTCCCAAGTCATGCTTTCACCAGCAGCTCTTAGCCAAACCACTTTAACCAAGGCAATCTCTTTTCCCCTCAGAGACTTCATTTCACGATCCGCGATCCGTACAGGCATCGTCTCCACCGTAAGGTTATCCCGTACTTGCACATCGTCCATATGAATCACATGAGATAGATCTGAAATATACTTCCGAAGTTGCAACACATGAAACACATCATGCAAATTCGAAAGATTAGGCGGTAAAGCCACTCTATAGGCAACATTCCCCACTCTCTCCGAAATCTGATACGGTCCAATAAAACAAGAAGTGAGCTTCTTAGACTTTAATGCTCGCCCAACACCAGTCACAGGTGTAACTCTTAAAAACACATGATCACCAGCTTGAAATTCTAAATCCTTCCTTCGCTTGTCATGATAACTCTTCAGTCTATGTTGGACAGCTTTCATCTTTTCTAGAATCAACTTCACCTTCTCGGTAGTCTCACGAACAAGTTCAGGTCCAAGTACTATACTTTCACCATATTCATGCCAACATAATGGAGTTCTACATCTTCGACCATACAACGCTTCAAAAGGTGTCATCCCAATACTGGAATGATAACTATTATTATAAGTGAACTCTATCAACGGAAGATAAGTATCCCACGAACCTTCCTGCTCAAGAACACATGCCCTCACCAAATCTTCCAAAGATTGAATATCCTGTTCAATCTGACCATCTGTTTGAGGATGATACACTGAACTCAACCTCAACTTGGAACCTAACGCTTCTTGCAAACTCTTCCAAAAATCAGAAGTAAATCTTGGATCTCTATCTGACACAATGCACAAAGGAACACCATGCAACTTCACAATCACACTAGTGTAAATCTCAGCCAACTTCGACATTGGAAAACTGATGTTAATAGGAATAAAATGATATGACTTCGTAAGCCTATCAACAATCACCCAAATTGAATCACGTCCTCTTAAAGTATTAGGAAACCCTGTCACAAAGTCCACTGAAATGTTATCCCATTTCAATTCTGGAACTTCCAATGGTTGCATCAATCCTGCAGGCTTCTGATGTTCAACTTTCGACTTCTGACAAGTCAAACATGCATACACAAATCGAGCCACGTCACTCTTCATCCCAGGCCACCAAAAGAAACCTTTCAAATCTTGATACATCTTTGTAGCTCCTGGATGAATACTCAACTTACTTCTATGACTCTCTTCAAGTATCACTTTCTTCATCTCAACATCACCAGGAATACAAATCCGATTAGGAAATCTCAACACACCTTGCGCATCTAGCTTAAAATCACTATTCTCAGACTGATCAATCCCAACCATCAAATCTACCAGTTTCACATCCAACTTCTGAGCTTCTTTGATACTGTCTAAAAATTCATTATTAATCTTCAACATACCCAACATAATACTATGCGGAGTAACCTCGCAAACTAAGCTCATATCTCTGAACTTCTCAATTAATTCCAACTCTTAAATCATCATTGTTGACATATGTAAAGTCTTTCGACTCAATGCATCAGCTACCACATTCGCCTTTCCTGGATGATAATTCAAACTGAAATCATAATCCTTCAACAATTCCAACCATCTACGTTGCCTCATATTCAGCTCTTTATGGTCGAATAAATACTTTAAGCTCTTATGGTCACTAAACACTTCAAATCTAGAACCATAAAGATAATGCCTCCAAATCTTCAACACAAAAACAACTGCAGCAAGCTCTAAATCATGCATATGGTAGTTCTTCTCATGAGTCCTTAACTACCTTGACGCATAAGCAACTACCTTACCATTCTTCATAAGCACACCTCCTAAACCCATCTTAGAAGCATCACAATACACCACAAAAGGCTCTCCGGGATTAGGCAACGTCAAAATCGGAGCCGATGTCAACCTCTTTTTCAATTCTGTAAAACTTTCTTCGCATTGAACATCCCATACAAATGCTCTACCTTTACAAGTCAACTTATTCAATGGAAGTGACAACTTAGAAAACCCTTAGATAAACCTTCTATAATAACCAGCTAATCCCAAGAAGCTTCTAATCTCAGTAGCTGACTTTGGAGTTTCCCATTGCAACACAGCATCAACCATAGATGGATCTACAGCAATGCCACTACCTGAAATCACATGACTAAGAAAACTAACCTCTTTTAACCAAAATTCACACTTGGACAGCTTTGCATACAACTTCATCTCTTTCAAAACTTGCAATACTACTCTTAAATATTCAGCATGCTCTTCTTCTGACTTAGAGTAAATCAAAATATCATCAATGAACACCACTATGAACCGATCCAAATAAGTATGAAAGATACGATTCATAAATTCCATGAATACTCCTGGCGCATTAGTAACACCGAAAGGCATCACCAAATACTCGTAATGCCCATAACGCATTCTGAAAGCCGTCTTCTGAATATCTTCATCCTTCACTTTAATCTGATGGTAACCCGATCTCAGATCAATCTTACTAAACACGCGAGCATCCACCAATTGGTCCATCAAGTCATCTATTCTTGGAAGCGGATACTTTTTCTTAATGGTCACTTTATTCAACTGTCTATAATCAACACAGAGCCTCATACTTCCATCTTTCTTCTTTACTAACAGCACTGGAGCACCCCATGATGATACACTTGGTCTTACAAACTTCTTCTCAAGTAACTCTTCCAATTGCTTCTTCAACTCAGACAATTCAGATGCAGACATCCTGTATGGTGCCATAGACACAGGTCTAGTACCAGGTACAAGATCAATAGCAAATTCAACTTCCCTCTCCAGTGGTGCATCAGGAATTTCATCAGGGAAAACTTCAGGAAATTCACACACCACCTGCAATTCCTCAATTACAGCTTGAGTCTCTACAGATAGCGACGCCATCAACGAGAACATATGTACTTCCTCTTGCATCAACTTCCTCAACTGTCTAGAAGACAACAGACCATCTTCTTCTGCTTCAGGAGTAAAAAACTTCACCGACTTATCATAACAGTTAATATGAACACAATTATGCTCTAACCAGTTCATACCCAAAATCACGTCTAAACCTCTTAACGGTAAACAAACCAAATCAACAGCAAAGTCTCTAACAAAGATCGACAAGGGACACTTTAAACACACAAAGTAGTAATCACTGACCCCTTGGCTGGAGTATCGACGACCATTTCCCCATTCAAAGAAGACAACACAAGACCCAATCTTTCAACACAATCAGCAGCAATAAAACAATGCGTAGCACCAGTATCAATAATAGTAATTAAAGGAGTACTATTAATGAAACATGTACCTATGATAAGTCTGTCCTCAAAAGCTGTCTGATCCTCCACTAAAGCAAACACCTTTCCACTAGACTGAGCTCTTTTCGGTTTCGGACACTGGCTACCAATGTGCCCTTCTTCTCTATAATTGAAACAAATCACATCTTTGTGTTCACACTCAGATACAACATGTCCGTTCTTGCCACAACAGAGACACCTCTTCACTTCAGTAGTGCACACATTACTCTTGTGCCCAGATTTTCCACACTTAAAACAAACACACCAGCAGGAGCATCTCCCCCACTAGTCCTCTGACTCTGAGCAACTTTTTGTTTACCTTTACCAGCTGGGGCATCATAAGGCTTACCACAATTTTGTTGGTGCTTACCCCTCTTCTCACTGATAATCTTGTAATGAGCATTATTATCCTCCTCATAAATCCTGCAGCTATCAACCAAATCAGCAAAGACACGGATCTTCTGGTATCCAACTGCCTTCTTAATCTCCGGGCGCAACCCATTCTCAAACTTGATACACTTCGAAAACCCAGCATCTGCCTCAACGTAATGCGGATAAAACTTAGCCAACTCAGAAAACATGGCGGCATACTCAAAAACTGGCATATTGCCTTGCTTCAGCTTAAGGAACTCAATTTCCTTCTTACCACGGACATCTTCAGGAAAGTACTTTCTCAAAAATTCCTACGGAACACAGCCCAAGTGACATTCTCACCTGCAGCTTCCAACTTCTGACAAGTCTCTAGCCACCAGTCATCAGCCTCGACTGCTGGCATATGAGTCCCATAATGAACCTTCTGCGCTGGAGTGCAGTCCATCACACGGAAGATTCTCTCAATCTCTTTCAACCATTCCAATGCTCCTTCAGGATCATACTTTTCCTTGAACATAGGTGGATTCTCTCTCTGAAAGGTCGCCAAGCTACGAGATCCAGCATTCCCGTCAGCATTCGGCTGATTCTCCATCGCATGAGCCATTGCTTCTAAAGCAGCAGCAAGTGCAGCATCATTCCTTCCAGCCATCTCAACTTCTCACTACAACATAAAGAACGATTAGAAATCAAATAACAATACTCGACTGTTAGACAACTACGACTTAACGACAAGGTCGGACCAACCTTTTGCTCTGATACCAACTTTGTAACACCCCAATTCTACCCCGGCAATTATATAAATAAATCAGAGTTATAAAAATCATTCATGCAAACGAATTGGGACGTCACAAATTCTTCTATCAAAAATTCATTGCATTCATCATGGATATATAACACTTTCAAAACATCAGATGAACTATCATAACATCTTTAATTAAATAAATCAACATCTATGCAGCGGAATTCTTAATAACATCTTTAACATCAATACAACAACTTCAAAACAACACAATTTAATAATAATCAACAATCAAAAACAGCAAGCGTTCATCCCCCGAGTGTTACATATCAGATCAATGACACCGACTCGAACTACCGAAGGTATACAGCCTTCATTCTCGATTACCTGCACGTTACCAACATAAGGGAAACATTCAAACAGAAGGGGTGAGATATCTAACAATATAATAAACCGCATAATAATTAATATATTAAATTAGATCAATAACAACACCACTTCTCATCTCATAATCAACAATAATTACAACGTATATACACATTCATCAACATCAAAATACACTTCTTTATGCAATCATATAATGCGACTCAATACTATGCAAATGCATGTGGTACCACTGGAGCAGAACTCCCATCTCAAATTTTTTCCAATTAATAGAGGCATCAACAAAGCAGAAGCCTTCATCTCAAAATTCTCCAATACACGCCATCTCAACGAGCATTCCATCTCAAAAATGCAATGTATGCGACGCAACCATGAATGTAATAACAACACCCAAGTTAACAACATCTCAAATTAACAACATCTCAGAAGCATCTCAAATTAACAACGTCTCAAAGGAATCTCAACGTCTCTTCATCAACATCTCATATCGTCATAATAATTCATCAAACATCATTTATTTATTATAAATCATCAACACAACATCATTAATAACTTCTCACTAACAACTCAGTTGTACATTAATACCACAGTAACTCATACTCTTATTCTGTAATTCTTACATCATTACTGTCATTAAATCCTACTGTTATAATTCTATTAGCAGCCTCTAGGCATCTAATTTGCATCATTCTGTTCAAAAGCAATGCAACGATCAACATGGGAATTAATTCTAAATCATAAATTGGCTACTAGGATCACACTTCCTATTATTCATTTTAATCCTCTAGAATAATGTTCATCGTGTTAGCTATCCAACACTTCGAACGGCATCTCAAACGGCATCCTAAAACTCAAGTTACAGCACTTTAAAACTGAATCTGCCAAAAATTAGGCATTATGGGTCGATGCAAAACCCCTTGGATCGACGCGTACTGCTCTAACTGCACAACATGAGTCGACACATCCTCTCATGGATCGACTCATCCTGAGTCTTGCATACAGCATGTACCGACACATGCATCCCACAGATCGACTCGTCCTGAGTCTTTTAACCTTCATGTATCGATGCAAGCCTCTTCGTGTCGACTCATACTGAGTCTCTAGGCCCTCATGTATCGACGCTTCAAGTTTGAGGTCGACACATCCTGACTCTTACTGCATGATTCTGCGATTTTCCTCCCTGTATCTCACTACGGGATTCATGTTTTAGCCCTACAAACTTAATATAATCATGCTAAATCATCACCTACAATTATCCTATGATTCTATATCAATTAAACAACATTGGGGCATCATTATTCATCCAAAATTCATCAAATCTTCATCATACATCATCATACACATCCAATTCAAGAACAAAACAGAAATCACATCTAACCCCACATATCAATCATCATGATCCCAATTATAAATCCAGAACCCCACCCTTACCTTGGATTGAAGGTCGGTCTATAATTTTTTGGTTGAATTCTCATTTTGCCGTTTTTCCACTTTTTTCAGCAGTTTCACCTTCTCCTTCTCAATCCTTATTCTTCTACTGATTCTTTCTTTCTATTCTTTCTAGCAACAATAAAATAACCTATTATTCTTTATTCCTTATTGGGCTCAAGTTAATACACCCCCTTATTACTTTTATTCCTTCAAAAAAAAGTCCACATCCAATAATATTATAATTCTAATATTATTTCTCCACTTAATAAAATAAATCCAATTAATCATAACATATCTTCACAAATATTCCAAAAATAATTTAATTAAATAATTAATTAAATTACGGGCGTTACACCTTCCCTTTCCATAATCTACCCCCCTTACTCAGATATCTCAAAAAAAGGTATTTTAATGTTCTTTTCACCCTTTCCTTAATTTGAAGAAAAGTCGGCGGCGACTCTTGCTTACCGCAACATTTGCAAACAAAAAACGCAAACCAGTATTAACAGTCGGTTCTGCCACCATATCACACTTGGAAAAAGCAGGAATCTTGAATTTCAGTGGGTTGACCACTCCAGAAACCAAACCCAATTCTTCAAAATCCAGACCAGGTACTCTCTGAATTTCCATTGCATTGAGACAATCCTCTAGCTGTTTATATTTGTCATCAGCAGGAGGATATTGTTCTTCAGCATAGTCAGCCTCTTCTTCGTTAGACCCCAGACTGTGGTCCCCTTCTTTTGTCTGATTGTCCCCCTTAGTTGACGGAGTTGCGAATTCTAGAGCTCGTTTTACTGGTCCTCTAAACCTCCTTCCCAAATTTAGGACACCCATTAACTTCTTTGTCTTTTTCTTCTTTTCTTTGATCATGAGAGTCTTCATGCCCTCTTGTCATTTAGCCAAAGCCAGGAACATCTGTTGGAATTGAGCATTTTGTGCTTAAAGATCCTTCATTGTTTGTTCCATATCCATCTTACTGAAATAAACATTAGAAAGATAAGGAAACCTATGTGGGGAAAACATGTCATAATAACATGCATGGTATGTGGATGCAATGTTTTCAAGGATCTCGCGGGGTAAACACAAGAAAATGTTATAAGTTAAACTTTGGTCACAGCTTTGAGTGAATAACTTTGTATTGTTGAATGTCCTTCCACGAGAATCAAGCTCACTATGTCGAGTGAGTCATAGCCCTTTACTCTTGTCACCGTGCTTTAGTCTTTTACGGTGTTTGGTTAGAGAAAAATAAATCCTCTTTCCCCTTGATGGACGTCTGGTTCATCATGTCCCCGCGTCACAGGCCCTTGAGATCGTTGAAATGGTCAATGGAAATGATATGGTATGATGTTATGTACAAGTATGCAAATAAAACAAGTCTTTATGTACAATTAATCATATACACACAAAGCATACAAGTCCTTAGGTTTAGGCTTGCATGGAGTTTTATAGGTAAGTACCCTCTTGAAGTTTAGTTGGCTCAACCTATCCTAGAAAGTAATCGGGTTCTAGGGGATCTCAATATCATTGATCTTTCTTCATTGGGAATTTTTTCAGCGCAAGCCTCTTTATTGGCGACCGAAATATCCCAAAATTCATATCTCAATGAGTGTAGCATCGATTATCAACCAACTTCAGACTGCACCAAAGCCGGATATCTCACTACTTCCTAATGGCAAAGTTGTTCAATTAAAGGTTCTAAGGTCAGTTAGTGCTTCATGACACCACACAGCAGCCCTGTATTCTCCTTGACTACTCAAGGGCTACCGGTACCAACAAATGTGTCACACTAACGTAGCTATCGGTCCCCACAATATATTACTACTTACCTAAAAGGTGCCCTAGATCTGGGTGTAGGATCTTTAACAATAACCCAAACTAGGACCCAAAAATGTAAAGCAAGCAAGTCAAACAAGGAAATCAAGTAAAATATGATCTAGCTCTAAGGTAACCCCACTTTTAAGTATCTCCCCAGCAGAATCGTCAGTTCTGTAATACAGTGGGAGAACTGACTTGGTTGTTTTGTGTTTGGTCGTAATTGTTGCGAATATCAAGAGTCGCCACCGACTTTTCTTTTATCCAATAAGGAAAGGGTGAAAATAACAGGAAAGACCTTTGAGATATTTTCTTGAATTTGGGGGGTAGATTATGAAAAAGGAAGGTATTATCACCCTTTTCATTCGTATTTATCTACGGGCTCTTAGTTGCTTGCTAGATCACTTGATTTTGTTTGAAAATGCTTTTTTATGATGGGTGTAAGTTTGAAAATATTTTGCAAAATGCCTTTTTTGCGGCAAACTTTGTAATGATTCTCGTCTTTATAAGAATGCATACAAAGTGTTGGTTTTGAAAATAGTTCAAAGAGATGTTTGATTTTGAAGATGTTTTTTAAAGTGTAAGGGTGGAAAATGGTTTTAGTTCAAGAGCAACCAACTACGAGCGTCCTACCTACTAAAAAGTTCTATGTTATTTTCCTCCTCCTTTAGATGTTGCTATCTTACAATTGATTGGTAAGATGCCCCATCATTGGATGTGAAGGGATAGGCGTGGGTCAATTGTATAGTCATAGAAGGCAACCTGTGAGACGTTTTAGCAATTTTTGTTAGGGACTAGATCGTTTATCAAAGGCAACATCGAGGGACATCGAGGGACTACGATCTTTTTATCAAGGGTATTTGCTAAAACACCCATATTCGAGGGACATGACTATTTTCCGAGGCAACAAGTGAGATTACTCTAGATGTGCATGTGTGAATAATGGGTTTGATTACATGCATTTTTGTCTTTGACTTGGGGTGGTCTAAGTATTGGTTTTAATCTTGCCATACACGCCCTAGTTACTAATATTTATGAAAGCAATAAAAATGCGGAAAATAAATGTCCTACGCTATTAATGTTTTAGGGGATGGGGTAAACAAGTTTACAAATGGGGTTGGAAAGCAATAAAAGTCCTAATTATTACAACTATATTGAATAGAAAGAAAATATTAAAAAAAAACAACACAAAATAGAGAAAAGTAAGTCTTTCGATTCAGACTGTGTGCACCCTTCGATTCAAACCTTCTTGCCTTTCGTTTGAGAATGTAAAGCAGTATGAATATGCACCATTTGATCTCAGACTTTTTCTTTCGTTTGGGATTGTAAGTCAGTATGAGTATGCACCCTTCGATTCACACCCTTTTTTTCCTTCGTTTAGGCCTGCAAACCAGTGTGTATCGAAGCCTGCATCCTTTGATTCACACAAGCCTCTTTTTTGGTTTTCTTTCGTTTGGGATAAAATAACAGCATGGGTCGAAGCCATGCTAATATTGTTTTATGGTCAGGTTAGTTCTTAATATGTTTTTGAAAAACCAATAAGACAAACCAAAAGGTTAGAAATGAAAACAAACAAAGAAGGTAGAAACGAAAACAAACAAAAGGGTATCAATGATGCTTGAAATGAAAGGTTAGTTTTGAATGCAATGATTATTTACATGTTATGCTTGAAATGAAAGGGTTAAAGTCAGGAAGACTTACCTTGAATCTGGAGTTGGTGCTTTTGGAATTTTAGTGATTTCCCTGGATATCCTTGAATTCGAAAGCAAAGAACAGGGGTATTGTGTTTCTTTGATTCTGGATTCAAAAGCAAAGAAAAGTAGATTTGTGTTTCTTTGGTTCTGGATTCGAAGGAAAAGAAACAAGTGTTGTGTTTATTTAGTTCTGGATTCGAAAGAACAGAAACAAAGGTGTGGGTTTTTGATTCTGGGTTTGAGAATGTGTTAAGTGTTCTCTCCTTTATTTGCCTTGCCAACAAATCTCTCTCCAGCCACTAAAAATCCACCCTTAGATGTGTTGTGGAACATCTTATTTATAGAAGAGTTTGGCTGAGATTTGAGGGGGGAAAACAAAGTGAAATTTAAACAAATTTGGTATGTTGTCTTCATAGTCTTCGAGGTGCAGCTCTTGTATGCCAATTTGGTGCAAATATGGGAGCAGCATAGCAGGATTGCTTTGCAGCAGTTTTGGAGTGTTGTGGCAGCTTAGTGCAGGACTGTTTCACAACAGACTGTTTTTTACCAGACTCATCAAAAGACTAAACACCAATTGTGTGTCCTTTAAATGGACCAATTGTGTGTCCTTCGAAGGGGCCAAATGTATGTCCTTCGAATGGACTAATTGTGTGTCTTTCAAAGGGGACAAATGTATGTCCTTTGAATGGACCATATGTGTGTCCTTCGAATGGGCCAAATGCATGTCCTTCGAATGGATCATTGTGTGTCCTTCAAAGTGGCCAAATGTATGTCCTTTGAATGGACCATATGTATGTTCTTTGAATGTGCCAGTTGTGTGTCATAGTGTAGAAACTATGTGTGTTGGAGGATTTAAAGGTGGAATCGAAGCAAGCATGACGGGAGTCATTGCCTTGTTCATGCTAGCATGAGGGAAGCCATTTCCTTGTGCATGCTTGCATGAGGGAAGCCCTTGTCTTGTGAATCGAAGCATGAGGAAAAGAGGCCACTGCTTTGTGCATGCTAGCATGAAGGAAGCCCTTGCCTTATGCATGCTAGCATGAGGGAAACCCTTTCCTTGTAGGAGGCCATTGCCTTATGAATCAAAGAAAACCTGTAGGAGGCCATTGCATTCTGAATCGAAGTAAGTTGTTTCAAAGGGAGACATTCCCTAGTCAAAGCTAGCATGAAGGAAGGAGTTCATTTGAAGCTAGCATGAATCGAAGCAATGCCCAGTCGAAGCTAGTATGAATTGAAGCAAGCTTGCTTTTCTTCAATTTTGTCAAAAAAAATGAAATTTATCTGCTTTGCTCTTTCAATAGTTTCCTCTTTGACTTGATGCTTGAAAATCCAATATGATCCATGGAAACTATGTGGGGCATTAAAAATCCAATTGTACTTGTGCAAACTTGAACTTTAATAAATCCTTGTATGAAAATGTCTTGAGAAAAGAGAGAGAAAATTTTGGGGTACAACAACTAGGTTTAGGTATTCGATGATGCTATCATTCTTGGTCTGATATTCTCCTCGAACTTGAGATGCAACGAGTTGGGAGTCCGTGAACACTTGTACTTCTCGGGCACCTAGGTCTTCGGCCAGCGTTAATCCTGTGAGCAAGGCCTCGTATTCATCCTGGTTGTTCGAAGTGGGAAATGACAGGGCAAGCGAATGTTCGATCACAACGCCCTCTTCATTTTCGAGGAGGATTCTTGCTCTACTTCCCGTCGATTTTGAAGCACCGTCTACAAAGATGGTCCACTTGTGTTTTCCACCTGCAGAGGGTTCGTGGGTGGTCATCTCCGTAACAAAGTCGGATAATGCTTGGTATTTAAGGGTTTTCCTACTCTCGTACTATACGTCGAACTCCGAAATCTCTAGGGACCATTTTAGCATTCAACCGGCCATGTCTGGTCGACCTAGGAGCTGTCTGACGGGTTGGTCTATTCATGCGATGACCGTGTGGGCTGGGAAGTAATATTTGAGTCTCCTCGCTGCATTGATGAGGGCTAAGGCTACTTTTTCAATTTGTTAATATCTGACCTTGGGGCCTTCCAACGCTTTTCCGGTAAAGTACACTGGTTTTTGCTCGTCTGGTGTCTCACGGACGAGGGCCTCGCTTACAGCCTCGGTGGAGACGACCAGATAAAGGAACAAAGTTTCTACCTCGAGGAGCATTACGTTGTAGTAGTAATTTCCCTACCCGATCATGAAGGAAGTGTAATGTTTGTCACTCTTCTCCATGGGAATCTGTAGTCGACCGAGTTGTTGACCAGCATGTCGATGTTAGGCAAGGGAAAAGCATCTTTGGGATATTCCCGGTTGAGATCAGTATAGTCAACACACATACGTCATTTTCCATTATTTTTCTTAACAAGTACAACATTTGAGAGCCAGGTTGAATATCGGGCTTCAGAAATAAAATTCACCTCTAGGAGGTCTTTTACAGCTTTTTCAACAATCTCTGCTTTTTCGGGAGACTGCCTATGCCTATGTTGTACTACTGCCCTAGTGGCTGGATCCACAACAAGTTGGTGACAGGCGACCTCAGGGTCGAGTCCAGGCATCTCTATTGCGCTTCAAGTAAACAGGTCAGCGTTCTCCCTCAAGCAAGCTTTGAGTTGCTAGGTCGGGGAGTCCAGAACCAATCTTCACGCCTTTGTTCAGGTCTTGCCGAGGGGGATGAACTAGAAGTCTCTATCTAGGACGGGTCAGAGAGGATCTTGTTCTCCATTAGGGGCTTCAACTTCATCTCTATCAAAGCGAGTGTCGAGCATAATGGAGTCGATCTTTGGCGGAGCCTGTTGTTCTTCGACTCGAGCTGGTTTGTTCATAGAGATAGGAGCTGTTGTCGAGGTGGTTGCTCTTTTAGTAGGTTGTTCCCCAGTGTCAACCATGTTTTTCTCTTTGGCAGTCGCGTTGAAACATCTCCTGGAAGCTGAAATGTCTCCATGGATGGTGGCGACGCATTCCCTCTTGGTGTATAACTTCATCTTTAAATGCACGGTGGAGGGGGCGGCGGTCATCTTGGCCAGTGTTAGTCTCCCCAAGATACAATTGTAGAGAGATGGGCAATCGATCACTAGAAATCGCACTTTGACTTGTCGGGATGCGGTTTCTTCCCCGAATGTGACAAATAGCTTGACGTAGCCCCATGGCTTGGATGTCGAGCCGTTAAATCCTTGTAGGTCGGACCCCATATATGGCGACAAGTGGGTGTCATTGAGCTGCAGGGTAAGGAACCGGTGGATATACATGACATCGATTGAACTCCCCTCGTCGACTAGAATTCGATGCACATCAAAGTTGGCCATCTTTGTCGTAACCAGCAAAGGAATATTTGAGTTTAGGGCCCCGTCGAGCAACTCCTCGAGGTAGAAAGTTATCGGTTCATATTTTCCCTTGAATCTTTCAAGGGTTATAGCCTGGATCAAGGATTCGTCTACTAGCTCGTTGAGTTTCCTCTTTGCTGAATTTATCGAGATGTCGTTGAATCCCCCGCTAAATATGACCATGGCAGAGGGGAACCCCTCCCGTCTAATGTGGGTGAACAAATATTCTTCATCTTTAAATCTATCGGGGATGCCGAATTCCTCGGGTCTTGGAACATACAAGGCTACTTAGAGGGGACCAGATTCATCAGATGGTCGGGTATCCTCCTCGATTTCTTTAACCTCGCGGGTATCTGGCAAGGGGCATCGTTTCGCCTGTACTTCCTGAGTCTACCTGCCTTGATGAGAGTCTCGATGGCATTCTTCAGGTGGACGCAGTCTTTGGTCAGGTGACCGTGGCTCCAGAGATACTGACAATATTTTATTCTGTCGGCCCCGGGCTTTGCAGGTGCGGGTTGAGGACACCTGACGCCGCAATCCTTGAACTCTTTGTTGGAGCACTCCTCAAGGATACGCTTGTAGGAAGTAGTCGGCAGGGTGTATTCGGTGAATCGACCGGCTGGTCCTCTGTGCTCACGGGTCTGTCGAGAAAGACTTACATCGTGGTGTTATAGGATGCTAGTTGGTCTGTGGTTCCTCAAATCGCGGGCTATGTTGGCTGCCTCTTTTCCTCATAGTCCATGTATGCTCAGGCTTTTTTGAGGAGGGTGTCAAAAGACCTGAGGGGGGGGGGGGGGTCAATGTTGACGGCCTTTCTAAATTCAGTGCCCAAGAGAAGTCCCCTCTCTAGAAGGTATCTCTTTATGTGATCGGCGCATGGGACCTGAATAGTCTTGTGGTTGAACCGATCAATGTACTCTCTAATGGTCTCGTCACTTCTTTAGACGATTTCCTCGAGGGAAGCCTTCGTCTACGGATGTTGACGTGATGCAGTTAAGTTATTGATGAATTGGTTTTGGAGACACCTCCATAAGGTGATTGACCCAGGGGAGAGGTTCTTATACCAATCCATTGTTGTTTTCCTCAACGTCATGAGGAACATCCTGCATTTGATTGGGCCCCCAGTGTTGTGATAGTGGAGCATCACTTCAAACCTGTTGATGTGGTCGACAGGGTTAGCAATGCCGTTGTACTTCTTCAGTAGGGGGCTTCTCCATTTCTTTAGGAATGGGATCCTCCATGATGTCTTTGGATAGTGGACCTCGGGGATAGTCTTCGTCGCTTTTTCTAGAGAGCTAGAAGGGGACCGGTTGTAGCGGTGGTCTTTTTGTCGTTCTTGGCAACAAAGAGGATCCCTTGGCCAGGACTTCCTTTTTTCATTTCCCCGGTTCCTTTTACATTCAGGGGATCGCCGTTGTTTGTGCGGGGGAGTGTGGTTGCGTTTCTTGACAGCTTCGGGATGGGTCTTCTCCAAAGACGGACCTCGCCTAGTGCGACGGAGAGTAGGGCTTCGAGAATCGTTTCTTTTGTGTTTCCACGGGGGAGATCATGAGTGGTCCTCATTTCGTCGGGGAGGAGGAGTTCGAGAGTCAGGTCTCCTGTTTCTTCTGGGGGGCCAAAGGGTATGCTCTAGCATCATCGGGCGCTCACCCTGTGTGAATATCATTTAGTTTGTTTAATTGATCGCTGCGAGCAAGGACCTGGTCATGGCGTTAGCACCTTCAGGAACGAGGACCTCGTGATATGTATTGGGCTCATATTTCTACAGAGGATGGTAGTCGTTGTTGTGTGGCTGCGAGCGGCTGGATGAAGAGGCGGTCAGTCCGTCCCTGTGTTCTTTCTTAGGACTGGCCACATCTTTGTTAATGTCCACGTTGTTATCGCCAACATTGTTGTTGGCGTCGGTGAAATGGACGTTTTGGTTATTGTTGACAGCTTGGTCGACCATGATAATCAAAAGGTTGGTAAAGAGTTGCTTTGGTCTTGAATGAAAGACGGGGAAGATGGATTCCCACAGACGGCGCCACTGATCATACTTGATCAGAAGGGATTGTCAAGGTCCACGAGCTTTGAGTCGAGCAGCAGTTGAATGTGAAGTGGGGGTACCTAAAAGACAATCCGATGCAAAAGTGAGATTTAGAGTAAATGCAAGTAAGTATGAGAGTATGGGTGAATGAATGAATACATGGCCCACTCAAGGGAGAGAGTACTTATAGCCCCCAACAATAGGCCAAAGACTTCAGTGATGGGCCACGATGAGGCCCAAAAACACAGATTGTCAGGATTTATGAGTGTATGGAGTCCATCATGTGGCCTCCTCCCTGGTCAACTTCCCCGAAAACGCATGAGAGTTGAGTCTGTTATTCTCGGAGGGCGGGATGATAACGATATGGACACATGAGTTATGTTCTCCTAATGGACACGTGGGGAAATGTCCAACAGTCTTCAGTTTAGACTCCATGCTTTTGGGCCTTTGTAAAGGCGCTGGATTGAACTTTCCCAATAATGGGGCAAGTGTCGGTCCATTCCAAAAAATAAAATATTAAAAAATTAAGAACCAATCAAAAAGTAAAAGATAAAATTAGAGACAAATGTTAAATGATATGCGACAAAAAGCACAAGACATAGAACTTGGGATTATCCAAGACCAAGAGAATGTTTTTCACATATCAAAAATTATTTCTAAGAATAACTTAACAAGAAATATAAACATGAAATTTTATTTTAGATAATTTTTTTGAAAAAAATGTTTGGTACATGATTTGATATGTCTTCAAAATTTGATATATATATATATATATATATATATATATATATATATATATATATATATATATATATATATATATATATATATATATATATTGTGATACCGTGGCAGAACCGACTGTTAATACTGGTTTTGTGTTTTTTGTTCGCAAATGTCTCGGTAAGTAAGAGTCACCATCGACTTCTATTTTATCCAATCAGGAAAAGGAAAAAGAACAGAAAAAAAACCTTTTTCGAGATGTTTATGAGTACGGGGGTAGATTATATAAAGGGAAGGTGTTAGCACCCTTCCTATCCATGGTTTTTCATGGGCTCTTAGGTACTTGCTCATTTTGAAATTGCTTGTGTGTGTTTTGAAAAGTTTTGTTTTACTTCGTATTAACCCTTGTTTCTATCCTCAAGAGTGTTACGAAGTTGTTTTTGAAAACTTTGTTTTAAAAGTGTTTGTGTGAAAAAGTTTGTTTGTTTGAGCAAGCACTTAAGAGTTTTCTACCTACTCGAAAAAGAATGTTCGTTTTCCTTTCAGACAATGCTATCCCATTATTAAGGAATAGGTAGCACCGTCGTTGGACTTTTTAGGGACAAGTACGATCACAAAAGAAATGTTAGGAAATGTTAGTAATCATCCTAAAGCCTTAAAGATATTTTTCCGAGGCAACATCCGAATGGGTCATTTTAGATCTTTCGGGGCTAGAGGACAACCACTAACAAACCTTATACTTCATGACCATTTACCGAAGGCAACCGGAGTGGAGTAAACCCTAGGAGTGAGCATGTGCGAGTGTAATTTTCAGTTAATTTATCTTTGCACATTTATGGTTTTCTACCGTATGAATTTTTAGTTTATCTTTCCATACAATCCTATTAACATACATCTAAGCAGTTTATAGTTTACGGAAATTAAAGCGAGAAAGTTAAAGTCCTAGCTATTACATGGCTTTTGCAGATACATAATTATTTTGACCGAAAATAAAGATGCGGAATTGAAACCCAAATTACTATTACAAACTCGGAGTAGTTACAATAATAATAAAAAGGAAACTAAAAAATGCGCGCGGCGAATTAAATGCGAGAATAATTAGCAAAACCTAAAAGATCTAATTAAAAAATGTTTAGGTTAGTTTTTGAGAAAAATCAGATTATATACAAAATTAAACCCTAAGTCTAATTATTTTAAATTATGAAAAAAGAAAGAATTAAATTTCCTTAATTTAATTAAACTAATTAATTAATTAAAGAAACAAAATATTTTTTTATGAAAAATGATTTTGGATGTTTTTTATGATTTTTTGATTAAATGAAAAAAGTAATGATCTTTGTGTTATTTTTAAAAAGAAAATAATTATCAAATAATTAAAAGAATTAAAATAAAAAGATAGAATGGGCCTGTTAGAAGATGAATGAGGGGATACGATGCTGAGTTGCTTAGGCCCATGAAGCTGAGCCCATTCCATGCGTGTGATTCCCTATTTTCCCAGCCTGGGAGTGCACCATAGTCCTTCCTTGGTTGAGGCATTGGATCTGGATAGCAATGAATCCAATGGAAAGATGGTGATAGCGCATGGGAGGCGCTTGGAAAGGCAATGCACATAATCTGTAGAAACAAAGTGAGAAAATAAAAGTTGTTGGGACCTGGGATCGAACCCAGGTCCTTCCACTCAAATCAATACACGTTTTGCCATCTGGGCTATCTGCTTTGCTTGTTAGTATAATAAAAACAAATAATAATATATGAAAACACGTGGATAAAAACAAAAACACGCACCAGCATTTGAATGGACCATTACCATGATGCCAAGTTATCGTCTCCTTCACTGAGACCATCGTCTTAGGTATCACCTTTTACCTACATACAAACGTTTGTAGCCATAGCCTGTACACTTCAAACATCAAGAAATACACATGATAAATGAAATTAAAGACCATGGTTCAACTGATCATGATGCCACGAAAACCATGGCATCCTTTTCTTGGCCTAATTTAGCCTGTAGAGAAAAAACCTAAAACGGCCATGAAAACCCTAACAATGGTAAATACACATACAAGCCTCAAAACTTCAATTAAACACTCCAGGCATGTTGCAAATACATCAATAATCATAAGTATATCATTAAAATATGCTAATGATGCAAGAATTGCTGTAATTGAATTTGAAAAAGAAAGCAAACCGTATGAAGTCTAGGGGTCGATTCTGGGCGTGAGGATGCGTGAAACTAATCGTGTTAGCTCTAGAGAGGCTTCAGGAAATGATTTGGAGTGTTGGAAGGGCTTGAATTGCCTTCTAGGTCCCAAAACGATTCAACACTTTTGTCCAATTTTTTGAGTTTTGGTATGGCGTTTTACGACTGCAAATCCTTGTGTTTTTGGCTTGTTCTTGCTCAATATATATGCTAGAATGAATTAGGGTAACAACAACAATTTGAATCTTTGAAGATCATCAAGATTTGATTTGTGTTTTTCCCTTGCATCATATCTTTCTAAATTCATCAAAATCATGCCAATTTGAGCCATTCCACCCTTGCACGATTTTATTTGGTCATGCTAGGTTGATTTGATTTGATTCCTGGAAAAATTAGATCAAAATCAATCTTTTGTAGTTTTTACCATTTATCTGATTTAATTTGAATTCTAAATATTAAAAAGTCAAAATAAAATAAATAATGAAGCAAATAATGTGTGGATGCTGATTTGGGTCGTGGACCATGTTTCCAACAAGATACAATCATAAAATGCTAGGCCCATTTGACAAAAAATGTATTTTTCAGCACATTTGACTTTTGGCAATTTTGCAAAAATGGTCAACTTTGACGAGGCACATCTCCTCCAATTTTAACCCTAGAGAGGTGTTCTTAGACTTTTTAGAAATCTTAGGATGTCCTCTAGACGACCCTTTTAGTTTCATCTCAATTGGATCTTCCATGTTCATGTAAGAAGCTTTGACCCAAAAGGTGTTTTTATTGACTTTTTAAAAGGACCTATAATGTAGAAATTCATATCTTTTGATGAGTGCATATTTTGAAATTGTGGGATGAAGATGCGTTGTAAGTAATTGCATCCTCTTCAAAATGAGCATGGGATGGAAAATTTTCTGATAAAGTATGAAGAAGTTATGTCTGGTCAAAGTTTGGTTGACTTTTCCTATGAAACCCTAATTTAGCAACTTTTGGGTTTTGATGAATTTGGGGGCATTCCTTGAGGAATCATGACCAACCCTTGATCAAATGATGGATATATATTCAAAATATTAATGTTGACGAAAAATCTTGAAGTTTAACTGTATGTGGGGCACATTTGACTTTTGACCTAGTATAGTTGATTTTCAGGCATCTGGGCAATTGACTGGGCAAACTTCTTGTGCAAGGCATGAAACTTGACATAGATGATCTTGAGAACATATTGGGACCATGGAAGGCATTTGGGACCTTTGGAGTTCCCACACCTTGATGAAAATAGAAACCCTAGTTTGAGGTACATTGCCTTAGGAGAGAGTTTGTCTGGTCAACTCTTGGGCATCCTTGAGCAAGTTGAGGACCTCAATGGGCATGTGTTGAGTAAAATGAGAGGGAAAATTTTGGGGTACAACAGCTGACCCTGTTCAATCTTCTTAAACCTGAGGATGTAGATTGGCTATCTGCCTTTCGTAATAGACGTCGGCCTCATAGTTCCAAGGAACAGCTTTGTCCGAGGAGTATGGGATTGGTCCAGGCATGGTTATGATCAATGGAGTCACCTTCGGAACTGATGTAATCATGACGGGTCTCTTAGCGGAGGCCCTGGGAAGATTGGCGGAAATGGTTATGATAGCAATGTCTTTACAAGAAACAATCGGAACAGGGGTCTTCTCAAACAGAATCTCTTTGTCATCCATCAGGCGTTGAACACTTGCCTTCAACAAAGGGCAACCAGTCGGTAGAAATGAAAAAAAGTGGCAACCTTCACCACAACCCTGAAATAAACTGGCCTTCAACAAATTCCCCTTGATAGTCATGAGTGGCGTCACCAATTCTTCCATAGAGGTCACAAACACACCTTCTTCAACGGAATTAACACCCCGACCATGTTTCAGCATAGGAGAAGTGATAACGTTGGGAGTCTCCGGGGGATCAAATTCAATATCCTTAGCATCAATCAGATCCTGTACTTTGTTCTTTAAATCCCAGCAGTCATTGGTATCATGGCCTAGACTTTTCGAATGGTAAGCACAACGAGCATTTGGTTTATAGTAGGGAGAGGTGGTGTTTGGATTCTTAGGAGCTTCCCTCAGAGTAACCAGATTGGACTTCATAAAATGAGGTAAAACCTGAGACAGCGTCATGTTGATCTGAGTGAACTATCTAGCTGGTCTTTCTGCTCTTGGCTGATTGTTTCTTTATTGAGCAGGTGCAGGTTTGGGAATCATAATAGCCCCTACCGTCGAATGGTGCTCAGTTCAATTCTGGTTCTTTTGGTTATAGACGACACTGACTTCCTTTTTACCTGCAAACGGCTTCCTTGCAGCACTAGAAGAGGCATCCTTATTAATTTTTCCACTTCGGATTCCAGCTTCCACTCTTTCTCTTGTTAAGATCAGTTCAGTAAAACCTGCAGATGAACTTCCAATCAGATGGTTGAAGAATGGCCCAATCAAAGTTCCCATAAACATATCCACGAGCTCCCTATCAACCAAGGGGGGTTGAACTCTTCCAACCAAATGTCTCCACTTCTGAGCATAATCCTTGAAACCCTCATTCGAACCCATAGACAGATTTTGGAGTTGTGTACGGGTGGGAGCGAGGTCTGCATTATACTGATATTGCTTAACAAATGCAGCAGCAAGGTCTTCCCAGTTATGAACATTAACTCTTACCAGCTGATAGAACCAATCCAGTTGTATTCCAGACAGACTGTCTTGGAAGAAGTGATCCCACAAGTCTTTGTCAGCAGTATGAGGTTGTATCTTCCTCACATAGGAACAGAGATGCATTTTAGGACAAGACACCCCATCATACTTAGAAAATACCGGTGCCTTGAATTTTGGGGGGATGACAACCCCTGGGACCAAACCCAACTCTTCAAAATCTATCCCAAGAACCTTCTGGATTTCTATAGCACTCAAACGCTCTTCTAAATTTTTATACTTTTCATCTGCCAGAGGGTACTTCTCCTCATTATAATCAATTTCATTGTCAAACTCTTTAGGACTAGGGTCCTCTTCTCTGGCTTCACCCTCTTGATTCTCTCCCTCTTTAGATGAAGAAGCTAAATCAACAACCCGTCTTAGCGGCCCTCTAAACCTTCTACTCATATGTGCCACACCGGCTGTCCTCTTGGTCTTCTTAGTGTTCTTCTTAACAATCAGAGCCTTCAGCTCTTCCTTTCCTTTGGCCAAAGCCACAATCATTTGTTAGAACTGCGTATTCTGAGTTTGAAGATCTTTCACAGTTTGTTCAAGAGCCATTGGTGAAATAAACAGCGGAGGAGATGAGAAACCTGTTATGAATCCTGTTATGCAATGATATGTATGATATGTATGCAATGTTTTCAAGGGTTCTTAAAGGCTCAAATTTGCTTAAACGAAAAGGAACAAACGCGAATTGTATTAGTAAACTTGAATTGTTACAAAGAATGTATTTTGAGAGTACAACTAAGCAAAATAAAATAAAAAGAAGACTAGGTTTCCCATGAGCCCGTCCTCTTTGGCGCGATGTAGGCGTTGATATTCCTATCTTAATGAAGTAGCCTAGTGAGTTCCAAGACCTTCTTCTTGCTGGCGTAGAATTGGGCTTCAAATGTATCCCGCTCCTCTTTAAGCTGAACCCAGAACTTTGGTAACTCTTTGTAATCAGTTGGCATGTCTGGATGAAGAATAAGATGAGAAGTGTCTCCCTCGGAAACATGTTCCATAATCATAGGTCAGATAGCGGGATAAGGCATCATAAAAGTTTGAGTGCGGTCTCGTACCCATCTGAGATAAGGCTCGAGAGGTATGGAATTCTTATGCCCAAGTGTCATGCTGTCAACCCTATGTACCATACTCCAAGCTTGTATGAACCTTTTTCGGTAACCCTGAACATCATTCTCATAGTTGAAGGCGATTCCTTGAATAAGTGTATCATGAGGACCATCCCTTATCGCATAACAAAACTGTCATAATGTTAAGCAAGGGTTATAAGTGATTCATCCCCTAATTCCTAAGAGAGAGACATTAGGGAAGTCACCATAGCGATCAATGATAGTAACATCTTCTGAGAACTGTGAACACCAATGAATGTCTGAATGCGTAAGGGACATCAGTCGATGAGACCATATTTTACCCTGTTCATTCTTCAAAGTAGATCTTTGTAGGTGCAAAATAAAGCACCTAGCCAATAGAGGAGTGCAACACTGGAGGGTCCCCCTTCTTTTTAGAGTGCGAGCATGCAGAGAGTGTAGAATATCCCCGATTAATGTAGGTACCGAATTCCGAGACAGAAAAACATGGATTGTGCTCACAACTATGAGTTGATCCGCATTATGGAACAATACCATCCTGTAGACAAGGAGCACTAAAACCTCTTCAAAAGCTTGTAGATCCAGGGTATCCCAAAAATAGTAAGCCTTCTCGAACCAAAATTTAACCAGAAATCCTTGGACTCCCTCTGGTTTCCCAATTTGTCACTATGTCGGACCGTTGTAAGGATAGAGCTTTAGCAATTTCTTCAGGTTTGGGATGTCTTTCTGTACCGCTGAAAGGTAGCTGATCAAGAATGGGTATCCCTAATAATTGAGAAAATTCCTCCATAGTAGGCACTAACTGGTAATCTGGGAACGTGAAACAGTGATGCAGAGGATCGAAGAACTGAAACAACACTTTTAACATTTCTTCGTCAGGTTTTGCAGTGACCAAGTTGAGCAACCGACCATACTTTTCAGTGAAAGGAGAGCTTTCGGGAATCCTTACTACCAAGTCCCTTAATTGGGGAGATACTTTCACTAGGTTAATCTGAATAGTGTTCCTGCGGGCGGATGCCATATCCTACAAAACAGAGCAAAGATGAGCCCTAGAAACCCTTGAAACAGTTATTATGATATGTTATGGTATGATGTTTATGATGTCATGATAAATCATAAGTATAGCAAACACAGACAAATCACACCAAGTCCTTAGGTTTAAGGCCTACTTGAGTTTTAAGGTCGTACCCTCTTGAAGCTGGATTGGTTCAACCTGTCCTATAAATATGTAACCGGGTTCTAAAGGGATCTCAATATCACTGATCTTTACCCCAAGCCTTGTTCAATCGACGATTGACTCGTAATCAAATAAAACTCAGAAGTCAAACCTCAATGAGTGTATCATCGAGTATTTGTCGACCTTGGGCATACACCAAAGTCGGCCATCTCGCTACGTCCTACTGGCCAAGTTGTGCAATTAAAGGTTCTAAGGTCAGTTGATGCTTTATGACACCACGCGGCGGCCCCGTACATCTCCCTGATTAACTCATGGGTTACGGGTACCAACCAAAGTTCCACATCAACGTAGCTACTGCTTCAACCGTGTTGGTATACCCCAGCATAACTCCCTCACAATTTATTGCTACTTACCTAAAAGGTGTTTCCCGATCCGGGTGTAGGATCAAATAACCCAAACAGTTCCCATAAATATAAAGCAAGCAAGACAATCAAGAGAAAGAAATTAAATATGACCTAGATCCTAAGGTTTACACCACTTTATATTTTATTCCCCAACAGAGTCGCCAGTTCTGGGATACGGTGGCAAAACCGACTGTTAATACTGGTTTTGCGTTTTTTGTTCACAAATGTCGCGGTAAGCAAGAGTCGCCATCGACTTTTATTTTATCCAATCAGGAAAAGAAAAAAGAACATAAAAAACCTTTTTCAAGATGTTTCTGAGTACGGGGGTAGATTATAGAAAGGGAAAGTGTTAGCACCCTTCCTATCCATGGTTTTCCATGGGCTCTTAGGTACTTGCTCATTTTGAAATTGCTTGTGTGTGTTTTGAAAAGTTTTGTTTTACTTCGTATTAACCCTTGTTTCTATCCTCAAGAGTGTTACGAAGTTGTTTTTGAAAACTTTGTTTGAAAAGTGTTTGTGTGAAAAAGTTTGTTTGTTTGAGCAAGTACTTAAGAGTTTTCTACCTACTCGAAAAAAACTGTTCATTTTCCTTTTAGACAATGTTATCCCATTATTAAGGAATAGGTAGCACCATCGTTGGAGTTTTTAGGGACATTTGAAGGGACAAGTACGATCACAAAAGCAATTTTAGTAATCATCCTAAAGCCTTAAAGATCTTTTTCCGAGGCAACATCCGAATGGGTCATTTTAGATCTTTCGGGGCTAGAGGACAACCACTAACAAACCCTATACTTCATGACCGTTTACCAAAGGCAACCGGAGTGGAGTAAACCCTAGGAGTGAGCATGTGCGAGTGTAATTTTTAGTTAATTTATCTTTGCACATTTAGGGTTTTCTACCGTATTAATTTTCAGTTTATCTTTCCATATAATCCTATTAACATACATCTAAGCAGATTATAGTTTACAGAAATTAAAGCGAGAAAGTTGAAGTCCTAGCTATTACAGGGCTTTTGCAGATACATAATTATTTTGACCGAAAATAAAGATGCGGAATCGAAACCCTAATTACTATTACAAACTCGGAGCAGTTACAATAATAATAAAAATGAAATTAAAAAATGCGCGCGGCGAATTAAATGCAAGAATAATTAGCAAAACCTAAAAGATCTAATTAAAAAAATGTTTAGGTTAGTTTTTGAGAAAAATCAGATTATATACAAAATTAAACCCTAAGTCTAATTGTTTTAAATTATGAAAAAAGAAAGAATTAAATTTCCTTAACTTAATTAAACTAATTAATTAATTAAAGAAACAAAATATTTTTTTATGAAAAATGATTTTGGATGTTTTTTATGATTTTTTGATTAAATGAAAAAAGTAATGATTTTTGTGTTATTTTTAAAAAGAAAATAATTAGAAAATAATTTAAAATATTAAAATAAAAAAGATAGAATGGGCCTGTTAGAAGCTGAATGAGTGGGTATGATGCTGAATTGCTTAGGCCCATGAAGCTGAGCCCATTCCATGCGTGTGTTTCCCTATTATGCCAGCTTGGGAGTGCATCATAGTCCTTCCTTAGTTGAGGCGTTGGATCTGGCTAGCAATGAATCCAATGGCAAGATGGTGACAGCGCATGGGAGGCGCTTGGAAAGGCAATGCGCATAATCTGTAGAAACAAAGTGAGAAAATAAAAGTTGATGGGACTTGGGATCGAACCCAGGTCCTCCCAATTAAATCAATACACGTCTTGCCATCTGGGTTATCTGCTTTGTTTGTTAGCATAATGAAAACAAATAATAATATATGAAAACACATGGATAAAAACAAAAATGCGCGCCAGCATTTGAATGGAACAGTACCATGATGCCAAGTCATCGTCTCCTTCATTGAGACCGTCGTCTTAGGCATCACCTTTTACCTACAGACAAACGTCTGTAGCCATAGCTTGTACACTTCAAACATCAAGAAATGCACATGATAAATGAAATTAAAGACCATGGTTCAACTTATCTTAATTCCACGAACACCATGGCATCCTTTTCTTGGCCTAATTTAGCCTGTAGAGAAAAAAAAACCTAAAACGGCCATGAAAACCCTAACAATGGCAAACACACGTACAAGCCTCAAAACTTCAATTAAACAATCCAGGCATGTTGGAAATACATCAATAATCACAAGCATATCATTAAATATGCTAATGATGCAAGAATTGTTGTAATCGATTTTGAAAAAGAAAGCAAACCGTATGAAGTCTAGGGGTCGATTCTGGGATGAGGATGCGTGAAACTGATCGTGTTAGCTTCAGAGAGGCTTCAGGAAATAATTTGGAGTGTTGGAAGGGCTTGAATTGCCTTCTAGTTCCAAAAACGATTCAGCACTTTTGTCCAATTTTTTGAGTTTTGGTATGGCATTTTACGACTGCAAATCCTTGTGTTTTTGGCTTGTTCTTGCTCAATATATATGCTAGAATGAATTAGGGTAACAACAACAATTTGAATCTTTGAAGATCATCAAGATTTGATTTGTGTTTTTCCCTTGCATCATATCTATCTAAATGCATCAAAATCATGCCAATTTGAGCCATTCCACCCTTGCACGATTTTATTTGGTCATGCTAGGTTGATTTGATTTGATTCCTGGAAAAAATTAGATCAAAATCAATCTTTTGTAGTTTTTACCATTTATTTGATTTAATTTGAATTCTAAATATTAAAAAGTCAAAATAAAATAAATAATGAAGCAAATAATGTGTGGATGCTGATTTGGGTCGTGGACCATGTTTCCAACAAGATACAATCATAAAATGCTAGGCCTATTTGACAAAAAATGTATTTTTGAGCATATTTGACTTTTCACAATTTTGCAAAAATGGTCAACTTTGACAAGGCACATCTCCTCCAATTTTAACCCTAGAGAGGTGTTCTTGGACTTTTTAGAAATCTTAGGATGTCCTCTAGACGACCCTTTTGTTTTCAACTCAATTGGGTCTTCCATGTTCATGTAAGAAGCTTAGGCCCAAAAGGTGTTTTTGTTGACTTTTCAAAAGAATCTATAATGTAGAAATTCATATCTTTTGATTAGTGCATATTTTGAACTTGTGGGATGAAGATGCGTTGTAGGTAATTGCATCCTCTTCAAAATGAGCCTTGGATGGAAAATTTCTGATAAAGTATGAAGAAGTTATGTCTGTCTAAAGTTTGGTTGAGTTTTCCTGTGAAACCCTAATTTAGCAACTTTTGGGTTTTGATGAATTTAGGGGAATTCCTTGAGGAATCATGATCAACCCTTGATAAAATTATGGACATATATTCAAAATATTGATGTTGACCAAAAATCTTTAAGTTTGACTGTATGTGGGCCACAGTTTACTTTTGACCTAATACAGTTGCTTTTCACGCATCTGGGCAATTGATTGAGAAAACTTCTTGTGCAAGGCATGAAACTTGACATGGATAATCTTGAGAACATATTGGGACCATTGAAGGCATTTGGGACCTTTGGAGTTCCCACACCCTGATGAAAATGGAAACCCTAGTTTGAGGTACATTGCCTTAGGAGAGAGTTTGTCTAGTCAACTCTTGGGCATCCTTGAGCAAGTTGAGGACCTCAATGGGCATGTGTTGAGTAAAATGAGAGGGAAAATTTTGGGGTACAACAGCTGCCCCTGTTCAATCTTCTTAAACCTGAGGATGTAGATCGGTTGTCTGCCTTTTGTAATCTGAAGGTGGAAGATGATTGAACACTAGAGTGCCCGGAAATTTGCACTCGTTTGAGATGGTGCTGGATTGTGTAGGTAGTATCGGGAATGGGCTTACAGGTGCCATTTGGAGGAGATGATGGAAGGTCACCGGAGATGGGCTTAAAGATGTCATCCAGAGGATATGACGGAGAATCATCAGAGATGGGCTTAAAGATGCCATCTAGAGGATGTTGATTTCCAGAGATATTACTTTAATGAGAATTCTTATTCCTGTCGTTAAGGAGGAATCTGTTGAGGAATGTTGGTCTCTGTCTTGGGAGAAATGGAATTTTAGGAACTTCAGTTGTCTGTTACTCTACTGGGGAATCATCTCTTAGTCGAGGAGATGAAAGTGAACTGCTATCTGGTCGTGCTCCAGGATTTACAGTGATTTTCTAAGGATAATAAGATTGACTGCTATCTGGTCGTGCTCCAGATTTCACAGTGACTTACTGGGGAGATGAGATTAAACTTGCTATCTGGTCGTGCTCCAGGATTTACAATCTTAAAAACTGTTATCTGGTCATGCTCCAGGCTTCAGAAGGAATTAAGTGGTTATCTGGTCGCATACGGGTTTCAAATTGAATTTAAGGCATACTAACATTCGATCATTTCCAGGCTTCAATAGTAATTAGCCGAGTAAACTGCTATCTGGTCGAATTCCAAGCTTCACAGTACCTCATATTGTTATCTGGTCGTGCTCCAGGATTCAGTGTCTCTTGCCGCTATCTGGTCGTGCTCCAGACTTCATAACATCTTATACCATTATCTGGTCGTGCTCTAGGCT
Source organism: Vicia faba (assembly GCA_948472305.1). Taxonomy (NCBI): domain Eukaryota; kingdom Viridiplantae; phylum Streptophyta; class Magnoliopsida; order Fabales; family Fabaceae; genus Vicia; species Vicia faba. The sequence goes on along the minus strand of OX451737.1, from coordinate 1,118,322,523 downwards.
TCAGTAATTTGGGGAAATTAAGCTGTTATCCGGTCAGTTTCTGGGCTTCATAGCTTTTTTAACTGGAATAGAAATCTTAGTATCGATTTGACTGAACCAGGGAAAGGTCTCGAGTTGTCTTCAACTGGGAGAGAAATCTTAGTATCGATTTGACTGAACCCGAGAGAGGTCTAGGATTAACTTTGACTGGCATAGAAATCAGGGGAATCTTAGCGGCGATTCGGCTGACCCAGATGAAAGTCTTAGAACATCTTCAAATAGAATAGAAACCTTAATGTCGGTTTGACTGAACCAGAGAAAATCTTGAAAAGTGTTGGAATATCTTCTATTGGAATAGAAACCTTGGTGTCGGTTTGACTAAACCAGAGAAAACTTGTGAGAACTTGATTGCATCTTTCCCTGAAAGGTAAAGAGTTAGTCATATGTAATGTCATGATGTATGAAATGTATTGAGTAATGATGTTCTCAAAATAAATGAGATTGTGTTGTATAATATGTATGCACATGCCATGATGTATGGATATGCAATGCTATTGTGATATTCTCTAGCTAGGGAAAATAAATCATGTACTTCTGCTTGAGAGTATAAGGAGTTGAGTTCTTCGCTTCCGCTGGGGATAGTGACCGAAGATGATTATCTGGGGATTTACATCCATTCTTCTTGAGAACATTCTGCCGGAGGAGACTCTGTCGGAGAATAATCCTGTGGGGGGGATGACTCTATGGGGAAGAGAGATACTCCGTTAGAAGATCTGCTGATTTGGAGAAATAAACTAAGCTGGGGATGAACTTCCATTGCTGGAGAGAAGAGCTCTGTTTGAGATTGAGCTTCCGCTATCAGAGAAATAAACTCTGATTGGGAGATGGCTTTATAAACTGCTCATGGTTATAAAACTCGGTTGGGGAATGCAGATATCATCTTTCTGAAGGAACCTGCTGGGGAAGGAATTCCTGCTTGGGGATACGGAGGTCAGACCTTAGTTGTCTCGGCTTATTGGGGAATATAGGTACCACTGGCTTGTATGTGATAGTGACTTTGCTTCCAACTGTCTATGCCCCTTGTACCATGATGGACGGGGTAACTGTCGGTATTTAGGTTTTGTACCAGTTTCTTTGAGTTCTTAGTAACTGTCTTTCTGTTTTATATGCAGATATTTGTGAACAGTAATCATATTCAAATGCATATGTCAAGAATAAAACATTAGACATTTTTTTGCATAACAAAATAGAAAACGGAAAAAACAAACACAGAGCTTTGTACTCAAAAGACGCTTTGTATTGATTTGAAATTTGCCTATAACAGGCGCTTTTTACAAGGAGGCTGGCGCTCTAGTAAGAGAAAGCCGCCGTAAAAATGGAAATTATTACAGAAATTGTGTACAAAAAGAAAACAGCTATGTGTAGTGATCCCATTGGGTTTCAATTCTGTTATTTCCCCTATGTCTTCGAGCATCTCATCACTTTGCTGCTTGTCTGAAGCTGACTGGATTGATCGGTACCGTTTGAGCTTGATATCTGATTAGTGAGGTATGATCGCAAGGTGATCCAGTGGGACATAATGATACGCCTTAATCCCTAATTTTTTCCTGGACCGCCCTTTCGGGTTTTCGGTCCACCGGGATACCCTTTTTTGCCCAAGCCATCCTTTCGAGTTTTCAAATTGTCGGGTGTACAAATTTTTTCATTTTTTATCCCTAATTTTTGCCCGAACCCTTTTGGTTCGCCGGGATGCCCTTATTTTTGCCTAGGTATGTCAACCTAGCGGGTCTTTATTATGCGTAGTATCTTTTCACTATGTCCGCATTGACAGGGTGTAGAAGATCGTCACCATCCATGGTGGTCAGAATCATGGCTCCACCGGAAAATATGTTCTTGACTACAAATGGTCCCTCACATGTGGGAGTCCATTTTCCCCTGGGATCACCTTGCGGCAGTATGATGCGCTTGATTACCAGATCCCCTACTTGATACACTTGTTGTCTGACTTTCTTGTTGAAGGCCTTGATCATTCATTTATGATACATTTGACCATGGCAGACAATAGTAAGTCTTTTCTCGTCGATTAAGTTCAATTGATCAAGTCGAGTCTGGATCCAATCGTCTTTGCTCAAACCCTCATCCTTCATAATCCATAGAGAAGGGATTTGGACCTCCATAGGTAGGACAGCCTCCATGCCATATACCAGAGAATAAGGTGTTTCCCCTATCGGCATACGTGCTAAAGTACGATACCCGTGAAGAGAAAACAGTAACATCTCGTGCAAGTCTTTGTATGTCACTGTCATCTTCTGTATGATCTCTTTAATATTCTTATTAGCAACTTCGACAGCCCCATTCATCTTCGGCCGGTAAAGAGAAGAGTTGTGATGTTGAATCTTGAACTGTTTACAGAGTTTAGTGATCATCGAGTTGTTGATAGTAGTATCATTATCCGTGATGATTCTCTCAGGGATACCATAACGACAAACCAAGTTATGCTTGATGAACCGTGCCACCACATTCTTGGTAACCGTAGCAAAGGAGGCAGCCTCAACCCACTTCGTGAAGTAATCAATGGCCACTAGGATAAAGTGATGCCCGTTGGACGCGGTAGGTCTGATCTCGCCGATCATGTCAATGCCCAACATTGTAAAGGGCCAGGGAGATGTCAAGACGTTCAAGGGAACTGGAGGTACACGCACCTTATCAACATAGATTTGGCACTTGTGACAGGTTCGAGAATGCTGATAATAGTCGGCTTCCATAGTGGACCAGTAGTATCCTGCCTGTAGGATCTTCTTTGCCATGGTATGTCCACTGGAATGAGTGCCAAAGGTACCTTTGTGGAGGTCTTCCATGATCCTCTCTGCTTTGCTCTTATCTACACACCGCAGTAAGGTAGAGTCATGATTGCGCTTATAGAGGATTCCATTACTGAGGAAGAACTTTGCAACAAACCTTCTCATAAATTTCTTGTCATTGACAGATGCCCCCTCGGGGTATTCTTGAGCCTCGAGATACCTTTTCACCTCATGAAACCAAGGTTTGTTGGCTACCTCCTCAGTATCGATCTCACAGCAGTATGCCGGTTCATCCAACTTCTCAATAGTGATTCAGGGAGCTTCATTGTCCCACCTGACCTTGAACATTGACGACATAGTAGCTAGCGCATCCGCTAACTGATTCTCTTCTCGTGGGAAATGTTCAAAGGTGATCTCTTCAAAATGAGGTAGCAGTGTCAGTACATACTCTTTGTAAAGGATAAGGTTTGGGTGCTTCGTATCCCACTCGCCTTTGATCTGACTTATCACCAAAGCGAAATCCCCGAATACACTCAAGAACTTTATTCTCATGTGAATAGAAGCTCGAAGACCCATAATACATGCTTCATACTCTTCCATGTTGTTGGTACAGTTGAAACATAATCGGGAAGTGAATAGAGTATGACAGCCCTCAAGAGATATGATTACGGCACCATTCCATTACCCAGTGCGTTTGAGGCTCCATCAAAAAACATAGACCATCGGTATCCTTCCTCAGGTCCTTCATCCGGTCCAGGTTTTTCATAGTCGGTTACTAACATGATATTCTCATCCGGGAACTCAAAATTCATGGACTGGTAGTCATCCACGGCCTGATGCGCCAAATGATCAGCTAACATACTTCCCTTGATTGCCTTTTGGGTTGTGTATTAGATGTCGTACTCGGTCAAGATTATTTTCCATCTTGCTATTCTTCCGGAGAGAGCGGGCTTCTCGAAAATGTACTTGATCGGATCCATCTTAGATATCAATAAAGTAGTGGGGGTCAACATATGTTGTCTTAGTCTGCGAGCAGCCCATGCCAAAGCGCAACAAGTTTTCTCGAGGAGTGAGTATCGTGTTTCACAGTCAGTAAAATTTTTGCTAAGGTAGTATATTGCGTGCTGTTTTCGACCAGATTCGTCATGTTGCCCCATCACACACCCCATTGAATTATCTAGCATTGTTAAGTACATTATCAAAGGTCTTTCTTCAGTCGGAGGCATCAGAATAGGAGGCTCTTGGAGATATTGTTAGATTCTGTCAAAGGCTACCTGGCATTCGTCATTCCACTTTACCACTTGATCTTTCTTCAGAAGCTTGAAGATCGGCTCACAAGTAGCAGTTACATGTGAAATGAACCTGGCAATGTAATTCAGGATTCCCAAGAAACCTCTAACTTCCTTCTCGGTGCGTGGAGCCGGCATCTCTTGTATGGCCTTCACCTTTGCAGGGTCTACCTGGATACCTTTGTCACTAACGATGAACCCCATCAGCTTTCCGGACCTCACCCCGAAGGTGCACTTTTTCGGATTTAACCTCAGCTTGTACGTCTTCAACCTATCAAACAGCTTTTGTAGATGATCAAGATGTTCTTCCTCAGTTTGAGACCTGGCTATCATGTCATCAACGTAAACCTCTATCTCATGGTGAATCATGTCATAGAACAGAGCTACCATAGCTCGCTGATAAGTTGCCCCAACATTCTTCAACCCAAACGACATCACCTTGTAGTAGAAAGTGCCCCACTGTGTAACAAAGGTTGTCTTCTCCATGTCTTCAGGTGCCATCTTGATCTGATTGTAGCTAGAGAAACCTTCCATGAAGGAAAAGACTTTGTGTTGTGCGGTGTTGTCAACCAGAACATCGATGTGGGGAAGCGGGAAGTCATTATTGGGGCTTTCCCTATTCAGGTCTCTGTAATCTATACACATTCATACTTTACCATCTTTCTTAGGTACTGGAACCACATTAGCAACCAATTGCGGATAGGAGGTAATAGCTAAGAACCCTGCATTGAACTTCATAACATCTGCTTTAATCTTCTCTGACATCTCAGGGCGCATACGGCAGACCTTTTGCTTTACCGGATGGCAGTCTTCTTTAGTCGGCAGACGATGAACCGCTAAATCCGTGTCTAGTCCCGACATGTATTCATATGACCAGGCGAAGATTTCAACATACTCATGCAACATCTATACCAACCGCTGTTTGACACTAAGCTCCAGATTTGCACCTATCTTAACCCCTTTTTTGTCTTCCTCTGTACCCAAGTTCACTGTCTCAACCGACTCTTCATGAGGCTGTATGGCCCTTTCTTTCTGTTGTAATAGTCTAGCAAGTTCTTCGGGTACCTCACAATCTTTCTCACCTTCGTTCTCGGCTTGGTTGATCGGATTTTCAGTTATAATGAGCAGTAGCAGAACTGTTATCAATGGGATCTAGAGTGGATATGGATCTGCATTTGGATACGTGAGTGTGTGTAAGAGCGTAGTTGTTTTGACAGAATAAAAGAAAAGAAAGACAAAGAGCGTAAAATTTGTATGCAAACGTCCAATGATTTATTGATGTCATATAAAAATGAAACATGATAACCCTCACAAATAGAACCATTGTGCTCCGGGTAAGACACGTGGCTATAGAGTTTATATTGTTTTTAAATTACATATCCGAAAAATCAGAAAGACAATTACTCCTGAACAAAAGTAATCGGTACAAAGTCCTTGGTAGTCCAGTTACTGAGTCCGCCGTTGGTAGTCGGGAAGATCTAGCTGTCAATGTCGGAATCACCATCATTGTCTTCAAGCGCATTGACCCCAGGATTGCTAATGTGTAGGGGAGGTCCTCCAGCCTGAGCGTGACGAACAACCTTTTGAGCACCTGTAGTAAAGTCCAAACCAGATTTTTCAAACTTGTAATGAATAACCGAGAGCTGATCCCAAATGGTAGACCCACCTTCTTCAACCACTGCTCATGCATCCTTGAGAGAAGCCATCTTCAAGGGAGATTTGGTGACCTTTGGAGGACTGTCGGTAGTTTCTGCTGTAGCCATAATCTGAGGTACATCTTCAAAGTTCTGGCAAGGAGTCTCGATGAACTCTTCATCCATTTCCACGTACCTGAAGGAGTTCAAGTGAATGATCATATACTCCTTTTCACCATGCACAGTGACAATCTTTCCTCTTACTGGGTACTTCAACATTTGGTGGAGGGTAGAAGTAACAACCCCGACCCCATGTATCCAAGGGCTTCCCAACAAGCAAGAATATGATGGTTTGATATCCATTACGTAGAAAGTAGAGTCGAAGGTCTGGGAACCAACTTTGATAGGGACATTCATTTCCCCGTGCACCATCCTCTTCGAACCATCGAAAGCTCTCACTACTATATTTCTAGGCTTCAAGGTCAAGCCTTCGCAGTCCAATCTGTCCAGAGATTTTTTAGGTAGCACATTCAACGAGGAGCCAGTATCTACCAAAACATGGGCCAGAGTCGTGCCCCTACATTCAACGGAAACATGAAGAGCATCATTATGCTTCCTCCCCTTTGGTGTCAGATCCGCATTGGAAAAACCCAAACCATTATCGGCAGTCAGACTAGTCACACAATCTTCAAACTGATCAGCAGATGTCTCTTGTGGCATGTGATCCGTATTCAGAAACTTAACCAAAGCCTTCGCATGGGCCTCAGAACACAACAACAAAGCCAACATATAAATTTTGGATGGGGTCTTCCCCAGCTGCTCGACCATGTTGTAGTCACTCTTTTTTATTATCTTCAAAATTTCTTCCATTTCTTTTTTGGAAGCTTCTGGTATAGTTACTGAATTGGCCTTTGTCAGGACAGGCTTAATTAGTATGTCTTTGCCTCGAGTCTCGTCCGACTCGGTGATGGGAGGGTCAACAGGAGTGATTACTAGAATTGCAGTAGTAGTCTTGGGAGGAACCACAACAGGAATTATCACAGGTCTGGTAACAGTCTTCGGGGGAGAAATTTTAGGGGAGAACACTCTTCCACTTCTTATTATTTTACTGGTTCCGGCAATATTGACGATGTCAGAATCAGCATTTTCAGCAATCTTGTCTTCAATGGCTAGAATGTCCTACTTTACGCCGTGGTAATAGACGTCTGCCCCATAGTCCAAGGAACAACTTTGTCCGAAGAGTATGGGATTGGTCCAGGCACGGTTATGATCAACAGAGTCACCTTCGGAACTGATGTAATCCTGCCGGGTCTCTTAGCAGAGCCATGGGAGGATTGGCGTAAATGGTTATGTTAGCAATGTCTTTACAAGAAACAATCGGAACATGGGTCTTTTCAAACAAAATCTCTTTGTCATCCATCAGGCGCTGAACACCTGCCTTCAACAAAGGGCAACCAGTCGGTAGAAATGAACAAAAGTGGCAACCTTCACCACAACCCAGAAATAAACCGGCCTTCAACAAATTCCCCTTGATAGTCATGAGTGGGGTCACCAATTCTTCCACAGAGGTCACAAACACACCTTCTTCAACGACATTAATACCCCGACCAAGTTTCGGCATAGGAGCAGTGATAACATTGGGAGTCTCCGGGGGATGAAATTCAATATCCTTAGCATCAATCAGATCCTGTAATTTGTTCTTCAAAGCCCACAGTCATTGGTATCATGGCCTGGACTTTCCGAATGGTAAGCACAACGAGCATTTGGTTTATAGTAGGGAGAGGTGGTGTTTGGATTCTTCGGAGCTTCCCTCAGAGTAACCAGACTGGACTTCAACAAATGAGGTAAAACCTGAGACAACTTCATGTTGATCTGAGTTAACTGTCTAGTTGGTCTTTCTGCCCTTGGTTGATTGTTTCTTTACTGAGCAGGTGCGGGTTTGGGAATCATAACAGCCCCTAATGCTGGATGGCGCTCGGTTCGATTCTGGCTCTTTTGGTTATATACGACACTGACTTCCTTTTTACATGCAAACAGCTTCCTTGCAGCACTAGAAGAGGCATCCTTCTGAATTTTTCCACTTCAGATTCCAACTTCCACTCTTACTCCTGTTAAGATTAGTTCAGTAAAACCCACAGATGAACTTCCAATCAGATGACTGAAGAATGGCCCAGTCATAGTTCCTATAAACATATCCACGAGCTCCCTGTCAGCCAAGGGAGGTTGAACTCTTCCAGCCAAATCTCTCCACTTCTGAGCATAATCCTTGAAACCCTCGTTCGAACCCATAGACAGATTTTGGAGTTGTGTACGGGTGGGAGCGAGGTCTGCATTATACTGATATTGCTTATAAGATGCAGCAGCAAGGTCTTCCCAGTTACGAACATTGGCTCTTTCCAGATGATAGAACTAATCCAGTTGTGTTCTAGACAGACTGTCTTGAAAGAAGTGATCCCACAAGTCTTTGTCAGCAGTATGAGGCTGTATCTTCCTCACATAGGAACGAAGATGCATTTTAGGACAAGAAACCCCATCATACTTAGCAAATACCAGTGCCTTGAATTTTGGGGGGATGACAACCCCAGAGACCAAACCCAACTCTTCAAAATCTAGCCCATGAACCTTATGGATTTCCATAGCACTCAGACGCTCTTCTAACTGCTTATACTTTTCATCAGCCGGAGGGTACTTCTCCTCATTATAATCAGTTTCATTGTCAGACTCTTTAGGACTAGGGTCCTCTTCTCTGGCTTCACCCTCTTTATTCTCTCCCTCTTTAGACGAAGAAGCTAAATCAACAACCTGTCTTGGAGGCCCTCTGAACCTTCTGCTCATATGTGCCATACTGGTTGTCCTCTTGGTCTTCTTAGTGTTCTTCTTAATAATCAGAGCCTTCAGCTCTTCCTGTCCTTTGGCCAGAGCCACAATCATTTGCTGGAACTGCGTGTTCTGAGTCTGAAGATCTTTCATAGTTTGTTCAAGAGCCATTGCTGAAATAAACAGCGGAGGAGACGAGAAACTTGTTATGAATCATGTTATGAAATGATATGTATGATATGTATGCAATGTTGTCAAGTGTTCTTAAAGGCTAAAATTTGCTTAAACGAAAAGGAACAAACGCGAATTGTACTAGTAAACTTGAATTGTTGCAAAGAATGTATTTTGAGAGTACAATTAAGAAAAATAAAACAAAAAGAAGACTAGGTTTCCCATGAGCGTATCCTCTTTGGCGTGATGTAGGCATTGATATTCCTCTCTTCATGAAGTAGCCTAGTGAGTTCCAAGACCTTCTTCTCGCTGGTGTAGAATTGGGCTTCAAACGTATCTCGCTCCTCTTTAAGCTGAACCCAGGACTTTTGTAACTCTTCATGATCAGTTGGCATGTCTGGATGAAGAACAAGATGAGAAGTGTCTCCCTCGCAACTGGTTCCATAATCATAGGTCGGATAGCGGGATAAGGCATCATAAGAGTTTGAGCGCGGGCTCGTACCCATCTGAGATAAGGCTCGAGAGGTATGGAATTCTTATTCCCAAGTGTCTTGCTGTCAACCCTATGTACCATACTCCAAGCTTGTATGAACCTTTTTCGGTAACCCTGAACATCATTCTCATAGTTGAAGGAGATTCCTTGAATAAGTGTATCATGAGGTCCATCCCTTCTTGCATAACCAAATTGTCGTAATGCTAAGAAAGGGTTATAAGTGATTCCTCCCCTAATGCCTAAGAGAGGGACATTAGGGAATTCACCACAGCGATCGATGATAGTAACATCTTCTGAGAATCGTGAACACCAATGAATGTCTGAATACATAAGGGACATCAGTCGATGAGCCCATCTTTTACCCTGATCATTCTTCAAAGTAGATTTGGGTAGGTGCAAAATAAACCACCTAGCTAATAGAGGAGTGCAACACTGGAGGGTCCCCCTTCTTTTTAGAGTACGAGCATGCAGAGAGTGTAGAATATCCCCGAGTAATGTAGGTACCAGATTCTGAGACAGAAAAACCTGGATTGTGCTTACATCTACGAGTTGATCCACATTAGGTAAGAGTACCATCCCGTAGACGAGGAGCACCAAAACCTCTTCAAAAGCTTGTAGATCCAGGGTATCCCAAAAATAGTAAGCCTTCTCGAACATAAATTTAATCGGAATTCCTTGAACACTCCCTCTGGTTTCCCAATTTGTCACTATGTCGGGCCATTGTAAGGATAGAGCTTTAGCAATTTCTTCAGGTTTGGGATGTCTTTCTGTACCGCTGAAAGGTAGCTGATCAAGAATGGGTATCCCTAGTAACTGAGAAAATTCCTCTATAGTAGGCACTAACTGGTAATCCGGGAATGTGAAATAGTGATGCAGAGGATCGGAGAACTGAAACAACACTTTCAACATTTCTTCGTCAGGTTTTGCAGTGACCAAGTTGAGCAACCGACCATGCTTTTCAGTGAAAGGAGAGCTTTCAAGAATCTTTACTGCCAAGTCCCTTAATTGGGGAGATACTTTCACTAGGTTAATCTGAATAGTGTTCCTGCGGGCGGATGCCATATCCTACAAAACAGAGCAAAGATGAGCCCTAAAAACCCTTGAAACAGTTAGTATGATATGCTATGGTATGATGTTTATGATGTCATGATAAATCACAGGTATAGCAAACACAAACAAATCACACCAAGTCCTTAGGTTTAAGGCATGCTTGAGTTTTAAGGTCATACCCTCTATAAGTTGGATTGGTTCAACCTATCCTATAAATATGTAACCGGGTATTAAAGGGATCTCAATATCACTAATCTTTCCCCTAAACCTTGTTCAATCGACGATTGACTCGTAATCAAACAAAACTCAAAAGTCAAACCTCAATGAGTGTAGCATCGAGTATCTGTCGACCTTGGGCATACACCAAAGTTGGCCATCTCGCTACGTCCTACTGGCCAAGTTATGCAATTAAAGGTTCTAAGGACAGTTGATGCTTTATGACACCACGCGGTGGCCCCGTACATCTCCCTGATTAACTCAAGGGTTACGGGTACCAACCAAAGTGCCACATCAACGTAGCTACTGCTTCAATCGTGTCAGTATACCCCAACACAGCTCCCTCACAGTTTATTGCTACTTAACTAAAAGGTGTTTCCCGATCCGGGTGTAGGATCAAATAACCCAAACAGCTCCCATAAATATAAAGCAAGCAAGACAATTAAGAGAAAGCAATTAAATATGACCTAGATCCTAAGGTTTGCACCACTTTATATTTTATTCCCCAGCAGAGTCATCAGTTCTAGGATACTGTGGCAGAACCGACTGTTAATACTGGTTTTGTGTTTTTTATTCGCAAATGTCGCGGTAAGCAAGAGTCGCCACTGACTTTTATTTTATCCAATCAGGAAAAGGAAAAAGAACATAAAAAAACCTTTTTCGAGATGTTTCTGAGTACGGGGGTATATTATAGAAAGGGAAGGTGTTAGCACCCTTCCTATCCATGGTTTTCCATGGGCTCTTAGGTACTTGCTCATTTTGAAATTGCTTGTGTGTGTTTTGAAAAGTTTTGTTTTACTTCGTATTAACCCTTGTTTATATCCTCAAGAGTGTTATGGAGTTTTTTTTGAAAACTTTGTTTGAAAAGTGTTTGTGTGAAAAAGTTTGTTTGTTTGAGTAAGTACTTAAGAGTTTTCTACCTACTCAAAAAATACTGTTCGTTTTCCTTTTAGACAATGTTATCCCATTATTAAGGAATAGGTAGCACCATCGTTGGAGTTGTTAGGGACATTCTAAGGGACAAGTACGATCACAAAAGCAATGTTAGGAAATGTTAGTAATCATCCTAAAGCCTTAAAGATCTTTTTCCTAGGCAACATCTGAATGGGTCATTTTAGATCTTTCGGGGATAGAGGACAACCACTAACAAAACCTATACTTCATGACCGTTTACCGAAGGCAACCGGAGTGGAGTAAACCCTAGGAGTAAGCATGTGCGAGTGTAATTTTCAGTTAAAGTCCTATCTATTACAGGGCTTTTGCTTATACAAAATTATTTTAACCGAAAATAAAGATGCGGAATTGAAACCCTAATTACTATTACAAACTCGGAGCCGTTACAATAATAATAAAAAGTAAATTAAAAAATGCGCGCGGCGAATTAAATGCGAGAATAATTAGCAAAACCTAAAAGATCTAATTAAAAAAATGTTTAGGTTAGTTTTTGAGAAAAATCAGATTATATACAAAATTAAACCCTAAGTCTAATTATTTTAAATTATGAAAAAAGAAAGAATTAAATTGCCTTAATTTAATTAAACTAATTAATTAATTAAAGAAACAAAATATTTTTTTATGAAAAATGATTTTGGATATTTTTTATGATTTTTTAATTAAATGAAAAAAGTAATGATTTTTGTGTTATTTTTAAAAATAAAATAATTAGAAAATAATTAAAAGAATTAAAATAAAAAAAGATAGAATGGGCCTGTTAGAAGCTGAATGAGGGGGTATGATGCTGAATTGCTTAGGCCCATAAAGTTGAGCCCATTCCATGTCTGTGATTCCCTGTTGTGCCAGCCTGGGAGTGCACCATAGTCCTTTCTTGGTTGAGGCGTTGGATCTGGCTAGTAATGAATCCAATGGCAAGATGGTGACAGCGCATGAGAGGCGCTTGGAAAGGCAATGCACATAATCTGTAGAAACAAAGTGAGAAAATAAAATTTGCTGGGACCTGGGATCGAACCCAGGTCCTCCCACTCAAATCAATACACGTCTTGCCATCTGGGCTATCTGCTTTGTTTGTTAGTATAATAAAAATAAAGAATAATATATGAAAACACATGGATAAAAACAAAAATGCGCGCCAACATTCTAATGGACCAGTACCATGATGCCAAGTCATCGTCTACTTCATTGAGACTGCCGTCTTAAGTATCACCTTTTACCTACAGACAAACGTCTATAGCCATAGCTTGTACACTTCAAACATCAAGAAATACACATGATAAATGAAATTAAAGACCATGGTTCAACTTATCTTGATGCCACAAACACCATGGCATCCTTTTCTTGGCCTAATTTAGCCTGTAGAGAAAAAACCTAAAATGGCCATGAAAACCCTAACAATGGCAAACACACATACAAGCCTCAAAACTTTAATTAAACAATCCAGGCATGTTGCAAATACATCAATAATCACAACTATATCATTAAAATATGCTAATGATGCAAGAATTGCTGTAATCGATTTTGAAAAAGAAAGCAAACCGTATGAAGTCTAGGGGTCGATTTTGGGCGTGAGGATGCATGAAATTGATCGTGTTAGCTTCAGAGAGGCTTCAGGAAATGATTGAGAGTGTTAGAATGGCTTGAATTGCCTTCTAGGTCCAAAAACGATCCAACACTTTTGTCCATTTTTTTGAGTTTTGGTATGGTGTTTTACGAATGCAAATCCTTGTGTTTTTGGCTTGTTCTTGCTCAATATATATGCTAGAATGAATTAGGATAACAAAAAAATTTGAATCTTTGAAGATCATCAAGATTTGATTTGTTTTTTCCCTTGCATCATATCTTTCTAAATGCATCAAAATCATGCCAATTTGAGCCATTCCATCCTTGCACGATTTTATTTGGTCATGCTAGGTTGATTTGATTCCTACAAAAAAATTAGATCAAAATCAATCTTTTATAGTTTTTGCCATTTATTTGATTTAATTTGAGTTTTAAATAATAAAAAATCAAAATAAAATAAGTAATGAAGAAAATAATGTGTGGATGCTGATTTAGGTCGTGGACCATGTTTCCAACAAGATACAATCATGAAATGCTAGGCCCATTTGACAAAAAATGTATTTTTGAGCACATTTGACTTTCAACAATTTTGTAAAAATGGTCAACTTTGACAAGGCATATCTCCTCCAATTTTAACCCTAGATAGGTGTTCTTAAACTTTATAGGTATCTTAGGATGACCCCTAAACCACCCTTTTGATTTCATCTCAATTGGGTCTTCGATGTTCATGTAAGAAGCTTTGACCCAAAAGGTGTTTTTGTTGACTTTTCAAAAGGACCTATAATGTAGAAATTCATATCTTTTGATGAGTGCATATTTTGAACTTATGGGCTGAATATGAGTTGTAGGGAATTGCATTCTCTTCAAAATGAGCCTTGGATAGAATATTTCTAATAAAGTATGAAGAAGTTATGCATGATCAAAGTTTGGTTGAGTTTTCCTGTGAAACCCTAATTTAACAACTTTTGGGTTTTGATGAATTTGGGGGCATTCCTTGAGGAATCATGATCAACCCTTGATCAAATGATGTATATCTCTTAAAAATATTAATGTTGACCAAAAATCTTGAAGTTTGACTGTATCTGGGCCACAATTGGCTTTTGACCTAGTATAGTTGATTTCCAGGCATCTGGGCAATTGACTGAGCAAACTTCTTGTGCAAGGCATGCAACTTGACATGGATGATCTTGATGACATATTGAGACCATGGAAGGAATTTGGGACCTTTGGAGTTCCCACACCCTGATGAAAATGGAAATCCTAGTTTGAGGTACACTGCCTTAGGAGAGAGTTTGTCTGGTCAACTCTTGGACATCCTTGAGCAAGTTGAGGACCTCAATGGGCATGTGTTGAGTAAAATAAGAGGGAAAATTTTTGGGTACAACATATACATGAGTTTTAAAGTGGGTGACCCGCCCCGTTTAAGCCCGTATAAAAGCGGGGTGGGGTCGGGCGGATAAACTTAGGCATTCGAGTTCAAAAGTCAAGTCTGCCCCGTTTATTAATGAGTTGGCGGGTTGGCGGGCCGACCCGCCAATTTTTTTAATTTTTAAATTTTACAATTTAATTTATTACATAATTTACAAAAAATTTAATCATTACTAAAGAAGCCGACAAAAGATATTTTTTTAACAACACATAATATAACTTCAACATGTCTTAAGTCCAAACACTTAAAAAAATAAAATAGATAAAGACCAATTTCAAGAAAAACATGCCGAAATAGACTCTATCACGATAAAAAAAAAGTATCAAAATAAATAAATAAATAAACAACACATATTATCATAATCATATTTAAAAACTAATTAATAAAAGAATCCAATTAATAATTTGCACAAGACAAACAATGATAACAGTACAGTACATAAAACATCACAATATATAAAATAGTAGTGTATAAAATATTAAGACTTGACTTTCTCATTGTTTACGTCATATAAACTATTATATTGACTAATTCCTTAATAGTTATATCTTAAATTTGTCACACATATACTCTAATCGAATTCTTCATGTTCTTAAAATTAACATTTATTTATAAAGAAAACATGTGAGCTAATGTATTGACAACTTAATAATTCTTCATGCCAAACAATTATTATTGTATTTCAAGTTTTTCCAACCAATACATATATTAGAAAGTTATATAAAAAACCTTACAATTATAATTCATTTTGTCTGTATAATAATTTAGAATGTAGTTCAATCACCATACTCAAAGAGAATACTATTATTTTTATAGTTAAAGTTATCTTAATTCTAATTAACAAGTAAAAAGTTGTAACAAAAAGTCTGCAGAAAAAACTCACCCTACTTAAACCCACCTTTTAAAATGGATTAGGCAGAATGGACCAACTTAAAATATCGAACCAAAAATTTCAGCCCAACCCACAAAAAATGGTGGATCAAACGAGCTAGTCCAACGGATCCGACCCGTTTTATCACCCTTTATAATATTAACAGGTATTTACTTTTTCACAAAAATATAATTCATAAAAAATAATGAAAGTTATCATATTTCTATAAAAAAATTTCAATTCAATAAATTTGTTGTTAACTTTATAACAAATATATTATAATCATTAGCTACTCATGTATTTCCAAAATAAATACTCTCTTGATTTGTATTACTTGTCGTATTCATAAAAGAAACTTTTTGATTTATTCATCTTTTTAAAATTCAATTTTAATATTATAATAAATTTATCTATAATACTTTTTATTATTTATCATAATAAAAAGTAGATAAAATCAAATAATAATGTATTAAAGATATTAATAATAATAATAATAATAATAATAATAATAATAATAATAATAATAATAATAATAATAATAATAATAATAATAATAATAATAATAATAATAATAAAATCTATAAAAAAAAACTATTAAAAACGATATGCAAAAAAAGAAAAACCTGAAGTTAATTCTTAAGCTTAAAACCAGTTTGAGTTTAAGTTTGATTTGAGTTTGACTTTGATCACTTATGGTTTCAAGACATTCAAAGGTCAAACATAAAAAGCGAGAGTGAACTTTTTGATGGCTAAGAAATTTACAAGTTTCTATTCCCACTCACGTTTTTCTTGGCTTAAAGAACTTTTTGATCTTCTAAATATTTTATTTAGAGGATCGAAATTTCGTCAACCCTATTTTCTTTAAGCCAGATGACAATTTGTTTTCATTTTCCCTTCCGTTCTAATTAATAATATAAGAATTTGTAAATGATAGAAACATCTTGGACTAAAGTAGAAGTAAAAGTTGACTTTTGATACTATATTTAATATAACATACTAAAAATGTTTTTAATTTAATTTAATTAGTTATATCAATTCAAAATAGTTTTCATATCATTAATATTTATATTGAGGGTAAATTTGACATTGATCATTAATGTCAACATCCATTTAATTTAATAAGTATAAAATTGTGGTTTTTTATTATGAATAGGGAACACATAAAGTAATGAGACCTACTTATATGTGTTTTACTATTAGAATTTAAAATTAATGAGAGATTTTGATGAGAGATTGGTGATGATCACTTTAAGAAGGAGTACTTATAAAAGAATAGTATTTCAATGGTCAAGTAAATATTTAAAAGAGGTGAAATTTTTGCAAGAGTGAGTAAAAAGATATTTGGAATGTGAGTCGACTGTTTATTTGAAATGGAACGTGGATGATCGATGGGTGTAAATCAACGGCTGTGATGGGATGGAGGTCATGTTATTATGCCATAATAAAAAATAAGAGTTAAACTTATATGTCGATGGTTGGCGTGTTTTTAATGGACTGGGCATATGGGTTTTGCCAGTTTTCTTGGACTTTTGGCCACTTCAGAACAATTTCTCCAAGTCCTTTCTATCAACTTTGAAGCGAGAAGTGTTAATGCAGAAATTAATGAGGTTGGTCCATGAATAGGTATCGTTGAGAGATAATGTTTGTTGAGAACGTGTCCCGGGAAGAGGGAGCTTTATAATGGCTTTGAATTGGAATGGTTAACAAAGGGAACATGTACATTCCATGCACTTCGTGCAGACAGACCGTTTCTACGGGGAAGACCACCATGTATAGCCATGTGTGTAAGGTAGGGAAATGACACATCTAGGTCCACTTGAGTGTACTAGAGTGTAGTATCGAACTTGAGAATTCATCTAAACTATCATATGTGATCTTAAGTCTTTAAACAAAACATGGTTGTCTATCAGGACACTCTTTGTGCCTATAAAGCCGAAATTTGAGGCTCTAATTTCCTTTTCGACTTATTCTACATTTATTAAGTGCAATCAAAGCATGGAGGCTATATTCCACATTAATTCTTACCGCGTGAGCTTCTTTTCTTTTGGGTGCTTTGCTTGAATCAAATTACATACCTTTCGAGAAACCCGCATTAAAAGAACGTATTTGCTCTTTCTTCCTTTGTTTTTCTCATAGATTTCATTTGTGCTTAAATATGGAAAATCTATGGAACCCGTATTTAGATATTCTCATTGTACACCTTTGTGATGTAGAAGTTAGAGATGTTGATTTTAGCATTGAACTAGAGTTGGTTAATCACGGTCATAGAGATAATGTCTCCACCAGAACATATATGAAACAAGTTGGGGTTGGATTTATCTATGGGGAAATTTAGAGGACTAACTACATTCATGTAACAACTCTTGTGGATGATCATGCAGCGTAGAGCTTAGCTAGGAGCTTAAGGCATACTGTAATACAGTGGGAGAACTGACTTGATTTTGTGTTTTATCGCAAACATTGCGGATAGCAAGAGTCACCACCGACTTTTCTTTTATCTAATAAAGGAAAGAGTGAAAAGAACAGGAAAGACCTTCGAGATTTTATTGAGTTAGGGGGTAGGTTATGAAAAGGTAATGTGTTAGCACCCTTTTCATCCGTAGTTATCTACGTGCTCTTAACCGATAGCTCACTTTTGTTTTGAAAATGCTTTGTGAATGTGTTTTGAAAATATTTTGAAAAAATGCCTAAGTACGGAAACTTTGTAATGGTTCTTGTATTAGTTAAGAATGCGTACAAAGTGTTTGTTTTTGAAAAGATTCAGAAAAGTGTTTGTGAAAAATATGTTTTGAAAAGTGTGAGCAAGCGATTAACAATATTCTATCCTTACTCATGGTCTTTCGTGTTATTTTCCTCCTCCTTTAGATAGTGTTATCTGTATCATTAGTTGATAGGTAGCTTCATCTATTGGATGTGAAGGGAATAGCGTGGGTCATCGTACAGTCATAAAGGCAAATCATAGGGGCACTTTAGCAATTTATCGTAAGGGACTAAGATCGTTTACCGAAGGAAGCATCGAAGGATCATTGAGGGACTACGATCTTTTTAATCGAGGGTCTTTGCTAAAGCGTCCCCATGTTCGAGGGACATAACTGTGTTTCCGAAGAAAACAAGTGAGATTATCCTAGAGGTGCTTGTGTGAAGAGTGATTCATGTTCAGTTATTTAGTCTGGTAATTAGGGTTAGCTACGATTGTTTTTACGTCTTTCCATACAAACCCTAATTACTAGCAAAATAATATAGCAATAATGAAAAGCGGTAAAGTGCGGGAAATAAAATTCTACGCTATTACAAGGCTTCGGGAGTGGGGGTACAAACAATAAAATTGGGGGGAAATAGTAAACCCTAATTAAACTATTACAACCGTAAACAATTACATAATTGGAAAAAGAACTTGGAAGTAACAAAGTACGCGAAGCGGTAAAAGGAAAAAGAAAAGAGAAATTTTGTTTTGTGATCGTTTTGATGAAAAAAGTTTGACGATTAACCTAAAACCTAATTGATTTTAATTAATTAAAAAAGTTAATTAAATTAATAAAAACTTAAAATCTAAGTTGATTTTAATTTAATTAAGGAAACCTAAAAAAATAAATTAGGTTTGATTTTAATTAAAAACCTAAAACTAAATTAGGGTTTATTAAGAAAAATATTTTGAAAAAAGGTTTTGTAAAAGATGAAGAGAAGGAAAAGGAAAGAGTAAGAAATTGTTGGGAAAAAATCAAATGCTAGGGGTGGGTGTTGAACTCACGCCCTCAGGACTTTCCAGCAGCACAATAACCACCAGGCCAAGCGCGCCTTGGTGTTAGGATCTGGCCTCAGCATGTTATGTAATAAACCTGCCAAACATGAAAATATTAGGAAAAATATGTGGCAAAAGGTTGGATCGAACCCAATCCCTTTGACACAAATGACTTAACACGCGCGCTTCTACCGCTGGGAGGCTGTACATCCATTAATTTATATCAAACCATAAATATATAATATAAACAAAATACTTGAACCGGAGAGGCGTCGGAGCCCTAGCTCCGGTCATCTTCTCCGGTGACATTCTTTTGCCTAACCTGTAAAATAACCAAGATTAGTAATCCAAAAACATTCTATCCCCCTAAATCGAGGGCTGTGAGTTTGATGGGATGATTATTTTGGTCTAAAAATCCATGATTTTTGAGTTATGAAGAAAAATGCATGAACCAGTATAGCTATGGTGGTTCACGATTCTAACTGCATGGGACCCCCACGATTGTTCTATCATGCACTACCAAACCTCATGAACACATTAGTGACATTAATACATGTTAAAGCAAACATAAAATCAAGATATGAATGTTATAAAAATTATGAAAAGGAGATGCCATGCAATGATATTTCATGCATTTGGGACCATCAAAATTGATCCAACCTTACTCTGTGTGATTATCAGGAGTGAATATAGTGGTTGTTTGTAGTTAGAGGGTTTGGAACAAGGGTTTCAATCTTTTAGGGTTCTTGAAAATTTTTGATCTTTTTTGACAAATTTGTGAGGCAAGGTTTTTGTGTCCCTGTATGAGAATGAATGGGAGAATATAAAGATTGAAGTTAGGGCAAAGATATGGGCTTGATCTTTGTGTAAGAAGGCCTTTTCATGTTTCATTTAATTTTGACTTTTAAATGAATAAAAAATCAAAAATAAATAAAATAAATCAAAGGGAGGTGTTTGAATAAGTCATGAGGTGCACATGAGATATAGAACATGCTTGGACTCTGAAATAATAGCCAAATAGCCCAAAATATCAAGTTTGCTCAATTTGAACTTCATGCATTTGCTCAAGACTTCCCAACTTGCACTGGTCATAACTCTCTCAATTTTCATCTTTTGAAGGTGCTCTTGGACTTTTTGGAAAGCTAAATATGTCCTCTACAATCTCTTTCTTTATCATTTTTGCATTTGGAGACTTTATCTTGACGTAAGTTTCCTTGACAAAAAGTGTCTTTTTGTTGACTTTTGAAATGACCTGTAATATATTTCTCAAATGAAGCACTTTTTGGACTTGAGCTTAGAGATACAAAGTTGTAGAGAATTTAATTTCCTTCAAGATAGGCGTTGGTTAAGAAAAAGTGGATGAAGCATGTGAAAGTTATATTTGGTCAAAGTTCAGTTGATTTCTCCTAAGGAAACCTTAATTTGCAACTTTTGACTTTTGATGGTTTGGAGGCTTTTCTTGAGGAATCATGATCACCCCTTGATCAAATGATGAATGTGGCTTCAAAATCTTGATGTTGACCAAAAATATTGAGGTTTGACTGTATGCTGACCACAATTGAATTTTTACCCAATACAATTGATTTTCAGTCATCTGAGCCACTGACTGAGAAAACTTGTGGTGCAAGACTTGAAATTTTACATGAGAATTCTTAGGGACATATGAAGAACCATTAAAACCACTTGAAGACCTTGGAAATCCAATATTCTTTGAGAAATACAAAACCCTAGTTGTGAGTCCATTGCTTAGGAGGAGAATTTATCTGATCAATTCTTGAGCCACCTTGAGTATTTGAGAACCCTAGGAGAATGTCTTTGAAGAAAATGGGAGGGAAAATTTTGGGGTACAACAACTTCCCTGTTCAATCTTCTTAAACCTGAAGAGTTAGATTAGCATGTCTGCCATTCGTGACTTGAAGGTAGAAGATAATTGAACACTTAAGTGCTCAGAAATTTGCACTCGCATATGCAGGAAGTAACACTGTTGGTTGATAATATTGCTTGAATGGGCTTAATGATAACATTAGGAGAGATGGAGGAGAGTCTTCAGAGATGGGATAATAGATGTCATCCAAAGTAACTGTTGATAGAAGTATTAGAATGAGTCTATGCTTGAATGTATCTGAGGAATGCTTTTCAGAATAAATCTCTGAAGGAAGTGATTTTTAGAATAAATATCTGAATGAAGTGTTTGTCATGTAGATAGTCGCCCCGTCCTGTTTTAGGAATTTACCTATAATCTATTTTTGTTGGTAAACCCGTCTTGTTTCGGGATTTCATACCACTTGGTGAAAAAGAAAGTCGTCCCGTCATGTTTTGAGAATTGATATTCATATGGACATTAAGATAGAAAGATAGTTTCTCCATCCGGTTTCAGGAGTTAATCTTTGCTCGATTGTATAGATAGTTTCCCGGCCTGTTTTGGGAGTCAATCTTCAACATGATTTTTTATAGATAGTCGCGTCGTCCTATTTCGAGAATTGATCTACAATTTATTTTCAAAGATAGTTGCCCTGTCCTGTTTCTGGAATTAATATGTGTTTGGTCTTACAAATAGTTGCCCTATCTTGTTTCAGGAATTAATCTGCAACCTGTTATGAAAATTGTTGATGATATTTGTCTATTTGTAGACTTTACCTAAAAAGATAAATATTTAGTTGTATGTAATGTCATGATGTATGAAATGTATTGCATAGTGATGTTCTCGAAGTAAATGAGAGTGTGCTATATGTGTTTTGTATGCATATGTTATGGTATTTGTAAATGGTGTATGATTGTGAAATGTCGTTGAAGCGTATTGGTAGCTTTGTATAACATCTTCGATTGGGAAAATGAATCCCCGACTGCTGCTAGGGATGAAGAATACGTGTTATCTTCAATCTTGTCTAGAATATTTCTGCTGGGGATTCCTGTTTCTGTTTGACGAAACTCCGCTGGGGAATTTGATTTCTGCTTGGGAGTAGAGTTCAGGAACTTTGGTCGTCTATCGCTCTACTGGGAATTTAATCCTTATATACCTTGACTGGGGATAAGAGAGATGGATAACCTTTTGAGGTGTTGTTTGACGGAGTTTCTGATATGGATGCCAACTCGTCTGGGGAGGATAAGATTAACTGATATCTGGTCTGGTTTCAGAATCAGTAGCAACTCTCTGGGGATAGAAGCATGGATTGCCCTTTATTGGAGAGGGGAATTTTGTCGGTGATTTGCAGTAGTCAAAGGAATAGACTCAAGCTGGGGAGACTGGATTTTTTAGGGAAATAAACCCTGTTGGGAAAATAAACCCTGCTGGAGAAATACTCTGTTGAGGAAATGCTTTGTTGAGGAATATGCTCTGTTGAGTAATTTTAGTGTTGGATAAATAAACTCAACTAGGGAAGAGAATTATTGTGAACTATGTTGATGTTATAATCTCTGACGAAGATTAGGACTCTGTAGGTTGGCGATATTGTCGGGGAAAAGATCATACTCCTTTGTCTCTTAGGGGGATCCGCTGGTGAGTATGATTAGGGTATTTCAAACTTGTAGGGAATGTGTTGAGTTCGTGAAGATGACTATGTGGGGACTATTCCATGGAGGTTGTTCTGTGGGAATTTGTGGATGACTTGAATGTTATCCCGTCTCCTAGAGTCTTGAGTAAATACTTATTCCTGTTTTTATGTATATATTTGTTAACAGTAATCGTATTCATATGAATATGTTCATTCAATTTAGTCATTGGACATTTTTGCAAACAAAACAGAAAAAGTAAAACAAAATTTGAATTTTGAAATTGTGCTTATATTGATAGTTTGCCTATAAATAGGCGGTTGTTGTACAAAGAGACATAAATTCTAGTAAGAGGAAATCGTCGTGAAATGAAAGGAGTACAAAGTAAAACAAAACATATAGTTATGTGTAAATGATATCGTCAGGTTTCAACTCTGTTATTGCCCCTATATCTTCGAGCATCTCATCCCTTGATGTCGGAAGAAGTTGATTTAATGGATCGCCACCATTCGAACTTTACATTGGTAATAAAGCTGGATGTAAGTCATCCAACGGGACATAGTTTTACGCTTTAATCCCTAACTTTCGCCTGGACCGCCCTTTCGGGTTTTCAGTCCACTGGGATACCCTTTTTTGGCTAAGCCACCTTTTCAGGTTTTCGACTTGCCGGGTGTATAGTCTTTTGTATATATATCCCTGATATTTTCCAGAACTCTTTTGGTTCGCCAGGATGCCCTTATTTTTTCCTAGGCCAGTCAACCTAGCGGGTCGTGTTTTATGCGTAGTATCTTTTAACTATGTCAGCGTTCATGGGGTGTGAAAGATCTTCACCGTACATGGTGGTAAGTATCACAGCGTCGCCTGAAAAGATCTTCTTGATCACAAATGGCCCTTCGTAGGTAGGATTCTATTCGCCCCTGGGATCATACTGTGGTAAAATGATGCGCTTTATTACCAAGTCACCAGCCTGATATACCCGACGCTTGATCTTCTTGTTGAAATCTTTGATCATACGCTTCTGATACATCTGACCATGACAAACAACCACAAGCCTTTTCTCGTCAATTAAATTCAACTGGTCCAGCCTAGTCTGAATCCATTCGTCTTCATCTAAATCTGCATCTTTCATAATTCTCAGAGAAGGAATCTGAACTTCGACATTAGGACATCCTCCATACCGTAGACCAGAGAGAATGGGGTTGCCCCAGTTGATGTCCGAGCTGAAGTGTGATAGCCATAAAGATAAAATGGTAACATCTCATGCCAATCTTTATACATCACCGTCATCTTCTGTATAATCTTCTTGATGTTCTTGTTGGCGGCTTCCACTAAGCCATTCATCTTCGGTCGATATGGAGAAGAATTGTGGTGCTTGATCTTAAACTGTGTGCAGAGTTCCGTGATCATAGTTTTGTTGAGATTCGTACCATTGTTTGTGATAATCCTCTCGGGGATGCCATACCGATAGATAAGATTATGATTAATGAATCGGGCGACAACATTCTTAGTAACAGAGGCAAAGGAGGTTGCTTCAACCCACTCTGTGAAGTAATTGATGGCAACGAGGATGAACTAATTTCCATTAGAAGTAGTAGGCTTGATCTCTCCAATCATATCAATGCCCACATTGCAAACGACCAAGGAGCAGTCAAGACATTCAGAGGTACTGGAGGCACATGTACTTTGTCAACGTAGATCTAGAACTTATGACAAGTTCTTGAATGGTGATGGCATTCAGTTTCCATAGTCGACCAATAATATCCCACTCTCAGGATCTTCTTAGCCATAGCATGTCCACTGGAGTGAGTACCAAAGATACCTCCATGCATATCTTCTATAGTTTTCTCTGCTTCCTTCTTGTCTACTTTGCAAAGCAGAGTTAAATCATGATTGAGTTTGTACAATTTCCCATTACTCGAGAAGAACTTGGATGAGAACCTCTATAGAAATTTCACGTCGTTGATAGATGCCCCCTCGGGGTACTCTTGAGCCTCAAGGTATCTTTTCACTTCATAAAACTAAGGCTTCTCTTCTAATCCATCAGTGTCAACTTCATAACAATGTGCAGGTTTGTATAGCCTTTCAATGGTAGTTCTGGTAGCCTCATTGTCCCATATGACTTTAAACATAGAAGATATGGTTTCTAATGCACCTGCCAACTGATTCTCTTCTTGTGGGATGTGCTCAAAAGTGATTTCCTCGAAGTATGGGATTAAGGTAAGCACATGTTCTCTATAAGGAATGATATTCGGATGCTTAGTATCCCATTATACCTTGATTTGACTAATTACCAGGGTTGAGTCCCCATATACATTCAAGAACTTAATCCTCAAGTCAATAATAACTATGATGCCTATGATACATGTTTCGTATCCGACCATGTTTTTGGTATAATCAAAGTACAATCTGGCAGTGAAGGGTGTATGAAAACCATGGGGAGAGATAATCATAGCACTGATTCCATTATCAAGTGCGTTAGAAGCTCCATCGAAAACCATAGTCCATCGATATCCTAGCTCAGGTCCTTCATATGGTCCAGGTTTTTTATAATCTGTAACTTGCATGATATTCTCGTCCGGGAACTCAAAATTCATAGACTGATAGTCGTATACGGCTTGATGAGCCAAATGATCTTCCAGTACACTTCCTTTGATTGCTTTCTGAGTGGTGTACTGAATGTCGTATTCTGTCAAGACCATTTGCATTTTAGAGATCAATAGAGTAGTGTGAGTCAACATATACTGTCTTAGTCGGCGAGCAGCCCATGCCAAAGCCCAACAAGTTTTCTCGAGAAGTCATTATCTTGTTTCACAGTCGGTAAACTTTTTGCTAAGGTAGTATATTGCATGATTTTTTCGACCAGACTCGTCATACTGGCCAAGTACACACCCTATTGAATTCTCTAGCACTGTTAGGTACATGATTTGAGGTCTTCCTTCAACTGGTGGCATCATAATTCGAAGTTCTTGTAGCTACTCCTTGATTTTGTCAAAAGTTGTTTGACAATCTTCGTTCCATTTTACTACCTGATCTTTCTTCAGCAACTTGAAGATCGGCTCACAAGTAGCAATCAAATGAGAAATGAATCAGGCAATATAATTCAGTCGTCCCAAGAAATCTCTGACTTCCTTTTCAATACGGGAAGTGGGCATTTCTTGAATATCTTTGACTTTGGCGGGGTCAACTTCAATACCTTTACTGCTGACAACAAAACCCAGGAGCTTACTGGATCTCACCCCAAAGGTGCACTTGTTCGGATTCAATCTCAGCTTGTACTTTTTCAGCCTCTCAAACAACTTATGTATATGGTCAAGATGCTCTTCTTTAGTCTGAGATCTGGCTATCATATCCTCAATATAGACCTTTATCTCGTGATGAATCATGTCATGGAACAAAGCTACCATAGCTTGCTGATATGTTACACCGGCGTTCTTTAACCCAAAAGGTATAACCTTGTAGCAGAAAGCTCCCCACTGTGTGACAAAGGTAGTTTTCTCTATATCTTCCGGTGCCATCTTGATCTGATTATACCCTGAGAAACCGTCCATGAAGGAGAATACCTTGTGCTAAGCGGTGTTGTCGACCAAAACATCAATATGTGGAAGTGGGAAGTCATCTTTGGGGCTTGCCCTGTTCAGATCCATGTAATCTACACACATACGCAATTTGCCATCTTTTTTTGGTACTGGAACAATATTTGCAACCCTTTGAGGATAGAATATCACTACTAAGAACCCCGCATTGAATTGTTTCGTGACCTCGACTTTGATCTTTTCTGATATCTCAGGATGCATTCGACGAACCTTCTGCTTTATCAGAACACAACCCTCTTTCATCGGCAGACGGTGAACCACAATATCAGTATTGAGCCCTGGCATGTCATCATACTACCAAGCAAAGATCTCAACATATTCATGCAACATGTGAATCAAACTGTTCTTGATACTACCCTCTAAGCTGGCGCCTATCTTGACTTCTTTTCTGTCTGTTTCAGAACCCAAGTTTACAACTTTAAATGGCTCTTCATGCAGTTGGATAGCATTTTCTTCTTGTACTAATAGTTTGGAAAGTTCTCCAGGTATATCACAATATTTCTCACCTTTGTCCTCGGCTTGGTAGATCAGATTTTCAAAGTCATAAGTGGCAATAGCAGATTCGTTATCAACGAAATCCATAGTGGATGTGGATCTGCAATTTATTGTGTGGGTGTGTGTAAGAACACATAGCTATTTAAAAGTGTAATAAAGTAGAAGGAAAAACAGAGAGCGCAAAATTTGAATGCAAAACGTCCAATGAAAATATGTTTATGAAATTAGAACCACTTAACAAATGAACCATTGTGCCCCGGGTAAGACACATGGTTTAAAGTCATTGTTCAAAAATTACATAACTGAAACTTTGAAAGCAATAAAAACATAAATGTAGCTATTACTCCTGACTAAAAGAGATAGAGATAACTTCTAGAGCCTTCTAGTTGTTGAGCCCGTTGCCAATGGTAGGAAAGATCCAGCTGTCAAGGTCATAATCACTATCAGCATCTTCTATAACACTGACTCTATTATTGCTGATGTAGAATGGTGGTCTTCCAGCACGAGCGTGACGAACAGCTCTCTGACCCTTTGTAGTGAAACTCAAACCAAATTTGTCAGATTTATACGGAATGTCAGGAAGCTGACCCCAAGTAGTACAACCACCTCCTTCTACAACAGCTCTAGCATCTTTAAACGAAGCCATCTTGGGCGGAACCCTGGTAACCTTGGGAATGGCAGAAACATCTTCATTTGAGGCATGAGGGATGACTTCAAAAGTATGACAGAGAGTCTCTATGAATTTTCCGTCCATCTCTACATAACGGAAAGAGTTCAAGTGGCTAACCATGTACTCTTCTTCACCGCAGATAGTAACAATCTTTCCGTTCACAGGATATTTTAACTTCTGGTGTAGGGTTGAGATGACAGTGCCCGCCCCATGGATCCAGGGGCTCCCTAGTAAGCAAGAATAAGCTGGTCGAATATCTATTACATAGAAGGTAGATTCAAAAATCTGCGAACCTACGTTGATCGGAAGATCCACTTCTTTGTGTACCATCCTCTTTGACCCGTCAAAGGCTTAAACTATAATATCACTGGGTTTCAGTATAACCCATATGCAATCAAGTTTGTCCAGAGCGCCTTTTGGTAGAACATTTAAGGAGGAACTAGTATCAACCAATACATGAGCCAAAGTAGTGCCCCTACATTCAATGGAGACATACAGGGCCTTATTGTGATTTCTTACTTCCGGAGTCAGATCAACATTAGAGAAACCTAATTCATTGTGATTCGTTAAACTAGCAACATAACTTCTAAATTAATCGGTAGAAATATCTTGTGGCACATGAGCAGTCTTCAAGAATTTTACTAAAGCCTATGCATGAACTTCAGAACACAGTAACAGGGATCACATGGAGATCTTAGATGGTGTCTGACACAACTGTTCAACAATCGTGTAGTCACTCTTACGGATAATCTTCAACACCTCTTCCAACTCTTGCTTGGAGGTGTCTTCAACTGTAATTTCTTTAGGCACCTCCATCCCTGAGACTCAGCAGTTTACTCGGTAGCAGTGACTCTAACAGGTACATCGACCGTCTTCGTAGAGATTTCCGGAGAGAAAACCCTTCCTCTTCTAGTAACCTTACTGGTCCCAGTAATATTGTCAATGTCGGGATCAACAACTTCAGTAACTTCATCTTCAACAATCGATAGTTCTTGCTTGACGCTATGGTAGTAGACGTCAGATCCATAGTTTCAAGGAATAACTTTATCCGAAGAATATGGGATAGGTCCAGGTGTAGTGATGATCAGAGGAGAAGATTTTGGATTGGCAGTAATTCTTACAGGACCTTTGGAGGTAATCCATAGAGGAGTGTTGGATATTATGGACAAGTCTTGAAACAAGTTTAACCGTAGAAATGTTGAGACTAAGCCATTGGATTGACTTGACTCGCACAGATCAAATAAAAATTGCCACCGCGCTTTATTGTTTCCAAAGGAATGGAAAAAGAGAGAATAATCCAAAAAGAGGGGGAGAGAATCTAAATTCGGGGGTTGGTTATGCAAAGGGAAGTATTAGCACCCTAAACATCTATGGTACTCCGCATGAACCTCTTTGTAAATTTGTGTATTTTGGTTATAAATGTTGTATAAAAAATAGATTGTGGAGGTGAGAAAAGAAATATTTTTTTTACATTTTTTTCACCCGCCGTGGTTGCAAATCTTTAGTTCCTACGTACCACCTTCCGTGCAATAGGGGACCAGGGTACTCGTAGTTCACCTTTAAAAAAATTTAAAACACAAGTGTGTTGGTTAATTTTAAGAGACAAGACATCATCGTTATCTCCGAGTGGAAGAACATACTTACTACCCACGATTATGTGAAAGAAGAATTTGCATCATCTCAAAGTAGAGGATATAACTTGGATTTTAAAATCAACAAAGCCTTGCTCAACACCCAAGTGGAAAATATCTCACTTCACTACATATCGTAGAAGTATAGTAGCTCGCATCACTACAAGAATTGACAAGAGTCTAATATTTTGAGAAAATTTTAAGGTAAAAAGCCAAAGTGGCAAAATGGTTTGAATGAGATTGATTGACTTTTAGTCTTCTCACAAAAATGTCAGAGTATGATTAAGTTGATTCAAGTTTTATTAAAAAATATTTTGAAAATGCATGGACCTAAGTCCAAGTTTATTGTGGAAGCGATTCAAATTTAGAAAACAAGAATAGCTTTGAAAAGGAGGGAGAAGTTTTTTGAAATTAAAGAAGATGGGAGGAGATGAAGGGACTATCCTAAAGCATAAGGTAAAAGCTAGGGAAAGAACCGTTTAACCAACAAGAAGCTAACACTTGAAACAATGAGTCAATGTAGAATTCTCATCCTTTGGATTGAAACCAAGCAAGCAAAGATACTAAACCTCTTAAGAATACCAAAATTCAAATGCATTAAGTCTTCACAAAAATCAGGCAGAGTAACGGCTGTATATAGATGAATTCCCAATCACAGACAAAGCACATAATCAAAATAACCTGCACACAAAGAAAACAAACAACCCAATGTCTTGGGGGTAAACCCCAAGAACTCCAGACAAAGTTACAATAGAAGTCACAAAAGGTAGGTCAAGGTCTATACTTCTAAGTCAAGAAGTTCATAACTCAATCAAGCCAAGGATAGTAACCAAATAGTTCAAGTGCCATTAAAGTTTTTTTATTGTTCTAGTTGATTATTAGGTATCTTCAAAAAATGAAAAATGAAAAGCTCAAGTGAGAAAAATAAAAATGACAAAAAGATAAATGCTCAAGTGAGAAAAGATGAAAATATCATGAAATGTAAATTCTAAAATAAATGGTGCATGAAAGTTGTCGTAACCCAAATTTGTCCTACCTCGATAATTTTATGTTTCGAGATTAAAACAAAATAAATGTTTAGTTAAAGATGGTACAACAATATCTGATGGCTCATCTTTATCGAGGACTAGGGGGTGTGCTTTAATCCAGGAGAGTTGGACTTTCTAAATCAGAAAGACTCATAAATCCATTTGCAAGGCATGTTGGCCAATGGCCCATGCAATTCGAAAATAAAAATCATCTCAATGATTAGTAAATTATTAATTTACTAAAACTACTTAAGTTTAATTTGCTATCAATTTAAAATAAAGTAACTTAGTGCATTAGGACTTGGTGTTGTTAGTAAAACTAGGAGGTGAGACTGCAATATACTAATTGTGATGCGGTGGGAGAACTGACTTGAGGTTTTGCGTTTGTGTTCGCAAATCTTTCAGTTTAGCAAGAGTCGCCACCGACTTTTTATTTTATCCAAAGGAAAGGTCAAAAAGCACAGGAAAGACCTTTGAGATGTTTTCTTGAGTTCGGGGGGTAGATTATGAAAAGGGAAGGTGCTATTACCCTTTTCATCCATGGTTTTCCATGGGCTCTTAGTTACTTGTTTAGATCACTTGCTTTTGCTTTTTAATTGTTTGAAATGGTGCTTTGTGTGGTTTTGAAAGTATTTTGAAAAGAGGCCATTGTTGTGGCAATCTTTGTAATGATTCTTGTTTGTAAGAATGTATATAAAGATGTTTGTCTTTTGAAAAATGTTTCAATGTTTGAAAGTTTGTTTGGAAACTATTTTAAAATTGTGTGTGTGTTTGTTTGAAAATAACAAGGATGGTTTGAAAATTGATAAAGTAACTAGGAGCATCTACCTAATCAAAAGTCTTTCTTGTACATTTTTAACCCTTTGTCATTGTTGTTTTACCATTGTATTTGGTAATCAACCCTATCTTTGGATGTTAAACGGGACGGGCGTGGGTCATCATATGACCATGATAGCAATGGTGCCAAGTATCTTAGCAAGTTTTTAGGGACTAAGATCATTTGTTTTTAGGCAACATTTTGATAGCGTCATCGAGGGACTGTGACCTTTTTGTTTTGATTGATTTTGCCAAGATACCTAGCATGCATACCATGGCCATTTTAAGGCAACAAAGTGGATGAAACCCTAGGGGTGCTTGTGTGCGAAGTGTTGTCATTTTTCATGTATTTTTGTCTTGCATTTAGGTCATGCTATTTGTTTGATTTTTTTGGTCTTTTTGCATACAAACCCTAGTTTACTAACATGGCATATAAAAGCAATAAATGCGTAAAGTAAATCTAGACTATTACAACATTATTATGGGAAGGGGGTACAAGTTTGAATAGGGGGATATTTGCACAAAATAAAACCCTAATTTACTATTACATCCAAATTGAATTTGATTTACAAATAAATAAATAAACAAGTATTTAAATAAACAATAAAATGTAAATATGCACAAATGTTTTTGTATTTATTTTATGTATGTAGAAAATAAATTTATTTATGTCCTAAAAATAAGAAAATAAAAAATGATTATTTTTTGAAAGGGTGAAAACCCTAATTTTTGTTTTAAAGGAAAATAAGCTTTATATTATTTATTTATTCATTTTTATTTAAGAAAAATAATAATAATATATACAATAATGTTAAAAAATTAAATATTGTATGGAAATATTAATTTAAGTGTATAAATAATAAAAATAAAAATATACAATATTTTTTGTATTACTTACAAATTTATTCAAGAAAATAAATTATATTTAACCTAATAAACTATTTTTTGTCATAAAAAAAATAATAAAAATAATAAAATAAAAATGCAAAAATTAAGAAAATATTTTTGGGTTTTTTAAAGTTCAAGAAAAAATAATAAAAGTCAGAAAATATAAAAGAAATGAGAAAATATACAAAATGAAGAAAATGGGCCAAGGGGGTGCAGGAAGTAAACAGGGGGTGTCAATAGTCAGACAAGCCAGGCCCAGGCCCACTCCCACTTCGTCCCTGTCCTTGGGACAGAAAAACGCGCGTTCTGCCTCTTCAACATGTCCTTGCTATTCTTTGCATGAAATCAAAAACTCACAACATGAAACTTATAGAGTTTTAAACCACGATTCTAATGATATAAAAAACTTGATCTAACTCTCAAAGACCAGAGAGAATTTTAGTGACCCTAAATTTTAACCTAACTTTTTCATCATGTTCAACATCTAAATTCTCCTAGCTCAGTTAATATAAATACAAGCTATGCATATGTACAACTCAAGCACATTAGAGACTACATTTTTGCTTCACAAACCTAAGCTTAATGATGCCTAAATAAGGAGTTAGAATCTTGACAAATACCTGTTTCAGTTAAGTTTGGATATGGCAATGTAGGAGTTGTGAGTGAGGCCTGAAGGTCGTGTTAGCTTGCCTGCAGTTCCCTTGACCTTTCCCAATGCTCAACTGGTCTTGTAATTGGCTAGAACTCCTTGTAGAACTCAACCTGCAAAGCTTCAAAATGAAAATGGTGAAGTGTGAAAATGAGGTTACAGTTGCTGAACAATGGCTTGGATAATTTAGATGTGATGTATGGAATGTGTCTGAAGTGGTTCAAGACAAAACACACGAGCCAATTTGGTTTTGGAAATGGTTCTGTAGATATGGACTTGTTTTGACAAGAACTTGTGATTTTGTGTTTTTGGGTGTTTGGGAGCTTAGGAAATCGTGTCTTAGGCTTGGTACAATATGTTGAGGTTGTTTGAAATGATCACCAAACTTGGTTTTATCAGATACAAGAGTTATGGACTTTTTGCAAGCTTACTTGCTTTTGAAGCAAAAGTGAGTTGACAAAGCTCAAAGCCTGTACAGGCTAGCTTGAGGCCTGAGCATAGTTGGTGAAACTTTTATGATGTTTATGGATCTTGTTTGCCCAAAGAGATTGGGTCCATGGCTCAAGATAAACAAAATTGCATAAAGTATGCTTTATCAAAGTAGCAATGTTACCTTTATGCCATTTTTTGATTAAACCCTTGTAAAAAGTTTCAAAGATCAAAACAATGCCATTAACCATTTTATTTGCATTCAATTTTGGAGTGTAAAAAGGATTAGAACCTGTAATGCAAGTACAAGCATGATCCAAACTGATTTGCAAGTTGTAACATGGTGCAAAATGCCTTGGACAAAAGTGAGAAATGGCCATTTTCATTCCTTCGATTCTCCCTAACCATAAATGATCTTGGAGAGTTCTTGGACATTTTGGAAAGATTGTAACATTCTATACCATAAATATTTGAAATTCATTTTTATATTCCACTTGGAACTATGTGAAAAGTTGCCATGAAGATAGGTCAAAATCCTGCCTAAACTAGGGCAAAATTTCACTAAGTTAAAAGTTTCATGGACCCTTATTCAAAAAATAATAACTTGATATCCAAGTATCTTTTGAGAAAACTTTGTGAATCAAAGTTGTAGATTTTGTGGAGGACTACAACTTTCATGTTGGAAGTTTTCTTTGACTCCAATTGCATCATGGTGAAAAAGTTGGGAAAAGTTGGGAAAAAATAAGAAATTTTCATAACTTAGAAAATTTCTAAGTTATGAAAATTTTCCATTTTAAACCCTAATTTCCAAAATTAGGTTTCTTGGTGAACAAGTTTCATGTTTTGACACATCTTGTTGAAAAATGACCCTTGACACTTGATTTTGACCAAAAAGTCAAAGTTTGACTTTTCAGTGTATAGTTGATTTTTGATCAGTTGACTGGAAAATTCATCTGTCAATCCAATGCATTTGAGATCTTTTAAACCTTGTGATTAGGTCAAGATAATTCCATTGAGTCCTTGAAACCATGCTTGAACCCAATTTGCCATTGGCTAGGTGAAAAATCAGAAATTGCCCTTCTACAGTCAAAACCCTAATTTTGACCATTTTGCCCTTTTGATGATCTGATCAAATTTCTTGAGGAGTTATGGTCCAAACTTGATAAAATGGTTCATATGAGTCTATAATGTTGACGTGGATAAAAAATTATGAGGTTTGATTGTAAATTGGCCACAATTGACTTTTTCCCCAATACAATTGATTTTTAGGTCAATTGTCCAATTGATTGGGCAAAAATTTGATTCAAGGCTTGAAACTTGGTATGAGCACTCTTAGGAGTCCAACATGAAGTATGAAAGTCACATGAGGCATTGGAAGTCCAAAAATCCTTGTGCAAACTCAAACGCTAATTTCAGGTCATCAGTGCAAGGAGATGTCTTGAGCTGCGCAAACCCTAATCCTGTCTGGAGTCCAGAGAGTCTTGTGAGGGGAAATCTTGATAAAATGAGAGGGAAAATTTTGGGGTACAACAGCTGCCCATGTTCAATCTTCTTGAACCTGAAGAGTTAGATTGGCGAGCTTTGTTGTTCGTGACTCGAAGGTAAAAGATGATTGGACACTATAGTGCCCGTAAATTTGCACTCGTCAAAATGTAGTTGAGGGAATGGGCTTAAAGATGCCATTTGGAGAGGTGACGGAATCTTGTCGGAGATGGGCTTAAATATGCCATCCAAGAATGTTTGTTGAACTGCATGTTGTAAGCCAAAAGAATGAGTATCAGAACGGTATCCGTGTTTGGAATGTATCTGAACCGTATCTGGAGACTAAATCTGTATGAGCAATGGAATGGCGTCTGTGTCTGGAGGGTATCCGAGATGTAACTATATTTGAATCCTGAATGAATAACAGAATGACTTCCGTGTCTGGAGTGTAGTTGTATTGTATCTGAATAAGAGATCTAAATGAGTAACAGAATGACTTCCGTGTCTGGAGTGTATCTTTACTGTATCTGAAATATTTGAATATTTGTTAAAGACAACTGTTAATCTTATCCTGAAAAGGGTAAAATGTTAGTTGAAATACAAAGTTATGTTGCATGTAATGTATGATGCAATAAAATGTGTTGTATCAATGTTTATGATATATGAGTGTAATGTATGCACATGTAAGCTGATTAGCTGTCTTGCTGAGGAAAATAAATCCTTGATAGCTGGGGATAATGAAATCCTTAACTGCTATCGGGGAAAATAAATCCTTGACCGCTGCTAGAGATTCAAAATCTTTGATTGCTGAGGACGAGAAATCCTTGGTGACTGTTGGAGATTAAAAATCCTTGACAACTTCTGTGGGGATGTGAGAATCCTTCACGACTTTCCTGGGGATATAGGGATCCTTCAAGTCTTTGGAGTTGGAGGATGATGATCATTCTGTTGTGAAAATAGTGCCAAGTGTTTCTTGAGAAACCTGCTTGGGGAATCCATAGAACTTTGAAGACTTCTACTGGGGGTTAAATAATGGGAATCCTTACCCGGCTGGGAAATATGGAAAACTTTGTCGATCTCTATCGGGGATCAAACAAAGGAAAACATTGATCTGCTGGAGAATAAGGAAGACTTTGATGGCTTCCGCGGGGAACTAAGAATGAGAATATTTAATCTCCTGGGGAATTTGAATCCTTGGGGACTTCATCCTCGGGAGTTAAGAATGAGAATCTTCGATCTGCAGGGAATTAAAAATTCTGACAAATTCATGTTGGGGAGTGATGAAGACTCTGGCAACTTCACTGGGGAATCAAGAATGAGAATCTTCATTCTGTTGGGGAGTAAAAACTCTGTGGGGAGTAGCTATACTGCTGGGGAGATCAGGAGTTTGGGTTGTATGCCAATCTACTGGGGAGTCAAGAATGAGAATCTTCATTCTGTTGGGGATATCAGGAGTTTGGGTTGTATGCCAATCTACTGGGGAGTCAGGAATGAGAATCTTCATTCTGTTGGGGATATCAGGAGTTTGGGTTGTATGCCAATCTACTAGGGAGTCAAGAATGAAATTCTTCATTCTGTTGGGGATATCGGGAGTTTGTGTTGTATGCCAATCTATCGGGGAGTCAAGAATGAGAATCTTCATTCTGTTGGGGATATCAGGAGTTTGGGTTGTATGCCAATCTACTGGGAGTCAATAATGAGAATCTTCATTCTATTGGGGATATCAGGAGTTTGGGTTATATTCCAATCTACTGGGGAGTCAAGAATGAGAATCTTCCTTCTGTTGGGGATATCAGGAGTTTGGGTTGTATGCCAATCTACTGGGGAGTCAAGAATGAGAATCTTCATTTTGTTGGGGATATCAGGAGTTTGTGTTGTATGACAATCTACTAGGGAGTCAAGAATGAGAATCTTCATTCTGTTGGGGATATCAGGAGTTTGGGTTGTATGCCAATCTACTGGGGAATTATCCTAGGTTGGGGATAAAACAAAAGTTAACTGTTATCTGGTTGATTCTCAGATTTTAAGACAACTTGCTGGGGAATTTGTGGAAAACTGGATGGTTTCCGCTGTGGATTGATAGTGGGAAATTTGACTTGACTGAGGAAGAAGGTTTCATCTCCGCTGAGGGTCTTTAGTTCAAAGTTTTTGCTCCGCTGGGGATTGGGAGTTTGATGTTTTATCTCTTATGGGAATTAAGGGTTTGAACTTATAACTCTGCTGGGGGTATATATTTCAAGGTTTTAGCTCCGCTGGGGATTGGTAGTTGGTAGTCTCATCTCCGCTGGGGATTTTAATGACGTGCTGTAGAGATTGTGTATGGAAATGGGCTTAAAGATGCCATTTGGAGAAACAGAGGAGAATCGTCGGAGATGGGCTTATAGATGCCATCCAAAGGTGATTATTGACAGAAAGTTAAACTGGATCTGAATAGAGAATGAATCAGAATAAACCATTGGGAGATTTATCTGAAACATCAAAAGTCCGGAAAATGAATCAGAAAAAATCGTTGAGATATTTATCTGAAACAGTAAAAAGCTGGAAACGAATCAGAATAAATCGTTGAGAGATTTATCTGAAACTAAAAAAATCTGGAATATCTTCAATTGGAATAAGAATCAGGGAGATCTTAGTGTCGATCTGACTAAACCAGAGAAGGTCTTGAATTAACTTTGACTGGATAAGAATAAGAAAAATCTTAGAATCGATTTAACTGAACCAGACGAAAGTCTTGGAATATCTTCAACAGATGCTGGGGAAAATAAACCCTGGGCTGCTGTTGAAGATTATGTGTGTCCTTAAACTTTGCTTAGAATGTTTCCAATGGGGATTCCTGTTTCGTGGTTTGAGGAGAACTCCGCTTGGAAATGTTGATCTTTGTCTTGAGATAAATAGAATTTTAGGAGCTTCAGTCGTCCATTGTTCTACTGGGGTACCATCTTTGTTGAATTTTGGGAACTTCGGTCGTCCGTTATTCTGTTGAGGAATCATCTCTGTTGAATTTTGGGAACTTCGATCGTCCGTTATTCTATTGAGGAATCCTCTCTGTTGAAGAGGAAAGTTGAATGAACTACTATCTGGTCTAAGTCCAGGCTTCATAGCTTGAATTTTGTGAGAATTTGATTGCATCTTTCCTGAAAGGTAAAGGTTAGTTGCATGACATATATCAAACAATGATGTTCTCAAAATAATGAGATTGCATTGTATGATGTCCTGATGTATGGATATGTAATGTTTTCCAGATGATCTCTCGTTGGGGAAAATAAATCCCGAATTGGTGCTGGAGAAAAAATTTGAACTCTGGAGACTTCAATGGGAAAAATCCTCAGGATTTCTTGAGGTCGACTTAGCTGGGAAGAGGTTATCAAAGATTGAAACTCTGGCTGGGAGTCCTCTTATGAGAAGATTTTAGGGAGATTTGTCACTGCTCCTAGTAGCGAGTGTTTATGACTTTTGCCAGGAAATGTTTGACTGTATGCAAACCTTTGTTGGGATTGACGTTCAATGCCCCAAGTGACGGGGACGGAGACTTTCCCCTGGTTACTCTGCACTTTGAGAGATTTCTTGAAATCTTGACTGGACTGCCCCAGGTTTATTGGACAATGACATGTCATGTCCCTTTGTTGATAGGAGATTTTTGCAATGGAAGTGTCATCCCGCTTGAAGTGACTTTGTTCACTGAGAGCCTTTCGTTCATTGGATACTCATTGTATGAATTTCTCCGCTGCCAAACAAATAGCCATATGCAAACAACGATATTCAAATAATGCAAAGTTTATGCTTGTCTTGAAATTTTGAAAATGCATTTTTTAGCAGAAAACTTTTGTAAGAAAAATTCAATTCAGGATTTAGAGCAAAGCCTTACAGGAGTCAGGATACCTTTTTGTAACAGTATGCTTTCGAACTAACCCATGCTTCAATTAGGACTTTTGAAGGGTTGTAACGTGGCTTGGTTCACGGTTTAAGAAACAAATGATAAAGGCTCAAAGTATATTTGTACCCACCCGCTCTTCGTGATGTTCTTCAGTCCTAAACTCAGTTAATTGTGCGTTTGAACTCCAAATGAGTCTGGAATGATGTTTTGGTGATGGTTCAAACAAGTTAAATTCGTTGGAAGGCAGTCATTTTTGCAACATTATTTTTGTTGAGGATTTGTAGTGACCTCTCTTGATTTATTTGTTATCCCTAATTTTTCATGACTGTTCCTGTTTTTGAGATTACAGTCAGCGGGATACCCCAGTTTTCTTAAGCCTCCTTCGTAGGTTTCGACTTAGTGGGCTTTTCTTTTTGAGAGATAATGACTGCCTATGTGATATGGAACCATAACCGTCTTTTGATTCCAAAGGAATATTATTTTTTGTCATTTGTTGTATTACGAAATGAGAGTCTGCGGCTAAATGCGCATTTGAATTAACTGAGAGACTACCCCGCCCTAGGTTTTGACTAAAGGTTTCAGCTTGTGTTAAAACAGAAAACTTCTACTTCTTTGGCTCGAAGGGGTTGACTAGGGATTATCTTCCTTATAACTCCAGTGTTTAGGATTTGAAAGAAACGCCTGTACATCGTCAACAAAGTCTGTCTAAAAGCATACTGTATGAGATTTATGGTATTGTTTCCGTCATCCTCCCTCTAAAGGCTTGTAACTTTTAGCAAGAGTTGAATGTCATAAAGCGAGTAAAAAGCATAGTTAAAACGTAATGAAAATGAAATAATTCCAGACAAACATACGCAATGCATTAATGAAACAAATTTTGACAATAACAGATAATTGTTTGAATAACAAAAGAAATTACAAATGGAAATTCAAAATGAACAGAAGCCTCTTTGTTTAAACTTGTCATTTTGGGTGGAGAGCCCTCAGCGGAAGATTTTCATCTAGCCATCTTGTGTGAACTCCAGCGTTGTTTCTTTAATCAGATCTTGAATTTTGTTTCTCAAAGCCCAACAGCTATCGGTGTCATGTCCAGGACTGTTGGAGTGATACGCACATCTTGCATTTGGTTTGTACCCTGGAGAGGCTGTGTTGGGATTCCGAGGGGGGTCCCTTAATACAATCAGCTTGACTTCCAACAAGCGTTGCAGCACCTGAGATAATGACATGCTAATCTCAGTGAAGCATTTTTCAGATGTATTTCGCCTACGCCGATTACCTTGTTGATGTTGGCGAGGTTGTTGTAGGGCTCGTGATCCTGAAGCCAACTGGGGAGGTTTTCTCTCGGCTTCTTGTCTCGAGGGAGGCTGAATGATGACTTGATCCTAAATCTTAGTTATTTTCCCCATTTTGTTACATTCATCTTGATGAAGCTTGTTGATGAGGACTCTCAGCTCCTCTTGTCCTCGAGCCAGGTTTTGAATAAGAGCCATCTAGCCCACCAGTTGTCCCATCATCTGGATTTTCATTGTTGCCATCTCAATCTGTAGTCTTTCCAACTGATCATTCTTGG
This sequence comes from Vicia faba, assembly GCA_948472305.1. Taxonomy (NCBI): domain Eukaryota; kingdom Viridiplantae; phylum Streptophyta; class Magnoliopsida; order Fabales; family Fabaceae; genus Vicia; species Vicia faba. Next base: position 1,118,282,906 of record OX451737.1, on the reverse strand, counting down.
TGCCCTCCGGATTCCCTCTGACCATGCCCCCTGTGAGGAGAGCCTTCACCTCTTCTTGCCCCTTGGATAGGTTCAAGAACATCTCTTGGAGTTGAGCATTTTGAGCCTGGACGTCCTTGATAGTTTATATTAGAGCCATCTCTACTGAAATAAATAGTAGGAAGATAAGGAGACTTGTTGTAAAGACCTGTTATGTTATGATGAATGTTGTTTATGTATATGCAATGCATTCAAGGATTTTGGAAAAATCAAAATTGTCTAAAACAAGAAGGAACAAACGTTATATTAATAAAAATAGAACTTGTTTACATCAATGCCCCTAGGGAAAAAATAGTACAAAATTCTAAGATAAAAAGACGTTGCGCATCCTCTTTGGTGCAATGTAGGTGTTGAGAGTCTGCTCTTCGTGAAGTTGACGAGTGAGTTCTAAAACATTCTTCTCGCTTGTGTAGAATTGGGCTTCAAAAGTATCGTGCTCTCCCTTGAGCTGTATCCAACTCCTTTGTAAATCTTCAAGTTATGTTGGCATGTCGGGATGTAGGAGGGTGTATGGAACCTCTCCTTCCATAACATGCTCTTTAATCACAGGGAGAATGTAGGGGTAATGCATCATAAGACTTTCGGCGCGGGTTCGTACCCACTTGAGGTAAGGCTCAAGGGGGATGTAATTCTTGTGTCCCAAGGTCTTATTTTCTACCTTGTTGGGCATCCTCAAAGCTCGGATGAACCTTTGTCGGAGTCCTTGATCGTCGTTGTCGAAGTCAAAAACCAAGTCTGGAATCAGCATGTCATGTGGGCCATCCCATCGGGCATACCAAAACTATCTCAGAGCCAAGCAGGGGTTATAGGTAATGCCTCCCCTAATGCCAAGTAGAGGGACATTAGGGAATTCCCCACAACGGTCAATGCTGATAACATTTTCTCTGGATCAAGAACACCAATGAACATATGAATGTGTAAGAGTCATCAACCATTGTGACCACCTCAAGCCTTGCTCATTCTTTAAGAATGATTGGGGAAGATGAGAAATAAACCATCTTGCCAGTAGAGGAGTGCAACACATGAGAACACCTCTTTTCCTTATTGTTCGAGTATGAAAAGAGTGGAGGATATCCCCAAGCAATGTAGGCACCGGGTTGCGAGCCATGAAGATTTTGACAGCATTGACATCTATAAGCTGGTCAGGGTTTGGGAACAAGACCAATCCATAGATGAGAAGAGCTACAATCTCCTCAAAAGCTTGCAGGTCTAGAGAATTCCAACATTCTTGAGATTTCTCAAACAAAAACTTTGCCAAGAAACCCTTGACACCACTTCTAGTTTCCCAATGGCCTATGACATCAGATGGTTGCAAGTGCAGGGCTTAAGCAACATCTTCAAGCTTTGGATCTCTTTCCGTACCGTTGAAAGGTAGTTGATGGAGAATAGGAACCCTCAGAAGTTGAGAAAATTCCTCCAAAGTAGGCACTAGCTGGTTGTCAGGAAATGTGAAGCAGTGGTGTAAGGGGTCAAAGAACTGGAAGAGAACTTTCACCATGTCTTCCTCTGTGTTGGAGTTGACCAAGTTGAGAAGTCAACCATGTATTTCAGTGAATGGAGAATACTCTGGAATCTTGGAAGCAAGTTCCTTGAGTTGTGGAGGAATTCTCACAAGATTGACCTGAATAGTTTTCCCGCGAAGTGATTCCATAACCTACAAAACAGGAACAAAGATGAAGATCTAAAATCCTTGAAATGGTTAGTGGATGCAAATGATGCTTCATGGTGTCCATGATGTTATGCACAAGTATATATGTACAAGCAAATCACACAAGTTCCTCGTTTCAGGCTTGCATGGGGTTTCATAGGTAAGTACCCTCTTGAAGTTTAGTTGGCTCAACATGTCCTATAAATAGTAACCGGGTTCTAAGGAGCTTAATATCACTGGATTATTTTCTGTGTTCATTGTTTCAGTTTAGCCACTTTACTGGAAACCGAAATATTCTAAGAAAACAACCCTCAATGAGTGTAGTATCGAGTATCTACCAACTTCGGACTGCACCAAAGCCGGTCATCTCACTACCCCTAAAAAGGACAAGTTGGTCAAGTAAAGGTTCTAAAAGTTTGTTAGTGCTTCATGACATCACTCAGCGGCCCCGTATTCTCTTTGATTGACTCAAAGGCTACTGGTACCCACAAATATTTCGCACTAATATAGCTATTGCTTCAACCATGTCGGTATACCCCGCACAGTTTCCACAATGTATTGCTATTTACTTATGAATGTTTCCCAAAATGCGGGTGGAGGATTCAAACCCAAACAATAGAACAAAAGTGTAAAGCAAAAAAGTCAAGCAAGATAAGCATGTAAAGGTGATCTAAACCCTAAGGTATCCCCACTTTTAGATTTCTTCCCCAGCAGAGTCGCCAGTTTTGTGATGCGATGGGAGAACTGACTTGAGGTTTTGCGTTTGTGTTTTCAAATGTTTCGGTTTAGCAAGAGTCGCCACCGACTTTTTATTTTATCCAAAGGAAAGGTCAAAAAGCACATGAAAGACCTTTGAGATGTTTTCTTGAGTTCGGGGGGTAGATTATGAAAAGGGAAGGTGCTAGCACCCTTTTCATCCATGGTTTTCCATGGGCTCTTAGTTACTTGTTTAGATCACTTGCTTTTGCTTTTCAATTGTTTGATATGGTGCTTTTTATGGTTTTGAAAGTATTTTGAAAAGAGGCCATCGTTGTGGCAATCTTTGTAATGAATCTTGTTTATAAGAATGTATACAAAGATGTTTGTCTTTTGAAAAATGTTTCAATGTTTGAAAGTTTGTTTGGAAACTGTTTTGAAATTGTGTGTGTGTTTGTTTGAAAATAGCAAGGATGGTTTGCAAATTGATCAAGTAACTAGGAGCATCTACCTAATCAAAAGTCTTTCTTGTACATTTTTAACCCTTTGACATTGTTGTTTTACCATTGTATTTGGTAATCAACCCTATCTTTGGATGTTAAACGGGACGGGCGTGGGTCATCGTATGACCATGATAACAATGGTGCCAAGTATCTTAGCAAGTTTTTAGGGACTAAGATCATCTGTTTTTAGGCAACATTTTGATATCGTCATCGAGGGACTGTGATCTTTTTGTTTTGATTGATTTTGCCAAGATACCTAGCATGCATACCATGGCCATTTTAAGGCAACCAAATGGATGAAACCCTAGGGGTGCTTGTGTGCAAAGTGTTGTCATTTTTCATGCATTTTTGTCTTACATTTAGGTCATACTATTTGTTTGATTTTTTTGGTCTTTTTGTATACAAACCCTAGTTTACTAACATGGCATATAAAAACAATAAATGCGTAAAATAAATCTAGACTATTACAACATTATTATGGAAAGGGGGGTACAAGTTTGATTAGGGGATATTTGCACAAAATAAAATCCTAATTTACTATTACATCCAAGTTGAATTTAATTTACAAATAATTAAATAAACAAGTATTTAAATATACAATAAAATGTAAATATGCACAAATGTTTTTGTATTTATTTTATGTATGTAGAAAATAAATTTATTTATGTCCTAAAAATAAGAAAATAAAAAATGATTATTTTTTGAAAGGGTGAAAACCCTAATTTTTGTTTTAAAGGAAAATAAGCTTTATATTATTTATTTATTCATTTTTATTTAAGAAAAATAATAATAATATATACAAAAATGTTAAAAAATTAAATATTGTATTAAAATATTAGTTTAAGTGTATAAGTAATAAAAATAAAAATATACAATATTTTTTGTATTTTTTACAAATTTATTCAAGAAAATAAATTATATTTAACCTAATAAACTATTTTTTGTCATAAAAAAATAATAAAATAAAAATTCAAAAATTAAGAAAATATTTTTGGGTTTTTTAAAGTTCAAGAAAAAATAATAAAAATCAGAAAATATAAAGGAAATGAGAAAATATACAAAATGAAGAAAATGGGCCAAGGGGGTGCAGGAAGTAAACACGGGGTGTCAATAGTCAAACAAGCCAGGCCCAAACCCACTCCCACTTCGTCCCTGTCCTTGGGACAGAAAAACGCGCGTTCTGCCTCTTCAACATGTTCTTGCTATTCTTTGCATGAAATCAAAAACTCACAACATGAAACTTATAGAGTTTTAAACCACGATTCTAATGATATAAAAAAACTTGATCTAACTCTCAAAGACCAGAGAGAATTTCAGTGACCGTAAATTCTAACCTAACTTTTTCAGCATGTTCGACATCTAAATTCTCCTAGCTCAGTTAATATAAATACAAGCTATGCATATGTATAGCTCAAGCACATTAGAGACTACATTTTTGCTTCACAAACCTAAGCTTAATGATGCCTAAATAAGGAGTTAGAATCTTGACAAATACCTATTTCAGTTAAGTTTGGATATGGCAATGTAGGAGTTGTGAGGAAGGCCTGAAGGTCGTGTTAGCTTGCCTGAAGTTCCCTTGACCTTTCCCAATGCTCAACTGGTCTTGTAGATGTCTAGAACTCCTTGTAGAACTCAACCTGCAAAGCTTCAAAATGAAAATGGTGAAGTGTGAAAATGAGGTTACAGTTGCTGAACAATGCTTGGATAGTTTAGATGTGATGTATGGAATGTGTCTGAAGTGGTTCAAGACAAAACACATGCGCCAATTTGGTTTTGGAAATGGTTCTGCAGATATGGACTTGTTTTGACAAGAACTTGTGATTTTGTGTTTTTGGGTGTTTGGGAGCTTAGCCAATCATGTCTTAGGTTTGGTACAATATGCTGAGGTCATTTGAAATGATCACCAAACTTGGTTTTATCAGATATAAGAGTTATGGACTTTTTGCAAGCTTACTTGCTTTTGAAGCAAAAGTGAGTTGAAAAAGCTCAAAGCCTGTACAGGCTAGCTTGAGGTCTGAGCATAGTTGGTGAACCTTTTCTGATGTTTATGGATCTTGTTTGCACAAAGAGATTGGGTCCATGGCCCAAGATAAACAAAATTGCATAAAGTATGCTTTATCAAAGTAGCAATGTTACCTTTATGCCATTTTTGGATTAAACCCTTGTACAAAGTTTCAAAGATCAAAACAATTCCATTAACCATTGTATTTGCATTTAATTTTGGAGTGTAAAAAGGATTAGAACCTGTAATGCAAGTACAAGCATGATCCAAACTGATTTGCAAGTTGTAACATGGTGCAAAATTCCTTTGACAAAAGTGAGAAATTTCCATTATTAATTCCTTCGATTCTCCCTAACCATAAATGATCTTGGAGAGTTCTTGGACATTTTGGAAAGCTTGTAACATGCTCTACAATCCATATTTGAAATGCATTTTGAGATTACACTTGGAAATATGTGAAAAGTTTCCATGAAGATAGGTCAAAATCCTGCCTAAACTAGGGCAAAATTTCACTAAGTTAAAAGTTTCATGGACCCTTACTCACAAAATAATAACTTGAGATCCAAGCATCTTTTGGGTGGAAAATTCATCTGTCAATCCAATGCATTTGAGATCTTTTGAACCTTGTGATTAGGTCAAGATAATGCCATTGAGTCCTTGAAACCATGCTTGAACCCAATTTGCCATTGGCTAGGTGAAAAATCAGAAATTGCCCTTCTACATTCAAAACCCTAATTTTGACCATTTTGCCCTTTTGATGATCTGATCAAATTTCTTGAGGAGTTGTGGTCCAAACTTGATCAAATGGTTCATATGAGTCTATAATGTTTACGTGGATAAAAAATTATGAGGTTTGACTGTAAATTGGCCACAGTTGACTTTTTCCCCAATACAACTGATTTTTAGGTCAACTGTCCAATTGACTGGGCACAAATTTGATTCAAGGCTTGAAACTTGGTATGAGCACTCTTAGGAGTCCAACATGAAGTATGAAAGTCACATGAGGCATTGGAAGTCCAAAAATCCTTGTGCAAACTCAAACCCTAATTTCAGGTCATTAGTGCAAGGAGATGTCTTGAGCTGTGCAAACCCTAATCATGTCTGGAGTCCAAAGAGTCTTGTGAGGGGAAATCTTGATAAAATGAGAGGGAAAATTTTGGGGTAAAACACTAATCCATTTCTGTTGACCCGTTTTTATTCTATCTTTAAATAAATAAAAAAGGGTACAATTGCAAATTACGAATCCATTGAGTCTTAGCATCCCATTTGATGTTTGGTTGCTGTTTTGTTTTTTTAAAAAAAAAAAGAAGCATTATTATTAAAACTTCTTGTTATTATAAAAAAAATTTATCTCCTTATTAAGAAAATGGTATGTTTTCAGAACTTTTATAATATTGTTTTTTATGTAATTTACTTATTAAGGATTTTGTTTTGGAAAAAAAGACTTGTTGGGCCAAAATTTGCAAGGTTAAGCTCAATTCGTACCCAAATAATAATGCCGGTTGCAAATAATAACTAAACAAGTCTTATTGTTTGCTGTAAATTGTTGGGCTGAAACAGTGTGAGGCCCAAAAGCATTTTTGGGCAAAAGAAATAATAACAACGCACAGGCCCAAGAGCAACTAACTAATACTATGAAAATTACTTCCTTTTTGGATCCAATCTTCAAGAACGATAGAAGTATCTCTACAAAAGCAATCTCAAGAATTTAAGATAGCAAAATCCAAATAAAATCACAGCAATTAATTTACCAAATCATACAAGTTCGAAAAATGTTATAAAATCGCATCTGATTACAGTACTGAATCAAAGTCAAACAGAATACCAAATCAAAATCCAAATCTCTAGTACAAATTAATCAATTACAGAAAACTCGGAAATCGCTAATTGAAGTGAATCTGTAACTGCAAAACTAAAAACCCTAAAATTCTAAACTATAAATAAAGAGAATTATACAGAAGACAGGGGGGGTTGGGGGGACAGAACAGAGGCGGAGGAGATAAGCGGAATCCAGTATACTGAAGAAGCTTGAACGCGGAGGCGAGAAAAAGAAGAACACAGTAACAGAGGCGGGGGGATTCGAGGATGAAGAGTACAATACCTATCGCTGATCATGAGGAGAATCAAGAGTTGACGCGATTGAGGTTCGATCTCCGAAGCCCTAATCGCGGGAGCATGTAGTCGCTGTGGAACCATCAGTTTCCCTCTCCAATCACCGCCAGAACTGTATACAAAAGGAAGAAGGAAGGTAAGGTTGCGCAGATTTTGGGTGTTGTCGTTTGATTAGGAACACATAAGGGGTAAGGAAGAGAGAGGGATTAAGGCTTAGTCGCTTGCGGCACCACCACGGTGGTATGCTGTTAGGGTTAGGCATGAAGAAGAGAGGAGGGTCTGAGAAGAAGAAAATGAAAGGGTGCGCTGGGAAAATGGGTAGCTGCTAAAAATATGGAAAGGAGTGATAAGGGTAATTAAACAATGAAAAATTATAATCAGTCCAATCTAGTATATACGCGCCTATCGTAAACATCTTGCACCTTCGCTTTCCTCCCTTTGATCATCATCAGACGACCGTTAGGCCAAGTCTGATTGTAACAGCGTACACCCGCACCACACGCGATCACTCGGACCCTCCTTAATTCGCCTATGGGCCTAGCCCATTACTCTCCATACTCCCCATTCCATCTTTTGCTAAAACATACAACAACAGCATACCCCCCTGTCCAGGACTGTCTTGGGCTTAAATCCAGATTATTTTCAGCACCCCCTTATTTAGTGGTTAACTAAGAAATGCAACCCCCCCCCAAGTTTTGCTTAAATAATTATTTATTTATTTTAGTTATATTTTTTATATTATATTTTATTTATATTACATTAATTATTTATTCCTTTTTGTCAATAATTATGATTATTATTAATTTTGGTTACCATATTTTAAATATTAATTATTATTTATAATATGTACGTATTACTATACGATAAAATAAATTATTTTCATGTAAAAATTGCATATATTATTTTCTATACTATTTGCATTAAATCTTTTTCAATCATGCATTAATTAAGATATTTTCACAATTAATATTATTAAAAAACTCAAACAAATCTCAAACTATTTTCGCGAACAAATTAAGCTAATCAATAGTCTTTTTCGCAAATGGGTTTCAAACTAATTTTGGCTTACTGCGTACTCAGTCAAAATCTCCGCAATCACTACTCCCGGCCGAGTGCGAAGTGATTCAAAATATGTTTGTAAACCCTTAAAAGACACCAACCCATACCAACTACGAATTAGGACTTTGATTCCTCGTAAGAGGATACGTAGGCATACTGTGATCGGTGGATCTGGAACTGACTGTTTAAAGCTGGTTCGCGAAATGTCGCGGAAGCAAGAGTTGCCACCGTCTTTTATTTTCTCCAAATGGAAAGGACAAAAGCACAAAAAAATTCCTTATAGAGATTGCTCTCGGTTCGGGAGGTAGGTTATAGAAAGGGAAGGTGTTAACACCCTTTCTATCCATGGTTATCCATGGGCTCTTAGATACTTGCTCACTTGTGTGTTTCAAAAATGGTTTGTTTGCTTTTCAACTGTGGGTTTTAAAAAGTTTCTTTGAAAATTCCAGTTCGACTCTTGTATTGGTCCTCAAGAGTGTTTGAAAAGTTGCTTTCGAAAGCTTTTTGAAAAGGTGTCGGTGTGAAAAGTATTTTTTGATTTGTTTTGAAATTAGAGCAAGTATCTAGAGTTGTCTACCTACCCTAAGGAATTCGTCTGTGTAAATTTCCTTAAGGTAGTGCCATCCCACCATTGAGAGATAGGTAGCACCACCGTTGGAGGTGTTCGGGTCAATTCGAGGTTCGGGACATGGTGATCACCAGAGCAATAGGAAGACACCTTAGAAGCTACTCTCATGCCAGGTTCCCGGATCATGAGGACTTACTAAGACATCCTCTACTCGACGATCACCTTTCGAAGGCAAGGTAACAATGAGGCGTACCCTAGGGGTGGTGTGTGATTCGTGTGTCAGATTCATTTATTTTTGTCTTGTCATGTCATGGGTGATCTACGCTTTTGTTTTTTATTTTAATCATTCATTCTTGCATGCAATTGTTAACAGTTAAAAAGTGCGAGAAATATAAAGTTCCTAAACTATTACAAAGGCGCGGGTCCACATCGCCAAATTTAATCCAGGACCCGATTTGACATAAAAATAAAATAAAGAAATATAAATATCAAGTTTACACGGCTTTGGGAGAGTTACATTAATATTATAAGAAATAAAATAAAATGCGCGAATTGAATTAAAATTGAAAGCGAGGGCGTTGGACCCTTTTTAATGAAATTAATTTATTACTAACAAATTAATTAAATTAAAGAAAAAAAAGAAAAGATTTTTGAGGTTTTTTGGTATTTATGATTTTAATGAGAATTAAATGAAATTAAAATATAATTCTAGCTATTTTTTAATTTATTAAGAAAATATGAAAATTAAACCTAAAATTAAACCTAACTAATTAATGCAATTTGATCTATAAAAATAAATAGTTAATTATTAATGATGAGAAAATAAAAGAAAAAGTAATTAACGTAATTAAAACCTAATTCTACAAATTTTTAATTTATTAAGAAAAGATATTAAAATTAACCCTAGAATTGAAAACTAAATTAATTAATGATTTTTATTTACCAAAATAATAAACTAAAAATATATTTTTGGTTTTTTGTGACTTTCTGATTTTTTTTCATTATTTTTTATGTTGAGAAAAATATTAATTTAAAGAATTTAAAAAAAGAAACAATTGAAACAAATAAAATAAAAAGGAAAAGAATTGTAAAACCTTGGGGGGTTCTGTCCCCAATTGGAGGTATATTGTGGCAATTAGGCCCAGTGATTTAAGGCCCTTTCTGACTTTTCATGGGAGTATGCATAGGCGTTGACTGCGGCGTTCCACAGGCCTCAGATCCTGGCCATTGGATGGAGGTTGTGGGACAAGTGGCACGCTTGGATGTAAGGCTATATGGTGGACTTCAGGAAGCAAGTTACATAAGAATATGGTTAGAAGAAAAATATGGAAATAAGAAGGGGGACCTGGGGTTCGAACCCAGGTCCCAGAGGTTACCAATACACATGCCTGCCACTGAGCTACCAACGCGTTCTGGACATAGTATAGAAAACAAATAATATAATTCCAAACAAGGGTTAGTAATATTTTTCCGCGCGAAATTCAAATGAGCTAATCACTCGCCTACACATCATCATCTTCTCCCATGGCTTTCTGTACCTGAAACAAAAAGCAAATTGAATAGCGGGGGTTTTAAACCCCCACAATCTGAAATACAGAAAATAGCGAATGTAGATTAAGCCAAAATAAAAAGGGCGCGACTAGTGATTCTGGATCGTCCAAGCTTGCTGATTTCAATGGTGTAGGTCTCAAGTCTCAATTGTTCCAGATCAAGGAAACCCCAATTCGTGACCTCTGTAACCCTAAAAGACAACAATGACAATTTCGCGTATGGTGTATAAAAACTCAATCAAACTACATGGTTAGCTTTAGAATGATCCAATTAGTATAAATCCATAAATAAAATGCAAGGAGAATGCTTGAAAATTGAAATACGAATATGAATAAAATGTGAAAAATCTCGAGTTCTGTATACCAATTCTGGGCGTTAGGGATATGGAAAGGTGTTCAGTTAGCTTCAGTAATGTCTTGGCAAGCTAATGGGATCAATCTTTTCCTCTGAATCGTCCTCCAAGGCCACTTTCAGTTTTTGATTTTTTTGATAAAATTGCAAAAGTTGTTCTTCTTTTCTGGCGCAGCTTAGAGGTTTCCAGCACTAGGGTTTACATCCTGCTTATGTATGGAATGATTAGGGTTGAAAATTGGATCCAAAAAACCTTTGCATTGATGTAGAGAATATTTGATTTTCATGCATATCATTTTCAATCTTTTTCATGCATATTTGATACTAATCATGTCCAATCACATTGATTCTTTCCCTATCTAATAATGCACGAAAATCTGAAGTTATTCCATGCATAAAAAGATTTGATTGACTTGCTTTGGTATTTTTCACATATTTTAATTAATTAAATGAATTATTAGCAATTAAAAATTCAAATAAATAAATAAAAATGATGAATAACTTCCCTTTGGGCCAAATGGTCGTGCACATTCTTTGGATGATCAATCTTGGAAGAAAATGTGGCCCATTAGCAATTTTAAGACATTTGAAGCAAAGTTGACTTTTCAAAATATCCAAACATTTCCCAACTTCCACAAGGCATATCTTGCTCAATTTTTAAGATTTGCTCATGTTCCTGGACATTTTGGAAAGGTCTTGAAGTCCTCTAACCAATGTCTTTGGTCCCATGTCATTTTGATTTACCAATCTCAAGTTATGGCCTTTGACTTAAAGTCCCTTTTTGTTGACTTTTGAAAATGACCTATAATGTTGAAATTGATAACTTTTTGTGAGAGCATTTCTTGGACTTGAAGTGTGAAGAGGAGTTGTAGGAAATGTCTTTATCTTCAAAATGAGATTTGGATGGAATTTTTATGATAAACCATGTGGAAGTTATGCCTTGGTCAAGTTACAGTTGACTTTTTCAACTGTCCAAATAAGGAAACTTTTGCATCTTGAGACTTTTTGAGCCATGCTTTGAGAATCATGATCCAGCATTGATCAAATGATGTTTGTGGCTTCAAAATGAGATGTTGATCAAAAATTTGGACTTTTGACTGTCAAATGACCATTTTGCCCCTACAGTTGACTGTAGTGCAATTAGGGTTTTTGACTGTGCAATTTTGTGCTGTAAGTCTTGAAACTTGGTATGAGGATGCTTGACCATGTTTATAGGCATGTGGGACTTGATTGGACCCTTGGAAACTTCATTTTCTTTGTCAGAACCAAAACCCTAATTTTTGACTGCAAGAAGGCTCTTGAACTGTGCAACCCTTGGGGAGATTTTGAAGCTTTGACTTGGCAAATTTTGAAGAATATGGGAGGGAAAATTTTGGGGTACAACAGTTGCCCCTGTTCAATCTTCTTAGACCTGAGGATGCAGATTGGCTGACGTGCCTTTCGTAATCCGAAGGTGGAAGATGATTGAACACTAGAGTGCCCAGAAATTTGCGCTCACATAATAGCAGTGTGTTGGTGGGAATGGGCTTATAGATGCCATGGAGATTGATGGATAGGATGATGGGCTTATAGATGCCATGCTAAGAGATGATGGGAGGTGGATGGGCTTATAGATGACATCGGGATGTTGATCGCGTAAGAGATTCCTTAGCTAGAACTTGTGTACCTGCAAAAGAAAAGGATTACCTGACCCGTTACAGGGGCTGGTTTTAAACTCTTTGTATAGATGTGTCCTGACTGGTTACAGGAGTTGGATCTGGATCTTCAAAAGGTGATGAATGAACCAGGGATAGTTACTACCTCAACAGGAACGGTGAGAGAACCTTGGACGATTACTACCTCAACAGGAATGCTGAGAGAATCTTGGGCGACTTCAACCTCAACAGTAACGCTGAGAGAATCTGGGGACGATTACTACCTCCGCAGTAACGCTGAGAGAATCTGGGGACGATTACTACCTCCGCAGTAACGGGGAGAGAACCATAGGCGACTTCAACCTCAACAGTATCATTGAGAGAATCTTGGGCGACTTCAACCTCAACAGTAACGCTGAGAGAATCTGGGGACGATTACTACCTCCGCAGTAACGGGGAGAGAATCTTGGATATCTTCTACTGAGTCTTTATCAGGAAAATCTGTTAGGGGTCGATTTAGCTGGACTAGAGAAGGCCTTTGACTGGATAAGAAACAGAAAAATCTTAGGGTCGATTTAACTGAACCGGTCTAGGTCTTGAAATCTTCAACTGGATAAGAAACAGGGAGATCTTAGGGTCGATCTGACTGAACCAGAGAAGGCCTTGGACTGGATAAGAAACAGTAAAATCTTAGGGTCGATTTAACTGAACCGGTCTAGGTCTTGAAATGTCTTCAACTGGATAAGAAACAGGGAGATCTTAGGGTCGATCTGACTGAACCAGAAGGCCTTGGACTGGATAAGAAACAGTAAAATCTTAGGGTCGATTTAACTGAACCGGTCTAGGTCTTGAAATCTTCAACTGGATAAGAAACAGGGAGATCTTAGGGTCGATCTGACTGAACCAGAGAAGGCCTTTGACTGGATAAGAAACAGATAAATCTTAGGGTCGATTTAACTGAACCGGTCTAGGTCTTGAAATCTTCAACTGGATAAGAAACAGGGAGATCTTAGGGTCGATCTGACTCAACCAGAGAAGGCCTTTGACTGGATAAGAAACACAGAAATCTTAGGGTCGATTTAACTGAACCGGTCTAGGTCTTGAAATCTTCAACTGGATAAGAAACATGGAGATCTTAGGGTCGATCTGACTGAACCAGAGAAGGCCTTTGACTGGATAAGAAACAGAGAAATCTTAGGGTCGATTTAACTGAACCGGTCTAGGTCTTGAAATCTTCAACTGGATAAGAAACAGGGAGATCTTAGGGTCGATCTGACTGAACCAGAGAAGGCCTTTGACTGGATAAGAAACAGAAAAATCTTAGGGTCGATTTAACTGAACCGGTCTAGGTCTAGAAATCTTCAACTGGATAAGAAACAGGGAGATCTTAGGGTCGATCTGACTGAACCAAAGAAGGCCTTTGACTGGATAAGAAACAGAAAAATCTTAGGGTCGATTTAACTGAACCGGTCTAGGTCTTGAAATCTTCAACTGGATAAGAAACAGGGAGATCTTAGGGTCGATCTGACTGAACCAGAGAAGGCCTTTGACTGGATAAGAAACAAAAAAATCTTAGGGTCGATTTAACTGAACCGGTCTAGGTCTTGAAATCTTCAACTGGATAAGAAACAGGGAGATCTTAGGGTCGATCTGACTGAACCAGAGAAGGCCTTTGACTGGATAAGAAACAGAAAAATCTTAGGGTCGATTTAACTGAACCGGTCTAGGTCTTGAAATCTTCAACTGGATAAGAAACAGGGAGATCTTAGGGTCGATCTGACTGAACCAGAGAAGGCCTTGGACTGGATAAGAAACTGAAAAATCTTAGGGTCGATTTAACTGAACCGGTCAAGGTCTTGAAATATAGTTGAGAACATAACTGGATCTTTCCTGAAAGGTAAAGGTCAGTCATACGCAATGCATGATATGGATCAAGCAATGATGTTCTCAACATAAATGAGATTTGGGAGATATGATGCGTATATGCATGCTATAATGTATGAAAATGTGATATTTATGAATGTATGTTTTTCGTCTAGGATAGTAAATCCTTGACGGGTGCCGGGAAGTCATATCCTGGGCTGATGTTGAAGAATAGATTTTTGCCTCCGTTGGGGATGATAGTTGCAAGAATGCCGGTAGGAGAAGATGACTCCGTTGGGGAATGAACTTGGCGAATGGCTTACTCTGCGGGGAGAAAAGAACTCTAACGATCTTGCTGGGGAACAATACTCTGTGGGGCGAGAGGTACTCTGCTGAAGTGTTGATGGTAACTTCGCCGGGGATACCATTGTTGTATTGGAAGTGTTAATAGACTTCGCTGGGGATAAGAAGACTTCGTCGAGGACGCTCTTTCCGTGGCTTTTGGCTGAGGATAACCCAGTTATATCCTGGTAGGGAAATAAATCTTTGAATAAAGCCGGGAGACGCGTTCGTGCTCTGCGAGGATAAGCTTTCAGAATCTACTGGGGATAAGCTTACTGCTTGGGGAAATGAATTCCAACTTTTATGGGGAACTAGATTGGACTCTCCTGGGGAAGTTTTGAACTGCATCGGGGAAGTGACTTCATTGAATGCTTGATAGACCGCCGGGGAACAATCTTTAGACCAAGACTGCCGGGGATGCTTGTTAAGAATATCCGCATATGCTGTGCCGGGGAATGTTGAGATCTGCGGGGGATACCCAACTTCTTTAAGGTTTGATAATAGCTTTGCTCGAGGAGAGTGTACTGACTTGCTGGCTCACTCTCTGAGGGAATTAAGATATCTGGTTATGTTCTTCAGCTGAACCTACTTTGGTACCTTGATGGACAGAGAAACTAGATTGCTTAGACAACTCATTACTGCCCTTGTTTCTGATGTGGGAGAGGAAGATATATGTGGAGATGCCTGTTGACTGCCGATTTGACAAATCTTCTTCTGGTAGGTAAGTGACGAGATGACAGGACATAGTCGTACGCTCTGATCCCTAACTTTTGCCTGGACCGCCCTTTCGGGTTTTTAGTCCACCGGGATACCCTTTTTTGCCCAAGCCGCCTTTTCAGGTTTTCGACTTGCCGGGTGTACAGATTTTTTTTCATTTCATCCCTTCATTTTGCCCGAACCCTTTTGGTTCGCCGGGAAGCCCTTATTTTTGCCTAGGTGTGTCAACCTAGCGGGTCTTTGATTATGCGTAGTATTTTTCAACTATGTCCGTGCTTTCAGAATGTAGGGAGTTGCCCCTGTTAGAAGTGTTTTGTCATGCCACCAGAAGGTGCTTGATCAGGCAAGATTCGTTGTTGGAATGCCCCAAGTGACTCAGGCGGAGATTTACCCCAGGCTATTTGGCCTTTGAGAGATTCTCCGAATCTTGATTGGATTGCCCCAGATGATAGACCATGCTCATGCCATGCCCCTTGATTGGAAGTGCTTTTGTTCATTAGGCATTCGTCGTGCGAATTTCCATGTTGTTCAAACAAAAAGTCATATGCAAACAGAGTTATATTAAAAATGAAAAGCTTATGTCTGTCTTGAAGATTTTGAAAATGAATTCTTTCTCATAAAACAAGTGATTGTTTGTAAAACGTGATGTCAACTCGTTATTTTATTGCGAGCCTTAAGGAGTCAGGATACCTTTCGTAACAGTATGCTTTCGAACTAACCCATGCTTCAGCTAGGACTTTTAAGGGTTATAACGTGGCCTGGTTCACGGTTTAAGAAACAAAGGATAAAGGCTCAAATTATTTGTACCCACCCGTTCTTCGTGATGTTCTCCAAACCTAAACTCAGTTGATCATACGTTAGACCTTGTTTGAGTCTTTGCTCTGATATTCCCGTGATGGTTCGGATGTTGATAGTTTATTTTGAATAGGCGGTCATTCTTTTTTGTTATTGAGGGTTTGTGTGACCTTTTTCCCTTTTTTTCGTCATCCCTGTTTTTTGCCTGAACTGTTCCTTTTGTGATTACAGTCAGCGGGATGCCCCAGTTTTGTAAGTCTCCTTCATAGGTGTTGACTTAATGGGCTTTTTGATTTTGGTAATGACTGCCTGTCTGTATGATTGTTCGGAACCATCACTGTCTTTCTTTGTTTTGTAAGGACCTCCTTCGGTGCCGTTCGTTATGCACTTGGATCAACTGAGAAGACTACCCTGCCCCAGGTTATGATTAAGGGTTTTAAATTTCGAAAAGAAAAACTCCTACTTCTTTGGCTCAGATGGGTTGACGAGGGATTATCATCCTTATAACTCCAGTGTTTAGGGATTGAAACAATGCCTGTACCTCATCAGCGAAGTCTGTTCAAAAGCATACTGTAGATTATGGTATCGTTTTTGTCATCCTCCCTCAAGAGGCTTAGAATTAATGAGAGTTGATCATCAGAAAAAATATGAAAATAATTTGCATATAGTGAATACGAATATATTATTTCAAAACAGACATATGCAATGCATTAATAGAATAACAACGTTTGATATGAATGGAATGTTTGAACAATCAAAAGAAAATTACAACTTGAAAGATTCTAATGAACAAAAATTTCTCAATCCTAGCCATGTTTTGGCAAGGGAGCAGTGATCACGTTGGGAGTCTCGGCGGGCTCGAACTCGATCTCTTTAGCATCGATCATGTTCTGAATCTTGTACTTCAGTGCCCAACAATCCTCAGTATCGTGCCCTGGGCTACCAGAATGGTAAGCGCACCTTGCTTCTGGGTTGTAATTTGGAGAGGAAGTCTTTGGATTTGCAGGAGGGTTGATCACCGCAATCAGGTTCATCCTTAACATGTGCTGCAAAGCTCGTGACCATGGCATGTTGATGTTGGTGAATTGTCTCTTAGGCTCGCCCGACCTGTTCTGATCAACCCGCTGTTCTTGGCGAGGTCGTTGTTAGACCTGTGAAGTAGTAGCAACTCGGAGAAGTCTATTCATTGGACCCGACCTTTGCCCTCTTGGAAGCTGTTCCATGACCTGGTCCCTGATTTGGGCTGGTTGCTTCATGCCTTGAGGAAGCTGACTGATCATGGCCCTTAGCTCTCCTTGCTCCTGAGCTAAACCTTGAATGAGGGCCCTTTGCCCCAGCATCTAGGCTTTCAATGTGTCTACCTCAGCTTGTAGACGTTTCAGCTGCTCGTCCTTGTAATCTTCAGAACTCTTTCTGATCAGATTCCCCATGAGGAGTGTCCTCAACTCTTCCTGCCCCTTGGATAGGCTTAGGAAGATCTCCTTGAACTGAGTCTCTTGAGTGTGAAGGTCCTGGTTATCTGGTTGGGGAGCCATTGCTGAAATAAACAGCGAACAAGGGTAAGTGACCTGCAACAAGGGTACCTGTAATGCAATGATATGTATGATATATATGCAATGTTTTCAAGGATCTCGCGGGGTAAACAAAAATTGTTAGAACTAGGTAGCTTGATTGAGGGAACTTCATGTTTGCTGAGTCCTTCTTCAAGGGTCAAAGGCTCACCATATCAAGTGGGTCATAGCCCCTGACTTTAGTCATCATGTCTGGTTTTGGTTTCCAAACAACCTTGGTTAGGTGAACCTTCTTCAAGAGTCAGAGCTCACCATATCAAGTGGGTCATAGCCCCTGACAACTTTGTCTAGAGGAAAATAAATCCTCTTTGCCCCTTGTTGGGATAGTTGATTCACCATGACCTGCATCACAATCCCTTGAGATCCTTGAAATGGGTTAGGATGTATGCAGGATGCATGCAATGATATGATGTTATGCTATGCATGGGGTAATGTAGGTGAACCCTGTTGTGAGTCCCAATTAAGGACTGCAAACCAAAACCTGCAAGAAACTTAGTACACTCTGTTATGAGTCCCGATTAAGGACTATAGACAAAACCTGCAAGAAATTCAGTAAAATTTATTATGAGTCCCAATTAAGGACTATAAACAAAACCTGCAAGAAACTTAAGGGTCAGATAACAAGCATGCAAGTAGTCAAGTACGAAGGCACACAAGTCACACAAGAGAAACCCTTAGAGTTTAGGCTAGCATGGGGTCAGGGGTACTACCCTCTTGAAGTTGGTGGGCTCAACCTGTCCTATTAGAAGTAACCGGGTTCTAAGGGTCCCAATATCACAGGATTGCTTTCATTGTTCATCGTTTCGGTTTAGCCACTGAACTGGCGACCGAAATATTCCAGGAAAGCAACCCTCAATTGAGTGTAGTATCGAGTATCAACCAACCTCGGACTGCACCAAAGTCAGTTATCTCACTACCCTAAAGAGGCCAAGATAGTTCAATTAAGGTTCCTAAGGTCTGTTGATGCGTCATGACACCACGCGGAGGCCCCGTACTCTCCTTGACTGAACTCAAGGGTTACCGGTACACACCAAAGTGCCACATCAACGTAGCAGACTGTTTCAACCATGTCGGTATACCCCGCACAGTTCCCTCACAGCCTTGTTGCTACTTTCTAAGAAGGTATCCCCCAGATCCAGGTTAGGATCTATAGAAACTCCCAAGCAACCCACAATTTAAAGCAAGCAAAGAAAGCAATTGAAAACACAGTTATGAACTATCCCTAAGGTACACCTTACTTTATAAAGTATCCCTAGCAGAGTCGCCAGTTCTGTGATCGGTGGATCTGGAACTGACTGTTTAAAGCTGGTTCGCGAAATGTCGCGGAAGCAAGAGTCGCCACCGTCTTTTATTTTCTCCAAATGGAAAGTACAAAAGCACAAAAAAATTCCTTATAGAGATTACTCTCGGTTCGGGAGGTAGGTTATAGAAAGGGAAGGTGTTAGCACCCTTTCTATCCATGGTTATCCATGGGCTCTTAGATACTTGCTCACTTGTGTTTTCAAAAATGGTTTGTTTGCTTTTCAACTGTGGGTTTTAAAAAGTTTCTCTGAAATTCCAGTTCGACTCTTGTATCGGTCCTCAAGAGTGTTTGAAAAGTTGCTTTCGAAAGCTTTTTGAAAAGGTGTCGGTGTGAAAAGTATTTTTTGATTTGTTTTGAAATTAGAGCAAGTATCTAGAGTTGTCTACCTACCCTAAGGAATTCGTCTGTGTAAATGTCCTTAAGATAGTGCCATCCCACCATTGAGAGATAGGTAGCACCACCGTTGGAGGTGTTCGGGTCAATTCGAGGTTCGGGACATGGTGATCACCAGAGCAATAGGAAGACACCTTAGAAGCTACCCTCATGCCAGGTTCCCGGATCATGAGGACTTACTAAGACATCCTCTACTCGAAGATCACCTTTCGAAGGCAAGGTAACAATGAGGCGTACCCTAGGGGTGGTGTGTGATTCGTGTGTCAGAGTCATTTATTTTTGTCTTGTCATGTCATGGGTGATCTACGCTTTTGTTTTTTATTTTAATCATTCATTCTTGCATGCAATTGTTAACAGTTAAAAAGTGCGAGAAATATAAAGTTCCTAAACTATTACAAAGGCGCGGGTCCACATCGCCAAATTTAATCCAGGACCCGATTTGACATAAAAATAAAATAAAGAAATATAAATATCAAGTTTACACGGCTTTGGGAGAGTTACATTAATATTATAAGAAATAAAATAAAATGCGCGAATTGAATTAAAATTGAAAGCGAGGGCGTTGGACCCTTTTTAATGAAATTAAATTATTACTAACAAATTAATTAAATTAAAGAAAAAAAAGAAAAGATTTTTGAGGTTTTTTGGTATTTATGATTTTAATGAGAATTAAATGAAATTAAAATATAATTCTAGCTATTTTTTAATTTATTAAGAAAATATGAAAATTAAACCTAAAATTAAACCTAATTAATTAATGCAATTTGATCTATAAAAATAAATAGTTAATTATTAATGATGAGAAAATAAAAGAAAAAGTAATTAACGTAATTAAAACCTAATTCTACAAATTTTTAATTTATTAAGAAAAGATATTAAAATTAACCCTAGAATTGAAAACTAAATTAATTAATGATTTTTATTTACCAAAATAATAAACTAAAAATATATTTTTGGTTTTTTGTGACTTTCTGATTTTTTTTCATTATTTTTTATGTTGAGAAAAATATTAATTTAAAGAATTTAAAAAAAGAAACAATTGAAACAAATAAAATAAAAAGGAAAAGAATTGTAAAACCTTGGGGGGTTCTGTCCCCAATTGGAGGTATATTGTGGCAATTAGGCCCAGTGATTTAAGGCCCTTTCTGACTTTTCATGGGAGTATGCATAGGCGTTGACTGCAGCGTTCCATATGCCTCAGATCCTGGCCATTGGATGGAGGTTGTGGGACAAGTGGCACGCTTGGATGTAAGGCTATATGGTGGACTTCAGGAAGCAAGTTACATAAGAATATGGTTAGAAGAAAAATATGGAAATAAGAAGGGGGACCTGGGGTTCGAACCCAGGTCCCAGAGGTTACCAATACACATGCCTGCCACTGAGCTACCATCGCGTTCTGGACATAGTATAGAAAACAAATAATATAATTCCAAACAAGGGTTAGTAATATTTTTCCGCGCGAAATTCAAATGAGCTAATCACTGGCCTACACATCATCATCTTCTCCCATGGCTTTCTGTACCTGAAACAAAAAGCAAATTGAATAGCGGGGGTTTTAAACCCCCAAAACCTGAAATACAGAAAATAGTGAATAGAGATTAAGCCAAAATAAAAAGGGCGCGACTAGTGATTCTGGATCGTCCAAGCATGCTGATTTCAATGGTGTAGGTCTCAAGTCTCAATTGTTCCAGAACAAGGAAACCCCAATTCGTGACCTCTGTAACCCTAAAAGACAACAATGGCAATTTCGCGTATGGTGTATAAAAACTCAATCAAACTACATGGTTAGCTTTAGAATGATCCAATTAGTATAAATCCATAAATAAAATGCAAGGAGAATGCTTGAAAATTGAAATACGAATATGAATAAAATGTGAAAAATCTCGAGTTCTGTATACCAATTCTGGGCGTTAGGGATATGGAAAGGTGTTCAGTTAGCTTCAGTAATGTCTTGGCAAGCTAATGGGATCAATCTTTTCCTCTGAATCGTCCTCCAAGGCCACTTTCAGTTTTGGATTTTTTTGATAAAATTGCAAAAGTTGTTCTTCTTTTCTGGCGCAACTTAGAGGTTTCCAGCACTAGGCTTTACATCCTGCTTATGTATGGAATGATTAGGGTTGAAAATTGGATCCAAAAAACCTTTGCATTAATGTAGAGAATATTTGATTTTCATGCATATCATTTTCAATCTTTTTCATGCATATTTGATACTAATCATGTCCAATCACATTGATTCTTTCCCTATCTAATAATGCACGAAAATCTGAAGTTATTCCATGCATAAAAAGATTTGATTGACTTGCTTTGGTATTTTTCACATATTTTAATTAATTAAATGAATTATTAGCAATTAAAAATTCAAATAAATAAATAAAAATGATGAATAACTTCCCTTTGGTCCAAATGGTCGTGCACATGCTTTGGATGATCAATCTTGGAAGAAAATGTGGCCCATTAGCAATTTTAAGACATTTGAAGCAAAGTTGACTTTTCAAAATATCCAAAAATTTCCCAACTTCCACAAGGCATATCTTGCTCAATTTTTAAGCTTTGCTCATGTTCTTGGACATTTTGGAAAGGTCTTGAAGTCCTCTAACCAATGTCGTTGGTCCCATGTCATTTTGATTTACCAATCTCAATTTATGGCCTTTGACTTAAAGTCCCTTTTTGTTGACTTTTGAAAATGACCTATAATGTTGAAATTGATAACTTTTTGTGAGAGCATTTCTTGGACTTGAAGTGTGAAGAGGAGTTGTAGGAAATGTCTTTATCTTCAAAATGAGCTTTGGATGGAATTTTTCTGATAAACCATGTGGAAGTTATGCCTTGGTCAAGTTATAGTTGACTTTTTCAACTGTCCAAATAAGGAAACTTTTGCATCTTGAGACTTTTTGAGCCATGCTTTGAGAATCATGATCCAACATTGATCAAATGATGTTTGTGGCTTCAAAATGAGATGTTGATAAAAAATTTGGACTTTTGACTATCAAATGACCATTTTGCCCCTACAGTTGACTGTAGTGCAATTAGGGTTTTTGACTGTGCAATTTTGTGCTGTAAGTCTTGAAACTTGGTATGAGGATGCTTGACCATGTTTATAGGCATGTGGGACTTGATTTGACCCTTGGAAACTTCATTTTCTTTGTCAGAACCAAAACCCTAATTTTTGACTGTTAGAAGGCTCTTGAATTGTGCAACCCTTGGGGAGATTTTGAAGCTTTGACTTGGCAAATTTTGAAGAATATGGGAGGGAAAATTTTGGGGTACAACACATACGACTAAAATCGTGGCGAGTTCCCTTATAAAAAAATTAAACTCTTTCTAATTAAAACTTAAAATCCAGTTTACCCCAAACCTAAACCTAGAGTCTAATATCCTTGTGAACAAGGTGGATGAAAGGTGCCTAACACCTTCCTTTCGTCTAATTGAGTCCGAAACCTAGAATCTCTGTCCGCGAATTAGGGTTTACTGTTAGATTCCCTTCCCCTAGGATAAAAACTAATAGTGGCGACTCTTGATTAAAAAAACCAGTTGCTACAGTCGACGACTCTACTGGGGACTCTCCTTAACCCTTGGTTTAGGTATTTTTGGGGTTTCTTATTTTTATTTTCTTTATTTATTTATTTATTTATTGCATTTATCTATTTTATCGCATTTATTTATTTACTATAAAATTCTCTTATCATCATATATTTACTATGTGGCGGGAATTTCTATCTCAAAAATATTTTCAATATAATAACCTTAGCAAGAAGTTTCATCTATTAGCTTAGGGGGGTACATCATCCCTGCGAGTTTATGTGACGACTTCGCCTAGAGTCATTGAATTTCCTAAAAAGGAATACTTATCAAGAGATATCCTCTTGACGAGTAGGACTTTGGAAGGTCACCCATGACTCTTTGTAACGACCTTAACCCAAAATCTCATGACGAGACCTTTCACGACTTTGAGACGGACGTCTTGGTCCGTAAAGTGGCTCCACCTAAAGGAGGCCCTTGCGCCTTTTCCCTATGGTGTTATTCATGACACCCTTAAGGAAGCCACCTTTTGGGAGGGTAGATCAACTGTAGGTCAAAACTAAGGAACCTAACTTATAAGGGTACTTATAACAAAACCCCGTCACTGAACCATACATCCCTACCTTATAGGAGTATATATGACAAAAATCCTGTCACTCGACCCTACACCTATGCATTCATACATTTCATGTATTCATCTTGCTTTTCATATATTTGTCACCCTACATTTGTCTTATTCACATGGGGTATAAAAGATAAAAATAAAATCAAGATCTCGATGATTGTCTTTATAAATGGATATCAAAGGAAACAACTTGCTAGTGTCAACACGCCAAACATGCCTGGAATCAAGGCCACAAAAGGGAAATAATATGCTGAAGACTTTCTCAAGTTTTGTCCAGCAACAGTGGATGGTTACAAAAGCAAATATCTGCAGGCGCGCCTAGAAGACTTATTTCCTTGTTGTCTGATTTCACGCAAATAAAGTTTTGGCCAAAAGATTGTAATATTTTTCAACATCTGAATTATGTTACCTTCAATAAAGGCATTTTGTTCCTATACACCGTTTACGTATCTATTTTAAAGATCGTCTCCAAGTAAAATAATAAAGGACAAGCATGTACCCAGCGGAATAATACATTTAAAACAGTAACCATTTCATATTCATACACATTCATTCGCACACATGCATTCATGAACACCTGCATATCATACCAAAACTCATTTTCAAAAAACATCTCTCCAGTTGAACCATTGGTAAAAAAAGATCTCCACCTCCTTGGCCTCCGTATCAAACAAAGGCTTATCAACAAAAAAGCAATGGAGAAGATCGAGGAAACTCAGGCTACGTTCAAAAGAGGATCTCGACCAAGTAAAGGGCGACGTAAGTTCAATGAAAGGAGAACTGAGTCAAGTTCTTCTGGCTTTAAAGGACATTATTGACAGGCAAGACCAGATTCCCAAGACAGCTTTCGAAGAAATAGCCCAGACTATTGGTGCATCAAGCGGTCACCAACTAAGGAAAGAGTCAGAGGTAGGACCCCAAAAGTCCGTCATGGCCCAACAAGGAGCGGAAACTGAAGGGTTTGTCCCACCGCCGCCAAAAGTAGGGGCATCTTGTACCCTACAGATTCCAACCAATGACGCAGACAATTACTTGGACCTGCAATACGGAGACCACGACCTAGAGGATGCCAACCAAGTGACCTCGAAGACCACTGGTACTCATGCTATTGATAATCCATTAGTTATGAATCAGTACCAAGCCTTGGAAGAAAGATTAAAGGCTAACAATAAATGCAATCGAAGTAGCCTCTGACTCTGGGGCAAGCAGGTAAGAAAAGACCCCGATAAACTCGCTGAAAGAATATCGTTTGTGATATGGACCCCCGCTAGAACACAAGGAAGCTTTCAAAAGAGCTCTACAAAGGCTAAGGAACCAGGGGATAGTCCACTTCGGACAATACCCTAAAGAAAAATATAAAGCTATTCTGAAGGGCGAAGCACATTCTCCTCCCATCCAAGAGACTTTCGTCAATAATGGAGTAATGCATGGCAGACATGGGGAAAAAATATTCAGCTAAGCCTACACCAAAGGGGCAATTGAATTCATCCAAGAAGGTGCCCCAAGAGAAAAAACTCAAAACATAGACGACCGTGGAGATTCCTGAGATCTTTTTCTTTCCTAATTAATTTTTCTTGTTTTTGAAAGAACCAATGTCAAGCTCGAGGCATAGTGGTTGCTTGTAAGGGTTTCCCCGTTTTGTTTCAGAAAATATTTATGACTAACAAAAGTTACATTTTGTTTTCAATCAAGATCCATGTCTTTCTTTTGCATTCATGTCTTAATTTTAAAAATGGAAATATTTTCTCTGCATATGCATTTTCAAATATTCAAATACTAAAGCTGCACCAAAACATGGTAAAGGTGCAAATTCATGCCCAAAACCACTGATAATGCTATTGTTGCAATCCGATATGTTTTTGATGCTCCTATCAACCAAGCTAAAGAGGAAGATGATAAAGATGTGGAACTCTATGAGAAAATGGCGAGGGAAATAAATAAATAAAAATGCTAACAATATGCAAACGTATCTAGAGGCTATCAAGACCATTAATCTGAGCACAAGGGAAGGTTCGAAAGAAACCAAGCTAAGGGGAAATGTTAGAGCAGAGCCACAAAGAAGCTGATCAAGTTATTACGTATATCTACAAAAACAGGCCAAGGCCAAATACAGACAGTGTTGTAAAAAATAAGCAACTACGAAATACCAAGATCTGACGAAAAAACCGAGCCAGGGGCACGTTGGGTATCCATGTTCGACGAGGCTTCAAATGCACTGGGGCATGATATAGGGGCAGTTTTGGCTTCTCCAAGGAATGCTCACAAACCATATTCCAAGTCGTGGTGAACTTGATACTAAACACCAAAAACCGGTTCCATATCAGGATCATGTTTTGAAGACTAACTGCAGAATTCGCAAAAATCATTTTCAGTCACGTCCCACGAAAAGGAAATCAAATGACAGACGCCTTGGCAACTATATCATCTATATTCAAAGTAACTTGGTCAAACCATGAATCGCGCATTACAAACAGACGCTTCGAAGAGCCCGCACATTGCCTTGCTATTAAAAAACGACAATATAACAAGCCTTGGTTTCACGACATCCAGAAAAATGCCTCTAGCATTGGCAAGCAAACCCTATGAGAATCATCCGCGAAATTCTTTCCAAGTAACAATATATTGTACAAGACGAACCACGACATGGTCTAGTACTCAAGAAGATTCTGCTACCTCACCTCCACTCACGTGGTAAATGGACACCTAATTACGAAGGTCCATACGTAGTTAAAACAACATTCTCCGGTGGTGGTCTTATCTCCACAATAATGGATGGGGAAGAACTACCGCAACCGACAAATTCAGACGTAGTCAAAAACACTATGTATAAGAAGCTCGCTAAGCTCGAACCTTAAACAAGCGACTTAGGCAAAAAGGAGCATCCCGATTGATCAAAAACCCTAAAGGGCGATTCAGGAAAAATTAGGGGCATATAAACAAAAAAATTATCCGGTGGATTGAAAACCCGAAAGGGCAATCCAGGAAAAAGTTAGGGATTCCACACAAAAAATAAAGAACAAAAAGACTGCGATCTATGAACCACGACTACGAACCACAAAAGGAGAGACAGATCTGAATCATTCAACTCAGAAGCGAAGGAGATGAGATCATTAAAAGGATATTGGGGAACAGTGGTAGCAATTATCATTTTTCATTTCCATTTACAGTCTTAAAACTTTTTGTAATTACCTTTTCCTAGGAATTTCATCTTATACTCTTGCCTATTCAGAGGCATATCAATAAAGCATTTGCTTTCTTTGCATCTTTCAAAATGTGCTTTCCTTTTCTCAGGCTTGTTTACAAAATACTACGATCATTGCTTGTGAATATTATCTTGAAATCATTTCGGGGGATCAACAAAATAAAAGCATTTGACAAAACATCATAAAACTATTTTAGTTAGAAAGATATCAAAAGAAAATCCACGTCTACATCCACGCACATGGCTACTCCTACGTCTTGAAAATATACGCATGTCTACGCCCGTATCTATGCATTTCTACACCTACATCCGTACATATGTCTACGCCTATATCTATGCATATCCACGCTCACGATGCAAACAGTATACGTCCGTACACATGTATGCGCCTATGATTGGACTCGACAACACAAACTCTATGTCCGTACATGCATCCACGCACATGTCTATTCCTACGTCTACAATACAAATTCCAATACATGTGTTCATGTCTACGCCTATGTCTATGCTCACAATGCAAAAAAAGACTACGTCCGCAGCTGCGCCTATGCTTGCACTCAACAATACCAAGTCTATGCCTACATCTATGCGTCCCTACGCAAAGTCTACGTCCATGTCAGCGCCTATGCCTACGCTTGCAACACAAAGTCTATGTCCGCACATGTGTACTCCTGCCAATTCTACACATGTCTTACGCCTGCGCCTACGACATATGAATCGACATACGTCTATGCTTACGCCTGTGCCTACAACGTACGAATCTACATATGGCTACACTTACGCCCGCTCTTATAGAGACCACATACATACGTCTACTCCTTCATACAAATCTACGCATAGGCCATTACCTACATATACGTCTACGTCTATGCCTACATTTACGCCCGCAATACAAAATCAATGCTCGACTTTTGCTAACATTGCCCACCGCGTTCAAGTTGAACAATACAATGACACGACATACAACGCCAGGAGTTGGTAACTCTGAGCCAATGGTTTAAAGGAGAGAATGCCAGAAATATTCTTCATAACATTTCAAGGCATAATCGCATCTTACGCGCATTTCATACATACACACATTTTACATATCTCAAGCATACATACCCTATATATTTCAATATTCAATACATTCAAGGTTCCATATCAATGTCAAATATCATATGTGTTGCATACATACAACATTCAATACGCATGCATACACATGTATCACATAGAAAACAAACAAACAGCCTCACCCTAGATTTAACTATCTAAGGGTCAGCCAACAAAATACATTTCCTACGATTCAACCCGTCACCTCAGCCTTCATGCCGTGACACATTTAGCTCATCACCTAAGTCTTCCTGCAGTGATGAGCTCCTTACAAACTCAGTACGTTGCCTCTAAGTCACAACATATCTTTAAAACCCATTATGTTGCTTCTAAGCCGCAACATATCTTCAAAACCCAGTATGTTGCTTCTAAGCCATAACATATCTTCAAAATCCATTATGTTGCCTCTAAGCTGCAACATATTCTCAAAGAACCCATTACATTTCCTCTAAGCCACAATGTATTTGCAAAACTCATTACGTTGCCTCTAAGATGCAACGTATTTGCAAAAACTCGGTACGTTGCCTCTAAGTCGCAACATATTCGCAAAACTCATTACATTGCCTCTAAGCCGCAACGCATTCGCAAAAACTCGGTACGTTGCCTGTAAGCTGCAACATATTCGCAAAACTCATTACGTTGCCTCTAAGCCACAACGTATTTGCAAAAAAAAAACTCATCACATCGCCTCTAAGCCGCAATGTATTCGCGAAACTCAGTATATTGCCTCTAAGCCGCAATATATAGTGTGACTTAAACACATTACCTCTAAGCCGCAATGTATTTGAAAAACTCAACTAATTGCCTCTAAGCCGAAATGTATCTTTCCAAATCAACATATTGCCTCTAAGCCGCAATATATTATCCAAACCAGAACATTGCCTCTAAGCCGTAATGCATTACCCAAACTCAGACCATCGTCTCAGACTTCAGGCAGTGATATTCGAA
The DNA here is from genome assembly GCA_948472305.1 of Vicia faba. NCBI lineage: Eukaryota > Viridiplantae > Streptophyta > Magnoliopsida > Fabales > Fabaceae > Vicia > Vicia faba. The sequence goes on along the minus strand of OX451737.1, from coordinate 1,118,254,373 downwards.
ACCGAATTTAGCTTATCACATCATACTTCACGCAGTGATTTGCAAACCAAACCATTTCCTCAGACTTCATGCAGTAATGTGTTCCAAACTCCAGATCATCGTCTTAGACTTTATACAGCGATGCTCGAAAACAAAACCTAATTCATTACCTCAGACTTCATGCAGCAATGTATTTTGTTATGCCAAGTTCCAGACCATCGTCTCAGACTTCATGCAACGATGTTCGAAACAACTAATTTTAGATTATCACATCAGGCTTCACGTAGTGATTTGCAAACCTAACCCACTGCCTCAGTCTTCATGCAGCAATGTTCAAAATCAAACTTAACTTGTCACATCAGACTTCACGCAGTGATTTGCAAACCTAACCCATTGCCTCAGTCTTCATGCAACAATGTGTTCCAAACACCAAACTCATTGCCTCATACTTCATGTAGAAATGTATGTCTCTTTACTCTGCAACACAGATCATCGCCTCAGACGTCATGCAGCGATGTATTTCTTCATTCCATAAAATCCAGCATATCGCATCAGGCTTCATGTAGCGATTCGCGAACCAAACTCTTTGCATCAGACTTCATGCATCAATATGTTTCTAATTCCCCAAAATCCAGCCTATCGCACCAGACTTCACGCAGCGATTCACGAACCAAACTCATTGCCTCAAACTTCACGCAACAATGTATATCTCTTTACTCCATAACACAAACCATCGCTTTAGACTTCATGCAGTGATGTCCGAAAACGAAATCTAGTTTATCGTCTCAGACTTCACATAAAGATTTGAAAAATTGTAACCCATTGCATCAGACTTCATGCTCCCTTCATTCCATAAACACCTATCATCGTCTCAGACTTCATGCCACGATGAAAAACAAAACTTTTACTCATTGCATCAGACTTCATGCAGCAATACATTTTGTTATTCCATGAACAATGATCATCGCCTCAGACTTCATCCTGCATGCTCAAAAGAAAACAAAACTCGACACATCGCCTCTAAGCCGCAATGCGTTCTCCAAACTCATTATGTTTCCTCTAAGCCGCAATGCATTCTCATAACTCAACACATTGCCTCTAAGCCGCAATGTATCGCACAACTCAACACATTGCCTCTAAGCTGCAATGTATCCTCAAAACTCAGCACATTGCCTCTAAGCCACAATGTATTATCCAAACTCAAACACATTGCCTTTAAGCCGCAATACGTTCTTCCAACTCAAACACATTTCCTCTAAGCCGCAATGCATTCTTCAAGCTCAAACACATTTCCTCTAAGCTGAAATGTATCATCCAAACCAACACATTGCCTCTAAGCCGCAATGGGTTCTTCAGATTCAAATACATAGCCTCTGAACCACAATGTATTCATTCTCAACACATCGCCTCAGACGTCATGCTGTGATTCACAAACGTATCCCATGGCCTCAGTCTTCAAGCAGCCATGCATCATCAACTATTGCTATCCTCACCCTCCAAATGGGTGAATAAGCCAAGACATACAGCATTGCGATATCTGCCTCGTTATCAAACCCGGGTAAGCGATATATCATCATCTTTGCCTACTACCTTGAGACTTATAAGGGTATACTACGTCAGTATAACCTTATGTTTGTTGGACAAATTTTGAGATACTTCAAGTATTCAATAAACATTCAATTAAAATGCCCAAGACTCGAGTTTTCTCACGCTATTTGATCGAAAGATAATTGAATATGGGCAGCTGTCGTAACCCAAATTTGTCCTACCTAGATAATTTTATGTTTCGAGATTAAAATAGAATAAATGTTTAGTTAAAGATGGTACAACAATATCTGATGGCTCATCTTTATCCAGGACTAGGGGGTGTGCTTTAATCCAGGAGAGTTGGGCTTTCTAAATCAGAAAGACTCATAAATCCGTTCGCGAGGCATGTTGGCCAATGGCCCATGCAATTCGAAAATAAAAATTATCCCAGTAATTAGTAAATTATTAATTTATTAAAACTACTTAGGTTTAATTTTCTATCAATTTAAAATAAAGTAACTTAGTCCATTAGGACTTGGTGCTGTTAGTAAAACCAGGAGGTGAGACTGCAATATACTAATCCATTTCTATTGACCCGTTTTTATTCTATCTTTAAATAAATAAAAAAGAAGGTACAATTGCAAATTACGAATCCATTGAGTCTTAGCATCCCATTTGATGTTTGGTTGCTGTTTTATTTTAAAAAAAGAAGAAGCACTATTATTAAAACTTCTTGTTATTATAAAAAAAATGTATCTCCTTATTAAGAAAACGATAAGTTTTCAGAACTTTTATAATATTGTTTTTTTATATAATTTACTTGTTAAGGATTTTGTTTTGGAAAAAAAGACTTGCTGGGCTAAAATTTGCAAGGTTAAGCTCAATTCATACCCAAATAGTAATGTCGGTTGCAAATAATAACTAAACAAGTCTTGCTGTTTGCTGTAAATTTTTGGGCTGAAATAGTGTGAGGCCCAAAAGCGTTTTTGGGCAGAAGAAATAATAACAGCGCGCAGGCCCAAGAGCAACTAACTAATACTATGAAAATTACTTCCTTTTTGGATCCAATCTTCAAGAACGATATAAGTATCTCTACAAAAGCAATCTCAAGAATTTAAGACAGCAAAATCCAAATAAAATCACAGCAATTAATTTACCAAATCATATAAATCCGAAAAATGTTATAAAATCGCATCTGATTACAGTACTGAATCAAAATCTAACAGAATACCAAATAAAAATCCAAATCTCTAGTACAAATTAATCAATTACAGAAAACTATGAAATCGCTAATTGAATTGAATCTGTAACTGCAAAACTAAAAACCCTAAAATTCTAAACTATAAATAAAGAGAATTATACAGAAGACAGGGGGGTTGGGGGGACAGAAGAGAGGCAGAGGAGATAAGCGGAATCCAGTATACTGAAGAAGCTTGAACGCGGAGGTGAGAAAAAGAAGAACAAAGTAACATAGGTGGAGGGATTCGAGGATGAAGAGTACAATACATATCGCCGATCGCTAAGGAGAATCAAGAGTTAACGCGATTGGGGTTCAATCTCTGAAGCCCTAATCGCGGGAGCACCTAGCCGCTGTGGAACCATCTGATGCCCTCTCCAATCACCATCGGAACTGTATACAAAAGGAAGAAGGAAGGTAAGTGTGATCGGTGGAAATAGAACTAACTGTTTTGGAATGTTGGTTCGCGTTTTGCGTTTGTTTTCGCAAAATGTCGCGGTAAGCAAGAGTCGCCACTGTCTTTTATTTTCTCCAACAAAGAAAGGACAAAAGCACATCAAAAATCCTTTTCGAGATGTTTCTCGGTTCGGGAGGTAGATTATAGAAAGGGAAGGTGTTAGGACCCTTTCTATCCGTGGTTATCCAGGGGCTCTTAGGTACTTGCTCACTATGTTTTCAAAATGTTTTGCTTTTCTTGTGTTTGTGGGTTTTGAAAAAAGTTTGTTTGAAAACTTCGATTTAACTCTTGTATCTGTCCTCAAGAGTGTATGAAGTGTTGTTTGAAAACTTTTGTTTGAAAAGTGTAAGTGCGAAAAGTTGTTTTTGTTTTGAAAGAGCAAGTACCTGAGAACCTCTACGTACTCAAAAGAAATTAAGCTGTGTAAATGTCCTTTAGACAGTACTGTCCCACTATTGAGAAGTAGGTAGCACCGTCGTTGGAGTTTCGGGTCAATTCGATTATAGGGACATGTGGTCACCAAAGCAATAGTAGGACGCCTTAGCGGTAACCCTAATGTCTTAGATATTTTTTTATCGAGGCAACCGTTTCGAGGCAACTTTGATATTTAGATAGGAGGGCGACCTCTAAAACACCCTATACTCAATGACCACGTCGAGGCAACCAAGTGAGGCGTACCCTAGGAGTGGCATGTGCGAGTGTGTCAGGTTTCAGTTATGTTATCTTTTTACATGTTATGGTGAGCTACGATTGATTTTAATTTTCAGAGAGATCTTGACATGCATAACCTAGTTAGCATACATCTAGTAGTTAATAGTTGCGAAAAGTAAACTAAGCTATTACAAGGCGTCGGGTATTTACATCGCCAAAAACAACCCTTGAAAAGGTAAATTGCGGGAAATAAATAAAAGCGATAAAAAGAAATCCTAATTAAAGCTATTACATCCTCGGAAAAATTACATAATAATGATCAAAATACGAATCAAGAATAATCACGCGCGCGAGATAAAATTGGATCGGAGAAGTTCTTAGGGTTTTGACCCTTTTTTGAGAAAGAAGGAAGTTTTGCTATTTTGCATTAAATTAAACCTAAGCTAATTGATTAATTAAAAGAAATATTTTTTAAGTTTTTTATGTGTTAAGGAAAATAAATAAAAAATAGTCAAAATTGTCAAGAAACCCTAATTCTACATTAGTTTTAGATTTATTGTGAAAAAGAGTTAAAATTAACCTAATTAACTAAATTAATTACATTAGTATTTATTTACAAAAATAATAAATTAAGGGTGAATTTAATAAATAATAATAAAAAATATTATATTTTAGTTTTCTGATTTATTATGAAAAATTAATTTGGTTAATTAAATAATAATAATAATTATTAATAATAAAACAATTAAATGGAAAATATAAAAAGAGGAAAAAGGAATAAACCCAGGGGGGTGATGGGCCAGCTTTGGAGGGGTTTCTGGAATTTTCAAGGCCCAATTGTTCAAGCCTCATTTGACTTTCCAGGATTCCTTGCACGCTCATTGACTAGGGAGCATGATGATCTTTCACCCATGACCATTGGATGCATGTCTGGAGACATCTGGCGCCTGGGAATTTGAAGTGCATGGTGGACTCCCTCTTGAATCATGCATGTGAATAACTGTGAGATAAAAATAATAATGTTTTGGGGGGACCTAGGATTCGAACGCAGGTCCCAATGTTCACATGCCAACGCCTCAGCCACTCAACCAGCTTGTTTAATTCATTAGTGGAATACAAGGCAATTATTATATGAGAAAACAAGTCAATATGCTGTCAAATAAAAAACAAATGCGTTTTTTTCAAATTAACCAATGGGATGCCAACACCTCATCATCTTCTTCATTCGTTCTGCATAAATAATATTAGATAGCGGGGGTTTTTAACCCCCACTATTCATCTGCACGAAAAATAGCGATTAGCACCTCAGTACATATAAATATTTTGCGAGGGGTTGGTCTTGTTCGTCTTGGCCTAACGATTTCAACCATGTGTCTTATGAGTCCTAATTTTGCCTGGTTCAGAAAGCCCTAATTTCAAAGCTCAAGAACCCTAGAAATTGATCATGGCATCTTTTGATTCAGGGCGTTATAGTTCAATTAACTTATGCCATTAGCTTCGTAAGGTTCCTAGCAATGCAAAACAATCATGAAAACATGTTAAATGCACATGAATCAAGCAATACGATTTTGAATAAAAAAGCCAAACCGTGAAACTGTAATCAGTGATTTATTGAGCTTTGAAGCTGGAATTTGATTGTGAATCGTTCCTGGAACCTCCTGCAATGTATTTGAATCAACAAAAACCCCTGAATCGCCCTAGAATGCAAGAACAGGTTTTTAATTTTCTTGGAAATTCTTGAAATTGGACAGGGTGGTTTCTGCAGTTTTTTCACGTCCTTTTGATCAGGGTTTGCTTGCTTATGTATATGGGAAACAAATTAGGTCAAGAAGCTGGGCCAATATCCATTGCATTGATGATTGAATCCTTGATTGAAAAATCAAATATCCTTGATTTTCATGATTGAACAAACTTGCCAAGATTGGATTTTTTGTATCTTTGACTTGTGCACGAATTTGCCAGCATGTTTAGGTCATATTTGCTTCACAAAAAAATTTAAAAATCAAATCTTCTATTTTCTTATGATTTAAATTGATTAAATGAATTAATATTAATTAAAAATCCCATTAATCAATAAAAATAAGAAAATAAATCCAATTAATCTTGATGGGTCGTGCATAGGTCATGGGTGAAGTTTCAACAAGAGATTTGAGGCCCATTAGCAAAAATAAGGTGTTTTGAGCAAAGTTGACTTTTGCAAATTCATGAAAATTTCCCAACTTCTCCAATGCACAACTTGCTCAATTTTGATCACATGACCATGTTCTTGGACATTTTGGAAAGCTCTTGAAGTCTTCTAACCAACGCCTTTGGTCCCATGTCATTTGTATTTACCAATCTCAAGTTATGGCCTTTGACTCAAAATGTACTTTTGTTGACTTTTGAAATTGACCTATAATGTAAAGATTGGTAACTTCTTGTGAGTGCATTTCTTGAACTTGGAGTGTGAAGATGGATTGTAGGAAATTGCATTCCCTTCAAAATTAGCATTGGATGGAATTTTTCTGACAAACCATGAAAAAGTTATGCCCTGGTCAAGATACAGTTGACTTTTCTACTGTCCAAAAATAGTAACTTTTTGCACCTTGATGATTTTTGAGCTATTCTTGTGGAATCATGATCAAGACTTGATCAAATGATGATTGTGAACTCAAAATGAGATGTTGACCAAAAATTCTGACCTTTGACTGCAAAAATGACCATTTTGCCCTTGCAGTTGACTGTGGATCAAATGGGGCTTTTGACTGTGCAAATTGGCACTGTGAGTCTTGAAGCTTGGCATGTAGGTGCTTGAGGATGTATATAGGCCTATGAGACTTGATTGAACCATTGAAAACCCCAAATTCCTTGAAAGAACCAAAACCCTAATTTCAGCTGTCTTAGGAGGTGGTTTGACTGTACAACCCCTTGAGCCATCTTGAATAACTTGAAGATTATTCTTGACAAATCTTGAGGAATATGGGAGGGAAAATTTTGGGGTACAACAGTAAGGTTGCGTAGATTTTGGGTGTTGTTGTTTGATTAGGAACACATAAGGGGTAAGGAAGAGAGAGGGATTAAGGGTTATTCGCTTGCGGCGCCGCCACAGTGGTATGTTGTTAGGGTTAGGCTTGAAGAAGAGAGGAGGGTCTGAGAAGAAGAAAATGAGAGGGTGCGCTGGGAAAATGGGTAGCTGCTAACAAATCTGGAAAGGGGTGATAAGGGTAATGAAACAATGATAAATTATATACCGTCCAATCTAATATATACGCGCCTATCATAAACATTGTGCACCTTCACTTCCCTCCCTCTGATCATCATCAGACGGCCGTTAGGCCAAGTCTGATTGTAACATCGTACACCCGCACCACACACGATCACCCAAACCCTCCTCAATTCGCCTATGGCCTAGCCCATTACTCTCCACACTCCCCATTCCATATTTTGCTAAAACATACAACAACATACCCCCCTGTCCAGGACTGTCTTGGGCTTAAATCCAGATTATTTTCAGCACCCCCCTTATTGACTGGTTAACTAAGAAATGCACCCCCCAGGTTTTGCTTAAATAATTATTTTTTTATTTTCTTTATATTTTTTATATTATATTTTATTGATGTTATATTAATTATTTATTCCTTTTTGTCAATAATTATGATTATTATTATTAATTTTGGTTACCATATTTTAAATATTAATTATTATTTATTATATGTAAGTATTACTATATGATAAAATAAATTATTTTCATGTAAAAATTGCATATATTATTTTCTATACTATTTGCATTAAATCTTTTTCAATCATGCGTTAATTAGGATATTTTTGCAATTAATATTATTAAAAAACTCAAACAAATCTCGATCTATTTTCGCGAACAAATTAAGCTAATCAACAGTCTTTTTCGCAAATGGGTTTCAAACAAATTTTGGCTTACTGCGTACTCAGTCAAAATCTCCACAATCACTACTACCGGTCGAGTGCGAAGTGATTCAAAATATGTTTATAAACCCCTAAAAGACACTAACCCATATGAACTACGAATTGGGACTCTGATTCCTCCTAAGAGGATACGTAGGCATACGACTAAAATCGTGGCGAGTTCCCTTATAAAAAAATTAAACTCTTTCTAATTAAAACTTAAAATCCAGTTTACCCCAAACCTAGAGTCTAATATCCTTGTGAGCAAGGTGGATGAAAGGTGCCTAACACCTTCCTTTTGTCTAATTGATTCTGAAACCTAGAATCTATGTCCGTGAATTAGGGTTTACTGTTAGATTCCCTTCCCTAGGATAAAAACTAATAATGGCGACTCTTGATTAAGAAAACCAGTTGCTACAAAAGTAAAGGCGTAAAGAAAAAGCATAGAAATAAAAGTCAATTGTTAATGGGTTAGAAATTAGAGGTTAGTTGAATGACCATTTTGAATCTTACATTTGAAAACTCATTAGAAGATGGATAAAATCAAAGCCTCTCAACAACAAGTTTCATTTGCTTTTTGTCAAGTATATCATTCATTTCAAATTTTCAAGGCAACAATAAATGATCAACGATGTTTAAATGATTCACTTAAACCAAATTTTATGAAGATTCATTAGAGGATTGATAAGGCCAAATCCCCCTAACAATAAATCTCAAGGTTATTGGATCAAAGGTTTCAAATTAAACATACTTGGGCTTGCAAATATAAGTTTGGGCCACGAATGATCATTTCTCGAATCGGGACAAAATTTAGTGCTATGTTAAGCAATTGTAAGTGGACTTATATAGAAGCCATACCTATTTTGAGGCTGATCAATAACAATCTATGTGTCGTATGTTTGGAGAGATGATATGTAGATTATCCTCTAACAACATGTAGCACATGTAAGAAAATGATAAAATGAAGAGGGGGGTGGGGGGGGGGGGGGGGGGGGGGATATTTTAATTAAAAAGTTTAATCAAACTATCATTAAAATCATCTATCCATTTTAGTGGAGTTAAACTCAACACCCAAGATTCAATGATGTTAATGAAATTCATGATCAACAATCACATAGCTAGAATATATTAAAAAATAAATTGCATTTAATGAATAAAATAAAAAGATTTTTAAATTGTTTTAAAAATTAAAATAATAGGTAAAATAGCAAACTATATTCAAAGTATCAAAGAAAATTTTAAAGAGACCATAGAAAAATCAGAAATGATCTCAAATATTTTTATAAAATTTTTTGGTAATTTTTAAACAGAAACCTATTTTTTAAACTAATTAAAATCAATCAAATAAGTGAAAAGAAAATATCAAAAATAGTAGAAGTCAAAACAAAATTCTAGAAAAATTTCAAAAAAGTCAGAAATAAGGATAATGATTTTTATAAATTTTTTAGAATTTAGAGATATCAAAAAGTAATTTTAAATAATTAGAAACAAGTTAAAATAGAGGAAAAATTATAAAATTATAAAATATGAAAAAAAAATCATGAAAAAATTTAAATCAGAAAGAGAATATTTGAAAATATTTTTGTGAACTTTTTCATAATTTTTGAGTCAAATGAATTTTCTACGACTTTTTGAAGTTTAGTGTAAAAAGAAAAAAATAAAATAAAGTTTAAATAAATATGGACCATTGGATGAGAGTCAAAATGCCCTAGTAAAAGAGATCCAAAGGATCAGGCACACTGTGCATATCATGGTCAGCTTTGGAAATTGCATTGGATCACCTTTTAATATTTAAAAAACAACTAAAATTATGGAGCGTTGAATGGAGTCTGACTAATAGAAGTAATCATATCCAAGGGCTCTCAAAGCGCGTGTATGATAAAGCAACACACTGGATTGAATTCAAAAAAAAATTATATGTCACACTGTGATACGTTGGCAGAACCGACTGTTTTTACTGGTTTGCGTTTTGAGTTTTTCGTTCTCAAAAATGTCGCGGTAAGCAAGAGTCGCCACCGACTTTTATTTCATCCAATCATGGAAAAGGAAAAAGAACAGAAAAAACCTTTTTTCGAGATATTCTGAGTACGGGGGGTAGATTATAGAAAGGGAAGGTGTTAGCACCCTTTCTATCTGTGGTTTTCCACGGGCTCTTAGGTACTTGCTCATTTTGAAAACTGCTTGTGTGTGCTTGCTTTGAAAAAATTTGTTTTACTTCGTTTTAACCCTTGTTTCTATCCTCAAGAGTGTTACGAAGTGTTTTAAAAACTTTGTTTGAAAAGTTTGTTTGAAAGTGTATGGTGTAAAAGATTTGTTGTTTTTAGCAAGTACCTAACAGTTATCTACCTACTCAAAAAAATTCGTTCTTTTCCTCCTATCCTTTAGACCGTGTTATCATACTATTAGTGAGTAGGTAACCCTAGTCGTTGGATGTTTGAGGGACTATCGAAAGGGACGTAATGGTCATTGAAGGCAACATGTAAGGATACCTTAGCATTTCGAAGGGACTGTCATCATATATTCGTAGGCAACATCGAGGGACAAGATCATTTCTCGTAGGCGCAACTTGAGGGACATTGAGAGACCATGATCTTTATGATAACTTTAACCGGATGACTTTAACCGAGGGTCTTTGCTAAGGGTATCCCTATGTTCGAGGAACATGACCATTATTTTCCGAGGCAACCAAGTGGGGAGTACCCTAGGGGTGCAAGTGTGCAATAGTGTGTTTTTTCAGTTATATTTATATTGCAATTAGGGTTTTCTATCGTTCATTTTATCTTTCCATACAATCCTATTAATCTAAGCATTGCATAAAATATAGTAGTAGGAGATAAAGGCGGAAAAGTAAACCTAAGCTATTATAGAGCTTTGGGGCAATTACATAATAGTGAAGAGGGCGAAAAAGAAATCTTAAGACTATTACATCCCGGTAGCAATTACATAATTAGAAAAAAATGCAAGAAAAGATAAATCTACACTATTACATTGATAATGTGATCTATACAGTTTTCCTAGAAATTAAAATGTAAAAGAATAAATAAAAAGAAATTAAGGAAAAATTAAAACCTAAAATTCTAAGTTAATATTTTTGGTGTTTTTTTTAGAAAATAATTTTAAGTTAATTAAAAAAACCTAATTCTAACTAATTTTAATAAATAAAAAAGTTAATTAACTTAATTTATTAATAAATGAAAAAAAAACCCAAAAATTCAGTTACTAACTAAAACAAAAACCTAATCCTAATTTATTAAAAAAATGATTAATTAAAGGGTTAATTACAAAGAAAACCTAAAACCTAATTGTTTTCCTAATTTGCATAAAAAAATTAATTAATTAAATTAAAGAGTTAATAATAAAAAAAGAGTTAATAATAATAAAAAAAATTTAAAACCTAAATTAATTAGGGTTTGTAAAAAAGGTTAAGTTTACCAATTAATAGGGTTTTTTATTTAAATAAAATTAGAGTTTATATGAATTTAGGGTTTTTAAGGAAGATATTAAAGAGAAAGAAATGAGGTAAAAATGGTTAAAAATAAGCAAAATTATACATATTGTCAGGGGTGGGTGTTGAACCAAAAATTAATTTAAAACCTAAAATTAGATTAAAAAACCTTAAAATTAATTATTCGAGTTTATTATGAAAAATCAAAGGTTTGTGAAAAACGTTAAGTTTTATGAAAAAGGTTTTAAACAGAAAGAATGAAAATAGGTAAAAGGATAAATAGAAAGGAAGCAAACCAAAACTAATAGGGGCGAGTGTTGAACTCAGGCCCTTAGCCTCCTCAGGATGTCTGCCTTGCCATGAGTCATATATTGATGGTTATTCTGTTTTGGCCTCAGCGCTTTGTGATAAACCTGCATGGGACCATGTCTAAATCTGCAGTGTTGAATCTCATGAACACATTAAATAAGTTACTATATCATGAAATACAAAGAAAATAAATATACGAAATTTTTTTAATGTTAAAACCGATATGGCATGTATGAGTGTTTCTACACCCTTTTGATCATGGAGATCAAACCAGCCTTACCCTTACTGAAGAAGTAGTGAGATGTGGGTTTGTAACAAGGATAGTTTGTTTGTAGTGATATGTGGGTTTGTAATAAGGATTTCAAGGTTTTTAGGGTTCTTGAAAGAATTTGATATTTTGACAGGGTTGTGGCAAATATTATTTTTTTGTTATTTGTGTGAAAAGATTGAGATTATATAATGGAAATTAGAGAAAAAAATGGGCTTTGAATGTGCAACTGGGCCTCCAATAACCATAAGCAATAGTGCAGATTTTTATTCACTTGAATCCGTCACGTTCCAGGCTAAATCGCAGGGGTTTAAGTGCAATTTTTGAAGTTGAAATATGAAAAAAAAAATGTAGCCGACATCGAGAACTAAATCCTGTCCAAAAATGGGCTCAATCGGATAAACGGTAAATTAGTTATGATTTTTTGAAGTTTTGGCTCAGACAAACTTATTTTGGGCTTCAGTATCAACTCTAACACGTTCTTCAATAAAAAACACTATATTGATTGGAGCATAAACCGGTCTCGACTTTGGAAGAAAATTTGTAGATCTTTGAGTTAATGACCTTGTGTAAAAAGATGGGCCCTATCCGATAAAACTTGACTGAGTTATGAATTTTCGAAGTTTCGACCCAGATGAAATGATATTAAGCATTCAGGATTTTCGGCGCGTCATGCGTACTCTGAGCAAACAACAAAGGCCTTTTGGATACCATTCGAACTCGATACCTCCTGTGAAAATGTAGTTAACTCAATTTGTGAAATTTTGGCGCTGGAACCAGCTCGATACGATGAAAATCGACCAAGTTATGATTTTCTCAACATGACGTAAAAAAACTTCTGTCACAAATTTTTTATACGAAAATACTTGATAAATCCGCATTTTTGAAGATCTTCTGATTGAAATTGGCTTCCATCCGTGATAGATGAAAACGTAGATGAGGTCAAGACGGAATTTTTGCCACCAGAACGGGTTCAAAATAAGCCACGATGTTCAAGTTATGAATTTTTTAGTGCGTAAAAACTGCACTTTCAGCATACTTTTTCACCATATTTCTTTGAGAAAACTCACACATTCGGAGACCTTCTTTAAAGAATTGACTCTTGAGTTGAACCTGAATTTGATAATACGTTATCAAAGATATCTTGGCGAAAGAACACCTGTATATGACGCGTCGGGTTGGACTTGTGAATCTTTGAACCCCGAATCATTGCGAAACGGCGAACCGATCTTCAGCACTAAAAATACTCTTAGAACATCCATTGATGAAATAAATGTCGCTTGTAACCTGAAGAAGTTTTCTAAATATACTTTGATTCCATAACCATACAACCAATGATATGCATGTATGTAATAATGAAATGTAATCCAAAAAGGTCGAAATAAAGAGGGTAAATTTTGGGGTACAACAACTGCCCCTGTTTAATCTTCTTAAACCTGAAGATGTAGATTGGCTAGTCTGCCTTTCGTGATCTGAAGGTGGAAGATGATTGAACACTAGAGTGCCTAGAAATTTGCACTCGTCTGAGATGGTGCTGGACTGTGTAGGTAATATTGGGAATGGGCTTACAGATGCCTTTTGGAAAAGACGAAAGATCGTCAGAGATGGGCTTAAAGATGTCATCCAGAAGATATGACGGAGAATCGTCGGAGATGGGCTTAAAGATGCCATCTAGAGGATATGACGGAGAATCGTTGAAGATGGGCTTAAAGATTCCATATAGAGGATGTTGATTTCCTGAGATATTCCTTTGATGAGAATTCCTGTTCCCGTCGTTGAGGAGGAATCTGCTGAGGAATGTTGGTCTCTGTTTTGGGAGAAATGGAATTTTAGGTTTTCAGTTGTCCGTTACTCTATTGGAGAATCATCTCTTAGTCAAGGAGGTGAAAGTGAACTGCTATCTGGTCGTGCTCTAGGCTTTACAGTGATTTGCTGAGGATAATAAGATTAACTGCTATCTGGTTGTACTCCAGGTTTAACAGTGGCTTACTGGGGAGATGAGATTACACTTGCTATCTGGTCGTGCTTCAGGCTTTGCAATTTCTCAATTCTTATCTGGTCGTGTTCGAGGCTTCAGAAGGAATTAAGTGGTTGTCTGGTCGCATCCGGGTTTCAACTTGAATTTAAGGCATACTAATATCCGTTCGTTTCCAGGCTTCATAGTAATTGGCTGAGTAAACTGCTTTTTGGTCGAATTCCAAGCTTTGCAGTACCTCATACTATTATCTGGTCGTGCTCTAGGTTTCAGTGTCTCTTGCTGCTATCTGGCCGTGCTTCAGTCTTCACAGTGTCTTATACTGTTATCTGGTCGTGCGCCAGGCTTCATGGTGTCTTATACCATTATCTAGTCGATTCCAGGCTTCATAGTATTTTGGAGAAATCAAGATATTATCCGGCCGATTTCCAGGCTTCACAACTTGAATCTGAGATATACCAATATCTTGTCGATTCCAGGCTTCATAGTATCTTGTACTGTTATCCGGTCGATTTCCAGACTTCATAGTATGATGGGGAAATTAAGCTGTTATCCGGTCGATTTCTGGGCTTCATAGCTTGAATTTAAGATATACCACTATCTGATCGATTCCAGGCTTCATAGTATTTGGAGAAATCAAAATATTATTCGGTCGATTTCCGGGCTTCATAGCTTGAACTGGAATAGAAATCTTAGTATCAATTTGACTGAACCAGGGAAAACTTGTGAGAACTTTAATTGGGAGAGAAATCTTAGTATCGATTTGACTGATCCCATGATAGGTCTCGGATTAACTTTGAGTAGCATAGAAATCAGGGGAATCTTAGCAGCGATTCGGCTGACTCATACGAAAGTCTTAAAACATCTTCAACTAGAATAGAAACCTTAGTCTCAGTTTGACTGAACTAGAAAAAATGTTGGAATATCTTTAACTAGAATAGAAACCTTAGTGTCGGTTTGACTGAACAAGAAAAAGTGTTGGAATATCTTCAACTGGAATAGAAACCTTGGTGTCGGTTTGACTGAACCAGAGAAAGTGTTGGAATATCTTCAACTGGAATAAAAACCTTGGTGTCGGTTTGACTGAACCAGAGAGAACTTGATTGCATCTTTCCCTAAAAGGTAAAGAGTTAGTCGTATGTAATTTCATGATGTATGAAATGTATTGAGTAATGATGTTCTCAAAATAAATGAGATTGTGCTGTATAATATGTATGTGCATGCCATGATGTAGGGATATGTAATGCTATTGTGATATTCTCTAGCTGGGGATTATAAATCCTGGACTGCGGCTAGAGAGTATAAGGAGTTGAGTTCTTTGTTTCCGCTGGGGATAATGACCGAAGATGATTAGCTGGGGATTTGCATCCATTCTGATTGAGAACATTCTACCGGAGGAGACTCTATCTGAGAATAATCTTGCGGGGGAATGACTCTATGGGGAAGTGAGATACTCTATTGGAAGATCTGCTGATTTGGAGAAATAAACTCAGTTGGGGATGAACTTCCATTGCTGGAGAGAAGAGCTCTGTTGGAGATTGAGCTTCTGCTATCAGAGAAATAAGCCCTGCTCAGGAGATGGCTTTATAAATTGCTCATGGTTATAAAACTCGGTTGGGGAATGCAGATATCAGCTTTCTGAAGGAACCTACTGAGGAAGGAATTCCTGCTTGGGGATACGGAGGTTGGACCTTGGTTGTCCTTACTCTGTGGGGAATATAAATATCACATGCGTGTATGTGATAATGACTTTGCCTCCAACTGTCTATGCCCCTTGTACCATCTTGGAAAAAGTACATGCGGAGATTTTGTGGATGGATCTATGTCATGATTGTACTTGAACATGTATTTAATGAGTGTCAGGATGACATTCGTCTCTGGATCGTATCTGAACTGTACTTGAAACATGTGTTGAATGAGTGTCAGAATGACACCCGTCTCTGGATCGTATCTGAAATGTACTTGAAACATTTGTCGAATGAGTGTCAGAATGACATCTGTCTCTGGATCGTATCTAAACTGTATATGAAACATGTGTTGAATGAGTGTCAGAATGACACCCGTCTCTGGATCGTATCTGAAATGTACTTGAAACATTTGTCGAATGAGTGTCAGAATGACATCCGTCTCTGGATCGTATCTAAACTGTATATGAAACATGTGTCGAATGAGTGTCAGAATGACATCCGTCTCTGGATCGTATCCGAACTGTATCTAAAAGTTGAATCTAAATGAGTATCAGAATGGCATCCATATCTGGATCGTATCTGAATTGTATCTGAAAGCTGAATCTTAATGAGTATCATAATGGCATCCATATCTAGAGTGTATCTGAACTGTATCTAAAAGTTGAATCTGAATGAGTATCAGAATGGCATCCGTATCTGTAGCGTATCTGAACTGTATCTGAAAGATGAATCTGAATGAGTATCAGAATGGCATCCGTATCTGGAGCGTATCTGAACTATATCTGAAAGTTGAATCTGAATGAGTATCAGAATGACATCCGTATATGGAGCGTATCTGAAATGTATTTGAAAGTTGAATCTGAATGAGTATCAGAATGGCATCCGTATCTAGAGCGTATCTGAATTGTATCTGAAAGCTGAATCTGAATGAGTATCAGAATGGCATCCGTATCTGGAGCGTATCTGAACTGTATCTGAAAGCTGAATCTGAAGGAGTATCAGAATGGCATCCGTATCTGGAGCGTATCTGAACCATTTCTCGATTCTGGTGCTCTTGCTGAATGCTGATCAAGGTATAAGTCTTCCACTGATAGACAGGTGACAGGACATAGATGTACTTTTTAAATCCCTAACTTTTTCTTGGACCGCCCTTTTGGGTTTTCAGTCCACCGGGATACCTTTTTGCCCAAGCCGCCTTTTCAGGTTTTCAACTTGTCGGGTGTACATTTTTTTTATGTATATCCCTAACTTTTGGCCGAACCCTTTTGGTTCGCCGGGATTCCCTTATTTTTGCCTAGGTGTGTCAACCTAGCAGATCTTTTTTATGCGTAGTATTTTACAACTATGTCCACGCTCTCAAGATGTAGAGAGTTGTCACTGTCCATAGTGTTATGTTGTAGTACTGTCAAAAATGTTTTCTTGATGGCACATGATTCGTTGCTGGAATGCGTGCGTAATGTCCAAAACGATTCAGATGGAGATCTGCCCCTGGTTATTTGGCACTTTTAGAGAGACTGCCCCAGGTGTGTTTAGACATCATGTCATGCCCCTTGCTTATGGAAGACCTGTTATTGGAAGTGTATTTATCGCTGAGGTGATTCTGTCCATTGAGAGGATGCATGTTCATTGAATATCCATTGTGCGGATTTCTCTACTGTCAAACAAATAGTCATATGCAAACAATGTCATTTAAAGAATGCAACACTCATGTCTGTCTTGAATTTTTTTTTTGAATATGTGTTTCGTATAGTAAAATGAAATTTGCAAGAATGTGAAATCAACTCAGGATTCGTAACAAAGCCTACAGGAGTCAGGATACCTTTGTAACAGTATGCTCTCAAACTAACCCATGCTTCAGCTAGGACTCTTAAGGGTTATAACGTGGCCTGGTCCACGGTTCAAGAAACAAAGGATAAAGGCTCGAATTTTATTTGTACCCAACCCTCTCTTCGTGATGTTCTTCAGTACTATGCTAAGTTAATTACGCGTTTAGATCCCGATTGAGTCTGGAATCTTTGTTATGATACTTGGTGATAATTCAGAAATTGAACATTTGTTTTGAGAAGGCAGTCATTTTTGTAATCTTCTTTTTGTCGAGGATTTGTAGTAGCCTCTTTTTTTGGTTTCCGTTATCCCTTCTTTTGCCTGAACTGTTTCTTTTGTGATTACAGTCAACGGGATGCCCCAGTTTTTCTTAAGTCTCCTTCATAGGTCTTGACTTAGCGGGATTTTATTTTGAGAGATAATAACTTCCTGTCATGACGATTATACGAAACCATCACCTTCTTTTAATTTGGAAGGAAGTCTTCGATGCCATTCATTGTGTACGAAGCGGCAGATTGTGACTGAATGCGCCTCTGGATTAACTGAGAAAACTACACTGCCCCAGGTTATAATTAAGGGTTTTAATTTGTGTGAAAATAAAAACTCCTACTTCTTTGGCTCGAAGGGGTTGACTAGGGATTATCTTCCTTATAACTCCACTGTTTAGGATTTGAAACAACGCCTGTACATCGTCAGCAGGGTCTGTTCAAAAGCATACTGTAGAGATTGTGATATCATTTTCGCCACCCTCCCTTTAAGGCTTAGAGTTTTTTTAATCGAGAGTTGAATATCACAAAAGGAAATAAGAACGCGTTTTTGAAATAGTGAATATGAATGAATTGATTCAAGACAAACATGTGCAATTCATTGATGAAATAACAAGGTTTGATATGAATAAATGTTCAAACAAATCAAATGAAAATTATACATTGAAAATTCTAATGAACGAAAAGTCTTCTTGTGAGAACTTGTCACTTCAGATGGTATGCCTTGGAAGGATGGCAGAAGAACTCAGCCTGACCGTCTTGTGCGAATTCTAGTGCTCCTTCATCAATCAGGTCTTGAATTTTATTTCTCAACGCCCAACAGCTGTTGGTGTCATGTCCAGGACTATTGGAGTGGTACGCACATCTTGCATTTGGATTGTACCTTAGGGAGGCTATGTTGGGATTCTGAGGAGGGTCCCTTAACATATCCAACTTGGCCTTCAACATGCGTTGATATGCTTAAGCCAATGAAATGTTGATTTCAGTGAAGCGTATTTCAGATGTATTCTTCTTATGTCGATTGCCCCGTTGTTGTTGGCGAGGTTGTGGTTGGGCTTGTGATGTAGTAGCAATCTGGAAAGGTCTGTTCCTGACCAAACCAACCTCTTCTCTCACTCAGGTCTGATTAATGCCTTGATCCACAATTTTAACTATTTGTTTCATGGATCTGCATCCATCTTGGTGAAGTTTGTTGAGGAAGGCTCTTAGCCCTTTTTGTCCCTGAGCTAAGTTTTGGATATGAGCCATCTTCCATAGCATCTGGATTCTCATTGCTTCTACCTTAGCTTGTAGTTGTTCCAATTGTTCATCCCTGTTGTTGTCAAGACGTTCCTTGGTCAGATTCCTGGCGAAGAGTGTTTTCAGGTCTTCTTGCCCCTTGGATAGATTTAGGAACATTTCCATGAACTGAGCTTCTTGAATTTGAAGATCTCTGTTGCTTTGTTGGAAAGCCATTGTTGAAATAAACAGCGAGAACGTGAGAGACCTGTGCTGAAACCTGCTTATGCAATGATATGTATTATATATGTATACAATGTTTTGAAGGATCTCGTGGGGTAAACAAGAAAATGTCAGAAGTTGAATTTTGCAGCTTTGATTGAAGAACTTTGTATCATTGAGAGTCCTTCTAAGAGAGTCAAGCTCACCATATCAAGTGGGTCATAGCCCCTGACTCAAGTTGTCGTGTTTTGATCTTTTGACGACATTGGCTAGAGGAAAATAAATCTCCTTGCCCCTTGCTAGACGTATGGTTCATCATAACCTGCATCACAGGCCCTCGAGATCCTTGAAATGGTTAGTATGATATGTCATGTTATGATGCTATGATGTGTATGCTATGCATCAAGAAAAAATGCATGGTAAGAAAAATTTTTATTGGATTTATACAAACAAGGTCCTGCAAGGAATACAAACAAAGCCCTGCAATGAGTTCAAATTGTTAGGCAAAGAAAGCAAATAAGTCACACAAGTAGCCTTAGGTTTTGGCTTGCAAGAGGTTAAAGGTAAGTACCCTCTTGAAGTTTAGTTGGTTTCAACCCTGTCTTAGAAAAGTAACCGGGTTCTAAAGATTCTCAATATCACTGATCATCCTTTATCGGGCATTGTTTCAGCTCAAGCAATCTTTTCTTACGGCCGAAATATCCCGAAAGTCTGATCTCAATGAGTGTATCATCGAGTATCAACCAATTCTCAGCTTTATACCGAGGCCGGCTATCTCACTAGTTTCTAATGGCCATGTTTGTTCAACTAAGGTTCTAAGGTCCGTTAGTACTTCACGACACCACGCGGCGGCCCCGTATTCTCCTCGTTTCCACACGAAGGATACGGGTACCAAACAAAGTGTCACACCAACACAACCATCTCTTAAACCATATCGGTCTACGTTGTACAGTCTCCATGATCTATTGTTGTTTACCTAAAAAATGTCCCCAGATCCGGGTGTAGGATCTTTAATAATACCCAAACAAAACCCTTGAATTTAAAGCAGGCAAGGCAAAACAAGAAAGTAATTTCAAGATGACCTAGATCCTAAGGTAAACCCCACTTTATATTCCCCAGTAGAGTCGCCAGTTCTGTGATACAGTGGCAGAACCGACTGTTTTTACTGGTTTGCTTTTGCGTTTTTCTTTCACAAAAATGTCGCGGTAAGCAAGAGTCGCCACCGACTTTTATTTCATCCAATCATGGAAAATAAAAAAGAACAGAAAAAACCTTTTTTCGAGATATTCTGAGTACGGGGGGGGGGGGGGGGTAGATTATAGGAAGGGAAGGTGTTAGCATCCTTTTTATCCGTGGTTTTCCACGGGCTCTTAGGTACTTGCTCATTTTGAAAACTGCTTGTGTATGCTTGCTTTGAAAAGTTTTGTTTTACTTTGTTTTAACCCTTGTTTCTGTCCTCAAGAGTGTTACGAAGTGTTTTGAAAACTTTGTTTGAAAAGTTTGTTTGAAAGTGTATGGTGTAAAAGATTTATTGTTTTGAGCAAGTACCTAACAGTTATCTACCTAATCGAAAAAAGGCGTTCTTTTCCTCCTATCCTTTAGACCGTGTTATCCTACTATTAGTGAGTAGGTAACCCTAGTCGTTGGATGTTTGAGGGACTATCGAAAGGGACATAATGGTCATTGAAGGCAACATGTAAGGATACCTTAGCATTTCGAAGAGACTGTCATCATATATTCGTAGACAACATCGAGGGACAAGATCATTTCTCGTAGGCAACTCGAGGTACATTGAGGGACCATGATCTTTATGATGACTTTAACCGGATGACTTTAACCGAGGGTCTTTGCTAAGGGTATCCCTACGTTCGAGGGACATGACCATTATTTTCCGAGGCAACCAAGTGGGGAGTACCCTAGGGGTGCAAGTGTGCAATAGTGTATTTTTTCAGTTATATTTATCTTGCAATTAGGGTTTTCTATCGTTCATTTTTATCTTTCCATACAATCCTATTAATCTAAGCATTGCATAAAATATAGTAGTAGGAGATAAAGGCGGAAATGTAAACCTAAGCTATTACAGAGCTTTGGGGCAATTACATAATAGTGAAGAGGTCGGAAAAGAAATCCTAAAACTATTACATCCCGGAAGCAATTACATAATTAGAAAAAAATGCGAGAAAAGATAAATCTACGCTATTACATTGATAACGCGATCTATACAGTTTTCCTAGAAATTTAAATGTAAAAGAATAAATAAAAAGAAATTAAGGAAAAATTAAAACCTTAAATTCTAAGTTAATGTTTTTGGTGTTTTTTTTTAGAAAATAATTTTAAGTTAATTAAAAAAACCTAATTCTAACTTATTTTAATAAAAAAAAGTTAATTAACTTAATTTATTAATAAATGAAAAAAATCCAAAAATTCAGTTACTAACTAAAACAAAAGCCTAATCCTAATTTATTAAAAAAATGGTTAATTAAAGGGTTAATTACAAAGAAAATCTAAAACCTAATTCTTTTCCTAATTTGCAGAAAAAAAGTTAATTAATTAAATTAAAGAGTTAATAATAAAAAGAGAGTTAATAATAATAATAAAAATTTAAAACCTAAATGAATTAGGGTTTGTAAAAAAGGTTAAGTTTTCCAATTAATAGGGTTTTTGATTTAAATAAAATTAGAGTTTATATGAATTTAGGGTTTTTAAGGAAGATATTAAAGAGAAAGAAATGAGGCAAAAAGAGTTAAAAATAAGCAAAATTATACATATTGCCAGGGGTGGGTGTTGAACCAAAAATTAATTTAAAACCTAAAATTAGATTAAAAAACCTTAAAATTAATTATTCGAGTTTATTATGAAAAATCAAAGGTTTGTGAAAAATGTTAAGTTTTATGAAAAAGGTTTTAAACATAATGAATGAAAATAGGTAAAAGGATAAATAGAAAGGAAGAAAACTAAAACCAATAGGGGAGAGTGTTGAACTCACGCCCTTAACCTCCTCATGATGCCTACCTTGCCATGAGTCATGTATTGGTGGTTATTTTGTTTTGACCTCTGCGCTTTGTGATAAACCTGCATGGGACCATGTCTAAATCTGTAGCGTTGAATCTCATGAACGCATTAAATAAGTTACTATATCATGAAATACAAAGAAAATAAATATATGAAAATTTTTTAATGTTAAAACTGATATGGCATGTATGAGTTTTTCTACAGCCTTTTGATCATGGAGATCAAACCAGCCTTACCCTTACTGAAGAAGTAGTGAGATGTGAGTTTGTAACAAGGATGACTTGTTTGTCGTGATATGTGGGTTTGTAATAAGGATTTCAAGGTTTTTAGGGTTCTTGAAAAAATTTGATATTTTGACAGGGTTGTGGCAAATATTTTTTTTTCTTTTGTTGTTTGGGTGAAAAGAATGAGATTATATAATTAAAATTAGAGAAAAAATGGGCTTTGAATGTGAAATTGGGCCTCCAATAACCACAAGCAATAGTGCATATTTTTAGTCACTTGAGTCTGTCACGTTCCAGGCTAAATCGTAGGGGATTAAGTGAAAATTTTGAAGTTGAAATGTGAAAACAAAATATAGTTGACACCGAGAACTAACTCCTTTCCGAAAATGGACTCAATCAGATAAACGGTGAATTAGTTATGATTTTTTTAAGTTTTGGCTCAGACAAACTTTTTTTGGGCTCCAGTGTCAACTCTGACACGTTCTTCAATAGAAAATTGGTATTGATCGGAGCATAACCTTGTCTCTACTTTGAAAGAAAAGTTGTAGATCTCTGAGTCAGTGACCTTGTGTAAAAAGATGGGCTCGATCCGATAAAAATTGACCGAGTTATGAATTTTCGAAGTTTCGACCCAGATAAAATAATATTCAGCATTCAGGATTTTCAGTGCGTCACGTGCACTCTGAGCAAAAAACGAAGGCCTTTTGGATACCGTTCGAACTCGATACCTCCCGTGAAAATGTAATCAACTCAATTTTTGAAATTTTGGCGCTGGAACCAGCTCGATACGATGAAAATCAACCAAGTTATGATTTTCTGAACATGACGCAAATAAACTTCTGTCACAAATTTTATGTATGAAAATACTTGATAAATCTGCATTTTTGAAGACCTTCTGATCGAAATTGACTTTCATCCGTGAAAGCTGAAAATGTAGATGACGTCAAGACGGAATTTTAGCCACCGGAACGGGTTCAAAACAAGCCACGATCTTTAAGTTATGAATTTTTTAGTGCGTAAAAACTGCACTTTCAGCACACTTTTTCACCATATTTTTTCGAGAAAACTCACACATTCGGAGACCTTCTTTAAAGAATTGTCTCTTGAGCCGAACCTGAATTTGAGAATACGTTATCAGAGATATCTTGGCGAAAGAACACCTGAATATGACGTGTCGGGTTGGACTTGTGAATCTTTGAACCCCGAATCATTGCGAAACGGCGAACCGATCTTCAGCACTAAAAATACTCTTAGAACATCCATTGATGAAATAAATGTCGCTTGTAACCTGAAGAAGTTTGCTAAATATACCTTGATTCCATAACCATAAAACCAATGATATGCATGTATGTAATAATGAAATGTAAGCCAAAAAGGTCGAAATAAAGAGGGTAAATTTTGGGGTACAACACACACCTTCATTGATTAAAGCACGACACGTAGGTCGTCTTCAACCTCTGGACGCCCTAGATTAGGGTTTCTCAAGATGTAAAATTAAAGGACTATACCAGTACCATTAGATTCGTCTCTTCAAGACGATTCTAATGGTACCATCACGCCAAATTTATATAAATTGAGCAAGACTTAAATTGAAAAATGCATAAATAATAGCGAGCACGAAACTCTGGAATGTCTCACTCAAATCTAAATGAAATTGCAAATTATAAAAAGCACGAGAATCAGAAAGATGACGAGAGTAGATTAGTCTTTTATTTGGATCAATTTGACCAAGAAATCTACTTGAACAAAGTAGAAAAAGGTGGCTCTGAAACTGGACTTCTGCAGATCAATATAGGTTACAATTCTTGAAGGTAAGAGTATGGTTAGCTTCAGAGAAGTTCAATGAAGCTAACTGAATGGAGCTTTTGGTGTTCTGGAGTGAGAATGCAAGAAATCAGAAATTCAAATACATAGTTCATGTGGGATCTGAATAGGGGTCAATTTGCTATCAAAATCTTGCCAAAATGATTAGAATAGAGCCTATATTTATAGGATAAGCGAATGGAATCAAGAGGAGGGATGAATGATGCAATTTCCCTTGAGTTCGTGCACACCTGTGATCATGAGGAAAGTGTGATCACATGTGCATCAAAACTCAATCAAATGATGTTTTTTTATCATTCTAAATGATCCAAACATATTTGCTAATCATGTTTAAGTGGAAAACGCATGGAGATTTGGTGATTAGAAGCCAACTTATGAATTTCAAATTCTGACTTTGGTGAAAACTTCAGTTTCAAGGTACCAACTTTGAATCAATGGTATTCATAGCTCAAGGGGTCTTAAGGCATGATTCTTGAAGCATTTAAAAGATAATATCACAAGTTTTACAATGTGCAAAGAGTGAGATCAATTGGATGCTTAAGCTAAAAGTTGTGATGAGTCAAAGTTGAGAAAAATATGCTGGCTTTTTGTACTTAGAAAAATTTTAAGTTTTTCTTCAAAAGTGACCTATACTGTTTGAGTTCAAAAAAGGTTTTCTCCAAACAATTAAGCTTTAATCATTGATTCTAGATTGAATTGGACATCCCAAAGATTATTGTGAAACTTTAATCACTCAAAAATACCAATTATTGAAAAAGTTCTGGCCTTGTAAAATTGGTGAAAATTCATGAGGTGACCTATAATCTTTTGAGTTCTTAGGGGATCTTCCACTCATTTTCAAGTATTGCACATAAAAGAAGAGTTGAATTTAACATCTTTAAGATCATTATGGAAAAATAATAGGCTCAAGGAGATAAAAATTGACCAAGTTATGATCTTTTGAAATCACATAAAGGAATTTGATGGTCTATCTAGAGGACTTGTAATCTTTCTTCATTATTAGGAATTTTCCACACCAAATTTTCTTGAAACTCTTGAAGTTATTAATTTATAACCCTTTAAATAGAAACACATCTTTGGAATCACTAAAAAATCTCAAAATATGAGCAAGATATAACCCCTAGAAGTTCAAAACCCTGACTTCTCAAGCACCAAAATGACTTGGAAACCCCTTTCAATTTTGACAAACTTTCTTGCACAATTACCATTTCCATGTGAATATAAGTTGTTATGTGTGATAATAAGAACCAATAGCAACAAAAACCACTTCCAAATATTAATAAATGAGAGAGTTATGCACTTGTGGTCAAGGAATCAAGAGCTTGTCCAATTAAGTCAAACCTCTTCAATCAACCCTTGCATCTTTTGACTTTATTTAACAAATTTAGGCATGATAAATCATAGTATAACTTATCATGATGCACTTTAAAGCATCATCAATTATGAATCTTGAATCTCAATAATGTTTCGTTGAAGAAGACATGGAAATAAACTCATGAACCTATAAATCAACCTGATGAAATGTGTTGTGCCCTCACTTATAGTATCATCAATTAGAGAAAACATTCATTGCATTTGTTAGTTAAAAGTTCATCAATAAAAAACATATATCACCAAAATATACAAATCAAGATGCTTGGTGATTCCTCATGAGCAAACCTAAAGATACGGAGAAGAACCAAACCCTGGTGTGATCTTGATATGATTGAGTTGATATGAGATGATAAAGGAATCTTAGGGGGAAAATTTGGGGTACAAAAGTTGCCCTTATTTAAGTGTCTTCTATCCGGAGATATGAAGGTTAAAATCTTCGTGTCGACGCGATTGAAGATACTTAAATATAAAACAAGCCCTATTTTTGGCCCTAAGATGCCATGCAATGATTATGATTATGCATGCAAACAAACAAATCCAAAGTTGACATATGACACCATCGGGGAAGTAGAAAATAAGATAAAGGATCAAAAGAAAATCCGACCATGAAAATAAATCACTGGTGAACAAAAGACTCGACTTTATAAGGATAAATCCCAAGGAGGAGATAAAGCATCATCAATTCAAATATTGGGGAGAGAAAATAAAGGATAACAGTGGTCAATAGATAACTGTAAACTATCCACTCACTGAGAAGATAGCAAAAAAGTAACGTCTTCCTACATGGGGAAAGAAATGGTAGGATAATACCAGCAAACACCAATATTAGGGTAGGCAACAAATAATCAACATCAGTACTTACGAGTGGAAACAAATGAATTCTTCAGAGAAAATTGAATCTCAATGACGAATTATCTCCCACAACGACGAGTTACCATCCATCGGAGTATATATCTCAATAACGAACTACCTACCATAATGACGAGATTACCATCCATTGGAGTAACAAATCTCAAACAACGAACTATCTCCCATAATGACTGTAGCGATAAAAAATGTAGCGGGGTAAATCGGAGAACGAATTATTGATTAATTCGTCTCACAAAAGCAAGAGTCGCCACCGCGCTTTATTGTTTCCAAAGGAAAAGGGAAAAGAGCGAAATAAAACCCTAAATATGCAATGTAAATAATAATAAAAATACAAAGCGTTTTTGAAAAGAGATCTTATGGTTCGGGGGTTGGTTATACAATGGGAAGGTATTAGCACCCAATGCATCTATAGTACTCTATAGGAACCTTTTGAAATATCTGTTTTATTTAAAATTGATTGCTTGATTGAAAATAAATCGTTTTGGCCGAAACGGGATACGGACGGGTTTTTTTGAATGCGACGACCTAATGTCGAAGTTTTTGCTTAAAGGGGCATAAATTTTGAAAAGGTTGAATATTTGAGGAAAAATTATCCTAAGTTTTAATGAAATGCGAAAGTTCGCGCAGTTAGACTTGAGGACATGAAGTCAACAAATTTACTGTTTTTCCTTTGGATTCAAACATAAACAGAATAAACAAATAAATATGGAATAAATACACAGACAAAATATGCGAATAATGATTAAATAACGATAATTTAAATAATAGATTAAATGATGCGAATAATGCATTTTTATGATTTTTTGTTTAATATTAACGAAAAGAAAGTATTTTTAATTTTTACGCATTTTTTGATATGGATAAAAAGCAAGAGAATTATTTAACGAAGACAAAATGTTTTTTAGTTTTAAGTTTTATTTTATATATTCTGATATTAATATTAATAAAGCAAGAAAATGAATTAATAAAAATATTTTTTAAGTTTTTATACTTTTATATGTTTTAGAGTTTTGTTTAATAACGATGTAAGTGGAGAATTAATTAGAAAAAATAAAATGTCTACATTCTTAAATTCTATATTTTTTATGTATATAAAAATAAAGTACTTATTTAAAAGATTAAGAGGTTCTAAATTAAATTGAAAGTTATTAATTTACCCTAATGAAACAAAATTAAAACTCTTAAATTAAATCCAAGGTTAAACTAAAAAGGTCGAACTAATTAAAAATTACCTAGTTAGATATATCTCTTGTTTTTTTAATATATTTACTAATTAACTAACATCATAATAATTCTCAAAAAACACTAGAGAAAGTAAAATAAAAAAAGAGAAAGTGTATCAAATAAAAAAAGGGCAAGTAAAATATAAATGGGCCAGATGGTTTGAGAGGGCCCAAACAGAAAGAAAAAAAGAGGGGGTGCAGAAGCAGGTCGTGGGCTTAAGCAGGAAAATGGGGTGAGGCCCATTGGTTATACAATTCATTTTAGGGTTAATTTGTTTTAGCATAATTGGGGATTAGGGTTCTGTGGTGCAGAACGGCGCTCATCTCTCTTCTTCGTCATCTTCTTCGCGTCTTCTTCTCCATGCTTTTGCTTCTAAGCCCCTGAGTTCGCTTTCTAACTCCTTTCCATGGCCACCCGCTCACGCTGTCTTCTTCCCTCTAGCCAAACAAAAAAAGGGAGGGCTACGGATTTACGGTAAAATACGTTATTCGTTAGGTTTCGTTATATCTTGCATGCATCGATTTTGATTACGTTGATTTTGATCCTGTTTTGATTTTGATTCTTATTATTCGTTGGAGGTACTTATGGAAGTAAAAAAAAAGGAAAAGGAATCGTTACCTAGGCGGAGACGGAGGAGGGACAGTCGGGAGCGAAGGAGGCCAGGCGGCAAGGAGAGGAGGCGCGTCGCGAGCTTACTTCGGTGGCCGGTACTTTATATGGTTTCCTTCTTCTTCTTGCTGGTTACCTTAGCTTTGATCTTTCCCTTTTTCGTTTGCCTTGGTACTGTATTTTTATGTTGCCTTTGAACGCTTTCTTATCTTCTCCTTCACTGTGATGATGTTGAACTGCTCTTTCTTCTTCTTGCTACTGTCGCTTATTCATTGGCCTATGATAATGTTTTTGAGGCCTTGAGTTGTATGGTTTAAATGGCCAATGATGGTAACCCTGAGGCCTTGCTCATGTTGCCTTCGAAGTTGGTTTTGGCTGGATCGTTTCAGGTTTGGCCTAGCTTGGCTGCAGCAGATTTGTGATTGATGATGTTTATGGCTTGGGTAATAAGTTTGACAGGTTTATGAGTATACTGGTTTTGTGTTGGTTGGACAGGTTGATGGAAACAGGGGAATAGGTTTTTTGTTGCTAGGCCATATTGGTTGTATGGTTTGAATTGGTTTTGTGTTGTGAAATTGTTTTTGATATATGGTTTTGACAGTAGGATGGTGATGTTGGCTTGAGGGCTCAATCAGTTTTTGTGAGGTTTAGACCATATATTTTTTTATGGTTTTTGACAGTAGGATTGTTAGGCAGGTTCTTATTGTTTTTGTATCTTTTTGTTGACAACAATTTTTCTAAGTCTTGAAGGCTTGGAGATTTATCCTGATATGTGATTTTTTGGTTATGTTATAACAGCCTTCCCTCTCTTTGTTTACGTTACAGGCTGGAGATTTGAAATACTTTCACCCTCTTCCCTGGCATTTTGCACCATACTGCTACCTCTAATTTGTTTCTATTCCTATTTTATGTTTTTACTTCTACTGGCTATATTACTGCAGTTTGTCTTGTATCCCTTTCCTGCCTAAGCCAAACCTGTAAAACCACACTTCCTCCTCTCTTTTTCTCTCTCAGTACAGTTTGACAATAAAATGATATGCTGTACCATTTTCTGAAATTGCAAAAGGCTGAAATATGATGAAAAAAGGAATGTTACATTGCTTGCATATTGGTTAAACTGCATATTTTTGACTTCCAATGCAATAGTATAGCTTATGTTTTGTTTTCTACTATGTGGGCATAGGTTTACGTTGGCATTTGCTTGCTTGCATATGTTGTTGAGATCATGCAGGGACTTTGTATGCTGTGCATATTTTGAAAAAATGCATTGAATTTTGAAAAATGCAATTAATTTGAAACATGCAATTTTTGACACAAAATGAACTTGTGCATTCATTTAAAAAATCCTCTCTTTTTTGTGAACCGGGAGAAATCCCGTGATTTGCAAAAAAGGGTAAACTGATTCCGGCCATTGCTTTTAATGATGAACATTAAATAAATTGGCTTTTAATTATTTGTTCAAACTCTAATTTCTTTTAATTTTGCAGGTAGCATCAAGTGAGCAGACAAAAATGCATTGGATCAGAAGATTTAGAATTAGGAATATTAGATTAATTTTTTATTTCATTTTAGCTTTGTAAACTTATTATTGTAATTTTGTTGTAATAGATACAATATTTACATAATAATTGTACAATTAGAAAAAATGAATAAAAATCCAATATTCGCCAATTAATTTCTTCTTTCTCTCTAATTATTTATTTTATCGTTTACAATTCTTTAATCGTATAATAATTGAAAACGAATTTCAACTACCTACATTCAGAATAATGAACAGATAAATAAATAATTATCATTGATCAATTAATAGCCTCAATTATTTAATTCATCATCCATAACTTTCTAAATTATAATAATTAAAATAGAATTTCAATTATTTAACTTAGAATGACAAATGATTAAATAATCATTATTGACCAATAAACTTTTCCGAATATTTATTATATTATTCATAAACCTTTAAATTATGTAATAACTGAGAATGAATTCCAGTTATTTAAATTTAAGATAGTGAGTAATAAATAAATACTGTCTGCATAATTAATGCGCCTCTTCTCTAATGTTTATTTTATTATCTATACATCTTTAAACTACATAATAATCGAAAACAAATTTCAATTATTTAAATTTAAGATAATAAATAATTAATAAACATTATTTTAGCACGAATCGATTAAATGATTTAGTGTTCAACATAAATAGCTCTCGGCCTGAAAAAAGTTATGAATTTTAAAATCGAAGGATCAAAACACTTGTAATGTAATGATGCAGGTAGGAGATGATATCTTAGGTCAAAATTTGGGGTACAACAGCTGCCCCTATTTAAGTTTCTTCTATCCGGAGATATGAAGATTGAAATCTTCGTTTCGACGAGATTGAAGGTACTTAAATACATAATTACACAAATTTTGTCCTAAGATGCCGTCGTCATGTTTGATATGAATGCAATGATCGAACTCACAGAGAAAGATATTGTATGAAACAAGACAATGTTGGGGGAATCGAACACCAACAAAACACAGAGGCATGGATTATACATTACTGGGGAAACAAGCTATCGACTTCAAACGACAGACTCCTGACAGCGAATAAAATCGAGGGAATACGACCTCTAACCCTAACAAAGAGAGCATCTTGCATAGGCCATAACAGATCATTGATCCAAAATAGTGAGTTCGCAACTCAAGGTCACTGATAGACAGAGAGTATCAAGTTGCTGATAACTGATTACCGACTTCTGGAGGTACAGATTCGTAACAGACTTCTCTGCTAGATTTTCGGAGAGATACCAATTAATGATGAAGTAATAAGATTGTAGATACGAAAGTTGTTCAAATAAAGAAAACTGCCACTTGTTGTCGTCCAAAGAAAATACCGATAACATACAAGCTGCTCAAATAAAGAGGTTGCCGCTTGCCGTTGTCCAAAGAAAAATACCAATAACATACAAGCTGCTCAAATAAAGAAGCTGCCACTTGTTGTTGTCCAAAGAAAGTACCGATAACATACAAGCTGCTCAAATAAAGAGGTTGCCGCTTGCCGTTGTCCAAAGAAAAATACCAATAACATACAAGCTGCTCAAATAAAGAAGCTGCCGCTCGTTGTTGTCCAAAGAAAGTACCGATAACATACAAGCTGCTCAAATAAAGAAGCTGCCGCTTGTTGTATTCCAGAAAAGTAATAACATACTGGTAACTCATGAAGAGTTTGCTGCTTGTCGCTTTCAGAAAAATAAAATGACGCACTAGTAGCTCGTGAAGAACGGCTGCTCGGTGCTTTAAGAAAAATAAATGACGCACTAGTAGCTCGTGAAGAACTGCTGCTCGGCGCTTTCAGAAAAATAATAACGCACTAGTAGCTCATGAAGAACTGCTGCTCGGCGCTTTCAAAAAGTAAATGACGCACTAGTAGCTCGTGAAGAACTGCTGCTCGGCGCTTTCAAAAGAGTGATAACGCACTAGTATCTCATGAAGAACTGCTGCTCGACGCTTTCAAAAAGTAAAGTACAAGTTGCTCATGAAGAGCTGCCGCTTGTCGTTTTCCAACGGCGTCTATAACGTACAAGTTGCTCATGAAGAGCTGCCGCTTGTCGTCTTCCAAAAACCAAACATAAGGAAATTGCGATGATATTGGCAGAGAATAAAAATCCTCGTCAAAGAGAACCATGAATCAATCCTTCCCGAGGAGATCACCTACTTAAAGGTGCAACATAAATGCACCAGCCGTCTAGGTCGCGAACTTACTGGGGAGAATCAAAGAAATAGCCTATGCAAGAGGCAGCACCTTCATCCAGGAATAACCTAGAGAGAAAACAGTCAAACAAGACTCCACCCAATGAGAAAGGAACTCGATTGGGGAATTCATCCTATCCAGAAATGGACAAGGTAAGCTGAATCAAAAATCATCCACGAGGGTTAGCTCAGTTGGGGAATTTAGAAAGGAAACACATTTTCTGCCTAAGCTAACCTTCTACTTGGAAGGACAAAAATGTATATTGTTCGAACAAACAAAGTACGACCCAAAATCAACGGCAAATGTGGATATGCATGCTGATATAAGTGTAAATGAGTGAATGAATGTTATGCTGACAAAGACAGACAAATGGACTATCTTGAAGATAATATGCTATCACAGCAAAAAATATACTCGGCCAATCTTAGAAAGACGGAAGATAAACGGAACTGGAAACACAAAGCAACGTAGGAGAGTATCACGCTACAAGGCTCAAGTCTTATGAGGAGAAAAGCATCCAAATCCAATCTTCTAACACCAATAGACCACGGTATGAGACAAAGCGTACCATACTTCAGAAATCGCCCAAATAAAGATAGCCAAAATAATGCTTAACTGGAACAGCTGGGGAGTCACCAAACTTAGTACCCCGAGAAACACAAGTTTACACAACCAACACCTCATGACGATTTTGAAACGAAACATGCTCATCATGCAAGGATAAACTACTGTACTGTTTTGCATTTCATGGCTTGACCATCCTTGGAACAAACTGTTAATATTCCTTTAGTTATTCACGACACATTTTAAAATAAGAACATTTTAAGTAAATTTGTTTCAAGTATTTCCATAAAAATTAAAATTTTGCCCACAAAAGGTAAATGCTCAAATTTCATTAATAAGATGGTAGTTCGCTAACAATGCGACTCCAAGGATTTACAAAAGCTTGGGAAATAGTACATGAAATAAAAGGTTATACAAAAACAATGATCACTATTCTCCCTAACAACTTTGAATTCCATAATGTGCTCGGATGCCAAGACTGATTTGACCAGAAGTTTGCCTAAGCGAAATACTTCTTGACTGCATCGACGTTCATGGGACGCGGAAGATCTTCACCGTCCATATTGGTGAGAATCATGGCACTTCCAGAGAAGACTTTCTTAACAACATACGGTCCTTCATAATTCGGAGCCCACTTGCCCCTAGAATCAGGTTGGAAAGATAATATTTTCTTGAGTACAAGGTCACCTTCTCTGAACTCGCGCGGTCGAACCTTCTTATCAAAAGCCTTCTTCATTCTCTGCTGATACAATTGACCGTGACACAACGCTGTCAATCTCTTCTCTTCGATTAAATTCAACTGATCATATCTACTTTGACACCATTCAGCCTCAGAAAGTTTAGCTTCCATCAACACTCTCAGAGACGGAATCTCAACCTCCACGGGGAGTACTGCTTCCATACCATAAACTAGGGAAAATGGGGTTGCGCCCGTTGAAGTTCGAACTGAAGTACGGTACCCATGTAAAGCAAACGGAAGCATTTCATGCCAATCCTTATAAGTTACCACCATCTTCTGGACAATCCTCTTGATATTCTTGTTCGCAGCTTCAACAGCCACATTCATCTTCGGTCTGTAAGGAGAAGAATTATGATGTTTGATCTTGAACTCTTCACAGAGCTCTCTCATCATCTTGTTATTCAAATTCGAACCATTATCAGTGATGATCTTGCTCGGGATACCGTATCGACAAATGATCTGATTCTTGATAAATCTGACTACCACCTGTCTGGTTACATTAGCATAAGACGCTGCTTCCACCCACTTAGTAAAATAATCAATCGCTACCAAGATGAAACGATGACCATTTGAAGCTTTGGGTTCAATCATTCCAATCATATCAATGCCCCACATAGAGAAAGGCCAAGGTGAAGATATAACATTGAGGAGGGTCGGCGGCACGTGCATCTTGTCTGCATAAATCTGGAATTTATGACACTTCTTCACATACTTGCAGCAATCAGATTCCATTGTCATCCAATAGTAACCAGCTCTCAACATCTTTCTAGCCATTGCATGTCCGTTGGCATGAGTGCCAAAGGACTCTTCATGTACTTCTTGCATCAGCATGTCTGCTTCACGTCTGTCTACACATCTGAGCAAGACCATGTCATAATTCCTCTTATACAAAACTTCTTCATTGAGAAAGAAACTGCTTGCTAATCTTCTCAACGTCTTCCTATCTTTATTGGATGCCCCAGGCGGGTACTCTTGAGTTTGAAGAACACGTTTAATGTCATAGAACCACGGTTTGTCGTTGGTGACCTCTTCCACTGAGAACACATGAGCAGGTCTGTCGAGGCGCATAACTCGGACTGTAGGCACGTCGTTCCAATCATTCACTTGAAACATTGAAGACAAAGTGGCTAAAGCATCAGCCATTTGATTCTCATCCCTAGGGATATGATGTAATTCCACCTTGTTGAAGAAGGTTAACAATCTTCTAGCATAGTCTCTATAAGGGATCAAACCAGGATGACGAGTCTCCCATTCTCCTTTGATTTGATTAATCACCAATGCCGAATCTCCATAAATATCAAGAATTTTAATCCTCAGGTCCACTGCTTCTTCGAGACCCATAATACATGCCTCATATTCCGCCATGTTGTTCGTACAGTCAAACTTCAGTCTTGCCGTGAACGGGATATGAGTACCTCGGGGAGTAACGATGATTGCCCCAATTCCATTTCCATAGGAATTCACAGCTCCGTCAAATATCAAACCCCAACGGGATTCAGGATCAGGTCCTTCTTCAGGTAATGGCTCTTCACAATCTTTAGCTTTCAAGTACATAACATCTTCATCCGGGAAATCAAACTTGATGGACTGATAATCGTCAATTGGTTGGTGAGCCAAATGATCGGCTAAAATACTTCCTTTGATCGCTTTCTGAGTGTGATACTCAATGTCATATTCGGATAACAACATTTGCCAACGGGCTATCCTTCCAGATAAGGCTGGCTTCTCAAAGATATACTTGATCGGGTCCATTTTGGAGATCAACCAAGTGGTGTGGTTAATCATATACTGGCGCAGACGGCGAGCAGCCCAGGCTAAAGCACAACAGGTTTTCTCAAGCAATGAGTATCGAGACTCACAGTCTATGAATTTCTTACTCAAATAATATACAGCATGTTCTTTTCTTCCAGTCTCATCTTGTTGACCAAGCACACATCCCATGGAATCTTCTAATATGGTAAAGTACATAATCAATGGTCTTCCTTCCACTGGGGGAATCAAAATGGGAGGTTCAAGCAAATATTCTTTGATGCTATCAAAAGCTCTCTGACAATCTTCTGTCCACACACATCCTTGGTTCTTCCGGAGAAGCTTGAAAATCGGCCCACAGGTAGCAGTCATATGAGATATAAACCTAGAAATGTAGTTCAGTCTCCCAAGGAATCCTCTTACTTGTTTTTCCGTCTTGGGTGCGGGCATTTCCCGAATAGCTTTGACTTTATCAGGATCTACTTCAATACCTTTCTGACTGACAATGAAGCCCAGAAGTCTTCCAGAACGAACACCAAAAGTGCACTTGTTGGGATTCAGAAGGAGTTTGTACTTTCTCAAACGCTGGAATAACTTCAATAAATGCTCCAAGTGATCCTCCTCAGTTTGTGATTTGGCAATCATATCATCCACATACACTTATATCTCCTTATGAATCATGTCATGGAACAAAGCAGTCATGGCCCTTTGGTATGTTGCGCCAGCATTCCTCAAACCAAACGGCATAACCCGATAACAGAAAGTTCCCCAAGGTGTAATGAAAGCGGTCTTCTCCATATCTTCCGGCGCCATCTTGATTTTATTGTAACCAGAGAAACCATCCATGAAAGAAAAGACTTTGAACTTGGCGGTACTGTCGACCAATACGTCAATATGAGGTAATGGGAAGTCATCCTTCGGACTAGCTCTATTCAGATCTCTGTAGTCTACACACATCCGAACTTTGCCGTCTTTCTTAGCAACAGGCACTATGTTGGCTAACCACTGAGGATAGACCGACGTAACAAGGAAACCTGCATTGATTTGCTTCTGAACCTCCTCTTTGATCTTGTCAGCCATGTCGGGACGAGTCCTTCTCAACTTCTGCTTGATCGGTGGACACTCATGTCTCAACGGTAAATGATGTTCCACAATGTCATTGTCCAACCCTGGCATATCTTGGTAAGACCAAGCAAACACGTCAACATACTCTTTGAGAAGCTCCAACATCTTTTCCTTAACTTCCGGAATAAGCAATGCTCCAACTTTGACTTCCTTTCTATCTTCTCCATCACCCAAGTTGACCAACTCTACAGGTTCTTCAAATGGTTGAATAATCTTCTCATCATGCTCAAGCAAACGGGAAATCTCAACAGGAACCTCTTCATCATCCTCTTCTTCGGCTCTGAACACAGGGAATTCAAAGTTGGGAGAGGGCATAGGATCACTGTTTTCGATGGTTAAGTCATGGATTAATCTGCACATATGATTATGCTTTATTTTAGAAATCGATTTGTGCAAATAAAACAAAATGTTATTAATTAATTTTCATTGTTATTTCCCAGAAAAAGTGAAAAATAAAACAGCAGTGGACAAAATAACATTTTTATTCATTAAAGGGAAATACTTGAAACAAAAAGCCCAGACATCTCTTTTTGCCTTGGGCAGAGCAAAAGGAATTATTTTTCATAGCCCGACCCAAAAAAAGTTTCGCCTTGGGAAGAGCGAATTTTCAAAGGAAAATAAACAAAACATTACTCGGAAATGTGCATAACCACAGGAACATCAACAGCTATCCAGTTTTGGCAAGCCAATCCAGGCGTCACAAACACGGGCAAATCCTCCTCGGAATCATCATCTATGATAGCATCAACCTCAGGATGTACAAACCCTACACTTCGGAAAACATCTTGAATCGGACGAACAACCACCTCTTTCTCGACCCTTGCAGATATTGGATGAAAACCCAGACCTTCCCCAGACTTGTTTTCGGGTAACGTCAACACCTGGCCCCATCCTTCGGCCGAACCACTTTCCACCACTCGCCGCGCATCCTCAAAAGAAGAGATGGATGCCCCTTGCTTCTTCACTGTATTCTTAGCAACAGAGAGACCTTGGAACTGGGTTCCAACATCCTCATCAGCATCAATAAAAGAGAATGATGATAAATGGCTTACCACCATAGCCTGTTCTCCCCCAATCATCACTAGCTTCCCATGTCTTACAAACTTTAGTCTCTGATGAAGCGTTGAGGTGACTGCCCCGGCATCATGGATCCAGGGACGACCCAATAAACAACTGTAGGCAGCACGGATGTCCATCACTTGGAAAGTGATTTGAAAAGTATGGGGACCAATCACTATGGGAAGATCCGCTTCGCCAATAACTGTCTTCCTAGAACCATCAAATGCTTTAACAATTACTCCACTAGGCCTCATAGGAGCACCTGGATATGAGAGCCGAGACAACGTAGTCTTGGGTATCACATTCAAGGACGAGCCTGTATCCACCAACATACTTGATAAGGTATCGTTTCCACAACTTACTGAGATGTGCAAAGCCATATTATGGTTTCTCCCCTCCTCCGGGAGTTCTTCATCACTGAAACCAAGATTGTTACACGAAGTTATATTTCCCACAATCCCATCAAACTGATCAACCGTCACATCATGGTCTACAAACGCCTGGTCCAAAACCTTCATCAAGGCTTCTCTATGTGCACCAGAATCTCTCAATAAGGCAAGCAAGGAAATCTTGGAAGGTGTTTGCAAAAGCTGGTCCACAATCTTATACTCACTCCTTTTGATAAGCTTTAGGATCTCATCATCCTCAGGGTGAGGGATAGGTTCACTGGATCGGCCTATCTCAACCCTTGGTTCAACATTTCTCACCGGAATATCCGCCGGCATGGGCCTCCTAACTTGAACTTCCGGTCTCCTCGACGGTACTGCTGCAAAAACACGCCCACTTCTTGTAACTCTACTCACATCAGCAATGTTAACAAAAGACGGTCTGGTTGGTATGGGGACTTCTACCCCATTCTCAATCATTGTGGCGTTATACTTGTACGGCACAGCTTGGTCTGAGCTGTAAGGCATAGGACCAGGTGGGTAAATAATCAAAGGATCAACAGGAGCAACCTGACTGTCATAAGCAATCTCTACTGATTCAGGAAGATTAAATTGTGGTGTGATAACATTCACCTCATCCTCCGGATTTCGGTCATAGGTAATAGTGATAACTCTCTGATCTAGCAACTTCTGAATATCCTCCTTCACAATAGGAAAATCATCCTCTCTTGAGCAAAATTCACAAACATTATAATCGTGTTGGTGCCTAACAAAGGCAAGTCTTCTCAAACTCTGATGTAACCTGATCAATGATTCTCTTATATGTTCTACTTGAAAAACTCGGAACTTCCCCGGACAACCTTCCACCATATTTACCGAAGCTGCCCCATGCCGAGGCAAAGGATTATCTCTGACGTTTGGATTAACATCCTTAAAAGACAAGATGCCATTCTTAATTAATCTCTGTACGTCCGCCTTCAGAGAAAAGCAATTCTCAAGGTTGTGCCCCGGCGACCCTTGATGATATTCACAAAATTGATCCGCCTTGTACCACGGAGAAGCACTGTTTGGCGCGACAGGAGGAGGCTTTGTCGTGATGAGATTCTTTCTGATGAGAGCAGGGAACAATTCAGTATACGTCATAGGAATGGCATCGAACTGCGGTTTTCTGGGTGAACGGTTCTGATTGTTGAACGGATAAGCCTGTTGTCGAGGCTGCTGCTGAAAAGGCCGTTGTTGAGTTGGTGGAGTTTGATGAGTTGGGGTCATCAAAGTTGGGCGGACAGCTGGAGTGACTGCCGCAACGTGAGAGTAAACTCTCCTAGGCCTACCTGGAAACAAAGCACTGACATCCTGCTCTTTTCTTTTCGGAAAAACACTTCCAAACTTCTTCGCACTGCTAGACGGACTCCCTTCTTTAACCAAACGCCCTTCACAAATTCCTTCCTCTAATCGCATGCCCATGCTCACCATTTCAGTGAAGTCACTGGGTGCACTGGCTATCATTCTTTCATAGTAAAAGGATCCTAAAGTCTTCAAAAATATCTTAATCATCTCTTTCTCCTCAAGAGGTGGATAGATTTGAGCAGCAATTTCACGCCACCTCTGGGCGTATTCCTTAAAAGATTCTCAGTCTCTTTGCGACATCGCCCAGAGTTGATCCTTGTCCGGCGCCATGTCAACGTTGTACTTGTACTGATGGACAAAGGCTTCACTAAGATCGTTAAAGTTGCGGATTCGAATGTTGTCTAAACCCATATACCAATTTAGAGCAGCACCCGTCAAACTGTCTTGAAAATAATGAATCAACAAATCATGATCATCGGAGTACGTAGACATCTTCCTCACGTACATCGTCAAATGACTTCTAGGACACGAATCACCCTTATATCTCTCAAAGTCTGGCACTTTGAATTTCGCTGGAATCTTGACATTCGGAACTAAATAAAGGTCATGCGTACTCTTCCCAAACAAATCCTTCCCTTTCAATGCTCTAAGCTCCTTCTGCATTTCCTGGAACTGATCCTGAAATTCTTCCATTCTATCAAAAAGACCCAAACTTTCAGCGGGCTCGGCAGGATAAATTGGTTCATTCAAGTATGGCACGGAGTGGACCACAGGAGCAACGGTAGTCATAATTGGTTGCGGAAAAGGTGTTACTGATGGAATTACTGGCGGCATGGCAGTTGTCTCTGGCTGAGGGAGAGACAAAGCAGGTTGAAACAAAGGTTGTACGGCAGGCTGATACCCCTCTGGCACAAAGTTGTAAGGCATCCCCCATGGAAAACCTTTAGGCATCTGATGTTGAAGCGGAGAGTTGATTTGAGTCACAGAAGTAGAAACGGTGACCATCTCGGAAACCACTGGAGTTGAAGTCTGAATCTCGGCAGTCGTAGTCGATGGCTGATTCTGAACAGCCACCAAACTTTCCACTAACGCAGTTAACTTTTCCATCTCGACACGAAGTGTAGCAACTTCCCCACGAAGCTCATGATTTTCCTGCTCCAAATCTTCCATTTTCCTCTGACGATTGGCGCGAGTGTCGTATCGGTGAGACAGCTTGGCAACCTTCGGTGGGAAAAGAACAAGGATGAGACTCTAGAAAACATGTGAGGTGGAATGTGAAATGATGCATGATGGCGATGCAAATGATGACTCATTTTAAAAGTTTTTCAAGGAACTTTAATAATTTTGCATACATCAATGGTAAAGGAATTTGGAACAACAAAAACTCAATCCATTAATCGAAAGCGATAAATTACAACTTACAATTTGGAACAGTAAATTACAACCTTGGGATAATAAATCCAATAATGAAAGCAATAAATTACAACTTCGAAACATGAAAACCATAATAAAGTGATAAATTACAATTTTAAAACATGAAAGCAATAAATTACAACTTTGGAGCATGAAGCCCATAATAAAACAATAAATTACAAATTCGGAGCATGAAGCCCTTTTACATAGTTTTACAAAATGACATCAATAAAATGAACTAAAAACTAAAGCTCACTCGGAATCCTCAGATGACGGACCAAACACCAGCTGTAATCGGAGCTTCTTGATCTTTTCTTCGTAAAAGTCTTCCATCTCCTTCTTCTCAGCTATCAGTCGATCGATGATTTCTTCCTGCGGATTAGGAACGAGAGCCACGCTTACCGAACCTTCCCTCTTTCTTTTCCTTTCACTCGCATACTTTTTCAGCAAGGCATCCTTCTGACGAAGTTTCTCATCGTGGTCAACGAACCGGCCGTCTTGAATAAGCAGCAACTCCTTCTTTTCTTTTAGCTGTCGAGTCAGGACTCGATTCTCATATTCAGACATATGGTACTTTTCCTTCCAAGCATCCCTCTCGGACTTCATCCTAGCCAGATTTCCTTGATATTCTCCTACATCCGCAATAGGGATAACAACAGATGATGGTGCGATGGCAGGGAATAAAGGTTTCTCAAGTTTACATGGCATCTTGAGAGCACAAGCCCTAGCACGGACCCACTGCAGGTAAGGCTCCAAAGAAACGGCACCTCTATGTCCCAGCATATCTCTCCCTTTCTTGTGGATATGGCGCCAAGCTCCTTCAATCTCCCTCTTAGCAGCCTGATGGTCTTGTACTTCCTGAAGAAAGAAACCACTCACAAGGATGTTGTTTGGTTTATCTCTCATCGGGTACCCGAACTGACGGCGCGCTAGAACAGGGTTGTAGTTGATTCCACCCCTCGTACCGAGAAGAGGTACGTTAGGAAAAGCACCACAGCTATCAATGATCTCCACGTCGTGGTAAACTCGATTGTACCAGTCAATGTCGAAATGAGTGAGAGCCATAATCTTTGGCACCCAACGCGGTTCCTTCTCGAGATCCCAGAAAGCATCGGACCCAAGTAAATGCGAGACGTACCACTGATACAACAACGGCGCACAACAAATAATCATCCCTCCTTGATAAGAGTTTCGAAGATGGATTGAGTAATACGTATCCCCTAGCAGTGTAGGGACCGGATTTCCAATCAGGAAAGTTCTGATGGCGTTGATATCCACAAATTTATCAACGTTAGGGAATAAGAAAAGACCATATGCGAGTAAAGCAAACACGTCCTCGAAGGCAACAGTATCCTTTGTATCAGCAAAGTGGCGAGCTTTCTTCAACAGAAACTGCGCCGACAAACCCCGGATTCCCCCTTTCGTAGTCATATTCTCCTCTATCTCTGACTTCTTCAGGTGGGTGATAGCTGTTATCTCGTGGGATTTGGGCTCCTCTTCTAATCCAGAGAAAGGAACACGGTCGGCGATCGGCAAACCAAGAATATAGGAGTACTCCTCTAAAGTGGGCATCAACTGATAATCCGGAAAGGTGAAACATCGGTACAGGGGATCATAGAACTGAACCAACGTGTTGAGGATGCCTTTCTTCATCTTGCGCTTCATGAGCGGTACGATGGACCCATACTTCTTCTGAAAATCTGTCGGACTCTCGATCTTCAGAATCAAACTCTTCAGTTCTTCGATCTCGGGCTCCTTGAAACTAAAGCTTCGAGTATTTCTCCTTCCAAGTTCCATAATACCTTGAGACGTCTGCAAAAATCATTCCAAAGTTCCTTGAAAAACAAGCTTTTTACAAAGATTTTGATGAATGCATGAATGAATGATAATGCAACAGTCACACACAAGTTTGCAAACATGGGGTTCAAAGGTTTAACGTTCAGCATGGACTCGAGGGTAAAGCCCACCCAAAGGTATGTACTAACGTTTCAATCACACCTGTAAGACAAGGTTCTAAGAGTTCCCAGAGTCTACATTCCTCCTTCGGATATTACCAACGTCTTGATTACTCAATAATTAGCAATATTCTCAAGAGAAACTCGTCCGAGCGTAGCATCGCGTAACAACTACTTCCGAATTACTCCGTTGTAGTCTCCGCGCTACACCTAAAAAGGCCAAGATGGGTTAGGGTTCTACGGTCCTCAACTTCTCGGGCTCCTAGGTCGAAAATAATAACGTCTTCCCGATTACTCGGTAAACAAATATTAAATTCAAGAGGGCCTTCCATTGAGTAGGGGATCTCATGCCTCCTTCTTCGGGATTACTCCCTCAAAGTTAACATGACTATACCGCCCGTCCTATTCCTTAAGTGTTACTTAATCCGGGTATAGGATTCGTCCTTTGCAAAAAAAAAAAACCCAAACACCCCAACTTAAACATATAATCAAGCAAATCAAATAATAGTAAACAGATAAAACAAATTAGGCTTAACCCACTTAGGGATGGACCAGCAAGAGGTCAATCTATCCCCAGCAGAGTCGCCAATTCTGTAGCGATAAAAAATGTAGCGGGGTAAATCGGAGATCGAATTATTGATTAATTCGTCTCACAAAAGCAAGAGTCGCCACCGCGCTTTATTGTTTCCAAAGGAAAAGGGAAAAGAGCGAAATAAAACCCTAAATATGCAATGTAAATAATAATAAAAATACAAAGCATTTTTGAAAAGAGATCTTATGGTTCGGGGGTTGGTTATACAATGGGAAGGTATTAGCACCCAATGCATCTATAGTACTCTATAGGAACCTTTTGAAATATCTGTTTTATTTAAAATTGATTGCTTGATTGAAAATAAATCGTTTTGGCCGAAACGGGATACGGACGGGTTTTTTTGAATGCGACGACCTAATGTCGAAGTTTTTGCTTAAAGGGGCATAAATTTTGAAAAGGTTGAATATTTGAGGAAAAATTATCCTAAGTTTTAATGAAATGCGAAAGTTCGCGCAGTTAGACTTGAGGACATGAAGTCAACAAATTTACTGTTTTTCCTTTGGATTCAAACATAAACAGAATAAACAAATAAATATGGAATAAATACACAGACAAAATATGCGAATAATGATTAAATAACGATAATTTAAATGATAGATTAAATGATGCGAATAATGCATTTTTATGATTTTTTGTTTAATATTAACGAAAAGAAAGTATTTTTAATTTTTACGCATTTTTTGATATGGATAAAAAGCAAGAGAATTATTTAACGAAGACAAAATGTTTTTTAGTTTTAAGTTTTATTTTATATATTCTGATATTAATATTAATAAATCAAGAAAATGAATTAATAAAAATATTTTTTAAGTTTTTCTACTTTTATATGTTTTAGAGTTTTGTTTAATAACGATGTAAGAGGAGAATTAATTAGAAAAAATAAAATGTCTACATTCTTAAATTCTATATTTTTTTATGTAAATAAAAATAAAGTACTTATTTAAAAGATTAAGAGGTTCTAAATTAAATTGAAAGTTATTAATTTACCCTAATGAAACAAAATTAAAACTCTTAAATTAAATCCAAGGTTAAACTAAAAAGGTCGAACTAATTAAAAATTACCTAGTTAGATATATCTCTTGTTTTTTTAATATATTTACTAATTAACTAACATCATAATAATTCTAGAAAAAACTAGAGAAAGTAAAATAAAAAAAGAGAAAGTGTATCAAATAAAAAAAGGGCAAGTAAAATATAAATGGGCCAGATGGTTTGAGAGGGCCCAAACAGAAAGAAAAAAAGAGGGGGTGCAGAAGCAGGTCGTGGGCTTAAGCAGGAAAATGGGGTGAGGCCCATTGGTTATACAATTCATTTTAGGGTTAATTTGTTTTAGCATAATTGGGGATTAGGGTTCTGTGGTGCAGAACGACGCTCATCTCTCTTCTTCGTCATCTTCTTCGCGTCTTCTTCTCCATGCTTTTTCTTCTGAGCCCCTGAGTTCGCTTTCTAACTCCTTGCCATGGCCACCCGCTCACGCTGTCTTCTTCCCTCTAGCCATACGATAAAAGGGAGGGCTACGGATTTACGGTAAAATACATTATTCGTTAGG
Organism: Vicia faba; assembly: GCA_948472305.1. Lineage (NCBI taxonomy): Eukaryota > Viridiplantae > Streptophyta > Magnoliopsida > Fabales > Fabaceae > Vicia > Vicia faba. The sequence continues at coordinate 1,118,210,060 of OX451737.1, read as the reverse complement.
TTTCGTTATATCTTGCATGCATCGATTTTGATTACGTTGATTCTGATCCTGTTTTGATTTTGATTCTTATTATTCGTTGGAGGTACTTATGGAAGTAAAAAAAAAGGAAAAGGAATCGTTACCTAGGCGGAGACGGAGGAGGGACAGTCGGGAGCGAAGGAGGCCAGGCGGCGAGGAGAGGAGGCGCGTCGCGAGCTTACTTCGGTGGCCGGTACTTTATATGGTTTCCTTCTTCTTCTTGCTGGTTACCTTAGCTTTGATCTTTCCCTTTTTCATTTGCCTTGGTACTGTATTTTTATGTTGCCTTTGAACGCTTTCTTATCTTCTCCTTCACTGTGATGATGTTGAACTGCTCTTTCTTCTTCTTGCTACTGTCGCTTATTCATTGGCCTATGATAATGTTTTTGAGGCCTTGAGTTGTATGGTTTAAATGGCCAATGATGGTAACCCTGAGGCCTTGCTCATGTTGCCTTGGAAGTTGGTTTTGGCTGGATCGTTTCAGGTTTGGCCTAGCTTGGCTTCAGCAGATTTGTGATTGATGATGTTTATGGCTTGGGTAATAAGTTTGACAGGTTTATGAGTATACTGGTTTTGTGTTGGTTGGACAGGTTGATGGAAACAGGGGAATAGGTTTTTTGTTGCTAGGCCATATTGGTTGTATGGTTTGAATTGGTTTTGTGTTGTGAAATTGTTTTTGATATATGGTTTTGACAGTAGGATGGTGATGTTGGCTTGAGGGCTCAATCAGTTTTTGTGAGGTTTAGGCCATATATTTTTTTATGGTTTTTGACAGTAGGATTGTTAGGCAGGTTCTTATTGTTTTTGTATCTTTTTGTTGACAACAATTTTTCTAAGTCTTGAAGGCTTGGAGATTTATCCTGATATGTGATTTTTTGGTTATGTTATAACAGCCTTCCCTCTCTTTGTTTACGTTACAGGCTGGAGATTTGAAATACTTTCACCCTCTTCCCTGGCATTCTGCACCATACTGCTACCTCTAATTTGTTTCTATTCCTATTTTATGTTTTTACTTCTACTGGCTATATTACTGCAGTTTGTCTTGTATCCCTTTCCTGCCTAAGCCAAACCTGTAAAACCACACTTCCTCCTCTCTTTTTCTCTCTCAGTACAGTTTGACAATAAAATGATATGCTGTACCATTTTCTGAAATTGCAAAAGGCTGGAATATGATGAAAAAAGGAATGTTACATTGCTTGCATATTGGTTAAACTGCATATTTTTGACTTTCAATGCAATAGTATAGCTTATGTTTTGTTTTCTACTATGTGGGCATAGGTTTACGTTGGCATTTGCTTGCTTGCATATGTTGTTGAGATCATGCAGGGACTTTGTATGCTGTGCATATTTTGAAAAAATGCATTGAATTTTGAAAAATGCAATTAATTTGAAACATGCAATTTTTGACACAAAATGAACTTGTGCATTCATTTAAAAAATCCTCTCTTTTTTGTGAACCGGGAGAAATCCCGTGATTTGCAAAAAAGGGTAAACTGATTCCGGCCATTTCTTTTAATGATGAACATTAAATAAATTGGCTTTTAATTATTTGTTCAAACTCTAATTTCTTTTAATTTTGCAGGTAGCATCAAGTGAGCAGACAAAAATGCATTGGATCAGAAGATTTAGAATTAGGAATATTAGATTAATTTTTTATTTCATTTTAGCTTTGTAAACTTATTATTGTAATTTTATTGTAATAGATACAATATTTACATAATAATTGTACAATTAGAAAAAATGAATAAAAATCCAATATTCGCCAATTAATTTCTTCTTTCTCTCTAATTATTTATTTTATCGTTTACAATTCTTTAATCGTATAATAATTGAAAACGAATTTCAACTACCTACATTCAGAATAATGAACAGATAAATAAATAATTATCATTGATCAATTAATAGCCTCAATTATTTAATTCATCATCCATAACTTTCTAAATTATAATAATTAAAATAGAATTTCAATTATTTAACTTAGAATGACAAATGATTAAATAATCATTATTGACCAATAAACTTTTCCGAATATTTATTATATTATTCATAAACCTTTAAATTATGTAATAACTGAGAATGAATTCCAGTTATTTAAATTTAAGATAGTGAGTAATAAATAAATATTGTCTGCACAATTAATGCGCCTCTTCTCTAATGTTTATTTTATTATCTATACATCTTTAAACTACATAATAATCGAAAACAAATTTCAATTATTTAAATTTAAGATAATAAATAATTAATAAACATTATTTTAGCACGAATCGATTAAATGATTTAGTGTTCAACATAAATAGCTCTCGGCCTGAAAAAAGTTATGAATTTTAAAATCGAAGGATCAAAACACTTGTAATGTAATGATGCAGGTAGGAGATGATATCTTAGGTCAAAATTTGGGGTACAACAATGACGAGACTACCATCCATTGGAGTAACAAATCTCAACAACAAACTATCTCCCATAATGACGAGACTACCATCCATTGGAGTAACAAATCTCAACAACGAGCTATCTCCCATAATGACGATACTACCATCCATTGGAGTAAACAAATCTCAAAAAATGAACTATCTCCCATAATGACGAGACTACCATCCATTGGAGTAACAAATCTCAACAACAAATTATCTCCCATAATGACGAGACTACCATCCATTGGAGTACAAATCTCAACAACGAACTATCTCCCATAATGACGAGACTATTATCTATTGGAGTATAAATCTCAACAACGAACTATCTCCCATAATAACGAGACTACCATTCATCGGAGTACAAATCTCAACAAAGAACTATCTCCCATAATGACGAGACTACCATTCATCGAAGTACAAATATCAACAATGAACTATCTCCCATAATGACGAGACTACCAACCATTGGAGTAACAAATGAATTTTCTCGGGGAACTAACAGACTTACTGGGGAAGTATAGGTTGCTCAAATAAAGAGACCTGCCACTTGCTGTTATAAGAAAACCTCTGGGCAAAGAAATATGACTTCTCTAGGGAAGTGCCAACACAATACTGCTGAGGAGATAAAATCTTCTCGTGCAAAATAAATTCACATTATCAAACCATGGCTTAGATCCTACAAAAATCAAAATAATAATGTTTCCAGGGACCACTGATTCAAATCAGAAATAAACCGGAGTGAAACAGTCAACCAAGATATCACCTGATGAGAAATAAACTCAAAAGGGAAACACAGACCTAACCAGACAATGAGCTGAATAGGAAGGCTTGAAGAAAAATTCTTCCATGAGGGATAACTCAGTGGGGACATTGAAATAATATACACTTTCTGCTTAAGGTTGACATTCTATTGGAGACAGCGTAACATAACTCTGCAAAATAGGGTAATATGCCAACAAAATATTAATGAATACAAATAAGCAATGAATTGTTAAATTCAGCTATGTATGATGTACGTATGAATGTATGAAGGTTATCATGTATATGCTGACAACACAGACGTACAACACTGGGAACAACCAGACAAAACCAGCTTGGGTAAAGTCAACACTAGGCTAAATCATATCCAGGAGGAAAATTTCATAAGAAAGCAAGCACCAACTGAGGAAGCAAATTCCTATTTCATGACTTAACTCCTTTAGAAATAAACATAATCCGAAAATAATCAGGTCAAAATAGTGAATCAAAACAGATACAAGGATATAACATCCTCCTTCAGACTTCACCGGGGAACATCACACAAACTTCAATAGGGAAAACAATGTTTAAACTCTTAGACTTCCACTGGAGATAATAATACTGACTTTATTAGGGCAGATGGAAAGCACATCGTCGAGATATCAACTGGGGATATCGTGATGACTTCATTGGGGAGGACAATACCATATTATGGAGGGGAGCCCAAAATACACTTTTCAATACCAAGAGCAAAGATTACACAAACTTCCCTGGGGAGAAATTATGAAATCACATGATAACAACTTTCAGAGAGAAACATTATTTCATATTTACTTTGAAAGAAGTCAAACAATACAACAAGAAATCAAAATCATGGGGATTTTAAATCAAACCCATCGCTAGGCGGCAGAAAACCCAAAAAGTTGACAATTATTTCAACACTTCTTCTAAAAGATACTGCCCTTCCTTAGTTGCCCGAGAAACAAACAACAATAATAATGCCATTACTACAAAGGGCGATGTCTTGCAAATGATTCCACCTCAGCATACAAAGGGAGAAGTAACTTCCATCATATGAGTGAAGACCTTACTGGGGAATCTGGGATAAAGGCTTCAGACCATGCAAACCCAAAAACAAAATAATCAACCTGGAGAGAAAAACTGAACCAAGACTGGAGTGGGGAAAATGAGATTACAAATCCAACACCGCACCATTCATCAATTGGTATCATCTCCAACCATATGAGGAACAAAAAGAAGATCATAAACATATCAGTGAAAGCAACCTGAAAGAAATTTCCTGGGAAATACATACTTCCAAAATTTCAGAGTTTGTCCATCCTTGGAATCACTATTTTTCATTTTTCTTGAGTCACAAAATCTAAAGTAAAAAGTAATTTGTAAATTCTTTATCAAAAGCAATTTTATTATGAAATATCTTTGTTTTGAAGATTACTATCAATAATAAATGCAGTCTTTGTAAGCAGAATAAAAAGAAAATTGCAAAGAATTGGATAAAAGCTCAAACTTTATTAATAGAATGGTAGTATGTGAATGGCAAGACTCTATAGATGATTACAAAGTTCAGAAAATTGTAATATATTGGAAAAGATACGTTGAAATACAATGACCACTATTCTCCCTAACAACTTTGAATTCCTGATCAGCGACTTCAGTTAAAGTATGGTGAGGATCCAAGAAGATTGTTGCTTCAATGATCAAGTCTTGTCTAACACAGTAACTTGCCAAGAAATCCCTAACTTTTGCCTAGTTTTACCTTGCGGGTTTTTAACCTAGCGGGAGAATTTATTCTATTTATGTCTCTTATTTTTTCCTAGGCCTCCCTTTCGGGTTTTCAGCCTAACGAGACGCTCTTTTTCGCCTAAGCCGCCCTTTCGGGTTTTTGACTTAGCGAACTGTTCTTTTATTTTTTTAAGCAAAGTATTTCTTGACTGCATCAGCATTCATAGGACGTGGGAACTCCTTGCCATCCATAGTTTCAAGAATCAATGCACCGCCAGAGAAGGCTTTCTTTACAACATATGGGCCTTCAAAATTGGGAGTCCACTTGCCTCAAGAATCAGTGTTAAAAGACATGATCTTCCTGAGCACGAGGTCGCCTTATCTTAATTCACGAGGCTTGACCTTCTTATCAAAAGATTTCTTCATTATCTTCTGGTATAATTGGCCATGACACAAGGCCGTCATTCTTTTTTTAGTCAAATTCAATTGGTCAAACCTGTTCTGGACCCATTCAGCCTCTAAAAATTTGGTTTTCATTATCACGCGTAAAGAGGGAATCTCAACCTCAACAGGGAGCACTGCTTCCATACCATACACAAGAGAAAAAGTGTTGCCCCTATTGAAGTACGAACGAATGTACAATACCCATGCAAAGTAAAAGGGAGCATCTCATGCCAATCTTTATTGGTAACAACCATTTTCTGGATGATTTTCTTGATGTTTTTATTGGCAGCTTCAACAGCCCCATTAATCTTTGGCCTGTAGTGAGATGAATTGTGATGGAAAATTATGAATTCTTCACAAAGTTCTGTCATCATCTTGTTATTAAAATTCGAGTCGTTTCCAGTGATAATCCTGCTTGGCACACTATACTGACATATAAGATTATTCTTGATAAAGCGTACTACCACTTGCTTAGTAACATTAGCATACAAAGTTGCTTCCACCCATTTGGTGAAGTAGTCTATTGACACCAAGATAAAAGGACGTCCATTTGACGCCTTAGGTTCAATCATTCCAATCATGTCAATACCCCACATAGAGAAAGGCGACGGGGAAGAAATAACATTGAGGAGTGTCAGAGGAACATGAATTTTGTCAGTGTAACTCTGGCACTTATGGCACTTCTTTGAAAATATATAACAGTTGAATTCCATTGTCATCCAATAGTAACCTGCTCTAAGCATCTTTTTTGCCATCGAATGTCCATTGGCATGAGTGCCAAAGGAACCTTCATGGATGTCATGCATCAACATGTCTTCTTCGTGTCTATCCATGCATCTGAGTAAGACCATGTCATAATTTCTTTTGTATAACACATCTTCATTGAGGAAAAAGCTGTCTGCCAAACTTCTCAATGTCTTTCTATCTTTTTTTGACGCACCAGATGGGTATTCTTGAGTCTAGAGAAAATGCTTGATATCATAATACCAAGGTTTTTGGCCTGACGTTTCCTCTTCTACAAACACCATACCCCACCGGGATTCAGGATCAGGACCTTCCCCGGGCAAAGGTTCATTGTAATATTTTATCTTCAAAAACATCACATCCTCATTAGGGAAATTATATTTAACAGACTGATAATCATCCACCGGTTGGTGAGCAAGATTATCTGCCAACACACTACTTTTTATAGCTTTCTGAGTACGGTATTCAATATCATATTCAGACAACAACATCTGCCAACGGGTAATTCTCCGAATAAGAGCAGGCTTTTCAAAAATATACTTAATTGGATCCATTTTGGAAATCAACCAAGTAGTATGATTTAACATATATTGGCGCAATCGCTTTACCGCCTAGGTCAAAGCACAACATGTTTTTTTCAGCATAGAATACCGTGACTCACAGTCAGTAAACTTCTTGCTGAGATAATAAATGGCATATTCTTTTCTCCCAGTTTCATCTTGTTGTCCCAAAATACAGCCCATAGAATTATCTAACACTGTCAGATACATAATCAATGGTCTTCCTTCAACATGAGGGAGCAAGATAGGAGGTTCAATCAGATACACTTTAATGCTTTCAAATTCCCTTTGGAAATAATTTCTCCACACACAACCTTGATCTTTCTTAAAAAATCGGCTCACACGTTGCAGTCATATGGGAAATAAATCTGAAAATGTAATTCAACCGCCCATGGAAGCCTCTAACTTTCTTTTCAGTTCTTAATGCTGGTGTTGTACCCCAAAATTTTCCCTCTCATTTACCAAGACTTTTTTCACAAGGCTTCTTTGACTCAAGACAAGATTAGGGTTTGGTCAGCTCAAGACATCTCATCTTGCACCGATAACCCAAAATTAGGGTTTAAGTTTGCACAAGGATTTTTGGACTATCAATACTTCATATGACTTTCAAACATCATTTTGGATCCCTAAGATTGCTCATGACAAGTTTCAAGCCTTGAACCACATTTTTGATCAGTCAATTGGACAGTTGACCTAAAAATCAGCTGTATTGGGGAAAAAGTCAACCATGGCCAATTTACAGTTAAACTTCATAATTTTTGACCCACATCAATATTTTAGACTCATATGTACCATTTGATCAATTTTGGATTACAACTCCTCAAGAAATTTGATCAAATGATCAAAAGGGCAAAATGGTCAAAATTAGGGTTTTGACTGAGGAATGACAATTTTTTATTTTTAACCTAGCAAATGACCAATTGAGTTCAAGAATGATTTCAAGGATTCAATGGAATCATCTTGACTTAATTACATGGCTCAAAACATCTCAATTTCATTGGATTGACAGATGAAATTTGCAGTCAATTGATCAAAAGTCAACTGTACACTGAAAAGTCAAACTTTGACTTTTTGGTCAAAATCAAGTACCAAGGGTCATAATTCATCAAGATATGTCAAAATATGAAACTTGTTCACCAATTGAGTTCAAGAATGATTTCAAGGATTCAATGGCATCATCTTGACTTAATTACACGGCTCAAAACATCTCAAGTTCATTGGATTGACAGATGAAATTTGCAGTCAATTGATCAAAAGTCAATTATACACTAAAAAGTAAAACTTTGACTTTTTGGTCAAAATCAAGTACCAAGGGTCATAATTCATCAAGATATGTCAAAATATGAAACTTTTTCACCAAGAAAACCAAATTTGAAAATTAGGGTTTGAATTTGAAAATTTCATAACTTAGAAATTTTCTAAGTATAAAAATTTTCTTATTTTTTCTCAACTTTACACCACTTTTTCACCATGATGCATATTGATTCAAAGAAAGTACCCAACATGAAAGTTGTATACCTCCATGAAATCTACAACTTTTCTTCACAAATATTTCCCTAAATATGCTTGGATCTCAAGTTATAAATTTGTGGATACATGGTCATGAACTTCTTAACTTAGTGAAAATTTGCCCTAATTTAGGCAGGTTTTGGACCCAACTTCATGGCAAGTTTCCATCTAGTTCCAAGATGTATCTCAAAATTCATTTCAAATATGGATTATATATCACATTGTAAGCTTTCCAAAATGTCCAAGAAATCTCCAAGATCATTTTTGAGTAGGGAGAATCGATGAGAGGAAGTTGGCATTTTCTCACTTTTTGTTCAAGCCATTTTCATGAAGAACCAAGTTGCAAATCAAACCTATGCTGGCTATTTCATGCTGTACAGGTCCTAAAATTTCTACACACTCCTTAATTAAATGCTTACTCAGTTGACAAAGCCTCTATCCATGCTTTTGAACCTTTATCCAACTTGTAATTCCACTTATGGCAAAAAGGTTCCATTGCCATTTTCATAAAGGGCAACTTTTGCAAACTTTGTAATCTTGAGCATTGGACCTGTCCCCTTGATGCATGCAAGTACCACAGACCAAAGGCAACTTTTAGGGAAGAAATACCAACCCTAAGCAAGCTGGTACAAGCATGAGAGTTTTGTCTTGTCACTTTGCTTCAAGTACAAGAAAAGTTGCAAAAAGGCTAGGGCTTGCACAACTGATGGAGAGTTGACTTAAAACCATTTCTATACTAATATGCAAATAATATACAACACATACAACACTAAGCCAAGACCTGAAAACTCTCTCAAGCTAAAAAACACCAAAAACCTGCTCAAACATACAGTTTCTGCACAAACACATCCAACTTCCATTTGGCTCGTGCGTTTTGTGTTTAGATCATTCCGATACCTTACATACTTGATATCAAACCCATACAAAAAACCATCCCTGTTTTGTAACCTCTTTTCCACCATCTGCCATTGTTAACTTTGAAGCTTGCAGTTGGACTTGGTCAAGGAGTTCTAGCCACTTTCAGAGCAAGGTAAGGGTTGGAATAGATTCAGGGAAGCTCAAGGAAGCTCAAGCAATCATCAGGCCTCCATTAAAGTCACTACATTTCCATACACGATTCCAGTTGAAGGATGTAATTTTTCAAGCTCTATCTCTTTGTACAGGCAACCTCACGCGACGATCTGTGAATAAAAAGTGTAGTTCTCATCATAATGAAGCTATATATATCATTATCTTGCATTGATTTTACTTGTGCTAAGAGAATTTGGAAGTTGAAATCTCTGAAAATTTTAGGTTAGAATTTAGGGATTTTAAAATTCTCTTTGATCTTTGATAGTTAGATTACATAATTTACGTGGTTGGAATCGTGAATTTAAATGCTACATTTTTCATGTTATAAGTTTTCATTTTTATGCAAGCATGAGGAAGTTACAGGTTGAACTAGCCAAGGCGTGAGGAAGAGGAAGACAGGACAGGGACGAGTCTGTTTGGGCTTTTTGCTTCCTGGGCTTTTTGTTTTTGCTAGCATCATCACTACTGATTTGCTATCTCACCCCCTGCTAACTATTTTCATATTTTTTTTTTTCATTTTTTATATTTAATACTTTTAATTATTTTCTTTAATGATAAAAAATCCTAAAAAATAATTTAATTATTTTTACACTTTTATTTTATTTTTTTATTATTTCTCACATAAAAAATTTAGTTTATTTTGATAGGATATAATTTATTTTCTTAATAAACATATAAATATAATTAAATATACTTAGTATTTTTATTTTACATTTCATATTTACAAATACCTATTTTTTTTGCATATATTTAATTTTAATATTTATATACAATATTATTCATTATTTTCATACAAAAAAGATGCACAAAATAATAATATGGAAACATTATTTTCTTTTAAATAAAAATTAGGGTTTAATCCCTTTCAAAAATTTAAATCTTTTTCCTTATTTTTTTTTTAGGTCTAAGTTAAATATTCTTTTACACAAAAGCAAGACACAAAAAATCTTTTCTCACTTGTACATTGCATTATATTCTAAATATTGTATTATATTTATCTTAATTCGCACAAATTCGATTTGGTTGTAATAATGTATTTAGCTTTATATTTGTGCAAATCCCCATTCAAACTTATATTCCCCCTCCCATAAAATTGTTGTAATAGCTTAGTATATTTACATTATGCAATTTATCGCTTTATATGCCATGATTAGTAATTAGGGGTTGTATGACAAGAACCAAACAAAGCCAAATAGAAAACCCTAAATACAAGACAAAATGAAAGCATGAAAATGATACACTTTGCACACAAGAACCCTTAGGGTTTCTCCACTTGGTTGCCTAAAATAAAATGGCCATGTTACGCATGCGAAGTATCTTGGTAAAACAAAACAAATATAAGATCATAGTCCCTCAATGACTCTATTCAAAAGTTGCCTAAAGAAAATGATCTTGGTCCCTCAAAAATGCTAAGATACTTTGCAAGATTGCTAATTGTGGTTATACGATGACCCACGCCCGTCTCGTTTATATCCAAAGATAGGGTTGCTTACCAAATCAATGGTAAGCCAACAATGTCAAAGGAATAGAAAATGCATAAGAAAGACATTTGAGTAGGTAGATAGCTTCTAGTTACTTGCTCCATTTCAAACAAAATCCTTGCTATTTTCAAAACAAACACATACACCTTTCAAAAAAATCTTACAAACATTGAATACATTTTCAAAAGACAAACATCTTTGTATACATTCTTACGAACGAGAATCATTACAAAGATTTCCTAAACGAATGGCCTCTTTTACAAAATACTTTCAAAACCACACCAAACACCATTTCAAATAAACCGAAGCAAGTGATCTAAGCAAGTAACTAAGAGCCCATGGAAAACCATGGATGAAAAGGGTGCTAGCACCTTCCCTTTTCATAATCTACCCCCAGAACTCAAGAACACATCTCAAAGGTCTTTCCTGTGCTTTTTCACCTTTCCTTTTGGATAAAAGAAAAGTCGATGGTGACTCTTGCTAACCGCGACATTTTGCGATAAAACGCAAAACCTCAAGTCAGTTCTCCCACCGTATCACAGAACTGGCGACTCTGCTGGGGAACTTTTATAAGAGTGGGGTTACCTTAGGGTTTAGATCACATTTATTTGCTTACATTGTTTTGATTTGTTTGCTTTACATTATGGTTCTTCGTTTGGGTTTGAATCCTCTACCCGGATTTTGGAAACATTATAGGTAAATAGCATTACGTTATGGAGACTGTGCGGGGTATACCGACATGGTCTAAGCAATAGCTATGTTAGTATTACATATTTGTGGGTACCGGTAGCCTTTGAGTTAATCAAAGAGAATACAGGACCGCTGAGTGATATCATGAAGCACTAATGAACTTCTAGAACCCTTTACTTGACCAACTTGGCCTTTAGGATGTAGTGAGATGACCAACTTTGGTGCAGTCCAAAGTTGGTAGATACTTGATACTACACTCATTGAGGGTTGGTTTATTGGGATATTTCGGTTTCCATTAAAGAGGCTTGAGCTAAAACAATGACCAAGGAAACAATCCAGTGATTTTGAGCTCCTTAGAACCCGATTACTATTGTTAAGACAGGTTGAGCCAACTAAACTTCAAGAGGGTACTTACCTATAAAACCCCATGCAAGCCTAAACTAAAAACTTGCTTGATTTTCTTGTATATGCATACTTGTACATAACATCATGGACATCATGAACATCATATGCATTCACTAACCATTTCAAGGATTTTGGAGATTCATCTTTGTTCTTGTTTTGTAGGATATGGATTCCCTTCGTAGGAAAACTATCCAAATCAACCTTGTAAGAATTCCTCCCCAACTCAAGGAGCTAGCTTCAAGGATCCCTGAGAACTCTCCACTCACCGAGAGGCATGGTCGTCTACTCAACTTGGTCACCTCCAACACAGAGGAGGATATGATGAAGGTTCTCTTCTAGTTCTTTGACCCTTTGCATCATTGCTTCACATTTCCTGACTATCAACTTGTGCCTACTTTGGAAGAATTTTATCAACTCTTGAGGATTCCTATTCTCAATCAACTACCTTTCAACAGTACGGAAAGAGATCCAAAGCCAAAAGAGATTGCTCAAACCCTGCACTTGCACTCATCTGATGTCACAACTCATTGGGAAACTAGAAGTGGTGCCAAAGGCTTCTTAGCAAAGTTTCTGTTTGAGAAGGCCCAAAGCTGTTTGAATTCCCTAGACTTGCAAGCTTTTGAGGAGATTGTGGCTCTCCTTATCTATGGGATGGTCTTGTTCCCCAATCCTGAACAACTCATAGATCTGAGCGCTGTCAAAATCTTCATGTCACGCAACCCGGTGCCTACATTGCTTGGGGATATCTTACACTCTTTTCACACTCGTACAATGAGGAAAAGAGGTGTTATTATGTGTTGCACTCCTCTCCTGACAAGATGGTTTATTTATCATCTTCCCCAATCAGTCTTAAAGAATGATCAAGGTTTGAGGTGGTCACAAAGGTTAATGACGCTTAAACATTCAGATATTCATTGGTGCTCTCGATCCAAAGAGAATGTTATCATTGTTGACTGTTGTGGGGAATTCCCTAATGTCCCTCTACTTGGCATTAGGGGAGGCATAACCTACAACCCATGCTTGGCTCTAAGACAGTTTGGTTATTCCCGAAGGGATGGCCCACATGATATGTTGATTCAAGGCTTGGTTTTCGACTACGACAACAACGATCAAGGGCTTCGCCAAAGATTCATCCGAGCTTGGAGGATGCTAAACAAGGTGGATAGCAATACTTTGGGACACAAGAATTCCATCCCTCTTGAGCCTTACCTCAAGTGGGTACGAACCCACACTCAAAGTCTTATGATGCCTTATCCTTCCATTCTCCCAGTGATTATTGAGCCTGTTAAGGAAGGAGAAGTTCCATACACTATCCTACATCCTGACATGCCCACATCACTCGAAGACCTACAAAGGGATTAGATACAGCTCAAAGGAGAGCGTGATACTTTCGAAGCCCAATTCTACGCAAGCGAGAAGAAGGTTTTGGAACTCACTCGGCTACTTCATGAGGAGTAGACTCTAAATACCTACATTGCACCAAAGAGGATGTGCAATGTCTTTTTATCTTAGAATTTTGTATTATTTTTCCCAAGGGGAATTGATGTACTCAAATTCTATCTTATTAATATAACGCATATTTCTTTTTATTTAAAACAAATTTGAATTTTTAAATCCTTGAAAGCATTGCATGTATACATATCATTCATCATGAACATAAACAGGTCTTTGCAACAAGTTTTCTCATCTCTCTACTGTTTATTTCAGTAAGATGGATCTCGAACGGACGGTCAAAGATCTCCAAGCTCAAAACACGCAGTTTCAACAGTTGCTCATGACCCTAGCAAAGGGGCGGGATGAATTAAAGACTCTGCTAGCTGAAGAAAGAAAGAAGAAACCAAAGAAAGCCACTGGGGTTCTGAATATGGGGAGAAGATTTCAGGGACAGACTAGAAGGACTCTGAATTTTGCAACCACTTCCGGGGAAGGAGAAGGAAAAGGAAAAGAAACGGCGGTACCATCATAATCTGAAGAAGAAGAGGAAGAAGAAGACTACTCTGAAGAGCAGTACCCTCCGGCTGATGATAAGTACAAGCACCTTGAAGAGCGTTTAAGCGCTATGGAAATCCAAAGAGTACCGGGTCTAGATTTTGAAGAGTTGGAGTTGGTGTCAGGAATTGTAATCCCGCCAAAGTTTAAAGTGCCATTATTTTCCAAATGTGATGGGGTGTCATGTCCTAAAATGCACCTCCGATCATATGTCAGGAAGATTCAGCCACACTCTACCGATAAAGACTTGTGGGTCCACTTTTTCCAAGACAGTTTAACAGGAACGCAAATCGATTGGTTTTACCAATTGGAAAGGGCCGACGTCCATAATTCGGAAAACCTGGACGCAACTTTCTATAAACAATACTAGTACAACACCAATTTGGCACCTACCCGTACTCAACTTCAGAGTATGGCTATGGCTTCAAATGAGGGCTTCAAAGATTACGCACAAAAGTGGAGAGATCTAGCCGGAAGAGTGCAGCCCCATCTATCCGAAAGGGAGTTGGTGGACATGTTCTTGGGCACTCTGTCGGGCCCTTTCTTCAACCATTTGATTGGAAGTTCATCTGCTGGGTTTACCGAGATAATTTTAACCGGCAAGAGGGTGGAAGCTGGTATAAGAAGTGGGAAGATTCAGAAAGACTCGTCTGCCTCTACAGCCGTGAAAAAACCCTTCATTGGGAAGAAGGAGGTATCTGCTATGTATCCACAAAGAAACCAAGGGAGAGCTGAGCGCCGACCAGTGGTAGGGGCCGTTGTGATCCCAAAGCTGACATCTGAACAACCGAGGAGCAACCAACCAAGGGTGGAAAGGCCAGTTCGACAATTCACCAGACTTAATATGACTCTAGCCCAGATTTTACCACATCTGCTGAAATCTAATCTAGCGACCTTAAAAGAAGCTCCAAAGATTCCCAACATGGCGTCCCCCCATTATCACCCGAATGCCAAATGCACATACCATTCCGAGAGTCTGGGCCACGACACCAATAACTATTGGGCTTTGAAAAACAAGACTCAAGACCTCATAGATGAAAAGGAGATTGAGTTTGAGGCGCCAGAGAAACCAAATGTCATTTCCGCTCCCATGCCTAGACACGGTCACAACGCCAATGCTATCGAGGAAGATTTATTTGTTGCTATAGTGGATGAACTCTTGACCCCACTCCTGATCATCAAGTTGAATTTGTTGAAAGCTGGTATATTCCCAGGTTGTAATAAAGACTGCCATGTTTGCCTATCCTCACCATTTGATTGCCCTCTGTTGAAGACAAGTATCCAGCGACTGATTGACAACCAAGAAATTCTGTTTGAGAAAGCTCCTATTTCACCCGTTCCAGTTAAAGAAGTTTCAATCATAACCATCTACACCAATCCTTCCAGGTTCCCCAAAAGGCCCATTAGGATTACATCAGCTCCAAAGACTACTCCGCTCATAATTACAATGCCCGAGCCGGTCCCATACGAATCATATAAAACAGTACCATGGAATTACGATGGAGAAATCTACTACGATGGTGTTAAGAAAGATGGGTTGACCACCGAAGAAGAAAGCTCCGAAGAAGACAATTTTGACATTAGCAATATTGTCGGAACTAGTAAGATTACCCGTAGTGGTAGAATCTTCTCTCCAGAGATTTAC
This sequence comes from Vicia faba, assembly GCA_948472305.1. NCBI lineage: Eukaryota > Viridiplantae > Streptophyta > Magnoliopsida > Fabales > Fabaceae > Vicia > Vicia faba. Next base: position 1,118,194,609 of record OX451737.1, on the reverse strand, counting down.
CCTCCAAAGGAAGTTTTAGGACCCGTGGCCGTTCCGAAGATTACCTCTGTACCAGTGATCATACATGCGAGTGTACCTACCGACAAAAATAACACGATCCCTGCTGTTGTCCCTACCAACACTTCTACTGCCGAAGATCGAGGGAAAGGCATTCAAGAAGAGCATGTCCGGATGAAGGCTCAATCACTAGCTATCCCCGAAACATCCAATAAGGAAATGGAAGAAATTCAAAGGATAATAAAGAAGAGTGACTATGATGTGGTTGAACAGTTAGGGAAAACCCCCTCCAAGATCTTCATGTTAGCATTGCTGCTGTGCTCTGAGGCACATGCAAAAGCTCTGGTAAAATATCTGAAGACGGCTCATGTGCCACAAGAAACGTCTGCTGACCAATTCCAAGATTGTGTGGCCAGTTTGACAGCTGATAACGGTCTGGGCTTCTCTGATGCTGATTTGACACCCAAAGGGAGAAAGCATAACGAGGCTTTGCATGTCTCTGTGGAGTGTAGAGGAACGACTCTGGCCCATGTCTTGGTGGACACGAGATCATATTTGAACGTCTTATCGAAGAAAGCCTTTGATAGATTGGATTGCGAAGGTATGACGTTAAAACCCAGTAACATAGTTGTGAGAGCATTTGATGGTTCGAAGAGGATGGTCCATGGGGAGGTGGACATCCCGATAAAAGTAGGAACTCAGACTTTCAAATCAACCTTCTATGTGATGGACATCCGTCCTTCTTATTCCTGTTTGTTGGGACGGCCTTGGATCCACAATGCCGGTGCTGTCATCTCCACATTGCACCAGATGCTGAAGTACCCAGTCCAAGGAAAGATCATAACTGTCCACGGGGAGGAGGAGTACATGATTAGTCATCTGAATTCTTTCCGATATGTGGAGTTAGATGGCGAATTCATTGAAACTCCTTTTCAACATTTCGAGGAGGTCTCTCAAGAAGTAGCGGCAACCAAGGCAGTATCCTCGATTCCCAAAATCACAAGACCTCCGCTTCGGATGTCATCTCTAAAGGATGCAAGGGCAGTAGTAGAAGAGGGTGGATGTACCATCTGGGGGTAGCTTCCGGACATCCCATATAAATCAGACAAGTTTGGGTTAGGGTTTACTTCAACTGCTCAGAAGGCTGTGCGTCGTGCCCGTGCCGGAGGGCCACCTTTGAAGATTAGCAACCAAGGGGTCAATGCAATAGAAGAAAATGAAGAGGATGGAAGCTTGGAAGATTGGATATTTCCTACTGTCAACGGAGGACTTCACAATTGGGAAGCCAGAGACTTTGTCCCAATAACTTTCATCTCTCAGTAATTTATCTTTTACATTTCTGTTGGACTTGTAATATTCACAAACAATTCTCACTTTAAAAACCTTGTGTCTTACCCGAGGCACAATGGTCCATTTGTAAGGGTTTTTATTTCATCTTCATATGACATTCAATGAATCATGGACGCTTTTTCACATACAAATCTTTTGTACTCCTTGTCTTTCTTTTAGATTTTATTGTTTAAAGATGGATATACCCTTACACACACCCACACTCACAAATGCAGGTACCCATCCATTCCGGATCCCATGGGTAACGATAATGCTATAGCCTTCAGTGACTCTGAAGATCTGATCTACTAAGCCGAATATGAAGGTGAGGAAGATTGTGAGGTGCCAGGGGAATTGGCCAGACTATTACAATAAGAGGAAAGAGCTATTCAGCCTCATGACGAGCTGTTGGATACAATCAACTTAAGTACCGAGGAAGATAAAAAGGAAATCAAAGTGGGTGCCAATCTAGAGCCGTGTGTCAAGGAGCGTCTAATTCAGCTATTGCATGATTATGTTGAGATCTTTGCCTGGTCATACGAAGACATGTCGGGACTTGATACAAACATCGTGGTACATCGTCTTCCCATAAGAGAAGACTATCCACCAGTGAAACAAAAAGGCTGCCGCATGAGACGTGACATGTCAGAGAAGATCAAAGCGGAAGTCATGAAACAGTTCAATGCTGGATTTCTGGCTGTTACTTCATATCCTCAATGGATTGCCAACATTGTTCCCGTGCCTAAAAAGGACAGTAAAGTACGAATGTGCATGGATTACAGAGATTTAAATAGGGCCAGCCCTAAAGATGATTTTCCACTCCCCACATCGACATCCTAGTTGATAATACGGCCCATCACAAAGTATTTTCTTTCATGGACAGATTCTCAGGCTATAACCAGATCAAAATGGCACCTGAGGACATGGAGAAAACTATGTTTATCACACAGTGGGGCACTTTCTTCTACAAAGTGATGCCACTCGGGCTGAATAATGTCGGGGCAACCTATCAACGCGTCATGGTAGCTTTATTTCATGATATGATACATCATGGGATAGAGGTCTATGTAGATGACATGATAGCCCGATGACAAACTGAAGAAGAACACCTTGATTACTTGCAAAAGCTGTTTGTAAGATTGAAGGAGTACAAACTAAGGTTGAACCCAAATAAGTGCACATTCGGAGTCCGATCTGGTAAACTCTTAGGTTTCATTGTCAACAACAAAGGCATCAAGGTTGATCCTGCCAAGGTCAAAGCGATACAAGAAATGCCTGCTCCTCGTACTGAGATGGAAGTCATAGGATTCTTGGGACGCCTGAACTACATTGCCAGATTCATTTCTCACCTAACATCTACTTGTGAACCAATATTCAAACTGTTGAAGACAGATCAAGTAGTCAGATGGAATGATGAATGTCAGATTTTTTTTGACAAAATCAAAGAGTAGTTACAAGAGCCTCCTGTCTTGATGCCACCATTCGAGGGAAGACCGCTGATCATGTATCTGACCGTTTTAGAAAAATCAATGGGGTGTGTATTGGGGGAAGCATGACGAGTCTGGCCGAAAAGAGAACGCTATTTACTACCTGAGCAAAAAGTTTACCGACTGTGAAACCAAATATTCACTGCTCAAGAAAACTTGTTGCGCTCTGGTATGGGCTGCTCGCCGGCTAAGACAGTATATGTTGACTCATACCACTTTGCTGATATCTAAAATGGATCCGATAAAGTACATCTTTGAGAAGCCTGCTCTGTCTGGGAGGATAGCTAGATGGGAGATGATCCTAACAGAATATGACATACAGTACACTACCCAAAAAGGTATAAAGGGCAGCGTGCTAGCTGATCATCTTGCTCATCAAGCTGTAGAAGATTATCAGTCCATGAAGTTTTAATTCCTGGACGAAGACATCATGACATTAGACAATTGTAAAGAAATCAGACCATATGACGGACCTGGACCAGGATCCCGATGGACCCTGTTCTTTGATGGGGCATCCAATGCACTTGGTAATGGTATCGGCGCTGTACTCATATCTCTGGAAGGGTGCCATACTCCTTTTACTGCCAGACTTTGCTTCAACTGTACGAACAACATGGCGGAATGCGAAGCATGCATCTTTGGTCTCAAGGCTTCCATAGACTTGGGAATCAAACCTTTAGTTGTATTTGGAGATTCAGCTTTGGTCATCAGTCAGATCAAAGGAGAATGGGACACTAAGCATCCCAACCTTATCCCTTACAAAGAACATGTTTTGACATTGTTACCACATTTCGAGCAGATTACCTTCGAGCACTTCTCGCGAGAAGAAAATCAGCTAGCAGATGCTCTAGCCACAATGTCATCTATGTTTAAACTTAATTGGGATAATGAGGCTCCCCAGATCACCATTGAACGAATGGACGAACCATCACACTGTCATGAGATTAATACTGAAGAAGTAGTGGACCAACCTTGGTTTCATGAAGTCAAAAGGTATCTCGAGGCTCAAGAATATCCAGAAGAAGCTTCGATCAATGATAAAAAGTTCCTAAGGAGATTCTCCACTAAGTTCTTCCTAAGTAATGGCATCCTGTACAAACATAATCATGATTCTATTTTGCTTCGTTGTGTGGATAAGATTGAAGTTGAAAAGATCATGGCTGAATTACATGAAGGTACCTTTGGCACTCACTCTAGTGGGCATACGATGGCGAATAAAATCCTATGGGCAGGCTATTATTGATCCACCATGGAAGCAGACTGCTATCAACACTCCCAGACCTATCATAAGTGTCAAATCTATGCAGACAAGGTGCACGTGCCTCCGGTTCCTTTAAATGTCTTAACAGCTCCTTGGCCCTTTGCTATGTGGGGAATCGATATGATTGGGGAGATCAAGCCTACAGCCTCCAATGGACACTGTTTCATTCTGGTGGCCATTGACTATTTCACAAAGTGGGTCGAAGCAGCTTCCTTCGCATCCGTTACTAAGAATGTTGTTGCCCGCTTCATCAAGCAGAATCTTATTTGCCGGTACGGTATCCCAGAAAGGATCATCACTAATAACGGTATGAACCTTAACAATACTATAATCACTGCCTTGTGCAAGCAGTTCAAGATTCAACATCACAATTCATCCCCCTATCGACCAAAGATGAATGGTGCAGTCGAAACTGCTAATAAAAACATTAAAAAGATCATACAGAAAATGAAAGTCACCTACAAGGACTGGCATGAAATGCTACCGTTTGCTCTCCATGGGTATCGTACCACGGCTCGCACATCAACTGGGGCAACACCCTATTCTTTGGTTTATGGCATGGAGGCTGTCTTGCCTATTGAGGTTCAGATCCCCTCTTTGAGAATTATGAAAGATGCAGGCTTGAGTGAGGACGATTGGATCCAAACCCGACTTGATCAACTAAACTTAATTGATGAGAAGAGACTCACTGTTGTTTTCCATGGTCAGATGTATCAAAAACGGATGATCAAGGCTTTCAACAAGAAAGTCAGACGCCAAGTATATCAAGTTGGAGATCTAGTGATCAAGCGCATCATCTTGCCACAAAGTGATCCCAGGGGCAAATGGACTCCTACCTATGAAGGACCATTTGTAATCAAGAACATCTTTTCCGGTGGGGCAATGATCTTAACCACCATGGACGGTGACGACCTGCCACACCCTGCAAACGCGGACATGGTCAAAAGATACTATGCATAAGAGACCCACTAGGTTGACACACCTAGGAAAAACAAGGGCATCCTGGAGAACCAAAAGGTTCGGGCAAAATTAGGGATAAAACAAAAATCTGTACACCCGGCAAGTTGAAAACCCGAAAGGGAGACTTGGGCAAAAAAGGGTTTCCCAGTGGACTGAAAACCCGAAAGGGCGGTCCAGACAAAAGTTAGGGAATTAAAGCGTATGACTATGTCCCGTTGGATCACTTTGAAGACAATCTCTTCACTGACAAACTCGGAATTATGATCAATTCAATCATCTTCGGACGAAGCAACAAATAGACAAGATATTTAGAGATACAGAGGCTATAGCAGAATGGGAACCCCATGGGGTTATCACATATATCTATCTTTCTTTGTATAAATTTTTTCTTACTTTTTTGGCACCATCCTCTTACTAGGATGTTTGTCTCTTTTGTACAAAATACTTATTCAAAGTAAATACAAAGATATCTCTTTAAAGTACAGAAAATTGTTTGTCTTTTTCCTTTACACTTGTGTTTTATTTTCAAAAATGTCCAATGATTCATTAATGAACATATGCATTAGAACATAATCACTGTTTACAAATAAACAAAATGAAAAGAGAACAATTACTGACAGGATGAAAGAATAGGAAAACGTCTTTAGGCTATTTCATGAGCAGTCCCTACAGTATGTCATTAAGATCCTAAGCGAAGATGAAACTTCAAACTATTAATCCTCGGTGGAAACCATCCAGTTTCTCCCAATTCCCCAGCAAGTTATCTTGAAGCATGAAAACCATCCAGACAACAGCTAACTTCTGTTTCTCCCTAACCTAGGATAACTCCCCGGTAGAGTGGCAGACGACCGAAACTCCTGAACTTTTCCCAAAACAGGAATAAGCTTTTTCCCCACAGAGTTTTCATTGCTCCCCAATGGAACAAAGACTCCTATTATTAATTCCCAGTAGAAGTCATCAAAATTCTCTGGATTCCCCAAGTGGATTACTCAAGCAGTATATGGCATTGCTCACAACAGAATTTTTTTCAATTACTCCAACTTCAAGACATGAAGAATCCACATATCCTCAGCAGCAGTCAAGGATTTATTTTCCTCAGCAATACAACGAATCATCTTACATGCACATACATTACATCCACATATCATAAACATTGATAAAACACATATATTTCATCATGTATTTCATGCAACATAATTATGTGTTACAGCTAACATTTTACCCTTTTCAGGATAAGATTAATAGCTACCGTTAAACAATGTGCAATCATGATACAGTACAGATACGCTCCAGACGCGGTTGCCATTCTGTTACTCATTAAGAGTTCAACTATCAGATACAGTTCATATACGCTCCAGATACGGATGCCATCCTGATACTCATTCAGATTCAACCTTTTGATATAGTTCAGATACGCTCCAGATGCGGATGACATTCTGACACTCATTCAGTTTTCCAATTCAGATTTTCAAGTACAGATATGCTCCAGACACGGTTGTCATTTTTGTTACTTATTCAGATTCGTCTTTCAGATACAGTTCAGATACGCTCCAGACACGGATGCCATCCTGATACTCATTCAGATTTCCAAAGTTCAGATACGCTCCAGGAACGGATGCCATTCTGATACTTATTCAGATTTCAAGTACAGATACAGCTCAGATACGTTCTAGACACGGACATCATTCTGATACTCATTCTTTCAGCTTGCAAGTTACAATTCAATAAAGATCCTTGGATGGCATCTACAAGCCCATCTCCAACAAGATTATATCACCTCTCCAAATGGAATCTTTAATCCCATTTGTTGTACCCCAAAATTTTCCCTCCCATATTTCTCAAAACATTGCAAGAAAAATCTCCAAATGGCTCAAGATTGCTCAAGAGTTGGACAGTCAAGCTATCTACTAAAGCATTCAACTTCAAATTAGGGTTTTGTGTTGCATCAAGATCCTTGAGTCCAAATGACCTCAAGTTCTCCCCAATGTAATAATATGTTCTCAAGTTCATCCATGTCAAATTTCAAGCCTTGCAGAGGAAGTTTGGTCAGTTAATTGCTCAAGAGGTCCAAAAATCGACTGTGCTAGGGCAAAAGTCAACTGTGACCCAAATACAGTCAAACTTCAATATTTTTTTGTCAACATTCTCATTTTGAAGGATATTTCATCATTTTATAAAGGGTTGATCATGATTCATCAAGGATTGCTCAAAATTCATCAAGACTCAAAAGTTGCTAAATTAGGGTTTTGTAGGAAAAGTCAACTAAACTTTGACCAAGCATAACTTTCTCATACTTTATGATAAATGACCCATCCAAAGCTCATGTTTAAGAGGATTCAATTTCCTAAAATCCATATTCATACCCAAAGATCAAGAAATGCACTCACAAGAAGTTACAAATTTGGACATTATAGGTCATTTTTGAAAGTCAACAAAAACACCTTTTTTGCCAAAGCTTATAACTTGAGCATGGAATATCAAAATGAGATGATACCAAAAGGGCTGGTTATAGGACATCTCAATATTTCTAAAAAGTCTAATAACCCTTCCAAAAGTTCAAAATTGAAGAAGTTATGCATTGTTGAAGTTAGGCATTTTTGCAAAATTGCCAAAAGTCAACTATCCCCAAAACTTCAAATTTTGTCAAATGGGCCCATTCTTTTCCACTTGATTTGATATTTTCACACTACACACGTGTTCTATCTTCAGCCTTGTGTCCATTTATTAATTTTTCTATTTTATTTTATTTTTTATTGAATTAATTCATTTTAAATCAATTTAAATCAAATAAAATCCAAATATTGATTACTTAGGATGTTTTTGGTTGTTATAGGTCTTAATTAACATCATGATCAACATAAAATTCGTATCTCACCATATCATGAACAAAAAGATGGATTTTTGGCAAAATTGGAAGGTTTTCAATGGAGGATCAAATCAAATCTCCAAGCCATAATGCACAAGGATTCAGTCCAAAATGGTGACCTAATGCACTCCTTATTACATATACAATGCAAAGACACGAGTTTTAGAGGTTAGAGGATGCAAGAACACAAAAACCAAACTTGAGAAAACTTGAAAAAAGTGTGAATCTGAAATCGTGCTTAGAGGCAGTATCAACACAAAATCTCAACACCACTCCATTGCTGGGCAATCACTGAGTCAGAAGCAATCAAAAGCAAGCCCACACACCCTCTCAATCGCGCTGTAAGTCTCTCAAAAAACCTCCCTGTACTCAAAATCATATCCTCATGTTCTTGCATTTTTTGACAAATTATTGGCATATTCATGACCCTTGTGCAATTTCTAAACTTTCTGCATTATTTGATTGCATTTACATAGCCTGTAACCCCCTAGCCGAATCTAGGGTTCTGGGTTTTTTTTTGGGCGTTTTATTTTCAGGAAAAATCAGTGCAATTAATGGACATGGATGAAATCAAGAGAGGAAGACGAACATGACCATGGTCTTGGAATCAATTTCCATGACCTAGAACTAGTTTTAGGATGGACCTATGGATTTAGCTGCGGATATAAATCCGCAGGTAAATAACCAGGGTCAAACGGAGAAGACGAAGACGTGGCCCTTTCCAATTCGCTTATTCAAAATTCGCGCTTTATTTTTATATTTTCTAGCATATTAACTTGTTTCCCATATTATTGTTATTACCTAATACACTAACAAATGAAGCGTGATGGTTGAGTGGCAAGGGCGTTAGTGCAAGATCCAACAGGACCTGGGTTCGAATCCCAGGTCCCCAATATCTTTGTTATATTTTGTTTCAAGGAGATCCAATGTAAGCTCCAACGCGTGATGTACCATGCTCCCTCATGCAATCAGTGGACAGATGGCCCCCAGGCCAAAGCTGATGGCCTAGATGGGATGCCTACCATATGCCCTAGTCAACATGCACATGTGGAATTAGGAAAGTCAATACAGGCCTGCTTGTATTGGGCCACCAAAATTGCTAACCAACCCCCTGATCAGGCCCTAAAACCCCTTGAGTATTTCTATTTCTTTCTTTTTATTTTATTTATTTATTTGTTTGATTAATTATTTTTATTATTTAACTAACCAATTAAACTTTTTTCTTCATAAAAATAAAACCAAAAATATTTTGTTTATTAAATTAATTTCAGTATTTTATTTTTTGTAAATAAATATTAATTTAATTGATTTAGTTTAATTAGGAGATAACTTTAATCTTTTTTGCAATAATTAAAATTAATTTAGACAATTAGGTTATTAACTTTGATTAATTTATTTTTTATTTCTTTAAATATAAAAAATAAAATAAAAATCATTTTTATTTATTAATTAATTAATTTTTTAATTTAATGTTTAACCTAATTTAATTTCTTTTTAATTCAAAAATAACCAAAAAAATCACTTTCTTTCAAAAAAGGGTCAAAACCCTAAAACATGCGCCCGATTTAATTTCCCGCACGTAATCCATTTTATCATATTATTGTATCTGTTTCCTGGAATGTAATAGTTTAATAGGACTTTAAATACTTTTATTGCTTTATTTATTTTCCGCATTTTGATTTCAAGGGTTGCTTTTGGCGATATAAATACTCGACGCCTTATAATAGTTAGTTTTAATTTCCAAAATTTAATTTCTGCAACTTATAAACTGTTAGATGTTTGGTAATAGGGAATGCATGACAAGATCAAATGTTTAAACCTAAAATCAACATAGATAACCATTGACATGTACAAAGACAAATTAACTGAAAATAACACACTCGCACACGCGCACTCTTAGGGTACACCTCACTTGGTTGCCTTCGAACGTGGTCATTGAGTATAGGAAGTTTTAGAGGTCGCCCTCTTGTCCAAAGATCATAGTTGCCTCGAAACGGTTGCCTCGGAAAAATGATCTAAGACATTAGGGTTACCGCTAAGGCGTCCTAACATTGCTTTAGTGACCATACGTCCCTTAATCGAATTGACCCTTAAAACTCCAACGACGGTGCTACCTACTCATCAATAGTGGGATAGCATCGTCTAAAGGACATTAGCACAAATTGATTCCTTTTTCGAGTAGGTAGATGGTTCTTAAGTACTCGCTCCTTCAAAATAAAAACTTTTCGCACTTACACCTTTCAAAACAAAAACTTCTTTCAAACCCACAAACACAAAGAAAATCAAATTTTGAAAACACTTTGAGCAAGTACCTAAGAGCTCGTGGATAACCACGGATAGAAAGGGTGCTAACACCTTCCCTTTCTTTAATCTACCCCCCGAACCCGAGAAACATCTCGAAAAAGGAATTTTTCTGTGCTTTTTTCCTTTCCTTGTTGGATAAAATAAAAGACGGTGGCGACTCTTGTTTACCGCGACGTTTTGCGAAAACAAACGCAAAACGCGAACCAGCATTCCAAAACAGTCAGTTCTTTCCCACCGTATCACAGAACTGGCGACTCTGCTGGGGACTTCTTATAGGTGAGGTGTACCTTAGGATTAAATCATTGTGTTTTCAATTATTTGCTTTGTATGATTTATCTTTGTGGGCTTGTATCGAAGTTACTATAGATCCTAACCCGGATCTGGGGATACCCTTTAGGTAAGTAGCAATAAACTGTGAGGGAAATGTATGGCGTAGACCGATAAGGTTGAAGCAGTAGCTACGTTGGTGTGGCACTTTAGATTGTATTGATATCCCTTGTGTTGGAACGAGGAGAATATGGGTCATCTAAGGGGTTATTAAGCACCAACTGACCTTAGAACCTTTAAATTGACCAACTTGGCCATAGAACAGTAGCAGTATGCTACACTCATTGAGACTAAACTCTCGCGATGATTTTGGCCGCAAGAAAAGGTTGCTAAACTGGAATTATGACCGATTGAGGGTAGTCAGTGATATTGAGATCCTCTAGAACCCGGTTACTATTTTTAGGACAGGTTTAAACCAACTGAACTGAAAGAGGGTAGTACCTAAGCTCCTTGCCATCCTGAAATCTAAGGGCTCTCTGTGTGACTTGTGTGCCTATACCATGTTTGCTATTTGTGGATACTTGTGATGTGCTTTCTATCATGACATCATGACATCATAACATTGCATACATCTTGCATTGGACTAACCTATTTCAAAGACAGAAGGGATTCATCTTTGTTCTGTTTTGTAGGTCATGATGCCCATGCGTAAGAATACCATCCGGATCAACTTTGTCCAGGTTCCTACCATGCTTAAAGAGTTGATTGCAAAGATGCCTGATACTACCTCCTTCATCAGAAGACATGGGTATCTTCTCAGTTTGGTTACTTCCAAATTGGACGAGCAGATGATTAGTGTTTTAGTCCAATTCTATGATCCGCTGTACCATTGCTTTACTTTTTAAGACTACCAGTTGGTTCCCAGCTTAGAAGAGTTCTCTGATCTGCTCGGTATCTCTATTCTGGAGCAGACCCTGTTTACTGGTTGGGAGAAGATCCTTTGGCTGGAAGAGATTGCTTCAGCCCTTCATTTGACAAAGGATGAGGTAATGGCTAATTGGGAGACTAGAAGTGGAGCAAAGGGCTTTCTGACTAAGTTCTTGGTTGGTAAGACTAATTATTTCTGGGATAGTCTAGACTTCAAGGCATTCGAAGATATTCTGGCTCTTCTGATATATGGCTTGGTATTGTTTCTGAATCCTGACTCTTTTGTTGATGTCAATGCGGTGAAAATCTTCATCTCTCGTAATCCTGTACCCACTCTCTTGGGTGACGTTCTTCATCAGCTTTATGCCCGTACTGCCCGGAAGCGAGGAACCTTAATGTGCTGTGCTCCATTATTAGCGAGGTGGTTTATTTCGCACCTCCCAAAATCAGTGCTGAAGAACAAAGAAGGCATGGGCTGGGCCTATAGGGTTATGTCTCTCTCTCACAATGATATCATTTGGACTCTTAAGGGTATGAACGAGGTGGCCGTTATTGATCGATGCGGAGAGTACCCCAATGTTCCATTGATAGGAACCCATGGAGGAATTTCTTATAATCCATGCTTGGCCTTACGTCAGTTTGGGAGATCTAGAAGAGAAGGACCTCATGAGCTTCTAATGCCTAGTATCATCTTTGATTTTCAGGGGGATAGCGACGAGCAACGCCGCAGATTCATAAGGGCTTGGGATAGAGTTCACAGATCTGATCCACACGAGCTGGGTCCAAAGACTTCTCTTCCAATGGATCCATATCTCAGATGGGTCCGTATCCGTGCCCAAAAGCTGGGTATGCCATATGAAGCCGTCCTGCCTATCATTGTTGAGGTTGCTAATGAAGAAGGGGTTCTTCCTACCATCCTCCACCCTTACATGCCCACTGACATTGGGGCACTGAAAAGGTCTTGGATGCAGCTGAGGGAGGAACGGGACACTTACCGAAAATAGTTTAACGAGCAAGGGCAGAAGATCCAGAGGTTGACTAGGCAGCTGGAGAATGAGCAGATTCTCAATGACTATGTCTGCACCGACAAGAAGAGACCATGGGAGCATTGATTATCCTTTCCAGTTTTTATTTACTTTTCAGTATTTCCTTTCTTATAACGCCTTAAAGGCAATTTTTTGAACAATTTGAATTACAAAGTTTATCTAATAAAAGTGTGTTTCCTTTCTTGTTTACAAATTTGAATCTCTCGATTGTCTTTGAAATCATATCATACACATTTCATCCCATGCACTCCATAACAGGTACCCATTACATGTCTCTTATCGTCTTCGCTGTTTATTTTAGCACTCATCATGTCTGCTGAACCATCAACTGAGCAAGCAATCAAGGCCCTACAGGCCCATAATGCCCAATTTCAAGAGCTGTTCATGAATCTAGCTAAAGGTCAGCAAGATCTGAAGACCCTGATTCTGAAAGAGAAGAAGAAGAGGACAGTCCTGTTCAACACAGGTCACCGGTTTGGAAACAGGCTATGGGATGAAGTTGATTTGACCACCTCATCTGGAGGGAAAGATAGTCAGGAAGAAAGGAGGGCTCCTAGCCCTGTGGTCTCAGAAAACGAGACAGACTTCGACGAAGACCAGTATCCTCCTGCTGAGGATAGATATAAACAACTGGAAGACCGGTTGAGTACGATGGAAGTTCAGAAAGTTCCTGGTCTGGACTTTGGTGATCTAGGTATATCATCTGGGGTAGTGATTCCCCACAAATTCAAGGCACCGACCTTTGCTAAGTATGACGGAGTTTCTTGTCCAAAGTTGCACCTTCGGTCAAATGTAAGGAAGATTCAGCCGTACACCACTGATAAGAACCTATAGATCCACTTCTTTCAAGACAGTCTCTGAGGGACTCAGCTTGAATGGTTCTACCAGTTGGACGGAGCCAATATCCGCAGTTGGGAAGATTTGGCTACTGCTTTCTACAGGCAGTATCAATACAACTCCGACCTCGCTCCCACGCGTACCCAACTCCAGGGCATATCAATGGGAATGGGAGAAGGATTCAAAGATTATGCTCAGAAGTGGAGGGACCTCGCCGGAAGAGTGCAACCACCCTTGGCTGATCGGGAGCTTGTTGATATGTTTCTGGGGACCCTGTCTGGTCCATTTTTCAACCACTTAATTGGAAGCTCTTCGTCTGGGTTTACAGATCTAATTATAATCGGTGAGAGGATTGAGGCTGGTATTAAGGATGGTAAGATACAGAAGGGTGCCTCATCAAGCACCGAGAAGAAGCCTTTTAAGAAAGAGTCCAGTGCTGTCTACAGTTCAAAAAGCCAGAATAGACCTGAACGTCGCCAAGCTGTTAATGCGGTTGTTATTTCAAGACCTGTTGGTGCTCCTCAGCACAATAATCAGTCAAAGGACGAGAGACCTCGAAGGCAATTCACCCGTCTCAGCATGACTTTGTTTCAGATTCTGTCACATTTACTGAAAACCAACCTAGTGATTCCAAGGGAAGCCCCGAAGAATCCCAACACTACATCACCAAAGTATAACCCTAATGCCCGCTGTGCTTATCACTCCAATAGCCCGGGGCATAATACAGATGATTATTGGTCTTTGAAGAACAAAATACAGGACTTAATTGATGCTAAGGAGATCGAGTTTGGAGCACCAGAAAAGCCTAAACCAGATGCAGGGGTGAATGCTATCAAGGATGACGATGATGAAGAATTTGATATTGACAGTTGGATCTACGCGACTGCCAATGATGGACCAAGCAACTGGACAACAAAGGAATTCATCCCTATTTCTTTTGTTACCCAGTAATGAAACTTTTTGTTTTGAATATGTAACAAACAATGTTTTAAACTTTATGGCCCGGTGTCTTACCCGGGGCACTGTGGCTTCATTTGTGAGGGCTTTATGTGTGTCATTTTCATATATCATTAATAAAAGCATTGGATGTTTCTTGCATTTCAAATTTTGCGCTCCTTGTTTTTCTTTTATTAAATATTGCAAAACAGCTATTTTACACACACTCACGTATACAGGTCTACATCCACTCTGGATCTCACTGGTAACGACTCTGCTATTGACAATTATGACTTCGAAAATCCAATCAACTTAGCCGAAGACGAAGGTGAAGATGATTGCGAAGTGCCTATTGAACTTGCAAGACTGCTACTCCAGGAAGAGAGGGTTATTCAGCCACATGAAGAGCCAGTGGAATCAGTGAATTTGGGTACAGAAGAGGACAAAAAAGAGGTCAAGATCGGTGCAAATCTGGAGCTTAGTATGAAACAACGGCTAATTCAGATGCTGCGTGACTACGTTGAGATCTTTGCATGGTCTTATGAAGATATGCCTGGGTTGGATACCGATATTGTGGTTCATCGCTTACCTTCCAAGGAAGACTGTCTTCCCGTGAAACAGAAGGTCCGTCGAATGCGCCCAGAGATGTCTGAGAAAATCAAGGCTGAAGTTATGAAACAGTTTGACACCGGTTTTCTAGCAGTTACTTCTTACCCTTAGTGGGTGGCCAATGTGGTTCCTGTTCCGAAGAAGGATGGTAAAGTGCGGATCTGTGTTGACTATAGGGATATGAATAGGGCAAGTCCCAAGGATGACTTCCCACTACCTCATATCGACGTTCTGGTTGACAACACCACTCAGCACAAGGTATTCTCCTTTATGGATGATTTCTCCGGTTATAATCAGATTAAAATGGCTCCCGCGGACATGGAGAAGACAACCTTTGTTACTCAATGGGGTACCTTTTGCTACAAGGTCATGCCTTTTGGACTGAAGAATGTTGGGGCAATGTATCAGCGTGACATGGTTTCTTTGTTTCATGACATGATCCATCATGAGATTGAGGTATACGTCGATGACATGATTGCAAGGTCCCAAACTGAGGAGGAACACCTTGACCATCTGCAGAAGCTGTTTGACAGATTGAAGTTGTACAAGATGAGGTTAAACCCGAACAAGTGCACCTTCGGGGTGAGATCTGGTAAGCTAATGGGTTTCGTCGTGAGCGACAAAGGTATTCAAGTGGATCCTGCAAAGGTGAAGGCTATACAGGAAATGCCAGCTCCCAGAACAGAGAAAGAAGTCAGAGGCTTTCTGGGATGACTGAACTACATTGCCCGATTCATCTCGTACCTAACTGCTACTTGTGAGCCAATCTTCAAGCTGTTGAAGAAAGATTAAGTAGTACGTTGGAATGATGAATGTCAGGCCTCTTTCGAAAGGATCAAAGAGTATCTCCAAGAGCCACCCATTCTGATGCCACTAGTTGAAGGGAGACCTCTGATCTTATACTTGACAGTACTCGACAACTCATTGGGGTGTGTTCTGGGTCAGCATGACGAGTCTGGCCGAAAAGAGCATGCTATTTATTACCTTAGAAAAAAGTTTACCGACTGTGAGACTCGATACTCACTGCTCGAGAAAACTTGCTGTGCTTTGGCATGGGCTGCTCGCCGGCTGAGACAGTATATGCTGACTCACACTATTCTGTTGATATCAAAGATGGATCCAATCAAGTATATCTTCGAAAAGCCTGCCTTGTCCGGAAGAATAGCAAGATGGCAGATGATCTTGACTGAGTATGACATCCAGTACACGATCCAAAAGGCAATTAAGGGAAGTGTGTTGGCAGACCATTTGGCACATCAGGCAGTGGACGATTACCAGTCTATGAACTTTGAATTTCCGGACGAGAATATCATGTTGGTAACTGATTGTGAGACACCTGGACCGGATGAAGGACCTGAGGAAGGATCCTGATGGTCTATGTACTTTGATGGAGCTTCGAACGCTTTGGGTAATGGAATTGGCGCCGTGATCATATCTCCTAAAGGCTCTCATACTCCGTTTACCGCCCGACTATGTTTCAACTGCACCAACAATATGGCAGAGTATGAAGCATGCATCATGGGTCTTCGAGCAGTAATTGACCTAAGGATTAAGTTTCTAAGTGTCTTCGGATATTCCGCTCTCGTGATCAGTCAGATCAAAGGCGAGTGGGATACGAAACACTCGAACCTTATTCCTTACAAAGAGTATGTATTGATGTTGGTTCCCCATTTCTAGGAGATAACCTTTGAACACTTCCCGAGAGAGGAGAATCAGTTGGCGGACGCGCTAGCTACGATGTCTTCTATGTTCAAAGTCAATTGGGACAACGAGGCTCCCCATATTATCATTGAAAGATTGGACGAACCTGCACATTGCTGTGACATTGAGACTAAAGAGGTAACAGAAAAGCCCTGGTATCATGAGGTGAAGAGGTATCTTGAGGCTCAGGAGTACCCCGAGGGTACATCTGTTAATGACAAGAAGTTTCTGAGGAGGTTCGCAGCAAAGTTCTTCATCAGCAATGGCATTCTTTACAAGCGTAATCATGATTCGACCTTACTGCGTTGTATGGATAAGAATGAAGCAGAAAGGATCATGGCGGAGCTACATGAAGGTACTTTCGGAACTCATTCCAGTGGACACACCATGGCAAAGAAAATCCTTCGGGATGGATATTATTGGTCCATAATGGAAGCCGACTGTTATCAGCATTCTCGGACATGTCACAAGTGCCAAGTCTATGCTGATAAGGTGCACATACCTCCAGTACCTCTGAACATCTTGACAACTTTGTGGCCTTTTGCAATATGGGGCATTGATATGATCGGCGAGATCAGACCTACAGCATCTAACGAGCATCGTTTCATCCTGGTAGCAATTGATTACTTTACAAAGTGGGTTGAAGAAGCTTCCTTTGCTACAATAACCAAGAACGTCGTGGCACGGTTCATTCGGCACAATCTGATCTGTCGATACGGTGTACCAGAGAGGATCATTACGGACAATGGTACCAATCTCAACAACAAGATAATCACCGAGCTCTGCGAGCAATTCAAGATACAGCATCACAAATCTTCTCCTTACCGGCCGAAGATGAATGGGGATGTAGAAGCGGCTAATAAGAATATTAAGAAGATTGTGCAAAAGATGACGGTGACATACAAAGATTGGCATGAGATGTTACCATTCGCTCTTCATGGGTACCGCACCTCAGCACAGACGTCAACATGGGCGACACCCTATTCCTTGGTATATGGCATGGAGGCAGTCTTGCCCATCGAAGTTCAGATACCCTCTCTTCGGATCATGAAGGATGAAGGTTTGAGTGAAGATGACTGGATTCAGACCCGACTTGATCAACTGAACCTAATTAACGAGAGACTTACTGCTATTTGTCATGGTCAGACGTACCAAAAACGGATGATCAAGGCATTTAACAAGAAAGTCAGATGACAAGAGTATCAAGTTGGGGATCTGGTTATCAAACGCATTATCTTACCTCAAGGTGATCCCAGGGTCAAATGGACCCCTACTTACGAAGGGCCATTTATGGTTAAGAACATTTTCTCAGGAGGATCTATGATTATAACCACCATGGACGGTGACGACCTTCCTCACCCCGTCAATGCAGACATAGTAAAAAGATATTACGCATAATCAAAGACTGCTAGGTTGACTGGCCTAGGAAAAAATAAGGGCTTCCCGGTGAACCAAAAGGGTTCGGGCAAAAATAAGGGATGAAAATGAAAAATGTTTACACCCGGCAAGTCGAAAACCTGAAAAGGCGGCTTGGGCAAAAAAGGGTATCCCGGTGGACTGAAAACCCGAAAGGGAGGTCCAGGCAAAAATTAGGGATCAAAGCGTAACACTATGTCTCATTGGATCACCTTGCATCCAGACTTCGGTATCGACTATCAAGCTCAGACGACACTAATCAATCAGATATACCTTCAACCAACAGCACAGTGATGACATGCTCGAGGACATAAGGGCAATAGCAGAGTTAGAACCCAGTGGGATTATTCACATAGCTGTTTTGTTTAGTTTTTCACAAATTGTGTAAATTCTATTATTCAGAGGTGTTCTCTTACTAGGACGTCCGCCTCTTGTACAAAACGCCTATTTACAGGCCAAACTTCAAAATCAATACAATTCATTTTCAAAGAAATTTCAAACTATTTTTCCTTTTTCTGTTTTATTTTGCAAAGAACGTCCAATGTTCATTTTTGATATATGCATTTGACATTAATTGCTGCTCATAAATATTTACATGCGAAACAAAAGACGATTACGGGTAATATCAGAAACAGGGGCAATAAGAATTATCTGAACTGTTCAGTTGCTCTGTCCACTAGGTACAAAGGTATATGCATCTGAAGAATATGGTTAAGGTACTCTCACTCCCCGCAGAGTAAGGTAGTAATGATAGCTCTCCCCCAACTGAGACTTGTAACTATGAACGAATCAACAATGCTCTCCCCAAGCAGAGTTTATCCACCATCAGCACTAAAAAGGATTGATATCCCCGGCAGTCTTAATATTCCCTGGCAGAATATAAGAATGTTCCCCGGCAGAATACAAGATACCCCCAGTGGAGTCAATATTTTCCCAGCACAATCTGAAAAAGCTTGCCCAATGGAGTTGAATCATCATCCCCAGTAGACTCTGGAAGTTTATCCCTAGCGGAGTACAAAATAAACCTCCCCAACCAAGTTCAAAGGATCGTTCCCAGCAGAGCTCAAAGGATTATCCCCACAAAAGTCTAACAGGGTTATCCTCAGCAAGTCATAACTGAAAGATCGTCCCCAGCGAAGTTCTTTCCTTTCACAAACAGGAATTTAATCCTCAACAGATTCAATATCACCAACAATGATAATCTATCCCCAGTAGAGTTTATCAGTGGAAGCCTCAGCAGGGCGTCTCTTCCCCACAGAGTAATCTCCTCATTAGTTTATTCCCCAACGGAGTTATCCCCTCCTGCAGGTTTATTCTCGCAATCATTTTCGATCGTCATCCCCAGCGGAAACGAAGAATTCAACTCTATTCTCCAGCAGCTATCCGGGATTTATTTTCCCCAGCTAAAGCATTACATTTCCATACATCATGATACATGCATATACGCATCATACCATACAATCTCATTTATGTTGAGAACATCATTGCTTGATCCATATCATGCATTGCATATGACTGACCTTTACCTTTCAGGAAAGATGCAGTTAAATTCTCAGCTATGTCAAAAGACCTCCTCTGGTTCAGTCAGATTGCCGATAAGATCTCCCTGATTCGTATTCCAGTTGAAGTTATTCCAAGACCTTGTTTGGTCCAGTTAAATCGATTCCTAAAGATTTTTCTGATGCCGATCCAGTCAAAGTTAATCCAAGACCTCCTCTGGTTCAGTCAGATCACCGATAAGATCTCCCTGATTCGTATTCCAGTTGAAGTTATTCCAAGACCTTGTCTGGTCCAGTTAAATCGATTCCTAAAGATTTTTCTGATGCCGATCCAGTTAAAGTTAATCCAAGACCTTCTCTGGTTCAGTTAGATTGCCGACAAGATCTCCCTGATTCGTATTCCAGTTGAAGTTATTCCAAGACCTTGTCTGGTCCAGTTAAATCGATTCATAAAGATTTTTCTGATGCTGATCCAGTCAAAGTTAATCCAAGACCTTGTCTGGTCTAGTTAAATCGATTCCTAAAGATTTTGCTGATGCCGATCCAGTCAAAGTTAATCCAAAACCTCCTCTGGTTCAGTCAGATCGTCGATAAGATCTCCCTGATTCGTATTCCAGCTGAAGTTATTCCAAGACCTTGTCTGGTCTAGTCAAATTGATTCCTAAAGATTTTTCTGATGCTGATCCAGTCAAAGTTAATCCAAGACCTTCTATGGTTCAGTTAGATCGCCGATAAGATCTCCCTGATTCGTATTCTAGTCGAAGTTCAGACCACCTATCAACAGTCTCCAAATGGCATCTTTAAGCCCATTCCCGACATCACAATGCTGATACCACTTCATGCGAGTGCAAATTTCTGGGCACTCTAGTGTTCAATCATCTTCCACCTTTGGATCATGAAAGGCCCGAAAGACAATCTATATCCTCAGGTTTAAGAAAATTAAACAGGGGCAGCTGTTGTACCCCAAAATTTTCCCTCCTATATTTCTCAAAACATTGCAAAAAAAATCTCCAAATGGCTCAAGATTGCTCAAGAGTTGGACAGTCAAGCTATCTCCGAAAGCAGTCAACTTCAAATTAGGGTTTTGTGTTGCATCAAGATCCTTGAGTCAAAATGACCTCAAGTGCTCCCCAATGTCCTAATATGTTCTCAAGTTCATCCATGTCAAATTTCAAGTCTTGCAGAGGAAGTTTGGTCAGTCAATTGCTCAAGAGGTCCAAAAATCGACTATGCTAGGGCAAAAGTCAACTGTGACCCAAGTACAGTCAAACTTCAAGATGTTTTGTCAACATTCTCATTTTTAAGTATATTTCATCATTTAATCAAGGTTTGATCATGATTCATCAAGGATTTCTCAAAATTCATCAAGACTCAAAAGTTACTAAATTAGGGTTTTGTAGGAAAAATCAACTCAATTTTGACCAAGCATAACTTTCTCATACTTTATGAGAAATGACCCATCCAAAGCTCATTTTGAATAGGATGCAATTTCCTACAATCTATATTCATACCCCAAGATCAAGAAATGCACTCACAAGAAGTTACAAATTTGGACATTATAGGTCATTTTTGAAAGTCAACAAAAACACCTTTTTTGCCAAAGCTTATAACTTGAGCATGGAATATCAAAATGATATGATACCAAAAGGGTTAGTTAGAGGACATCTCAAGCTTTCGAAAACGTCCAAGAACCTTTCCAAAAGTTCAAAATTGAAGAAGTTATTCATTGTTTAAGTTGGGCATTTTTGCAAAATTGTCAAAAGTCAACTATCCCCAAAACATCAAATTTTTTCAAATGGGCCCATTCTTTTCCACTGGATTTGATCTTTTCACACTACACACGTGTCATAGCTTCAGCCTTGTGTCCATTTATTAGTTTTTCTATTTTATTTGATTTTTTATTGAATTAATTCATTTTAAATCAATTTAAATCAAATAAAATCCAAATATTGATTACTTAGGATCTTTTTGGTTGTTATAGGTCTTAATTAACATCATGATCAGCATAAAATTCGTATCTCACCATATCATGAACAAAAAGATGGATTTTTGGCAAAATTGGAAGGTTTTCCATGGAGGATCAAATCAAATCTCCAAGCCATAATGCACAAGGATTCAGTCCAAAATTGTTGACCTAATGCACTCCTTATTACATATACAATGCAAAGGCACGAGTCTTTGAGGTTAGAGGCTGCAAGAACACAAAAACCAAACTTGAGAAAACTTGAAAAAAGTGTGAATATGAAATCGTGCTTAGAGGCAGTTTCAACACAAAATCACAACACCACTCCATTGCTGGGCAATCACTGAGTCAGAAGCAATCAAAAGCAAGCCCTCACACCCTCTCAATCGCGCTGTAAGTCTCTCAAAAAACTGCCCTGTACTCGAAAGCGTATCCTTATGTTCTTGCATTTTTTTGACAAATTATTGGCATATTCATGACCCTTGTGCAATTTCTAAACTTTCTGCATTATTTGATTGCATTTACATAACCTGTAACCCCCTAGCCGAATCTAGGGTTCTTGGTTTTTGTTTTTGGGTGTTTTATTTTCAGGCAAAATCAGTGCAATTAATGGACATGGATGAAATCAGGAGAGAAAGACGAACATGACCATGGTCTTGGAATCAATTTCCATGACCTAGAACTAGTTTTAGGATGGACCTATGGATTTAGCTGCGGATATAAATCCGCAGGTAAATAACCAGGGTCAAACGGAGAAGACGAAGATGTGGCCTTTTCCAATTCGCTTATTCAAAATTCGCGCTTTATTTTTAATTTTCTGGCATATTAACTTGTTTCCCATATTATTGTTATTACCTAATACACTAACAAATGAAGCGTGATGGTTGAGTGGCAAGGGCGTTAGTGCAAGATCCAACAGGACCTGGGTTCGAATCCTAGGTCCCCAATATCTTTGTTATATTTTGTTTCCAGGCGATCCAATGTAAGCTCCAACACGTGATGTACCATGCTCCCTCATGCATTCAGTGGACAGATGGCCCCCAGGCCAAATTTGATAGCCCAGATGGGATGCCTACCATATACCCTAGTCAACATGCACACGTGGAATCAGGAAATTCAATACTGGCCTGCTTGTATTGAGCCACCAAAATTGCTAACCAACCCCCTGATCAGGCCCAAAACCCCCTTGAGTATTTCTATTTCTTTCTTTTTATTTTATTTATTTATTTGTTTGATTAATTATTTTTATTATTTAACTAACCAATTAAACTTTTTTCTTCATAAAAATAAAACCAAAAATATTTTGTTTATTAAATCAATTTCAGTATTTTATTTTTTGTAAATAAATATTAATTTAATTGATTTAGTTTAATTAGGAGATAACTTTAATCTTTTTTGCAATAATTAAAATTAATTTAGACAATTAGGTTATTAACTTTGATTAATTTATTTTTTATTTCTTTAAATATAAAAAATAAAAAAAAATCATTTTTATTAATTAATTAATTAATTTGTTAATTTAATGTTTAACCTAATTTAATTTCTTTTTAAGTCAAAAATAGCCAAAAAAATCACTTTCTTTCAAAAAAGGGTCAAAACCCTAAAACATGCGCCCGATTTAATTTCCCGCACGCGATCCATTTTATCATATTATTGTATCTGTTTCCTAGAATGTAATAGTTTAATAGGACTTTAAATACTTTTATTGCTTTATTTATTTTCCGCATTTTGATTTCCAGGGTTGCTTTTGGCAATGTAAGTACCCGACGCCTTGTAATAGTTAGTTTTAATTTCCGCAAATGTTTAAACCTAAAATCAACATAGATAACCATTGACATGTACAAAGACAAATTAATTGAAAATAACACACTCGCACATACGCACTCTTAGGGTACACCTCACTTGGTTGCCTTCGAACGTGGTCATTGAGTATAGGAAGTTTTAGAGGTCGCCCTCTTGTCCAAAGATCATAGTTGCCTCGAAACGGTTGTCTCGGAAAAATGATCTAAGACATTATGGTTACCGCTAAGGCGTCCTAACATTGCTTTAGTGACCACACGCCCCTTAATCGAATTGACCCTTAAAACTCCAACGACGGTGCTACCTACTCATCAATAGTGGGATAGCATCGTCTAAAGGACATTAGCACAAATTGATTCCTTTTTTGAGTAGGTATATGGTTCTTAAGTACTTGCTCCTTCAAAACAAAAACTTTTCGCACTTACACCTTCCAAAACAAAAACTTCTTTCAAACCCACAAACACAAAGAAAAGCAAATTTTGAAAACACTTTGAGCAAGTACCTAAGAGCCCGTGGATAACCATGGATAGAAAGGGTGCTAACACCTTCCCTTTCTATACTCTACCCCCCGGACCCGAGAAACATCTCAAAAAAGGAATTTTTCTGTGCTTTTTTCCTTTCCTTATTGGATAAAATAAAAGACGGTGGCGACTCTTGCTTACCGCGACATTTTGTGAAAAAAAACGCAAAACACGAACCAGCATTCCAAAACATTCAGTTCTTTCCCACTGTATCACACTATTTCCTCAACTACACTTTGTCGAGTGCAAATTTACGGGCACTGTAGTGTCCAATCATCTTTTACCTTCGAGTCACGAACGACAAAGCTCGCCAATCTAACTCTTCTGGTTCAAGAAGATTGAACAGGGGCAGCTGTTTTACCGCAAAATTTTCCCTCTCATTTACCAAGACTTTTCTCACAAGGCTTCTTTGACTCAAGACAAGATTAAGGTTTGGTCAGCTCAAGACATCTCATCTTGCACTGATAACCCAAAATTAGGGTTTGAGTTTGCACAAGTATTTTTGGAATATAAATACTTCATATGACTTTCAAACATAATTTTGGATCCCTAAGATTGCTCATGACAAGTTTTAAGCCTTGAACCACATTTTTGATCAGTCAATTGGACAGTTGACCTAAAAATCAACTGTATTGGGGAAAAAGTCAACCATGGAAAATTTACAGTCAAACTTCATAATTTTTTATCCACATCAATATTTTAGACTCATATGTACCATTTGATCAAGTTTGGGTTTCAACTCCTCAAGAAATTTTATCAAATCATCAAAAGGGCAAAATGGTCAAAATTAGGGTTTTGACTGAGGAAGGGCAATTTTTTATTTTTAACCTAGAAAATGACCAATTGAGTTCAAGCATGATTTCAAGGATTCAATTGCATCATCTTGACTTAATTACATGTATCAAAACATCTCAAGTTCATTGGATTGACATATGAAATTTGCAGTCAATTGATCAAAAGTCAATTGTACACTGAAAAGTCAAACTTTGACTTTTTGGTCAAAATCAAGTACCAAGGGTCATAATTCATCAAGATATGTAAAAATATGAAACTTGTTCATCAAGAAAACCAAATTTGAAAATTAGGGTTTGAATTTGAAATTTTTCATAACTTAGAAATTTTCTAAGTATACAAATTTTCTTATTTTTTCTCAACTTTACACCACTTTTTCACCATGATGCATATTGATTCAAAGAAAGTACCCAACGTGAAAGTTGTATACCTCCATGAAATCTACAACTTTGCTTCACAAACTTTTCCCTAAAGATTCTTGGATCTCAAGTTATAAATTTGTGGATACATGGTCATGAACTTCTTAACTTAGTGAAATTTTGCCCTAATTTAGGCAGGTTTTGGACCCAACTTCATGGCAAGTTTTCATCTAGTTCCAAGAGGTATCTCAAAATTAATTTCAAATATGGATTATAGAGAACATTGCAAGCTTTCCAAAATGTCCAAGAACTCTCTAAGATCATTTTTGAGTAGGGAGAATCGAAGAGAGGAAGTTGGCATTTTCTCACTTTTTGTTCATGCCATTTTCATGAAGAACCAAGTTGCAAATCAAACCTATGCTGGCTATTTCATGCTGTACAGGTACTAAACTTGCTACACACTCCTTAATTAAATGCTTACTCAGTTGACAAAGCCTCTATCCATGCTTTTGAACCTTTATCCAACTTGTAATTCCACTTATGGCAAAAAGGTTCCATTGCCATTTTCATAAAGGGCAACTTTTGCAAACTTTGTAATCTTGAGCATTGGACCTGTCCCCTTGATACATGAAAGTAACACAGACCAAAGGCAACTTGTAGGGAAGAAATACCAACCCTAAGCAAGCTGGTACAAGCATGATAGTTTTGTCTTGTCACTTTGCTTCAAGTACAAGAAAAGTTGCAAAAAGGCTAGGGCTTGCACAGCTGATGGAGAGTTGACTTAAAACCATTTCTATACTAATATGCAAACAATATACAACACATACAACACTAAGCCAAGACCTGAAAACTCTCTCAAGATGAAAAACACCAAAAACCTGCTCAAACATACAGTTTCTGCACATACACATCCAACTTCCATTTGGCTCGCGCGTTGTGTTTAGATCATTCCAATACCTTACATACTTGATATCAAACCCATCCAAACCATCATCCCTGTTCTGTAACCTCTTTTCCACAATCTTCCATTGTTAACTTTGAAGCTTGCAGTTGGACTTGGTCAAGGAGTTCTAGCCACTTTCAGAGCAAGTTAAGGGTTGGAATAGATTCAGGGAAGCTCAAGAAATCATCAGGCCTCCATTAAAGTCACTACATTTCCATACACAATTCCAGCTGAAGGAGGTAATTTTTCAAACTCTATCTCCTTGTACAGGAAACCTCAGGCCACGATCTGTGAATAAAAAGTGTAGTTCTCATCATAATGAAGTTATACATATCATTATCTTGCATTGATTTTACTTATGCTAAGAGAATTTGGAAGTTGAAATCTCTGAAAATTTTAGGTTAGAATTTAGGGATTTTAAAATTCTCTTTGATCTTTGATAGTTAGATTACATAATTTATATGGTTGGAATCATGAATTCAAATGCTACATTGTTCATGTTATAAGTTTTCATTTTTATGCAAGCATGAGGAAGTTACAGGTTGAACTGGCCAAGGCGTGAGGAAGAGGAAGACATGACAGAGACGAGTCTGTCTGGGCTTTTTGCTTCCTGAGCTTTTTGTTTTTGCTAGCATCATCACTATTGATTTGCTATCTCACCCCCTGCTAACACTTTTCAAATTTTATTTTTTTTTTCATTTTTTATATTTAATACTTTTAATTATTTTCTTTATGTGATAAAAAATCCTAAAAAATAATTTAATTATTTTTACACTTTTATTTTATTTTTTTATTATTTCTCACATAAAAAATTTAGTTTATTTTGATAGGATATAATTTATTTTCTTAATAAACTTATAAATATAATTAAATATACTTAGTATTTTTATTTTACATTTTATATTTACAAATACCTATTTTTTTGCATATATTTAATTTTAATATTTATGTACAATATTATTCATTATTTTCATACAAAAAAGATGCACAAAATAGTAATATGGAAACATTATTTTCTTTTAAATAAAAATTAGGGTTTAATCCCTTTCAAAAATTTAAATCTTTTTCCTAATTTTTTTTTAGGTTTAAGTTAAATATTCTTTTACACAAAAGCAAGACACAAAAAATCTTTTCTCACTTGTACATTGAATTATATTCTAAATATTGTATTATATTTATCTTAATTCACACAAATTCGATTTGGTTGTAATAATGTATTTAGCTTTATATTTATGCAAATCCCCATTCAAACTTGTATTCCCCCTCCCATAAAATTGTTGTAATAGCTTAGTATATTTACATTACGCAATTTATCGCTTTATATGCCATGATTCGTAATTAGGGTTTGTATGGCAAGAACCAAACAAAGGCAAATAGAAAACCCTAAATACAAGACAAAATCAAAGCATGAAAATGATACACTTTGCACACAAGCACCCTTAGGGTTTCTCCACTTGGTTGCCTAAAATAAAATGGCCATGTTATGCATGCGAAGTATCTTGGTAAAAGAAAACAAATATAAGATCATAGTCCCTCGATGACGCTATTCAAAAGTTGCCTAAACAAAATGATCTTGGTCCCTCAAAAATGCTAAGATACTTTGCAACATTGCTAATTGTGGCTATACGATGACCCACGCCCGTCCCGTTTATATCCAAAGATAGGGTTGCTTAGCAAATAAATGGTAAGCCAACAATGTCAAAGGAATAGAAAATGCATAAGAAAGACATTTGAGTAGGTAGATAGCTTCTAGTTACTTGCTCCATTTCAAACAAAATCCTTGCTATTTTCAAAACAAACACATACACATTTCAAAAACATCTTACAAACATTGAATACATTTTCAAAAGACAAACATCTTTGTATACATTCTTACGAACGAGAATCATTACAAAGATTGCCTAAACGAATGGCCTCTTTTACAAAATACTTTTAAAACCACACCAAACACAATTTCAAACAAACCGAAGCAAGTGATCTAAGAAAGTAACTAAGAGCCCATGGAAAACCACGGATGAAAAGGGTGCTAGCACCTTCCCTTTTCATAATCTACCCCCCGAACTCAAGAAAACATCTCAAAGGTCTTTCCTGTGCTTTTTCACCTTTCCTTTTGGATAAAAGAAAAGTCGATGGCGACTCTTGCTAACCGCGACATTTTGCGATAAAATGCAAAACCTCAAGTCAGTTCTCCCACCGTATCACAGCTGGAATTTCTTGAATTCCTTTAAATTTATCAGGATCAACTTCAATCCCTTTCTGGATGACAATGAAACCCAACAATTTTCCTGATCGGACACCAAAGGTGCATTTATTTGGATTCAAGCGGAGACGGTACTTCCTCAAATGCTGAAAAAATTTCAACAAATATTCTATATGCCCTTCTTCAGTCTGGGATTTAGAAATCATATCATCAAAATATACCTCAATTTCCTTGTGCATCCGATTATGGAATAGGGTTGTCATAGCCCTCTGGTACGTTACACCAGCGTTCTTCAACCCGAAGGGCATCACTCTGTAACAGAATGTTCCCCAGGGTGTGATAAACGTTATTTTTTCCATGTCCTCAGGAGCTAGTCTGATTTGATTATATTCGGAAAATCCATCCATGAACGAGAATAGTTTGAATTTTTTTGTACTGTCCACTAACATATCAATATGTGGCAATGGAAAGTCATCTTTTGGACTAGCTTTGTTTAAATATCTATAATCTACGCACATGCAAACTTTTTCGTATTTCTTTGGTATTGGGACAATATTGGCAATCCACTGAGGGTACACTGATGTCACAAGAAAACTGGCGTTAATCTGCTTTAAAACTTCTTCTTTAATTTTCACTTCCATATCAGGGTGAGTTCTTCACAACTTCTACTTGATTGGCGGGCATTCTGGCTTTAGCGGCAAATGATGTTCCACAATATCAATATCCAATCCCGGCATTTCTTGGTATGACCAAGCAAAGATGTCCACATACTCTTTCAACAATTCAATCAACCTACTCTTCACGATGGGATGAAGAAATGCTCCAATCTTGACTTCTTTTGCATCATCCTCTGAACCCAAATTAATCGTCTATAACGGCTCTTTATATGGTTGAATGGTACTTTTCTCGCGCTCAAGCAACCTTGAAACCTCTTTTGAGATTTCATCATATTCTTCTTCTTCGGCCACATACGTGAGATATTCAAAGATGGGAGAGGGTGCAGGGTCATTGTATTCAACGGGTTTTTTTAATTAATCTGAACATATGATTTATGATTGTTTTTAGAAATTGACACATATAGCTAGTGCTTATGCAGATTCAATTACAGTTATTATTTATTTTGAAAGGGTTTTTCTGATTACCACTTTCCAACAAAAAGCAGAAAATAAAGACCCAATTTGGGAATCAAAGACAACTTTTATTAATGATTTTAAAGATCAAAGCAACAGATATTCCCATACAATATCAATACTTTCACCTTAGGCAGAGTGAAATATTTTTGAAAAGATTAACAAAAAAAAATTACTTTGAGATATGAATGCAAGAGGGAACATCAATAGTGACCCAGTTTTAGACTGTGACTCCATGCATCACATAGTTCGACATCTCTTGCTCTACTTCGCCTTCTAGAATAGCATTGATCCTAGGAATAGTTGGATGAAGGTAACCTCCACTGTGAAAGATATCTTGATATTTTCCCAAAGTAGACTTCGGATTCATATTCTCACCTTTATTACTGTTCACAGAGAAACCCAAACCAGCTCTATTCGTATTCACATGTGGATCAACATCTACCCCCACACCTTACTAGGGACATTACGCACTACCTGTCGAGCATCCTTAAACAAAGTTATAGAATCCTCATTTAGCCTCATATTATCAATGGATAAAGCTTGGAATTGAGTTCCAACAACAACTTCATCCACTTCCACAATACTTAAAGAGGATAAATGAGATATTAACAAAGCCTGTTCTCCATTTATGATGACCACCTTTCCTTCACGAACAAACTTCAGCTTTTGGTGCAAAGTTGAAGTGATGGCTCTTTCCTCGTGGATCAATGGTCGTCCCAGTAAACAGTTGTAAGCAGGAACAATATCCATAACCTAGAAAGTAATCTGAAATAAGTGTTGGCCTGTGTGAATAGGAAAATCTACTTCCCCGATGATAGACTTCCTCGATCCATCAAAAGCTTTCACAATTATGCCACTCGAGCGCATGGGAGTTCCTTGGTACTTCAACTTCGTGAGCGTGCTCCTAGGTATGACATTTAAAGCGGACCCATTTTCAATCAGCACATTAGATAATGAATCGTTCTTGCAATTCATAGAGATATGAAGAGCCAGGTTATGATTCCTTCCTTCATCAGACAATTCGTCATTACAGAAACTCAGGTTATTACAGGATGTAATATTCCCTACGACACTACTGAATTGGTCCAAAGGCATATCACTTTCCATGAAAGTTTATCCAATACTCTCATCAAAGATTCTCTGTGGGCAGAAGAGTTCATTAGAAAGGCTAGAATAGATATCTTTGATGGGATCTGCAACAATTGATCTACGATCCTGTAGTCGCTCATCTTGATAATCTTCAATATATCACCCACATCTTTTTCCAGAGTAGTACCACGAGATTCCCCCACTGCTTTCTTAGGTTAAGTAATTTCAACAACCTTTTTATCAGCATTAACATTCCCTCAAATGATAGGTGCAAAAACATGGACATTGCGGGTCACCCAGCTGGCTTCAGCAATATTCTTGACATCAGACAAAGGTTGGATGGGAAATCCCATACCATCCTCTAGGATTGTATCGTTGTATTTATATGGTACGACTTTGTCTGATTCGTAAGGAACAGAACCCAGCAAGAAAATCACCACTGGAGCAACAACTGGATTGCTATGGTACTCAATCTCTATAGGGGGAGGGAACACCAAAACAAGGCACGATAACATTCACCCTTTCTTCAGAATACTTAGATATCACATAATCATTGTTGGAGAACATATCTTCATTTGAGGAAAAGAATTCATCTACAGAAACATACTCATCGTCCGACACAGTCTCGACCAAGCAATCTTCAATCATATTAATCCCATTGTAAACATCTCTATTTCCTGAAACTTTTATAGTACCATTATCCAATAATAAATGAACACCCCTTTTCACAATGGAACAACCACGAGAATCTCTACAGCAAATTTGGCAAGACCCATAATGGTGTTCTTCTTGACCATCCATGTGACAGAAAGTAGTGTGTAACTGTATCAAATCGCCATTCATATGATTCACATCAAAAATTTGGAATTCTCTGGGACATCCAAAGTCCATATTCAAATCTTCTTCGTACTCTGTTCTTGGCCTAATTATATGAGTGAGGCTTTCATCCATCATTTCCCAAAGATCATCTTTTATCTTATCACATCCCTGAATATTTGTACTGCAAATACCACCACCAGCATGGTTGTGTGTATAGTAACTAAATTCGCAGAGGTCAACATGCATCTTTTCCAAATCCCATCTAACCAGGTTAATAACAAAAAATCCGGAAGTCCCCAGGACAACCAGCAACCATGTTTACAACATTTGCTCCTCCATGCTTAGGCAAAGGATCATCTTTCATGTTAAGGCCAACATCTTTAAAGGATATGAGGCCAAATCTCACCATCTTTTGTACTTCAGATTTCAAAGGATAATCGTTCTCGATGCTGTGCCTTGAGGCTCCTTGATGGAAAGCGCACGTCTGGTATGCCTTATAATACCTGGGTAGAGGTGAAAGTATAGCAGAGGGAGGCTTGGTCTAAACCAACTTCTTCTGAATCAAAGCCGGGAACAACTCTATGTAGCTCATCGAAATGGATCCACAAGCTTTTCTCTTTTGACTTTGCCCTTGATTTTCCCTGAGGAGACGGTCTCTGATAGGCAACTGTTGTTGGAGATACATTGACAACTGAAGTCACATAAGCAAGTTGTTGTTGGTACCGATGATGTCTTCTAGGTGGACTAATCTTCCTTTCCCCAATAACAGCATTCGTTTCACTTTCTTTTGAGAGAACCCGTATGATGACTTTTTCATCCCTTCATCCTTTGTCAAGCGCCCTTCTCTGACAGCCTCTTCTAATAGAACACCCATGCTCACCATTTCGGTGAAATCACTCAGCGCACTGGAGAACATCCTTTCATAATAAAATGATCTAATGGTTTTCATGAAGACCTTGGTCATTTCTTGTTCTCCCATAGGTGGCACCACATGGACAACTATCTCGCACCAACACTACGCATATTCTTTGTATGACTCCTCGTCTCTCTGCGCCATTGCCCTTAACTGGTCACAGTCAGGTTCCATGAACATATTATACTTATACTGCTTGATAAAGGCTTCCCCCAGATCATTAAAGGTGTGGATACTGCTACTATCTAAACTCATATACCACTTCAGAGCGGCACCAGTCAAACTATCTTGGAAGAAATGAATGAGAAAATGTTGATCATCAGTATGGGTAGACATTTTCCTAATATACATCACAAGGTGTTCACGATGACACGATTTTCCCTTGTACCTCTTAAATTTCGACACTTTAAACTTTGCTGGCACCTTTACATTGGGAACTAGGCATAGTTCATTGACGTTATGTCCAAACAATTCTTTTCCTCGAAGGGCCTTCACTTCCTTTTGCATCTCATTGAACTGGTCCTTAAAGTTATCCAACCGGTCATAGAAACCCAAACTTTCACTCGATGGAGGAACAAGGTGATAAACTTCATCATTAACAAATGGCATAGCATTCACTGAAGGAGGTGCAGTATAATGGATCTCATTTCTAGAAGCATGAGTAACATGCACCACATGAGGTGTGGGAGTAGCAGCAGCTTGAAAAAATGGAACAACTTGAGCATCAAGATTATAACCTTCTGGCATGAAGTTTTTTGGCACCCCCCACGGGTAACCCTGAGGCATACGGTTTTGTGCAACAGTAACTGGAGTAAACGAAACAGGAAATGATGGTCCTTCAGAAGCAATCGTTGTTTGTTGAGGCTGAGCAAAAGGAGGAACAAGTGGTGGATAATTCTAAGCAGCCAGCAATTATTCCATCAAAGCAGTCAAATTGGCATTACCGGCCTTCAAAGAAGTAACTTCTTCGCGCAACTCGCGATTCTCTTGTTCAAGATTCTCCATTTTCTTCCTGGAATTAGCCCGAGTATTATACTAGTGAGACAGCTTGCTGAACAAAGTAGAGAAACTCAGTAAGACACTTGGGTATGAACAGAAATGCAAGAAATATGTACAAGATGATGCATGAGATCAATAATAGAGAATTAGAGAATTCCCCCTCTTATACATTAGTAATAGAGAATTCCCAAGGAGTGGGTGACATTAGAGAATTCCCCACAGCAATCAATAATAGTGACATTTTCATGAGATCAAGAACACCAATGAATATTTGCATGAGTGAGTGACATCAAACTTTGAGACCACCTCAAACCTTGTTCATTTTTTATCACTGATCGAGGCAGGTGCAAAATAAACCACCTAGACAGTAGAGGTATGCAACACATAAGAGTTCCTCGCTTCTTCATAGTACGAGTGTGGAGGGAATGAAAGACATCTCCGAGTAAAGTAGGTACCAGATTATGAGTGAGAAATATTTTGATGGCATTCACATCTATGAATTGGTCCGGATTAGGGAATAGTACCAACCCATAAATCAGCAAAGCCAACATATCCTTAAAAGCGCAAAAATTCATGGCATCTAGAAACCACTGAGCCTTCTCTATTAGAAATTTAGGAGAAAAACCATTGACTCCATTCCTTGTTTCCCAATTAGATATAATGTTCGATCATTTCAGATATAAGGCTACTGCAAAGTCTTCAGGTATCGGAACTTGCTCTAGACTGGTGAAGGGTATCTGATCAAGAATAGGAACTTCGAGCAAATTAGAGAATTCTTCCATTATGGGCACCTATTGATAATCCGGGAAAGTAAAACAATAATGCTTCGGATCAAAGAACTGGAAAATAACGCTCATCATATCTTCCTGGAAGCTAGTAGTAACCAAACTGAGTAGATGACCATGTCTCTTGGTGAATTGAGAATTGTTGGGATCCTTTGAGACTAATCCCTCAAGCTTGGAAGGTATCGTTACGAAGTTGATCCGAATGGTATTCCTACGATTGGAAGCCATGACCCTGCAACACAGAACAAAGATAAATCCCCTAGATTCTTGAAATGGTTAGTCATGATATGATGTTATGATGTTATGATGTCATGTTCAAATAGGTAATCCTACACAAGCAAAGCACGCAAAGGCCTTAGGTTTAAGGCTTGCATGGGGTTTGTAGGTAATTACCCTCTTGAAGTTTAGTTGGATCAACCTGTCCTAAAGAAGTAACCGGGTTCTAGGGATCTCAATACCACTGATTTTTCCCACAAGTTTTGTCTAGCACATCAACTGACTTTTCACCAAACAAAACCCGATATTCGAATCTCAATGAGTGTAGTATCAAGTATCAACCAACTTCGGACTGCACTAAAGCCGACTATCTCACTACCTTCTAATGGCTAAGTTGGGTCAATTAAAGTTCTAAGGTCAGTTAGTGCTCATGACATCACACAGCAGCCTGATATTCTCCCCAACTTACTCGAGGGACACCAGTATAAACCAATGTGTCACACTAACGTAGCCATCACTTCAACCATATCGGTATACGTCGTATAGTTTCCATTATCTATTGCTACTTACCTAAAATGCCCAAATATCCGGGTATAGGATCTTTGCAAGATGTAAACCCGAGAAAACCCCGAAATATAAATCAATCAAAGAAAACAAGTAAAGAATTAAAAGTGATCTAAGTCTAAAGGTGACCCCACTTTTAGCTTCCCTAGCAGAGTCGCTAGTTCTGTAATACAGTGGGAGAACTGACTTGATTTTGCATTTTATCACAAATGTTGCGGATATCAAGAGTCACCACCGACTTTTCTTTTATCCAATAAAGGAAACAGTGAAAAGAACAGGAAAGAACTTCAAGATTTTATTGAGTTCGGGGGGTAGGTTATGAAAAGGGAAGGTGTCAGCACCCTTTTCATTCGTAGTTATCTACGGGCTCTTAATGGCTAGCTCACTTTTGTTTTGAAAATGCTTTGTGAATTTTTTTTGAAAATATTTTGAAAAAATACCTAAGTACGACAACTTTGTAATGATTCTTGTATTAGTTAAGAATGCATACAAAGTGTTTGTTTTTGAAAATATTTAAGAAAAGTGTTTGTGAAAAAGGTGTTGTAAAAAGTGTGAGCAAGCGATTAACAGTATTCTACCCTTACTCATGGTCTTTTGTGTTATTTTCCTCCTCCTTTATATAGTGTTATCCGTACCATTAGTTAGTAGGTAGCCCCATCTATTGGATGTGAAGGGACATGTGTGGGTCATCATACAATCATAAAGGAAACTCGTAGAGGCGATTTATCAATTTATCATAAGGGACTAAGATCGTTTACCGAAGGAAGCATCGAAGGGTCATCACGATATTTTTAACTGAGGGTCTTTGCTAAAGCGTCCCCATATTCGAGGGACATGATTGGGTTTTCGAAGGCAACAAGTGAGGTTACCCTAGAGGTGCGTGTGTGAAGAGTGATTCATGTTCAATTATTTAGTCTTGTAATTATGGTTAGCTACGATTGTTTTTACGTCTTGCCTTACAAACCCTAATTACTAGAAAAATAATATAGCAATAATGAATAGCGGTAAAGTGCAGGAAATAAAATTCTACGCTATTACAAGGCTTCGAGAGTGGTGGTACAAACAATAAAACTGGGGGGAAAGAGTAAACCCGAATTAAACTATTACAATCGTAAGTAGTTACATTATTGGAAAAAGAATGCGAAAGTAACAAAGTACACGAAGCAGTAAAAAGAAAAAGAAAAGAGAAAATTTGTTTTGTGGTCGTTTTGATGAAAATAGTTTGACGATTAACCTAAAACCTAATTGATTTTAAATAATTAAAAAAATTTAATTAAATTAAACAAAGCCCTAAAATCTAATTTGATTTTAATTTAATTAAGGAAACCTAAAAAATTTAAATTAGGATTGATTTTAATTAAAAACCTGAAACTAAATTAGGGTTTATTAAGAAAAATGTTTTGAAAAAAGGTTTTGTAAAAGATGAAGAGAAGGAAAAGGAAAGAGTAAGAAATTGTTGGAAAAAAATAACCAAATGGTAGGGGTGGGTGTTGAACCCATGCCTCAAGACTTTCCAGCAGCAAAATCACCACCAGACCAAACGCGCCTTGGTGTTAGGATCTGGCCTCAGCACGTTATGTAATAAACCTGCAAAACATGAAATTATTAGGGAAAATAAGTGGCAAAAGATTGGATCGAACCCAGGCCCTTTGACACAAATGACTTAACACATGCGCTTCTACTACTGGGGCGGCTGTACATCCATTAATTTATATCAAATCATAAATATATAATATAAACAAAATGCTTGAATCAGAGAGGCGTCGGAGCCATAGCTCCGGTCGTCTTCTCCGGTGACCTTCTTTTTCCCAACCTATAAAATAACCAAGATTAGTAATCCAAAAACATCGTACCCCCCTAAATCGAGAGTTGCGAGTTTGACGGGATAATTATTTTTGTTTAAAAATCCATGGTTTTTGAGTTATGAAGAAAAACATTGAATCGGCATAGCTATGGTGATTCATGATTCTAACTGCATGGGACCCCCACGATTGTTCTATCTTGCACTACCAAACCTCATGAACACATTAGTGACATTAATACATGTTAAAGTAAACAGAAAATCAAGATATGAATGTTATGAAAATTATGAAACCGAAGATGCCATGTAATGATATTTCATGCATTTAGGACCATCAAAATTGATCCAACCTTACTCTGTGTGATTACTGGGAGTGAATAGAGTGGTTGTTTGTAGTGATATGGTTTGTAACAAGGGTTTCAAGCTTTTAGGGTTCTTGAAAAATTTTGATCTTTTTTGACAAGTTTGTGAGGAAAGTTTTTCGTGTCCCTGTATGAGAATGAATGGGAGAATATATAGATTGAAATTAGGGCAAATATATGGGCTCGGTCTTTGTGTAAGAAGGCCTTGTCTTATTTCATTTAATTTTGACTTTTAAATGAATAAAAAATAAAAAATAAATAAAATAAATCAAAGGGAGGTGTATGAATAAGTCTTGAGGTGCACATGAGATATAGAACATGCTTGGACTCTGAAATAATAGCCCAATAGCCCAAAATATCAAGTTTTCTCACTTTGAACTTCATGCATTTGCTCAAGATTTCCCAACTTGCACTGGTCATAACTCTCTCAATTTTCATATTTTGAAGGTGATCTTGGACTCTTTAGAAAGATAAAGATGTCCTATATAATCTCTATTTTGATCATTTTTGTATTTGGAGACTTTATCTTGATGTAAGTTGCCTTGACAAAAAGTATCTTTTTGTTGACTTTTGAAATGACCTGTAATGTATTGACTCATATCTCTCAAATGAAGCACTTTTTAGACTTGATCTTAGAGATACAAAGTTGTAGATAATTGAATTTCCTTCAAGGTTGGATTTGGTTGGGGAATAGTTGATGAAGTATGTGAAAGTTATGTTTGGTCAAAATTTAGTTGACTTCTCATAAGGAAACCCTAATTTGGCAACTTTAGACTTTTGATGTTTTGAGGGCTTTTCTTGAGGAATCATGACTACCCCTTGATAAAATGATGAATGTGGCTTCAAAATCTTGATGTTGACCATAAATCTTGAGATTTGATTGTGTGTTGACCATAATTGACTTTTTACCCAATACAATTGATTTGTAGTCATCTGAGCCACTGATTGAGCAAACTTGTGATGCAAGACTTGAAATTTGACATGAGAATTCTTAGGGACATATGAAGAACCATGAAAACCACTTGAGACCTTGGAAACCAAATCTTCCTTAAGAAATACAAAACCCTAGTTTCCATTTCTTAGGAGGAGAATTTATTTGATCAATTCTTGAGCCACCTTGAGCATTTGAGAACCCTAGGAGAATGTCTTTGAAGAAAATTGGAGGGAAAATTTTAGGGTACAATAAATACACTTAAGTGTAATATTTATGAGGATAAATTGAGATGGTGGTTGGAAGAGTCATCCATATGTTTGACTTACACTGACCATTAAAGAAGATATTGTGAATAAGGTTTCACCACCAACCCTAGAACATCCTCCTGATGTTGAGAATTATTCTTATGTGGGTGATAAAGTTCTAGGAATTTGGTTCTTTTATACATATATGATAGACTCAAGTTTTCTTACCATGATGTGGGATCTGTTGGAACAAAGTTTGATTTTGCAACTAATCCTTGAGTTTTGATGATAACAAAGTATATAATGTATATAGAATAATTTAATACTCTAATAGTTTTTTAATTGTGCAGATTGTGACAAGATGACTCTAGACTTTGGCTAGCTGACTCTAAACCTTTGAAGAATGTTAATTCTCTGCTTTATGGTGATTGGCATTATTTTAGGTATAAATAACTAATGTTCTATCAACTGGAGCAACATGTCAAATGTGATGTCATGCGCAGTTTCTTTCGACATTGTGATTTGGTACAACTGGACTATTGGATGTTTTAGTTTATTATAGGTGCAAAATATTCTGGAAATATTATGCTATTCTATGTGGCATACAGTTTGAAGATTAAAAAGATTCAAGCTGAATTCAAGAAGCATTCTTAGTTTCTAATTATGGAGATAATTTAGGAAACTTATGATTGATGTTCTATCTTTGAGGAGATAATTCTACAGCATCTCTTTCATATCCAGTTATGCTTGTGAAGCCTAAATCCAGTCCATTGAAGGTTATAAAAAGAATGATTTAACCCTAATACAAGTGTGGAACTTACAATGTATTTTTATTAGGGTTTATGTGTTAATTGTGAGACTCTCGATTATCATATTGATAAAAGAGTACGACTGTGTTTTTTATTTGTAAGTTCTATCAGTCATTCCAAAGCTTGTAAGTAGTGAATGATTGTGTGTCTTTGAAGTGTGACTTATGGTATTTTCTAAGTGTTTAGAATTGTTCAGCCATTGTTATGTGATTGGAAAGGATTTGAGAAGGGTGTCATACCTAAGTGAGTCTTAGGTAGAAGTTAAGCAAGGGTAGTGATTAAGTGAGAAGTTCTAAATGGGGGAGTTTAGCTTCAAATTGATATTATCTAGTTGATTTCGTCTTTGGCTTGGTAGCCCCTAGAGTAGGTGTTGTTGTACATCGAACTAGGTTAACAATTATG
Source organism: Vicia faba (assembly GCA_948472305.1). Classification (NCBI taxonomy): domain Eukaryota; kingdom Viridiplantae; phylum Streptophyta; class Magnoliopsida; order Fabales; family Fabaceae; genus Vicia; species Vicia faba. The sequence continues at coordinate 1,118,155,518 of OX451737.1, read as the reverse complement.
GGTGTTCTTTAGTTTTTTGCACTATTTTATCATCTTACCTTGTCATTCTGTGCATGTTCAGAGATTAGTCTCTCGACATCTCTTAGGATATTTGAGATCTGAATACCATAATTTCAATTGGTATTAGAGTAAGCGTCTTGCTCTGACTCTGGGTGTGTTTCTCTGCAAAACAATCACTAGCCTCTTATTAAAGGTTACTTGCAGGATCAGCTACAATAATCCTAGACTCGGTGTTTTGAGTGTTTTTGGGTTGAAACAGGTTGATATTGAATAAAAGGGAAAAAGTGAAATACAATTGAAAAGTAAATAAATTAAACACAAGACTTGTAATTTAAAGTGAAAACTGGAAATTGCTATGAATTTAAATGTGAAAGCATTCATACATTGTCAAGCCTGAAACTCGTTTCTCTCTTAGATACAGGTACTTTGAGTGCAATGCTCTAAATGTAAAGAAATGTGACCTTTGACACAACTACAAACATTTTCTTAAATAGAAATCTTAATCATGTAATCATCGACAGTTTTTAGCCCATGTTGGGACTTTGGGGAGAAATTTCCCTAAATTGCTTTGAACATCCTCCACGTTCTTACTAGATTGCGCACTGATAATCATTTTTGTCACCATAAATCCTTTCTTGTCGACCCCTACGCCTATCAATGGCTTCTTCCGAGTCTCATGTCTTTTGTCGACTAGCTCTTCTCGTCAATACCCTTCAACTTGGTCAGTACCTCCTGTTGTTTTCCACAATCTCATCCATTTTCATTCAAGGCAATCTTACATCTTAAAGGCTCATTTCCCTAGTAGAAAATTGCTTGTCAACAAATTTCTCCCCAAAACGCCATGTTCGACGGAGCTGTCGATGGGAGAACTTTGGCATTTTCTCTTCTAAATTTTCGACCGTCTGTCTTTTTGGGATGATGTTGTGCGTAATCATGATTACTTTCTATGAAACAGTTTCTCATGTAACTTCAATCACTTCTCATGATTATTCCTAGGTTTTAGGGCGTGGGTTTTCAAACAAATCCCACTAACTTTTCCACTTTCTGGGATTGTTACCGTTGGATCACTGCCACTTGTTGATGATTAACGGGTCTAATTTTCTTTAAATAGCCTATTTGGGATAACATTACTTCTTTCTTTCTTTTATCTTCTCTTTTGCTTATTGCTCACAAAAACCCCTTTGTTTTCCACACTTTCATTCAAGCTAATCAACTAGCCACTACAATGCCAACTTCTGGTTTTGCTCCTGTTTCTACTGGTACTAACCTAATGGCTTTTTCTCTTACAAATAATGCCACTGTCAGTTATTCGGCAACCAACATCTGTTAGAACATAGTTTGATTCTACAACCCTTAATTAGAGTTTGATGATAACAAAATACAAAGAATAAATAAATTGTCAGATTTATATATAAGACAAATAGGCTTCTTAAAATTATGTTTTGTATATACAGAAGTTCTGATGGAATCAGCATCAGCATCAGAAGCATCAGAAGATCAGTAACATGTTAGCATCAGAAGATCAGTAACATGTGCTACACGCTGAAGCTATCAGATCATACGCTGAAGCTTGATGACCATAATCTGCGCATAACCATATACACTCTGATTCTGATCAAAGATCTCTACCAAGTCATCAGCACTCTGAAGCGTTACCATAAGCAAAGAAGACTCTGAAGCGTTATTAAGTATTCAAGACAGAATTAATGCTAACGGCTCTTTTCAAGACAAGATCTTCTCAAGAAGGAAAGTGTGTTATTATCAGTAAAAGTGCTTTATGGACAACGTATCTCTACCTTGGCTATATAAACAAGTCTCCTTGAGAAAAGACGCACGCATGCACTCATACATTTTTCTAAGCCTTCAAACCAGGCTTACTCAAACGCTTTAGAAATTCAGTTTTATTACAAGCTTAAATTGTGTATTATCACAGTTGTGATATATTGTTTTATTAGAAAACGTTAAACACATTCTTGTTCTATTATTTTGTAAGAGATTTCCTTGAGATAAACCGGTTTGTGGTTATACTCAAGAAGGCTTTAACAGTTGTTAAAGTAGCTATTGTAATCCTTTGAATATAGTGGATTAAGACCTCGTTGGAGAGAGGCGAAATCACATTGACGGGTGGACTGGAGTAGTTTGAGATCAAACGAACCAAGATAAAAATACAGTGTTGTCTAAACATTTGATTTAAGTTTTACAATTCAACCCCCCTTCTTGTGTTTTTCACATCTTCAATTGGAATCAGAGCGCCTGGTTCTTAGCTTATAACACTTAACCGTGTCAGTACAAGATCCAGCGTCAGAAAAACACAATGGCAGGACCAAATCAAAACATCAGCAATGACAACAATGAAGAAAGAGACAGATTTAGTGGCAAACCTCCAGTCTTTGATGGAGAAAACTTTGACTACTGGAAAAACAGAATTGAGAGTTTCTTTATGGCCCATGATGCTGATTTGTGGGACATGGTGGCTGATGGATACACGCACCCAGTGGATGGAAGTGGTCAGAAGATTGACAGGAAAACAATGTTTGATCAGCAAAAGCGTGAGTTCAGAAATCATCACAAGGCCATAATAATTCTTCTCAGCGCCATCTCTTATTCAGAATATGAGAAGATATCAAACAGAGACACTGCAAAGAATATGTTTGACTCTCTGAGAATGACGCATGAAGGCAACATTCAAGTCAAAGAAACCAAAGCCCTTGCACTCATTCAGAAGTATGAGGCATTCAAGATGGAAGAGAGTGAATCAATAGAAACTATGTTTTCAAGATTTCAAATTCTTGTTGCTGGTCTAAAAGTTCTTGACAAAGGGTATTCTACTGCTGATCACGTTAAGAAGATCATCAGAAGCTTGCCAAAACAATGGAGGCCAATGGTCACAGCGCTTAAGCTAGCCAAGGATCTCAACAAAATCTCTCTGGAGGAACTTGTCAGCTCCCTCAGAAGTCACGAGATAGAGCTAGAAGCAGATGAACCTCAAAAGCATGGTAAGCCATTAGCTTTAAAATCTAACAGAAAATCTGACTCCAAAGTTTTGCAGGCTGTTGAAGAAACCTCTGATGGGTCCTCATCAGAAGAAGATGAACTATCTCTCCTCTCCAGAAGGGTGAACCAATTGTGGAAGCAGAGGCAAAGGAAGTTCAGGAATCCCAGAAGATCAGAAAATCAGAGTGAATCTTTCTCCAGATACAGAAGGTCAGAATCCTCCTCTGGACACAGAAGATCTGAAGGTTCTTCAGGAAACAGAAAGCCAAACAACAAAGACATCATCTGCTATGAATGTAACGAGCAAGGGCACTACAAAAGTGATTGCCCAAAGCTTCAGAAGGAAAAGCCCAAAAAGAAGTTTGGCAAGGAAAAGAAGAAAAGTCTCATGGCTACATGGGATGATTCTAACACATCTGAAGCTGACTCAGAATCAGATGATGAAAGAGCAAACATAGCTCTCATGGCAAACATAACAGAAGACAGTGAAGCTTCTGAGTCAGAATCTGAATCAGATACATAAGAGGTATTCCCTGACTTTACTATAAACTTTACTAAGGATGAACTAGCCGAAAGCCTCAATGAGATTCTGGAAAGATATCAGCAGATCAAAGTCAAATTCAGAAACCTGAAAAGGAATCTTGCTTCTGACTATGATAATACTGAGAGTCTCAAATTGGAGAATTCTGAGTTCAAAGATAAACTTTCAAAATTAGAAAACCAATTGAAAAACTCTCAGAAGGAAACAATCCCTGAAACTCCCAGCAGTGCTGATGAGATCATCAAGGAGTATGATCACAGCTTTCAGAAGTTTCTAGCTAAAAACATAGACAGAAGCAAAATGGCTTCAATGATCTATGGAGTTAGCAGAAATGGTAGAAAAGGGATAGGATATCAAGGTAAGGTACCTACACCAAAAAATGCCATGGATTTAGTTATAAATCGTACTCCACTTAATTCACACTTTATATATGGGCACACACATGACATGAAATATACAAGTAGTGATTACTCTATCAAACCAAAATTCAACCAGAATTTTGGTAAAACTAACAAATCAGGACCCAAGAAAATGTGGGTACCTAAGGATAAAATAATACATGTGGCAGATATCTTTAGCAGCAAAGCAAAAACACCAATCATGGTACCTGGACTCTGGCTGCTCACGACACATGACGGGAAGAAGGCATATGTTCCAAAGCCTGGAACTTAAGCTTGGAGGCCACATAGGTTTTGGAGGCAATCAGAGAGGAAAGATCATTGGCTCTTGAACAGTAGGTAATGGAAATCTTCCCTCTATAAGTAATGTTTTATTAGTTTATGGATTAATGCATAACCTGTTATCCATAAGTCAATTAAGTGATAACGGTTATGATATAATCTTTAATCAAAATTCATGCAAAGCTGTTAGTCAGAAAGATGGGACTATCCTATTTAATGGAAAGAGGAAAAACAACATTTATAAAATCAAACTTTCTGAACTGAAAAGTCAGAACGTAAAGTGTCTTCTGTCTGTTAACAACGAGCAATGGATCTGGCACAGATGATTGGGACATGTTAGTATGAGAAGAATATCTCAGATTAACAAACTCAATCTGGTCAGAGGACTTCCTAACCTGAAGTTCAATTCAGATGCTCTGTGTGAAGCATGTCAGAAAGGCAAGTTTGCAAAACCAGCTTTCAAATCCAAAAACATTGTTTCCACCTCCAAGCCATTAGAACTTCTGCACATTGACTTATTTGGACCAGTTAAAACTGCTTCAGTCAGTGGCAAGAATTATGGGTTAGTAATCGTAGATGACTATAGCAGATGGACATGGGTAAAGTTCTTAAGACACAAGTCCGAGTCACACTCTGTGTTTGTCACCTTTTGCAACCAAGTTCAGAATGAAAAGGATCTTAGAATCGTCAAAGTCAGAAGTGATCATGGTGGAGAATTTGAAAACAAATATTTTGAGTCATTCTTTAATGACAAAGGCATTCTGCATGATTTCTCTTGTCCTAGAACTCCCCAGCAAAATGGAGTTGTAGAACGAAAGAACAGAACATTGCAAGAAATGGCCAGAACCATGATCAACGAGACTAACGTTGCTAAGATCTTCTGGGCAGAGGCAATAAACATATCCTGTTACATTCATAATAGAATCTCCATAAGACCTATTCTGGAAAAGACTCCATATGAATTGTGGAAGAACAGAAAGCCCAACATTTCCTACTTTCACCCATTTGGATGTACATGTTTTATTCTGAATACAAAAAATTATTTGAACAAGTTTGACTCTAAAGCACAAAAGTGTATTATGTTAGGATATTCTGAATGCTCAAGAGGGTACAGAGTATACAATACAGAAACACAGATTGTGGAAGAATCAATCAGTGTTTGTTTTGATGATAAGCTTGACTCTCAAAAGTCAAAGCAGAATGAATTCCTTGCAGGTATGGAAGTTGAAATCACAGGTACTGAAAACAAGTCATCAGAAGTTCTCAACAGAGACACTCCCTCAACATCAGAAAGAGGCACTGCAAGCAATCCAGCACCTTCTATTGATCAACTTCAGAAAAGACTATCCAGAAGAAGCATGGATCACCCAGAAGATACAATCTTAGGAAGAAAGGAAGATCCAATCAGAACAAGATCTAGCTTCAGAAACTCCGAAGAATCCCTCATGGGACTGGTTTCTCTAATTGAACCAACTACAATTGATGAAGCACTTCTGGACAATGACTGGATTATAGCAATGCAAGAGGAGCTAAATCAATTCACAAGAAATGACGTATGGGATCTAGTTCCTAAACCAAAAGGATTCAACGTCATTGGAACAAAATGGGTGTTCAGAAACAAACTGAACGAACAAGGTGAAGTCATTAGAAACAAAGCACGACTGGTAGCACAAGGTTATAGTCAGCAAGAGGGGATAGACTATACAGAAACCTTTGCTCCAGTCTCCAGGTTAGAATCTATCAGACTCTTAATCTCATTTGCTGTTAATAAAGGCATCAATCTGTATCAGATGGATGTTAAGAGTGAATTCTTAAATGGCTATATAGAAGAAAAGGTATATGTGCACCAACGCCCTGGTTTTGAAAGTTCCAAAAATCCAGAATATTTTTTCAAACTAAAGAAGTCACTCTATGGTCTGAAACAAGCTCCCAGAGCTTGGTATGAAAGACTAAGTAACTTCCTGTTAGAAAAGGAATTCACCAGAGGGAAAGTGGACACAACCTTGTTTTGTAAGACAGTTAAGAATGACATTTTAGTATGTCAGATTTATGTTGATGACATCATATTTGGATCCACTAAACCCTCTCTGGGAAGAAAGTTTGCTAAATGTATGCAGGCAGAATTTGAGATGAGCCTAATGGGGGAACTAAAATTCTTTCTGGGCATTCAAATTAATCAAACCCCAGAAGGAACTTACATTCATCAGAGCAAATATGTCAGAACTTCTGAAGAAATTTGATCTCTCAGAATGTAAGCCATCAAGGATTCCAATGCATCCCACGTGCATTCTGGAAAGAGAAGAGGTAAGTAAAAAGGTAGAACAGAAGGTCTACAGAGGTATGATTGGTTCTCTTCTCTATCTGACGGCTTCAAGGCCTGACATTTTATTCAGTGTTTGCATTTGTGCTAGATTCCAATCAGATCCTAGAGAATCTCACTTAACAGCAGTTAAGCGAATTTTCAAGTATCTGAAAGGTACTACTAATCTGGGTTTGTTTTATAAAAAATCAAGTAATTACAGCTTAATAGGATACTGTGATGCTGATTTCGCTGCAGATAGAGTATAATGTAAAAGCACTTCTAGAAGTTGCCAGTTTTTGGGAGAAAATCTGATCTCATGGTCCAGCAAAAGACAATCCACAATTGCTCTATCAACAGCAGAAGTGGAATACATAGCAGCAGCTGGATGCAGTACACAAATGCTCTAGATGAAAAGTCAACTTGAGGACTTCCAGATATTTGAGAGTAACATTCATATCCTCTGTGACAATACTTCTGCTATTTGTCTCAGTAAAAATCCTATTTTGCATTCCAGGGCTAAGCATATAGAAATAAAACATCATTTTATTAGAGACTATATTCAGAAAGGGATTCTAAATTTAAAATTTATTAACACAGACCATCAATGGGCTGATATCTTTACAAAACCTCTTTCTGAAGATAGGTTCAACTTCATTCTGAAACATCTCAGCATGAAGTTCTGCCCAGAATAAAATTGTTTTGATTCCATATCTTAACCTTCAGAACTTTGTTTATTTTTCTGTGAACTACTGATCAATCCTTCTTCAGATCTTTAGAAGTACAGATTATATCAGAATCTATCCATGAAGATCTGAGCGCTTCATTTCAAGGATAGAAATGTGCAGTTCACTCAAGCAAACAAGTGTCATCCAGTCATCAGCTACTTTCTGAGGCTGAACACGCGTTCACGTTTCTGAAAAGGCAAAAACGCTGATTGGATGCATTGAGACACATGTCATGGGTAACCGTTCCAATATCTTTCTGAATCCCCCAAAATTAGCTATCATTAAATGCTAATAATCATTATATTTAATTTCTCTCTCTTGCCGTTTATCTTTTCAAAATTGTTTAGAAATCTATTTAAACACATTTCTCACCATTCACACTCTTTTACCTTCACTTTCATTTTCTTTTAAACTTACTGATTTCAGTTTGCATACTTTCTCAAAACCCTTTAACTTTTTCTCAAAACCTTCGTGTGAACATGGCTTCCTCCAGCATTCCTACTTCCAGTACCCAGAAAACAGGTTCCACTGAACAGTACGAAGAACCCTACAGAACACTTCCCACACCAATCAAAAATCTAGAAGTTCTGTCAGAATTGATCGTGGATTTCAACAGTCTTCAAGAGAATGAGTTTAATCTCTCTGAAGAAGTTAAGGCTCAAGGCTGGGAAAAATACTTTGACAGACTGGTGGGTCCAACATTCCTAATTCTGGTAAAGGAATTTTGGATTCATGCTTCATCTTCCAACCATCAAGTTACTTCATACATTATGGGGAAGAAGATTGTTATTACTGAGGACCTCATTGCAAGATTAATAGGCTACAGTGGTGGTGGTGTTCGTTGCATTGACATGGATGAAAGATGCACTGATGTTGCCCCAATTGCTAGAGAAATCTTCACTCGGGGGCTTCCCTCCAGCAAGATAAGGGATTTAAAAGATCATCACAGAATATGGGCCAAGATCATTCTGGGATGCATAAACCACAGGAAGCCTACCAGCTCTCCAGATTACATCAATATTGATCAGCAATTTCTGATCTACTTCATCTCTCAGAAGATTAAGGTAAATATGGCTCATCTGCTGTTTAACCATCTCAGGACCAGTGTTAAAGAAACCAGAGAAGAGGAGCGCACAAAAAGGGATTGGATACCCCTAGGAAGACATATATCAGATATTCTAACAGAGAATAAGCTGATTGAGCATCTTACAGAGGCTCAGGAAATCAGCTCTTTGGAAGCTACTGTTGGCAAACAGTTGAATGCAAAGAATCTGAAGAAAATGAAGTTGATTGAGAACATCAAGAAGGAACCCAGCGTCACTCCTTTTGCAGCAATCTCCAGCAGAAGAGTCCCTCTGGATAACTTTCCTCTGTTCTCAGAGATTGATTCTAAACCAGATATAATAGTCAGATATCTGGATACTTGCAAGGCGGATGGCAGAACACCAAATTTGAACATTCAGGATCTGCAGCAGAAGGCTCCAGAAGTTGTGCTGAAGAAAACCAAGAAAAGGAAAGCTATAACAGAAGGATCATCCCAGTAGACTCCTAAAAAGAGAGGTAATCCTTCTTCTGTAACTTTTTTAGATTCAATTTCTGTATCAACATCTATACCAATTCCCACTCAATCTGAAAAGCCCACACCACAAACTTTTGATGACTTTGACATTGATTTTGACCCCTCTGAATCATTAACTCTTAGAAGATCTCGCACCCAACCTCAAAATCCAAATATTGAAGCAACCCAACAAGAACTTGCAAAAGTTCTATCTGATATAGGCCAACATACTTCTGCTCCCATGTCAGAAAATCCAAATCCTGAAACCACCACAGAACCACAACCAGAAATTCCCCTCTCTCCAGAACCAAAAATCCCACTACCTTCATCTCCTCAACCAGAAATTAATCCACCTTCTCCACAACCTGAACCATTTCAACCAGAAGTTCAAACTTCTGAGGCTCAACCTTCTGAATCCCCTGAATCGGAACATCATAACGATCAATCAAACCAAACTGTTGATTTTGATACCACTCCCATTCCTGGAATCACAGAACCTCTGGCCATTCGTATGCCCCTTGGTACCATTGTGAATATTCCCAAACTTCCCTCTTCACCAGAATTAACTCCACCAAACTCCCCATCAAGTCCAATCATAATTCATGACTCTCCCACTTCCTCACCAAAGAACAATCCAGAAGACAACATCAAGACTGTCATTGACTTAATAGTTTTTGAACGTCTTGCTGCCATAACCCACAAAACAGCTATCCCCAAACCAAAACATCCAGATGTTGGTACCAGCTTATTGACATTTGAAACAGAAGTACAAAAGTGGATCACTTCTCTGAAACAAGCTAGTCTTGAGCTGGTTGATCCTGCTGCATCAGACTACCTTTGGACAAAGTTCAGAAGATGGGTATGCTCTGAAACTTATAAGTTGCAAGAACAGAGCTACGAACAAGCTCAACAGAACTTCAGCAATCTGCTGAAAGAAATTGAAGGTCCAGTTCTGAGCAAGCTGCTTAAGGAAGAAGTTCTCCCTCTGGACAATGCTCCCTGGTCTGAACATCGTCCAACATCCAAAGTTCTGACTGATACTCCAGAGCAGATGATTCCTACTGAAGCACTGGGTCAAGAAAAGGATATTGCAGAAAGCTCTGAGAAGCATCTTGTTTCTGAAGATCCTCAAGATTCCTCCCTTGACAGGCAGATTCTTGAAGACCTGAAAAGATCTGATATGTTGATGAATGAAAGAATGGATAAACAGGACAACAAAATTGATGAAATCAAGAGCATGTTAACCCAGCAACAGGAAACCAACACCCAGATCAAGAGCATGTTGGAGGCCCTGTTCACGCGTCTACCTCCTCCCTCTTAGAATTTCCTTGTTTTTATAACTTGTTTATCTGTAATATTTTTACATTGTTTTGAACTTATCATTGCTTCTGGTTTTTAATATAAATGCATTTTGGCTCTGATTATTTGTTCTTTTTGATAACTGACAAAAAGGGGGAGAAAGAATGATATTTTTCAATAACGGATTACTGAGACATAAGTCTCAAACATTCTGATCTAGTTAAATTTTTTCTCTTCTGAAAAGCTTGAACAGGTATAAAACTCTGAGGAAAGTTACAGTAAGGTTCTGATGCTCAAAGACTCATGGAATTAAAGGGAAGTAATCAACTCAAGGGGAGTTTTCTCTTCTTAATTCTATACTTTTTATTCTTTATTTTTAATTGAAAAATCTGGTTTTTGTCATCATCAAAAAGGGGGAGATTGTTAGAACATAGTTTGATTCTACAACCCTTAATTAGAGTTTTGATGATAACAAAATACAAAGAATAAATAAATTGTAAGATTTATATATAAGATAAATAGGCTTCTTAAAATTATGTTTTGTATATACAGAAGTTCTGATGGAATCAGCATCAGCATCAGAAGATCAGTAACATGTTAGCATCAGAAGATCAGTAACATGTGCTACACGCTGAAGCTATCAGATCATACGCTGAAGCTTGATGACCAGAATCTGCGCATAAACATATACACTCTGACTCTGATCAAAGATCTCTACCAAGTCATCAGCACTCTGAAGCGTTACCATAAGCAAAGAAGACTCTGAAGCGTTATTAAGTATTCAAGACAGAATTAATGCTAACAGCTCTTTTCAAGACAAGATCTTCTCAAGAAGGAAAGTGCGTTATTATCAGTAAAAGTGCTTTAAGGACAACGTATCTCTACCTTGGCTATATAAACAAGTCTCCTTGAGAAAAGACGCACGCATGCACTCATACATTTTGCTAAGCCTTCAAACCACGCTTACTCAAACGCTTTAGCAATTCAGTTTTATTACAAGCTTAAATTGTGTATTATCACAGTTGTGATATATTATTTTATTAAAAAACGTTAAACACATTCTTGTTCTATTATTTTGTAAGAGATTTCCTTGAGATAAACCGGTATGTGGTTATACTCAAGAAGGCTTTAACAGTTGTTAAAGTAGTTGTTGTAATCCTTTGAATATAGTGGATTAAGACCTCGTTGGAGAGAGGCGAAATCACATTGACGGGTGGACTGGAGTAGTTTGAGATCAAACGAACCAGGATAAAAATACAGTGTTGTCAAAACATTTGATTTAAGTTTTACAATTCAACCCCCCTTCTTGTGTTTTTCACATCTTCAACATCCACTGATGCTCGCACCACTGAAACATGGCAAAAACAATTGCTCATTCCATTCCCTGTTTCTGGGGAACTCCATGCTTTTCATGGGCCATGCACGAACCCGTAAAATGATCCTAAAAATGTTCAAGAATTCTTTCCCTGTTACACTCCTGCGAAACCCCTCGCATCTGCTCAAGATTTTATGCTTGATGTAAAGTTTTTGAATTCTTCTACCAGGCCTTTTCGTTCTAATCCTACTCCTGGAAATTTGGCCTATTTGGCCTGGCTGTATAGAGTCTAAGCTAAGAAAAAGTCTTTCTGGGAAGCATCCGACATTTTTGATGCAATTCAGCTGTTGAGAAATGCTCACAAGATTAACCTTTGCATAATTATAGCGTCGATCTACTTTTTGGAAGGTTCTACCAACCCTTTTCAACTTTCCTATGGGATGTTAACGCCCACCCTCTTTGACGTGGCAACCATTACTAGCTTGTCTCCCTTGGGCAAAGTTTTCGATCTTACTTTTTCGACGGAGCTCAAGTTTCACTTTGACATAGCCAGCCTCTCATACTACATTGAAGACCACCATGACACTGAAAGCACATATGTTTATGATGAAGAACACATTTCTTTACTTACTCTTTGTCTCTCCTACTACATATTTTTCACTAGGCCTCTGCAGGTGGCGAAAGTTTTTAACCCTTTGGCCATTGAACTCCATAAGGGTCGACAAATTTCTTTGGGTAAACTCCTGCTGGAACACATTTATCATACTCTTGATGTTTCTTCTTCCAGGATTAAAAATATTTTTGAGAATCCCAAGGGCCCAACTCTCTCAGGGTCATTTTGGATTCTACAACACTGGTTGAATCCTACCTTCGAGCATCGATTGGCTTCTCCTTTGTCGGAAGCTGTTGAATGCTCTTTGGCAACCAGATCTATTGATGGAATGAGGTTGTCGCTGCTCACTCCTTAAGAGGCTTTCACTAGGTACGTCTTTATGAAGTATATTGATTTATTCATAGAGACCTCTTCTTTTGTCAAGGCTATGGCCTCATTTGTTGGAAGAATCCTTGGCCCTTCATGGTTTAGGGATCCCTTTCCTAAAGTTAGCCCAAAAGCGGATGCTAAATCAAATGTTGTATGGAGAGTATGACATACCAGCCTAACCTGGTTACTCAATAATTTGGCCTTAGCCAAATGATGTCGAAATCTCTAATCTCCCATCAACTTGATATACTTTGGTTTGGACGATAATTGGATGACAAAGAATACATGGAATGTCTCCATTATGTTAGAAACTCTCCACACCTTGAACTTCCTGTGTTTAAGTTTAAATATTCCTTTTTCCCGTACCAAGCAATTTGACTACTGGTGGTCCCAGTACCAGATGTGGTATTTTTCTGCTACTGCCTTCTTGCAAAAATTAATGAATGCTTTAGAGGATTGGGAAGCCAATCGACCTTCTGTCGACCTTATTTTAGAGGTTCCATCTGCTGACCCGCAACAAAATCCTGATGTCGAAGCTCAGACTACTAAGGTACCTTCATTTTCTTCCAACTTCTGATTATTCCAATAAGACCTTTGTAATTTTATTATATTGTTTACAGGGGCAAAAAAGTTCTTCGATCGCAAAAAATGTTGTCTCCGCGCCCCCAAAGAAAGCTAAAGTTTCGACTATCTAGGTACATACATGCATTCTTCTTCCACGTGTTCTTTTCATACTGTTGTAGATTAGCGCCTGAAATCTTTCATGCTCCATTAGGTCTTTGAAAAGAAACCACAACCTTCTATTGTTCTAGACGGTTCCGATCATAGTGACGGTTCCCACATTTTTCTTCATTCAAAGCTTCAACTCCTACCAAGCCCAAAGGGCCCAAGAGACTCAAGAGAATTATCCTCAAAGCCACTACCTCAAAAACTAAAATTGATGGTGCTAATGTTGTGGCTTCTCGTACTCATGATCATGAGGAAACTTCACATCCTCAACAACCAACTCCAACAATTCCACTTCAGGAAGAACAAAACCTTCAACCCACTAAAGAGGTATTTTCTTACACCACTTCCTTTTACAAACACAAAATCTTATTTTAACTCTTGTACTGTTTTGAGGTATAAACTCATGAGGAAGTGGTTGAAACTACTCCACCCATTGGCACAACTTCAGCCAGAGAAGATGCAGCCTTGGAAACTGGGAACAATCCCTCGATCGACATCTCCTCCCACTCGACTCCTCCTGATGGTTTTACTCATTGTTCGAATACATAAACCAGTGAAGAAAACCCTAAATCCAATCAAGATCCTGCTACTGATAACTCTCCTCCTCAGGAAAACCCTAACCAGCAAGCTCCTATTGAAGATAATTTGGTACACTCTACTACTGTCAATCCCCAATTTCATAACATACTGCAAGACACTAGCTACAACAGGTCTTTAAGCCAAGCAAAATGCTGGCAATGAAACAAAAACATCTGACTGAGACTTTGCGGAGACTTCAAAAGCTCCGACAAGAACCTTTCGTTCCTATTTCTACAACTTCCTTTATTGCTGGTGTCGACTCTGATGTGACTCCCAAATTGTAGCAGTTAAAAGCGTACCTGCTCAATGATGATTTTCTTTCTGTTGTTGTCGATGAGAATGATTTGGTGGATGATGTCTTCAAATTATTCGACAAGAACTCTCAGCATACCATCTCTGAGGATTGGGTTCAATAATTTGTCGAACTCGAGGCACTCTTCCGCCAAGCTATCAATGATATCTCTTTGATCAAACAAATTGACAACCAACTCTAAGCTAGTAATGCCGATATGGAAGCTAAGTGGAATCTCAGTAAAGCTTGTAAAGAGAAATTGATTACCTTCGAGTCTAAAAATCAAGCGTGTGTCGACAAAAGCTTCGCCTTTGATCAGCAGATTTCTTCCTACAAAACCCAAATATCTTATCTCTAGAAGAAAATAAGTGATTTCGAAAGCAAGAAGCCCTGCTGGATTCGGCTGAATCACTCCCAAGCCAAAGCGAAATTGATGAGGAAATTTAGAAAGGTATTGCGCATGGCAAAAATTCTTTAAAGATTAAAGGCAGGATTAGTGAGTTGATGATGAAGAAAACACGCCTCGATAATAAGATTGTTTTTGAAAAGGCTCGCTTTGAATACTTTAAGTCTTATTTTACTACTTAAAAAATCTTTATGGTTGCCCTTTATAATTTTGTTGGGATTGACTCCCCTTCTTTTGGATCTATAACCCCTTTGGGGAACTAATAGTTACCATTTTGGTGTTTCCTTCCATTTTGGCTACCACCAATTTAGTGTTGCACTTATTCTTTGTCAATATGATCGACTAGATTTCATAAAGGTTGACTTTCGCTAATTTGCGCCTGACAAAATAGGCACTGGAAAAAAAATTTCAATAGTTTTCAGAAAACTTGAATTAATTCAAACTTCTGCCATGTTATCAGAAACTTCAAAATTTTCAAAATCTGAATTTATGAGTTTTTTTCATTTTATGAATTTTCTGCATTTGCATGCATATGCCCCCCCCCCCCTCCAGTTTTTTAGGGTTGAACATTTCGACGAAGCCACCAACACTAAGACAAACCACAAACGTTAACTGGTTTAAAATACAAATCTTTGGCGAAACTGCCAACATTAAGATAAACCACAAAACATTAACTTGTTTAAAATACATATCTTTTAGGCTTGATATACGAGAAATACAAATCTAAGCATACTATATCAAGCTACAACTAGTTTCTGCACCAATTATTAAGTGGCTTTTAAGCCTTAAATACTTGTATCATGCCTCCTGCTTTCTGAAGTTGTTTTTTTAAGCCATGTTGGCCTATTTGTTAGTTTGGCTTCGACCGCATATCTTTCGGCTCCCAAAGCCGAACATTTACGATACGTTCAGTCATAGATCAGATTTCGAGCTAAACATCTCATTCAATGGTCCTCTTTGTCGACCACAGGCAACTCTATAGGCGGGATCGACTCCTTGGATGTTGTTGCTTTTTCAGAAACCCATATAAAACCATGATCAGGATCCAAGCTTAGAAAACTGTTTGAGTTTTCATTGGGAGTATAATCATCATTATCACACGGCGCCATATTCTCTAAATTTCGGTCGAAAGACTTCTTTCCACCTTTGACCTCATTGACTTTATAGTAGTTCTGATCAGCTTCTATATTTTCCACTACGCCATCTTTCTTTCAAATGGAAACCATTTGATGCAAAGCCGACGTGACTACACCTATTCCATGGATCCATTCACGGCCAAGTAATAAATTGAAGTTGGCTTTGGAATTTATGACCATGAACATAGTTGACCTGGTTGCTGTTTCGACAGCCAATTCGGCCTGAACGACACCCAGTATACCACTGGTTTTTCCTTAGTAGTTTGATAATACCATGTTGTGAGGTTGAATATCTGACCCACACTTCCCCATTTTCTTAAATAGTGCATGTGGCATTAATTTTACAGCTACCCCACCATCGACAAACACTTTGTTTACTGGTATGCCAACTACCTTTGCCCTTATAAATAAAGGCTTAAGATGATATCACATCCATGGGCTTGGTTTCTCAAACATAGCTTTTTGTTCTTCGACCATACCACTATTCATCCCATAATATCATAGAGGCTTTTCGTCAGTCGCTTCGTCGGATGTAAAATATTCTTCATTTTTTGATACCTCTAACACCCTGTCATATTCTGCAGGCAGAATCAACACAATTCTACAATTAATTATGAAATATTAACCATATTTGTCATCCACCATATCATCCTTTGGCGAAGGTTCATAATCAGGTTCTTCCTCTTCTTCATCTTTAGATATAGGAGTATACTCCGGTGTAGGACTACATCTAACACACTATGTTGCTACCATATCTTTGTCACCTAAAGGAGGTACCCCCATAGCCAACCTTTGATTAGCAGTAATCTTTTCCTTCTAAGTTAATTTTGACCTTGGATAGGATCCTTTCTGAACTGGCGTTTCACCATGCTTTACAACCTCTGCTGGTTGTGTGCTTTCGAAACGATTAGTATCCTCGACAGGCTTCGAATGGGAAGTTGAAGCCTCCTTTTCAACCTTTTTATTCCTCTGATAATGCCTCCACTGTGTCCTTGTCATTGGATTTTCCCCTTATAATTAGGAGAAACTTGATAACCCTTTGACTCAGCCTTCTTTTCTCGGGCCTCAGCTTCATGCACAATTACCTTCCACTTTGGCCTTTTCCCCCTTTTGGATCATTGGTTCCACCCATTTTTCTTGTGGGGTGTCCAATGGAGGGCGAAAGGTTTTAGGACGAGGTTGTTGGAACAATCTTCTGTACTCCTCATTGCTTCGAGGGATTCCTTCTTTGTCGAAAACAAACCTTGGTACTGAAGGCTTCTCTTACTTAAAAGCCTCTTTTTTGACAACTTCATACTTCTCAGCTACTTCTTCATTGTATACAGCGTTTCAACTTGGGCATAGTTTAGCCTTCAACCCTTTCACTCTGCACTTTTCCTGAAAGTCAGCCAAGCTCTCTTCAGGCTGAGGGTACACTGCCTGCAATCCTTCTTCCATCTTTAGGCTGAAACCATCAGTAGTTCTAACCATCATAACTTCTATGTCACCAAACATTATGACTTCTCTGTCGTGACTCTTAGTAGCTTCGACCATCATGCAATCCAGAGGCTCTGAACATAAAGCCTCATTCACCTTCAAAGGATCAGTGTCGGCCTGCATCTTTGGCTTTTTTCCAAACTAAAGCCTGCCATGTTTTAAAGCTTTCTTGCACATAATCCCTGAAAAGAACACATTAAGAAGCCTGTCATTCCTAACCATAATTCTTTCAACCATGGCTTCTAAGTTTTGTTCCCCAACCACTGCTTCTTGTCAAACCTGCCTAACCATTTGGTTGGCATTTTGGTTTCAATTTGCTATTACTAATGGGGGCTGTGGTACTATCTTAAGTATAGGATATACATGCTATGGAGTGGGTGGTTCTTGTTCGACTGCTTTGTCGACCACCTCCTCGTACTGCACTAGTTCCGGACATGGAGGAGGCGTAGCTTGTCGAACTGTACTCTTGGGGAACCAAGAAAATACCCTATGCGAATCATTTGAGTTGCTAAAGTCTGATAACTCTGCACTGAATTCTCAATCGATGGTCTTAATATGAGACTCATTTGTTGAGTAATCATATTGACCATTTCATGATTACTTTCATCCATTTTTTGCCTCGTGATAGCAACAATACTTGGGGGTGAAAGTAGGCATGATTTATTGGGAAATCCCAACCCAGTCGAACGACCAAAATGATTTTCGAACAGCTCCGATGCATGATATGGTGAAAACACTGACGCAGAATTCTCACCAAATGTCGGACTACTGTTATGTAATCATACCATCATCGATATTGGTATTCCATATTCATGTGTACTTCTTGAAAATCTAGTCACATACTTCCCAGAAGTTGGGATCACACCATCGTGTGTCTCTCTTGTAAAAGTAGGAACATACTGCCCAGAAGTTGTGACCATTGGTGGTCTTGCAGATACTGGCTATGTTGTGGTAACTTTGTTTTTGGTGTCGTCGAAGATACAATCACCGGACTAGAACCCACACTCCCCGCCGTGCTGGTACTTCCTCCCAGGTTTTGATCCCTTTCAGGAGTTCTAGGATCTACCATTTTTCTACCACTTATTAATTTCATGCAAGAAACAAGAAGACTAAAACACAAACGTATCCCATAAGGTGTGCCAATTTGTTTCTCTGTGAAACAATAGCTAGCCTCTTATTAAATTTTACTTGCAGGATCGACTATAATAATCCTAGACTTAGTGTTTTAAGTGTTTTTAGGTTGAAACTGGTTGATATTGGATAAAAGGGAAAAAATGAAAGACAGTTGATAAGTAAAGAAATTAAAGACAAGACTTGTAATTTAAAGTGAAAACTGGAAATTTCTATGAATTTAAATATGGATGCATTCATACATTGTCAAGCCTGAAACTTGTTTCTCTCTTATATGCGGGTACTTTGAGTGTAATGCTCTAAATGTGAAGAAATGTGACCTTTGACACAACTATAAACATCTTCTTAAATAGAAATCCTTATTATGTAACCATCGATGGTTACTAGCCCATGTTGGGACTTTGTGAAGAAACTGCCCTAAACTACTTTGAATATCCCTCACGTTCTTATTGGCTTGCATGTTGATATTTGTTTCCGCCACCATAAATCATTGCTTGTCGACTCCTACGCCTGCCGATGGCTGCTTCTGACTCCCATGTCTTTCGTCGACTAGATCTTCTGGTTAATGCCCTTTAACCTGGTTGACACCTCTTATTGTTTTCCACAAACACATCCCTTTCCAGTCAAGGCAATCTTACAGCTTAAAGGCTCATTTCCCTAGTCGAAAATTGCTTGTCAACATGGTGAGATTCAGGGAAGATACTTTCTGGTACAATGGACAAGGAATGAGGATTTATGAACAGACCACCCATCCTTGATGGAACCAACTATGACTATTGGAAAGTTTTTATGGCGGCCTTTATTAAATCTGTGGACAATCAGACTTAGAAAGTTATGGTTAAGGGATAGGATCCACCAATGGTTGTAGGTCTGGATAGGAAATCTACTGATGTTGTGAAGGATGAGGAAGACCGGGATAACAAAGATGAAAAATCATCAGAAGGAAACTCGAAAGCATTGAATGTCCTATTCAATGGAGTGGACAAGAATATCTTCAGGCTAATAAGTAATTGCACTATTGCCAAAGAAGCTTGGGAGATCTTGAAGACTGCTCATGAAGTAACCTCTAAGGTGAAGATGTCAAGACTTCAACTTCTTACCACTCAGTTTGAAAACTTAATAATGAAAGAGGATGAGAGTATTCATGACTTCCACATGAATATTATTGAGATAGACAATGCCTCAAGTGCCCTAGGGGAGAAGATGTTAAAAGCCAAGCTGGTGAGAAAGATTCTCAGATCTCTTCCAAATAGGTATGTCATGAAGGTGACTGCCATCGAAGAAGCTCAAGACATAAACAAAATGAATATTGATGAGCTTATGGGATCCCTACAAACCTTTGAGTTAGGGATCAGTGAAAAATCTAAAAAGAAGAAGAGCATAGCCTTTGTCTCTAATACTGATGGTCCAAAAGATGAGTGTGACTTGGATACATAAGAAGGGATATATAATGCTATTGTGTTACTTGGAAGATAATTCAATAAAGTGTTCAAGATGGTTGACTGGAAGTCAAGATCAAATGTCAAGAACAAGTCATTCGACATCAACAAAAATCGGGATTTTGGAAGAAGAGACAGAACTGATGACAAATC
Source organism: Vicia faba (assembly GCA_948472305.1). Lineage (NCBI taxonomy): Eukaryota > Viridiplantae > Streptophyta > Magnoliopsida > Fabales > Fabaceae > Vicia > Vicia faba. The sequence continues at coordinate 1,118,135,781 of OX451737.1, read as the reverse complement.
CAGCCAAGGAAGAGTAGTTCATTGTTATTAATGTGAAGGGTTTGGTCACATAATAAGTGAGTGCCCTACTTATCTCAAGAAGCTGGAAAAAGTTTTTTTGTGTCATGGATAGAAGAAGATTTTGAAAGTGGTCATGAAGTGGAAGGTGTCAAACAGGTCACAACCTTGACTGGAATTTGTGACTCTGATGAGGACTCAGATCATGAATAGTTATCTCTTGAAGAACTTGCTACTTCCTACAAGGAGTCCTGCCTCAAAAATCAAGAGGTGGGTCAATTAGTAGAAGAGCAAAAGAAAATTCTTGCTCAACTGGAGGCTGAAAAAGAGAAGTCTGGCACATGTCCATCATCACTGATTTGAAGGGTGAAGTTCTTTTGCTCAATTCACAGCTTAATAATATGACCAAGTCTGTAAGAATGCTTAACAACAGTTCTGGTGTGCTTGATAAGACTATTAAGTCTGGAAATAATGATGGAAAGGTTCAAGGGGTTACAATTTCAATCAATCTGTGAAGAACAAAAGCAAAAGGGCTGAAGTGAAGTTTGTCCATCCAAATAAAGAACTGGAAACATAAGATGTCAAATAAAATGTTCCAGCTTCAGCATGGACAACAGAAAAATCACTCAGGAAAGGATGACTCTACTGTTCTGGATGAAATAACTATTCTAATTAGGAAGAATGTTATAAAGATTAAGGATCTTGGTTATGATAATCAATCTATAAAGAACAAAGGAGAAAGGCTTCAAGTGAAGTGTGTACCTCCAAAGAAGAAACAATAGCAAAATATGTTGAACCACATGTCTCAACATCAGTAGAGACATCCTAAGAAGTACAACAGAGGCATGAATTAGCAATGGAGATGTGATTATTGTTGAAGGTTTGGACATTTAAAATCCTTCTACTACAAATTGTATGGTTATCCTAATCTTGTTACACAACATAGAAGAATACGGGATGATGTTAAAGCCAAGTCTAAGAGGCTTCCCAATAATGACACTTGTGGGCTGATAGTTCACACCTATCTCAGAGCTTCTACAAAATAGGATTTTTATTTTGATAGTGGTTGTTCTAGACACCTGAGTGGTGTCAAGAAATTTCTTGTGAAAATTAAATCACTTTCCTCTAGCTATGTCACCTTTGGAGATGGGTTAAAAGGTTAAATGAAGGGTGCTGGAATGATGAGCTGCAATGGCCTGCCAGATCTTAATAAGGTGTTATTTGTTAAGGGGATGAATTCTTATTTGATAAGTATTATTCAATTGTGCGACCAAGGTCTCAAAGTCAACTTTACTGTGACTGAATGTCTGGTAACTAATGAGAAGAATGAAGTTATCATGAAGGGAGTCAGATCAAAAGATAATTGTTACTTGTGGATTCCTCAAGAAAAAAATTTCTCCTCCACATGCTTGATGCCAAAAGAAGTTGAGGTGAAGTTACTGCATAAAAAACTTGACCAGTTACTCCTAAAAGGTATGAAGAAAATCCAATCAAAGGAAGCGGCCATATGTATTCCAAAGTTGAACATAGAGGAAGCCAAAATCTATGGTGAATATGAAATAAGGAAGCAAACCAATATGTTACACCCAAAGTTGCATCATAAAATTACTTCCAAGAGGTTAGAAACTCTTCATATGGCGTTAATGGAACCTAAGCAGGTTGACAATTTTGGTAGAAAAATATGTTGGTGTAATTGTTGGTGATTTTTCAATATCTACTTGGATGAACACTATCAAAGAAAAATCAAATGGTATTGGAGTTCTTAAGGAATTATAGAAATTACTGATGGGGAGGAATGCAACGGAGTCTCTATCTTTCTTCTACGTTGATATGGTTACAATTGTTAAAGGGTGGAACAAAAAACCTCTGCAAAGGGATGATTTGAAGAAGACGTATTCTGAGATGATGACTAGGGAGGTAAGTGGTACCACTCCAAAAAATCATGACAGACTCAAGGAGTGCATGAGGTTATTTGACAGGGGCAAGAGGTGGAAGACCACCTGAAGATGATCAAGGTTGTCTTATTCCTAAGACTATAATATGCCTCTGCTACTACTACTGATGTAGCATGCGTATGTGTGAATGATGTTCTACCAAATGTTATGACATCTTTTCTGATGTGTGAACTTGGGAAGCTCATAGTACTTGTTGTTTTAGAGTATTTTGTGACTTGGGTTTTCCTCTTGAGGGGAAAATTAATTGTCTAAAACAAGGGAGAATGGTTTATCACTATTGTGAAGAAGGTAGATGTTATCGTGTATTGAACCAGGAGGGAGAAGTTGTTACCCTCTACTATGAAAGTATGAAATCTTCCATGTGATTTTATATGGAGCTTGAGGGTGTATCCTTGGCAAGATCATTGTTTACCCTTGACATGATATGAATGGCTCTAGTCGTGTGTAGCTGATTGGCTGAATTCATCTTTCCCTGCAAAGTTAGACTCAATGGATGTTTTGGTTGATGAGTGAGGATTATCTTAGTGGATGTCTTGACATCTTGATACGTTTCACCAATTCTGGCTGAAAGGAGTATGGTTAGATTCCAGTGGAAGGCATTATGATTTTGCTTCAGTACATGTGTGCCTATAGTTGATTACTGGAAAACTCTGTGAAACATCTTTTCTATTGGCCGAAGAAGCTTTGTTTTTTGTGTAGACAATGTCTTACTGAATGTCAGGATATTGTTCAGGACTTATTTCTGTTAAGATTAACAAGTTGGATGGTGTAATCAAGCATAAGTCAGGAGGAATTACGACATGTGCTTTTGACCATGCATGTGTTTTTATTGGGACTATCAGTTTCATAAGAATCCGTCTAGAGTAAATAAAGGCATTCAAAAATGACTTGGACGGTGAAAACTTAATCTTTGGTGCAGTTATCTTCCTTAAATAACATTCTCATTGACCAAAACCTTTATCACCATTAATTCCTAAGTAGCATCTCTGGAATTTAAGGAGATCATTTCTTCCTTCCTTTCATCTTGTGTTAGGTTGTCTTCTAACATAGCTCTTATGGATTCTGTCCGGGTTTGGGTGAGTACCATTTGAGTATGGTTTTGTAGTGGATATCCTTGTTATTTTTTGGCTAAAAAGGGGGAGAAAAGTTTTTTTTTGTTTATGTTCTTATTTTATGTCTGGTGTTTGTTTCTACAACTCTTTTACGAAGATTTCAGATAGGATGTTTGATTCTTAATTTTTGTTGTGTCTTGATTTCTTATTTATGAACACAGTTGTGTCTTAAGTTATGAGTTACCCAGAGTCATCATCTGGACAGTTCATGTTGGTGTTTGGTTGCCTATTAAGGGTTCTCTCATGCACCTTGAGAGGAATATTTGTCTCGTTGTCGCAAGTAAAGGTTCCTAGTTTAAGGAGGAGTAGTTTGGTTGTTCTTAAAGATGTAGTTTATCTTCTTGCTCGTGTACACCAAATATCTTCAGGACTTTCCTCCTTCATCCTGGGTGTATTGTGCATTAATGAAAGTGTCATTCTTTGAAGTGGTACTTAGCGGGTTTAGTAGGTTTAGGGGGGGAGTCCCTGTTCTGGTTAGGATTAGCTATGAAGAGTTGTCAAATAAGATGTCCTGACATGTTGTGAAGAATTTATATTTTCTCTTGTTTCCTTAATGAGTAGCTTTCAGTAGTTATTGCTCTGATATTTGTTGTACTTATTTCTGCTGTTGTACCTCTGATTGTTTATGTGTGGAAGAAGTACTAAGTTGTTTTAGCCAAAATAAGCCAAAGAGGGAGATTGCTAATTCTCTATTTTATGGTCATTAGCATTATGTTTGGTAAAACTAACTTAGCATAGACATGTCGAAATAAAATGTTCTATCAACTAAAGCAACATGTCAAATGTGATGTCCTATGTAGTTTCTTTCGACATCGTAAGTTTATGCAGCTAGAATGTTGAACGTTTTAGTTTGTTACAAGTGCAGAATATTCTGGAAATATTATGCTATCCTATGTGGCGTGCAGTTTGAGGATTAAAAAGATTCAAGTTGAACTCAACGAGTATTCTTAGTTTCTAATTATGGAGATAATTAAGGAAACTAATGATTGATGTCCTATCTTTGAGGAGATAATTCTGCAACACCTCTTTCATATCCAGTTTCATTTGTAAATTCCAATCCAGTCAATTGAAGGTTATAAAAAAGGTTTCAATGAAGGTGTGAGAAACACAAGAAAGGGGTTTGAAATGGTTTTCACCAAAAATGATTTAAATATTTTCGTTGATGAAAGACCAAGTTAACTTAGAACATAAAAATAAATGAACACCATTATTTTTATCTTGGTTCACTGTTAACTAAGCTACTCCAGTCCACCCCTCAAGGTGATTTGTCTTCAACAAGGACTCCATCCACTATAACCAAAATGATTATAGACAACCCACAATAAGTCAGATCACCTTATTGGCACCCCTAATAAGTCAGACCATCCTTATTGAAAATCCACTCAAACCGCCGCAAGAGTCTTCTTGAGATCAGACCTTCACTTGGTCACTCAAGGAATCAATCAACAACCATTGAATACTTTCAATGTATTACAGTTTACTTCTTTTAAGAAGATTACACAAACGTTTCAGTACAAAGAAAAACACCTAAGTGTTTTACAACAAGATACGAGCAACAACTCCTTGCTTATTTACAAAAATTTACACAAAAGATTTCTCTAAAGAGTTGCACAACACCTTGGTGTAATTTTGTTTGAGCTTGATTTAACCCAATAGATTTTTTGTTGTAATGTTGATTCTTACTTTTCTTCAGCTTCCAAGTCTTCCTTTTATAGCTTGTAAACGAAATTTGTTAAAAGGATAAAGGTAATCGTAAATCCAGATGTTTGTTCCTAACGATCATAATGAAAGTGGTACACAATATACTGCGAAAGGATTATCCTTACGCCACCCTAGAAGGTAGAGGTCACAAAGCACTTTTTGTGCCTTTTGTACACCATCACACGTTAACCATTTTGAACTTATTCTAATCTTCAGAGGCTTCAGATACTTTGAATGTTTGAAGCTTGTTGTAGAAGAACCACTCTTAAGTCTTAGAACCTAAGACTTGGAGTCTTCAAAACTTGTCTCTTCAGAACCTTGTCTTTAGAGTCTTCAGCACTTGGTCATAATAACTTGTTTTTCTTCAGATCATCAAAACTTGTTCATTAGAACCTCGTCTTCATAATCTTCAGAACTTAGAACACACATAATCAAAGATTTAGAAGGCCTCTAAAGCTTAACCATAAAGTCATTATCAGAACATCTTGTAGTAACGTTCCTAAGAACTGTTGCATAAGACGAATTCCAGAATCTTGACTTCAACTGTAACATGTAACCAAATGTTTTCTTCCATTAGTGTTTATGTTCAGAACCTGACGACGTCACACGCCTTGATACCAGAGTTAGAACATTACAGCAGTAGATACACACTAGAATGAAACCATTAGAGTATACAATTGTTCTTTATGATACCATGTAAAGTTATCATCAAAATCTTAAGGCCAGATGTAGAGACACTTCTTGTTTTTACAATCTCTCCCTTTTTGATTATGAAAAAACCATGTATTTTGATAGAAAATTTTATACACGGTAATCACCATAACCGACAAATTCAGAGTTAAGCTTACAGCTCCCCCTGAATTTGTTAATCCCAAAATTTCATTTATGCTTGTTCAGAGTCTCCCCCTGAGCTCAAGACTCACTAAATAAATTTTGAGTTTTCAGAACATAGAAATAGAGAAGGAACACTTCCCTACAATAATTCATCAGAGTTTGACTAGAAAACTTGGTCTTCATCTCAGAACCTAGTTACTATCAGAACTTAATGAAGAATCAAAACTTGATTTTGAGCATGATTAATAATGCCACACATCATGTATCAGCACTTCTATTTCTTGATTCTAATATCAAAACCAAAACACTATACTTATGGATAAGTTCACTACTTTTTAAGCATCAACGTTTGACATGATATTTTCCAATATATCACACATTCAGATAATTCACAACTTCTGAATTGAACATATGTTGCAGAAGCACACGTTGTAGAAGCACGCATTGCAAAAACACATCTTCTGGGTGGAATCTCTATATCAGAGCACGCATCATAATATTAACTTGACTTCCTTTCACGAGAGCACATCTTTTGAGGCGTTAAGTCTGAATTCCATACTTTCAGAAAGTTCACAACTTTTGAACAATATGATATCAAGCAAGATTACCTTACTTTCAGAAAGTTTGTAACTTCTGAATTATGTTTGGTACATCTGTTTGAATATACATATATTCAGAAAGTGTACAACTTCTTATATATGAAATCAGAGTTGATTTTATCCATGAGGTTCTCAACCTTAGTCAACAGGATCTATATTCAACCTGTCTTAGAATACTCAATGAACTTATTCAATGTTCCTGGAATGAAACATCAAACAAAAAGTTAGTAGAAACGACATTATATATGTTTGAGTTTAAGATTCTGAGAATAAATATAATCAAAATAATTTTACTTTCTCCCCCTTTGTCAAAAATCATAAAGGTAATAAAGAGACAGAATAACGAAATTGATACCCTTTTGTTGAAACCACAACAGAATCACTTGAGATCTTGTAAGCAAAATGATGATCAATTATGTATCGTTAAATCTAATATCAGATATTCTTTCTTTAGAATTGATTTTTATTATTAGAAGAATTGGTTATTAAAGCAAGATTTATTATCCGTTCCAAAACATTTTAAAGTATCACAAAAAAATATATATCTAGGAATGTAAGAATTTTTTTAGAAATAAGTATGCGTCAAGAATATCTCATGTTGATACTTCCTCTTTGACATAAATTGCTGGTGATAAGATAAGTTGTTAAATACAATGTTTGGACACACAAGACACAACCTGAAGAAGACATATTCATTTTGAGTACAAAGACACTAGCTTAGACTTCAAACACTTCATAACACCCGTCAAATAGAGTGTTTTCTCTTGTGAACTAAGCCTTTCGAACAATTTTGATTACCTCAGCTAATTCTAACAGTTCAGATAGGACACACCCATAAGTTATGAATGATATTTGAAAATATCTGGAGTTTAAAATTGATTCCTTTAGGTGGTTGAAAATAATCATAGACAAATTTACAGGGATATTGTTTATAAGGCAGTAGATTAGGCGTTTAATCCTAGGAAACACAACATTCAAGTCTTCACCTCTAGGATGACGGTTTGTGTAATATGGTGGGAGAATTGACTTTTAGGTTATTCATTTTATCGCAAATGTTGCAGATAGCAAGAGTCGCCACCGATTTATCTTTTATCCAATAAAGGAAAGGGTGAAAAGAAGAGGTAAAACTTTTTGAGAATTTTCCGAGTAAGGGGGGTAGGTTATGAAAAGGGAAAGTATTAGCACCCTTTTCCTCTGTAGTTATCTACGGGCTCTTAATCACTAGCTAACTTTGAAAAATTATTTCCATTTGTGTGTTTGAAAACTATTTGGAAAAAATGTCTAAGTGCGCAAACTTTGTAATGATTCTCGTATCGTTGAGAATGCATACAAAGTGTTTTTTTTTAAATATTTTAGAAAAGAGTGTATGTGTGAGAAATGTTTTTGTTTGTGAGAAAGCAACTACGAGCTATCTACCTACTCAAAAAGTCTTCCGCGTTATTTTCCTCTTCCTTTAGATAGTGATATCCTACCATTAGTTAGTAGGAAGCCCAATCATTGGATGTTTGAGGAACGGGCATGGGTCATCATACAGTCATAAAAGATAACTCGTATGACGCTTTAGAAGTTGTCGTAAGGGACTAAGATTGTTTATCGAGTCAGCATCGAAGGGTCATCGAGGGGCTACGATCTCTTTAACCGAGGGTCTTTGCTAAAGCATCCCACGTTCGAGGGACATGATTGTTTTTCATCTGAGGCAGCAAGTGAGAGTCACCCTAGAGGTGCGTGTGTGTGAGGTGTGTTGAGATTCATTTATTTTAATGTTGGATTTATGGTTATCTAGCGTTTGTTTTTAGTCTTTGCCATACAATCCTATTACTAGCAGTTAAATATACAGACATAATTATAAATGCAGAAAATAAAATGCGGGAAAGGAAATATACGCTATTACAATGCTTCGGGGATAGGGAGTACAAACCATAGAATGGGGAAAAAGTAAAGAAAATCCTAATTTATCTATTACATCCCTTAACAATAACATAATTTATGAAAATAATAATGCGAAAATAGATAAGTGCGCAGAGATTGAAAAAGGGAAAAATATTAAAACCTAAAATAATTTAGGTGTTAGAAATGTATTTTTGGTGTTTTGTTTAGAAAAATGTTTTATAGTGTAAAATAACAGTGAATCCTAATTATAATCAATTTACAAATTAATTAATAAAATCAAAGTGTGATTAACTTAAATCAATTTTTATTTATGAAAAATAATCTAAGTGATGATAAAATAATTAAAACCGAAAGAAAATTTAATTATTTTATAAAAAAAATATTTGATTTAATTAAATAAAAGAAAGAATCAAATTAATTAACTTAAATCTAAATTTACTTTAATTAATTGATTAGGAAAAAATTAATTATTAAAAGAAATTAAAAAAAAATAAAATAATAGAGAAATGAGCCCGCAGAAGTAATTAAGGGGGGGGATGAGAAAGTAAATTTGTTAGGCCCAAGACAAACAACCCAACTGCTGCATATGATCCAGTGTAACTCCTCCTTGGGGGGGTCTAACATGGGCGTGATGCTTGATTCACTAGATCTGGATCCATTGAGATCTGATGGTGTTGATGTGAGCCCACATGATGGGCGCGTATACCTAGCTTGCACTGGATCTGAAACGGAAAAACAATGAAAAATAACATACCAGGGGCATAGATCGAACCCATGCCCTGGTATGCCAATGCCTTTGAAAACACACGCTTACCGATGGGGAGGTCGTTATATCCATTTATAAAAATCAAACAAAAACAATAAGTATGTAAAACACTTTTAATGTCCAGAGAAGTGTTAAAGCCCTAGCTCTGGTTGTCTTCTCCGGCAACCTGCAAATGTCAACCTGCAAGAGTCAAGTGTTAGTGATCCCAAAACACCATGTCCCCCCTAATTCAACCCTCATGGATCCGAATTTGGTCTTAGTTTTGGCTATAGATCCTTGTATCATGGGGTTCGAATCAAATAGGGACAATCAGAGCAAATCATGGCATCTCCTAATCCTGACTACATGGGATCAACCTACTGATCCAAACCTTCTTAAACAAAACTCATAAACCTGTCAATGATATTAATACATGCTAAACCATAGTAAAAACAAGGATTTCAAAAAATCAGAAAAATATGAAAAATATTACGAAGTATGCATGCTGATTTAGGTCCTTAGAGTCATAGCAACCAGTCCAGCCTTACCCTTTAATGTCCCTAGGCGTGTATGGGATGAATTTTTTTCAGAATGGAGGCTTGTAATACGGATTTTGGAGCTTAGGTTATTTTGAAAATAAATGAAAATTTGCAAGCTATTTGGGGCAGAGATGCGTGGTCCTGTGCTTCTGATTTGGTCGTACATTTATAGAGGGAAGAAATGAGTGAACAAATATGGCAAGTGAACAAGACATTCATGGCCTTGAGACAAGAAATAAGGAAAATTAAAAAGCTTCTAATTTTGATTTATTCTTGTCTCTTTGATGTTCTCACGGTTATGGCAGGTTGTATGTAACATATTGGGCCTCAAAAATGATCCATAACAAAGCCCATATGCATGAATCCATTATTTTGTGATTTTATTTAATTTACTATGTATTTATTTGAACAAAAATAAAAGTAAATATAAAAAAATATCAAGGAAAGGCATGAATGGACTTAGAGGTCCTCTACGGTGTCATGAGCATGTTTGAACTCTAAAACTTAGGCCCAAAAGCCCAAAAATTCAACTTTGTCCAATTGAAGTTTCATGCATTCTTCAAAAATTGTCTAACTTGCATCAATCATAACTCTATCAATTTTCATCTTTAGAAGGTGATCTTGGACTTTTTGGAAATCTCAAGATGTATTACTCAATCTCTATGTTTATCATTTTTTCATTTGAAGATTTTATATTGATGTAAGTTTCCTTGACAAAAAGTATCTTTTTGTTGACTTTTGAAAATGACCTGTAATGTATTAGCTCATATCTTTCAAATGAAGCATTTTTTGGACTTGAGCATAAAGACAAATTTTTATAGAATTTAATTTACTTCAAAATTGGCTTTGTTTGGGGAAAATTTGATGAAACATGGGAAAGTTATGCTTGGTCAAAGTTCAGTTGACTTCTCCTAAGGAAACCCTAATTTGGCAATTTTTGAACTTTGATGGTTTGAGGGCTTTCCTTGAGGAATCATGATCAAACATTGATAAAATGATGAATATCACTTCAAAATATTGATGTTGACAAAAACTCTTGAAGTTTGACTGTAAGTTGACCATAGTTGACATTTTACCCAATACAGTTGATTTCCAATCATCTGAGCCATGGACTGAGCAAACTTTTGACGCAAGACTTGAAACTTGACATGAACATTGTTTAAGAACTATGGATAATAATGAAAATTATTTTAGACCCTTGCAATCAAATATTCCTTGAGAAGCACAAACCCTTAGTTGTATACCATTTTCTTAATGGGAGGTTTGATTGGTCAACCCTTGAGATTCTTGAGCATTTTTAGAACCCTTAAAAGGATGTTTTATTGAATAAAAAGGGGAGGGATAATTTTGGGGTACAATATTTTGTTTGCAAAAATAAAAACCATATTTTATCAAGAGGTTTCAGGTTGTCTGGATTGTTGGGTTCATACCCACAAAAGGTGTCATAAATTGTTGGGAATAAATCAATTTCTATGAAGTCAAAACTGGCATGATCCATGGAGTTAGCTTTAGGAGTACACCCAATTTCTTCAGCAATGGAAGAGAAAGTGATGATAACAGGAATACCATAGATACTAGATTTGATGTAACTTCTATCACTGCTAGTAGATGCATAAAGCCATAAAATTTTCACGATATTAGGGTAGATATGACCTCGTAGGATAGCAGCATAACCTGACCAATCCTGAATTTTAAAACACATGTTGATGAAATCGTCATCAGACATGCTATTGGGACGTTTTTCATGAATTACCTCCAAAAGGTATTCATCACCCTGAAACGTCTTGATGGCCATTTGACACAAGAATTTAAGGAAATAGTGAAAGGTTGTGAAAAGAGAACAATGACTGAAACTTGAGGAGAGACTGAAGATGATGGATGATATAAATAGACAAAAGGATATGTAACAGATTGAGAAGATTAAATTTCTTTAGAGTAAATAACCTCGAGACACGCAAGAAATTTAATGATTGATCTAGAAGGAAGGAGAATAGACGATGTCCCAACTTCCAAAGAAAAAGTTATGGAAAGTTAGGACACAAATTAGGGTAGGACGTGCAAGGAAAAACTTTGAAATTGAAAGCCAGATATCTTATCCTATCTTTTCATTCATAGGAGATAAAAGTAAAACAAGAGATATCTTTCATATATTCTCAAGACATTTAATTGCTCCAAGATTGATAATCTTAAAAATGAGAACACACATCCTTCTTGATTTAAACATTTCATGTCAAGATGACTTCTAACTGGTAAAAGTATCTATAAGTACTTTATTAGAAAATATATAGATACTGACCTGATATATTTTGTCTATGATGAGATCACCTTCATCATTGAATTGTTTATGAATATCCTTTTTGTTACAACAACGTGAGTTCCTTTTTAATCAGATACTTGGCCTAAAATGTCCTTCTTGAAGAACTGATTTGATTCTTCTTGAATTGCCAACTTCCATTCATTTTCCTCAAGATATTCATCAATTAATGTAGACTTACTCATGGATATCAACCATAGGCGTATCTTTTCATAACGATAGTCTTTGCAAGATCCTCTTCAAATGAGTTTGATCATTAGAAGCTTTTAAATGAACATCTTCTGATCTTCTTACTTCTTATACTTCAGTAGCCACTCTATTACCTTTAGATTCTGAAAGGTGATCTCCACACCTACAAGCTTATCAACTAGCTTTGACTTTTTAGAGTCAAGCTTATCATCAAATATAACATGAATTGATTCCTCAAGAGAGAGTGTTTCAATGTTGTACACTCTGTGGCCTTTTGTGTGTTCAGAACAACCTAACATGATACAACTTTGAGCTTTTGAATCAACCTTCTTCAGACTTTCTTTAGTGTTTACGATAAAATAAGAGCATCCAAACGAATGAAAATATGAAATGTTAGGTTTCTTATTCTTCCATAATTAATAAGGAGTCATTCCACAAATAGGTCTTATGTAGACTCTATTCAAGATATAACACTTTGTGTTTACAGCCTCTGCCCATAAGTGTTTTGCCATATTGGTTTCATTGATCATGGTCCTAGCTATTTCTTGCAAAGTCATATTCTTCCTCTCAACAACTCTATTTTGTTGTGGAGTTCTCGGACATGAAAAATCATGGGAAATCTCATTCTCATCAAATGATTTAAAAAAATTATTTCCAAATTCTCCACCATGATCATTTCTAACCTTGAAAATATTGAGACTTATCTCATTTTGCACTTGGATACATAAGTTAGTGAATACAGAATGTGACTTATCCTTGTGTTTAAGAAATTTCACCAAGGTCCACTTGTTGTAGTCATCTAACATAACTAATCCATACTTCTTTCCATTGATTGACTTAGTTTTCGCTGGTCCAAACAAATCAATGTGCAGAAGTTCCAATGGTCTGGAGGAAGAAACAATATTCTTTTCTTTGAAAGAAGTTTTTGAAATCTTGCCCTTCTGACATGCTTCACAAAGAGCATCTGAAGTAATCTTCAGTTTAGGCAGGCCTCTGACAAATTCAAGCTTGTTCAATTAAGAAATTTTTCTTAAGCTAACATAACATAAACATCAATGCCACATCCACTGGTCCTTATTAATAGACATGAGACACTTTACCTTTTGTTCTATAAGGTCATAAATTATGATCTTATAAGTGTTGTTTCTTTTCCTTTCTTGGAAAAGGATAGATTCATCCTTTTAACTAACAGCTTTACAATAGTTTTGATTAAAGATTATATCTAAACCATTATCACTTAATTGACTTATAGATAATAGGTTATATTTTAATACTTCAACAAGTAAAACATAAGTTAGAGAGGGAAATGAACCATTACCTACTATTCCGGAGCCTATGATCTTCCCTTTTTGATCACCTCTGAAACCCATGACATTTCCAAACTTAAGTTCCAGGCTTTGGAACACGTGCTTTTTTCCCATCATGTGTTACAAGCATCCAGAGTTCAGGTACCAAGACAGGTGTTTCAATTACACTATTGAGAATGTCTGCGACATAGTGTAATACAGTGGGAGAACTGACTTGGTTTCTTTGAGTTTTATAGCAATTGTTGCGGATAGCAAGAGTCACCACCGACTTTTCTTTTATCCAATAAAGGAAACGTGAAAAGAACAGGAAAGACCTTTGAGATATTTTACTTAATTTCGGGGGGTAGGTTATGAAAAAGGGAAGGTGTTAGCACCCTTTCATTCGTAGTTATCTACGGGCTCTTAGTTGCTTGTTAGATCACTTTTGAAAATTGCTTTGTTTGAAATGTGTTCATGGTGGGTTTTGAAAGTATTTTTGAAAAGCGCCTTCGTTTAGACAAACTTTGTAATGATTCTCGTCTCTAAAAGAATGCATAAAAAGTGTTGAATTTTGAAAATATTTCATTTTTGAAAGTGTTAGTGTATTTGAAAAGATGTTTTTTTGAAGATGGATTGTGAGCAAGGAACTAAGAACGTTCTACCTACTCAAAAAGTCTTATGTTCATTTCTTCCTCCTTTAGATGTTGCTATCTTACTACTGATTGATAAGAAGCCCTATCATTGGATGTGAAGGTATGGGCGTGGTTCATTGTATTTTTTATTTGTTTTGGGTAAGATGTCTCACATGCATATCATGACTATTTTATCAAGGCAACAAGTGTAGTTAACCTTAGAGGTGTAAGTGTGCAAGTGTTTATCTTTCATACTTGATTTATATTGGATTAGGGTTTTCTAGTCATTGATTTTATCCTTCCATACAAACCCTAATTTACTAGCATTTATATGAAAGCGGTAAATTGCGGTAAATAAATGTTCTACGCTATTACATCATTTGGGGATGGGGTATACATATTTAAAAATGGGGATTGCAATAAATTAAAATCTAATTATCTATTACAACCATATTGAATTTTTACAAGAAGTGAAATGAATATAATGTACAAGTATGAATGGATAAGGAATGGATTTTATTTGGGTTTTTGTTAAGAAAAATAGTTTTGACCTAATTAATTTAAAAGAAAATAATTAACTAAAATAAGAAAATTAAAATTGAGTTAGTAAAAGAAATTAATTTATTAAAGAAAATAAGTTATTTAGGGTTTTGTTTGTGAAAAAAGTTTTAATTAAATTAAACTAGATAAAAATTATTTAATCAAAAGAAAAACCTAAGTTCTAAGTTAATTTTAATTAAAAGAAAATAAATTACCTAAGTCTAATTACTAATTTATTTAATAAAAGAATTAAATTTGTTTAAGAAAATATTTTTGTCTTTTTTAGTTTTAAAAAAAAATTAGTATATTAGGTATATAAATAAATAAATAAAATATTTTTTGAATTTTTGTTAATAAAAATAAATTATGAAAATAATAATATTAATAATAAATAAAATAAAAAAATAGAAAAATAAAATAAAAGTCACAAATGGTGTAAAAATGATTTTTGGGTGTTTTGTAGTAAAAAAAAAGTTTTCATATTAAGCCTGACCCATTAAGGTTTTTTGTTTGTTAGTCAGCAAAAAAAATAAACAATGCTATATAGTTATAAGTGAGCAGGGGGCGAGGATGAATAAATGAGGAATCAAGCCTAAAAGGGAGGCCCAACACGCTGGTTGTTTCAAACAAAAAAAGAAATGAAAACAAAGAAAAAATGCCAAAACGGACGTTGGGGCTCGCACCCAGGTCCAAGAGGTAACAAACACACGCTTCTACCACTGGGGTGGCTATACATATGGTATTATAAACAAAAGCATAAATATATATTACAAATCAATTCTATGGCCTGAACTTCATCTTCAACCCCACGCCCATCCAGACAACTTGTATCTTGCTCATTTCTCAAAAAAAATAGAAAATGCAAACATGAAAGTTGTAGAAAATTCTAATATGATTCCATAAATATAAATCACTAAAACTATAAATCAAAGATAAATGAGAATTTTGTTGGCCCTAATATGAACCCTAATTTTTCCAGAAATTTAAATCTCAAAATTCTCTAAACTCAGGCAATATAAATGAAAACTATGGACATGGTTACCTTCAGGGCAATGATGTCTAATTTTGTCTTTGAAAATGGAAGCCTAACAATGCCTATATGAAGAGTTGAAAGTTCATAAAATTACCTTCAAAACTAGAAATTGTGAAATGAGTTAGAGGACCTTTCAAGGTGTTGTGATGATTGAGTTAACTTTAGTTGACCTCCAGGAAGCTAATGCAATGATTAGTTTGTGTTGAGGATGGCTGGAATGGTCTGGAGAAGTCAAGATACAATGCCCTGTTTTTGAAAATGGAGGTTGGTGAAGATGGAATTACATTTGTATAACAGGTGTTGGGATTGTTTATGTATGATGTTTAGAAACTTTAGGAACCAAAAAGCTAAGAAAGGCACAAGTGGATTTGAAGATTGGGTTCAAAACTCAGAAATGACAAGTTTTGAGGTGTTCTTGGTGATTCTATATTTTAGGGTGTTTCATGGCTTGAGTATTCCATCTTTAGCTTGCAAATAGTGCATGTATTTATAGGCAAGAGGTTTCAAGTGTTACAACAACTCAGAATTTGAATTCTCAAGTTGTGGCAACTTTGCTTGTTTTTGAAGTAAACATGACAAACATCTTCCTAAGGATTGTACCATGCTATCTAGAGTGGTTGAAAACTTTAAACATATTCTTCTAACTTTTTAGTGGAAGGTTGTGCAGGAGGAACACATTAGAAGCTCAATGCAAGTTGACTTTGTGATTAAAGTCACTTTTCAAGAATGGCAATGTTGCTTTCTTCCAAAGATGGATGAAACTTTTGGACAATGGCTCTAATGCTTGGATCATGGCTCTAGCAATTCTGTAAACCATTAATTATGGAGTGAAAAACATGTTTGAGGCCTGAAAATCAAACATTATGCAACCTAGGATGGATTTGGTTCATGTTCATCCTAAAAATCTACCTTGTAAAACAAGAATGAAACCCTAACTTCTTGCCTTCGATTCTCCTTGCTCAAGAATGATCTCAAGGAGTTCTTGGACTTTTTATAAAGCTTGTAACATTCTCATCAATCCATATGTGAATGACCTTGGCAATATACAATTGAAACTATGTGAAACTTGGCCAAGAAGTTAGGTCAAAATCCTGACTTAAGATGCTCAAAATTCCACTAAGTGTTTTAGTTTCATGGACATGTCTTCATAAATTGATAACTTGAAATACAAGAATTTTTAGAACTTGTCCTATCCTACAAAGTTTTAGATCTCATTTAGATCTACAACTTTCATGTTGAAAGTTTTCCTTGAATCATCTTGCATCATGGTGAAAATTTGGCACAAAGTCATGAAAAAAGGTTAACTTTCCAACACTTAGAAAAATTTCTAAGTCTTGGAATTTTGACTTTTCAAAGATAATTTTGAATTTTTTATTTCTTAATGAACAATCTTCATATTTTGACATGTCTTGATGAAATATGATTTTTGAAACTTGATTTTGATCAAAAAGTCAAAGTTTGACTTTTCAGTGTATCAGTTGACTTTTCATCAGTTGACTGAATTTCAACTATCAATCAATTGATCTTTGGGGAATATTTTAAGCTATTCCATTAGGTCAAAATGAAGTTTGACTGTAAATTGACCACATTTGACTTTTCCCCAATATAGTTGATTTTAGGTCAACTGATCAATTGACTGAGCAAAAATGTGATCCAAAGCTTGAAACTTGACATGAGCAATCTTGGGAGTCTAAAATGATCTATGAAAGTAATATGAAGCATTAAAAGTCCAATTTTCATTATACAAACTCAAACCCTAATTTTGAGTCATCAGTGCTTGAGGAGGTGTCTTGAGCTAATCAAACCTTATGCAGTCCTGAATCAATGGAGATCTTGTGAGAGAATTCTTGAGAAATTGAGAGGGTAAATTTTGGGGTACAACAGTTGCCCCTGTTCAATCTTCATAAACCTGAAGAGTTAGATTGGCGGGTCCGACATTCGTGACTTGACGGTGAAATATGATTGAACACTAGAGTGCCCATAAATTTGCACTCGATGATGTATTGATCCGGGAATGGGCTTACGGGTGTCATTTGGAGAGATGATGATAGAAATTGGGAGAAACATCAGCATAAATCTTTAGTCGATTTATGCTGAAAACTAGGTGTCTTGTCTGTCTTTAACTGGAAGAATTAATTCTGATTCAAAAAAGATCTTTGGATTAATGGATTTTTTTTGCAAGGAACAAAAAGGGTTAGTTGTATGCGAATATATGCATGGTGTAATGATGTTATCAAAATAAATGAGATTATGTTGTATGTATATGTTTTGTATTTTGTATGAATGCAACATGTTATCGAAGCATATCTTTGACAAATACTGAGGAGCTTTGAGAAGTTAAATATCAGACTGTTGTTGGGGATGAAGAGTATGTGTCTCTTTAGACTTTGTTAACAATGCTTCCATTGGGGATTCCTGATCTGTTGAGAAGAAACTCCACTAAGGAATATTGACTTGCTTGAGAAGACTTTGTGGAGAGTGTTGATTTCTACTTGGGAACCAAAATTCAGAATTTTAGTCGTCCATTGAAAGTTAGTTGTTATCTGGTCGGATTCCAGGCTTCACCATAACTTGCTGGGGATAAAGAAGTTAACTGTTATCTGGTTAGATTCCAAGCTTTGCAGCAACTCGCTGGGATAATGGAAAACTATACTAGGGGAGAGGAGTTTTATTAGTGCTTTGTAAGAATAAATTGTTATCTGGCCAGGTCCAGGTTTCAACAACTCGAATTGTTAACTGGTCAGGTCCATGCTTTGTAGTAGATGGAGAAGTTAAGTTATTATCTGGTCGGGTCCAGGCTCTAGCCACTTGAAATTGAGGTTTACTGTTATTCGGTCGGGTCTAGTCTTCAGCAATTTGAACTTGAGATCAACTGTTATTTGGTCGGGTCCATGTTTCAGTAACTCAAACTTTTAACTGGTCGGGTCCAGACCTCGTAGTAACTTGAATTTGAGATTAACTATTATCTAGTCGGGTCCAGGGTTCAGGAATGATTTGAGAAGTTGAACTATTATCTGGTCGGGTCCAGGCTTCGTAGTAACTTGCTTGAAGTTGACTGGTATATGGTCGGGTCCAGGCTTGAACTGTTGACTGGTCGGATCCAGGCTTAAGTAATTTGATAAGTTAAACTATTATCTAGTCGAGTCCAGGCTTTAGCGACTAAATTTGAGATTCACTGTTATCTGGTCGGGTCCAGGTTTCAGAAATTGGAGTTGTTATCTGGTCGGGTCCAGGTTTTAGTAACTTGGAATTGAGATTTACTGTTATTTTGTTGGGTACAGGCTTCGTAGTAACTTGCTTGAAAGGATGAAGTTGACTGTTATCTGGTCGGGTTCCAGGCTTTTACAGTAACTTTTTGGAGATAGTAATGACTCTGTTACGACTTCACTAGGGACTATGGGTTGCGGTCCCTTGATTTGTAATAGTCTGCGACGCAAACCCATGCTGGGGAATCTGTAGTTTGTTGGGGAAATAAATCCTGTTGAAGAGGATATTTGACGAACTACTGGGGAGATGTTTTAGGAAGAATTCCATAAGGCTTCCTTTTAAGACCAACTCAGTTGGGGAGAGTATTTTCCGGAGATTGAAACTCTGGCGGGGGATTTTATGAATCCAAATTTGTGGGGATAATGTTATTAAAATAACTCTAGGGATATCTCAAATGCATTTAAGGAGATGCTTGTCACTGTTTTTAAGCATACATTTGTTAAAAGTTTTAATCATGTTCATATGCATATGATCATTAAATTTTAGTCATTGGACACTTTTGCACTCAAAACAGAAAGGACATAAAGTTTACACTTCAAAGTATATTCGTATTGATGTTTTTCCCATGAATAGGTGTTTTTGTACAAAGAGACTGAGATCCTAGTAAGAGGAAATCGTCGAAAGAATGGAAAGAATACAAAGTGAAAATAAAAAATAATATCCATGTGAAAGTGATCTCATTGTGTTCCAAACCCACTATTGCCCCTATATCTTCAAACATTATCCCTTGTCGTTTAATAGAAGTTGATTGGATTGATCTTGGACTATTTGAATTTGGCTCTTGGTAATAAAACTGGCTGTAAAGATCCCACCAGACATAGTCATATGCTTTAATCCTTGCCTGGACCGCCCTTTCGAGTTTTTAGCCCACCAGGATACCCATTTTTGCCCAAATCCCCCTTTTGGGTTTTCGACTTGCCGGGTGTACAATCTTTTGCATATATCCCTAACTTTTGCTCGAACCTCTTTAGTTTGCCGGGATGCCCTTATTTTTGCCTAGGTATGTCAACCAAGAGGGTTATTTTATGCGCAGTATTTTTTTAACTATGTTTGCGTTCACAGGATGTGGGAATTCCTCGCCATCCATAGTGGTCAACATCATGGCACCACTAGAGAAAACTTTCTTTACAACAAATGGTCCTTCGTAAGTGGGAGTCCATTTGCCCCTGGGGTCGCCTTATGGAAGAATGATGCACTTCATTACCAAGTCACCAGGTTGATACACTCGAGGCTTGATCTTTTTGTTGAATTCCTTGATCATACGCTTTTGATACATCTGACCATGGAAAATAGCAACCAGTCGCTTCTCGTCAATCAAGTTCAGCTGATCCAACCTAGTCTGAATCCATTCGTCTTCGCCTAGACCTGCTTCTTTCATTATCCTTAGAGAGGGAATTTGAACTTCTACAGGCAAGACGACTTCCATGCCATAGATCAAGGGGAAAGGATTTTCTCCAGTTGATGTACGAGCCAAAGTACGGTAGCCATGGAGGGTAAATGGTAACATCGCATGCCAGTCTTTGTAGGTTACCACCATATTTTGCACAATCTTCTTGATATTTTTATTGGCAGCTTCCACTGTGCCATTCATCTTGGGCATGTACGGAGAATAATTTTGATGCTTGATTTTGAACTGAGTGCAGAGTTCTGTAATCATAGCATTGTTGAGATTAGTTCCACTTTCGATGATAATCCTTTCGGGGATACTGTAACGGCATATAAGATTATGATTAATAAACCTGGCTACAACGTTCTTAGTGATTGAGGTGTATGAGGCAACTTCAACCCACTTGGTAAAGTAATCAATGGCAACAAGGATGAAACAGTGTCCATTTGAGGTAGTAGGTTTGATCTCTCCAATCATATCAATGCCCCACATTGCAAACGGCCACGGAGCAGTCATGACATTTAGAGGAATAGGAGGTACATGGACCTTGTCAGCATAGATTTGACACTTGCGGCAAGTCCTTGAGTGATGATGACAACCAGTTTCCATTGTGGACGAATAGTAACCAGCCCTCAGGATTTTCTTGGCCATAGTGTATCCACTAGAGTAGGTTCCAAAGAGGCCATCATGCATGTCTTCCATAATTTTCTATGCCTTCTTCTTGTCAACATATCAGAGTAGAGTAAAATCATGGTTGCGCTTGTATAGGATTTTGTTGCTTAGAAAGAATTTGGATGAATATATTCGCAGGAATTTCTTATCATTGATGGAGGCTCCTTTAGGATATTCTTGTGCCTCAAGATATCTCCTCAACTCATGGTACCATGGTTTCTCTTCATTAGTGTAAAGCTCATAGCAGTGTGCGGGTTCGTCAAATCTTTCAATAATAATCATAGGAGCTTCGTTGTCCCATTTGACTTTGAACATGGAAGACATTATGGCCAAAGCGTCGGCTAACGGATTTTCCTCCTTAGGGAAATGTTCAAAGGTGATCTCTTTGAAGTATGGAATCAGAGTTAACACAAGCTCTTTGTAAGGAATCAGGTTAGGATGCTTAGTGTCCCATTATCCCTTTAGGAGAAATTATCATAACACCAATTTCGTTGCCCATAGCGTTGGAAGCTCCATCAAAAACCATATTCCAACGGGATCCTTGTTCGGGTTCGTCATACGGTCTAGGTTTTGCATGGTTAGTTACTAGCATGATATTCTCATCCGGGAAGTCAAAGTTAATAGACTGGTAATCATCAACAACTTGATGGGCCAAATGATCTGCCAATACACTTTCTTTGATGGCTTTTTGTGTTGCATATTGAATATCGTATTCCGTCAGAATCATTTGACATCTAACTATCCGTCCGGAGAGGGCTGGTTTCTCGAAGATGTACTTGATAGGGTTCATCTTAGAAATCAATAAAGTTATGTGAGTCAATATATAATGTCTTAGCCGGCGAGCAGCCCATGCCAGAGTGCAACAAGTTTACTCGAGCAGTGAATATCTGGTTTCACAGTCAGTAAATGTTTTGCTTAGGTAGTATATTGCATGCTCTTTTCGGCCAGACTCGTCATGTTGGCCCAACACACACCCCATAGAATTCTCTAGCATAGTTAAGTACATGATCAGTGGTCTTCCTTCCATTGGAGGCATAAGGATGGGAGGTTCTTGCAAATATTACTTAATTTTGTCGAAGGCAGCTTGGCAATCGTCGTTCCATCTGACTACTTGATCTTTCTTCAAAAGTTTGAAGATTGGTTCACAAGTAGAAGTTAAGTGAGATATGAAGCGGGCAATGTAGTTAAGACGACCCAAGAATCCTCTAACCTCTTTTTCAGAGCGGGGAACTGGCATTTCTTGAATGGCTTTTACCTTTGCAGAATCAACTTTGATGCCTTTACTACTGACGACAAAATCTAGAAGCTTTCCAGATCTTACTCCGAATGTGCACTTATTAGGGTTCAACCTAAACTTGTACTTCTTCAGCCTTTCAAATAGCTTGTGTAGGTGATCGAGATGCTCTTCTTCAGTTTGCGACCTTGCAATCATATCATCCATATAGACCTTTATTTCATGATGGATCATATCATGAAATAAAGCTACCATAGCTCTTTGATATGTTGCCCCTTCATTCTTTAATCCGAACGGCATGACTTTGTAGCAAAAGGTGCCCCACTGTGTAACAAAGGTGGTCTTTGCCATGTCTTCGAGAGCCATCTTAATTTGGTTGTAGCCAGAAAATCCATCCATGAAAGAGAAGACTTTATGTTGAGCGGTGTTATCAACCAAGACGTCAATATATGGTAGAGGGAAATAATCTTTGGGGCTTGCCCTATTCAGATCCCTATAATCTACACACGTACGAAACTTTCCGTCTTTCTTTGCCACGGGGACCACGTTTGCAACCCATTCGGGATAACATGTAACATCCAGAAAACCTGCATCAAATTGCTTTATTACCTCAGCCTTTATCTTTTTAGACATGTCTGGCCGCATACAATGAACCTTTTTCTTAACAGGAGGGCAATCTTCCTTTGTTGGTAGATGATGAACCACAATATCGGTATCCAACCCTGGCATATCTTCATACGACCAAGCAAACACTTCAACGTAGTCATATAACATCTGAACCAATCTGCTCTTGATACCATTTTCTAGGTTGGAGCCGATCTTGACCTCTTTCTTAACAGTCTCAGTACCTAAGTTGATAACATCGACCGGCTCTTTGTGAGGTTGAATAGATTTTTCTTCTTGCATTAGAAGTCTGGCTTGTTCTCCTGGTATTTCATAATCTTCCTCGCCTTCGTCTTCGGCTTGGTTAATTGGATGTTCGAAGTCATAACTGGAAATAGTAGAGTCGTTGACAATGAGATCCAGAGTAGATGAGGATCTGCAAGTGTGTGTGTGTGTGTGTGTGTGTGTGTGCATGTAAGATACATGGATATTAAAAAAATGTAATAAAGGAAAAGAAAGACAATGAACACAAAAATTTGAATGCAACAGGTCCAATGGTTTTTATTAAATGATCACATGATAAATGAACATGAACAAAACCCTTAACAAATGGACCATAGTTCCCCGGGTAAGGCACATGGCTTAAAAATCATTGTTTGGAATTTAAGATTACAGACAAAATTTCTTGAATTGACATAAAATAGTAAACAGTAATTACTCCTCAATGAAGGAGATGGGAGTGAAATCCTTTGCATGCTAGTTGTTGAGCTTTCCTTTGATAGTAGGGTAGATCCAGTCTTCAAAAGTATTTTCATCATCAGAGTCTTCCACAGCGTTCACTTCATGATTCCCAATGCGGAAATGTGGCATTCCCACGCGAGCGCGCCTGACTTCTTTCCAAGCTTTGATGGTGAAACCCAATCCGAATTTTTCTGCTTTAAATGGAATGTCGGGTAGTTGTCCCCAGATAGTATAGTTACCATCTTCGACCACAGCACAGGCATCCTTAAGTGACACCATTCTTGGTATAACTTCATCAGATTTTGATATGTTGGAGGAGATTTTGGTGGCGGAAACCGTAGGAGGAACAATTTCGAAGGCCTGGCACAGAGTCTCTATGAATTCACCATCCATTTCCACATACTTGAAGGAATTGAGATGGCTCACCATAAATTCTTCTTCGCCACAAACAGTAACGATAGTCCCTTGACTGGCTATTTCAATTATTGATGAAGGGTGGATGTTACCGCTCCTGCCCCATAGATACAAGGGCGTCCAAGAAAACAAGAGTAGGCGGGATGTATGTCCATTTTATAAAAGGTAGAATTAAAGATCTGTGAGCCAACTTTAATTGGGAGATCCACCTCTCCATGAACCATTATCTTAGACCCATTGAAATTCCTTACTACAATATCGCTTGGCTTCAATACCAGTCTGTTGTACCCCAAAAATGTTCCTCCCATTTTTACTCAAAGCATGCTCATGGTTGACCAACAATTGACCAGACTTCTCCTCCTAAGGCAATGAACCTCTAATTAGGGTTTCAATTTTCATCAAGATGTTTGAACTTCAAAGGTATCAAATGTTTTCCATGGTCCTAATATTCCTTCAAGATTGTCCATGACAAATTTCATGCCTTGCACTACAAGTTTGCCCATTTAAATTGCTCAAATGCTTGAAAATCAATTGTACTAGGTCAAAATTCAATTGTGGCCCATGTACAGTCAAACTTCAATACTTTTGGTCATCATCAACATTTTGAAGTTATATCCATCATTTTATCAAAGGTCGGTCATGATTCCTGAAGAAATACTCCCAATTCATCCAAAGTCAAAAATTGCTAAATTAGGGTTTCTATAGGAAAAGTCAACTGAACTTTGACCAGACATAACTTTCACATACTTCATCCTTTTTTTCCCGAACCAAAGCTCATATTGAAGAGAATATCATCCCCTACAACTTCTCTTCATCCCTGAAGTCCAAGAAATGCATCATTTGAAAGATACAAGCTCATACATTACATATCATTTTTAGAAAGTCAACAAAAGTCACTTTTTTCCAGGACCTTTTACATCAAAATAACATCTTCAAATGCAAAATTGATCAAAAGAGGGATTAAAGTACACGTCTTGGGCTTTCCAAAAAGTCAAAGATCTTCATTATGAGATCAAAATTGAGCAGGTTATAGCTTTCCCAAGTTGGGAAATTTGAGAATTTTCAAGAATGATGCATTGAGCAAATTAGAAGTTTTAAGGCAATGGTTTAATTTATTGGATTTCAAACATATTCCTAAGATATATAGAGGACCCCTAAAACCATTTTTGCATAGTCTTAATTTTATTTTCATTTTATATTAATTTTATTTAATTAAAAATCAAATAAATCAAAATTATTGTAAATTATATGGGCCATTATTGTTTGGGCTTGGTTGGATGCATGGAGAGGCCACGTATTTCGTGTGCAACAAGGCCATCATTGTCTAGGTGCATTCAAATTTGAAAATGGACAAGATTCCTTGATTTTGGCCAAGGTTACAAATCACCATTCATGGCCTTGAAACATCATGTTTAAGGCTGTTTAAACTTTATTTTCTTGTCTCCTCCCATCTCATCTATAAATACAATACATTAGCAAGCCAAACGGACAGACACACAACTTGGAAAAACTTTTCAATTTTTTTTTAAAAAAACATCAAAGTTGTCAAGTTCTAATTTCAGTTTCCATCCCTCCTCAATCCAAACAAAAGATTAAAACACACTCCTGGAGGTCCCCTGAATCATTTGCAACCATTACTAAGCTTTAAAACATTACCAAACGCATCAACCAATTCACACAGTTTGTATTTTCTTCCAATTTCATTTTGCTTGATTCATTTAACATAAATGCATTTTAATCACACATTACTGATTATTGAAGTGTTTGCAAGCTTTTTGAATAGTTGGATTGCAATTTTGATGCTTGTATCACGATTTACCATTTCTAGGGTTTGAACTTTAGAATTGGGTTTTTTCATATCAGTTAAAACTAGGCTTAGCTAGTGGCACCATCATGCTCAGGAGGATGAGGCCAGTTGATCCATGGCCTCACATATCATTTTTGTTGCGTATTATGAGTTTTATAAGTTGCATGTGCTATAGTGATAGACCAAAACTGTCATTATAGGTCTCAATATCTAAAACAACGGAGGGAAGAAGAAGATGATGCATGGCTGCCCCCCACTGGGCAATTCAAATCTGCACGTTTTTATTTTATTTTAAATAATTACCTGAATTTTTTATTATATTTTTTTCTTATTTGGTATAACGAATGAATGGATAGCTCAGATGGCAGGGAAGCGCGTGTGTGAGGGAGAGGACCTGAGTTCTAGTCCCAGGTCCAACGTTTTCTTATTTCTCAATATTTTCATGTAGATTTGGTATTCCTATTGGTTTGACGTCCACCATACTTCATCAAACCTTAGCCATCAGATGTACATCTAATCAAGATGGACGCCTCTAGTATGCAAGCTCACCATATACCCTCAAGGACTCATCTCACTAGATCAAACACCAGTATGGGCTTTAACTCTTGGGCCTCACTTTTTTTTTATCTACACCCTCAATTTCTAACCATCTCAGGCCCATTTTGTTTTCTTTTATTTGTTTTAGTTTTTTTTATTATTTTTGTTTTCTTGATTAATTTTTTAATTAGAATTAAATAATCAAAAAATCACAAAAAATTAGGCTTATATATTTTAGTTAAATAATTAATTTCTTAATTAATTGATTAATCAAATTTTAACCATTTTCTTAAATTAAAACAAATTAGAGTTTAGGACTTAATTTAGATTTAATTTTCTTTTCATAATAAAAAACCAAAAAGAACTTATTTAATTTTATTTTCCAAATAGACTTTAGGATAATTTCAATTTAATTATTTTGTTAAAATAAAAACAACCAAAAAGGATTTTTTTACTTAGTATTTTATTAGGTTCCTTTTAGATGTAATATTCATTTCGCACACATTATTCTTATTCTCGCATTGTTTATAATAATGTGACTGTATACCGGTATGTAAAAGATTAAGTAGGACTTTTTTACTGCTTTCTTTATTTTTTCCCTAAAGCATTGTACATTGTAAACCCCTTCCCCGAAGCATTGTAATAGTGTAGGATTATCTTCCGCACTTTATTTTCTGAAAATCTTAACTGATAGTAACTAGGCGTGTATGGCAAGACTGAAATTAAAACGTTAGCAAAACCTAAATGTGCAAGATAAATACTTGAACTAAACAAAATTGCACATGCGTACCTCTAGGGTATCCCACTTCGGTTGCCTTCGGAAAATAGTCATGTCCCTCAAAACGGGGACGCTTTAGCAAAGACCTATAAATCAAAAAGATCACAGTCCCTCGATGACCCTATAGTTGCCTCTCGATAAATGATCTAGTCCCTAAACAAAATTGCTAAAGCGTCTCCACAAGTTGCTTTCATGACTGTATCGTCCCTTCGAATGTCCCTCATACATCTAACGATAGGGCTACCTACTCACTAATAGTAGGATAGCACTGTCTAAAGGATAGGAGGAAAAGAACTACCTTTTCGAGTACAAAGTAGATAGCTGTTAGAAGTTTGCTCAAAAACATTTTACACTTACACAAATGCTACTTTTCAAAAACAATTTTCAAAACATTTTCTTTGTTAACACACTTGAGGACTAATACAAGAGTTAAACGCAAAGCAAATCGCCGCACTAAGGCATTTCAAAACATTTTCAAACACACAAGCACAAAGGTATTTCAAAATGAGCAAACATCTAAGAGCCCGTAGAAAACTACGGATGGAAAGGGCACTAACATCTTCCCTTTCCATAATCTACCCTCCTTACTCAGAAAACTCTCGAAAAGGTCTTTTTTTGTTCTTTTCACCCTTTCCATAATTTGGATAAAAGAAAAGTTGGTGGCGACTCTTGGTTACTGCGACATTTGTGAACACAAATGCAAAACCAGTATATAAACAGTCGATTCTGCCACCGTATCATAGAACTGGCGACACTGCTGGGGAGATGATAAAAAGTGGGGTTTACCTTAGAGTTAGTTCATTATTAAAATTGCTTTTTGTGCTTTGTATGCTTAATCCTTGGAGGGTTGTTTGGGTTGTTACTATAGATCCTACACCCGGATCTGGGGGCATCTTTTTAGGTAAACAACAACAGATCATGGAGACTGTACAACCTAAACCAATATGGTTGAAGCGATAGCTGTGTTAGTGTGACACTTTGGTTGGTATCGGTATCCCTTGTGTTGAATTGAGGAGAATACGGGGCCTTCGCGTGGTGTCTTGAAGCACTAACGGACCTTAGAACCTTAGTTGAACAAACTTGGCCATTAGAAAGTAGTGAGATAGCCGACCTCGGTGTAAAGTTGGGGATTGGTTGATACTCGATTCTACACTCATTGAGATCGGACTTTCGAGATGTTTCGGCCACAAGAAAAGATTGCTAAGCTGAAATAATGCTCGATAAAGAAAGATCAGTGATATTGATACTCCTTAGAACCTATTACTATTTCTAGGACAGGTTGAACCAACTAAACTTCAAGAGGGTACTTACCTATAAACTCCATGCAAGCCTAAACCTAAGGCCTTGTGTGTTTTGCTTGTGTATGATCAGTTTTATTACACATGACATCATGCATCATAACATCCATTTTTCATTACACTAACCATTTCAAGGACCAAGGGAATTTATCTTTGTTCTGTTTTGCATATCATGGTTTTCGCTCGTAGAAATACTATCCAGATCAGCTTCGTGAGAATACCTCTCCAACTCAAAGAACTAGTATCAAGGGTTCCTGAGACTTCCTTATTTACCAAGAACTATGGTCGACTTCTCAATATGGTTACATCGGGTTTTGATGAGAAGATGATGAGTGTACTCTTTCAATTATTTGATCCTAAGCACCATTGCTTCACCTTTCCAGATTATCAGTTGGTGCCCACCATAGAAGAGTTCTCTCAAATATTGGGTATACATATTCTTGATCAGACGCCTTTCACCGGTTTAGAAGAAGCTCCCAAGCCACAGGTTATTACAACGGCTTTGCATCTGAAACGGTCTGACATTGTATCCAACTGGGAAACGAGAAGTGGTGTTAAGGGTTTTCTAGTCAAGTTTCTATACGAGAAGGCTCACCAATTTTGGGATGATTTGGATTTCCAAGCTTTTGAGGAGGTTATGTTCCTTATAATCTATGGTTTAGTGTTGTTCCTTTATCCAGACTTTCTCATAGATGTGAATTCTATCAAGGTTTTCTTCTCTCGTAACCCTGTACCTACTCTACTCTGAGACATCTTGCATACCCTCCACACTCGCACCATGAAGAGAAAAGGGATTCATATGTGTTGTGTGCCATTGTTGTCAAGGTGGTTTATTTCTCACCTCCTTAAATTAGTATTGAAGAATGAAGAAGGTTTGGGTTGGTCACGAAGGATAATGTCACTTTCTCACTCGGATATTCTCTGGTATTCCCGATCCATGGGAGATATCTCCATTATTAACCGTTGCAGGGAATTCCCTAATGTCCCACTACTTGGCATTAGGGGAGGTATAACTTATAATCCCTCTCTGGCTTTGCGACAATTTGGTTATGCTCGAAGGGATGGTCCCCATGATATACTTATCCAGGGCATTATGTTTAACTACGAGGATGATGTTCAAGGGTATCGTCAGAGATTTATACGATCTTGGGGCATGGTAAACAGATTTGATACCAGGACTTTGGGGCCTAAGACTTCCATCCCAACGGAACCTTATCTCAAATGGGTACGAGCTCGCGCTCAGAACCTTATAATTTCGTATATATCCATCTTACTAGTGATTATGGAGCCCATTTCCGAAGGGGATATTCCTTATACAGTTCTCCGTCCTGACATGCCCACTGATCTTGAAGAGCTGCAGAGATCCTGGATTCAGCTGAAGAAAGAACAGGATACCTTTAGAGATCATTTTTATGTCAACAAGAAGAAAGTCTTGGAGCTTACGAAGCAACTTCACGAAGAAGAAAAATATTAATGTCTATCTTGGCACGAAGAGGAAGCGCACATGAGAAACCCGATGTCTTAGATCTTAGAATTTTTTCAATTGTAAGCCTAAAAAGGAAATTGTATTTTGAATTCTACTAATAAAATCTTTGTTTCATTTTGGTTCACAAATTTAAATTTCCCGGAGTCCTTGAAAACATTACATACATATACCATACATATTATTGCATAAACAAGTTTTAGGACAGGTTTCTTATCTTCTTTGCTGTTTATTTCAGCAATGGCTCTTGAACAAACAGTTAAGGAGCTTCAGGCACAAAATGCTCAATTCTAAGAAATGTTCCTGAATTTGGCTAAGGGACAAGAAGACTTAAAAGCTCTGATTCTCAAGGACAAGAAGAAGAAAAAGAGGCCAGTGGGTGTTCTGAATTTGGGAAGAAGGTTCAAAGGACCGGTGAAGCACGTTTCAGAGATCACAACTCCGTCAAGAGAGAGAGAGAGACAATCAGGATGGAGAGCTAAGAGAAGAAGACCACAGTACAAGGGAGTCTGAAGAAGATGAACCTGACTATTCCGAGGAGCATTATCCTCTTGCTAATGATAAATACAAACATTTGGAGGATCGGCTCAATTCCATGGAGATCCAAAGGGTTCCCAAACTGGACTTTTAAGAGCTAGGATTGGTCTCAAGGGTGGTCATCCTGCGGAAGTTCAAGGTCCCTACATTTGCTAAATACGACGGTGTCTCCTGCCCTAGGCTACACTTAAGGTCGTATGTCAGGAAAATTCAACCCCACACTACTGATAGGGATTTATGGGTACACTTCTTCCAGGAAAGTTTGGCAGGGACTCAGCTGGAATGGTTCTATCAACTAGAAAGAACCAATGTGCATAATTGGGAAGATCTGGCTGCTTCTTTCTACAAGTAGTACCAGTATAATGCTGACCTCGCCCCGACTCATACACAGTTGCAAAGTATGTCCATGGGTTCTGGTGAGGGCTATAAGGACTATGCCCAAAAATGGAGAGACCTTGCGGGAAGAGTCCAGCCTCCGTTGTCTGATAGGGAGTTGGTGGACATGTTCTTGGGCACATTATTCGGGCCATTCTTTAACCACCTGATTGGAAGTTCTTCTGTTGGTTTTATTGAGTTGATCTTGACAGGAGAAAGAGTGGAAGCTGGTATTAAAAGTGGTAAAATAGAGAGATGCATCCTTCAGCACTGCAAAGAAACCATTCACAGGGAAGAAGGAGGTCAGTGCTGCTTATGGCCAAAGGAATCTTAACAAAACTGAGTGTCGTCCGACGGTAGGGGCTGTTATGATTTCCAACTCTACATCAAACCAGCAACAAAATAATTAGTCCAGAACAGATAAGCCAAGGAGACAATTTACCCGGATCAACATGACCCTATCTCAGGTTTTACCACACCTGCTGAATTCCAATTTGGTTACCCTGAAAGAGGCTTCCAAGAATCCCAACACTACATCTCCTCACTACAATGAAAATTCTCGGTGTGCTTACCATTTGGAAAGTCCAGGCCATGATACAAACGATTTTTGGGATTTGAAGAATAAGGTGCAGGATTTGATTGAAGCAAAGGAGATTGAGTTTAACACTTCTGAGACTCCTAATGTTATTACTGCCCCTATGCCCAAGAACATTCGTGGTGTCAATGCTATTAACAATTACATGTTTGTCGCTTTTGTTGATGAATTGGCTACTGCACTCCTGACTATTAAGAAGAATCTCTTGCAGGCCGGTTTATTTCTGGGTTGTGGCAAAGGTTGTCACTCGTGTTTGTCCTTACCTAACGGTTGCCATTCGTTGAAGGAAGGCATTCAGCGCCTGGTGGATGATAAAGAAATCCTGTTTGAGAAGACTCCAATTACAAGTGTTTCATGTGAAGATGTTTCTATCATTACCATTTCCGCCAATCCTCCCAAGGTCTCCTCTAAAATACCTGTCAGGATTACATCTATTTTGAAAGTTGCTCTGTTAATAATTACTTTCCTCGAACTTATGCCATAGTCCTCGGATAAAGCTGTTCCCTGGAACTATGGGGCTGATGTCGATTACCATGGCGTCAAGCAGGATCTGTTGATTGTTAAAGATGAAGATGCTGAAGACTCTGATCCTGACATTTGTAATATCGTCGGGACTAGTAAGATAACAAGAAGCGAAAGAGTTTTCTCTCCCGAGATCTCTCATCCTAAAACTGTTGCTACTCCCATGATCATCCTTGCGGCCACTCCTGTTAATACTCCCATTACTACTCTTGTGATTGCCCCTGCTGCTCTTGCTGCTACCCCTGCTGCTACCCCTGCCACCGAGTTAGTCGAGACTCAGGGCAAAGAGATATTGGTTAAGCCTGTCCAGATGAAGGTGCACCCAAAAGTCATCCCAGAATCCTCTAAGCATGAGATAGAGGAAATTTTAAAGAACATTAAAAAGACTGACTACAATATGGTTGAACAACTGGGGCAGACCCCTTCCAAGATCTCAATGTTGGCCCTATTATTGTGCTCTGAAGCCCATTCCAAGGCTTTAGTGAAATTCCTCAAGACTGCTCACGTGCCACAAGAAACCTCCGCTGATCATTTTGAAGACTGTGTGGCCAGTTTGACTGCTGATAATGGGCTAGGTTTCTCGGATGCTGATCTGACTCCTAGAGGAAGGAAACATAATGATTCCCTGTACATCTCTATCGAGTGCAGGGGCACTACTTTGGCCCATGTTCTAGTGGATACAGGTTCATCACTGAATGTTCTTCCCAAGAAGTCCCTTAACAAGTTAGATTGCGAAGGATTGACTCTGAAGCCTAGTAACATTATGGTGAGAGCCTTCGACGGTTCTAAAAGAATGGTACATGGGGAGGTGGACATCCCTATAAAAGTGGGCACTCAGACTTTTAATTCCATTTTTCATGTGATGGATATCCGTCCATCTTACTCTTGTTTATTGGGACGACCCTAGATCCATGGGGATGGTGTTGTGACTTCCACCTTACATCAGATGCTGAAGTACCTAGTCAATTAGAAAATTATCACAGTTCATGGGGAGGAGGAGTACATGGTGAGCCACCTGAACTGTTTCAGGTACGTTGAAATGGACGGCGAGTTCATTGAAACCCACTGTTAGAACTTAGAGGAGGTTCCACCGACCATTGCTACAACCAAAACCTCTTCCAATATTCTAAAGATTACCAGGCCTTCGTTGAAGATGGCTTCTATGACAGATTCTAGGGCAGTTGTTGAAGAAGATGGGTGTACAATTTGGGGCCAACTTCTAGATATTCCCTATAAATCTGACAAAGTTGGTTTGGGTTTTACATCAGGAGCTCAAAGGGTTGTTCGTCGCGCTCGTGCCAAAAGACCACCCTTACGCATCAGCAATCACGAGGTTAATGCTTTGGAAGACAGTAACTGTGAATGTGACATGGACCAGTGGATATTCCCACTTATCAACGGAGGACTCACCAACTGGAAGACTAAAGACTTTGTTCCGATTACTTTTATTCAGAAGTAATTGTCTTTTTTTTTTGTTTTTGGATATGTAATAAATGAATAATACAAACTCTAAAACCTTGTGTCTTACCCGAGGCATAATGGTTATTTTGTGAGGGTTATCATGTTTCATTATCATATGTCATTAATAAAGCATTGGACATTTTTTACATACAAATTTTGCGCTCTTTTCCTTTCTTTTCTGCTTTTTACTTTATCAAAACAGATATGCTCTTACACACACTCACATATCAAACTGCAGATCCACATCCACTTTGGATCCCATTGATAATGGTTCTACTATTGCTCATTATGATTTTTAAAATCCGATCAACCAAGCCGAGGACGAAGGTGAGGAAGATTGTGAGGTACCAGGAGAGCTTGCCAGAGTGTTACAACAAGAAGAAAGGGTAATACAGCCTCATGAGGAACCAGTTGAGACAGTGAACTTGGGTAGTGAAGAAGACAGAAAAGAAGTCATGGTAGATGCTAACTTGGAACCCTGTGTCAAATAGCGGTTAATACAAATGCTACATGACTATGTTGAGGTTTTTTCCTGGTCATACGAAGACATGTCGGTACTTGACACTGACATTTTGGTTCATCGCCTACGAACAAAATAGGATTGCCCTCCAGTGAAATAGAAGGTTCGTCGTATTCGGCCGGATATGTCAGAAAAGATCAAGGTTGAAGTCATGAAACAGTTCAATGCTGGTTTCTTAGTTATCACATCCTATCCCTAATGGGTCACTAATGTTGTTCCAGTACCTAAGAAGGATGGTAAGGTACGATGTGTATGGATTACAGAGACCTGAACAGGGCAAGCCCTAAGGATGACTTCCCGCTTCTCCACATTGATGTTCTGGTTGACAACACCGCACAACATAAGGTATTCTACTTCATGGATGGTTTCTCTGAGTATAATCAGATCAAGATGGCACCTGAAGACATGGAGAAGACAACCTTTGTCACACAGTGGGGCACTTTCTATTACAAGGTTATGCCATTTAGGCTGAATAACGCTGGGGCGACCTATCAACGGGCCATGGTAGCTTTGTTCCATGATATGATTCACCATGAGATAGAGGTTTACGTCAATGACATGATAGTCAGGTCTCAGACTGAAGAGGAGCACCTTGATCACCTACAGAAGCTATTTGATAGGCTGAAGAAGTAAAAACTGAGGCTAAACTCGAATAAGTGCACTTTCGGTGTAAGATCTGGTAAGCTCTTAGGTTTCATAGTCAGTGGCAAAGGCATTGAAGTGGATCCTGCAAAAGTCAAAGCTATACAAGAAATGCCAACTCTTCGCACTGAGAAGGAAGTTAGAGGATTCTTGGGACGCCTAAACTACATAGTCATATTCATTTCACATCTGACCGCTAATTGTGAGCCAATCTTCAAATTACTGAAGAAAGATCAAGCAGAGAAGTGGAATGACGATTTCCAGAACTCTTTTGACAAAATCAAAGAATACCTCCAAGAGCCTCCAATTTGGATGCCTCCAGTTGAAGGAAGACCTCTGATCATGTACTTAAAGGTATTAGAGAACTCAATGGGGGTGTGTGTTGGGGCAGCATGATGAGTCTGGTCGAAAAGAGCATGTGATATACTACCTTAGCAAAAAGTTTGCCGACTGTGAAACAAGATACTCACTTCTCAAGAAAACTTGATGCGCTTTGGCATGGGTTGCTCGCCGACTGAGACAATATATGTTGACCCACACTACTTTGTTGATATCTAAGATGGATCCTATCAAGTACATCTTTGAGAAGCCCACTCTCTCCAGAAGAATAGCAAGATGGCAAATGATCCTGACCAAATACGACATTCAATACACAACCCAGAAGGAAATTAAGGGAAGTGTACTAGCTGATCATTTGGCTCATCAGGCTGTGGATGACTATCAATCCATGAATTTCTAGTTCCTGGACGAGAATATCATGTTAGTAACTGATTATGAAGAACCTGGACCGGATGAAGGACCTGAAAAAGGATCCTGATGGACTATGGTTTTTGACAAAGCTTCCAACGCTCTTAGCAATGGCATCGGCACTGTGATCATATCTCCTGAAGGTTGTCATACTCCTTTCACGGCTAGGCTATGTTTCAACTGTACCAAACATATGGCTGAGTATGAAGCATGCATCATGGGTCTCAAAGCTGCAATTGATTTAACGATCAAGTTCTTAAGTGTGTTTGGAGACTCAACTTTGATCATCAGCCAGATCAAAGGAGAATGGGACATGAAGCATTCTAATCTCATCGCATACAAATAGCATGTGTTAACGTTAATCCCATACTTTGAAGAAATTACCTTTGAGCATTTTTCACGAGAGGAAATTCAACTAGCGGACGTGCTAGCTGCAATGTCATCCATGTTCAAGGTCAGGTGGGATAATGAGGCTCCTCAGATCACCATTGAGAGGATGGACGAACCAGCATACTGTCACGAGATTGGTACTAAAGATGTAGTGAACAAGCCTTGGTTCCATGAAGTCAAAAGATATCTCGAAAGACAAGAATATCTCGAAGGAGCTTTAGTCAATGATAAAAAGTTCCTAAGAAGGTTCTCTGCTAAGTTCTTCCTCAATAACAGGATCCTGTACAAGCGCAATCATGATAATACCTTGCTTCGGTGTGTAGACAAGAGTGAGGCAGAAAGGATTATGGCTGACTTACACGAAGGTACCTTGGGCACTCATTCCAGTGGACATATGATGGCTAAAAAGATCCTACGGGAAGGATACTACTGGTCCACTATGGAAGCAAACTGTTATCAGCATTTGCGGACTTGTCACAAATGCCAGATCTATTCTGACAAGGTACATGTGCCTCCGGTTCCTCTGAATGTCTTGACTGCTTCGTGGCCATTCACAATGTGGGGCATCGACATGATTGGAGAAATTAGACCGGCAACTTCCAATGGGCACCGCTTCATCCTGGTTGCCATTGATTACTTCTTGAAGTGGGTCGAGGCAGCTTCATTCGCTTCTGTTACCAAGAACGTTGTGGCCCGATTTATCATACATAACATTATCAGTCGGTATAGTATTCCAGAAAGAATCATTACAGATAATGGTACCAATCTCAACAATAATATGATCATCGAGCTTTGCACGCAATTCAAGATTCAACATTATAACTCTTCTCCCTACCGGCCGAAGATGAATGGCGCTGTAGAAGATGCTAACAAAAACGTCAAGAAAATCATACAGAAGATGATGGTGACATATAAATATTGGCATGAGATGTTACAATTTGCTCTTCATGGTTACCGCACCACAATGCGCACGTCAACAGGGGCAACCCCTTTCTCTTTGGTATACAGTATAGAAGCTGTCTTGCCCATTGAAGTCAGATCCCTTCCTTGAGAATCATCAAGGATGCAGGTTTGAATGAAGACGAATGGGTCCAGACTCGACTGGACCAGTTAAACCTGATTGACGAGTAGATGCTCGCGGCTGTTTGCCATGGTCAGATGTACCAAAAACGTATGATTAAAGCTTTCAATAAGAAGGTTAGACGTCAGGTATATAAGGCTGGTGACCTGGTAATCAAGCGCATCATACTGCCACAATGTGATCCCATGGGGAAATGGACTCCCACATAGGAAGGGCTATTTGTAATCAAGAACATATTCTCTTGTGGAGCCATGATCCTAACCATTATGGACGGTGACGACCTTCCGCACCCAGTAAACGCGGACATAGTTAAAAGATACTACACATAAACAAAGACCCACTAGGTCGACTGGCCTAGGAAAAAATTAGGGCATCCCGGTGAACCAAAAGG
Organism: Vicia faba; assembly: GCA_948472305.1. Classification (NCBI taxonomy): domain Eukaryota; kingdom Viridiplantae; phylum Streptophyta; class Magnoliopsida; order Fabales; family Fabaceae; genus Vicia; species Vicia faba. Next base: position 1,118,098,933 of record OX451737.1, on the reverse strand, counting down.
GTTCGGGAAAAAATTTGGGATATACATAAAAAAAATTGTACACCCGATAAGTCGAAAACCTGAAAAGGCGGCTTGGGCAAAAAAGGGTATCCCGGTGGACTGAAAACCCGAAAGGGCGTTCCAGGCAAGAGTTAAGGATTCAAAGCGTATAACTATGTCCCATTGGATCAACTTACAGACAATCTTCAATATCAACCATCAAGCTCAAATGGTACTAATCGATCGAGTCAACTTCGGATAAGCAGCAAAGAGATGAGACGTTCAAAGACATAAAGGCAATAGTAGAATGGGAACCCAATGGGATTGTTTCACATAGCTATTTTATTTGTATGCTATTTTGTAAAGTTTTATTTTTACAACGACATTCCCTTATTAGGATGTTCGTCTCCTTGTACAAAAATGCTTATTCAAGTTAATACAGAACTATCCCATTTAAAGTGTAAAACTTCTATTTTTATTTTCCTGTTTTGTGTGCGAAAATGTCCAGTGATTATTATTGAACATATGCATTTGAATATGATTACTTCTTATAAATATACACCTAAAAACAGAAAGACAATTGCTAATGACTTTAAGAAACGGGACAATATCTAAGGGCCATCCACAAGATCCCTGCATATGTCTTTCCTGATAGATACCTTCTCCAACAGGTACAGAGGCAGGGGCATTCTACTACAAGGTCAACACCACATTCCCAATATGAAGACTAAAAGTTCCAGGTTCTCATATCCTCGGTCGAGCAACAATCTCCAAACTACTGCTTTAACATCTGAGGAAAACTCCCTAGTGAAGTCACCAAGATTCTCAAGATTCTCCAATAGGATTTCAACAAAATTCCCAAGCAGTTTGTGAAGTTCACCTTCAGCAATAGAGTTTTATAAATCTCAAATGGTTTATAAAGCCTTATCCCCAGTAGAGTTTATTTCTCTAACTATGGAAATCCATCCCTCAGCAGAGTTTATTTCTCCAAATTGGTGAAATCTTTCAACAGAGCTCTTCCCCTTGGCAAAGTCATTCTCAAACAGAAGTCGAAGATCCTCGACAGAGAGAGGGAATTGCAAACAAAACTATATCCATTCATTATCCTCGGCAGAAATTTAAGAATCACTTTCTTCACTCACCAACAGCAGTTTGGGATTCAGCTTCCCGATACTCTTCAACAGTTGCCAGGGGTTTCTTCTCCCAGACAAAGATACTGCACAACAGCATTACATGTTCATGTGCATACAAATACATATATCATAATCTCATTTATTTTGGGATCATCATGCAATTCATACATCATGACATCACATGAAACTGATTTTACCTTTTCAGGTTAAATTAACAGACAAACAAACACTATCAACCTTTACAACAGGTCAAAGATTAATGCCCGAAACCAGACGGGGAAACTATATGTACAACCAAGTGGTATGAACTCCCAAAATAAGAGGGGTTTACCAACAAATACAGCAGGATAGAGATTAATGCCTGAAACCATACGTGGAAACTATCTATGTGACCAGCAAAACAAGTTCCAGATTAATGCCTGAAATCAGCCAGGAAAACTATTTGTGGACGACCGGTTGTGGATTAATACCTGTAATAAGCCAGGAGAACTATCTACATGAAGAGATTGAAGATTAATACCTGTAATAAGCCAGGAAAACTATCTTTCTTTCTTAAGTCCGAGATTAATATCTTAAACCAGATAGGAAAACTATCTCAACGACCAAACAAAAAACATAGTTCCAGATTAATACCTGCAATAAGCCAAGACAACTATCTCAGTGACCGACAATTTTCAAGTTCCAGATTAACACTTGTAACAAGCCAGGAGAACCATCTGTGGATGACCAACTGTAGGATTAATACCTGTAACAAGCCATGAAAACTATCTACATAAGGAGATTGAGGAATAACACCTTAAACCAGATAGGAAAACTATCTTTATTTCTTGGGTCAGAGATTAATACCTGAAACCATCCAGGACAACTATCTCAACGACAAGCAATTTTCAAATTCCAGATTAATACTTGAAACTAGATAGGAAAACTATATGTGAACAAACTGATTATAGATTAACACCTGAAACCAAACAGGAAAGCTATCTACATGACCAGACGAAGAAATCTTACACGGGTTCCTTCTCGGCATCCAGATGCAGTCTAACACTGACTCATCCTGAAACAACCCTATACAGGCTCTTTCTAGTACATTTCCAGATAATGGTTAATTCCATTATCCCCAGCAAATTACTGGAAGCCTGGACTCCAACCAGAATACGGAAAACTTTCATCTCTCCAGACCAGAGATAACTACTCAGTAGAGCCTTGGACAACTGAATTTCCTAGACTTTATTCCCCACAGAGTTTTCCTCAAGCACGAGAACAATAGAAACTCATATTTCCCAATGGACTCCTCCTCAGACAGCAGGAACAGGGACCCCCAAAGGGACTATTTATGAAATCAGCATCTACTTTGGAAGGCATCTTTAAGCCCATCTTTGACGACTATCTATCATCTTTTCCAAATGGCATATGTAAGCCTATTCCCGGCATCATCAACCATCAGTATTACTTCATGCGAGTGCAAATTTATGGGCACTCTAGTTTTCAATCATCTTCCACCTTTAGATCATAAAAGGCAGACAGGCCAATCTAAATCCTTAGGTTTAAGAAGATTAAACAGGATCAGTTGTTGTACCCCAAAATTTTCCTTCCCATTTTTACTCAAAGCATGCTCATGGTTGACCAACAATTGACCAGACTTCTCCTCCTAAGACAATAAACCTCTAATTAGGGTTTCAATTTTCTTCAAGATGTTTGAACTTAAAAGGTCTCAAATGTTTTCCATGGTCCTAATATGCCTTCAAGATTGTCCATGACAAATTTCATGCATTGCACTACAAGTTTGCCCAGTTAAATTGCTCAAATGCTTGAAAATCAATTGTATTAGGTCAAAAGTCAATTGTGGCCCATGTATATTCAAACTTCAATATTTTTGGTCAACATCAACATTTTGAAGTGATATCCATCATTTGATCAAAGGTTGATCATGATTCCTCAAGAAATACTCCCAATTCATCAAAAGTCAAAAATTGCTAAATTAGGGTTTCTATGGGAAAAGTCAACTAAACTTTGACCAGGAATAACTTTCACATACTTCATCCTTTTTTCCCCAACCAAATATCATATTGAATATAATCTCATCCCCTACAACTTCTATTCATCCCTCAAGTCCAAGAAATGCACCATTTGAAAGATACAAGCTCATACATCTTCACCATTTACATCAAAATAACATCTTCAAATGCAAAATTGATCAAAATAGGGATTGAAGTAGACGTCTTGGGATTTCCAAAAAGTCAAAGATCATCATCATGATATCCAAATTGAGCAAGTTATGGCTTTCCCAAGTTGGGAAAATTTGGGAATTTTCAAGAATGATGCATTGAGCAAATTGGAAGTTTTAAGGCAAGGGTTTAATTTATTGTATTTGAAACACTCTCCTAAGATTATAAAGGACCCCTAAAACCATTTTTTGCATAGTCTTGATTTTATTTGTATTTTATATTAATTTTATTTAATTAAAAATCAAATAAATCAAAATTATTGTAAATTATAGGGGCCATTATTGTTTGGGCTTGGTTTGATGCATGAAGAAGCCCCATATTTCATGTGCAACAAGGCCAGCATTGTCTAGGTGCATTCAAATTTGAAAATGGACAAGATTCCTTGATTTTGTCCAAGGTTACAAATCACAATTCATGGCCTTGAAAAATCATGTTTAAGGTTGTTTATACTTTGTTTTCTTGTCTCATCCCATCTCATCTATAAATACAAGACATTAGCAAGCCAATTGGACAGACACACAGCCTGGAAAAACTCTGCAAATTTTATATAAAAAAAACATCAAAGTTGTCAAGTTCGAATTTCAGTTTCCAGCCCTACCCAATTCAAATAAAAGATCAAAACACACTCCTGGAGGTCCCCTGAAGCATTACTGATTATTGGAGTGTTTGCAAGCTTTTTTCATAGTTAGATTGCAGTTTTGATGCAGGTATCACGATTTACCATTTCTAGGGTTTGAACTTTAGAATTTGGTTTTTTCATATCAGTCAAAATTAGGCATAACCAGTGGCACCATCATGCTCAGGAGGATGAGGCCAGTTGATCCATGGCCTCACATTTGATTTTTGTTGCATATTATGAGTTTTATAAGTTGCAGGTGCTATAGTGACAGGCGTTCATCTTGATCAGATGTACATCTGATGGTTAAGGTTTGATGAAGTATGGTGGACGTCAAACCAATAGGAATACCAAATCTGCATGAAAATATTGAGAAATAAGAAAATGTTGGACCTGGGACTCGAACCCAGGTCCTCTCCCTTACACACGCGCTTCCCTTCCATCTGAGTTATCCATTCATTCATTATACCGAATAAAACAAAAATAATATAATCAAAACTTCAGGTAATTATTTAAAATTAAAAAAATGCATGCAAATTTGAATTGCCCAGTGGGGGCTGCCACGCATCATCTTCTTCCTCCCTCCGTCATTTTAGACATTGAGACCTATAGTGACACAGTCCTTCACAATATCGCCAGTCCAAAGCACCTTTGGGTAACACATTTAAAGATGATCCAGTATCTATTAGGTCATGAGCCAGGGTGGTCCCCTTGCATTCCATAGAGATATGAAAGGCTTTATTGTGGTTCTTTCCCATAGGAGTCAAATCAGTGTTGGAGAACCCTAATCCATTATCAGCCGTTAAACTTGCTACTCAGTTCTCGAACTAGTCAGCTGTGGTTTCTTGGGGGCACATGGGCTTTCTTCAAGAACTTGATTAGAGCCTGGGCATGAAGGTCCGAACAGAGTAATAATGACAGCATGGAAAATTTGGAGGGGGTTTGCCCTAGCTGCTCAACTATTTTGAAGTCACTCTTCTTTATGATTTTCATGATTTCCTCCATCTCTCGAGTGGAGGGTTCTTCAGCTTCAGTATTTTTGGTAGATGCCTATATCCCAGCAGGCTCACCTTCTTTCTCTTTGCCTCTAGTGTTGGCACTAGACTTGTCATGGGTTATGCGGACGAGAGTTATTATAGTAGTGGGTGGTGAAATATCAGAGGAAAATATTCTCCATGTTCTTGTCACTTTACTAGAACCTGCAATATTAGTGACATCAGCTTCGTCTTTGTTGATCCAAGAATCTTGTTTTATCCCATGATAATAAACCTCGGCACCATAATTCAATGGAATCGCTTTATCAGAGGAGTAGGGAATTGGCCCAGCCGTAGTGATTATTAAAGGAGCAACGATTGTTTCATTTGAAATCCTAATAGGACCCTTTGAGGGGATCCTAAGAGGCTTTTTGGAGATGGTTATTATGGACAAGTCTTCAGCTTTGTTGTTTAAACTTTTGATGGTAGGAATCTTCTCAAACAGAATCTCGCGGCTATCTATCAGGTGTTGCACACATTCCTTCAGCCGCTTGCACCCATTTACTTGTTGATCACAGCAAACACAATCTTTAGGACAGCCAGGGAACACCCCGGGTCTCAGCAAATTAATCTTTATAGTAATTAATGGGGTTGTTAAATCTTCAATGGAAGAGATGAAAGTAATATCATCAATTGCGTTAACACCCTTGTCATGATTCTGCATTGGTGTGGTTATCACATTTGGAGTAGCAGGTGGATCAAATTCAATCGTTTTATTGTATATCAGATCTTGAATTTTATTCTTCATAGCCCAGCATTGATCAGTTTCATGCCCGGGGATGTTGGAATGATACGCACACTTGTAATTTGGATTGTACTTAGGTGAAGAAATGTTTGGATTGGATGGTGGATCGTGCAATGTCACTAAGTTGGCCTTCAACAGATGTTGTAAGGCTTGGGATAATGACATGTTTATCCTCATGAACTATCTTCTAGGAACTTAGGATCGTTGATTGTTGGATGATTGCCTTTGAGCAGATGGAGGGTTGGAGATTAACACAGCATTAACAGAAGGTCGATGATCCTTCTTGGTATGGGCCCTTGCCCCATACACAAAATTTGTTTCCTTCTTTCCAGTGAAAGGCTTCTTTACAGCGTTGGATGAGGAAGCAGATGTCATGGGAATTTTTCCGCTCTTAATGCCACTTTTAACCCTTTCACCAGTTAGGATCAACTCGGTGAAACCAGACAAAGAGATGCCAATCAATAGGTTGAAAAATGGGCTAGTTAATGTACCCATGAACATGTAAATTAGTTCTCTGTCAGTTAGTGGTGGATGGACCCTACTAGTAAGATCCCTCCATTTTTGTGCATACTCTTTAAACCCTTCATTAGTACCCATTGTCATTCGTTGAAGTTGAACACTTATTGGTGCTAGATCGGTATTGTATTGATACTAATGATAAAAAGCAGTGGCTAGATCTTCCCATGCATGGATACGGGAACCTTCCAATTGAAAGAATTATTCTAGTTGAGTCCCAGCCAGACTCTCTTGGAAGAAATGCATCCAGAGCTTTTTGTTAGTAGTGTACGATTGCATCTTGTGCACGTAAGACCTTAGAAGAAGTTTCGGGAAGGAAACCCCGTCATACTTGGAGAAGACCGGTATTTTGAACTTATGGGGAATGACGACCCTAGGTACTAAGCCCAACTCACCAAAATCTAAACCAGACACGGCTTGAATTTCAACAACCTTTAGTCTATCCTCCAACTTCTTATATTTATCCTCAGCCAGAGGATATTGCTCATCAAAGTAATCTTCGTCTTCGGGAGCTTAATTATAAGCACCCCTAGCATGGGTGCTCCTTGCCTCTTTGTCTTGATTTTCGTCCTCCTCAAACGACTCTTCGACTATCTGTACCTGACGAACCAGACCTTTGGACCTCTTACCCATGTTGGTGAAGGCCTTCTTTTTGGTTTTCTTCTTGGCTACTAGCATAGTCATTGTTGTAACCCAAAATTTTCCCTCCCATTTCATCAATATTTTCTCACCACAAGACCCTTGGAGCTCAAGATCAAGTTAGGGTTTGCTCTGCCCAAGACTCCTCTTTGCACTGTTGACCCAAATTAGGGTTTGTGTTTGCACAAAGATGTTTTGACCTAAAAGGACCAAAGTGACTTTCATGCTTCATGTTGGACTCACAAGTTTATCCATACCAAGTTTCAAGCCTTGATTCCAATGTTTGCCCTGTCAATTGGACAGTTGACCTAGAAATCAGCTATATTGGGGAAAAAGTCAATTGTGGTCAATTGACAGTCAAACCTCATGATTTTTGACCCACATCAACATTATGAACTCATATGGACCATTTGATCAAGTTTGGATCACAATTCCACAAGAAATTTGATCAGATCACCAAAAGGGCAAAATGGTCATTTTTAGGATTTTGACTGCACAAAGACAATTTTTGACTGTTTGACCTAACCAATGGCAATTCAAGCTCACATATGGACTCAAGGACTCAATGGAATTGTCTTGACACATTCAGCAAGTTCAAAAGATCCCAAATGCACAAGATTGATAGATGAATTTTCCAATCAACTGATCAAAATTTGACTGTATACTGAAAAGTCAAACTTTGACTTTTTGGTCAAAATCAAGTGTCAAGATTCATTTTTCATCAAAACATGTCAAATTATGAAACTTGTTCATCAAGAAATCAAAAATTACAAATTAGGGTTTGAAATGAAGAAATTTCATAACTTATAAATTTTCTAAGTTATGAAATTTCCTAATTTTTTCCTAACTTTGTCCCATTTTTTCATCAAGATACATTTGGATTAAAGCAAAAATCAAAACATGAAAGTTATAGTCAATTTCAAAATCTACAACTTTGATTCACAAAGTTTCCTCAAAAGAAGCTTGTAGCTCAAGTTATGATTTTTGGAATAGGGGTGCAAAACATTCTTAACTTAGAAAATTTTTGACCTATTTTAGGCAGGATTTTTGCCCAACTTCATGGCCACTTTTCACATGCTTCCACTTGGAATTTCAACTTTCATTACAAATATTGATTGTAGTACACATTCCAAGCTTTCCAAATTGTCCAAGAACTCATCAAACACCCTTGTGGTTAAGGAGAATCGAATTTGTGAAGTTAGGCAAAAGTCACTTTTGTTCTTGACCAAGGCATGTTCATAACATGAGCATTTTTGAAATCAGCTTGCACAAGCTAGGTTACAGGCCTCTAATCCCTTTCTTACTCAAAAATTCAATGCTAAACCATTGTGCCAAGATGTTATTTCATTCATTTGGGCAATACACACAAAATTAAGCCATATTTGGAAAAAGCAAGTTTGCCATTTTGGAAAAGCATGGCTTTATGTCAAAACACAAATCAAAGAAGTACAATGCAGATCTTCTAGGCACAAGTTTATGGACTAATCCCACTGATCAAGGAGAGATTATGAAGCATTCTTGAGGGGCCTGTGATAGCCTATATTGAAACTTGACAACTTTAGCTTAGATAAGAAGAAACTTGGCAAAACTAAACACATCTCTCATTCCTGCAAGCAAGAGCAAAAGAAAACATTGTAAACACTTTTCACTTGATCCAACTGACCTGAAACACGACCTAACCACCTTCAATAGCTCCCCAAACATGAAAACACCATTTTGCTGCACAAAACAGGGCATCCCTGCAGATTGAGTTGCACAACTCAGTTTGCTCGTGCGTTTTGGCCAAAGCTTGTTCATACACATTCCCTACCATCCATACAAACTATCCCAAGCCTTGGAAATTGACTGTAACACCTCTAACCAAGTGTGCCATATTCACTTTTCTCTCTTGCAGGTTGACTTCTGTAGCTTGATATAGCAAGATTCAAAGCACACCAAGCATTGGAGAAGCATCCCAGGACTTCAAGCAAGCTGTACAAGTCCTCAAATTCCATTGAAAGTGCCTCCATTGTTGCACACAATTCAAGCTGAACAGGTAAAAGTTTAAACTTCTATCTCTGTATCCAGGCATAGTTAGGCTTAAGTTTGTGAAGAAAACATGTTCTAATCATAGCCCTGAAGCCATCCATATAGTTACCTTTCATTTATATTATGTGTGCTGAGAGAATTTAGGGCATGAACATTGACAAAAACTTAGGTCAGAAATTGGGGGAGAAGAAATTCTCTCTCATTTCTGAGAGTTAGATCAAGTTTTTTATATGTATGAACTCGTGACATGATGCTCCTTAATGTTTGTGTTGTGAGTTTTTGTTAAAAGTCAAGGAATCAAGAGATTGCAGAGATGGAGGAAGGGCGCGCGTTTTTTGTTTGAATCTGGCTAGAGGTTGAAGACAAAGTTGACTTGGGCTGGGCCTGAGTCAACCTGCTTTTTGCACCCCTTATTTCATTTTACACCCCCTTGGCCCATTGTGTGATTTTTTAATCATTTTTGACTTTTTCTTTTTTATTCTGACTTGTTATTTTTTATTAAAATATAAAAAACATAAAAAATATTTTTTCACCTTTTTTTGTATTTATTAGGCATTTATTTGTTTTATTTGATATATATATGTAAATAAATAGGTATTTACCTTTTTACTTAAAATAATACAAATACATTTTTATTTTCTGATTTTATTTTATTTTATCTTTTAAAAACATTTTCTAAAAAATATACTTTTTTTATAAATAATAAATATTTTTTTATTTTTTGTATATATTTAATATATTTAGTAAACAATATAAATACTTATCTGTCTTTTATTAAATATTTAGGATAAATACAAAAATAATACATTTTTCATTTTATTAATATTTGACCTCAAAAATTACTTTTTTACAATATACTTCCTTTTTATTTATTTTTTGTATATAATTAATAAATATTGTATATATTAAATAATGAATACTTTTTATTTAGCAAATTAGGGTTTTGCCCTAAACCATGAAAATACCCAAAAATTAACCTTTTTATTTTTGTTTATTTGTCACATGAAAAATACCTTTACATACACATAAAAATCATTTTTTGCATCTTGCATATTTATTGTATTTTTATTCAATTATTGTATAATTTAAATAACTTGTATATTCAATTTGATTGTAATAGTTTAGATTTAAATTTCTTGCTAAATATCCCCATTTGAACATTTGTACCCCCCATCCCATAATTGTGTTGTAATAATTTAGGATTTTATTTTTCGCATTTAAAAGCTTTCTAATTATACCATGATAGACTTAGGGTTTGTATGCAAAAATCAAATAACAAATAGCTTGACCTAATTCAAAGACAAAAAAGCATGAAAATGGACAACACCAATCACACTTGCACCCCTAGGGTTACTCCACTTGTTGCCTTCAATAATGGGCCATGTTGCATGTTGAGTTTTTTTTTGGCAAAACAAAAAAAATCAAATGATCATAGTCCCTCGATGACGCTTTCGAAAGTTGCCTAAAAATGATCAAGTCCCTCAAGAAAATTGCCAAAGACACTTGGCACCATTGCATTCATGGTCCATACGATGACCCGCGCCCGTCCCGTTAACATCCTAACACAAGATTGTCCACCAAATACAATGGTGGAACAAAATTGTTAAAAGGGTTAAAACATAGGAAAGACCTTTGAGTAAATTTAGGGGTAGACAACTCTTAGTTACTTGATAAACTTGCAAAACACACTTGCCTACTTTTCAAAACACACATCACCACACACTTTCAAAACAAACTTTCAAAAACATTGAAAACTTTTTAAAAGATAAGTACACCTTTGTATAGATTCACACATGAATCATTACAAAGGTTGCCACCACATTGGCCTCTTTTCAAAACATTTTTAAACCCACACACAAAGCACCATTTCAAACAATTGAAAACACAAGGCAAGTGATCTAAGCAAGTAACTAAGAGCCCATGGATAACCATGGATAGAAAGGGTGCTAATACCTTCCCTTTCTATAATCTACCCCCCGAACCCAAGAAAACATCTCAAAGGTTTTTGCTGTGCTTTTTAACCTTTCCTTAGGATAAAATAAAAAGTCGGTGGCGACTCTTGCTCAACCGAAACATTTGGTAAAACAAACGCAAAACCCAAGTCAGTTCTCCCACCGTATCACAGTCATCAACTCTTGTTGCCCCTTAGCCAGGGTCAGCAAGGTCTCTTAGAACTGGGAATTCTGCATTTGCAAGTCCTTCACTGTTTTTTCGATATCCATCTTACTGAAATAAACAGTAGAAAGATAAGGAAACATGTTGTGGAAAACCTGTTTATGTCATGATGCATGAAAATGCGTATGCAAATGATTCCAAAGACTTAGAAGATTTAAATTTGTTTAGACAAAAAAGGGAACAAACATTAATTGTATTAATAAGTTCAAATTGATTAAGAACATGCCTCTTGGGCTTACAATGGAGGAATAAATACAAAATAAACTCCTAAGGCAAAAGGTCAAGCGCATCCTTTTCGATGCAATGTATGCGTTCAAACTTCGCTCTTCATGAAGTTGTCTTATAAGCTCCAAAACCTTCTTTTCACTTGCGTAGAACCTGGTTTCAAAGGTGTCTTGCTCTTCCTTTAGCTGAATCCAAGCTCTTTGAAAATCTTCAAGAGATGTAGGCATTCTAGGATAAAGTAAAGTATGCGGAACATCTCCTTCAACAACAGGCTCCGTGATGATAGGTAGGATGGCTTCTAAGGTATCACGAGGTTTTGGGCATGAGTTCGCATCCACTTGAGATAAGGATCCAAAGGAATGGAGTTCTTATGCCCCAATGTCTTTCTATCAACCTTGTTAACCAGGCCCCAAGCTCGCATGAACCTCTGACGATAACCTTTGACATCGCTCTCATTGTCAAATGCAATTCCTTGGACAAGTGCATCATGAGGGCCATCCCTTCTAGCATACCCAAACTGTCGCAAAGCCAAACAGGTATTGTAGGTGATAATAGTTAGGGACGTCCCTCGGAAAAGTGCATCATGAGGGCCATCCCACCCCATAATGGTCAATAATAGTGAGGTCCTCCATAGATCGAGCAAACCAATAAATATTAGAATGTGTGAGTGACATTAATCTTTGAGACCATGTCAAGCCTTGTTCATTCTTCAATGTTGATTGAGGTAGGTGTGAAATAAACCATCTAGAGAGTAATGGAATGCAACATAAAAGAGCTCCCCTTCTCTTCATGGTGCGAGTGTGGAAACAATGTAGAATGTCTCCAAGCAAAATAGGTATGGGATTACAAGAGAGAAAAACTTGGATGGCATTCACATCTATGAATTGGTCCGGATTTGGAAATAGAACCAAACCATAGATTAGAATGGCCAAGACATCCTCAAAAGCTTTAAAATCCATATCTTCCCATAATAAATGAGCCTTCTCTAACAGAAATTTGGCTAAGAAACCCTTAACTCCACTTCTTGTCTCCCAATTTTCCACAATGTCAGATCTCTTCAAATGTAAAGCTTTGGCAATAAATTCAGGTTTTGGAGTCTCTTATAAACCGGTGAATAGTATTTTATCAAGCACATGAACTCCTAACAATTGAAATAATTCTTCTAATGTAGGTACCAATTGGCAGTCGGGAAAGGTGAAGCAATGATGCATATGATCAAAGAATTGGAAAAGCATACACATCATTTCTTCTTGGAAGTTTGAGGTAGCCAAGTTGAGAAGTCGACCATATTTCTTGGTGAAAGGAGAATCTCTAGGCACTCTTGATGCTAACTCTTGAAGTTGAGGATGTACGTTCACGAAGTTGACTCGAATGGTATTGCTATGAGTGGAACTCATGACCTACAAGATAGAACAAAGATAAATTCCTAAATCCTTAAAATGGTTAGTGAGAATGCTTTTATGATGTTATGATGTTTATGGTGACATGAATAATAATCACAAACAAAGCACACAAAAACCTTAGGTTTAGGCTTGCATGGGTTTCATAGGTAAGTACCCTCTTGAAGTTTAGTTGGTTCAACATGTCGTAGAAAGTAATCAGGTTCTAGGGAATCTCAATATCATTGATCTTTCTTCATTAGGCATTGTTTTAGCATAATCAATCTTTTCTTGCAGCCAAAATATCCCAAAAGTTCGATCTCAATGAGCGTAGTATCGATTATCAACCAATTCTCAACTTTCCATAAAAACCGGTTATCTCACTACTTCCTAATGGCCAGGTTGTTCAATTAAAGGTTCTAAGATTGATTAGTGCTTCATAACATCACTCAGTGGCCCTGTATTCTTCTTAATTCTCCATAAGGGATACCGGTACCCACAAATATGTCACACTAACATAACTATTGTCCCAGATCCAGGTAGAGGATCAATACAAACCTAAAAAATGACCCATAAAATGTAAAGCAAATAAATCAAACAACGAAAGCAAGTAAATGTGATCTAACTCTAAGGTAACCCCACTTTTAAGTCGTCCCCAGCAGAGTCACCAGTTCTGTAATACGATGGGAGAACTGACTTGGTTATTTTGCGTTTTATCGCAATTGTTGCGGATAGCAAGAGTCGCCACCGACTTTTCTTTTATCCAATAAAGGAAAGGGTGAAAAGAACAAGAAAGACCTTTGAGATATTTTTCTTGAGCTCAGGGGTAGGTTATGAAAAGGGAAGGTGTTAGCACCCTTTCCATCTGTAGTTATCTACGAGTTCTTAGTTGCTTGCTATATCACTTTTTAAAATTGCTTTGTTTGAAATGTGTTTGTGGTGGGTTTTGAAAGTATTTTTGAAAAGCGCCTTCATCTAGGTAAACTTTGTAATAATTCTCGTCTCTATAAGAATGCATACAAAGTGTTGACTTTTGAAAATATTTCATTTTTGAAAGTGTTAGTATGTTTGAAAAGATGTTTGTTTTGAATATGGATTGCGAGCAAGCATCTAAGAAAGTTCTACCTACTCAAAAAGTCTTTTGTTCATTTCTTTCTCCTTTAGATGTTGCTATCTTACCATTGATTGATAAGAAGCCCTATCATTGGATGTGAAGGGACGGGTGTGGGTCATCGTATACTCATGGATAGCAATGTTGTGAGATATCTTAGCATTTCTCTTAAGGGACTAAGATCATTTGTAAAGCAACATTCGTAGCGTCATTGAGGGACTATGATCTTGTATTTTTTATTTGTTTTGGCTAAGATGTCTCACATGCATATCATGACTATTTTCTCAAGGCAACAAGTGGAGTTAACCCTAGAGGTGTAAGTGTGCAAGTGTTTATCTTTCATGCTTGATTTATCTTAGATTATGGTTTTCTAGTAATTGATTTTATCTTTCCATACAAACCCTAATTTACTAGCATTTATATGAAAGCGATAAATTGCGGAAAATAAATGTTCTACGCTATTACATCATTTGGGGGTGGGATATACATATTTCCAAATGGGGATTGCAAGAAATTAAAATCTAGTTATCTATTACAACCATATTGAATTTGTACAAGAAATGAAATGATTAAAATGTATAAGTATGAATGGATAGGGAATGGATTTTATTTGGATTTTTGTTAAGAAAAATAGTTTTGACCTAATTAATTTAAAATAAAATAATTAACTAAAATAAGACAATTAAAATTGAGTTAGTAAAAGAAATTAATTTATTAAAGAAAATAAGTTATTTAGGGTTTTGTTTGTGAAAAAGTTTTAATTAAATTAAACTAGATAAAAATTATTTAATCAAAAGAAAAACCTAAGTTCTAAGTTAATTTTAATTAAAAGAAAATAAATTACCTAAGTCTAATTACTAATTTATTTAATAAAAGAATTAAATTTAATTAAGAAAATATTGTCTTTTTTTAGTTTTTTAAAAAAAATAAGTATATTAGGTATATAAATAAATAAATAAAATATTTTTTGGATTTTTGTTAATAAAAATAAATTATGGTAATAATAATATTAATAATAAATAAAAGAAAAAATAGAAAAATAAAATAAAATTCAGAAATGGTGTAAAAATGATTTTGGGGTGTTTTGTAGTAAAAAAAAAGTTTTCATACTAAGCCTGGCCCATTAAGGTTTTTTGTTTGTTAATCAACAAAAAAATAAAATAAACAATGGGCCTATGTAGTTATAAGTGAGCAGGGGGTGATGCTGAGTAAATGAGGAATCAAGCCCAAAAGGGAGGCCTAACACGCTGGTTGTTTCAAACAAAAAAGAAATGAAAACAAAGAAAAAAAATGCCAAAACGGACGCTGGGGCTGGAACCCATATCCAAGAGGTAACAGGCGTGCGCTTCTACCACTGGGGTGACTATACATTCGGTATTATAAACAAAAACATAAATATATATTACAAATCAAGTCCATGGCCTAAACTTCATCTTCAACCTCACGCCCAGCCAGACAACCTGTATCTTGCTCATTTCTCAACAAAAATGGAAAATGCAAACATGAAAGTTGTAGCAAATTTTAATACGATTCCAGAAATATAAATCAATAAAAATATAAATCAAAGATGAATAAGAATTTTTTTGGCCCTAATCTGAACCCTAATTTTTCCAGAAATTTCAATCTCAAAATTCTCTAAGCTCGGGCAATATAAATGAAAACTATGGACATGGTTAGCTTCAGGGCAATGATGTCTACATTTTATCTTTGAAAATGGAAGCCTAACAATGCCTATATGAAGAGTTAAAAGTTCAGAAAATTACCTTCAAAACTAGAAATCGTGGAATGAGTTAGAGGACCTTTCAAGGTGTTGTGATGATTAAGTTAGCTTCAGTGGACCTCTAGGAAGTTAATACAATGATTAGTTTGTGTTAAGGATGGATGGAATTATCTGGAGAAGTCAAGATGCAATGCTCTATTTTTGAAAATGGAGGTTGTGAAGATGGAGTTACAGTTGGATAACGGGTGTTAGGATTGTTTATGTATGATGTTTAGAAACTTTAGGAACCAAAAGACCAAGAAACGCACGAGTGGATTTGAAGATTGGGTTCAAAACTCAGAAATGACAAGTTTTGAGGTGTTCTTGGTGATTCCCTGTTTTAGGGTGTTTCAAGGCTTGAGCATTCCCTATTTAGCTTGCAAGTAGTGCAAGTATTTATAGGCAAGAGGTTTCAAGTGTTACAACAACTCAAAATTTGAATTCTCAAGTTGTGGCAACTTTGCTTATTTTTGAAGTAAACATGACAAACATCTTCCCAAGGCTTGTACCATGCTATCTAGAGTGGTTGAAAACTTTATACATGCTCTTCTGACTTTTTAGAGGAAGCTTGTGCAGGAGGAACAAGTTAGAGGCTCAATGCAAGTTGACTTTGTGATTAAATTCACTTTTCAAGAATGGCAATGTTGCTTTCGTCCAAAAATGGATGAATCTTTTGGACAATGGCTCTAATGCTTGGATCATGGATCTATTAATTGTGTAAACCATTAATTATGGAGTGAAAAACAAGTTTGAGGCCTGTAAAGCAAATATTATGTAGCCTAGCTTGTATTTGGTTCATGTTCATCCTAAAAATTTGCCTTGTAAAACAAGAATGAAACCCTAACTTCTTGCCTTCGATTCTCCTTGCTCAAGAATGATCTAAAGGATTTCCTTGACTTTTTATAAAGCTTGTAACATGCTCTACAATCCACATTTGAATCACTTTTGCAATCTCCAATTGAAACTATGTGAAACTTGGCCAAGAAGTTAGGTCAAAATCCTGACTTAAGATGCTTAAAATTTCACTAAGTGTTTTAGTTTCATGGACATGTCTTCATAAATTAATAACTTGAAATCCAAGAACTTTTAGAACTTATCTTGTCCTACAAAGTTTTAGATATCTTTGAGATCTACAAATTTCATGTTGAAATTTTCGTTGCATCATGGTGAAAATTTGGCACAAAGTCATGAAAAAAGGTTAACTTTCCAACACTTAGAAAAATTTCTAAGTCTTAGAATTTTGACTTTTCAACGATAATTTTGACTTTTTGACTTCTTGATGAACAATATTCATATTTTAACATGTCTTGATGAAATATTATTTTTGAAACTTGATTTTGATCAAAAAGTCAAAGTTTGACTTTTTAGTGTATTAATTGACTTTTCATCAGCTAACTGAATTTAAACTATCAATCAATTGATATTTGAGGAATGTTTTAAGCCATGCCATTAGGTTAAAGTGATACATTTGAATCCTTGATATCAAGTCTCAAACCAACAAGTCATGTGTTAGGTCAAAAGTCAAAAATTGAATCTTCTCAATCAAAACCCTAATTTTGATCATTTTACCCTTTTGATGATCTGATCAAATTTCTTGAGGAATTGTGATCCAAACTTGATCAATGGTCACATATGAATTCAAAATGTTGATATGGATAAAAAATTCTGAATTTTGACTGTTGACCACAGTTGACTTTTTCTCCAATATAGTTGATTTTAGGTTAACTGATCAATTGACTGAGCTAAAATGTGATCCAAAGCTTGAAACTTGACATGATCAATCTTGGGAGTCTAAAATGATCTATGAAATTCATATGACGCATTAAAAGTCCAATTTTCCTTATACAAACTCAAACCCTAATTTTGAGTCATCAGTGCTTAAGGAGGTGTCTTGAGCTGATCAAACCTTGTGCAGTCTTGAATCATTGGAGATCTTGTGAGAGAATTCTTGAGAAATTGAGAGGGAAAATTTTGGGGTACAACACATAGATTATCTTATCTTTTGGTACCCATAATTTATTGGGTCCTTTCTTGTTAGTTCTACCAGAGTTGTGAACAACTTTGGTTTCAGCAGTAGAATAATCATATTTACAAGTGTTAAAACTATTTGGTTTAGCCAATTATTTATCATCGGATTTAGAATTAGATTTATCTTCATCTTTTCCATCTTCTTTTGGCACAAAACCAGCAGACATTGTAAGTGTTTGTTGGCAGCAATTTTTGTAAAACAATGACTTGTTAATGTTTTGCTAAATGTCTTAACATTGGGAGAAAAATTGTTTTGAATGATGTCAAAGCAGATGTCTTGACTTCTTCCTACTGAATTGATCTCATCCCAAAATAAGTTAAGTCTTTTGTTTCTTGTTTTCATGCAAGGCATAATTCAGGATTTATGATTTACAGGCTGCGAAAAATATGGAGGAATATTTTTCAAATTGCATAATTTTATCTTGGCTTGTTTTTATGGAAATATTCAAAAGATTTGAATTTTTTTTAAGCCCAAGCCCAAAGCTTCGCATATATAAGGACTTCCTTCCTTATTCAAATACAAGCAACTTTTGAAGAAGAATACATTATTTTTTATTAGAAGTCTAGGCTTTTTATTTGTAATACACTCTAAGTATTAGTTTAAATACTTGAGTTGTTATTTGGGTTGTTGATTGTGTATCATTCTTAAGATTTTAAGCATTGAATGATTGAAGTGTTTCAAACTTATTAATTCTATTAAGTTCTTCACTGTAAGTAATTGAATGAATTTGAGGATGGCCGCATACCTAGGTGAGTCTTAGATAGAAGTTTATCTTGGGTAGTGATTAAGTGATTAGATCGTAAACTGGTTGTTTACTGAGGGTCTATGAATTGATACTATTTAGTGAACTTGTCCCTGGCTTGGTATCCCCTAGAGTAGGTGTTGTTGTACACTGAGCTGGGTGAACAATCTCTTGTGTTTTTACGGCTTTTGATTTTACAGCACCTTACTTGCAAACAGATATTTGTGTCGTGACATCTCATTTGACATCACATATCTAATACTAGAATTTCAATTGGTATCAGAGCAGGCATCCTGATCTTTATCTGGGTGAGATCCAGGGAAGATACTTTCTGGTACTATGGACAAGGAAGGAGGATTTGTGAACAGACCCCCCATTCTAGATGGAAGCAATTATGACTACTGAAAACCATGTATGGTTGCCTTTCTAAATTCCTTAGATAGCAGGGCTTGGAAAGCTGTTTTAAGAGGACGGAAAAATCCTGTCAAATTAGGAGAAAATGGAGAACCTATTTCTGAATTAAAACCTGAAGAAGATTGGTCTAAGAAAGAAGATGAAATTTCTCTTGGAAATTCTAAAGCCTTGAATGCTATATTCAATGGAATTTACAATAACATTTTCAGGTTAGTGAATACATGTGAAGTTGCTAAGGATGCATGAGGGATTCTTCAATCTACTCATGAAGGCACATCCAAAGTTAAGATGTCAAGACTTCGGTTACTCACCACAAAATTTGAGAATTTGAGGATGAAAGATGATGAAAGTATAAATGACTTCCATATGAACATCCTTGAAATTGTTAATGCCTCCAGTGCTTTAGGAAAGAAAATCCTGAAGACAAATTGGTGAGAAAGATGCTCAGGTCTCTTCCCAAGAGATTTGATATGAAAGTAACTTCTATAGAAGAAGCAGAAGACATTGACAAAATGAAAGTGGATGAACTTGTTGGATCCCTTCTAACATTTGAATTAAGCTTAAATGAAAGATCTGAGAAGAAAAATAAAAGTATAGCCTTTGTATCTAATATTGAAGTTGAAGAAGAAGACTATGAACTGGATACAGATGGAGGAATATCCAATGCTTTAGCTATGCTTGGAAGACAATTTAGTAAATTGATAAAAAGAATGGACAATAACCAAAGATCAAATGTCAAGAACATCCCATCTGACATCTATAAGTCAAATGAGGTGGGAAGAAAAATGGCTGAAGAAAAATATTCTCAAGGGAAGGGAATACAATGTCATGAATTTGAAGGCTTTGGTCACATTAGAGATGAATGTCCTACATATCTAAAGAAACAGAAGAAGAATTTATCTGTTACTTGGTCTGAAGAGGACTCGGAGAGTGATCTTGAAGAATCTGCCAAATATGTTAAAGCATTGATAGGCAAATATGTATGTGATGAAGAGTCTAGTGATGGGGAACTGACTTTTGATGAGTTAGTTGCTTCATATAAAGAATTATGTCTCAGAAGTGCAGAAGTGTGTCTTGAAGGGGAGAAACAGAAAGCCATCATAACTCAGCTGAAGGAGCAAAGGGAAGAGCATCATAAAACTATTTCTGATCTGGAAAGTGAAGTGTCCTCTCTAAATTCAAATCTTGATAGAATGGTCAAATCTCTCAAGATGCTGAGTAATGGGTCTAACTCATTAGATGAAATTCTCCAAGCAGGAAGAGTGACAGGAGATAAGAGTGTTTTAGGTTTCAATAAGAAAAAGGAACCTAACTCAGAAGAGTCTTCATCTGTTTCCACTCATGCCAAGCCTAAACCAAAGATGTTGAATCAAATGTCTCAACATGTGGGAAAACATCATGGTAAGAAAGGACATCTTGGCAAACATCATGTGAAGAAAGAACATCATGGAAAAAATCCTTCATCTTTTTCCACTCATGCCAAGCCTAAACCAAAGATGTCTAATCAAATGTCTCAACATCATGATAAGAAAGGACATCTTGGGAAACCCCATGTGAAGAAAGGACATCATGGCAAACATCATGGGAAGAAAAATCTTAATCACACCATGGAGAATCCCCAACCCTGGAGATGTCATCACTGTGGAAGGCTTGGACATGCCCTTCTGTTTCAAGTTGTATGGATACCCTAAAAATTCTCCTCTTCTCAAAACTGATAAGATTCCCCAAAATAGCAAAAAGGAGAAATAATGGGTTCCCAAGTCCAAAGTTGATAGTTCCATTGCTCACACCTCTCTCAGAGTATCAACCAAAGATGACTGGTACTTTGACAGTGGCTGCTCTAGACACATGACAGGTGTCAAGAATCTGTTGATGGATGTCAAATCTCATTCAACCATTTATGTGACTTTTGGTGATGGAGCAAAAGGAGAAATCAAAGGTGTTGGGAAGCTTGACTATTCAGGAGTTCCTAAGCATGATAATGTGCTACTTGTCAAAGGATTAACAGCTAACCTGATAAAGTATAAGCCAACTATGTGATCAAGGATTCAAAGTTAACTTCTCCATGGAAGAATGTCTTATCTGAAATGAAAAGAATGAAGTTATCATGAAAGGAATCAGATCTAAAGACATTGTTATTTATGGGTTCCTCAAGAGTTAAACCTCTCCTGAACATGTGTTTTAGCCAAAGAGAATGAAGTTAAACTATGGCATCAAAAATTGGGGCACTTTCATCTGAAAGGTATGAAGAGATTTATATCTGAAGAAGCAGTAAGAGGGATTCCTAAGCTCAAGATAGAAGAAGGCAAGGTATGTGGTTACTGTCAAATTGGAAAGTAGACTAAGATGTCACATCAGAAGATTCAACATCTTACTACATCAAAAAATTTGGAACCTTTTCACATGGACATGATGTGACCTATGCAGGTTGAAAGTCTTGGTGGTAAGAAGTATGCATATGTTGTTGTAGATAACTTTTCTAGATACACATGGATAAACTTTATTAGAGAAAAATCAGAAACGTTTGAAGTGTGCAAAGATCATTGTCAAAAACTTCAAAGGGAAAAAGGAAAGTCGTGTCATAAGAATAAGAAGTGGTCATGGAAAGGAATTTGAGAACAACAAATTTGCTGAGTTTTGGTCCTCTGAAGGAATCAGCCACAAATTCTCTTCTCCCATTACTCCTCAACAGAATGGGATTGTAGAATGCAAGAATAGAACTCTCCAAGAATCTACCAGAGCCATGATTCATGCTAAGAAGCTACCCTACCATTTTCGGGATGAAGCTATGAATACTGCATGCTATATTCGTATAAGAGTCACTCTAAGGAAAGGCACTTCAGCTACTTTATATGAAATATGGAGGGGAAGAAAACCAACTGTTAAATACTTTCATGTCTTTAGAAGTAAATGTTACATCTTAGCTAATCGTGAACAAAGGAGGAAGATGGACCCCAATAGTGATGAAAGAATAGTCCTGGGTTACTCTACAAACAGCAGAGCATACAGAGTTTTTAACTCCATAACCAAAGTTATGGTGGAGTCAATAAATGTTACTATTGATGATAGAGGATGGAATGTTGAAGAAGATGTGCCAGAAGATGTTGGAACATCTTTGCCTAATAGTCCAACTGAATCAAATGACACAAGTATTGATTCTAACCCTCCTCAAGAAGATCCGCAGCCTAGTCACCTCAACAAAAGACCTTCAATTAGAACTCAGAAAGATCATCCTAAGGAGCTTATCATAGGAGATCCAAAAAAGGGAGTTACTACCAGATCAAGAGAAGGGATTTCAAACTATTTCTTTGTATCAAAAATTGAGCCTAAGAATGTCAAAGAGTCCCTAACTGATGAGTTATATATTAATGCTATGCAAGAGAAGCTGGAAAAATTCAGTAGGAATGAAGTTTGGGATCTGGTTCCAAGACCTGAAGGGACAAATGTGATTGGCACTAAATGGGTATACAAGAATAAATCTGATGAAAAAGGGGTGGTCACTAGAAATAAGGAAATGTTAGTTGCACAAGGATACACTCAAATTGAAGGAGTGGACTTTGATGAAACTTTGCTCATGTGGCTAGACTTGAATCAATCAGACTATTGTTGGGAGTTACATGCATTTTGAAATTTAAATTGTTTCAAATGGATGTAAAGAGTGCCTTCTTGAATGGATACCTAAATGAAGGAGTTTTTGTTGAACAACCAAAAGGATTTGTTAATCCAAGTTTTCCTAAACATGTTTATAAACTGAAGAAAGCTCTGTATGGATTGAAACAAGCTCCAAGAGCTTGGTATGAGAGATTGACAAAATTCCTTGTGGAGAATGGATATAGGAAAGATGGCATAGACAAAACCCTCTTTGTCAAAGAAGAATAAGGGAAGATTACGATTGCTCAAATATATGTTGATGATATTGTATTTGGTGGGATGTCTAATGAGATGGTCGAACCTTTTGTCAAGCAAATGAAGTCTGAATTTGAAATGAGTCTTGTTGGTGAATTAACCTATTTTCTTGGTTTGCAAGTTAAACAAATGGAAGACTCCATATTTTTATCTCAAAGCAAGTATGCCAAGAATATAGTGAAGAAGTTTGGGATGGAGAATGCCAGACACAAAAGAACCCCTGCTCCCACACATCTAAAGCTGACTAAAGATGAAAAATTGGTAAGTGTAGATCAAAGTCTCTATAGAAGCATGATAGGCAGTCTTCTATACCTCACAGCTAGCAGACCAGACATTGCCTTGGTTGTAGGGGTGTGTGCAAGATATCAAGTTGATCCTAAAACTAGCCATGCCAACCATGTGAAGAGGATTCTTAAATATGTGAATGGGACAAGTGACTATGGTATGTTGTACTCTCATGGATCAAATTTTGCCTTAATTGGTTTTTGTGATGTTAATTGGGCAGGAAGTGTTGATGATAGAAAGAGTACATCAGGAGGATGCTTCTTTCTGGGAAATAATCTCATATCTTGGTTCAACAAGAAGCAAAATTGTGTGTCTCTATCCACTGCTGAGGCTGAGTACATTGCTGCAAGAAGAAATTGTTCTCAATTTGTTTGGATGAAAAAAATGTTATCAGAATACAATGTCAAACAAGATGTCATGACATTATTCTGTGACAATTTAAGCGCCATAAACATTTCAAAGAATATCATTCAACACAGCAGGACCAAGCATATTAACATCCATCATCACTTCATAAGAGAGCTTGTTGAAGAAAAGATTGTTGCCTTAGAACATGAAGCCGCTGAATTGCAATTGGCTGACATCTTCACAAAGGCTTTAGATGCTAATCAATTTGAGAATTTAAGAAGAAAATTAGGGATATGTTTATATGAAGGTTTATAGCAATTAAAAGTGTGTGGGAATATCATTAAAGTGATATTGTACTATTTGTGTTTCCAACAAATAAAAGTTAGAAAGCAATCATTACAAGACTTCCTCAATTTGTTTCCCACATGCTACGAAATTTCTTCTCTCTACTTTCACAAACTCTTCATTCTCCTCCACAGAAAAGGACTCTTGCCATTCTTCATCACCTTGCTCAAAAATTCTCAAACATGTCACAACATCACACATCATCTTACTCAAAATCTGCAAATAAAAATATTTCTCTTGACAGAGTACTAGATGTTACTCCTCTATCAAAGATCCCTCCGCTTGAGAAAAGGGTCAAGAAACCTAGATCATCACCAACTAAGAAATCTAAAGATGACAAAGGTAACTCTTCTACTTCTACTTACAATAGAACTCAAGAAGAAATTTTTAATGTTGATAGAAGCATCAGAAGGCTTGTGGACAGAGTATTAAATGAAGGATTTGTTGTGCCTGGGATTTCTACTCCCCTTGCTCGCATGCCTCCTCCTGCTGACAAAGGAAGTAATCCTAAAAATGATGTTGCTGAATCATCCAAGAATGATGTTGTGGATAGAAAACTTGAGAAGCTTGCTACCTCTGCCCTAAAAGAAGTGGAAGAAGAAAATGTTGTTCAAGATGTTTAGGAAAATGTTGAAAAAAAATGTTGAAGAAAATTCTCCTTCTAAAGAAGATGTTGCTGCCTCCAAGGATGGAGAAGGTCAAAAGGATGACAATATAGTTAATGTATAAGAGTTGTCTAACAATGAGCGCATCGCTAATGTTGTACCTGGTATTGCTAGAAGGATAAAGTCCAGGAAAGGGAAAGATGCAAGTGTCACAACCCCTCCCAAAACAATCAAGAATAAAACCATGTATGGACCCTCAAAAGCAGGAAGTAAAGTGGTCCCCCCTTCTAGCAAAAGAAAAGCTACACATGTTAGCTCTACTGATGATGATGAGGATGCTGTAAAAATATCCAAGAGTAAGAAGAAAGTTGTTCTAGTTGAAGAGACTGACTCTGAGTATGATGTCGAGCAAGATGTATAGGTCATCTCTCCTATCAAAAAGTCTGCAAATAAGAAATTGATAGTTAGGGTTCCTGATGCCCCACTTGACAACATCTCCTTTCACTCTGTTGGGAATGCTGAAAAGTGGAATTATGTGTATCAAAGAAGGATTTCCCTGGAGAGAGAACTAGGAGTTGGTGCTTTGGCATGTGGAAATCATGGAGTTGATCTCCTATGCTAGACTGATGAAAACAGTTACCAGGTTTGCAAATTGCTATGAAACTCTTATTAAGGAGTTTATTGTTAATATTCCTGTTGATTGTGCTGACCATAAGAGTAAGGAGTATAGAAAGGTTTATGTTAGAGGAAAGTGTGTAGAATTTTCTCCTGCCATTATAAACAAATTTCTAGATAGGTCTGAAGATGTATGTTGTGAGTTGGAAGTAACAGACAATCAAGTGTGTAAAGCCATTACTGCTAATCAAGTAAGTGAATGGCCAATGAAAAACAAACTTCCTGTCAGCAAACTGAGTGTGAAATATGCAATTTTACATAGGATTGGAGCTGCAAATTGGGTTCCTACTAATCACACTTCAACCATCTCCATTGGTTTAGGAAAGTTCATTTATGCTGTAGGAAACCACAAACTCTTTGATTATGGGACTTATATATTTGATCAGACCATCAAACATGCAGGAACTTATGCCATTAAGATGCCAATTACTTTTCCTTCCCTGCTCTGTGGAATTATCTTAAACTAGCATCCTGGAATCCTAAGTGTAAATGATGTTGTATGCAAGAGGGAGTCTTCCTTGACCCTCCATTTTAAGCTCTTTTCTGGAAAACATGTTCCAGACATTGTTTTAACATCTGCACCTGTTGAAAAGACCTCCACCAAGGATGATATTATCAATGAATTAAGGGAAGCCTGTAAGGATTTAGATGATGTAATCAGAGTGAGCTCAGCTAGGAAGCTAATTTTTGAAAAAATGATCAAGGACCTGCAAAAGGACAACAACCTTGATGATACAGTAAGCTCTGAAGGTGAAGACTCCAGTGTAGAAAGAAGTTCTAGTTCAACCAAGTCAACTGGTCCTGATGACAGTTAGACTACTTGATGTCTCTCGGAACTCTTTGTTTCTTTTTTGGCACTTGCATGTGCTTGACATTTGAATTATATGGTTTGTACCCTAATACTGATATTATCTTAAATTCATCCTTTCTTTGGCATATTATGACTAAAAAGGGGGAGAGAAAGTGAGTGAGTAACTGATTAACCACTGACCTCTGACTAACCACTGACCATTGATTGAGGGGAAGCTCAATACTTGAGGGGGAGCCTCATGTCTCGGAAGATGTTTTGACATCTTCCTGTGCTAACAGCTAACTGCTAACTGAATGTATGTTTTGATTGCTTTGCTTATGTTGCTGCCTTGATAATGCTCTGATAATTGTGCAGCTGCTCTAATAATATGCTCTAATAATGTTTTAGCCAAAATTTGCCAAAGGAGGAGTTTGTAAGTGTTTGTTGGCAGCAATTTTGGTAAAATAATGACTTGTTAATGTTTTGCTAAATGTCTTAACATTTGGAGTAAAACTATTTTGAATGATGTCAAAGTAGATTCCTTGACATCTGCCTACTGAACTGATCTCAGCCCTAAATCAGTTAAGTCTTTTGTTTCCTGTTTTCATGTGTGGCATAATTTAGGATTTATAATCTACAGGCTGCGAAAAATATGGAGGAATATTTTTAAAATTGCATTATTTTATTTTGGCCTGTGTTTTATGGAAATATTCAAAAGATTTGAATATTTTTTTTAAGCCCAAGCCCAAAGCTTCGCATATATAAGGACTTGCTTCCTTATTCAAAGGCAAGCAACTTTTGAAGAAGAATAATTTCTTTCTGATTAGAAGTCTAGGCTTTTTATTTGTAATACACTCTAAGTATTATTTTAAATACTTGAGTTGTTATTTGGGTTGTTAATTCTGTATCATTCATAAAATTTTAAGCATTGAATGATTAAAGTGTTTCAAACTTATCAATTCTGTTAAGTTCTTCACTGTAAGTGATTGAAGGGATTTGAGGATGGCCTCATACCTAGGTGAGTATTAGGTAAAAGTTTAGCCTGGGTAGTGATTAAGTGATTAGATCGTAAACTGGTTGTTTACTGAGGGCCTATGAATTGATATTATTTAGTGAACTTGTCCCTGGCTTGGTAGCCCACAGAGTAGGTGT
Organism: Vicia faba; assembly: GCA_948472305.1. Lineage (NCBI taxonomy): Eukaryota > Viridiplantae > Streptophyta > Magnoliopsida > Fabales > Fabaceae > Vicia > Vicia faba. The sequence goes on along the minus strand of OX451737.1, from coordinate 1,118,072,078 downwards.
TGTTGTACACTGAACTGGGTGAACAATCTCTTGTGTTTTTTCTACTTTTTATTTTACTGCACCTTACTTGCAAACAGATATTTGTGTCGTGACATCTCATTCGACATCACATATTTGATACCAGAATCTCAGACACAAAATGGGAGTGTAAGGTGGTTGGTATGTTTTCCTTATTAGATTTAGATTTTTCATGAGGATCATAACCAGACCCGATGGTAGTTTGATTTATGTTATGGTTTGTACAAGACCCGATATTGCTCATGTTGTGGGAATGGTGAGTCGTTATCTCTCAAATCCAAGAAAATATCATTGGGAGATCGTGAAGTGGTTGATGAGATATTTGTGTGGCACTTCAAATTTGAGACTAACTTTGGGTTGTAAGAATCCTATGTTGGTTGGATATACAGATTCAGATTTGGCCGAAAGCTTAGATGATCGAAAATCCACTTCGAGATATATGGTGACTTTTGTCGGGGGAGTCATGGCTTGGCAATCAAAGTTGCAAAAGTGTGTTTCACTCTCTACTATCGAAGCCGGGTTTATAGACACAATGGAAGCATCAAAAGAGTTGTTATAGTTGAGGAAATTTGCAATGAAACTTGGTGTGAAACAAGAAAAGTATGTCTTGCTTTGTGATAATCAAAGTGCCATTCACTTATCGAAGAGTTCCTCCTTTCACTCGAGGTTGAAGCATATTGATGTTCGTTATCATTGGATTCGTGATACATTAGATTCCAAGTTGATGGATCTTGAGAAGATTCACACTGATGACAGTGGTTAGGATATGTTGAGGAAGGTGTTGCCTAGAGGAAACTTTGAGTTTTGTCGCACGGTAGCTGGATTGGTGTTGTCCTCCAACTAGTCAGTCGGGGGAGTTTGTTAGGCTATCCCTCCTATTTGGAGAGGCCCAAATGGATGTGGGTTACTGACTCATGTGTGTCTATGCCTTTATTATTACCCAATAAAGAGAATTAGGTTAATCATTCTATGTGTGAGAAAAACAACAAGAAAAGATAGAGAGAAAATCCTATTCCTGTAGTCCCAATTTTGCACAAGTCATTCCCAGAAACTTGGAGCTTGCACAAAATCCAACGGCTGTATCATCCTGAAAATTTGACACAACATTCAGGACTCATAGGAGCACATTCTGAATAGTGTAGATTGGATTCGGAGATTTTTATGTCCTTCTGTTTAGTCCATCTTTGAGTCCTTCTGTTGAGTCCTTCTTTTGGGTTATTTTGTCTCTATTGAATATTGTTGTATTCTAAGATTGATTACAAATATTGATGATGTTTATCTATGCCTATAACTAGTGTTAGAGAGAACATTGCTTGTACCTATTGTTGATTATAATGGAGATTTTACGTGGCCTACGGGTCCCATGGTGTTTTAATCCTAATTAATGGAGGTTTTTCTACGAAAAAATTGTGTTGTGTTGTTTGGTGTTTTTTTTTAATTGTCTCTAAGTTGTATTTTATATTTGGGAGAGGTTGTCTTGTTGGTTTATTCCTTTACGTTTGTGATTTCCTCCCAACAGTCAAGCAAGCATCCCTCAGGATGGCTTTGAAGTGATTGTGTAAGAACACCTCTAGTTTTGTTTCTTTCTGAGTTGAGATTTTCTTTTGGTTTTCTTCAATACAAATGAACCTCACATTTTTTCTTGTAACTTATTAAAAATGTTCAACATAAATTTGTTCGCATCTAGTTTTATGAACGAAACTTAAAGCTTTGTAAAGTCGTCTAATAGTGGTTGAGCCAAAGATTAATGAGGATAAATATATGTGTGAGACTCAATGTCACACTTACATATTGGAGATGGTTAAAATCGTTCTTGATTTGATTGTTGGATGTAAATCAATGATCATGATGGAATGGAGGTTATGCTCATTTGCAATATTCAGAAATGAAGAGTACACTTATGTATAGGTGATTGGTGTATTTTTATTGAATTTGGCCTATAGAATTAATTGGTTTTATTGGACTTTCGGCCAGCCTGAAGCATGTCTCATCTAATAAAAGAGTTTTGATAGCGAAAGTGAAACTTTTATTATTTTTTAAAAAAAAATCATAATTTTTAAAGTGTTCAACTATTAGATTCACTTTAAAATTGTATACACTTGTAAAAGATTAAAATAGTAAAATAAATTCACTTTACTTCAATCAAATGTAATGAAATGTCAAATTCTCATTTGTCATTTTTTCAACTTTCACATTTTCCTCCACTTCTCACTTTTCCACTCACATTCTCGTTCTTCTTTAAAAAAATTTCTTTTTTATATTCTTTCTCTTTTCATTTTATTATTTTATCTTTTCTATCCTTTTTATAGTTACTAATTTTTTTTAAAATCATTCAATAATACAAATGAAGAAGCATAGAAACACATGAAAAAGTTGAAAAATAAACATAAGAACATGAGTGAATACAAACAAATATTTTACACTTTTTATAACTATTAATTTATTTTTATTTTTTAAATCTATCAATAATGTAAATGAATAAACAAAAAAAGATATGAATAAATAAGAAAAATAAAACAAAAGAAACATATGTGTACAAACAAATGAAACATCTAAGTTAAAAAAAATCTCAAAATTTAAATATAGATAAACATATCTCATTCTATTTAGTTTTTAAATATGTTATTATTTTCATTATATTGGTAAAAGAAAGACATATTTTCTTTTCATTTATCAAAAAAATATTATAATATACATGTAAACAAAATAAGTATATAGATTTTGTTTTAAATGACAAATAAAATAGAGTATTTTTTACATTTTTTATAGATGTTAAAAATTATTTGTAATATATTAATATGTATAATTATACTATATAATTATTATACTAAATATATTTATTGTTGTAAAAATATATACAACTTTGACATTTATTTTTGTTTTTATGACATATTTAATAAATTTTATTTATTTATCAATTATCTGACTAAGAATAAGACATGCCACCAAATTCTCTAATTTATTCTTTGTAGCAAAAATATTTTACACTATAAATTACCTTTAATTGTAATTGATTAAATAAAATTAAATTGTCGAATGAAAATAAAGTATTTCACCAAGTGACACACATATTTTCTACTTTTCTCTTTCCCCATCTCTCGTTCTTCCTCTTTCTATTGGATGTTGGATGCAACATTACATTACCGGATAGACAATGCAACATTCAATACTTTTAATACATTTTCCTCTTATTCTCTCTTCTTCATTCATTTAGTTTTCTTCATTCTCTCTCCACACACATTCCAAGCCAAGCGCCTTCCACACAGGTAACACATATTACTTTTCTTTTCATCCTCTTATCTTGTGATGTTTCATAGTTTATTTTGATTTTTGTTTCATATTGTTCACAATTATCCTCTTGTTTCCTGCTACTACCTTCGACTGTGGAACAGATGAACTGATGTTTAGCTTGATGTCTCTTTCCTTCGTTTTCCACTAACAAAACAAACTAATATCTGTAGTAAATGTGGAAACTTTTCATTTTTATAAAGTTTTGATTTTTACAAAGTTTTGCTTATTACAGAGTTCAAGTTTAAGTTTTGATTTTTACAAAAATTTTGCTTATTATAAAGTTTTTCTTATTACAAAGTTTTACTTATTATAAAATTTTGATTTTTACCATTGTTGTTCTGGAAAACGTATTAATGTATAATATGTTGGTTTTTTTTGTTGTATAATTCTTGTTCAGCTATATTTGGGCTTTTAGCATGTGTATTTGGGTCTGGACACTTTGCCTATATAAAGGGCCATTATGTTTGTAATCAAAAGTAGTAATAATATATTCAGTTAGAAAGTTAGTTATGCTTAACTAACTCACAATTTCTCTCTCTTCTCTTTCTCTCCTTCTTGTTTTCAAAAAATCATCTTTGTTGAGTCCTTTGTTCCAACAAATTGGTATCAGGAGTTTGTTTGCGATTCAGAGAGAATCTAATGGCAAACGGATCAACAACATCAACATAGTTTCCAACAAATCTACCGGTTTTCAAAGGTGAAAACTATCAACGGTGGGTTGCGCAAATGAAGGTTATTTTCAGATTTTAAGATGTCGTAGAAATCTTGAATGATGGAATATCAGAATTGGAAGTAGATGCTACAAAAGACCAAAAAGCTGTGCACAAAGATCAGAGGAAGAAAGATGGCAAGACGTTATTCTTGATTCACCAGTATGTGGATTGTGACATATTCGAGAAGATAATTGAAGAAGAAACAGCAAAAGGAGCTTGAGAAAAGCTGAAATCCTTGTACGGTGGAGATGAGAAACTGAAGAAGGTGAAGTTACAGACATTGAGGAAGCAGTACGAGATGCTTCAGATGAAATATGATGAATCTATTTCTGCATATTTCTCAAGAATTATGACGCTAACAAACCAGATTAAGGCATGTGGTGAAGCGTGTACGGATCTACAAAAGATAGAAAATGTATTGAGATCTTTAATAACAGATTTCGATTACTTTGTTGTGACAATTGAATAGGCCAAGAATATATCTGAGATGAAGTTGGAAGAACGTCAAGCTTCATTGGAGGCTCACGAAATGAGGATGCAGCAGAGAAACTCAAAAAGAGAGAAGGCAGCTGAACAAGTATTGCAATCAAGATTCAGCAAGAAAGCTGGAAAATAAAAGTCGAAGCAGTGAAAGAATATTGCTGGTGATGAGAAGTCAAGCAAGAATACTGACTTGAAAGGTGTGGGCAACAAGTATTCTGAGAAGAAAGTTGCCACGAAAGAGGTGCAATGTTACAATTGTCAAGGTTTTGGCTACTATGCTAGAAACTGTCGAAGAAAGAAAGCTGCAAGGTCGAAAGATAGTGATGAAGCTCAATATGCACGAGCTGGAGATAGTTATTATGATGATGTATTGTTACTGGTGAACACTCAGTCGACTACTGAGAAAAATAAAATGTGGTATCTGGATTCAGGATGTAGCAACCACGTGACTGGCAATAAAAAATGGTTTACCAAGTTATATGAATTGATCAAAATGGTGATAAAGTTTATAGATGGAAGGCATATAAAATCAAGTGGTAAAGGAGATATTTAGATTATCAAAAAGGATGGTCGAAAGGCTACTACTGTAACGCCCATTAATTTGATTAATTATTTAATTAAATTTTATTTTGGATTATTTGTGATGTTGCGAGGTGTTAAGAATTATTGGTAAAAGTTGTTGGATTATTATCTATTAATTAATTAGTTGATTAATAATAATTCTTATGTTGGGATTAATGAAATATTATAGTATTAATTTATTATAAATAAGAAAAGAATTAGTTGGGCTTAATTATATGGTAGTATGAAGTAAGAGTGGGGTGTAACATTTAGGCCCAATTGGATTTAGTTGGACTAATAGAATAATATTATATTATTATTAGAAAATTAGAGGAGAAAGAGAGTATAGTGTTATCAGGAAAAGAAAAATAAGAGAAAGAGGAATAGGGTTTTGAGAGGAGAAGAAGAACAAGAGGAAGTTGCTACTAGTGCCAAATTCCAAGAAATTCTATTGAAGTTTCTTAGAGATGCATTCAATCCAAGGTAAGGGTGGAATTATTTCTCTATAATTGGATATATGATAAATGATATGTGGGGTTGGTTATATGAGATTATTGTGTCTGATTTTGTGTGAAAGATTATTTTTTTGTTGCTACGGCAATGTTGTGTTTCCTAATAAAGTTGTAGAAATTCAATTGATTACTCTGGTTGGAGAATTATTTTATGTTGAAGTTGGTGTATTTGTGGTAATTAATGTATATTGATAGCAATGATAACTGGATGTTTAATTGTGTATTATTTCATGAAGTTTGTGTCTTCGTAATTGAAACAAATGGGTTTCCGTACTGCATTTTACAGAATTTGTAAAACTGTTTTTCACAGGACGCAATCGATTGCAGCAGAATAAAGGATAAGAAGGATAATTCTAGTACCCAAGTTAGGATAGAGTTATCTTCCCGTGTTGAATCTACATGATATTTTATGGTGATGAAGTATGATGATGACATGACGATCTTATGATAATTCTTGGTTCATAATAATAATAATATCAATGATAATGATGATGTAGTATTATAGTATAACTGAAATTCTGGAAATAGATACTTAATGTCACAGTGAATGTTATGACATCGTATCTGACAAATTGTACATAAACCAAACAGTAATTTAAAAGACAGTAAAGAACACAGTCAATTGTTAACCCAGTTCGGTGTATAACGACACCTACATCTGGGGGCTACCAAGCCATGGAGGAAATTCACTATAAGAGGTATTAATTTAGGAATAAACCAACCAGTTTATCTCCTTCACTTAAGACCTACCCAATGCAACTTCAATCTAAGTCCTACTTAAACCTGAGTTCCTACTCACTCCCCCTTAATCACAGCAGTGATACTAATCTACTGATTAATAAGATTATAAAGACATTCTTCAATACACACGCTTGATTTTGCTTCAAAGCTTTAATCAAGAGACACAACACTCGTGCTTCAAAGATTTGAGTGATAAACAACCCTTACAACCAAAACCTACTCCAAGTCACTTATCAAGTGATAATTGCTTGGCTCACAGTAATTACTAAAACTAGTACAACTACAAAAATGCCTTATTGATCTTCTATATAAGTGCTACACACCATTAGAATTCGTGAGAAATATATATGCAGTCTATTCTTCATTTTGGGCTTCCATAAAAATAGCTAGGGTTAACCAAAGTTAACCTAAAGACTTGGTTTTGGGCTTTCATCATAACAGATTAGGGTTAAGCAAGGTTAACCTAATATCCACGTGAGCATCTGATCTAGTCAACATACTTCAACTCAGAATAGCACACCAGATTCCTGAAAATTCTCAGCAACAATAAATCTGCACAGCAGCTTAATCATTACAGGATGTCTTAACATTGGTTATGACATTGGTTATGACATCATGTATCCTGCTCACTGATTTTGGTAGAATTCAGTACATATGATCATAGCATAATCATGATATTTACCCATACTGAGTTGTTCCTGTAGAACATTCCTTCTACAGAATTTGTCTTTATCCCAGAATGTTATGACATCAGTCATGACATTCGCAAATCTGGTTTTACCAAAAATTAATGCCAACAAGCAAACACTTACAAACTCCCCCTTTGGAAAAATTTTGGCTAAAACCCCTAAACAATCAGAGATTAGAATGCAGCAGAATTTTTAATAACAACTAATCTAACTACCAATATCCAATTCTACCAAAATAACCACAATTACTTCTCCCCCTTTTTAGCCATAAAGAGGCCAAAGGATCTAGACTTCAAGTTATACAGTCATCAAAAGGAAATCCAAAATACACAGAAACAGAGAGAGGGTATCAAATAGCAGCAGCAAGTTCCAACATCAATCTTTACAACTTAGCAAACACAGACCTTCAGGTATTGTCATCCCCTGAGGAAGCACTATTTTCAGCAGCATCTTCTGGTGAGCTTCTTGCAGAACCATCATGTTGTTCTTCATCATCATCCTCTTCCCTCATTTGTTCTTCATTCTCCTCCTGTTCCAGACTAGTAATCAGCTCTTTAAGAGTCCTTTTTCTTGCATCAAGCTCTCTGTAGGTTTCTTTTAGAACAGCTATAACATCGGCTTTCTTGGAATGAGCTTCGACATTTGATATCTCAGCAGATGTCATAACAATGTCATGGACATGTGCTCCCTGAAACAGCTTATAGTGAAAACCAAATGCAGGGGTTCTTTTGCACACAAAGTCCTTTTCAACCAGAATATCAGGATACTGATCATTGATTATACCACACAGGAGAGAGAGAAAAGCAATAGGGCCTTTAATAGCACAACTCTCAGCATGTTTCATTATTTGATCAAAGATGTAGTTGCCATAATCAAAGTTTGTTCTGGTTCCAACAACATAGATAAATCTTCCCAAACCACTAGAGATGGTGGATTTGTGGTTGGTGGGAACCCAGTTAGCTGCACCAATTTTGTGCAGTATGGCAAACTTCACACTCAACTTGCTTGTAGTTAGCTTACTTTTCAAGGGCCAGTGCTTGACTTGCTTGGCAGTGATGGTTTGACAAACCTGGTTGTCAGTAACTTCAAGCTCAGGCTGAGCATCATCTGGCCTCCCTAGGTATTTGTTTATCACAGTAGGAGAGAAATTTACCTTCCTTCCTCTCACATAAACACTCTTAAAATCAGCTGACTTTCCATCAACACATCCACCCGACAAATTTACTATGAATTTTTTGACAAGAATCTCATAGCAGTTGGAAAACTTGTTTAAAATATCTCTTTCAAACCTTGTATTAAGCAAAGTTAATTGCTACATCTCTTCATATTGGCAAATACCCATCTTGCTCCTTAAATTCTCAAACTGACTAGCATCAAGTGCCTTGGTAAAAATATCAGCCAGTTGTAGTTCAGTGGAAACATGTTCCAGCTTAATCACCTTCTCCTCCACAAGATCTCTGATGAAGTGATGTCTAATGTCAATATGCTTAGTCCTGCTGTGTTGTATAGGATTCTTGGATATGTTAATAGTACTCAAATTGTCACAGTACAATGTCATGACATCTTGTGTGACATTATACTCAGTCAGCATCTGTTTCATCTAGATCATTTGAGAACAGCTGCTACCAGCTGCTATGTATTCAGCTTCAGCAGTAGATAGAGACACACAGTTTTGTTTCTTGCTGAACCAAGAAATAAGATTATTTCCCAAAAAGAAGCATCCTTCAGAGGTGCTCTTTCTATCATCAGTACTACCAGCCGAATCAGCATCACAATAACCAGACAGAATTGGTTCACATCCATGAGAGTACAGCATGCCATAATTGTAAGTTCCACTCACATACTTCAGAATTCTTTTCACCTGGTTGATGTGACTTACTTTGGGTTCATCCTGGTATCTTGCACTTACTCCAACTGCAAAGGCAATGTCAGGTCTGCTGGCTGTTAAGTATAGCAGACTTCCTATCATGCTTCTGTACAAGCTTTGATCCACATTTTCCCCACTTGTGTCTTTGGACAACTTTAAATGAGTAGGTGCAGGAGTCCTTTTATGACTGGCATTCTCCATCCCAAACTTCTTGACAATATTCTTTGCATACTTGCTTTGAGATAGAAAAATTGAGTCTTCCATTTGTGTGACTTGTAGTCCAAGAAAGTAGGTTAATTCTCCCATGAGGCTCATTTCAAATTCAGCTTGCATCTGGTTAGCAAAATGTTTAACCATTTTATCTGACATTCCTCCAAACACTATGTCATCAACATAAATTTGAGCTACCATTATCTTTCCTCCTTCATCCTTGACAAAAAGAGTTTTATCCAAACCTCCTTTCCTGTATCCTTTGTCAGTGAGGAACTTTGTCAATCTTTCATACCAAGCTCTAGGAGCTTGTTTCAGACCATATAATGCTTTCCTCAATTTGTAGACACCATCAGGACAGTTTAGATCCACAAATCCTTTAGGCTGTTCCACATACACTTCCTCATTTAAGTACCCATTTAGGAAGGCACTCTTCACATCCATCTGAAACAGCTTAAACTTAAGGAGACAAGCAACTCCCAAGAGAAGGCTGATTGATTCCAGTTTGGCTACATGAGCAAAAGTCTCATCAAAATCAACCCCTTCAACTTGAGTGTATCCTTGAGCAACAAGCCTTGCCTTATTCCTGGTGACAACTCCTTCAGCATCTGACTTGTTCTTGTAGATCCACTTTGTGCCAATGATGTTTGTTCCTTCTGGTCTAGGAACTAACTCCCATACTTCATGTTGCTTGAACTGGTTCAATTCATCTTGCATTGCTCCAATCCAGTATTCATCAGTCAAAGCCTCTTTAACATTTTTTGGTTCAATCTTAGACACAAAACAAGAGTTTGTGATGATTTTTCTAGATCTTGTAGTGACTCCACTGTTAGGATCTCCTATGATGAGTTCCTTAGGATGATCTTTCTGAATTCTGATGGAAGGATCTTTGTTAGCTTCCTTTGATTCAGACTCTGATGGAGTAGGATTAGGCACATCATCCTTTTTAGACACTTGTGTTGAAGTCTCAAAGAATGTCTCAACATCATATGGGACATTTGTTTCCTCATGTTGATCATCGACTATGACATTTATAGACTCTACCATAACTTTGGTTCTTGAATTGAACACCCTATATGCTCTGCTGTTGGTAGAGTATCCTAGGAATATTCCTTCATCACTTTTAGGGCCCATCTTTCTCCTTTGTTCATGATCTGTTAGAATATAGCATTTGCTCCCAAAGACATGGAAGTACTTCACTGTAGGCTTTCTTCCTTTCCATAGTTCATAAAGAGTGGATGATGTTCCCTTTCTCAAGGTGACCCTGTTGTGGACATAACATGTTGTATTCATAGCTTCAGCCCAAAAATGAATAGGAAGCTTCTTGGCATGTATCATTACTCTGGCAGATTCCTGTATAGTCCTGTTTTTCCTTTCCACAACTCCATTTTGTTGAGGAGTTATAGGTGAAGAGAACTCATGATTGATTCCTTCTGAGGAACAGAACTCATCAAACTTACTATTTTCAAATTCCTTGCCATGATCACTTCTGATTCTGACAATGCATCCTTCTTTTTCTCTCTGAATTCTTTTGCACAATTCCTTAAATACATCAAATACATCAGATTTTTCCCTAATGAAGTTTATCCAGGTGAATCTGGAAAAATCATCCACAACAACATAGGCATATCTCTTTCCACCAAGACTTTCCACCTGCATGGGACCCATCAGATCCATATGTAGAAGTTCTAGCACCTTAGAGGTGGTCAAATGTCTTGTCTTTGGATGTGACATTCTAGTTTGCTTTCCAACCTTAGATTCACCATATACTCTCCCTTCATCAATCTGAAGCCTTGGAATCCCTCTGACAGCCTTCATGGATATGATCTTTTTCATCCCTCTAATATGTAAATGACCAAGTTTTTGGTGCCACAGTTTCACTTCCTTTTCTTCTTTGTCTATAGAGCACACAGAAGAGTAGTTAATGTTCTCAGACTCCCATAAGTAACAGTTGTCTTTTGATCTGGCTCCTCTCATTACAACTTCTTGTTTTTCATTAGTTACAAGACATTCAGACTTAGTGAAGTTGACCTTGAATCCTAGATCACATAATTGACTGATACTTATGAGATTAGAAATCAAACCATTTACCAACAACACTTTATTTAGGTTTGGAACTTCAGGGCAGTCCAAGTTTCCAACTCCTTTGATTTTTCCTCTAGAACCATCTCCAAAAGTGACATAACTAGTAGTATGAGGTTTGACATCATTCAGTAGATTCTTGATTCCAGTCATGTGTTTAGAGCATCCACTGTCAAAGTACCAGTCTTCCTTGGCAGAAACTCTAAGGGAGGTGTGAGCTATCAGGGCTGCAGTCTTTTTCTTCCACTGTTGAGTATATGGTTCCTTGTTAGTCTTAGGTTTGACATATGGGGTCTGATTAGGATATCCATATAATCTGAAGCAGAATGGATTTATGTGACCAAACCTCCCACAATAATGACATCTCCATCTTTTATACTTTTTCTTCATATTTCTCTGTTCTTGATATTGAGTCCTATGTTGTGACATCTGCTTTGACATTTGTTTATCAGGCCTGGTCTTCTTCTTGTCAACAGCAGATTTCTTTGCAGCCATAAATCCTAGACCAGACATGTTTCCTGCATTTTGTCCATCCTGAAGGATTTCTTCCAACTTGTCAGTTCCAGTTGTTAACATCTTGACAGACTTAGTCATTTGATCAAGTTTGGAGTTCAACATTAGAACTTCACCTTTGAGATGGCTTATAGTAGCAGTGTCTGCCTTCTTCTCAGCCTCAAACTTCACTATGAGCTTTTTCTGTTTCTCATTTTGCTGACAGACTTCAGCACTTCTGATACATAGCTTCTTGTAGGTGTCAGCAAGTTCTTCAAATGTCACTTCCTCGTCACTAGAATCATTATCAGAGTTACAAACACCAAATAGTGCAGTAACTAGTTTAGCAGATTCTTCTTTAGAGTCACTTTCTGAGTCACCATCAGACCAAGTAACAGAAATTCCTTTCTTTTGTTTCTTTAGAAAGGTAGGACATTCAACTCGAATGTGCCCATATCCTTCACATCCATGGCATTGGATTCCTCTGCTTTGATTTCCCTTTTCTTCAGACTTAGTTCTTCTGCTGGAGTTATAGGATCTGCTAATGTCAGAGGAAATGTTCTTGACATTTGACCTTGACTTTGGGTCCATTCTCTTGATGAGTTTGTTGAACTGCCTTCCAAGCATAGCTATAGCTTTTGATATATTCTCTTTATCACTCTCCTTGCTTTCATCTTCACTATTGGATACAAGGGCTATGCTCTTGTTTTTCTTATCAACATTGTCACTGATCCCCATCTCAAATGTCTGAAGTGACCCAATGAGTTCATCAACCTTCAAGTTGCAGATATCCTGAGCTTCCTCTATAGCAGTCACTTTCATTGCAAACCTTTTAGGCAAGGATCTGAGAATCTTTCTCACCAGCTTTTCTTCTGACATATTTTCTCCCAATGCTTCTAAGGTGTTGGCAATTTCCAAGATGTTCATGTGAAACTCATGAATGGTCTCATCTTCATTCATTCTTAGATTCTCAAATTTGGTAGTGAGCATCTGAAGTCTTGACTTTTTTACTTTGGATGTACCCTCATGGGTGGTTTTGAGAGTGTCCCAAACATCCTTGGCCAGTTCACATTGATTTACTAGTTTGAATATGTTTCTATCAATTCCATTGAACAAGGAATTTAATGCTTTAGAGTTACCCAGGGCTAACTCTTCTTCTTCTTTGCTCCATTCTTCCTCAGGTTTCAGACTAGTCGTCCCATCTTTCCCAGTTATGGTGGGATGGTTCCATCCTTTGTCAGCAGCTCTCCAAGCTTTATTTTCCAGTGATTTCAAGAAGGCAATCATACGAGGTTTCAAGTAGTCATAGTTTTATCCATCCAGAATAGGTGGTCTGTTCCCAAATCCTCCTTCCTTGTCCATAGCGCCAGAAAATAATATCCCTAGATCTCACCCAGAAAGACAGGCAGGGTGCCTGCTCTGATGCCAATTGAAATTCTGGCAACAGATACTTAATGTCACAGTGAATGTTATGACACTGTATCTGACAAATCGTACACAAACCAAACAGTAATTTAAAAGACAGTAAAGAACACAATCAATTGTTAACCCAGTTCGGTGTATAATGACACCTACATCTGGGGGCTACCAAGCCAGGGAGGAAATTCACTATAAGAGGTATTAATTGAGGAATAAACCAACCAGTTTATCTCCTTCACTTAAGACCTACCCAATGCAACTTCAATCTAAGTCCTACTTAAACCTGAGTTCCTACTCACTCCCCCTCAATCACAGCAGTGATACTAATCTACTGATTAATAAGATTATGAAGACATTCTTCAATACACACGCTTGATTTTGCTTCAAAGCTTTAATCAAGAGACACAACACTCGTGCTTCAAAGCTTTGAGTGATAAACAACCCTTACAACCAAAACCTACTCCAAGTCACTTATCAAGTGATAATTGCTTGGATCACAGTAATTACTAAAACTAGTACAACTACAAAAATGCCTTATTGATCTTCTATATAAGCACTGCACACCATTAGAATTCGTGAGAAATATATATGCAGTCTATTCTTCATTTTGGACTTCCATAAAAATAGCTAGCGTTAACCAAAGTTAACCTAAAGACTTGGTCTTGGGCTTTCATCATAACAGATTAGGGTTAAGCAAGGTTAACCTAATATCCACGTGAGCATCTGATCTAGTCAACATACTTCAACTCAGAATAGCACACCAGATTCCTGAAAATTCTCAGCAACAATAAATCTGCACATCAGCTTAATCAGTACAGGATGTATTAACATTGGTTATGACATTGGTTATGACATCATGTATCCTGCTCACTGATTTTGGTAGAATTCAGTACATATGATCATAGCATAATCATGATATTTACTCATACTGAGTTGTTCCTGTAGAACATTCCTTCTGCAGAATTTGTCTTTATCCCAGAATGTTATGACATCAGTCATGATATTCGCAAATCTGATTTTACCAAAAATTAATGCTAACAAGCAAACACTTACAATAACAATTTGTAGAAGTTTTGTAATTAGAAATAAGCATTTAGATAAGTAATTAATTGGTATAGTCGAGAATTGTCCGAATAATTATGGGCAATATTATGTTGTAGGCCTATGGCCAATGTCGAATGGTTGTTGACATGTTGTTATGATATTGTTGTTGTGACATACTAATTTGTAGGCTTATGCCAATGTTGTGTGAATTATCTTTGTTGAAATATCAAGTTGTAGGCTTATGGCCAAAGTTGAATTATGTTGAGTTGTTGTGTTGTTGTGATTTTCGCTGTGAATTCTTGTTGATAATGTGAAGTTGCAGAGAATTTTAGATGATGATGAATTACCTCTATTTAGTAGTAAAAAGTGGTAATGTAGGCTTATGCCTTGCGATGAATGATGAATTGTTGTTAATTATGTTGATGACATTGTAGGCCTATGGCCAGTGAAGTAGTGATATAGGCGTATGTCTCGTGAAGTGTTTAATGATGTTGTTGCATGTGTTGTACATTCATACATTTGTAATTGTAAAGGCCTGTATTGGCGGATTTTCTGAAGGCCTGTATTGGCGGATTTTGTGAAGGCCTATTTTGGCGGATTTTGTGAAGGCCTGTATTGGAAAAATGATTTGTGAAGAAGGCTTATGCCTTGTGCCTCGAGATTACTGGAAAATGTTTTTAAGTTAGGAGTTCTGCTCCAATGGTTCCACATGCATGTGCATTGTAATTGAGTCGCAGTTGATGTTGCATCTTGAGTCATGGTGAAGATAGATTTGTTGTTGCTTTATGTTGTTGAATTGTTGTGACAGGTATCATCTAAAGGTTGTGAATTAGTTGTTATGTCGTGTTGATGTTTTGTTGAGATTAAAGATGTTTGAAAGTTGTGAAGTGGTGATTTTATATGAAATGATTCTGATATATTAATTATCATACATTCAATTATATAGTTCAATATCTCACCCCTTCTGTTTGAATGTTGCCCTCTATTGGTAATGTGTAGGTAACCAAGAAGAATAGTTGTTACCCTCGTCGATATCGAGTCGGTGTCGTCGCTCTGATACGTAGCACTCGAGGGGATGAACGCTTGATGTTTAGTTGTTGATTATTATTTTTGTTGTTGAATCTTTAAGTTGTTTACATGAAGTAATTGTTGTCTTGAAGTTGTTTTAGTTGAATAAAGATGTTAAGTGAATTGAAGTTGAATATGCATATTTCGCTGCTTATCAATAAAAAGTTGGTTGATTTTAAAGAATAAATCAGGTTGTTATCGGTTCATTCGAATTAAGTGTTATGTATCTGTTTTATATGCGATTAAATGAAGTTTGATTTCAAGTTAAAAACTGTAGAATCCTATTTATGTTGAACTTTGATTTTATTATTATACACCGGGTAGAAATGGGGTGTTACAATAGTGGTATTAGAGCAGGTTGGTCCGTCTGACCAAGTTGTATAATGTTGTTTGTTCCTTAGTGTGTGACAAATATGTGAAACATTGTCGGTGCTTGTTGTTTTTCTAATCAAGTTGTATGCATGAGTTGGGTTGAAGATAAGTGGGGGAGAAGCTTTGCTTCTCAGATATGTTTTGGTTGTAAGATGTTAGTTTTATATGCTATTGATAGCGACGGTGCAAGTGTTGTTGAGCGTTGGTGTCTCATCGATAAAATCGGATGAGAGGGAAATTATGGAAGTATTTGTAAACCTCATTGGAAATTATTGGATTATGGTGTGTTAGATGACTTGAGTACAAGTTCTAAAGGAACACTATTATAGTTCGATAACGATGGCTTATACTTCATTATGGTTGTCGGCTATCTATTGACAAATTGAGGAACTGATCACCCTTAATCTCTTGTTGATAGTAGACGAGACTGTGTTGGATGGTGTAGACTTATCTTGCCACCTTAATGGTGTGTAAAGTGGTTGATGTTATATCGTGAGGATAGTTGCTCACCAGGTTGTGTGAATTAATAGAGGAGTGGCTAAGAAAGAGTTCAGACTTGTTGAACAAGTCGGCGTGGCAAGTTATATGCGAGCTAATGTCGGAAAGTGAAAGATTGAGAATATCAATTGAACAATGGTTTTATGGTGGATGTTGAGGAATGTCTGAAACTGGAATGAGACTTGTAAACTGTATAGTTGGTAGAAACTTTAATGAGGATGGTGACTTAAGATGGATTATTAGAGTTGCGCAACTGAATCGTATGTGGCGCAGTTGCTATGAGTATATGACTCTACATGCTTGATTTGGTGGGTTGTGATCTAGGGATGATGTGCCAGGGTACTATGTTTGTTAGTAAATAATTTCAGATCTTATAAGAAGATTGTTGTGGATTATTGGTTGATGGTGAGCTATGGGTATGCTTGCTGAGTTATACAGTTAAGTTGATGTTGCAATGATTTTTTTGTCGCTATTGAGATGTTATCGTTGATTTCCGTAAGTAAGGAATGATACTATATAACATGACGGAGTTGATTATGTTGGTTGTGTGGATGTCACTATAAGAGTGATACGACGATATGAGTAGCGTTATTGATATTTTGTTGATAATTGACATACAAAGATGAAATTGTGTATGTGTTTTGGTGTTGAAAAGAGTGTTAAGAGGATATTGCAATGATATATATCCAAGTATAAGTGTGTTATAGTTGTTGATACTTTAAACGTTGATATTTCAGATTATGGTAGAGTAGTTTAGATGCCAGTACCGATTATGTCGCGGAGTGTTGAATGATTAGCATGTGAGTAATCGATTTGAATTGTGTTGAGTTATTGAGTTCTCAGGAAAGTAGTGGTCAAAGTGTTGCCAGACGCGACTTGGAAATCAACGAGTAGGATGTGAAACTCATACTAAGAGTGGTAGTATCGAATAGATTTTCGAGGACGAAAATATTCTAAGTGAGGGAGAGTTGTAATGCCCGTTAATTTGATTAATTAATTAATTAAATTATATTTTGGATTATTTGTGATGTTGCGAGGTGTTAAGAATTATTGGTAAAATTTGTTGGATTATTATCAATTAATTAATTATTTGATTAATAATAATTCTTATGTTGGGATTAACAAAATATTATAGTATTAATTTATTAGAAATAAGAATAGAATTAGTTGGGCTTAATTATATGGTTGTATGAAGTAAGAGTGGGGTGTAACATTTAGGCCCAATTGGATTTAGTTGGACTAATAGAATAATATAATATTATTATTAGAAAATTAGAGGAGAAAGAGAGTATAGTGTTACCAGGAAAAGAAAAATAAGAGAAAGAGGAATAGGGTTTTGAGAGGAGAAGAAGAACAAGAGGAAGTTGCTACTAGTGCTGAATTCCCAAAAATTCCATTGAAGTTTCTTATAGTTGCATTCAATCCAAGGTAAGGGTGGGATTCTTGCTCTATAATTGGGTATATGATAAATGATATGTGGGGTTGGTTATATGAAATTATCGTGTGTGATTTTGTGTGAAAGATTGTTGTTTTATTGCTACGCCAATGTTGTGTTTCCTGATAAAGTTGCAGAAATTCAATTGATGACTCTGTGGTCGGAGAGTTATTTTATGTTGATGTTGGTGTATTTGTGGTAATTGATGTATGTTGATAGAAATGATAATTGGATGTTTAACTATGTATTATTTCATGAAGTTTGTGTCTTTGGAATTGAAACAAATTGGTTTTCGTACTGCACTTTACAGAATTCGTAAAACTGTTTTTTACAGGGTGCAATCGATTGCAGCAGAAGAGAAATCAATTGTACTGCTTAAAAATTGGGATTTTTGCTTCTATTTCAGTAAGCAATCGATTTTAGCAAAGGATCAATCAATTTTTCTGCTTAAAAACGTGATTTTTGGCCTCTGGAACAAGGTGCAATCGATTTTCATGTTAGTGCAATCGATTGCTCACTGTTTGACAGTATTTTTGAAAACTTGAAAACTCCATAACTTTTGAATCGTAACTCTGTTTGATGCGTCGTTTGAAGCGTTGGAAAGCCAATGTGATGAGCTATATATATAGGGAGTAAAATGAAGGATAAGAAGGATAATTCTAGTACCCAAGTTAGGATAGAGTTATCTTCCCGCGTTGAATCGCCATGATGTTTTGTGGTGATGAAGTATGATGATGACATGACGATCTTATGATAATGCTTGGTTCATAATAATAATATCAATGATAGTGATGATGTAATATTATAGTATAACAATTTGTAGAAGTTTTGTAATTAGAAATAAGCATTTAGATAAGTAATTAACCGGTATAGTCGAGAATTGTCCGAATAATTATGGGCAATATTATGATGTAGGCCTATGGCCAATGTTGAATGGTTGTTGACATATTGTTATGATATTGTTGTTACGACGTACTAAGTTGTAGAATTATGCCAATGTTGTGTTAATTTTCGTTGTTTAAATATCAAGTTGTAGGCTTATGGCCAAAGTTGAATTATGTTGAGTTGTTGTGTTGTTGTGATTTTCGCTGTGAATTCTTGTTGATAATGTGAAGTTGCAGAGAATTTTAGATGATGATGAGTTACCTCTATTTACTGGTAACAATGGTAATGTAGGCTTATGCCTTGCGATGGATGATGAATTATTGTTAATCATGTTGATGATGTTGTAGGCCTATGTCCAGTGAAGTAGTGATATAGGCATATGCATCGTGAGGTGTTTAATGATGTTTTTGCATGTGTTGTGCATTCATACATTTGCATTTGTGAAGGCCTGTATTGGCGGATTTTGTGAAGGCATGTATTGGCGGATTCTGTGAAGGCCTGTATTGGCGGATTTTGTGAAGGCATGTATTGGAAAAATGATTTGTGAAGAAGGCTTATACCTTGTGCCTCGAGATTACTGGCAAATATTTTTAAGTTTGGAGTTCTGCTCCAATGGTACCACATGCATGTGTATTGTAATTGAGTCACATTTGATGTTGCATCTTGATTCGTGATGAAGATATATTTGTTGTTGCTTTATGTTGTTGACTTGTTGTGATAGGTATCATTTAAAGGTTATGAATTAGTTGTTATGTCGTGTTGATGTTTTGTTGAGATTAAAGATGTTTGAATGTTGTGAAGTGGTGATTTTATATGAATTGATTATGATATATTAATTATCATGCATTCAATTATATAGTTCAATATCTCACCCCTTCTATTTGAATGTTGCCCTCTGTTTGTAACGTGCAGATAACCAAGAAGAATAGTTGTTACCCTCGTCAGTATCGAGTCGGTGTCATCGCTCTGATACATAGCACTCGGGGGGATGAACGCCTGATGTTTAGTTGTTGATTATTATTTATGTTGCTGAATATTTAATTTGTTTGCATGAAGTAACTGTTGTCTTGAAGTTGTTTTAGTTGAATAAAGATGTTAAGTTATTGAAGTTGAATATGTATATTTCGCTGCTTATCAATAAAAAGTTATTTGATTTTAAAGAATAAATCAGCTTGTTATCGGTTCATCCAAATTAAGTGTTTTGTATCTGTTTTATATGTGATTAAATGAAGTTTGATTTCAAGTTGAATAATGTAGCATCCTATTTATATTGAACTCTTATTTTATTATTATCCTCCGGGTAGAAATGGGGTGTTACAACTATCACTGAAGTTCTATATGTACCTTCGATGACAAGTAACTTGATAAGTGCAGGTCAATTACTTGCAAAAGGCTTCAATATGAAGTTAGAGAATAATCATATGAATGTATATAGGGCTGATGGGAGGCTAATAATGAAAGCACCATTGGCGGAGAACAAAACAATCAAGGTTGAACTCAACATATTAGATCACAAATGTCTTGCTTCAACTCCAGAAGAAGACAAGAACTGGTTATGGCATCACAGGTATTGACATCTAAATGTCAAGAGTTTATGTATGCTCAATCAGAAAAGAATGTTACTTGGGTTGCCGTATGTGAAGGAACCAAAATAGATATGTGAGGAATGTTTCAAAGTCAAACAGGCAAGGAAGGCGTTCAAACGTGACTTGCCTATAAGATCAAAGAAAAAACTGGAGCTGGTTCATTCAGATGTGTGTGGACCCTTTGAAGTAAATTCGAATGGGGGTAACAGGTATTTCCTTAATTTCATTGATGAATTCACTAGACATATGTGGATTTACCTTTTAAAAGGAAAACTAAGGTATTCACACTATTTAAGAAGTTTAAGTTGCACGCTGAGAAATAAAGTGGCTGCAAATTGAAGAAGTTAAGAACTGATGGTGGTGGTGAAATATACTTCTGTTGAATTTGCTAGATTTTGAAATGAGGAAGGTATAGAGCATGAGGTTATTGCACCCTATACACCTCAACATAATGGCATAGCTGAGAGAAAGAATAGAAATGTATTGAACATGACGAGATGTATGTTGAAAGCTAAGAATATGCCTAAGAGATTTTAGGATGAAGTAGCTTCAACAACAGTATACATTATAAATAGATGCCCAATGAAGAAGATGGTCGAAAAGACACCGCATGAGGCTTGGACAGGGTCGAAGCCAAATGTAAGTCATCTTAGAGTGTTTAAATCAATATGTTTCAGGAATGTACCTGAATAATTGAGAAAGAAGCAGGATGATCAAAGTGAAGTCATGATACTCATAGGTTATCATTCGACTGGTGCACACAAGTTGTATTCACTAATCAAAGATAAACTAGTGATCAGTAGAGATGTTCTTGCAAACGAAAGCAAAGGGTGGGATTGGAGTCAAAGATCAGTTCAACAAGAATCAAACACAATCACAACTGTGTTCGAAGAAGATGAACAGAATGAAGCTCCGATAAGTCGAAATGAACAAGGTGATACTTCAACTGGTGGAAATGAAAAACCACCTATGCAGAATGAAAGAAGATCCACAAGAACAAGAACTGAGTCGACTAGGCTGATTGGATATGAGAGGTTTCCAGATCAAGAAATCGATGCAGATGGTGACTTAATCGAAGAAGTCATGATGATGACTGAAGCAGAACCAATTGATTTGAGTGAAGCCTTGAGCAATTCGAATTGGTGTGAATCCGTGAAAGAAGAACTTAGAGCCATTGAGAAGAACAAGACTTGGGAGCTTGTCGAAAGAACCAACAAGAAATCAATCGATGTGAAATGGATCTACATGGTGAAACGAAGGCCAAATAGTGAGATTGCAAAGTATAAGGCAAGACTGGTGGCCAGAGGTTTTCTATAAAAACCTGGTATTAACTTTGATGAAGTATATGCGCCTATTGCAAGGATCGAAACAATCAGGATTTTTATTTTGATAGCTGCATGTAGAGGATGGAAAATGCATCAACTTGATGTAAAGTCAGAATTTTTGAATGGTCCATTGGAAGAAGAAGTCTACGTTACTCAACCACCAGGTTTCGACGTCAAAGGGAAGGAGTCGAAATTTTACAGATTAATGAAGGCTCTTTATGGCTTGAAGCAAGCTCCTAAAGCTTGGAATAAAAGGATAGATAGCTTCCTAATTAAAGCAGGTTTCACAAAGTGTGTCTCTGAACATGGAGTATATGTAAATGATGTAGAAAGTGTCAATTGAATCATTTTATGTCTCTATGTTGATGACTTACTCATTACAGGAGCAGACGAAGCTGAGATAATGAAGGTAAAGTCGAAGTTAATGCAGGAATTCGAAATGTATGATTTAGGGAATCTCTCCTATTTCCTGAGAATGGAATTCAAAGACATCGAAGAAGGAGTTTTATTGCATCAAACGAAGTATGCTCAAGATATACTGAAGAGGTTCCATATGAGTAACTGTAAGGCAGTTGTTACTACATTAGATACTGGAGCAAAGCTTAAAAAGGAATCGAATGATGAATTTGTAAGTTCGACCGTTTACAAACAAATCATTGGATCCTTGAGGTATCTTTGCAATACTAGACCAGATATTTGCCAAAGTGTAGGATTGTTGAGAAGATTTATGGAGAAGCCTCAAGAATGTCATCTCATCACAGTAAAGAGGGTGTTGAGATACATAAATGGAACTATTGATCATGGTGTGTTGTTACCAAAGAAATCGAAGAACAGGTCAGATGTCAAAGTTCATGGATATAATGACTCAGACTTCAGTGGAGATCAAGACGAAAAGAAGGTACTGCAGGATACATTTTCATGATCGAAGGAGCTCCAATCTCCTAGAGCTCAAGGAAGCAAAGCATTATGGCTTTGTCATCATGCGAAGCAGAATATGTGGCTGCATCATATGCTGCATGCCAAGCAGCATGGATCGAAATTCTACTTGAAGAACTAAGAATAATGGAATCAAAGATGAAGTGGTTTGTTGATAACAAGTCAGCTATAAACCTTGTGAATCACCCAGTGTGTCATGGTCGAAGTAAACACATTGAAAGAATGTATCATTTTCTGAAGGGGTCAAGTCAACAAAGGGTAGCTCGAAATAAAACATTGCAAGACAGAAGTGCAACTAGCTGACATATTTCTCAAACCTCTGAAGAAAATGAATTAGGGGGTGTGGTAGTTGTATAATTCTTGTTCAGATATATTTGAGCTTTTAGCATTTGTATTTGGGCTTGGGCACTTTGCCTTTATAAAGGGTCATTATGTTTGTAATAAGTAGTAATAATACATTCAGTTAGAAAGTTAGTTATGCTTAACTAACTCACAATTTCTCTCTTTTATCTTCCTCTCCTTCTTGTTTTCACAAAATCACCTTTCTTGAATCCTTTGTTCCAACAAGTGTTCATCATGTTATCATCCTTACGTAAATCTGGTTTCTTTTTCAGTTTTACAACCAATAATGTTGAGACCATCTATCAAAGAAGATACAAGGATCGCTTAGTGGTAAAATGTTTTAAACAACTGGAAGGTGTTGACTTTGGCGAGAGTTTTTATCCAGTTGTGAAGATGCAATCTATTTGAGTGGTTCTTGGGCTAGCCGTCAGTCTTGATTTGGAAGTAGAGCAAGTGAACGTGAAGACGACTTTACTTCATGATGATCTACATGAACAAACTTACATGGAGAAATCAAATGGATTCTGAGAGAAAGGCAAAGAAAACTGCGTTTTAAAATTGGTAAAAAAAGTCTTTATGGTTTGAAAGAAGTACCTCCCCAATGGTATCAAAAGTTCAACTCGGTGGTGATTGAACATGAGTATAAGATGACTAAGGCCGGTCTTTGTGTGTTTTTCTGAAATTTCTCCAAAAGTGATTTCATTATTCTCTTGCTTTAAGTGGATGATATGATAATTGTTGGAAAGAATATTTCAAGAATTAAAAAGTTGAAGAATACTTTGAGCGAATCTTTTGCTATGAAGGATTTAGGAGAGGCTCGGGAAATTCTTGGTATTGAAATTGTTCGAGATAGAAATGAGAAGAAGTTGAACTTCTCACAAGAAATGTATGTGGAGAAAGTCCTTCAGTGTTTTAGTATGGACAAGGCTAAAGAGGTGAGCATTCCATTTTCTTCTCATTTCAAGTTAAGTTATAAACTATGTTCATCTACGGGTGAAGAAAAGTCGAGTATGAAGAACATTTCATACTCGTTGGTCGTTGGTAGTTTGATGTATGTTGTGGGAATGGTGAGTCGTTATCTCTCAAATCTAAGAAAAGATCATTGGGAGATCGTGAAGGGGGTGATGATATATTTGTGTGGCACTTCAAATTTGAGACTAACTTTGGGTTGTAAAAAGCCTATGTTGGTTGGATATACAGATTCAGATTTGGCCGAAAGCTTAGATGATCGAAAATCCACTTTGAGATATATGGTGACTTTTGTCGGGGGAGTCGTGGCTTGGAAATCAAAGTTGAAAAAGTGTGTTGCACTATCTACTAAAGAAGTCGCGTTTATAGCCACAATGGAAGCGTCAAAAGAGTTGTTATGGTTGAGGAAATTTGCAATGGAACTTGGTGTGAAACAAGAAAAGTATGTCTTGTTTTGTGATAATCAAAGTGCCATTCACGTATCAAAAAATTCCTCCTTTCACTCGAGGTTGAAGCATATTGATGTTTGTTATCATTGGATTCGTGATACATTAGATTCCAAGTTGATGGAGCTTGAGAAGATTCACACTGATGACAGTGGTTAGGATATGTTGAGGAAGGTGTTGCCTAGAGGAAACTTTGAGTTTTGTCGCACGGTAGCTGGATTGGTGTTGTCCTCCAACTAGTCAGTCGGGGGAGTTTGTTAGGCTATCCCTCCTATTTTGAGAGGCCCATATGGATGTGGGTTAGTGACCCGTGTGTGTCTATGCCTTTATTATTACTCAAGAGAAATAGGTTAATCATTCATTATGTGAGAAAAATAACAAGAAAAGATAGAGAGAAAATCATATTCCTGCAGCCCCAATTTTGCACAAGTCATTCCCAGAAAATTGGAGCTTGCACAAAATCCAACATCCGCATCATCCTGAAAGTTTGACACAACATTCGGGACTTATGGGAGCACATTCTGAACGGTGTAGATTGGATTCAAAGCATTTTAATTACTTTTGTTGAGTCCATCTTTGAGGTCTGGATTTATTGGTGTTTTTGGGTTATTTTGTCTCTCTTGACTATTGTTGTATTCCAAGATTGATTACAAATATTGATGATGTTTATGTATGCCTATAACTAGTGTTAGAAGAACATTGCTTGTACCAATTGTTGATTATAGTGGAGATTTTACGTGGCCTACGGGTCCCATGGTGTTTTAATCCTAATTAATGGAGGTTTTTCCACGATAAAATTGTGTTGTGTTGTTTGGTGTGTTTTTTTTTAGTTGTCTCTAAGTTGTATTTTATATTTGGGAGAGTTTGTCTTGTTGGTTTATTCCTTTACGTTTGTGATTTCCTGCCAACAGTCAAGCAAGCATCCCTCAGGATGGCTTTGAAGTGATTGTGTAAGAACACCTCTAGTTTTATTTCTTTATGAGTTGAGATTTTCTTTTGGTTTTCTTCAATACGAATGAGCCTCACATTTTTTTGTTGTAACTTTTTGAAAATTTTCAACATAAATTTGTTCACATCTAGTTTTATGAACGAAACTTAAAATTTTGTAAAGTCGGCTAATAGTGGTGGAGCCAAATATTAATAAGGAGAAATATATGTGTGAGACTCAATGTCACACTTATATATAGGAGATGGTTAAAATCATTCTTGATTTGACTGTTGGATATAAATCAACGATCATGATGGAATGGAGGTTATGCTCATATGCAATATTCAGAAATGAGTACACTTATGTATAGGTGATTTGTGTGTTTTTATTGAATTTGGCCTATAGAATTAATTGGTTTTATTGGACTTTCGACCTGAAGCATGTCTCGTCTAATAAAAGAGTTGTGATAGCGAAAGTGAAACTTTTATAATTTTTTTAAAAAAAAATCACAATTTTTAAAGTGTTCAACTAGTAGTTCTAATCACATATATAAACATACATGTAAATTATTAAAAATGTTCTTCCCTTTAAAATTGTTTACACTTGTAAAAGATTAAAATAGTAAAACAAATCACTTTACTTCAATCAAATGTCAAATTCTCATTTGACATTTTTTCAACTTTCACATTTTCCTCCACTTCTCATTTCTTCACTTACATTCTCGTTCTTTTTTAAAATTAAATTATTTTTTTATATATCTTTCTTTTTTCATTCATTATTTTATCTTTTCTACCCTTTTCATAGTTACTAATTTATTTTTGTTTTTCAAATCGTTCAATAATACAAATGAAAAAGCATAGAAGCACCTGAAAAAGTTGAAAAATAAACATAAGAACATGGGTGAATACAAATAAATATTTTACACTTTTTATAACTATTAATCTATTTTTATTTTTTAAATCTATCAATAATGTAAATGAATAAACAAAAAAACATATGAATAAATAAGAAAAACAAAACAAAAGAAACATATGAGTACAAACAAATGAAACAACTAAGTTTAAAAAATCTCAAAATTTAAATATAGATAAACATATCTCATTTTATTTATCTTTTAAGTATGTTATTATTTTCATTATATTGGTAAAAGAAAGACATATTTTCTTTTCATTTATCAAAAAAATATTATAATATACAAGTAAACAAAATAAGTATATAGAATTTTTTTTTAAATGACAAATAAAATAGAGTATTTCTTACATTTTTTATGGACGTTAAAAATTATTTGTAATATGTTTATATGTATAATTATACTATATGATTATTATACTATATGTATTTATTGTTGTAAAATTATATACAACTTTGACATTTATTTTTGTTTTTATGACATATTTAATAAATTTTATTTATTTATCAATTATCTGACTAAGAATAAGACATGCTACCAAATTTTCTAATTTATTCTTTGTAGCAAAAATATTTTACAGTATAAATTTTCTTTAATAGTAATTGATTAAATCAAATTAAATTGTCCAATGAAAATAAAGTATTTTATCAAGTGACACACATATTTTCTGTTAAATTGTAATTCATAGTGTCAAAACTATGGTGTGTCAAAGAGCACACATATTAGATTTGTTTTAGATTTAAATAGATTTGATTTAAATCTAAAATAGATAGATTTGATTTAGTAACAAAATAGGTATTTTGGGCTTTTATAGTTTTGCGCTTTAAGCTAACCAAATTCTATAAATATGGAGTAACCCCTAAGTTTGTAATCAAGTCAATTAAGTCATTCACTGCATTTTGCAGTTGCAAAGTGAATAACAAAGTTTTCCACAGTTTGTAGGAAGAGAGAAACTCTGCGGAAAATAATTGTCTTCTTTCTTTTCTTTTCATTCTCATAATTCATTGTCATTGTGTAGAAATTGATCGTAGATATTTGGTGGGTTTCCAACATCTGGTATCAAGAGCTCGGTTTTGATTCAAGGGAAGTATCGATCAAGAACGATTGAGTAAGAAATAGAATTCACGATGGAGAATTATGGGAATGCAAATTATCCAGCAACTCTACCAATTCTGAAAGTAGACAACTATGAGAATTGGTGCAAACAGATAAAAGTTATATTCAGGTGTCAATGTCTTTGGGATCTTGTAAAAGATGGATTCGAAGTGCTTGGAGAAAATGCTTCATATGAAGAAAAGAAGAAACACACAGAAATTGAGAAGCTGAGTTATAAACACTCTTTATAATTCATCAACGTGTGAGTCCAGAAAATTTTGAAAAAGTGAGTGATTAGGAATCTGCAAAAGAAGCTTGGGATGTTCTTGAGAAGTCTTTTTGTGGTGTAGAAAAGGTGAAA
The DNA here is from genome assembly GCA_948472305.1 of Vicia faba. Classification (NCBI taxonomy): domain Eukaryota; kingdom Viridiplantae; phylum Streptophyta; class Magnoliopsida; order Fabales; family Fabaceae; genus Vicia; species Vicia faba. Next base: position 1,118,044,800 of record OX451737.1, on the reverse strand, counting down.
GAAGTGAAGTTACAAACTCACAAGAGAATGTATTAATTGCTTCAGATGGAAGATAGTGAAAGCATATATGATTTCTTTACTAGAGTTACAAAACTAGTGAATCAAATCAAGGAATGTGGAGAAACATTAACAACAAGAGTTGTTGTTTCAAAGATCTTGAGATCCTTGGCTCCTAATTTCGACCACGTGGTGGTGGTCATAGAAGAGGGAAAAGACTTGACGAAATTGACAAAGGAAGAGCTTCAAGGGACGCTTGAATATCATGAACAAATAATGAATGAAAGAGCTGCAGGCAAGTCGAAGAATGATGTGGCTTTGCAGACACATTCAACAAAAGAAACCAAAGGTAGAGGAAAGTGGTTCAGCAGAGGTAGAGGAGGCTACAATAAATCGACTGGTAGAGGAAACCAGAACGAAGGAAACATTTTGAATCAGAGAAGACCATACCAAGGCAACCAAAGTGGTGGTGTTGCAAATAGAGGAGAGGTGGTGGTCGAAAACCTGATAAGAGTCACATTCAATGTTACAATTGTCAGAAGTATGGTCATTATTCGAGTGATTTTCCAGAAAAGTGAAAGAATCAAGAAAGTGATACAAAGTTTGCAAAACATGAAAAAGAAGAAGAAGAGATGATGATGATGATGATGGTCACAACAAGAGATGGAGATAGATTCAAGGACCAATGGTACTTGGATTCAGGATACTCATCACATATGTCTGGAAGGAAAGACTGGTTTGTCAACATAAAACCCTCAATGAAAAATATGGTAAAATTCGCAAATGACAATACCCTAGAAGTTGAGGGTATTAGTGATGTTATGATTATGAGGAAAGATGGCAAGAGGTCAGTAATTTCTAATGTATTGTACATACCAGGAATGAAGAGAAATTTGCTCAGTATAGGGCAGTTGGTCGAAAAGAATTATAAAGTGTTGATCAAAGATAAGATAATGAGAGTCGTCGATGCAAATGGAAGATTAATCTTGGAGTCTCCTATGTCTCAAAATAGAACCTTCAAGATCGAACTAAATGTGATGGAGTAAAAGTGACTTTCGACTGCAGCTAGTAGAGATTAATGGATATGACATTATAGATTAGGTCATCTAAACTTCAGAGACATCAGAGATTTAAAGAGAAGAAATATGGTTTCAAGATTTCCAGAAATTGACATTCCAAACGAGGTATGTGAGGAATGTGTGCAGGTAAAGCAGCACAAGAATAGCTTCAGCAAGGATGCAGGAAGCATGACGAAGGCTATTCTTGAAGTCATATAACCTGATGTATGTGGACCGATCCAGGTGGATTCGATGGGAGGTAACAAATACTTTGTTACATTCATAGATGATTCCAATCGAAAGCTGTGGACTTACCTGATCAAGAAGAAAATTGAAGTGATCGAAGTATTTGTCAAGTTTAGGTCTATGGTCGAAAGAAAAAGTGGTCGAAAACTCAAAGTTTTGAGAATTGATGGTGGTGGAGAGTATGTGTCGAAAGACTTCAGCAGGTTATGTGAAAAGGAAGGGATTGTGTATGAGGTGGTGCCACCCTATACTCCACAACATAATGGAATTGCAGAAAGTAAGAATCAAACCATCATTAATATGGTGAGAAGTGTGTTGAAAGTCAAAAATTTACCGAAAGAGTTTTGGGGTGAAGCTGTTTCGAATGCAACATACATTTTGAACAGATGTCCTACGAAGAAGCTAGAAGGAATTACTCTAGAAGAATGTTGGTCTGGTGTGAAGCCTAGCTTTAGTCATCTGAGGGTATTTGGATATATTTCATATAGACATGTGCCAGATCAGTTGAAAATAAAACTTGATGACAAGTTAAGTCAAATGATTCTAGTTGGATATCATTCGATGGGAGGTTACAAGTTGTTTGACCCAATGAAGAAGCAGGTTGTGATCAGCAGAAATGTAATCATAGATGAGTTTAAAGAATGGGATTGGACTGAAAATGTCAATAAAGATTCAGTGTGAATCCTACTTGAAGAACCAGAGACTCAAGTTGAAAGAGAAGTTCGACAAGAGGAACCAGTAGTTATAGATCAACCAAGTACAAGCAGACCTCAAAGAACAAGACGCATGCCTTCAAAATTTCAAGATTGTGTCATTACATCATATGATGTGATAGATAATGAAGGTGAGTTGGTACATTATGCTTTCTATGCAGATGTTGAAGTTGTCAATGTAGATGAAACATTGAAAGATTAGAAGTGGGTGAAAGTAATGAACGAAGAAGTGAAGTCTATCGAAGACAACAACACTTGGTAACTTGTCAAATTGCCTCAAGGCAAGAATGCAATTGATGTCAAGTGGGTATACAAAGTGAAAACGAATTCGAAATGGGAAGTAACTCGACATAAAGCAAGTCTTATGGCGAAAGGATTTCTACAAAAATAAGAAATGGACTTTGATGAAGTTTTTGCACCTATTGCTAGGATCGAAACAATCAGGTTGGTTGTTGGTCTAGAAGAAATAAACAGATGGCACATATATCAGATGGACGTAAAGTGTGCATTCTCGAATGGACCCTTAGACGAAGAAGTTTATGTTAAATAACCAGTTGGGTTTGTGAAACATGACGAAGAAAGAAATGTGTACAGGCTGCATCAAGCCCTGTATGGATTGAAACAGGCTACAAGAGCTTGGAATGAGAAAATTGATATTTTCCTAAGGGAGAATGAATTTGTGAAGTGCACTACTGAATATGGAGTATATGTAAGAAGAAGCAATGGTGAATTTCTTATACTATGTGTTGTACCCCAAAATTTGCTCTCTCATTTCTCAAGGAATTTCTCACGAGGATTCTCAAAGTTCAAGCTTACAATTGGAGGAAACTGTTAAAAAGGGTAAAACAGATAAAAATAATCTTTTCAACAAAATTGGAGAAAAATAAGTTTTCTTCGATTGGATTTTTGGTCCCCTACAAATCTACTTTGATTCACAAGTCTTCGATTGGACTTTAGTCTCCTTCGGGCCTTCTTCGATTTCCCTTGTTTCGTTTGTACTTTAGTCTCTTTCAAGACTACTTCGATTGGACTAGGACTTCCTTAAAGCTTCCTTCAATTCAGAAGGAAATGATCTTCATACAAGCTTCGACTGAGTTTTTTTCCCCTTTGAAACAGCGTCCTTCAATTCAGGAAGTAAAGGCCTCTTGTTGGTTTTCTTCGATTCAGAAAGTCAATAATCTTCTGAAAGCTTCCTTCGATTCAGAAGGAAATAACCTTCTGAAAAGTGTCCTTCGATTGTGTGATACGGTGGCAGAACTGACTGTTTAATACTGGTTTGCATTTTTTGTTTGCAAATGTCGCGGTAAGCAAGAGTCGCCACCTACTTTTATTTTATCCAACAAGGAAAGAGTGAAAAGAACAGAAAAAGACATTTTTTCGAGATTTCTGAGTAAGGGGTAGATTATGGAAAGGGAAGGTGTTAACACCCTTTCCATCCATGGTTTTTCATGGGCTCTTAGGTGCTAGCTCATGTTTTGAAAATTGCTTGTGCTTCGTGTGTTTTGAAAAGCTTTGAAAAATGTCTTAGTCGACGATTCACATTATGGTAACTCTTGTATCAGTCCTCAAGAGTGTGATAAAGCATTTAAAAACTTTTGTTTGAAAAGTGTTTGAAAGTGTGTGAAAAAATATTGTTTGAGCAAGTACCTAATAGTTATCTACCTACTCAAAAAAAGGATTGTTCTTTTCATCCTATCCTTTAGACTGTGTTATCCTACTATTAGTGAGTAGGTAACCCTATTCGTTGGATGTTGAGGGACTATCAAAAGGGACGTAATGGTCGTTGAAGGCAACATGTAAGGATACCTTAGCATTTCGAAGGGACTATCATCATAAGATCATTTCTCGTATCCAACTCGAGGGACATTTAGGGACTATGATCTTTATGATGACTTTAAACTGAGGGTCTTTGCTAAGAGTATCCCTATGCTCGAGGAACATGATCATTTTTTCTGAAGGCAACCAAGTTAGGTATACCCTAAGGGTGAAAGTGTGCGATAGTGTGCTTTATCAGATATTTATCTTGAATTTAGTGATCTAATATTGATTGATTAAGCATGCACGCCTAGGTTGCTAACAATTGTATACAAGTATATACAGAATATAAAAGCGAGAAAATAGAGGCCCTAAGCTATTACAAGGCTTTGGTGTAGATACATGAGGAGTTGACTGAAAGTAAAAGGCGAAAATAAATCCCTAATTAAGATATTACAAACTGGGAGCAGTTACATCAATAGTAAAAATTAATCGTACGGCAAAAATAATTACGCGTGAGAATAAAAAATTGAAATAAGTTTGAAACCCTAAAAAACCCTAATTTGATCATTGAAAATATCTTTGGGATTTTTGTGAAAAAGATTTGAAGTTTGACCTAGTTTTTTCTAATTAATTTTAATTAATGAAACAAATTAAAGTTGGTGAAATTAATTAATTTACAAAATTAATTTATTGAAAAAAACTAAATCCTTTTTTTTTGTGATGTTGATTTTATGGTTTTATGAAAAAATTTATCTAAACAAACTAAATAAACTAATTTAAATAAAACAAAATTAAAAGGGAAAAAGAGTAAGCCTGGGGGGTGTAAACCCAAATTGGAGGGTGTATGCTGAATTTCTGTTTAAAGCCCAATCCAGTTGGCCCATAGCAACGTGGGATCCAGTGTGACCGTGCCAGGAGTGTCCATAATGGGGAGCTTCATTGGAAGCTTTGGATCCAGGCGTTGATTGATCCAAGGATGATGATCTGGGGGCCTAGGGTGTGCGCGCTTGGAAGAACAACATGGAATCTGCAAAGAAATTGTGAGAAAAATAATATGTAGGAGGCAGGAATCGAACCCCTAACCTCCTACACACGCGCGCTTTGAAAACCTTTTCCTTTTCCACTGAACCAAATCTTCATTCGTTAATATAAACAAACAAGATATATTATATGTGATGAAAAGTCAGTGTAATAAATAAAACACGCAAAAGTCAAATGGGCCACTCAGGTCTTGACACGCAGTTATCTTCTTCGTTGAGACTGTCGTTTTAGGCGGGGGTTTTACCTTTGGACAGACGTTGTAACTATAACCCTGCATATCTCAAAAATCATAATCACGCAATATAAATTCAAACCAAATATGCAGATCAATTGGGTTTGGTCTCGTGAGTAGAATGGTACTCATCTTTTGCCCCGATTTTGCCTGAAACGAAAGACGCTAAAAAGAACCTTGAAACCCTAACAATGGCATTCAATCAAATATGCATCAAAACACATAATTAATTATGAAGACATGTTCTAAATGATTATACAAACATGAATATATATTTAGAATTCACTTATCATCGTGTATAGTCTAAACTGATTTCAAGTAAAAGGGAAAACGGTGATACCTATGTAGACTGTTTCTTGGATGTACTGATGCATGGGAGTGGTCTAGAAAGCTTCCAAATACGCCTAGGAATGGATTGCAGTCTTTGAAACGCCTTAAATCTCCCTTTAGAGAAAAACTCGATAAACACTTTTTGTCAAAATTCTGAGCAGTCTTTTGGATCTTCTACACGGCCAATTCCCCCCTCTATGATCAGGGTTTGTTATGTATATATAGTAGAATGAATTAGGTTAACAAAATTGAACTGAATCTTGAAGATTGAGTGAGAAAAGATTTGATTTGTCTTGTATCTTTTGTTTCTAAAATGGCAAAGTCTTTGTGTTTTTATTCCAATGTGTTTTCTTTGATTTGTCATACTGTTTCATTCTTCCTTTGATGGGAAAATCTTCTTTAGATTGTGGGCTTTTTGGCTTGTTTTGGACCAAATCTTATTTTCATTCCTTCTAATTTTCCTTCCGTTTTAACCTTGAACTTCAATTTGAACTAATCAGGACTTTCCTTATTAGAACCTTGTTCTCCTTGATGGTTCTGAGTAGAATTGTGCCAGCTTCAATACTAAGACTCCTTCAATTGGAGCACCCTTTGCTTCAATTTCCTATCCATTTTAAAGAGAGTTCCATAGTCAAATCATCTCTTGTGGAATTGTGACCAAACAAGGCAAGAATCTGGCCTGGACATATTTTCTGATTGCCCTCTTGATGGCCTCTTTTGAATGGCCTGGAGGGAGTTCTTCGAAGGGCCCCTGTCCAAATACCAATCGAAGGGCTTTTATTGGAATGTCAAATGAAGAGTCATTTGCTACGCCAATCGAAAGGCTTTGACACAATGCCCATCGAAAGGCTTGTCATGAGGCCAATCGAAAGGCCTTTTTCATATGTCAATCGAAGGAAGCTATGTATATGGCAATTGAAGGACGCTATGTATATGGAAATCGAAGGACGCTGTGTAAATGTCATTCGAAGAGAATTTTGGAGATGCCAATCAAAAGGCACTTTGGAGATGTCAATCGAAAGGCACTTAGTAGGTGCCAATCGAACAGCCTCGTTAACAGGCTAATCGAAGGAAACTTAGAAATAGGCCAATCGAAGGAAACTTAGAAACATCATTTGAAAATTTTCCTTGTCTTTAGGAAAAGGTTTATAACCACCTATGCAAGAGGAAAATCTTGGAAAAATATGAGAGGGAAAATTTTGGGGTACAACAGCTTCCCCTGTTCAATCTTCTTAAACCTGAGGATGTAGATTGGCTGGTCTGCCTTTCGTGATTGGAAGGTGGAAGATGATTGAACACTAAAGTGCCCAGAAATTTGCACTCGTCTGAGATGATACTTGATTGTGTACATAGTATTGGGAATAGGTTTATAGATGACTTTTGGAAAAGATGACGGAAGATCGTCGTAGATTGGCTTAAATATGCCATCAGAATGTGACGGAGATTCGTTGGGGATGGGCTTAAAGATGCCATCTAGAATAATGATGATTTCATGAGATATCCCTTTGTGGGAATTCCTGCTCTTGCTGTTAGAGAGGACTCCACTGAGGAATGTTGGTCTCTGTTTTGGAACATAGAGGTTTAGGAGCTTCAGTTGTCCGTTACTCTACTGGAGAGTCATCACTTGATTAAAGAGATGGAAGTGAACTTCTATCTGGTTGAGATCCAGGATTTATAGTGACTTGCTAAGGATAATAAGGCTGACTGTCATCTAGTCATGCTCTAGGCTTCACAGCGACTTACCGGGGAGATGAGATTAAACTGTTATCTGGTCAGGATCCAGGCTTCAGTGTCTTGAATTGTTGTTTGACTATTATTCTGTCAGTTTTCGGGCTTCATAGCTTCTTTAACTATAGTAGAAATCTTAGTATCGATTTGACTGGACCAGAGAAAGGTCTCAAGTTGTCTTCGACTAGGATAGAAATCTTAGTATCGATTTGACTAAACCAGAGAAAGGTCTCAGATTAACTTTGACTGGCATAGAAATCAGGAGAATCTTAGTAGAAATTCAATCGACCCAGACGAAAGTCTTGGTACATCTTCCACTGGAATGGTAATCAGAGAGATCTTAGTGTCGACCTGTCTGACCCAGGGAAAATCTTGGGTTAACTTTGACTGGCATAGAAATCAGGAGAATCTTAGTAGCGATTCAACTGACCCAGATGAAAGTCTTGGAGCTTCTTCCACTGGAGTGGTAATCAGAGAGATCTTAGTGTCGACCTGTCTGACCCAGGGAAAATCTTAGGTTAGCTTTGACTGGCATATTAATCAGGAGAGTCTTAGTAGCAATTCAACTGACCCAGACGAAAGTCTTGGAGCTTCTTCCACTGGAGTGGTAATCAGAGAGATCTTAGTGTCGACCTGTCTGACCCAGGGAAATTCTTGGGATAGCTTTGACTGGCATAGTAATCAAGAGAATCTTAGTATCGATTCAACTGACCCAGATGAAAGTCTTGGAGCTTCTCCCACTGGAGTGGTAATCAGAGAGATCTTAGTGTCGACCTGTCTAACCCAGGGAAAATCTTGGGTTAACTTTAACTAGCATAGAAATCAGGAGAATCTTAGTAGCGATTCAACTGACCCAGACGAAAGTCTTGGAGCTTCTTCCACTGGAGTGGTAATCAGAGAGATCTTAGTGTCGACCTGTCTGACCCAGGGAAAATCTTGTGTTAACTTTGACCGGTATTGTAATTAGGAGAATCTTAGTAGCGATTCAACTGACCCAGATGAAAGTCTTGGAGCTTCTTCTACTGGAGTAGTAATCAGAGAGATCTTAGTGTCGACATGTCTGACCCAGGGAAAATCTTGTGTTAACTTTGACTAGCATATTAATCAGGAGAATCTTAGTAGCGTTTCAACTGACCCAGAAGAAAGTATTGGAGTATCTTCCACTGGAATGGTAATCAGAGAGATCTTAGCGTCGATCTGTCTGACCCAAGGAAAATCTTGTGAGGACATGCTCCTGAGGAAAATCCTGGAATAGTCCTTGGTTAGACGTAGCTTGTTGATTTGATCTTTTCCCTGAAAGGTAAAGAGTTAGTCGTATGCAATGTCATGATGTATGAAATGCATTGTGATGATGTTCTCAAAATAAATGAGATTGTTCCTTATGCAATATGTATGCGCATGCCATGATGTATGAATATGGGATGCTATTGCGGTATTTCTTAGTCAAGGAAAATAAATCCTGGACTGTTGTTGAACAATATTAGGAAGTTGACTTCTTCATTTCCGCTGGGGATTGTGAATGGAGATGTCTATGCTGGGGATTTACTCCTTTTTGTTTGCGAATGTCTTGTCGGGGAGAGACTCTGCCTGAGAATAACTCTGCGGGGGAATAACTCTTTTTGCGAGAGGAGATGCCTTGCTGGAAGATTTTTATGATTCAGAGAAATAAACTCCACCGGGGGATGAACTTCTGTAGCTGGAGAAATAAACTCTGTTGGGGATTGAGCTTCCGCAGTCAGAGAAATAAACTCTGCTCGGGAGAAAGCTTTATAAACCGTTTGCGATTATAAAACTTGGTTGGGGAATATAGATCGGCTCTCTGAAGGAACTTTGCTGGGAAAAGTAACTCCTGTTTGGGGAAGTAGAGATCAAAACGTTTGGTTACCTCTACTCTGTGGGGAGAATAGACGTCACGGGGGCGCATGTATTGGTGACTTCGCCTTAAACTGTCTCTGCCCCTATACCTGCTGAACAGAGTAACTGTCGGGATTGACATGTGTTTTTTATATTTTGTCCCGTTCCTTAAGTTATGAGCAATTGTCCGTCTATTTCATATGCAAATATTTGTGGATAGCAATCATATTCAAATGCATATGTCAAGAATAAGTCATTGGACGTTTTTGCAAAATAAAACAGAAAAAGAAAAACAAATGGTTTTGTAAAAATGACTTGTATTAATTTATGAAGTCTGCCTATAACCGGTGTTGTGTACAAAGAGGTTGATGTTCTAGTAGGAGAACACTGCCGTGAGAGTGAAGACTATACAAAATAATGTACAAAGAGAAGAAAACAACTATGTGTAATAATCCCATTGAGTTTCAATTCTGCTATTCCCGCTATGTCTTCGAGCGTCTCATCACTTTGCTGCATTTCTGAAGCTGACTGGATTGATTGGTACCGTTTGAGCTTGATAGATGATACTGAAGTTTGGTCGCAAGGTGATCCAATGAGAAATAGTGATACGCTTCAAATCCCTAACTTTTGCCTGGTCCTCCCTTTCGGGTTTTCAGTCCACCGGGATACCCTTTTTTTCCCAAGCCTCCTTTTTAGGTTTTCGGCTTGCCGGGTGTACATATATTTTTTGTTTTCATCCCAAATTTTTTCCTAGGCCAGTCAACCTAGAGGGTCTTTGTTCATGTTTAGTATTTTCTGACTATGTCCATGTTCACCGGGTCTGGATAATTGTCACTGTCCATAGTAGTAAGTGTTGCCACACAGCCAGAAGATATTTGTTTGATCGTACATGATTCGTTGTTGGAATTCATGTCCAATGCCCCAAGTGATTCAGATAGAGATCTGCCCCTGGCTATTTGGGATTTTTGAGAGATTCCTTGAACCTTGAATTGACTTCCCCAGATCAGCTGGACATCATGCTATGCTCCTTGATTATGAAAGGCCTATCACTGGAATGTCTTTCCATCTGAGGTGATTTTGTCCACTGAGAAGATTTTTGTTCATTGAATATCCGTCGTGCAAATTTCTCTGTTGTTGAACAAATAGTCATATGCAAATAATGGTATTTTAAGAATGCAAAGCTTATGTCTGTCTTGAAGTTTGAAAATTCATTATTTAGTAAAACAAACAAATTTTGTAAAAGTTTGATGTCAGCTCAGGATTTATAGCGATCCCTACAGGAGTCAGTATACCTTTTGTAACAGTATGCTTTCGAACTAACCCATGCTTCAGCTAGGACTTTTAAGGGTTATAACTTGGCCTGTTCACGGTTCAAGAGACAAAGGATAAAGGCTCAAATTTTATTTGTATCCAACCTAATCTTCGTGATGTTCTTCAGTCCTATGCTCAGTTAATTGTGCGTTTAGATCCCAATTGAGTCTGGAATCTTGTCCTTGATGTTTCGGTGATGGTTCGGATACTGAAAGTTTATTTTGAAGAGGCCTTCATTTTTGTAATCTTCTTTTTGTCGAGGATTTGTAGTAACCTCCTTTTTTTGGTTTTCATTATCCCTTCTTTTTCCTGAACTGTTTCTTTTGTGATTACAGTCAGCGGGATGCCCCAGTTTTTTTCTTAAGTCTCCTTCATAGGTTTTGACTTATCGGGCTTTTCTTTTGAAAAATAATGATTGTCTGCTTTGATGATTATGCGGAACCATCACCATCTTTTGGAAGTTATCTTCTACACTATTTGTCGTGTATGAAGGATGAGCTTGCGATTGAATACGTCTCTGAACTAACTGAGAAAACTACCCTGCCCCAGGTTATGATTAAGGGTTTTAATTTATGTGAAAAGAAAAACTCCTACTTGTTTGGCTCAAAGGGGTTGACTAGGGATTATCTTCCTTATAACTCCACTATTTAGGATTTGAAACAATGGTTGTACATCATTATCGGGGTCTTTTCAAAAGCATGTTGTAGAGATTGTGGTATAATTTTCGTCATCCTTCCTCTAAAGGCTCAGAGCTTTTGATTGAGAGTTCAATATCACAAAAAGGAAAGCAGTGTAAATATAATGAATACGAATGGATTGATTCAAAACAGACATATGCCATGCATTGATAAAGTAACAAAGTTTGACATGAAACAAATGTTCGAATAATCAAAAGAAAATTACAAAGTAAGAATTGAGATGAACAAAAAGCCTCTTCGTCTAATCTTGTCACTTCAGATGGCGTGCCTTTGAGGGATAGCAGAAGAACTCATTCTGACCGTCTTGTGTAAATTCCAGCACTCTTTCATCAATCGAGTTTTGAATTTTATATTTCAACCTCCAACAGTCATCAGTATCATGCCCCGGACTGTTGGAGTGGGATGCACACCTTGCGTCAGGATTGTAGTTAAAGGAGGAAGTCTTGGGATTCGGATGAGGCCCTATCTACGTAATCATATTCATCCTTAACATATGTTGTAAAGCTTGAGACAACGGCATGTTGAGTTTGGTAAAATTCCTTTTGGGTGTGTCTGGCTTACTCTGATTAACATGTTGTTTTTGGCGAGGTTGTTGTTGGACTCGTGATGTGGTAGCAATTTGGAAAGGTCCACTCTTCACCAAACCAACCTCTTGTCTTCTTGGAGGTTGACCAATGGCTTGGTCCCCAACCTCGACTGTTTGCTTTGCACGGTTGCATCCGTCTTGATGAAGCTTATTGATAATGACTCTCAGCTCTTCGTGTTCCCATGATAGGCTTTGGATAAGAGACATCTGCCCCAACATATGGGTTTTCATTGCTTCAACTTCATCTTGCAGTTGTTTCAACCGTTCGTCCTTATTGTCTTCGGGATTTTTCTTGGCCAGGTTCCTAGGGAGGAGTGCTTTCAACTCTCCCTGCCCCTTGGATAGGTTCTGGAATATTTCCATGAGCTGAGCCTCTTGAGTTTGGAGATCTTTGTTGTCTTGTTTGATAGCCATTGCTGAAATAAACAGTGAGAACATGAGATACCTGCTTTGAAACCTGCTTATGCAATGATATGTATGGTATATGTATGCAATGTTTTCAAGGATCCCGCGGGGTAAACAAGAAAATGCCAAAAGCTGAAATTTGCAGCTTTGATTGAAGAACTTCATATCATTGAGTGTCCTTCTATAAGAGTCAAGCTCACCATATAAAGTGGGTCATAGCCTCTGACTCAAGTTGTATTGTCTTGGTACTTTGACGGTATTGGCTAGAGGAAAATAAATCCCCTTACCCCTTGCTAGACGCCTAACCTGCATCACAGACCCTTGAGATCCTTGAAATGGTTAGTATGATATGCCATGTTATGATGCTACGATGTGTATGCTATGCATCAAGCAAAAATGCAGGGTAAGAAACCAATTCATTGGATTTATACAAACAAGGTCCTGCAAGGAATACAAATAAAGCCCTGCAATAAGTTGAAATTGTTAGGCAAAGAAAGCAAACAAGTCACACAAGTAGCCTTAGGTTTAGGCTTGCATGGATTCCATAGGTAAGTACCCTCTTGAAGTTTAGTTGGCTCAACCTGTCTTAGAAATAGTAACCAGGTTCTAAGGAGTCTCAATATCACTGATCTTTCTTTATCGAGCATTATTTCAGCTTAGCAATCTTTTCTTGCAGCTGAAACATCCCGAAAGTCCAATCTCAATGAGTGTAGTATCGAGTATCAACCGATTCCCAGCTTTACACTGAGGCCGGCTATCTCACTACTTTATAATAGCCAAGTTTGTTCAACTAAGTTTCTAAGGTTCGTTAGTGCTTCACGACACCATGCGAAGGCCCCGTATTCTAATCGATTCAACACAAGGGATACCGATACCAACCAAAGTGTCACACCAACACATCTATCACTTCAACCATATCGGTCTACGCCGTACAGTCTCCACGATCTATTGTTGTTTACCTAAAAAGATGCCCCAGATCCAAGTATAGGATCTTTACAAGAATACCCCAACAAACCCTCAAAGATAAAGAAGTCAAAGCAAACAAAGAAAGAAATTTTAAAATAATCTAGACCCTAAGGTAAACCCCACTTTATAATTTTCCCCAGCAGAGTCGCCAGTTCTGTGATACGGAAGCAGAACCGACTGTTTAATACTGGTTTACTTTTTTTGTTCGCAAATGTCGCGGTAAGCAAGAGTAGCCACCGACTTTTCTTTTATCCAAAAGGAAAGGGTGAAAAGAACAGAAAAAGACCTTTTTTCGAGATTTCTGAGTAAGGGGGTAGATTATGGAAAGGGAAGGTGTTATCACCCTTTCCATCCATGGTTTTCCGTGGGCTCTTAAGTGCTATCTCATGTTTTAAAAATTGCTTGTACTTTGTGTGTTTTGAAAAGCTTTGAAAAATGCCTTAGTGCGGCGATTCACTTTATGATAACTCTTGTATCAGTCCTCAAGAGTGTGATAAAGCGTTTAAAAACTTTTGTTTGAAAAGTGTTTGAAAAGTGTTTGAAAGTGTGTGAAAAAAGATTGTTTAAGCAAGTACCTAACAGTTATCTACTTACTCGAAAAAATGACTTTTCTTTTCCCCATATCCTTTAGACCTTGTTATCCTACTATTAGTGAGTAGGTAATCCTAGTCGTTGGATATTTAGGGATTATCGAAAGGTACGTAATGGTCGTTGAAGGCAACATGTAAGGATACCTTAGCATTTCGAAGGGACTATCATCATAAGATCATTTCTCGTAGGCAACTCGGGGGACATTTAGGGACTATGATCTTTATGATGACTTTAAACTGAGGGTCTTTGCTAAGAGTATCCCTATGCTCTAGGGACATGACCATTTTTTCCGAAGGCAACCAAGTGAGGTATACCCTAAGGGTGTAAGTGTGCGATAGTGTGCTTTTTCAGATATTTATCTTGAATTTAGTAATCTAAGATTGATTGATTAAGCATGCACGCGTAGGTTTCTAACAATTATATACAAGTATATACATAATATAAAAGCAAGAAAATAGAGGCCCTAAGATATTACAAGGCTTTGGTGTAGATACATGAGGAGTTGACTGAAAGTAAAAGGCAGAAATAAAACCCTAATTAAGCTATTACAAACTGGGAGCAGTTACATCAATAGTAAAAATTAATCGTACGGAAAAAATAATTACACGTGAGAATAAAAAAATTGAAATAAGTTTGAAACCCTAAAAGACCCTAATTTGATCATTGAAAAAATATTTAGGATTTTTTTGTGAAAAATATTTGAAGTTTGACCTAGTTTTTTCTAATTAATTTTAATTAATGAAACAAATTAAAGTTGATGAAATTAATTAATTTATAAAATTAATTTATTGAAATAAAATAAATCCTATTTTTTTTTGTGATGTAGATCTTATGGTTTTATGAAATTATTGATCTAAACAAAGTAAATAAACTAATTTAAATAAAACAAAATTAAAAGGGAAAAAGAGTAAGCCTGAGGGGTGTAAACCCAAATTGGAGGGTGCATGCTGAATTTTGGTTCAAAGCCCAATCCAGTTGGCCCATAGCAACGTGGGATCCAGTGTGACTGTGCCAGGAGTGTCCACCTTGGGGAGCTTCATTGGAGGCTTTGGATCCAGGCGTTGATTGATCCAAGGATGATGATCTGGAGGCCTAGGGTGTGCGCGCTTGGAAGAACAACATGGAATCTACAAAGAAATTATGAGAAAAATAATATGTAGGAGGCAGGAATCGAACCCTTGACCTCCTACACACGCGCGTTTTAAAAACCTTTCCCTTTGCCACTGAGCCAACTCTTCATTCGTTAATATAAACAAACAAGATATATTATATGTGATGAAAAGTCAGTGTAATAAATAAAACACGCAAAATTCAAATGGGCCACTCAGGTCTTGACATGTAGTCATCTTCTTCGTTGAGACTGTAGTTTTAGGCAGGGGTTTTACCTATGTACAGACGTTGAAACTATAAACCTGTATATCTCAAAAATCATAATCACGCAATATAAATTCAAACCAAATATGCATATCAATTAGGTTTGGTCTTGTGAGTACAATGGTACTCATCTTTTGCCCTGATTTTTCCTGAAACGAAAGACCCTAAAAAGAACCTTGAAACCCTAACAATGACATTCAATCAAATATGCATCAAAACACATAATTAATTATGCATACATGTTCTAAATGATAATAAAAACATGAATATATATATTTAGAATTCACTTATCATGTGTGTATAGTCTAAACCGATTTCAAGTAAAAGGGAAAACTGTGATACCTGTATAGACTATTTCTTGGATGTACTGATGCGTGAGAGTGGTCTAGAAAGCTTCCAAATACGCCTAGGAATGGATTTCGGTCTTTGAAACGCCTTTAATCTCCCTCTAGAGAAAAACTCGATAAACACTTTTTGTCAAAATTCTGAGCAGTCTTCTGGATGTTCTACACGACCAATTCCCCCCTCTATGATCAGGGTTTGTTATGTATATATAATAGAATGAATTAGGTTAACAAAATTGAACTGAATCTTGTAGATTTAGTGAGAAAAGATTTGATTGTATCTTTTATTTCTAAAATGGCCAAGTCTTTGTGTTTTTATTCCAATGCGTTTTCTTTGATTTGCCAACATGTTTCATTCTTCCTTTAATGGGAAAATCTTCTTTCGATTATGGGCTTTTTGGCTTGTTTTAGACCAAATCTTATCTTCATTCCTTCGAATCTTCCTTCTGTGCCAGCCTTGAACTTCAATTCGAACTAATCAGGACTTTCCTTATTAAAACCTTGTTCTCCTTGATGGTTCTGAGTAGAATTGTGCCAGCTTCAATACTAAGGCTCCTTCGATTGGAGCACCCTTTGCTTCGATTTCCTGTCCATTTTGAAGAGAGTTCCCTGGTCAAATCAGCTCTTGTGGAATTGTGACCAAACAAGGCAGGAATCTGGCCTGGACATATTTTTCGATCGCCCTCTTGATGGCCTCTTTCGAATGGCCTAGAGGGAGTTCTTCGAAGGGCCCTTGTCCAAATACCAATCGAAGGGCTTTTATTGGAATTTCAAACAAAGAGTCCTTTTCTACGCCAATCGAAAGGCTTTGACACAATACACATCGAAAGGCTTGTCATGAGGCCAATCGAAAGGCCTTTTGTAGATGTCAATCGAAGGACGGTATGTATATGGCAATCGAAGGACGCTATGTATATGGAAATCGAAGGACGTTGTGTAGATTTCAGTCGAAGAGCATTTTGGAGATGCCAATCGAAAGGCACTTTGGAGATGTCAATCGAAAGGCACTTAGTAGGTGCCAATCAAAGAGCCTAGTTAACAGACCGATCGAAGGAAACTTAGAAATAGGCCAATCGAATGAAACTTATAAACAGGCCAATCGAAGGAAACTTAGAAACATCATTTGAAAAATTTCCTTGTCTTTAGGAAAAGGTTTGTAACCACCTATGCAAGAGGAAAATCTTGGAAAATATGAGAGGGAAAATTTTGGGGTACAACAGATTGCACCATTGACCCCTTACATGTTTGCCTTGAGTCACAAAGCAGTGACCTCCTGCATGCAGGCTTCGACAGGGCATTGGCTCTTCATGAAAGATTTCATTTGAGCAAAGGCCTCTTGCATGAAGTCACAAAGTAATGGCCTCCTGTAGCCTCCTTTGATTCCAAGGCAAAAAGCCTCCTGCTGATATCCTTCGATTGCACCTTTTGGAATTGTAATACGATGGGAGAACTGACTTTGGATATTTTGCATTCGATTGAAAATGTTGCGATTAGAAAGATTCACCGCCGGCTTTTCTTTTATCCAATAAGGAAAGGCTGAAAAGAACAAGACAGACCTTTGATATTTTTTTCTTGAGTTTGAGGGGTAGATTATGAAAAGGGAAGGTGTTAGCACCCTTTTCACCCATAGTTATCTATGGGTTCTTAGTTGCTTTCTAGATCACTTGCTTTGTTTGGAAGTGTGCTTTGTGGTGGCTTTTGAAAGTATTTTTGAAAAGCGCCTTCGTTTAGGAAAACTTTGTAATGGTTCTCGTCTCATAAGAACGTATACAAAGTGTTGGACTTTTTGAAAATATTTCATGTTTTGAAATAGTTTGGTGTGCGTTTGCAAGGATGTTTATTTTGAAAGTGAGCAAGCAACTAGGAACGTTTCTACCTACTCAAAAGTCTTTTGTTTATTTCCTCCTTTCCTTTGATATTTCTATATTACCATTGATTGATAAGAAGCCTTATCTTTGGATGTAAAAAGGGACGGGCGTGGGTCATCGTGTAGTCGTGATAGCAATATTATAAGATATCTTAGCATTTCTCTTGAGGGGCTAAGATCGTTTGAAAGAAACATTTTAAGCGTCGTCGAGGGACTGTGATCTTGTATTTTGATTATTTTGCTAAGACGTCTCACATGCATAACATGACCATTTTTAGGCAACAAGTGGAGTTAACCCTAGGGGTGCATGTGTGAGCGGTGTGTTTGATTTGCATGCATTTAATATTTTATTAGGGGTTGTCTATTGGTTGATTTTATCTTCCCATACAAATCCTAATTACTAGCATTTATATGAAAGCGATAAATTGCGGAAAGTAAATATTCTATGCTATTACAATCATTAGGGGGATGGGGTGTACAAATTTACAAATGGGGATTTGCAAGAAATTAAAGTCCTAATTATCTATTACAACCACATTGAAATAATGTACAAGAAATATAAATTAGGATTTTTTTTTTATTAAAAGAAGAAATAAATTTTCTTAGGAAAATATTTTTAATCTTCTGGTTTTAAAAGAAACAAAATAAAGTAAGTGGTGTATACAAATATTTTTTGGTGTTTTTGATTAATGAAAATAAAATGATAAAAATAATAAGAGGAAAAAGGGTTCAGAATCAGCGCATTGCTGAAATAAGAGAGAACATAAGTTCTGACTCCGGTACACTGCAAGTCAGAAAGAAAATGTTAGCAGAAAAGGGGAAGGTCAGAAGTTCTGGGTCCGCTGGGAACAAAGGAAATTCTAGAAGTTATGATGCAACTGGAAACCTAGAAGTTCTAATGTTACTAGAAGGTTGGAAGTTCTGGTTGCTGAGGGAGTTTGGAAATTCTGGATGTTGAGAGAGTTTGGAAGTTCTGGATGTTGAGAGAGTTTGGAAGTTATGATGTAGCTGGAAACTTAGAAGTTCTAGTGTCACTCGCAAGCTAGAAATTTTGATAACGGGTATGTGAGGTGTCAATGTTGTTGGATGGGAATGTCTAGAAGTTCTGGTCCAGGATGGGGTAAAAATGTCAGGGAATAAACATAAAAAAGGGTGTTTTGGGGGCTAGAACTCAGGATCCTTAACAACAAATGTCTTATGCACATGCTCTCTACCACTGGGGTGGCTATACATCTGGTATTAGAAGAAAAAACATAAACATGTATTACAAAGTAAACTCTGATGATGAATTTCATCTCCTTCTCCACACGAGTCAGAGCATCTACAGCTTAGCCATTTCTCAACAAAACAGAAAATGCACACATAGCAGTTATGGCAGGTTTCATCATGGTTTCAAAAATATAAAGTATCAGAACTGTAAATCAGAAGCAAGCATGAATTTTGCTAATCCAAATTCTGAATCCTAATTTCCTCAAGAAGTCCTAAACTGAAATTCTCTCTATTTAGGCAAAAAATACATGAAATCTATGAATATGTACAGCATCAGAGTCAAGATGTCTACATTGTATTTTTGAGTATGCAAGCCTATCAATGCCTAAGTAATGAGATAAAAGTCGAAAGAAACTTACCTTGCAGCTGGAAAATATTTTGTGAACTAGAGCCTGGTTTTGACTGCTGTGATGTTCAGGTTAGCTTTCTCACGTTCTCAGAAGGATGAAACAAACCTTAACTTGAGTTGTGGATGGCTGAGATGTTCTGGAACAAACAAGAAGTAATGTTCTGGTTTTTTAAGATGAAGATGGATGAAGACTGTGTTACAGTCTGAAAACAGAAGTTGGGACGGCTTCCAAATGTGTATCAGAAGCTATGTGGGTGATCTGGTTGGGAAATGCACAAGGAAAATTAGAGATTGGATGCAAAAGCTAGAAATTAGCAGGTTTTGTATTTGTGTTTACAGTTTCAAGTTCTTTGAAATTTCAGCAAAATTTCAAGGATTTTTCTCTCAAATTCTCGACCTCTTTATAGTTGCAAATGAAGTTCATTTTATAGGAAAGGATTTAGTAGCTTGGAGAAGTCAAGAGTACAACCATCATATGCTAGGGCGTTAACTTGTTCTTGAAGCAAGTTTAAACACGTATGGTTCAAGGCACAAAGTAGGGTGGTTAACAGCTTTAGCCACGCTTAATCTGAATTTGCAAGCATGAATTAAGGAAAAGTACCCTCAAAAGCAAAAGCATAGCATGGGCCCAGCATAAACTTGTACAAAAGTTTTCTTTTCAAGGACAGTAATTGTACTTCTATGTCACACGTGGGGAAATCCTTTGGATAAAGACTCAAAAGTGGGTGTAAGAATTAAATGATGATGAGATTTGTCAAAGTAGAAACCTGCAATATGAGATTATGTATCATAGCTTAATCTAGATCAGAAGTTCATCATCAGCGTAACTTAGAACAGATATTCCAACTTCTGATCTTTGAATCTGCCTGTTCCAGCATGTTCTGAAGGAGTTCTTAGACTTTTTAGAAAGCTTGTAATATGCTTTGCAGACCCTCTTTGAATTACTCTTGCAAATTCTGATTGAATCTACGTGAAAACTGGTCCAGAAGTTCTAACCAAATTCCGTCTTGGAAATGCCTAGAATTTACTTAGCGCTTCAGTTTCATGGATGTGTTTTCAAGGATTTATAACTTGAAATCCCAGCACTTCTAGAAGAAGTTCTGTTCTGCAATGTTTTAGATTCATTGAGATCTATAACTCTTGTGTTAGAAGTTCTTCCAGAATCAACTTGTATCATGGTGAAAATCTGGCCAGAAGTTCTGAACTTATCATATTTCCTAAACACTTAGAAAAATTTATGAATATTTAGAATTTTGACTTTTCCAAAGTAACTTTGACTTTTGATTTTATTGATGAAACAAACTTCATATTCCAACATGTCTTGATGAAATATGATTCTTGAAACTTGGTTTTGATCTAAAAGTCAAAGTTTGACTTTTTAGTGTGTAATTGACCATTTTACCCTTATGCCAATTCCAAACCTAAATTGATGTATTAGTGCTGCAAACTTGATGTCATGGAAGATCTTGTGAGAGAATCCTTGAGAAATGAGAGGGAAAATTTTGAGGTACAACAGCTGCCCCTGTTCAATCTTCTTAAACATGAAGAGTTAGATTGACGAGTCTGTCATTCGTGACTTAAAGGTGGAAGATGATTGAACACTAGAGTGCCCAGAAATTTGCACTCGGTGATGTGTTAGTTGAATGTATATGGAATGGGATTAGAGATTCCATTCAATGTGACTGAGGAAAGTATCAGGATAAATCTTTTGGTTGATTTAAACTGGAGTGATAGATGTCTTTGTCTGTAGATTTTTTTGTAAGGAAAAAGATTAGTTGCATGCAGATGTATGCATGGTGTAATGGTGTTCTCAACATAAATGAGATTATGTTGTATGTATTTGTCATGTATTCGTTATGGTTTATGAATTTGATGCGTTCCTTGCAGCGTGTCTTTGTCTAGGAAAATAAATCCTTGGTAACATGCTGATTAGCCTTGGGAAATGAGCTCCCAGACTGCTGTTGGGGATGAAGAGTATGATCCTCATGTTTTAGGATGTTTCTGTTGGGAATTCCTGTTCCATTATTTGAGGAGAAACTCCGCTGGGGAATACTGGCTTGTTTAAGAAGACTCTGTGGAGAGTGTTGATCTCTGCTTGGGAAAAGAGTTTAGGAGTTTTGATTGTTCAATGCTCTACTAGGGAATTATTCTTGAATGGAGAGCATCGAAAACCGGCTGTTATCTGGTCGAAATCTAGGCTTGACGGCAATCTATTGAGGATAATGAAGTTGACTGCTATCTTGTCATATTCCAAGCTTCACATTGACTTGTAGGGTAAGATCTGAGTTAACTATTATCTGGTCGGAATCCAGGCTTCGCAGAAAATTGCTTGAAGTTGAACTATTATCTGGTCGGGTTCCAGGCTTCACAGTGACTTACTAGGGAAGAATAAATTAACTATTATCCGGTCGGATTCTAGGCTTCACAGAAAATTTCTTGAAGTTGAACTATTATCTGGTCGGGTTCCAGGCTTCACAGTAACTTATTGACATAAAACTGCTATCTGGTTGGATTCCAGGCTTCGCAGATTTCTGAGGTGGATAAAGTTATTTGTTATATGGTCGGGTGTAGGATTCACAATAACTTGTCTGAAAAGATGAAGTTGAACTGATATCTGGTCGGATTTAGGCTTCACAATAACTTTCTTGAAATTAGTTGTTATCTGGTCGGATTCCTGGCTTCACAACAAATTTCTGAGGGGAATAAAGTTATTTGTTATCTGGTCGGATTCCAGGCTTCACAATAACTCATCTGAAAAGATAAAGTTAAACTGATATCTGGTCGGATCGAGGCTTCACAGTAACTTGTTGGGGGTAGAGGAAAACTCTACTGGGGAAAAGAAGTTAAACCTTTGTCTGGTTGAGTCCAGTTTTTTCCATATCTCGAAGAGTTAAACTATTATATGGTCGGGTCCAGGCTTCATAGTGTCTTGAGAAATTAACTATTATCTGGTGGGGTGCAGGCTTCATAGTATTTTAAAGTTGTACTATTATCTGGTTGGGTCCAGGTTTCATAGTACTTGGAGAAGTTACACTATTATCTGGTCGGGTCCAGGCTTTATAGTGACTGAAAGTTGTACTATTATATGGTCGGGTCCAGGCTTCATAGTATTTTGAGAAGTTACACTATTATCTGGTCAGGTCCAGGCTTCATAGTGACTTAAAGTTGTACTATTATCTGGTCGGGTACAGGCTTCATAGTAACTTTTTTTTGAAAGAATCAAGTTGACTGTTATCTGGTCGGGTCCAAGCTTCACAACAACTTATAGAAGTTAAATTATTATTTGGTCAAGTCCAGGCTTCACAGCAACTTTCGGAGATAGAAATGGCTTTGTTGGCGACTTCATTGGGGATCAGGGGTTGTGGACCTCTGATTTGTAATAGTCTGAGAGGAAAACTCAAACTGGAGAGGATAGACTCAGCTGGGGGAGACAAACTCAGCTGGGGAAATAAACTCAGCTGGGGAAATAAATCATGCTGGGGAAATAAACCCTGTTGAGGAATACTTGATGAACTGCTGACGAGGTGAGTTCTCTTAAGAGATCCACGAGGCTTCTTCTTTTAGGACCAACTTAGCTGGGGAGAGAGTTGTCAAGAGATTGAGATTCTGGCTGGGGACCAACCTATGAAAAGGATTTTGTGGGCAACTCTGTTGGGGAAAGGTTTATTGTAGCCGACCTTGTGGGGATAATGCTAATGAGATAACTCTGTGGGGATATCTCAACTACATTAAACAGATGCTTGTTGCTTCCTTGCAGGACACATGTGCTAGATAGTTTTAATTATGTTCACATGCATATGTTCTTTCAATTTTAGTCATTGGACATCTTTGCATTCAAACAAAAAACAGAAAGTTTGCACTTTAAAGTATATTTATATTGATATTTTGCCCATGAATAGGCGTTTTCGTACAAAGAGACGGAGATCCTAGTAAGAGGAAATCGTCGAAAAGAAAACAAAGATAATAGCCATGTGGAAGTGATCTCATTGTGTTCCAACTCTACGATTGCCCCAATGTCTTCGAACGTCCCTTGCCGTTGATAGAAGTTGATTGGACTGATCTTGGACCGTTTGAACTCAGACCTTGGTAATAAAGTTGACTGTGGTGATTCCACGGGACATAGTCATATGCCTTCAATCCTTAACTTTTGCCTGGATTGCTGTGATACGGTGGGAGAACTGACTTGAGGTTTTGCGTTTTGTATTCGCAAATATTTCGGTTTAGCAAGAGTCGTCACCGACTTTTTATTTTATCCTAAGGAAAGGTCAAAAAGCACAGGAAATACCTTTGAGATGTTTTATTGGGTTCGGGGAGTAGATTATGAAAAGGGAAGGTGCAAGCACCATTTTCATCCATGGTTATCCATGGGCTCTTAGTTACTTTTTTAGATCACTTGCTTTTGCTTTTCAACTGTTTGAAATGGTGCTTTGTGTGTGGTTTTGAAAGATGTTTTGAAAAGAGGTCATCATTGTGGCAACCTTTGTAATGATTCTTGTTTGAATGTATACAAAGGTGTTTTTGTCTTTTGAAAAGATGTTTCAATGTTTGAAAGTTTGTTTTTTGGGAAATGTCTTGAAATTGTGTTGTGAAGTGTGTTTGAAAATAGCAAGGATGTTTTGCAAGTTTTGATCAAGTAACTAAGAGCTATCTACCCTATTTTACTCAAAGATCTTTCCTATATGTTTTTAACCCTTTTGACAGTGTTGTTTTACCATTGCATTTGGTAAACAACCTTGTATTAGGATGTTAAACGGGACAGGCGCGGGTCATCGTATAGACCATGATTGCAATTGTGTTAAGTATCTTTAGCAAATTTTTTGAGGGACTAGATCATTTTGTATAGGCAACCAAGATAGCGTCATCGAGGGACTATGATCTTTTTTTTTGTTTTTGTTTTGCAAAAGTACTCAACATGCATAACATGGCCCATTTTAAGGCAACAAGTGGATGAAACCCTAGGGGTGCAAGTGTGCATTGTGTATTGATTTTCATGCATTTTTGTCTTTGTATTAGTCAAGCTACTTGTTGATTTTGGATTTTTGCATACAAACCCTAGTCTCTAATCATGGTATAATTGAAAGCATAAAGTGCGAGAATTAAAAGTCTAAGCTATTACAACATGATTATGGGGATGGGGTACCATTTTTGAATGGGGGTATATTTGACAAGAAATAAAACCCCTAATTTTACTATTACATCCAAATTGAATCAAATGGCATAAATAATAAATGGACAATATTTAAATAAACAAATTAAATAAATATGCAAAATATATGAATATGCAAAAAATTTATGTTTATTTTCCATGTATGTAAAAATATTTAATGCAAAAAAGGAAAGAAAAAAATAAAAGAAATTATTATTTTTTATTAAGGTTAAACCCTAATTTTTCTTTAAGAAAATAAATATATTAATTATATTATTTATATACAATAAATAAAATAATGTATATACAAAAAATTAAATATATTTAGAAAAAGGTATTATTTTAAGTATAAATAATAATAATAAAAAGTATAGTATATTTTTTCTTTATGTTTTTATTTTCAAGTATTTATAAAATAAAAGTATGTATATATTTATTAATTATATTAATATGTATAAAAATAAAATAAAATATATGCAAAAATAAAAATTCATTTATAATGATATTTTTTTGGTGTGAATAAAATAAAGGATAAGATAAAAATATAATTTATATATTATTTTTAAGTTTTTAATAAATAAAATAAAAGTATATAATCAAATAAATTAATTTTATGTTAGAAAAAATGAAAATAGAATACAAAATAAATGTGAAAAATTTATAAAAATATATTTGAGTATTTTTTATATTTGGAAATAATAAAATAAAATCAGAAATGAAAATAAAATACAAAAATATAAAATATAAAGAAATTGGGCCAGGGGTGCAAAAAGTAAAAGGAGGGTGTCAATAGTGAGCCAGGACCAAGCCCGGCCCACCACACTTCATGTTCAACCTCTGACATTCAAAAACGTGCGCGCCTGTACCAATTACGAATATCCTGCATACGAGCTCTATTGCAAAAACACATAACATCAAAGTTGTAGAGCTTTTCAAGACGAATCCAACCATATAAAAAACTTATCCTAAATCTCAAAGACCAGAGAGAATTTCTCTGGGCCTAAAATCTAACCTAATTTTTTCAGGATGTTAATGGACCAGATTCTCTTAGCACGCTTAATAAAAATGAAAACTGAGCATATGTACAGCTTCATGACAATGGATACTACATTTCTTATTCACAAACCTAAGTCTAAATGTTCCTAAATAGAGAGATAAAAAGTTGATAAAAACCTATTTCAGTTGACTTCGTGTATGGCAATGTGGAGCTTTTCAACAAGGCCTGAGATATCTGGGAGCTTGCTTGAACTTCACTTGACCTTCTCCAATGTCTAGCTTGGCTTAAATGCACTTGAACAAGTCTACAGAACTCAACCTGCACAAGCTCAAATTGAAAATGGCAAACCCTGTAAATGGAGTTACAGTTAGTGTTTAAGGTTTTGGATAGTTTTGATGGATTGAATGGAAGGTGTTTGAACAGGTTTGGGGCAAAATGCACGAGCAAATTGTGCTATGGAAGTCAAGATGCAGATGCTGCCCTGTTTTGCCAATGGAAGGTGATTTTGAGTTATGGGATGTTTGAGGGCTCCAAGGGTCGTGTTTCTGGTTCAAGGGGATGTGAGAAAGTGTTTTCAAATGCTTGCACAAGTTGGTTTTTGTTGAGGTTCCAGTTCTTGTGTTTTGGACAAATTTCTTGGTTATGAAGCAAAGTGTGTGAAGTGATGTGAAACAAGCTTGTACAGGCTATCCATATGCTTGAACCCTCTGCTCTTGGCCCCTCTAATTTGTGGATTTGATTTTTCTGCATAAGATCTGGACCAATGCTCAAGGGATTCAGTTTTAACATAAAGCACATTTGGCAAAAAATGGAAATATTGCTTTTTCTACTTAGGGATTAATCTAATGTGCAATGTTCTAATGACCAAAACAATGACTTATACCAATGGTTTTTCACTTAATTATTGAGTGTGGAATTGTTTTTAGGCCTGTAATCTAGTGCAAAGCAAGCTGATTTGAATTTGTAACTTGTATGAACATGAACATGCCATGGATGAAAAGTGAGTTTTTGCCAACTTCAAGCCTTCGAATCTCCCTAACCACAAATGAGTTTGGAGAGTTCTTGGACATTTTGGAAAGCTTGAAACATGCTCTACAACCCATATTTGAAATGAAATTTTATATTCCAAGTGGAACTATGTGAAAAATGGCCATGAAGATAAGTCAAAATCCTGCCTAAACTAGGGCAAAATTTCACTAAGTTACAAGTTTCATGGTCCCTTGTTCCAAAAATCATAACTTGAGATCCAAGCTTCTTTTGGGAAAACTTTGTGAATAAAAGTTGTAGACTTTGGAGGACTACAACTTTCATGTTAGAAGTTTTGTTTGAATCTAATTTCATCATGGTAAAAATGTTGGGCAAAGTTAGGAAAAATTAAGAAAATTTCATAACTTAGAAAAATTCTAAGTTATGAAATTTTTCAACTTTAAACCCTAATTTGCAAAAATGGATTTCTTGATGAAAAAGTTTCATTTTTTGACACATCTTGATGAAAAATGACCCTTGTCACTTGATTTTGACAAAAAAGTCAAAGTTTGACTTTTTAGTGTACAGTCAAATTTTGATCGGTTGACTGAAAAATTCATCTGTGAATCCAATGCAATTGAGATCTTTTGAACTTGTTGAATAGGTCAAGATGATGCCATTGATTCCTTGAGTCCATGGTTGATCCCAATTTGCCATTGGCTAGGTCAAAAGTCAGAAATTGCCCTTGTACAGTCAAAACCCTAAAAATGACTATTTTTGCCCTTTTGATGATCTGATCAAATTTCTTGAGGGGTTGTGGTCCAAAATTGATCAAATGGTTCATATGAGTTTATAATGTTGATGTGGGTCAAAAATCATGAGGTTTGGCTGTAAATTGGCCACAGTTGACTTTTCCCCAATACAGCTAGTTTCTAGGTCAACTGTCCAATTGACTGGGCAAAAATTTGATTCAAGGCTTGAAACTTGGTATGGACAAACTTATGAGTCCAACATGAAGTATGAAAGTCACTTTGAGCATTGGACGTCCAAAAATCCTTGTGCAAACTCAAACCCTAATTTAGGTCATCAGTGCAAGGAGATGTCTTGAGTAGAGCAAAACCCTAATCCTGCCTGGGGTTTAAAGAGTCTGGTGAGGGGAAATATTGATAAAATGAGAGGGCAAATTTTGGGGTACAACAGCTTCCCCTGTTCAATCTTCTTGAACTTGAAGAGTTAGATTGGCGAGTCTGCCTTTCGTGACTCGAAGGTAAAAGAGGATTGGACACTAGAGTGCCCGTAAATTTGCACTCGTCAAAATGTAAGTTGAGGGAATGGGCTTAAAGATGCCATTTGGAGATGATAGAATCTTGTTGTAGATGGGCTTAGAGATGCCATCCAAAATGTTTGTTGAATATCAGGAGAATGAACATCAGAATGGTATCCAAATCCGGAATGTATCTGAGTTGTATCTGGAGATTGGATTTGTATGAGCAAAAGAATGTCGTCCGTGTCTAGAGCGTATCCGAGATGTAACCGTATTTGATTCTGAATGAATATCAGAATGACTGCCGTGTCTGGAGTATATCTATATTGTATCTGAATTCTGAATGGGCGACAGAAAAACATCCGTGTATGGAGCATCTCTGGGATGGGGATAGATTCTGAATGAGTGACAGAACGGCAACCGTGTCTGGTGCGTATCTGGACTGTATCTGAAGTTGAGACCTGTATGAGTAGAAGAATAGCTTCCGTGTTTGGAGTGTATCTGTACTGTAACTGGGATCTGAATAAGTGACAGAATGACTTCCGTGTCTGGAGTGTATCTAGACTTGAATTTGATAGTTAAATCTCAATGAGGAATAGAATGGCTTCCGTGTTTGGAGCGTATCTAGTCTGTATCTGATTGATGAAATCTGAATGAGTAGTAGAATGACCTCCGCGTCTGGGGTGTATCCATACTGTATCTAAAATAAGAGATTTGAATGAGTAGCAGAATGACTTCTATGTCTTGGAGTGTATCCGTACTGTATCTGAAATCTTTGAATAGTTGTTAATGATAGCTTTTAATCTCATCCTGAAAAGGGTAAAATGTTAGCTGAAACACAAAGTTATGTTGCATGACATGTATGATGCAATAAAATGTGTTCTATCAATGTTTATGATATATGAATGTAATGGATGCGCATGTAAGTTGATTAGCTGTCTTGCTGAGGGAAATAAATCCTTGATAGCTGGAAATAATGAAACCTTTGACTGATGCCGGGGAAAATAAATCCTTGACCGCTGGAGATAATGAAATCTTTGACTGCTGCCGGGGAAAATAAATCCTTGACCGCTGTTGGGGATAGAAAATCCTTGGCGACTTGTGGGGATTAATAAGGACAAATCTGACGATCTCTACTTGGGAATTAAAACCTGGGAGACTTCAACTGGAGAAATGGGAAAAAGAATCTTCGTTTTGCCGGGAAATAACTCTGGGGAGAATGTTTATCCTATTGGAGAATTTTTCGAAAGCTCGGGTTGTATGCCAATCTACTGGGGAATCGGAGGAAGTTGGATAGTATTCCACCGGGGTTTAAGATTTGAAGTTTTGGATTCCTTTGAGGAAGGAAGCTTTATCTTCGCTGGGGATTTGTAGTTTAAAGTATTCTGGCTCCGCTGGGCATTGGGAGTTTAGAAACTTAACTTTGATGGGAATTTTGAAACTTAAC
This sequence comes from Vicia faba, assembly GCA_948472305.1. Classification (NCBI taxonomy): domain Eukaryota; kingdom Viridiplantae; phylum Streptophyta; class Magnoliopsida; order Fabales; family Fabaceae; genus Vicia; species Vicia faba. Next base: position 1,118,016,263 of record OX451737.1, on the reverse strand, counting down.
TCCGCTGGGGATGTGTATTTCAAGGTTTTAGCTATGTTGAGGACCTGAATGGCCTACTGTAGGGGATTTCTTCTGGAATATCCTAAAGACGTTTTCCTATACTTTCAACCTATTAGTAATTATCCTTTCTCATTTTGTTTTATTTGTAAGCAGTGATTATATTCAAATGCATATGCTCATTTAATAAATCATTGGACGTTTTCAAATAAAACATAAGTGTAAAAAAGAAAGAACAAACAAATTTCTGCATTTTGAAATATCTTTGTATTAACTTTGTGTAAGTATTTTGTACAAAGGAGACAAACATCCTAGTAAGAGAATGTTGTCATAAAAATGAGGAAAATTTATACAAAGAAAGATGGCTATGTGTAACAATTCCATGGGGTCCCCATTCTGCTATAGCCTTCACAATTCTGAATATCTTGTCCATTCGTTTCCTCGTCCGCAGATGATTGGATTGATCAGAAGCTTGGAGCTTGTCTGTGAAGAGATTGTCCTTAAAGTGATCCGACGAGACATAGTCATACGCTTTAATTACCTAACTTTTGCCTGGATTGCCCTTTCGGTTTTTCGATTCACCGGGATGCACATTTTTGCCCAAGTCGCCCTTTCGGGTTTTCAACTTGTCGGATCGTTTATGCGTAGTATCTTTTGACTATGTCTGCGTTCACAGGGTACAGAAGGTCTTCGCCGTCCATGGTGGTTAGGATCATAGCCCCACCAGAAAAGATGTTTTTGATCACAAATGGTCCTTCGTAAGTAGGAGTCCATTTGCCCCTGGGATCACTTTGCGACAAGATGATTCGCTTGATTACAAGGTCCCCGACTTAATATACTTGTCTCTTGAATTTCTTGTTGAAGGCTTTGATCATATGTTTTTGATACGCCTAACCATGGCAAACAGCAGTAAGTCGCTTTTCGTCAATCAAGTTAAGTTGATCAAGCCCGGTCTTAATCCAATCGTCTTCACTCAAACCAGCATCCTTAAGGAAGGAATCTGAACTTCCATAGGTAAAACAGCCTCCATGCCGTATACCAAAGAAAAGGGTGTTTCCCCAGTTGAAGTGTGTGTCGTGGTACGGTACCCGTGCAGAGCAAACGGTAACATCTCATGCCAGTCCTTGTAAGTGACTGTCATCTTTTGAATGATCTTCTTGATATTTTTGTTCGCGGCTTCAACAGCACCGTTCATCTTTGGCCGATAGGGAGATGAATTGTGATGTTGAATCTTGAACTGCTCGCACAGAGAGGTGATCATAGTATTGTTCAAATTTGTATCGTTGTCCATAATGATCTTGTCGGGGATACCATACCGGCATATGAGGTTCTGCTTGATGAAGCGGGCAACCACATTCTTTGTAACGGAGGCGAAGGAAGCTGCTTCGACCCACTTGGTAAAGTAATTAATGGCCACCAGGATGAAACGGTGTCCATTGGATGTTGTAGGCTTGATCTCTCCAATCATGTTGATTCCCCACATCGCGAATGGCCAAGGAGCTGTTAAGACATTGAGAGGAACTGGGGGATATGTACCTTGTCAGCATAGATTTGGCATTTGTGACAAGTACGGGAGTGTTGATGACAATCAACTTCCATGGTAGACCAGTAGTAGCCTGCCCGTAGAATCTTCTTAGCCATCGTATGACCGCTCGAGTGGGTGCCAAAGGTGCCATTATGTAGTTCAGCCATAATCTTCTCAGCTTCAACCTTGTCCATACAACGGAGTAGGATACAATCAAGATTGCGCTTGTATAGGATACCATTTCTCAGAAAGAACTTGGAAGCGAACCTCCTTAAGAACTTTTTGTCGTTGACTGGAGCTCCTTCAGGGTACTCTTGTGCTTCAAGATACCTTTTGACGTCATGAAACCAAGGTCGGTCCACCACTTCTTCGGTATTAATCTCGTGACAATGTGCTGGTTCGTTCATTCGTTCAATGGTGATTTGAGGTGCCTCATTATCCCAGTTAAGTTTAAACATGAATGACATTGTAGCTAGCGCATCTGCTAGCTGATTCTCTTCTCGCGGGAAGTGCTCGAAGGTAATCTGCTCGAAATGTGGTAACAATGTCAGGACATGTTCTTTGTAAGGGATGAGGTTAGGGTGTTTAGTATCCCACCCTCCTTTGATTTGACTGATAACCAAATATAAGTCCCCAAATACGATCAAAGATTTGGTTCCTAAGTCAATAGCAGCCTTGAGACCAAAGATACAAGCTTCATACTCGGCCATGTTGTTTGTGCAACTGAAGCAGAGTCTAGCTGTGAAAGGTGTATGGTAACCTTCTGGTGAGATAAGTACCGCGCCGATATCGTTGCTAAGTGCATTTGAAGCCCCATAAAAGTACAGGGTCCATCAGGATCCTTGTTCAGGTCCGTCATACGGTCCGCTACCTTTAATGTTGTCCAATGTCATAATATCCTCGTCAGGGAAGTCGAACCTCATAGATTGGTAATCTTCGACGGCTTGATGAGCTAGATGGTCAGCTAATACACTCCCCTTTATAGATTTTTGGGTTGTGTACTGGATATCATACTCAGTCAAGATCATCTTCCATCTAGTGATTCTTCCGGATAAAGCAGGTTTCTCGAAGATGTACTTGATCGGATCCATTTTAGAAATTAGCAAAGTGGTATGTGTCAATATATATTGTCTTAGCCGGCGAGCAGCCCATACCAAAGCGCAGCAAGTTTTCTTGGGCAGTGAGTAGCGAGTCTCATAGTCGGTAAACTTTTTGCTAAGGTAATAAATGGCATGCTCTTTTCAGCCAGACTCATCATGTTGGCCCAGTACGCACCCCATTGAATTATCCAAAACAGTCAGATACATGATTAAAGGCCTTCCTTCGACGGGTGGCTTCAAGATAGGAGGTTACAACAAATACTCCTTGATCTTATCAAAAGCAACTTGACAATCATTGTTCCATTCAACCACCTGATCTTTCTTCAACAGCTTGAAGATTGGCTCACAGGTAGATGTTAGGTGAGAGTTGAACCTTGCAATGTAGTTTAAGCATCCCAAGAAACCTCGGACCTCCTTCTCAGTGCGAGGGGCAGGCATTTCTTGTATAGCTTTGACTTTGGCAGGATCAACTTCGATGCCTTTTTTACTGACGATGAATCCCAAAAGTTTACGGGACCTGACTCTGAAAGTGCACTTGTTAGGGTTCAGTCTGAGCTTATATTCCTTTAACCTGACAAACAACTTTTGCAGATGGTCGAGGTGTTCTTCTTCTATTTTTGAACGGGCTATCATGTCGTCTACGTAGACTTCAATTTCATGATGTATCATGTCATGAAACAAAGCTACCATGGCTCGCTGATAGATTGCCCCGACATTCTTCAGTCCGAATGGCATCACTTTATAGCAGAAGGTCCCCTACTGCGTAACAAAAGTAGTCTTCTCTATGTCTTCGGGGGCCATCTTGATCTGGTTGTACCCTGAAAATCCGTCCATGAAAGAGAATACCTTGTGTTGAGCTGTGTTGTCAACCAAGATGTCAATGTGTGGTAGTGGAAAATCATCTTTAGGGTTATCCCTGTTTAAGTCTCTGTAGTGCACACACATTCTGACTTTGTCGTCCTTCTTAGGCACGGGCACAATGTTAGCAACCCATTATGGATAGGAAGTAACAGCTAGAAAGCCAGCATTGAACTGTTTTATCACTTCAGCTTTGATCTTTTCGGACATGTCGGGCCTCATTCGGCGGACTTTCTGTTTGATTGGTGGACAGTCTTCTCTTGTAGGGAGACGGTGAACCACAATATCTGTATCCAGTCCCGGCATGTCTTCATAGGACCAGGCAAAGATCTCAACATATTCATTCAACAGCTGAACTAAGCGCTCTTTGACATTTGGCTCCAGGTTGGCACCCACTTTAACCTCTTTTCTGTCTTCGGCGGTACCCAAATTGATAGTCTCTAACAACTCTTCATGGGGCAGAATAGCCCTTTCTTCTTGTTGCAAAAGTCTAGCCAGCTCTCTAGGCACTTCACAATCTTCATCACCTTCGCACTCGGCATGATTGACCAGATCTTCAGAGTCACTGAAGGCCATAGAAGAATTGTTACCCATGGAATCCGGAGTGTATGGGTACCTGCATTTTATGAGTGTGGGTGTGTGTAAGGGATAACCATCTTTAAACAAAATAAAATATAAAAAGAAAGAAAATGAACACAACAGTTTATAGATGAAAACGTCCATGATTCATTAAAAATGGCATATGAAAATGAAGAATCAAAACCCTTACAAATGGACCTATATGCCCCGGGTAAGGCATAAGGCGAAAAGAGTGTACGAATTGTTTAATAATTATTACAGACCAAACAGGAAATGTTCAAAAGATAAATTACTGATTGATGAAAGTAATGGGAACGAAATCTTTCGCCTCCCAGTTGTTCAGTCCTCCTTCAATGGTTGGAAAGATCCAGTCTTCAAAATTGCTTCCTTCTTCATCATCCTCTAAAGCATGAACTCCATGATGAGTGATTTTCAGTGGTGGTCCTCCAGCCCGGGAGCGACGCACAACTTTCTGGCTAGCAGCAGTGAAACCGAATCCGAACTTATCTGTCTTGTAAGTAAAATCTGGCAGTTGACCTCATATTGTACTTCCTCCTTCCTTGATTACAGCCTCTGCATCTTTAAGGGATGACATCTGGGACACAGGTTTGGTAATGATGGGCACATTAGTCATTGTCTTGGCTACCACGACTTCAGGAGAAACCTCTTCAAAGTGTTGGAAAGGTGTTTCTATGAATTCACCATCTAACTCCACGTAGCGGAAACAGTTAAGGTGACTTATCATATACTCCTCCTCACCATGAACTGTTACGATCTTACCCTGGACAAGGTACTTTAGCATTTGGTGTAGAGAAGAAGTGACTTCCCCAACGTTGTGGATCCATGGCCTTCCCAACAAGCATGAATATGAAGGACGGATATCCATCACATAAAAAGTAGAGTTGAAAATTTCCGTTCCCACCTTAATTGGGATGTCCACTTCTCCGTGAACCATCCGCTTAGAACCGTCGAAGGCTCTAAAAATGATATTACTAGGCTTTAGGGTCAAACCTTCACAGTCCAATATGTCCAATGCTTTCTTTGGTAGAACATTTAAAGATGAACCGGTATCAACCAGAACATGAGCAAGCGTGGTCCCTCTGCACTCTACCGAGACATGCAGCGCATCATTATGATTTCTTCCCTTAGACGTTAGATCGGCGTCAGAGAAACCAAGACCATTGTCGGCTGTAAGGCTAGCCATGCACTCTTGAAACTGATCTGCAGAAGTTTCTTGAGGCACGTGTGCCGTCTTTAAAAATTTGATCAAGGCTTTGGCATGAGCCTCGGAGAAGAGTAATAGAGCCAGCATAGATATTTTTGAAGGGGTTTGCCCCAACTGCTCTACGACATCATAGTCGCTCTTCTTAATTATCTTTAAAATCTCCTCCATCTCCTTTTGGGTGGTCTCGGGGATAACCAAAGTCTGGGCCCTCGCCCTGACGGGCGCTTCTTGGATCCCCTTACCTTTATCAGCGGTAACAGCATAGGGTACATCTTCGGGAGTAACAATTTCTTCAATCACTGGACTTTGCACATATATCTTGGCAGGCACAGGAGCACTTGAGGGTCTGAAGACTGCCCGTGGAGGAGTAATCTCCGGAGAGAAGATTCGTCCGCTACGAGTGATCTTACTTGTTCCCACAATATTCCCCACATCAGGAGTCTCTTCATAGGAATTTTCTTCGGCTGATTCGATCTGCTTGACACCATGGTAGAAGATCTCTCCTCCATAATTCCACGGTATCGTCTTGTTGGACTTATATGGGATAGGCCCCGGCATGGTAATCTTCAGCGGTACAAACTTTGGATCAGGTGTAATCTTAACAGGCCTTTTGCAGGTCTTGGAAAGATTGTCGGAGATTGTGATTATAGCAATGTCATTGATTAGAGTAACAGGAGTAACATGAGTGATAGTGGCAACAGGAGTTTTCTAAAAGAGGATCTCTTGAGTATCCATCAAGCGTTGAATGCCTGACTTCAACAGCGGACAGTCGGATTGCAAGGTTAAACAGAAGTAACAATCTTTTTCATAGCTTGGGAATATCCAGGCTTTTAATAGATTCATCTTGATTAGTGGAAACGGAGTCATTAATCATCAACAGTGGTAACATGAAGATTTTCCACAATAGCATGGACATTATGACCATGTTTTGGCATAGGAGCGGATATCACATTAGGTTTTTCGGGGGCATCAAACTCTACCTCCTTGGCATCTATCAAATCTTGGATCTTGTTTTTAAGGGCCCGACAGTTTTTGGTGTCGTACCCCACACTGTCTGAATGATATGCACATTTTGCATTTGAATGATAATAGGGAGAAGAGGTATTTGGGTTTTTTGGTGCTTCTTTCAAGTTTGTAAGGTTTAACTTTAACAGATGAGGGAGGACCTGAGCCGGTGTCATATTGATCCGGGTGAATTGTCGTTGTGGCCTTTCTACCCTTTGCTAGTTATCCCTAGGTTGACTGCTTCGAGGTTGATTGGCTGAGGAGTTCTGGATCATCACAGCCCCCACCGCTGGTTGGCGCTCCATTGTCCCTTGATTTCTCTGGGTGTGAACAGCAGAAACTTCCTTCTTGGCTGGGAAGGTCTTCTTGATAGCAGTGGAAGCGGAGGCATCCTTCTGAATTTTACCACTCTTAATGCCAGCTTCGACCCTTTCACCAGTCAAAATTAATTCGGTGAACCCTGCAGATGAGCTCCCGATCAAGTGATTGAAGAATGGACCTGACAGAGTCCCTAAAAACATGTCCACCAGCTCTCTATCCGACAATGGTGGCTGCACCCTTCCGCCAAATCCCGCCACTTCTGGGCATACTCCTTAAATCCCTCATTAGAGGCCATACCCATACTTTGTAGCTGAGTGTGATTAGGCGCTAAATTTGCGTTATATTGGTATTGTCGGTAGAAAGCAGCAGCTAAATCCTCCCAATTATGAACATCAGATCTCTCAAGTTGATAGAACCAGTCCAATTGCGTACCCGACAAACTATCTTGAAAAAAGTGGACCCATAGATCCTTATCAGAAGAGTGAGGTTGGATCTTTCTGACGTAGGACCTCATATGCATCTTCGGGCAGGACAAACCATCATATTTAGAAAATGTAGGCACTTTGAACTTGGGAGGAATGACGATCCCAGCTACCAACCCTAGTTCTTCTAAATCCAGCCCATGTACCCTCTGTACCTCCATGGCTGCCAATCGATCCTCAAAATTCTTATACTTATCGTCTGCTGGAGGGTACTTCTGTTCGGAGTAATCTTCATCCTCTTCCTCTTCTTCTTCATCATCTTCAGACTCGGAGGGAATTGCAACTCCCTTTCCTTTACCAACCCCTTCGTCAGACTTCGAGGGGAATTCCAGAACTCTCCTAGCCTGATTCTCAAATCTTCTTCCCATAGTGGCCACACCAATTCTTTTCTTTTTCTTCTTTTCCTTTTCCTTCTCTTTCTCTAACAGTGCTTTAAGATCCTCTTGACCCTTTTCTAAGGTCATGAGGAGTTGTTGGAATTGCAAATTCTGTGCTTGCAGATCTTTGACCGTCTGCTCTATATCCATCTTGCTGAAATAAACAACAGAAAGATAAGGAAACCTGGTGTGAAGACCTGTTTATGCATATGATTAATGATATGTTATTCATGTAATGCATTCAAGGATTCAGAAATTCAAATTTGTTGCAAACAAAATGAACACACGTCATATTAATAAGAAGAAATTTGTTATTACATAAAACCCCCATGGGCAAAATATTACAAAGCTTCTTAATGTAAAAAGACGTTGCACTCCTTTTTGGCGCGATGTAAGTGTTAAGAGTCTCCTCTTCGTGAAGCCGGCGGGTAAGTTCCAAAACCTTCTTCTCACTGGCATAGAAGCTGGCTTCAAAAGTGTTCCTCTCCTCCTTGAGTTGTATCCAACTATTTTGCAATTCTTCCAATGATGTTGGCATGTCTGGATGTAGGAGGGTGTATGGAACCTCTCCTTCCATAACAGGCTCTTTGATCACGGGGAGAATGTGAGGGTAAGGCATCATAAGACTCTGGGCGCGGGTTTGTACCCACTTGAGGTAAGGCTCAAGGGGGATGGAGTTCTTGTACCCCAGTGTCTTACTATCCAATTTGTTGGGCATCCTCCAAGCTCGGATAAACCTTTGTCGAAGTCCTTGAGCATCGTTGTCAAAGTCAAAAACCAAGTCAGGAATCAGCATATCATGAGGGCCATCCCTTCGGGCATACCCAAATTGCCTCAGAGCCAAACAGGGGTTGTAGGTAATGCCTCCCCTAATGCCAAGTAGTGGTACATTAGGGAATTCCCCATAACGATCAATGATGATGACATTTTCTCTGGACCGAGAACACCAATGAACATCAGAATGTGTGAGGGTCATCAACCGTTGTGACCACCTTAAACCCTGTTCATTCTTCAAAACTGACTGGGGAAGGTGAGAAATAAACCACCTTGCTAGAAGAGGAGTACAGCACATGAGAACACCTCTTTTCCTCATTGTTCGTGTGTGGAATGAGTGTAGGATGTCCCCAAGCAATATAGGCACAGGATTCCGAGATATGAAAATCTTGACAGCATTCACATATATAAGCTGATCAGGGTTTGGGAACAAGACCAACCCATAGATAAGAAGTGCTACAATCTCCTCAAAGGCTTGCAGATCTAGAGAATTCCAGCAGTCTTGTGCCTTCTCAAACAGAAACTTTGCCAAGAAATCCTTGACACCACTTCTGGTGTCCCAATGACCTTTGATATCAGATGGTTGCAAGTGTAAGGCTTGAGCAACATCTTTAGGCTTTGGTTCTCTTTCCGTACTGTTGTAGGGTAGTTGATGAAGAATAGGAATCCTCACGAGTTGAGAAAATTCCTCCAAAGTAGGTAGTAGTTGGTAATCAGGAAATGTGAAACAGTGGTGTAGGGGGTCAAAGAACTAGAAGAGGACTTTCACCATGTCTTCTTCAATGTTGGAGTTGACCAAGTTGAGAAGTCTACCATGTCTTTCACTGAAGAGATAATTCTATGGAATCTTGGAAGTGAGCTCCTTGAGTTGAGGAGGGATTCTCACAAGGTTGACCTGAATTGTTTTTCTGCGGAGTGATTCCATGACCTACAAAACAGGAACAAAGATGAAGATCCAAACCCATGAAATGGTTAGTGGATGCATATGATGCTTTATGATGTTCATAATGTATGCACAAGTATATGTAAAAGAAAATCACACAAGATCATAGTTTCAGGCTTGCATGAGGTTTCATAGGTAAGTACCCTTTTGAAGTTAGTTGGCTCAACATGTCCTATAAATAGTAATCGGGTTCTAAGGAGCTCAATATCACTGGATTATTTTCTGTGTTCATTGTTTCAGTTTAGCCACTTAACTGGCGACCGGAATATTCCAAGAAAATAACCCTCAATGAGTGTAGTATCGAGTATCTACCAACTTTGGACTGCACCAAAGCCGGTTATCTCACTATCCCTAATAAGGCCAAGATGGTCAAGTAAGGTTCTAAGAGTTCATTAGTGCATCATGATATCACTCAGCGGCCCCATATTCTCTTTGATTGACTCAAAGGCTACCGGTACCCACAAATATGTCGCACTAATATAGCTATTGCTTCAACCATGTCAGTATACCCCGCACAGTTTCCACAATGTATTTCTATTTACCTATGAATGTTTCCCAAATCCGGGTAGAGGATTTCAAGCCCAAATAATAGAACCTAATTGTAAAGCAATCAAAGCAAACAATATAAGTATGTAAAGGTGATCTAAACCCTAAGGTTACTCTACTTTTAAAGTTTTCCCCAACAGAGTCTCCAGTTCTGTGATACGGTGGGAGAACTGACTTGAGGTTTTGCGTTTTGTATTCGCAAATATTTCGATTTAGCAAGAGCCACCACCGACTTTTTATTTTATCCTAAGGAAAGGTCAAAAAGCACAGGAAAGACCTTTGAGATATTTTCTTGGGTTCGGGGAGTATATTATGAAAAGGGAAGGTGCAAGCACCCTTTTCATCCATGGTTATCCATGGGCTCTTAGTTACTTGTTTAGATCACTTGCTTTTGCTTTTCAATTATTTGAAATGGTGCTTTGTGTGTGGTTTTGAAAGATGTTTTGAAAAGAGGCCATCGTTGTGGCAACCTTTGTAATGATTCTTGTTTGAATGTATACAAATGTGTTTTTGTCTTTTGAAAAGATGTTTCAATGTTTGAAAGTTTGAAAGTTTGTTTTTTGGGAAATGTCTTGAAATTGTATTGTGAAGTGTGTTTGAAAATAGCAAGGATGTTTTGCAAGTTTTGATCAAGTAACTAAGATCTATCTACCCTATTTTACTCAAAGACCTTTCCTATATGTTTTTAACCCTTTTGACAATGTTGTTTTACAATTGCATTTGGTAAACAACCCTGTATTAGGATGTTAAACGGGACAGGCGCGGATCATCGTATAAACCATGATAGCAATTGTGTTAAGTATCTTTAGCAAAAATTTTGAGTGACTAGATCATTTTGTTTAGGCAACCAAGATAGCGTCATCGAGGGACTATGATCTTTTGTTTTGTTTTTGTTTTGCCAAAGTACTCAACATGCATAACATGGCCCATTTTAAGGCAACAAGTGGATGAAACCCTAGGGGTGCAAGTGTGCATTGTGTATTGATTTTCATGCATTTTTGTCTTTGTATTAGTCAAGCTACTTGTTGATTGTGGATTTTTGCATACAAACCCTAGTCTCTAATCATGGTATAATTGAAAGCATAAAGTGCGAGAATTAAAAGTCTAAGCTATTACAACATGATTATGGGGATGGGGGTATAATTTTTGAATGGGGGTATATTTGACAAGAAATAAAAACCCTAATTTTACTATTACATCCAAATTGAATCAAATGGCATAAATAATAAATGGACAATATTTAAATAAACAAATTAAATAAATATGCAAAATATATGAATATGCAAAGAGTTTATGTTTATTTTCCATGTATGTAAAAATATTTAATGCAAAAAAGGAAAGAAATAAATAAAAGAAATTATTGTTTTTTATTAAGGGTAAACCCTAATTTTTCTTTAAGAAAATAAATATATTAATTATATTATTTATATACAATAAATAAAATAATGTATATACAAAAAAATATATATATTTAGAAAAAGGTATTAGTTTAAGTATAAATAATAATAATAAAAAGTATAGTATATTTTTTCTTTATGTTTTTATTTTCAAGTATTTATAAAATAAAAGTATGTATATATTTATTAATTATATTAATATGTATAAAAATAAAATAAAATATATGCAAAAATAAAAATTCATTTAGAATGATATTTTTTTGGTGTGAATAAAATAAAGGATAAGATAAAAATATAATTTATACATTATTTTTAAGTTTTCAATAAATAAAATAAAAGTATATAATCAAATAAATTAATTTTATGTTAGAAAAAATGAAAATAAAATACAAAATAAATGTGAAAAATTTATAAAAATATTTTTGAGTATTTTTTATATTTGGAAATAATAAAATGAAATCAGAAATGAAAATAAAATACAAACATATAAAATATAAAGAAATTGGGCCGGGGAAGGTGTAAAAAGTAAAAGGGGGTGTCAATAGTGAGCCAGGACCAAGCCCGGCCCACCACACTTCATGTTCAACCTCTGACTTTCAAAAATGCGCGCGCCTGTACCAAACACGAATATCCTGCATACGAGCTCTATTGCAAAAGCACATAACATCAAAGTTGTAGAGCTTTTCAAGACGAATCCAACCATATAAAAAACTTATCCTAACTCTCAAAGACCAAAGAAAATTTCTCTGGCCCTAAAATCTAACCTAATTTTTTCAGGATGTTCATGGACCAAATTCTCTTAGCACGCTTAATAAATATGAAAACTGAGCATATGTACAGCTTCATGACAATAGATACTACATTTCTTATTCACAAACCTAAGTCTAAATGTTCCTAAATACAGAGATAGGAAGTTGATAAAAACCTGTTTCAGCTGACTTCGTGTATGGCAATGTGGAGCTTTTCAACAAGGCCTGAGATGTCTGGGAGCTTGCTTGAACTTCACTTGACCTTCTCCAATGTCTAGCTTGCCTTAAATGCACTTGAACAAGTCTACAAAACTCAACCTGCACAAGCTCAAATTGAAAATGGAAAACCCTGTAAATGGAGTTACAGTTAGTGTTTAAGGTTTGGGGTAGTTTGGATGGATTGAATGGAAGGTGTTTGAACAGGTTTGGGGCAAACCCACGAGAAAATTGTGCTATGGAAGTCAAGATGCAGATGCTGCCCTATTTTGCCAATGGAAGGTGATTTTGAGCTATGGGATGTTTGAGGGCTCAAAGGGTCGTGTTTCTGGTTTAAGGGGATGTGAGAAAGTTGTTTCAAATGCTTGCACAAGTTTGTTTTTGCTGAGGTTCCAGTTCTTGTGTTTTGGACAAATTTCTTGGTTATGAAGCAATGTGTGTGAAGTGATGTGAAACAGGTCTGTACAGGCTATCCATATGCTTGAACCCTGTGCTCTTGGCCCCTCAAATTTTTGGATTTGATTTGCTGCATAAGATCTAGACCAATGCTCAAGGGATTCAGTTTTGACATAAAGCACATTTGGCAAAAAAATGGAAATATTGCTATTTCTACTTAGGGATTAATCTAATGTGCAGTGTTCTAATGACCAAAACAATGCCTTAGACCAATGGTTTTTCACTTAATTATTGAGTGTGGAATGGTTTTGAGGCCTGTAATCTAGTGCAAAGCAAACTGATTTGAATTTGCAACTTGTATGAACATGAACATGCCATGGATGAAAAGTGAGTATTTGCCAACTTCAAGCCTTCGATTCTCCCTAACCACAAATGAGTTTGGAGAGTTCTTGGACATTTTGGAAAGCTTGATATATTCTCTACAACCCATCTTTGAAATTTAATTTGATATTCCAAGTGGAACTATGTGAAAAATGGCCATGAAGATAGGTCAAAGTCCTGCCTAAACTAGGGCAAAATTTCACTAAGTTACAAGTTTCATGGTCCCTTGTTCCAAAAATCATAACTTGAGATCCAAGCTTCTTTTGGGAAAACTTTGTGAATCAAAGTTGTATAATTTGTAGAGGACTACAACTTTCATGTTGGAAGTTTTGTTTGAATCTAATTTCATCATGGTGAAAATGTTGGGCAATGTTAGGAAAAATTAAGAAAATTTCATAACTTAGAAAAATTCTAAGTTATGAAATTTTTCAACTTTAAACCCTAATTTGCAAAAATGGGTTTCTTGATGAACAAGTTTCATGTTTTGACACATCTTGATGAAAAATGACCCTTGGCACTTGATTTTGACCAAAAAGTCAAAGTTTGACTTTTTAGTGTACAGTCAAATTTTGATCAGTTGACTGAAAAATTCATCTGTCAATCCAATGAAATTTAGATCTTTTGAACTTGTTGAATAGGTTAAGATGATTCCATTGAGTCCTTGAGTCCATGGTTGAGCCCAATTTGCCATTGGCTAGGTCAAAAGTCATAAATTGCCCTTGTACAATCAAAACCCTAAAAATGACTATTTTTGCCCTTTTGATGATCTGATCAAATTTCTTGAGGGGTTGTAGTCCAAACTTGATCAAATGGTTCATATGAGTTTATAATGTTGATGTGGGTCAAAAATCATGAGGTTTGGCTGTAAATTGGCCACAGTTGACTTTTTCCCCAATACAGCTGATTTCTAGGTCAACTGTCCAATTGACTGGGCAAAAATTTGATTCAAGGATTGAAACTTGGTATGGACAAACTTATGAGTCAAACATGAAGTATGAAAGTAACTTTGAGCATTGGAGGTCCAAAAATCCTTGTGCAAACTCAAACCCTAATTTAGGTCATCAGTGCAAGGAGATGTCTTGAGTAGAGCAAAACCCTAATCCTGCCTGGGGTTCAAAGAGTCTAGTGAGGGGAAATCTTGATAAAATGAGAGGGAAAATTTTGGGGTACAACAATCGCCCTTTCGGGTTTTCAGCCCACCAGGATACCCATTTTTGCCCAAGTCGCCCTTTCGGGTTTTTAACTTGCCGGGTGTACAATCTTTTGCATATATCCCTAATTTTTGCCCGAACCTTTGGCTTGCCGGGATGCCTTTATCTTTCCTAGGTGTGTCAACCTAGTGGGTCTCTTATGCGTAGTATTTTTTTAACTATTTCCACATTCACAGGATGCAGGAAGTCTTCTCCGTCCATGGTAGTCAACATCATGGCACCACCAAAGAAGACTTTCTTGACAATAAATGGTCCTTCGTAAGTGGGAGTCCATTTTCCCCTAGGGTCGCCTTGTGGAAGAATGATGTGCTTTATCACCAAGTCACCAGCTTGATATACTCGAGGCTTGATCTTTTTGTTGAAAGCCTTAATCATACGTTTTTAGTACATCTGACCATGACAAACAACAACCAGTCATTTTTCATCGATCAAGTTCAACTGATCCAATCTTGTCTGAATCCATTTGTCTTTTCCTAGGCCTGCTTCATTCATAATCCTTAGTGAGGGAATCTGAACTTCCACTGGTAGGACAACTTCCATGCCATAGACCAAAGAAAAGGGAGTTTCCTCAGTTGATGTCTGAGCTGAAGTACGGTAGCCATGAAGAGAAAACGGTAGCATCTCATTCCAGTATTTGTAGGTCACTACCATCTTCTGCATAATATTCTTAATGTTTTTGTTGGCCGCTTCCACTGCGCCATTCATTTTAGGTCTATACGGAGAACAATTGTGATGCTTGATTTTGAACTGAGTGCAAAGTTCGGTAATCATAGCATTATTGAGGTTAGTCCCATTGTCAGTGATGATCCTTTCGGGGATACCATAGCGACAGATGAGGTTATGTTTGATGAATCTGGCTACCATGTTCTTTGTGACTGAGGCAAATGAGGCAGCTTCGACCCATTTGGTGAAATAATTGATAGCGACCAAAACAAAGCGATGTCCATTGGAAGCAGTAAGTTTAATCTCTCCAATCATGTCAATTCCCCACATTGCAAATGGCCATAGAGTGGTCATGAAGTTCATAGGAATAGGAGGCACATGGACCTTGTCAGCATAGACTTGGCATTTGTGGCAAGTCCTTGAGTGGTGATGGAAATCCATCTCCATCGTTGACCAATAGTAACCAGCTCTCAAGATTTTCTTGGCCATAGTATGTCCACTAGAGTGAGTCCCAAAGAGACCATCATGCATGTCCTCCATAATTTCCTCTACCTCCTTCTTGTCCACACATCGGAGTAGAGTAGAGTCATGGTTGTGTTTGTACAAGATTCCATTACTTAGGAAGAATTTAGCTGAGAATCTTCGTAAGAACTTTCTGTCATTGATGGAAGCTCCTTCGGGATACTCTTATGCTTCAAGGTATCTCTTCACCTCATGGTACCGTGGCTTTTCTGTGTCAGTGTTAAGCTCATAGCAGTGTGCAAGTTCGTCGAATCTCTCAATTATAATCATAGGAGCTTCGTTGTCCCATTTGACCTTGAACATAGAAGACATCATGGCCAAAGCATCGGATAACTGATTTTCTTCCCTAGGGAAGTGTTCAAAGCCAATCTCTTAGAAGTAAGGAATCAGAGATAGAACAAGCTCCTTATAAGGGATGAGATTAGGGTGTTTAGTGTCCCAATATCCTTTTACTTGGATAATCACCAGAGCGGAATCCCCGAACACATTCAAATGCTTGATCCTCAAATCAATGGCAGCCTTCAGACCCAAAATACATGCTTCATATTCAGCCATGTTATTTGTACAATCGAAGCATAATATGGCAGTGAAAGGAGTGTTGAAACCTTCATGGGATATGATCACAGCACCAATTATGTTACCTAAAGCGTTGGAAGCCCTATCGAAGACCATAGTCCATGGGGATCCTTGTTCAGGTCCGTCATACAGTCCAGGTTTCGTGCATTCAGTCACTAGCATGATATTCTCATCCGAGAAGTCAAAGTTCATAGACTGATGATCATCAACAGCTTGTTGGGCCAAATGATCTGCTAATACACTTCCTTTGATGGCCTTTTGCATTGTGTATTGAATATCGTATTCAGTCAAGATCATTTGTCATCTAGCTATCTGTCCGTAAAGAGCGGGTTTCTCAAAGATGTACTTGATAAGGTCCATCTTAGAAATCAACAGAGTGGTATGATTCAACATATACAGTCTTAGCTAGCGAACAGTCCATTCCAGAGCGTAGAAATTTTTATCGAGCAATGAATATCTGGTTTCACAGTCGGTAAACTTTTTGCTCAGATAGTAAATAGCATGCTCTTTTCGGCCAGACAGGTCATGTTGGCCCAAAACGCACCCCATAGAATTCTCTAGCACTGTCAAGTACATGATCAAGGGTCTTCCTTCAACTGGAGGCATGAGGATAGGAGGTTCTTGCAGATATTCTTTAATTTTTTCGAAGGCAGCCTGGCATTCATCGTTCCATCTGACTACTTAATCTTTCTTCAAGAGTTTGAAGATTGGCTCACAAGTAGCAGTTAAGTGAGATATGAAGTCGGCGATGTAGTTAAGACGACCCAAGAATCCTCTAACTTCCTTTTCAGAGTGGGGGACTAACATTTCTTGGATGGCCTTCACCTTGGCATGATCAACTTCAATGCCTTTACCACTGACAACAAAACCTAGAAGCTTTCCAGATCGTACTCTGAATGTGCACTTATTAGGGTTCAACCTCAACTTGTACTTTTTCATCCTCTCGAATAGCTTGTATAGATGATTGAGATGCTCCTCTTCAGTTTGTGATCTTGAAATCATATCATCCACATATACCTCTATTTCATGATGGATCATATCATGAAATAAAGCTACCATAGCCCTTTTATATGTTTCCCCTGCATTCTTTAATCCGAACGGCATGAACTTGTAGAAAAAGGTTCCCCATTGCATAACGAAAGTGGTCTTCTCCATGTCTTCGGGATCCATCTTAATTTGATTATAACCGGAGAAACCATCCATGAAAGAGAAGACTTTATGCTGAGCGGTGTTATCGACCAAGACGTCAATATGTGGTAGAGGGAAGTCATCTTTGGGGCTTACCCTATTCAGATCCATATAATCTATGCACATACGAACTTTTCCGTCTTTCTTTGGTATTGGCACCACATTTGCAACCCATTAGGGATAAGATGTCACAGCTAGGAATCCTGCATCCAATTGTTTCATCACTTCAGCCTTTATCTTTTCATACATGTCAGGCCTCACGCGACGAACTTTTTGTTTGACAGGAGGACAATCTTCCTTTGTCGGCAGACAACGAACTACAATGTCGGTATCTAACCCTGACATATCTTCATACGAACAAGAAAACACTTCAACATAGTCATGCAACATCTGAACCAATCTACTCTTGACACTGCTTCCTAGATTAGCGCTGATCTTGACCTCTTTCTTGTCTGTCTCGGTACCTAGATTGATGACTTCAACTGACTCTTCATGCGGTTGAATAGCTTTTTCCTCTTGTAATAGCAGTCTGGCTAGTTCTCCCGGTATTTCACAATCTTCCTCGCCTTCGTCTTCAACTTGGTTAACTGTACATTCAAAGTCGTAGTTGGCAATAGTAGAGTCATTAGCAATGAGATCTGGAGTGGAAGTGGACCTGCAAGAGTGTGTGTGTGTGCATGTAAGATACATGGCTATTTTGAAAAATGCATTTGAAGAAAAAAGAAAGACAATGAGCACAAAGATTTGAATGCAAAAGTCCAATGATTTGTATTGAATGGTCATATGATAAAATGAACATAAATAAAACCTTTTACAAAATGGACCATAGTGCCCCGGGCCAGGCATAAGGCTTAAAAGTCAATGTTTAATATTATAGATAAAATGTTCCTGAATTAATAGAAAGCAATAAACAAGTAATTACTCCTCAATGAAGGAGATGGGAACGAAGTCCTTTGCGTGCCAATTGTTGAGCTTTATTGTAGTAGGATATACCCATTCTTTAAATGCACACTCATCATCAGAATCTTCCATATCGTTTACTTCGTGACTTCCAATACGGAGAGGGGGCTTCCCTGCACGAGCGCACCTCACTTATTTCTGAGCCTTGATAGTGAAGCCCAAACCACATTTGTCTTCTTTGAATGGAATCTCGGGGAGTTGCCCCCAAGTATCACAGCTTTCTTCTTCGACTACAGCACGAGCATCTTTAAATGAAGCCATCCTTGGCACCAATCTATCAGATTTGGGCAGGTCGGAGGAGACTTTGGTAGTATAAATCATAGGCGGAACAACTTCAAAGGCCTGACACGGGGTTTCTATAAATTTGCCATCCATCTCCACATATTTGAAAGAATTGAGGTGGCTTACCATGAACTCCTCCTCACCACAAACAGTGACGATCATTCCCTTGACCAGGTACTTGAGCTTCTGATGAAGGGTCGATGTTACTGCCCCTGATCCGTGGATCCAAGGGCGACACAGCAAACAGGAGTAAGCAGGACAGATATCCATGATGTAAAAAGTAGAGTTGAAAATCTGTAATCCCACCTTGATCGGGAGATCCACCTCTCCATGAACTGTCCTTTTGGACCCATCAAAAGCCCTTACAATAATATCACTCAATTTCAACACCATCCATTCACAGTGTAAACGTTCTAAGGCCCATTGGGTAGCACTTTTAAAGAAGATCTCGTGTCAACCATAACATGTGCTAGGGTAGTCCCCTTACATTCAACAGAAACATGCAGAGCCTTGTTATGGTTCTTTCCAAGTGGTGTCAGATCAGCATCCGAGAACCCCAAACCATTGTCGATCGTTAAGCTTGTCACACAATTTTCAAACTGGTCAGTTGTGGTCTCATGAGGGACATGAGCCTTCTTCAGGAATTTGATTAATGCCCAAGCATGAGCATCGGAACAAAGTAGCAAAGATAACATGGAAATCTTGGAAGGGGTTTGCCCTAGCTGCTCCACTATCTTGAAATCACTCCTTTTATAATTTTCAAGATCTCATTAATTTCTCGAGCGGAAGGTTCCTCGGCAGCAATGTCTTTTGCGGGTGTTGTACCCCAAAATTTTCCCTCTCATTTCACTCAAGACATGCTCATTAAGGCTCTCAATTTGCTCAAGGATGACTAAGAATTGACCAGACAAATTCTCCTCCTAAGGCAACAAACCTCAAATAGGGTTTCAATTTTAAGCAAGTTGTGTGAGTCCCAAGGATCCCAAATTCTCTCCATTGTCCTAATATGTCCTCAAGATCATCCATGCCAAATTTCATGCCTTGAACAACAAGTTTGCTCAGTCAACTGCTCAAAATTCCTAGAAATCAATTGTACTAGGTCAAAAGTCAATTGTGGCCCAAATACAGTCAAACTTCAAGATTTTTGGTCAACATCAACATTTTGAAGTAATATCAATCATTTGATCAAGTGTTGATCATGATTCCTCAAGAAATACTCCTAACTCATCAAAAGTCAAAAATGGCAAATTAGGATTTTTATAGGAAAAGTCAACCAAACTTTGACCAGGCATAACTTTCTCATACTTTATCAAATAAAATTCCTCCAAGGCTCATTTTTAATATAATCTAATTCCCTACAACTTCTATTCAGCCCTAAAGTTCAAGAAATGCCTCAATCAAAAGATACAAGTTCATACATTATATGTCCTTTCAAAAAGTCAACAAAAACACATTTTGGGTCAAAGCTTCTTGCATGAACATGGAAGACCCAATGGAAATAAAACAAAAAAGTTTGTTTAGAGGACATCCTAAGATCTTAAAAAAGTCTAAGAACACCCTCTTAGGGTTAAAATTGAGAGAGATATGCATTGTTAAAGTTGACCAATTTTTGGAAAAATGCATGAAGCCAATACTGACCTAACTTTAATTTTTTCCAAATGGGCCCATGTTTTCATGATTGGAACATGTTCTTAACATGGCCCACAACCCTTGAGCTCAGTCATACATTATTTTATTATTTATACCATTTATTTTTCTATTTTATCCATTAAAATGCAAAATTAAATAAAGTAAATAATCAAAATAATAAAAGATATGATTTGAGAATCTTTTTCTCATCAAATGAAGAGTAAAACATGCTGGCAAATCAAAGGAAACGCGTGGAAATCATTTGTGCAAGATTTGGCCAAATTTGGAAAGATTACATATTATTCCCAAAACAAATATTTTATGTGATGAAAGCATTGGAATCTTTCCATAATTGCAACCCTAATTTGATTCACTACATAAGCATAACAAGTCCAAACCTAATGGAGACACGCAACAGCCACCAAAGAAGCATACCAAAGTGCAAAATTTAACAAGAATCGTGAAGGTTGAAAGCATCAATTCCAGCCTTTGACGATCCAAACAAAGGAGTCAATATTCCTCCTGAGATTCCCAAGAGCTTGTTTGAACCATTATTCAAGCCAGATCGTGCCAAGAAGCTTTATTTCAAGCATCACCGGTTTGGAATATTTTCATGAATTCAAACTTCTTGATCTTGCAATATAAATGAATTATTTCTACATACATATGTTCATGCTAATATTTGTGACTGTCTAGAACCATTACATGAGAGATTTAACGCAAGGATAAAGCTTTGCCATTGTTAGGGCAAAGCTTCAGCCAAGCTTAGTATCTCAAGACACAGGAACTTTCAGACAAAACAAACCCCGCCATTGGAATCGTATGGTCCTAATTAGTCCAGTATGGTTATTTTTATGCTTGTTTTCATGAGATTTCGTAGGATTGGGTTTTTTTCCAAACGGAGAAGATGACCGGAACCACCCTCCACGGTGGTTTGATCGACCAAGGACTCTGCGTGGCATATCAGTATGTTTTGATTGGTTCATTTCAAATATCAGAGCTCCACAAGTGCGCGCGTGTTTTTGATGACTCAACCATGGCCTTGTTTTCCTTTATAATATTATTTTGTTTTATATGTACGAGTGATCAGACAGCGCAGATGGCAAGAGTGAAGGGTTTAAGGCATTGTATGTGTGGGAGGTCAGGGGTTTGACCCTTGCCTCCTGCATATTATTTTTCTGAATTTTTCCTTGCAGATTCAGTACGTTACACCCCCAGGCGCACATCATATGCTCTATCATCATCACCATCAGACCAATCATTCTCCAGATCCAACGCTCTAGGTGATTGGAGATCATGTTGGACATCCCAACAAACCTCCCAATGGATCCAGCGCAACTTTGGGCTTGCATAAGCTTTGGGCTTTGGAATTCCAGTCTGCACCCCCCGGTTTGCTTTCACACCCCCCTCAGGCCCATTTCTCAATTTCTTTTTTTTCTTTTTATTTAGTTTATATTTTTTAGTTTATTCTTTTTTTCAAAATCATAAAATCAAAAAAAACACAAAAAAAATAGGATTTAGAATTTTCTTAATAAAATTAATTTTTACAAATTAATTTAATTTAAATTTTAACTTTATTCTTTAATTTAAAATTAATTAGAGAATTAGATTGAGTTCCAAATCTTTTTCATAAAAATACCAAAAATATTTCTAATAGGCAATTAGATTTTTTAGGGTTTAGGTCTTTTCCCGTCTTAATTTTTGCGTGCTATTATTTCTTCCATACGATTATTTTTATCATTTATGTAACTGCGTCCGATTTGTAATAGTTTAATTAGGGTTTTAATTTCCACATTTTTACTTTTTTGTCCATTTCTTTTGTATTTACACCAAAGCCATGTAATAGCGTAGGAACTTTTATTTCTCACTTTATATTTCTTATATGCTTGTATATAATTACTAGTAAATTAGGCTGCATGACAAGATTAAATTAATTAATCATTAGATCACTAATCTCAAGACAAATATCTGAAAAAAGCACTATTGAACACTTGCACCCTTAGGGTACTCCTCACTTGGTTGCCTCGGAGATGGTCATGTCCCTCGAACGTAGGGATATCTTAGCAAAGACCCTCAATCAAAAAGTCATCATAAATATCATGGTCCCTTAACGTCCCTCGAGTTGCCTACGAGAAATGATCTTGTCCCTCGATGTTTCCTACATGATGATAGTCCCTTTGAAATGCTAAGGTATCCTTATATGTTGCCTTCAATGACCATAATGTCCCTTTCGATAGTCCCTCAACATCCAACGATAGGGCTACCTACTCACTAATAGTAGGATAGCACTATCTAAAGGAAAGGAGGAAAAGAACATCATTTTTCGAGTAGGTAGATAATTTTAAGTACTTGCTCAAATCTAATTTTTTACACTTACCCATTTTCAAACTTCTTTTTAAAAAAAACGCTTTATCACACTCTTGAGGACTGATACAAGAGTTACCATAAAGCAAACAAAATCTTTCAAAACACACAAACACAAACAGTTTTCAAAATGAGCAAGTACCTAAGAGCTCGTGGAAAACCACGGATGAAAAGGATGCTAACACCTTCCCTTTCCATAATCTACCCCCCTTACTCAGAAAATATTGAAAAAGGTCTTTTTTTGTTCTTTTCACCCTTTCCTTTGTTGGAAAAAAGAAAATTTGCTGGCGACTCTTGCTTACCGTGAAATTTACGAACAAAAAATGCAAACCAGTATAACAGTCGATTCTGCCACCGTATCACATAACTGGGGACTCTGCTGGTGAGAAAATAATAAAGTGGAGTTTACCTTAGGGTCTAGTTCATTTGTAATCTATTTTCTTTGTTTGTTTTGATTGCTTTACTTTTAAGGATATTGTTTGAGTTACTATAGATCCTACACTCGGATCTGGGGAAACCTTTTAGGTAAGTAGCAATAGATCGTGAAAACTGTACGGGGTATACTGACATGGTTGAAGCGATGGCTACGTTGATGCAACATTTTGGTTGGTATCGATAGCCCTTGAGTTAATCAAGGAGAATACGGGGATAGTGCGTGGTGTCATGAAGCGTCAACTGACCATATAACCTTTAATTGAACCACTTATCTATTAGTACATAGTGAGATGGCCGTCTTGGGTGTATTCCCAAAGTCGGCAGATACTCGATGC
This sequence comes from Vicia faba, assembly GCA_948472305.1. Classification (NCBI taxonomy): domain Eukaryota; kingdom Viridiplantae; phylum Streptophyta; class Magnoliopsida; order Fabales; family Fabaceae; genus Vicia; species Vicia faba. The sequence continues at coordinate 1,117,993,227 of OX451737.1, read as the reverse complement.
TACACTCATTGAGGTTTCACTCCCGATTTTTGTTTGGTTGCAAGTTAGTTTCCCATCGAGCAAAACTTGTGGGAAGGATCAGTGATATTGAGATCCCTTAAAACCCTGTTACTATTTATAGGACAGGTTGAACCAATCTGTGATACGGTGGGAGAACTGACTTGAGGTTTTGCGTTTGTGTTCGTAAATGTTTCGGTTTAGCAAGAGTCGCCACCGACTTTTTATTTTATCCAAAGGAAAGGTCAAAAAGCACAGGAAAGACCTTTGAGATATTTTCTTGGGTTTGAGGGGTAGATTATGAAAAGGGAAGGTGCTAGCACCCTTTTCATCCATGGTTTTCCATGGGCTCTTAGTTACTTGTTTAGATCACTTGCTTTTGCTTTTCAATTGTTTGAAATGGTGCTTTGTGTGGTTTTGAAAGTATTTTGAAAAGAGGCCTTTGTCTAGGAAACCTTTGTAATGATTCTTGTTTGAATATATACAAAGGTGTTTGTCTTTTGGAAAATGTTTCAATGTTTGAAAGTTTGTTTTGGGAAATGTTTTGAAATTGTGTGTGTGTTTGTTTGAAAATAGCAAGGATGTTTGCAAATTGATCAAGTAACTAGGAGTTGTCTACCCTAATCAAAAGTCTTCCCTACACATTTTTAATCCTTTGACATTGTTGTTTTACCATTGTATTTGGTAAACAACCTTGTATTTGGATGTTAAACGGGACGGGCGTGGGTCATCGTATGACCATGATAGCAATGGTGCCAAGTATCTTAGCATGTTTTTTGAGGGACTAGATCATTTTTGTATAGGCAACCAAGATAGCATCATCAAGGGACTATGATCTTTTGTTTTGTTTTTGTTTTGCCAAGATACCTAGCATGCATACCATGGCCATTTTAAGGCAACAAAGTGGATGAAACCCTAGGGGTGCTTGTGTGCATTGTGTTATCAACTTTCATGCATTTTTGTCTTGTGTTTAATCATGCTATTTGTTTTGATTTGTGGTTATCATACAAAACCCTAATCTTACTATCATGGCATTTGAAAGCGATAAATTGCGTAAAAATAAATCTAAGACTATTACAACAATATTATGGGGAGGGGGATACAAGTTTGAATAGGGGGTATTTGCACAAAATAAAGCCCTAAAACTATTACAACCATATTGAATTTATTTGTACAAATAAATGAATAAGCAAATATTTAAATGTATAATAAATATGTAAATATGCAAAGAAATGTTTTTGACTTTATTTTTATGTATGTAAAAATGGATTTGTTTATGTCTTAAAATAAGAAAAAAAATGACTATTTTTTTGGAAAGGGTGGAAACCCTAATTTTGGTTTAAATGAAAATATATTCTAATATTATTTTATTTCATTTATGTACAAAGAAATAATAAAAATAATATATACAAAATGTTAAAAAATAAAATATGTAAGAAAATAATATTTTATATGTATAATATAATAAAATAAAATATGAAATTATTTTAATATTATTTACAAGTTTTAATTAAGAAAATAAAGTAATATTAACCTAATAATTATTTATTATGCAAATAAAAATAAAATAAAATAAATGATAAAATGCCAAAAATAAAGAAAATATTTTTTGTGATTTTAAATGTTCAAGAAAAAATAATAAAGTCAGAAAATAAAAAAAGAAATGAAAATATGCAAGAATAAAGAAAATGGGCCAGGGGGTGCAAATAACACAATGGAGGGTGCAAACAGCAAGGCAAGCCAGGCCCAGCCCAACTTCCACTTCTGCCCTGTCCTTTGAACAAAAACGAGCACTTCTGCAACCCAAACTGTATCTCCTACATACGTGCTTAAAAACAAAATCTTGCAACATGAAAGTTATATCTCATCATCACACGGTTCTAATGATATAAAAAACTTGATCTAACTCTCAAAGACCAGAGAGAATTTTATCACCCCCAATTTCTGACCTAAAAATTTCAGCATGTTCATCATCTAAATTCTCCTAGCTCAGTTAATATAAATGGAAGCTATGCATATGTACAGCTCAAGCAACTTAGAGACTACATTTTTGCTTCACAAACTTAAGCTTAATGATGCCTAAATAAGGAGTTAGAATCTTGAGAAATACCTATTTCAGTCAAGTTCGAATATGGCAATGTAGGAGTTATGAGTGAGGCCTGAAGGACTTTTGTGCTTGCTTGATGTTCCCTTGACCTTTCTCAATGCTTAGCTTGCTTTGAAATGATCTGAAACTCCTTGTAGAACTCAACCTGCAAAGCTTCAAAGTGAAAATGGTGAAGTGTGAAAATGGAGTTACAGTTGCTTGAGCAAGGTCTGGACAGCTTAGGTGTGATGTATGGAGTGTGTTGGAAGTGATTCAAGGCAAAACGCACGAGTGAAATTTGTTTTGGAAGTGGTTCTGCAGTGATGGCCCTGTTTTGACAAGAACTTGGTGTTTTTGTGTTTAAGGGTGTTTGCAATGCTTGGCAATCGTGTTTTAGGCTTGGTGTGTTATGCTGAACCTGTTTGAAATGATACTAAACTTTGTTCATATCAGATGGAAGAGTTATGAACCTTTTGCAAGGTTTCTTGTTTTTGAAGCAAAAAGTGAGTTGACAAAAGCCAAGGTTGTATAAGCTAGCTTAAGACCTGCTGAGAGTTGGTGAGCTTTTCTTGATATTTGTGGATGTTGTTTGTATCAAGATATCAGGTCCATGGCTCAAGAAATACAAAATTGCAAAAAGTATGCTTTATGGAAATGGTATTGCAAGCTTTATGCCATTTTTGGAATAAATCAATGTGTAATGCTCCATAGCTTAGAATAAGACCAATATCCATTATATTTGCATTTAATTAAGGAGTGTGGAAAGTTTTAAGACCTGTAAAACAAGTACAAGCATGCTTTGGGCAGATTTGCAAGTTGTAGCAATGTGCAAAATGCCTTGGCCAAAAGTGATGATTTTCCATTTTCAAACTTTCGATTCTCCCTAACCATAAATGATTTTGGAGAGTTCTTTGACATTTTGGAAATCTTGTAACATGCTCTACAATCCATATTTGAAATTCATTTTTAGATTCTACTTGGAACTATGTGAAAAGATGCCATGAAGATAGGTCAAAATCCTGCCTAAACTAGGGCAAAATTTCACTAAGTTAAAAGTTTCATAGACCCTTATTCACAAAATCATAACTTGAGATCAAAGCATATTTTGGGAAAACTTTTTGAATCAAAGTTTTAGATTTTGTGGAGGACTACAACTTTCATGTTGGAAGTTTTCTTTGAATCCAATTGCATCATGGTGAAAAAGTTGGGAAAAGTTGGGAAAAAATAAGAAATTTTCATAACTTAGAAAATTTCTAAGTTATGAAAATTTTCCATTTTAAACCCTAATTTCCAAAGTTAGGTTTCTTGGTGAACAAGTTACATGTTTTGACACACCTTGATGAAAAATGACCCTTGGCACTTGATTTTGACAAAAAAGTCAAAGTTTGACTTTTCAGTGTACAGTTGATTTTTGATCAGTTTACTAGAAAATTCATCTGTCAATCCAATGCATTTAAGATCTTTTGAACCTTGTGATTAGGTCAAGATGATTCCATTGAGTCCTTGAAACCATTATTGAACCCAATTTGCCATTGGTTAGGTGAAAAATCAGAAATTGCCCTTCTATAGTCAAGACCCTATAAATGACCATTTTGCCCTTTTGATGATCTGATCAAATTTCTTGAGGAGTTGTGGTCCAAACTTGATCAAATGGTTCATATGAGTTTATAATGTTGATGTGGATCAAAAATTATGAGGTTTTACTGTAATTTGGCCACAGTTGACTTTTTCCCCAATACAGCTGATTTTTAGGTCAACTGTCCAATTGACTGGGCAAAAATTTGATTCAAGGCTTGAAACTTGGTATGAGCGATCTTAGGAGTCCAACATGAAGTATGAAAGTCACATGAGGAATTGGAAGTCCAAAAATCCCTGTGCAAACTCAAACCCTAATTTCAGGTCAACAGTGCAAGGAGATGTCTTGAGCTGAGCAAACCCTAATCTGGTCTTGAGTCCAAGCAATCTTGTGAGGGGAAATCTTGATAAAATGAGAGGGAAAAGTTTGGGGTACAACAGCTGCCCCTGTTCAATCTTCTTGAACCAGAAGAGTTAGATTGGCGAGTTTTGTCGTTCGTGACTCGGAGGTAAAAGATGATTGGACACTAGAGTGCCCATAAATTTGCACTCGTCAAAAATGTAATAGAGGGAATAGGCTTAAATATGACATTTGTAGATGTGAGAGAATCTTGTTGGAGATGGGCTTAAAGATGCCATCCAAGAATGTTTGTTGAAAATCAGGAGAATAAACATCAGAATGGTATCCGTATCTGGATCGTATCTGAGTTGTATCTGGAGATTGGATCTTTATGAGCAAGGGAATAACATATGTGTCTAGAGCGTATCCAAACTATTGATTGTATTTAAATCCTAATTCTGAATAGGCGACAGAAGGGCATCCGTGTCTGGAGCATCTCTGAGCCGGGGAAAAAGTCAGAATAAGTGACAGCATGGCTACCGTGTCTGGAGCGTATCTGGGCTGTATCTGAATCTTGTATCTGAATCTTGTATTTGAATAAGCAATAGAATAGCATTCGTGTATGAAGCATCTCTGAGTTGTATCTGAGCTTTGAATCTGAATAAGCAATAGAATAGCATCTGTGTCTGGAGCATCTCTAAGTTGTTTCCGAATTCTGTATTTGAATAAGCAATAGAATAGCATCCGTGTCTGGAGCATCTCTAAGCTGTATATGAGCTTTGAATCTGAATAAGTAATAGAATAGCATCCGTGTCTGGAGCATCTCTAAGTTGTTTCCAAATTCTGTATTTGAATAAGCAATAGAATAGCATTCGTGTCTGGAGCATCTCTGAGCTTTGAATCTGAATAAGCAATAGAATAGCATCCGTGTTTGGAGCATCTCTAAGCTGTTTTTGAATTCTGTATTTGAATAAGCAATAGAATAGCATCTGTGTATGGAGCATCTCTGAGCTTTGAATCTGAATAAGCAATATAATAGCATCTGTGTCTGGAGCATCTTTAAGTTGTATCATGATTGTATATTGGTAGCTTGTTAATCTTATCCTGAAAAAGGTAAAATGTTAGTTGAAACACAAAGTTATGTTGCATGAAATGTATGATGCAATAAATGTGTTTTATCAATGTTTATGATATATGAATGTAATGTATGCGCATGTAAGTTGATTAGATGTCTTGCTGAGGAAAATAAATCCTTGATAGCTGGAGATAATAAAATCTTTGACTGCTGTCGGGGAAAATAAATCCATGAACGTTGTTGGAGATTCAAAATCTTTTGACAACTTCTGTGGGGACGTGAGAATCATTCATGACTTTCCTGGGGATATAGGGATCCTTCAAGTCTTCGAAATTGGAGGACGATAAACATTCTGTTGTGAGAATAATGCCAAGTGTTGTCTGAGAAATCTTGCTTGGGGAATCCTGAGAACTTTGATGACTATGGTTGGGGATTACACAAAGGGAATCCTTATTCGGCTGGGGAATAGGGAAACTCTGGTGATTTCTACCGGGGATCGAATAAAGGAAAACCTTGATATGCTGGAGAGTAAGGAAGACTTTGATGGCTTCTGCGGGGAACTAAGAATGAGAATCTTCGATCTCCTGGGGAATTTGAATCCTTGGGGACTTCATACTGGGAAGTCAAGAATGAGAATCTTCGATTTGCAGGGGATTAAAAATTCTGACAAATTCATGCTGGGGAGTAATGAAGACTCTGGCAACTTCACTGGGGAATCAAGAATGAGAATCTTCATTCTGTTGGGGAGTAAAAACTCTATGGAGAGTAGCTATACTGCTGGAGAGTTAGTTCAAGATTCTGGGGGAAAAGCTTATTCCTGTTTGGAAAAAGTTTAGGAGTTTGGGTTGTATGTCAATCTACTGGGGAATTATCCTAGGTTAGGGATAAGACAAAAGTTAATTGTTATCTGGTTGATTCTCAGACTTTAAGACAACTTGCTGGGGAATCTGGGGAAAACTGAATGGTTTCCGCTGTAGATTGATAGTTGGAATTTTGACTCCGTTGGGGAAGAAGGTTTCATCTTCGTTGAGGATTTGTAGTTCAAAGTCTTGCTCCGCTGAGGATTGGGAGTTTGAAAACTTAACTCTGATGGAGATTAAGGGATTTGAAATTTAGCTCCGATGGGGATATGTATTTCAAGGTTTTAGCTCCACTGGGGGATATAGATGATATACTGCAGGGGATTTCTCCTGGAATAGCCTGAAGACGTTTTCCCATACTTTCAACCTGCCAGTAATTATTCTTTCCCCTTTCGTTTATTTGTAAACATGTGATATATTCAAATGCATATGCTCATTAATAAATCATTGGACGTTTTCAAATAAAACACAACTGTAAAAAAGAAGAAAAGGCAAATAGTTTTCTGCACTTTGAAGTATCTTTGTATTAACTTTGTGTAAGTATTTTGTACAAAGGAGACAGATATCCTAGTAAGAGAATGTTGTCACAAAAAATGAGAAAAATTTATACAAAGAAAGATGGCCATGTGTAAAAAATTCCATGGGATTCCTATTTTGCTATAGCCTTCGTAACTCTGAATATCCTGTCCCTTCGTTGCTTCGTCCAAAGATGATTGAGTTGATCAGAAAACCGGAGCTTGTCTGTGAAGAGATTGTCCTTAAAGTGATCCGACGAGACATAGTCATACGCTTTAATTCCCTAACTTTTTCCTGGACCGCCCTTTCGGGTTTTCGATCCATCGGGAAACCCTTTTTTACCCAAGTCGCCCTTTCGGGTTTTCAACTTGCCGGGTGTACAGATTTTTTTTATTTATCCCTAACTTTTGCCTGAACCGCCCTTTCGGGTTTTCGATTCACTGGGATGCCCTTTTTTTGCCTAGGTGTGTCAACCTAGCGGGTCATTTTATGCGTAGTATCTTATGACTATGCCTGCGTTCGCAGGGTGCGGCAGGTCGTCGTCGTCCATGGTGGTTAAAATCATTGCCCCACCAGAAAAGATGTTTTTAATCACAAATGGTCCTTCGTAGGTAGGAGTTCATTTGCCCCTGGGATCACTTTGCGGTAAGATGATCCGCTTGATTACAAGATCCCCGACTTGATATGTCTGGCATCTGACTTTCTTGTTGAAATACTTGATCATCCGTTTTTTATATGTCTGACCATGACAAACAGTAGTAAGTCTCTTTTCATCAATCAAGTTAAGTTCATCAAGCCGGGTCTGAATCCAATCGTCTTCACTCAAACCAGCATCCTTCATGATTCTCAAGGAGGGAATCTGAACCTCAATAAGTAAAACAGCTTTCATGCCGTATACCAAAGAATAGGGTGTTGCCCCAGTTGATGTACGCGCCGTGGTACGGTACCCGTGGAGAGCAAATGGTAACATTTCATGCCAGTCCTTGTAGGTCACTGTCATCTTTTGTATGATCTTCTTGATATTTTTGTTCGCAGCTTCGACAACACAGTTCATCTTTGGCCGATAGGGAGATGAATTATGATGTTGAATCTGCAACTGCTCGCACAAAGCGGTGATCATAGTGTTGTTAAGGTTTGTACCGTTGTCCGTGATGATCCTGTCAGGGATACCATACCGGCAAATAAGGTTCTGCTTGATGAAGCGGGCAATAACATTCTTTGTGACGGATGCGAAGGAAGCTGCTTCGACCCACTTGGTAAAGTAATCAATGGCCACCAAAATGAAGAGGTGTCTGTTGGATGTTGTAGGCTTGATCTCTCCAATCATGTTGATTCCCCACAAAGTGAATGGCCAAGGAGCTGTTAAGACATTGAGAGGAACTGGAGGTATATGTACCTTGTCCGCATAGATTTGATATTTGTGGCATGTACGGGAATGTTGATGACAGTCAGCTTCCATGGTAGACCAGTAGTAGCCTACCCTTATAATCTTCTTAGCCATCGTATGTCTGCTAGAGTGAGTGCCAAAGGTACCATTATGCAGTTCAGCCATGATCTGCTCAGCTTCAACCTTGTCCACACAACAGAGAAGAATGCAATCATGATTGCGCTTGTACAGGATACCATTGCTCAAGAATAACTTTGCCGAGAACCTCCTCAAGAACTTTTTGTCGTTGACTGAAGCTCCTTCAGGATATTCTTGAGCCTCGAGATACCTTTTGACTTCGTGAAAGCAAGGTCGGTCCACTACTTCTTCGGTATTAATCTCGTGACAATGTGCAGGTTCGTCCATCCGCTCAATGGTGATTTGGGGAGCCTCGGTATCCCAGTTAAGTTTAAACATGGATGACATTGTAGCTAGAGCATATGCTAACTGATTTTCTTCTCGCGGGAAGTGCTCGAAGATAATCTGCTCGAAATGTGGTAACAATGTCAAGATATGTTCTTTGTAAGGGATGAGGTTTGGATGCTTAGTATCCCACTCTCCTTTGATCTGACTGATGACAAAAGCTGAGTCTCTAAACACAATCAAAGATTTGATTCCCAAGTCTATTACAGCCTTGAGACCAAAGATACAAGCTTCATACTCGGCCATGTTGTTGGTGCAGTTAAAGCAAAGTCTAGCTGTGAACGGTGTATGGCAACCTTCTGGAGAAATGAGTACCGCGCCAATACCGTTGCCAAGTGCATTGGAGGCACCATCAAAGTACAGGGTCCATCGGGATCCTTGTTCAGGACCGTCATATGGTCTGAAATCTTCAATGTTGTCCAAAGTCATAATGTCTTCGTCAAGGAAGTCGAACCTCATGGATTGGTAATCTTTGACAGCTTGATGAGCCAGATGGTCAGCTAGCACACTCCCCTTTATAGCTTTTTGGGTCGTGTACTGGATATCGTATTCGGTCAGGATCATCTTCCATCTAGCTATTCTTCCAGACAAAGCAGGCTTTTCAAAGATGTACTTGATCGGATCCATCTTAGATATCAGCAAAGTGGTATGAGTCAACATATATTGCCTTAGCCGGTGAGTAGCCCATACCAAAGCGCAGCAAGTTTTCTCGAGCAGTGAGTATCGGGTCTCACAGTCGGTAAACTTTTTGCTAAGGTAATAAATGGCATGCTCTTTTCGGCCAGACTCGTCATGTTGGCCCAGTACGCACCCCATTGAATTCTCTAGGACGGTCAGATACATGATTAGCGGTCTTCCTTCGACGGAAGGCATCAAGATATGAGGTTTTAGCAAATACTCCTTGATTTTATCGAAAGCAACTTGGCAATCATCATTCCATTTAACCACCTGATCTTTCTTCAACAGCTTGAAGATTGGCTCACAGGTAGATGTTAGGTGAGAAGTGAATCTTGCAATGTAGTTTAGGCGTCCCAAGAAACCTCTGACCTCCTTCTCAGTGCGAGGAGCAGACATTTCTTATATAGCTTTGACTTTGGAGGGATCAACCTCGATGCCTTTGTTGCTGACAATGAAACCCAAGAGTTTACCGGACCTGACTCCGAAAGTGCACTTGTTAGGGTTCAATCTGAGCTTGTACTCTTTCAACCTGACAAACAGCTTTTGCAAGTGCTCGAGGTGTTCTTCTTCCGTCTGTGATCGGGATATCATATCGTCTATGTAGACCTCTATCTCATGATGTATCATATCATGAAACAAAGCCACCATGGCGTGTTGATAGGTTGCCCCGACATTCTTCAGTCCGAATGGCATCACTTTATAGCAGAACGTACCCCACTGTGTAACAAAAGTAGTTTTCTCTATGTCCTCAGGGGCCATTTTGAGCTGGTTCTAGCATGAGAATCCGTCCATGAAATAAAATACCTTGTGTTGTGTTGTATTGTCAACCAAGATGTCAATGTGCGGTAGTGGAAAGTCATCTTTAGGGCTAGCCCTGTTTAAATCTCTGTAATCCACGCACATTCTCACTTTGTCGTCCTTCTTAGGAATGGGTACAATGTTAGCAACCCATTATGGATAGGAAGTAACAGCAAGAAATCCAGCATTGAACTGCTTCAGAACTTATGCTTTGATCTTTTTAGACATGTCAGGCCTCATGCGGAGGACCTTTTGTTTAACTGGTGGACAGTCTTCCCTCGTGGGTAGACGGTGAACCACAATATCTGTATCGAGTCCCGGCATGTCTTCGTATGACCAGGAGAAGATCTCAACATATTCATTCAACAGCTAAACTAAGCGCTCCTTGATACTTGGCTCTAGGTTGGCACCCACTCGGACTTCTTTTCTGTCTTCAATAGTACCCAAGTTGATTGTCTCTAACAGCTCCTCATGAGGTAGAATAGCCCTTTCTTCCTGTTGTAGCAGTCTAGCCAATTCTCTCGGAACCTCACAATCTTCATCATCTTCGTATTCGGCATGGTAGGCCAGATCTTCAGAGTCACTGAAGGCCATAGCAGAATTGTTACCCATGGAATCCGGAATGGAAGGGTACCTGCATTTGTGAGTGTGGGTGTGTGTAAGGGATAGCCATCTTTAAACAAATAAAATGCAAAAAGAAAGACAATGACCACAAAAGTTTATATGTGAAAACGTCCATGATTCATTAAAATGGCATATGAAGATGAAAAATCAAACCCTTTCAAATGGACCTATGTGCCTCGGCTAAGGCACAAGGCTAAAAGTGTACGAATTGTTTAAGAATTATTACAAACCAACATAAATGTTTGAAAGATAAATTACTGATTTATGAAAGTAATGGGAACAAAGTCTTTTGCCTCCCAGTTGCACAGTCCTCCGTCAATAGTAGGGAAAATCCAGTCTTCCAGATTGCTCTCCTCTTCACCATCCTCCAAAGCATTGACTCCATGATGGGTGATCTTCACTGGTGGCCCCCCATCCCGGGCACGGCGTACAACCTTTTGAGCAGAAGCAGTGAAACCCAGACCGAATTTATCTGATTTGTGAGGAAAATCTGGAAGTTAACCCCAGATTGTGCTTCCTCCTTCTTCAATTACAGCCTTTGCATCTTTGAGGGATGACATCCGAGGCACGGGTTTGGTAATCATGGGCACAGAAGCCACTGTCTTGGTTGTCGCAATCTCCTGAGCTACCTCCTCAAAATACTGAAAAGGTGTTTCGATGAATTCACCATCCAATTCCACATATCAGAAAGAGATTAGATGGCTTATCATGTACTCCTCTTCGCCGTGAACAGTTATAATTTTTCCCTGGACAGGGTACTTGAGCATTTGATGTAGAGAGGAAGTGACGGCTCCAGCATTGTGAATCCAGGGTCTTCCCAACAAACAAGAATAGGAAGGACGGATGTCCATCACATAGAATGTGGAGTTGAAGGTTTCAGTTCCTACTTTGATTGGGATGTCCACCTCCCCGTGGACCATCCTTTTAGAACCATCAAAGGCTCTGACAATGATATTGCTGGGTTTCAGGGTTAAGCCTTCACAGTCCAACCTATCCAAGGCTTTCTTCGGTAAGACGTTTAAAGACGACCCAATATCAACCAGAATGTGAGCTAGAGTAGTCCCTCTGCATTCCACCAAGACATGCAGAGCGTCATTATGTTTTCTCCCTTTAGATGTTAAATCGGCATCGGAGAATCCTAGACCATTATCAGCTGTTAAGCTAGCTACACATTCCTGGAAGTGATCCGTGGAGGTTTCCTGTGGCACATGGGCCGTCTTCAAAAATCCGATTAGAGCTTTAGCATGAGCTTCGGAACAAAGCAGAAGGGCCAACATAGAGATCTTTGAGGGGGTTTGCCCTAGTCGTTCCACAACATTATAATCGCTTTTCTTGAGTATTTTCAAAATCTCTTCCATTTCTTTTTGAGAGGTCTCAGGGATAACCAATCGCTGAGCCCTCTTCCTGACGGGTGCTTCTTGGATCCCTTTCCCTCTATCATCAGCAACAGCAGAGGGGATAACCACAGAAGTTACAACTTCTTCAATAACTAGAGTTCTCGTAGATATGTTGACCGGTACAGGTGAAACCTTAGGAGAAGTTGAGGGTCCGAAGATTTCCTTTGGAGGAGCAATCTCCGAAGAGAAAATTCTTCCACTGCGGGTGATTTTACTCGTTCCAGCAATGTTTCCAATGTCGAAAGTCTCTTCATCAGAACTCTCTTCAGTTGATTCAATTTGTTTAACACCGTGGTAGTAGATATCTCCACCATAGTTCCACGATATTGATTTGTTGAACTTGTACGGGATGGGCCCCAGCATGGTTATCTTCAAAGGTGAAATCTTCGAATCGGATGTAATCTTAACAGGTCTTTTGGAGACCTTGGAAAGATTGGCGGATATGGTAATTATTGAAATATTATTGACAGGAGTCGGTGTAACAGGAGTCTTTTCAAAAAGGATTTCTTGGTTATCCATTAGGCGTTGGATGCCTAGCTTCAACAATGGACAGTCGGTTGGTAGGATGAACAAAGGCAGCAATCTTCTTCATAACCTGTGAAAATCCCAACCTTCAGCAAATTCAACTTGATTATCGATAGCGGAGTTATCAAATCATCAACAGTAGCAACAAAAAGATCTTCTTCAACAGCATGGGCATTGTGGCCATGCTTTGGCATTGGAGCAGAGATCACATTTGGCTTTTCGAGGGCGTCGAATTTAACTTCTTTAGCGTCTATCAAATCCTGAATCTTATTCTTGAGGGCCCAACAACTGTTGGTGTCATGCCCCAGGCTGTCTGAATGATAAGCACACTTGGCATTAGGATGGAAGTGCGGAGAAGTTGTATTCGGATTCTTCGGGGCCTCTCTCAAACTGGCAAGGTTTAACTTCAAGAGATGGGGTAGAACCTGAGCGGGAGTCATGTTTATCCGGGTGTATTGTCGTGCAGGCCTTTCCACCCTTGTCTGGTTGGTTCTGGGTTGATTGTTTCTGGGCTGATCAGCTGCAGACTTCTGAATCATTACGGCCCCCATCGTTGGTTGGCGCTTAACTCTTACTTAACCTCTTTGGGAGTAGACAGATGAGACTTCTTTCTTAGCTGGAAAATTCTTTTTGATGGCAGCGGAAGCAAATGCATCTTTCTGAATTTTGCCACTTTTTATGCTAGCTTCAACTCTCTCACCAGTTAGAATCAACTCGGTGAACCCCGCAGACGAACTTCCAATCAGGTGATTGAAAAAGGGGCCTGGCAGTGTACCCAAGAACATATCTACAAGCTCTCTCTCAGATAGAGGTGGTTGTACTCGTCCTGCCAAGTCTCTCCATTTATGGGCATACTCCTTAAAGCCTTCATTTGAGACCATGCCCATACTCTGTAATTGAGTACGGGTTGGTGCTAAGTTTGCATTATATTGATACTTCTTGTAGAAGACAGCAGCCAAATCCTCCCAATTATGCACATCAGACCTCTCTAGCTGGTAAAACCAATCCAACTGCGTCCCCTCCAGACTATCCTGGAAGAAATGGACCCACAGATCCTTGTCAGAAGAATATGGTTGGATTTTCCTTACATAAGACCGTAGGTGCATCTTCGGGCAAGACAAACCATCATACTTAGCAAACAGTGGCACCTTGAACTTGGGAGGGATTACAATCCCAGAAACCAACCCTAGCTCTTCAAAATCCAGCCCCGACACTCTTTGCACTTCCATAACTGCCAGACGTTCTTCCAGATTTGTGTATTTGTCATCTGCGGGAGGTTACTGCTGTTCAGAATAGTCCTCATCCTCCTCTTCCTCAGCCTCAGATTCAGATGGCATTGTAGTTCCTTTACCCTTTCCTTCACCCTCTTCAGATGTTGATGGGAAATCTAGGACTCTTCTGGTTTGACCTTCAAATCTTCTACACAGGGTAGCCACACCAACCCTCTTCTTCTTCTTTTTCTCTCTTTCCTTTTCCAGCAAAGTTTTGAGCTCCTCCTGACCCTTAGCCAAGGTCATGAGTAGCTGTTGGAACTGTGAATTCTGCGCTTGCAAGTCTTTGACCGTCTGTTCTATATCCATCTTGCTGAAATAAACAGCAGAGAGATGAGGAAACTTAATGTGAAGACCTGTTTATGCATATGATGAATGATATGTATTCATGTAATGCATTCAAGGATTCAGAAATTCAAATTTGTTTTAAACAAAAAAGAAAAACACGTCATATTAATAAGATAGAATTTGTTAGTACATCAATGCCCCATGGGCAAAATAATACAAAATTCTAAGGTAAAAAGACGTTGCACATCCTCTTTGGTGCAATGTAGGTGTTGAGAGTCTGCTCTTCGTGAAGTTGACGAGTGAGTTCTAAAACCTTCTTCTCACTTGCGTAGAATTGGGCTTCAAAAGTATCGTGTTCTCCCTTGAGTTGTATCCAACTCCTTTGCAAATCTTCTAGTGATGTTGGCATGTCAGGATGTAGGAGGGTGTATGGAACCTCTCCTTCCATAACAGGATCTTTGATCACAGGGAGAATGTAGGGGTAAGGCATCATAAGACTTTGGGCGCGGGTTCGTACCCACTTGAGGTAAGGCTCAAGAGGGATGGAATTCTTGTGTCCTAAGGTCTTACTGTCCACCTTGTTGGGCATCCTCCAAGCTCGGATGAACCTTTGTCGAAGTCCTTGATCGTCGTTGTCAAAGTCAAAAACCAAGTCTGGAATCAGCATGTCATGTGGGCCATCCCTTCGGGCATACCATAACTGTCTCAGAGCCAAGTAGGGGTTGTAGGTAATGCCTCCCCTAATGCCAAATAGAGGGACATTAGGGAATTCCCCACAACGGTCAATGATAATGACATTCTCCTTTGATCGAGAACACTAATGAATATCTGAATGGGTAAGAGTCATCAATCGTTGTGACCACCTCAAACCTTGCTCATTCTTCAAAACTGATTGGGGAAGATGAGAAATAAACCATCTTGCCAGTAGAGGAGTACAACACATGAGAACACCTCTTTTCCTCATTGTTCGATTGTGAAATGAGTGGAGGATATCCCCAAGCAATGTAGGCACCGGGTTGCGAGCCATGAAGATTTTGACAACATTGACATCTATAAGCTGGTCAGGGTTTGGGAACAAGACCAACCCATAGATGAGAAGATCTACAATCATCTCAAAAGCTTGTAAATCTAGAGAATTCCAACAGTCTTGGGCCTTCTCAAACAGGAACCTTGCCAAGAAACCCTTGACACCACTTCTGGTTTCCCAATGACCTATAACATCATATGGTTGCAAGTGTAGGGCTTGAGCAACATCTTCAGGCTTTGGATCTCTTTCCGTACCGTTGTAGGGTAGTTGATGGAGAATAGGAATCCTCAGGAGTTGAGAAAATTCCTCCAAAGTAGGCACTAGTTGGTAGTCAAGAAATGTGAAGCAGTGGTGTAAAGGGTCAAAGAACTGGAAGAGAACTTTCACCATGTCTTCCTCTATGTTGGAGTTGACCAAGTTGAGAAGTCGACCATGTCTCTCGGTGAATGGAGAATACTCTGGAATCTTGGAAGCAAGCTCCTTGAGTTGAGGAGGAATTCTCACAAGGTTGACTTGGATTGTTTTCCTGCGAAGTGAATCCATAACCTACAAAACAGGAACAAAGATGAAGATCCAAATCCTTGAAATGGTTAGTGGATGCATACGATGCTTCATGATGCTCATGATGTATGCACAAGTATATGTACAAACAAATCACACAAGTTCCTAGTTTAGGCTTGCATGGGGTTTCATAGGTAAGTACCCTCTTGAAGTTTAGTTGGCTCAACCTGTCCTATAAATAGTAACTGGCTTGCATGGATTGTTTTCTATGTTCATTGTTTCAGTTTAGCCACTTTACTGGAGACCAAAATATTCCAAGAAAACAACCCTCAATGAGTGTAGTATCGAGTATCTACCAACTTCGGACTGCACCAAAGTCGGTCATCTCACTACCCCTAAAAAGGCCAAGATGGTCAAGTAAAGGTTCTAAAAGTCCATTAGTGCTTCATGACATCACTCAGCGGCCCCGTATTCTCTTTGATTGACTCAAAGGCTACCGGTACCCACAAATGTATCGCACTAATATAGCTATTGCTTCAACCATGTCGATATACCCCGCACAGTTTCCACAACGTATTGCTATTTACCTATGAATGTTTCCCAAATCTGGGTAGAGGATTCAAACCCAAACAATAGAACCAAATGTAAAGCAATCAAAGCAAACAAGGTAAGCATGTAAAGGTTATCTAAACCCTAAGGTAACCCCACTTTTAGATACATCCCCAGCGGAGTCGCCAGTTCTGTGATACGGTGGGAGAACTGACTTGAGGTTTTGCGTTTGTGTTCGCAAATGTTTCGGTTTAGCAACAGTCGCCATCGACTTTTTATTTTATCCAAAGGAAAGATCAAAAAGAACAGGAAAGACCTTTGAGATGTTTTCTTGGGTTCGAGGGGTAGATTATGAAAAGGGAAGGTGCTAGCACCCTTTTCATCCATGGTTTTCCATGGGCTCTTAGTTACTTGTTTAGATCACTTGCTTTTGCTTTTCAATTGTTTGAAATGGTGCTTTGTGTGGTTTTGAGAGTATTTTGAAAATAGGCCTTTGTCTTGGCAACCTTTGTAATGATTCTTGTTTGAATATATACAAAGGTGTTTTTCTTTTGAAAAATGTTTCATTGTTTGAAAGTTTGTTTTGGGAAATGTTTTGAAATTGTGTGTGTTTGTTTGAAAATAGCAAGGATGTTTGCAAATTGATCAAGTAACTAGGAGTTGTCTACCCTAATCAAAAGTATTTCCTACACATTTTTAACCCTTTGACATTATATTTTTACCATTGTATTTGGTAAACAACCTTGTATTTGGATGTTAAACGGGACGGGCATGGATCATCGTATGACCATGATAGCAATGGTGCCAAGTATCTTAGCAAGTTTTTTGAGGGACTAGATCATTTTTGTATAGGCAACCAAGATAGCATCATCGAGGGACTGTGATCTTTTGTTTTGTTTTTGTTTTGCCAAGATACCTAGCATGCATACCATGGCCATTTTAAGGCAACAAAATGGATGAAACCCTAGGGGTGCTTGTGTGCATTGTGTTGTCATTTTTCATGCATTTTTGTCTTGTATTTAGTCATGCTATTTGTTTTAATTTATGGTTATCATACAAAACCCTAATCTTACTATCATGGCATTTGAAAGCGATAAATTGCGTAAAAATAAATCTAAGACTATTACAACAATATTATGGGGAGGGAGATACAAGTTTGAATAGGGGGGTATTTGCACAAAATAAAGCCCTAAAACTATTACAACTATATTGAATTTATTTGTACAAATAAATGAATAAGCAAAATTTTAAATGTACAATAAATATGTAAATATGCAAAGAAATGTTTTTGTGTTTAATTTTATGTATGTAAAAATGGATTTGTTTATGTCTTAAAATAAGGGGGGAAAATGATTATTTTTTTGGAAAGGGTGGAAACCCTAATTTTGGTTTAAAAGAAAATATATTCTAATATTATTTTATTTCATTTATGTACAAAGAAATAATAAAAATAATATATACAAAATGTTAAAAAATAAAATATGTAAGAAAATAATATTTTATATTTATAATATAATAAAATAAAATATGAAAGTATTTTAATATTATTTACAAGTTTTAATTAAGAAAATAAAGTAATATTAACCTAATAATTATTTATTATGCAAATAAAAATAAAATAAAAAATATGATAAAATGCCAAAAATAAAGAAAATATTTTTTGTGATTTTAAATGTTCAAGAAAAAATAATAAAGTCAGAAAATAAAATAAAAATGAAAAATATGCAAAAATAAAGAAAATGGGCCAGGGGGTGCAAATAACACAATGGAGGGTGAAAACAGCAAGGCAAGTCAGGCCCAGCCCAACTTCCACTTCGTCCCTATCCTTTGAACAAAAATGCGCGCTTCTGCAACTCAAACCGTATCTCCTGCATACGTGCTTAAAAACAAAATCTTGCAACATGAAAGTTATAACTCATCATCACACGATTCTAATGATATAAAAAACTTGATCTAACTCTCAAAGACCAGAGAGAATTTTATCACCCCTAATTTCTGACCTAAAAATTTCAGCATGTTCATCATCTAAATTCTCCTAGCTCAGTTAATATAAATGGAAGCTATGCATATGTACAGCTCAAGCAACTTAGAGACTATATTTTTGCTTCACAAACCTAAGCTTAATGATGCCTAAATAAGGAGTTAGAATCTTGAGAAATACCTGTTTCAGTCAAGTTCGAATATGGCAATGTAGGAGTTGTGAGTGAGGCCTGAAGGACTTTTGAGCTTGCTGATGTTCCCTTGACCTTTCCCAATGCTTAGCTTACTTTGAAATGATCTGAAACTCCTTATAGAACTCAACCTGCAAAGCTTCAAAGTGAAAATGGTGAAGTGTGAAAATGGAGTTACAGTTTCTTGATCAAGGTCTGGACAACTTAGGTGTGATGTATGGAGTGTGTTGGAAGTGATTCAAGGCAAAACGCACGAGTGAAATTTGTTTTGGAAGTGGTTCTGCAGTGATGGCCCTGTTTTGACAAGAAATTGGTATTTTTGTGTTTAAGGGTGTTTTCAATGCTTGGCAATCGTGTTTTAGGCTTGGTGTGTTATGCTGAACCTGTTTGAAATGATACCAAACTTTGTTCTTATCAGATGGAAGAGTTATGAACCTTTTGCAATTTGAAGCAAAAGGTGAGTTGACAAAAGCCAAGGTTATACAAGCTAGCTTGAGGCCTGCTGAGAGTTGGTGAGCTTTTCCGGATATTTTTTAATGTTGTTTGTATCAAGATATCAGGTCCATGGCTCAAGAAATACAAAATTGCAAAAAGTCAGCTTTATGGAAATGGTATTGCAACCTTTATGCAATTTTTGGAATAAATCAATGTGTAATGCTCCATAGCTCAGAATAAGACCAATATCCATTGTATTTGCATTTAATTAAGGAGTGTGGAAAGGTTTAAGACCTGTAAAACAAGTACAAGCATGCTTTGGGAAGATTTGCAAGTTGTAGCAATGTGCAAAATGCCTTGGCCAAAAGTGATGATTTGCCATTTTCAAACTTTCGATTCTCCCTAACCATAAATGATTTTGGAGAGTTCTTGAACATTTTGGAAAGCTTATAACATGCTATACAATCCATATTTTAAATTCATTTTGAGATTCTACTTGGAACTATGTGAAAAGATGCCATGAAGATAGGTCAAAATCCTGCCTAAACTAGGGCAAAATTTCACAAAGTTAAAAGTTTCATGGACCCTTATTCACAAAATCATAACTTGATATCCAAGCATCTTTTGGGAAAACTTTATGAATCAAAGTTGTATATTTTGTGTAGGACTACAACTTTCATGTTGGAAGTTTTCTTTGAATCCAATTTCATCATGGTGAAAGAGTTGGGAAAAGTTGAGAAAAAATAAGAAATTTTCATAACTTAGAAAATTTCTAAGTTATGAAAAATTTACATTTTAAACCCTAATTTCCAAAGTTAGGTTTCTTGGTGAACAAGTTACATGTTTTGACACACCTTGATGAAAAATGACCCTTGGCACTTGATTTTGACCAAAAAGTCAAAGTTTGACTTTTCAGTGTACAGTTGATTTTTTATCATTAACTGGAAAATCATTCTGTCAATCCAATGCATTTGAGATCTTTTAAACCTTGTGATTAGGTTAATATGATGCCATTTATTCCTTGAAACCATGCTTGAACCCAATTTTCCATTGGTTAGGTGAAAAATCAAAAATTGCCCTTCTACAGTCAAAACCCTAAAAATGGCCATTTTGCCCTTTTGGTGATCTGATCAAATTTCTTGAGGAGTTGTGGTCCAAACTTGATCAAATGGTTCATATGAGTTTATAATGTTAATGTGGATAAAATATTATGAGGTTTGACTGTAATTTGGCCACAGTTGACTTTTTCCCCAATACAGCTGATTTTTAGGTCAACTGTCCAATTGACTGGGCAAAAATTTGATTCAAGGCTTGAAACTTGGTATGAGCAATCTTTGGAGTCCAACATGAAGTATGAAAGTCACATGAGGCATTTTAAGTCCAAAAATCCCTGTGCAAACTCAAACCCTAATTTCAGGTCAACAGTGCAAGGAGATGTCTTGAGCTGAGCAAACCCTAATCTGGTCTTGAGTCCAAGCAATCTTGTGAGGGGAAATCTTGATAAAATGAGAGAGAAAATTTTGGGGTACAACACAATCCAACTTCAAGAGGGTATGACCTTAAAACCCATGCAAGCCTTAAACCTAAGGTTTTGGTATGATTTGCTTGTGCTTGCTCATATGTGATTTCTTAGCATAATCATGACATCATAACATAGCATATCATACTAACCATTTCAAGGATTTTCTAGGGCTTATCTTTGTCTTGTTTTGTAGGACATGACATCCGCTCGTAGGAACATTATCCAAGTCAACCTTGTGAAAGTACCTCCTCAACTCAAGGAGTTAGCATCAAGGATTCCTGAAAGCTCTCCCTTCACTGAAAAACATGGTCGACTTCTGAAATTGGTCACTTCAAACCCTGATGAAGAAATGTTAAAGGTGCTCTTTCAGTTCTTTGACTCGTTGCACCACTGCTTCACTTTCCCTGATTACCAGTTAGAGCCTACTATGTAGGAGTTTTCTCAGTTATTGGGGGTACCTATCTTTAATCAGCTACCATTCAACAGTATGGAAAGAGACCCAAAGCCTGAAGAGATTGCTCAAGTTCTGTCTTTACAACGGTCTGATGTAATGGCAAATTGGGAAACCAGAAGAGGTGTCCAAGGATTTCCAGTTAAGTTTTTATTTGAGAAAGCTCATTATTTTTTGGATAACCTGGATTTACAAGCTTTTTAAGAAGTGTTGGCCTTTCTCATCTATGGGATGGTACTATTCCCTAACATGGACCAACTCATAGGTGTGAATGCGGTTAAGGTATTTATGTCACATAATCTGGTGCCTACTTGGGGATATTCTACACTCTCTACATACTCGCACTCTAAAAAGAAGAGGGACCCTCTTATGTTGCACTCCTCTATTGGCAAGGTGGTTTATTTTGCACCTACACCGGTCTGTTTTAAGAAATGAGCAGGGTATGAGATGGTCTCATAGGCTGATGTCCCTTAGACATTCATATATTCATTGGTGTTCTCGGTCCTAGGAGAGTGTCACCATCATTGATCACTGTGGGGAATTCCCTAATGTCCCTCTCTTAGGCATTAGGGGGGGAATCACTTATAATCCTTGTTTGGCGTTGCGACAGTTTGGTTATGCAAGAAGGGAAGGTCCTCACGACACACTCGTTCAAGGAATCACATTTGACTATGAGAATGATGTTTAGGGTTATCGCAAGAGGTTCATTCGAGCTTGGGGCATGATAAACAGAGTTGATAGAAAGACACTAGGGAACAAGAATTCCATCCCTCTTGAGCCTTACCTCAAATGGGTGAGATCTCGTGCTCAGTGTCTTATGATGCCTTACCCCGCCATCTTACCTGTGATTATGGAGCCAATTGCTGACGGAGACACTCTTTATATCGTTCTTCATCCTGACATGCCAATTGATTTTGAGGAGCTATGGAAATCCTGGATCCAACTCAAAGAGGAATGGGATACCTTTGAAACCCAATTCTACACCAGCGAGAAGAAGGTTTTAAGGCTCACCAAGTTACTTCACGGGGAGACGAGTATAAATGCTTACATTGCACCAAAAAAGATGCGCCTGTGAGAAGCTTGAGTCTTCCTTTTCTTGGAGAGTTTTAATTTTGCTTTGTTCCCTTGTGAGCCCAAGAGGAATTATTGTGATTAATAAAATATCTTAATACAATTAATGTTTGTTCTCTTTCTGTTTAAGAAAATTTGAGTCTTAGAAATCCTTGAAAAAATTGCATACATATATCATACATATCATTGCATGAATAGGTTTCAAAACAAGTTTCTCATCCTCTTCGCTGTTTATTTCAGCAATGGATCTAGAACAAACAGTGAAGGATCTACATACTCACAATGAACAGTTTCAACAAGTGATCATGGCTCTTGCCAAGGGGAAAGAGAAACTGAAAGCCCTGATTGTTAAAGAAAAGACTAAGAAGCCAAGGAAGACAGCTGGTGTGGTAAACTTGGGAAGGAGGTTCAAAGGACCGCTAAGGAAAGTGGTTGAGCTAACATCTTCATCAAAAGAAGGAGATAATAAAGAAGGGGATCCAAGAGAGGGAGACCCTAGTCCAAGGGAATCTGATAATGAGACCGACTACAATGAAGAGCCGTACCCTCCGGCCGACGAAAAATACAAACAGCTGGAAGAGCGTCTGAGTGCAATGGAAATCCATAAGGTGCCTGGGCTAGATTTGAAGAGATGGGTTTGGTTTCTGGGGTTGTCTTCCTGAAAAAGTTCAAGGTGCCGGTGTTCGCCAAATATGAAGGGGTTTCATGTCCCAAGATGCACCTCTGATCTTATGTGAGGAAGTTCCATCCTCACACTGCTGACAAGGACTTATGGGTCCACTTCTTTCAAGATAGTCTATCCGGAACTCAATTAGAGTGGTTCTACCAACTGGAAAGGACCAACATCCGTAATTGGGAAGACTTGGTTGCTGCTTTCTACGAGTAGTATCAGTAATGCAGACCTTACTCCCACCCGTACATAACTCCAAAATATGTCTATGGGCTCGCGCGAGGGCTTTAAAGACTATGCTCAGAAGTGGACGGACTTAGCAGGAAGAGTCCAACCTCCCCTGTCTGATAGGGAGCTAGTGGATATGTTTCTGGGTACCCTGTCTGGTTCGTTTTTCAATCATCTGATTGGAAGTTCCTCAGCCGGCTTTACTGAACTGATTTTGACGGGAGAAAGAGTGGAAGCTGGAATTAGGAGTGGTAAGTTTCAGAAGGATGCATCCTCCAGCACAGTAAGGAAGCCGTTTTCTAGGAAGAAGGAAGTCAGTGCCACCTATAGCCAAAGGAATCAGGACATAACTGAATGCTGTCCAGCGGTAGGGGCTGTTATAATCTCTAAACTTGCACCTACTCAGCAAAGGAACAATCAACCTAGAGCAGAAAGGCCGGCAAGATAGTTTACCTGAATAAATATGACTATGTCTCAAGTCTTGCCACATTTGATGGAATCTAATATGGTAATTGTGATACGGTGAGAGAACTGACTTGAGGGTTTTGCGTTTGATTGCAAATGTTGCGATTTAGCAAGAGTCGCCACCGACTTTTCTTTTATCCAAAAGGAAAGGTGAAAAAGAACAGGAAAGACCTTTGAGATTATTTCTTGAGTTCGGGAGGTATATTATGAAAAGGGAAGTTATTAGCACCCTTTTCATCCATGGTTTTCCATGGGCTCTTAGTTACTTGCTAGATCACTTGCTTTTGTTTGAAATTGTGCTTTGTGTGGTTTTTTGAAAGTATTTTGTAAAGAGGCCATTATTTAGGCAATCTTTGTAATGATTATCGTTCGTAAGAATGTATACAAAGATGTTGATCTTTTAAAAATGTTTTCGAGTTTGTAAGATGTTTGAAAGTGTAGGTGTTTCTTTTAAAAATAGCAAGGATGTTTGTTTTGAAATGGAGCGAGTATCTAGGAGCATTCTACCTACTCAAAAGCCTTTCATGTTCATTTCCTCTTTCCTTTAACA
Source organism: Vicia faba (assembly GCA_948472305.1). Classification (NCBI taxonomy): domain Eukaryota; kingdom Viridiplantae; phylum Streptophyta; class Magnoliopsida; order Fabales; family Fabaceae; genus Vicia; species Vicia faba. The sequence continues at coordinate 1,117,969,708 of OX451737.1, read as the reverse complement.
TTGTTATCTTACCATTGATTTGGTAAGTAACCCTATCTTTGGATATAAACGGGACGGGCGTGGGTCATCGTATAACCATGATTAGCAATATTGCAAGGTATCTTAGCATTCTCTTTTAGGTACTAATATCATTTGAAAGGAAACTTAGATAGCGTCATCGAGGGACTATGATCTTATACTTTGTTTGTTTTTGCTAAGATACCTCACATGCGTAATATGGCCATTTTTTAAAGGCAACCAAGTGAATTTACCCTAGGGGTGCTTGTGTGCAAATGTATTGTTTTCATGCTTGATTTTGTCTTCAATTAGCGTTTTCTAAGTATTGGTTTTAGTCTTTCCATACAAACCCTAATTACTAGCATGTTAAATATAAAGCGATAAATTGCGGAATTTAAAGTTACTACGCTATTACAACACTTGTGGGAAGGGGTGTAGAAATTGTAAATGAGGATTGCAAGAATATAAACCTAATTAGTCTATTACAACCAAATTGAATTTGTACAAGAATTGAAATAAATAATGTACAAGATGATTAAATATGCAAGAATGCAAATATAAAGAAAATAGATATTTTTGTTTGGATTTTTTTAGGAAAAGTGAATTTGTTCTAACCTAATTAATTAAAAGAAAATAATTAATTAAAATAATAAAAGTAAACCTAATTTGATAAGAAAAGATTTTAAATAAAAACCTAAGTCTATTAATTGATTAAAAGGAAATTAAGTTTAAGAAAAGTCTTTTTGTATTTTTGTCTTGAAAATAATTTATAGTATTATAAAATATTTTTGATCCTTTTTTATATTGAAATAATATATTTTAATTAGTTTGAAAGAAAATAAATAATAACCTAGTTTTAATTAAACTTACAAGATAATTTGTAAAAATAAATAAAGTATGATTAATATAATAATTTTTTGTGTGAGAAAAATAAATAAACTAAGTTAAAATATAAATCTACTATTTTTGTATTTTTTTAATGATTTTTTAGTATTAGAAAAATAATTAAGAAAACAAATAAAAGATAAAATAAGAAAATAAAATAAAATTGGGCCAGGGGGTGCTGATAGCCTGCAAGGGGTTAGAAAGAAAAAATTTAAATAAAAAAAAACCCAATGAGGCCCAAGCGCCTTGTCAAACAAAAGTCAGAATGCAAAGAAAATTTTAATAAAACAAAAGGGTACCACTAGGGCTCGAACCCAGGTCCCAAAGGTTACAGACGCGCGCTTCAACCACTGGGGTGGCTATACATCCGTTAACATAAGAAAAATAATAAATATATGATACAAAACGCTCCCTGATTTACACTTCATCCTCAACCTCCAGCCAGTCCAACTGCAACTTGTTCATTTCTCAACAAAATTAAAAACTGTAAACATGAAACTTGTAGAAAATTTCCTCACGGTTTCAGAAATGTAAAGCATTAAAACTATAGATCAAAGATAAGCATGAATTTCATTGGCCCTAAACTGAACCCTAAAAATACCAGAAATTTCAATCTCAAAATTCTCTAAGCTCAAGCAAAATTAATGAAAACTATGAACATGGTTAGCTTCAGGGCAATGATATCTACATGTTTCATTCACAAATAAATAATTGGTGATGCCTGTATGAAAAGTTCCAAAGTTATAAAACTTACCTTGCAAGAGGGTATCGGGTTTGAAGTTTGAGCAGCTTTCAATGAGTTCCAATGGTTGGGTTAGCTTCCTCAAGTTTCCAGGAAGCTAATGGAATGCTTGGCTTGAGCTAAAAGCGCCTGAGGAGTGCTGGAGAAGTTCAAGTGCAAAGCTCTGTTTTTTAAAATTGAGGATGGTGTTAGTGGCGTTACAGTTATGTAACAGGGTGTGGGATCAATTCTAAATGATGTTTAGAAGCTTTAGGAACCAAAAGGCTTGAAACGCATGAGGGAGTTATGAGTTTCAAGTTTTTGGTCAGTTTATGTGAAAATAAAGGTATGAGATGTGATTCTGAGTTCTAGTTGTTTTTAGGGCATAAGCATTTGTGTATTTTGTGGCAAATAGTTTGTCTATATATAAGCCAAAGGTCTTGAGTGCATTGGTAAGTCATAAGTACAAGTTACAAGTTTTTTCCTATGTTACTTGATTTTGAAGAAAAGAGGGAAACCAAGTTTTAATGTGAGGTACAAGCATGGGTTGGGTGATTGTAAGTGTCTAAACCATTTCTTATGAGTTATATGACTTGTATGATCGGAAGAGAACAAGTGCAAAGGCTCAAGAACAAGTTTTGTGCAAAAAAGCACTTTATCAAAATGGCAATGTACACTTTCTTCCAAAAATGGATATAAAGCATGTCCATGCATTAAATGCTTGAAATGAGACCTCTAACAGCTGTGCAAGCAATTAATTATGGAGTTTCTAACAATTTTGAGGTCTGCAAAGTAGAGTTTATGCAGCATACTTTGAATTTTGAATTTGGTTCATCACAAAATGACTTGTAATTCAAGTGATAAAATCCTAACTTCATCTCTTCGATTCTCCCTACTCAAGAATGATCTCAAGGAGTTCTTGGAAATTTTGGAAAGCTTGTAATATTCTCTACAACCCATATTTGAATTTCTTTTAAAGATTCCCCTTGGAACTATATGAAAAAGTGCCATGAATTTGGGTCAAAATCCTGACCAAATTAGGGCAAAATTTCACTAAGTGTTTTGTTTCTTGACCACATGTTCTTAAAATTATAACTTGAGATCCAAGCACTTTTGGAAGGAGTTTATTAAATAAAAGTTGTATATTTCATGGAGATCTAAAAATTTCATGTTGGAAGTTTCTCTTGAATCATCTTGCATCATGATGAAAAATTTGTTCAAAGTTGTGAAAAATATGAAATTTCCAACACTTCGAAAAATTTCTAAGTTTAGAAATTTTGACTTTTCAAAATGAAATCTTGACTTTTTGATTTCTTGATGAATAAGTTTCATATTTTGAGATTTTGATACGGTGGGAGAACTGACTTGAAGGTTTTGCGTTTTATCGCAAATGTTGCGGTTAGCAAGAGTCGCCACTGACTTTTCTTTTATCCAAAAGGAAAGGTGAAAAAGCACAGGAAAGACCTCTGAGATTGTTTCTTGAGTTCATGGGGTAGATTATGAAAAGGGAAGGTATTAGCACCCTTTCCATCCATGGTTTTCCATGGGCTCTTAGTTACTTGCTAGATCACTTGCTTTTGTTTGAAATTGTGCTTTGTGTGGTTTTGAAAGTATTTTGTAAAAGAGGCCATTGTTTAGGAAATCTTTGTAATGATTCTCATTCGTAAGAATGTATACAAAGATGTTTGTCTTTTTGAAAATGTTTTCAAGTTTGTAAGATGTTTTGAAATGTGTGTGTTTGTTTTGAAAATAGCAAGGATATTTGTTTGAAATGGAGCAAGTAACCAAAAGTAATCTACCTACTCAAATGTCTTTCTTGTTCATTTTCTTTTCCTTTTATATTGTTGTCTTACCATTGATTTGGTAAGCAACCCTATCTTTGGATATAAGCGGGACGGGCGTGGGTCATCGTATGTTGTGAGGTACCTTAGCATTTTTTTGAGGGACTAAGATCATTTTGAAAGGCAACATTTATAGCGTCATCGAGGGACTATGATCTTGTATTTCGATTGATTTTGCTAAGACATCCCACATGCATAACATGACCATTTTTTAGGCAACAAGTGGAGTTAACCTTAAAGGTGCATGTGTGAATAGTGTGTTTGATTTGCATGCATTTAATCTTTGATTAGGGTTATCTAATTGTTGATTTTTATGTCTTTCCATACAAACCCTAGTTACTAGCATTTATATTTGAAAGCGATAAATTGCGGAAATGTAAAGTCCTACGCTATTACAATCATTTGGGGATGGGGTGTACAAATTTACAAATGGGGATTGCAAGAAATTAAAGTCCTAATTATCTATTACAACCATATTGAATAGCCATGATGAAAATATATGAAGCATATAAAAATAAAGAAAAATGAAAGGAAAAGAAAACATGTTGGATCATTACGTATCGACACATGCCATAAAATCAAGCTTCTCGAATGCATTTTTGCTTTGATGAAGACAAATCATGATTCATAAGAAGGCAAAAATTATTGATCAAGCTAAAAGCCTCTTTGGATGAAGTCTTTCGTTCAAGCCCTTAGCAAATTTCAAGGTATAATGATAATACTTACCTTGAACTTAATATATAGATGCTCAATGGTCAAAAAGAAACATTTTATATTGTCCAACTCTTTATTCAAGTTTTTTTCAAAGCAAAAATTCAATTTTCATTTGAGTGCAATCGATTTGCATGTTAGTGCAATTGATTGCATGCTTCAGTTTTTCAAAACATGGCTACTGACTTTCTGTGCAATTGATTTGCATGGTTATGCAATCGATTGCACACTCAAAATATTTTGAAATCTGGATACTGGAACCGCGTGCAATTGATTTGCATGGTTGTGCAATCGATTGCACACTCAAAACAATTGGAAATCTGGCTACTGGAACCCCGTGCAATCAATTTTCATGGTTGTGCAATCGATTGCACACTCAAAAAATTTGGAAATCTGGCTACTGGAACCCCGTGCAATCGATTTGCATGGTTGTGCAATCGATTGCCTGCTATATGGTTTTGAAAAAACAGCTGCCTTACACCTGCCTGTTCATGATGTTATTTCATGGAAAACTTTTCACTCAATCTTGGCAATTGTTCATGATTTTTTACGAATCTTTTCTTCAAAGGTCACTGCATTTTAGCCTCAAAAATGAACCAAATGATGATGATTGAAATGAAGATTTTAAAGTTAAGGAGACTTACCTTGCAGCTAGAATTTATGTTTTGAGCTTGAGGTGTTGCCTTGTGGACTGTTATAACCTTTTCAGTTATGAGATTTTTTTAGAGTTTGTCAACAAAACTTCTGGTTTTCTTTCTATTTTTTTCTAACCTCTTTGTCTTGCAAATGCTTCTTATATTTATAGGCAAGAGGTTTGTGCATATGAGCTGACTAAGTTTGCAAGACAGCATGTTATGGTTTGGTTGGATTACAAAAATCAAACTATGTCAAGTACTCCATAGTCCCAAGGTGAAGTACCAAAGTTGCTGGTATAGAGGAGCTACTTCCCATGATTTAAGGTGGAGTATAATCAGCAACAAACAATGTATGGGCTCAAGACAAACTTTGTACAAAAAGCTTGCTTTTCAAGAATAGCAATGGTGCCTTTATGCCATAAATGGAAAGGTCTTTTGGACAATGGCTCAAACACTTGGGTAATAGCTCAAGCTCTTATGTAAACATTAAATTATGTAGAGATTTGTAAGCAAGAAGGTGTGCAACATAAGATTATGCAGCATCGCATAAGGGCTTTGTTATGTGTTCTTCCATAGAATGACTTGCAATTCAAGGATGGATGCCCAACTTCAAGCCCTTGAATCTCCTAGCTCAAGTATGATAAATTCATGCTCTTGGATGTTTTGAAAAGCTTGAAACATCCTCTATAACTTTCATGTTGTCCATTTTGACAAAATTATCTTGGAACTATATGGAAAAATGCCAAGAAGTTGGGGTGAAATCCTGACCAAAATATGTTGAAAATTTCTATAAGTGTTAAATGAAAATGTCATGACTTCATGAATTTATAACTTAAAATCCAAGCACTTCTGGGAGAAGTTGTGTAAAGAAATTTTGTAGATATCATGGAGATCTACAACTTCCATGTTGAAAGTTTCCCTTGAACTATCTTGCATCTTGGTGAAAGAATGGCATGAAGTGATGAAATTATCATGTATAAAACACTTTAAAAATTTCTAAGTCTTGGAAATCTTGACTTTTCAAGTTGACTTTTGACTTTCTTGACTTCTTGATGATCAAGCTTGATATTCTTGGATGTCTTGATGAAATTTTATCTTTGGAATGTAATGTTGACCAAAAAGTCAAAGTTTGACTTTCTAATATGCAATTGACCATTTTGCCCTTATGCCAATTCCAAGCCTAAGTTGATGTATGAGTGTTGCAAACTTGACGTTATAGAAGATCTTGTGAGAGAATCCTTGAGAAACGAGAGGGCAAATTTTAGGGTACAACATCTTCCCCTGTTCAATCTTCTTAAACCTGAAGAGTTAGATTGGTGAGCCCGCCATTCGTGACTTGAAGGTGAAAGATGATTGAACACTAGAGTGCCCAAAAATTTGCACTCGAAGATGGATGGTGAATGGGCTTATAGATACCATTTGGAGGAAAGTTGATAAACATTAGAAGAAATATCAGCACAAATATCTTGTTGATTTATACTAAAACTTGATGTTTTACCTGTGAGAAAAAGAGTTAGTAAAATGCAGATGCATGCATGATGTTCACCAGATGTGGTATTATGCTAAATGCATAGGGTATGTACATGCTATGATGTATGATCGTGAGATGTATGTTTATGTCTGGGAAAATAAATCCCTGACTACTGCTGAGGAAATTCTAGGGGGTTGAATCCCTTATTGCCGTTGGGGATGAAGAATATGCATATCTTCAAACTATGTTAAAAGGATGCTTTCGCTGGGGAATATCTCTTGAATGTCAGTTGTTATCTGGTCGGATCCAGGCTTCACAATTTGTTGAGGATGAAGTAGTCAACTGCTATCTGGTCGGATCCAGGATTCATGGTAACTTACTGGGGGAATAGATGAATTAACTGTTATCTGGTCGGATTCCAGGCTTTGCAGAAAATTTCTTGAAATTGAATAGTTATCTGGTCAGATCTAGGCTTCACAACAACTTGTTGGGGATACGGAAGTTAATTTTTATCTGGTCGGATCCAGGCTTCGCAATAACTTGAAATTGTAACTACTATCTGATCGGATCCAGGTTTCATGGTTTTTGGAAAGATGTACTATTATCTGGTCGAGTCCAGGATTCATAGTGTCTCTCTGGGGATCATAGTTAATTGTTATCTTGTCGGGCTCCAGGTTTCACAATAAACTGTTTGAAAAAACTGTCATCTGGTCGGCTCCAGGCTTTGCAGATTTCTAAGGTTGATGAGGTCAATTGCTATCTGGTCGGGTCCAGGTCTCACAATAAAATGTTTGGGGATTTAGTTGTTATCTGGTCGGTTTCCAAGTTTCACAATGAATCTTCGAGGGTAATCGCTATCTGGTCAGATCCAGGCTTCACAACAACTTGTTGGGGTAGAGGCACACTCTACTGGGGAAAAGAAATTAAACCTTGGTTGGGTTGAGTCCAGGTTCTTCTATATCTTTGAAGAGTTAGATTATTATCCGTTCGGGTCCAGGTTTCATAGCATCTTGAAATTGAGATCAACTGTTATCTGGTCGGGTCCAGGTTTCATATACTCAAATTGTTATCTGGTCGAGTCCAGTTTTCAGCAACTTGAAGAAGTCAAACTATTATCTGGTCGGGTCCAGGCTTCAGTAATAACTTGAAAATTATGCTAATACCTGGTCGGATCCAAGTTTCATAGTATCTTTTTTTTAAATAGTAAAGGCTTTGCTGACGGCTTTACTGGGGATCAGGGGTTGTGTCCCTATGATTTGCAACAATCTGAAAGAAAATTCAAACTGGAGAGTGTAGACTCATTCGGGTAGGACAAACTCAACTTGGGGAGGATATACTCAACTGGGGAGGATAAACTCCGCTTGGGGATAATAGCCTTGGCCGAGGAAGATATGCTCAGCTGGGGAACTTTGTGGTGTCTTGATTGTTGTATGTTGGGGAAATTTGAACTCGGCTGGGGAGTTATGTGGTTCCTCGATGATTGTTAGGGAAATAAAAACATGTTGGGGAAAGGTTTATTACAGCCGTCCTCATGGGGATAATGATAATAAGATAACTCTGTGGGGATATTTTCTACACATTAAAGAGATGCTTACTACTGCTTAGCAGGACACATGTGCCAAATAGTTTTTAATTATGTTCATATGCATATGTTCATTCAATTTTAGTCATTGGACAAATTTGCATTCAAAACAAAGACAAAAATTTTGCACTTCAAAGTGTATTTGTATTGATATTTTGCCCATGAATAGGCGTTTTTGTACAGAGAGACGGAGATCCTAGTAAGAGGAAATCGTCGAAAGGAAAACAAACATTGAGAATGAAAACAAAATAGCCATGTGAAATGATCTTATTGCCTTCTAACTCTACTATTGCCCCAATGTCTTTGAATTCCTCTTGTCGTTGATAGAAGTTGATTGGATTGATCTTGGACCGTTTGAACTTGGACCTTGATGATAAAATTGACTGTATTGATTCCACAGGACATAGTCATACGCTTTTAATCCTTAACTTTTTCCTGGACCGCCCTTTCGGGTTTTCAGCCCACCAGGATACCCCTTTTTACCCAAGTCGCCCTTTCGGGTTTTCAACTTGTCGGGTGTATAATCTTTTGCATATATCTCTAATTTTTGCCCAGGTGTGTCAACCTAACGGGTCTCTTATACGTAGTATTTTTTAACTATATCTGCGTTTATGGGATGTGGGAAATCCTCGCCATCCATGGTAGTCAGCATCATGGCACCGCCAAAGAAAACTCTCTGGACAACAAATGGCCCTGCATAGGTGGGAGTCCATTTGCCTCTGGGGTTGCTTTGTGGTAGAATGATACGTTTTATCACCAAGTCACCAGCTTGATATACTCGAGGCTTGATCTTTTTGTTGAAAGCCTTGATCATCTGTTTTTGGTACGTCTGTCCATGGCAAACAGAAGCTAACCGTTTTTCATCAATCAAGTTCAACTGATCCAATATTGGTTGAATCCACTCGTCTTTGCCTAAGCCTGCCTCAATCATAATCCCCAGCGAGGGAATCTGAACTTCCACTAGCAGAACAGCTTCCATGCCATAAACTAAGGAAAAGGGAGTTGCCCCAGTTGAGGTTCTAGCTGAAGTACGGTAACCATGTAGAGAAAACGGCAACATCTCATGCCAATCCTTATATGTTACTACCATGTTCTGCACAATCTTCTTGATATTTTTTTTGGCGGCTTCGACTGTGCCATTCATTTTGGTCTATATGGAGAAGAATTGTGATGCTTGATCTTAAACTGAGTGCAAAGCTCAGTAATCATAGCATTATTTGAAAGAACAAGATTAGTTCTGACCTATCTCAAGTGTTTTGATGATAACTAAATTATATTTAAGATAATTTATGCTCTAATGAATGTGTTTTGAATGTCTTAGTTAATATTCTGACAAGAAACATTCTAAAGTACTAAGCAAAGATTATGAAGAAGTTCTTTGATAAAAGAACCTTTTATTCAAACGCATCTGCTAACTCTGGTAAGAACCTTTACTTTTTAAAATGTATCTTCTAACTTCTAGCAGGCTTCTTGATTCTGAAGATAACTTGAAAGCAAGCGCTGTTCAAAGTTCTTAGCAAGCAACGATCTGACCAGAAGTTGAATGAAGCATGTTCTGACTTAAAGCAAATACTGAAACAACGTCTAAATCAACGTGTCTTGTCAAAGTAAAGGAAACACGTTCTTACATTCTGATGTTTTCTAATTAATGCAAAGACGGCTGAAAGCACTCAAGTGCCTATAACTAGTTTCTTGGAGAATGGAATTTTGCAAGGATACGCGCAAAGCATTTAATGCTCTCCATTTCCTCTGAAGGCAGCAACGGTCTTATTATTCCTACTATAAGTAGAAGGACATTTATTGCAAGCTAACAACAACGTTCAAACAAGAAACTACGTGAAAGATTCAAAAGCTCAAAAACTCATAGTTCATACATTGTGTGTATTATATTCTAAGTGAAAAATCACAGTTGTGATATAGCTTGATTAGAAGCAAACTCTATTTCAATTATCTGTAAAGATTATTCTTCTCTCAAGCAGACTAGGACTAGATTTAAGTCTTAGTGGTGTTAGTCACTTGTAAGATTACTTGTGCATTGTTAGTCACAACAGTTGTTGTGTGATTGTAATCAGTTGATTATAGTGGATTAAGTCCTTGTTGAGAAAGGCGAAATCACCTTGGCGGGTGGACTGGAGTAGTTTGAGTTCAAATGAACCAGGATAAAAATAACTATGTTATTCCATTATTGTTTTGAGCTTTGTATTGAAAACGAAAAGAGTCACTTATTCAACCCCCCCTTCTAAGTGTTTTCTTACCCCTTCAATTGGTATCAGAGCTTGACTCTGAGCTCTACACTTAACCGTGTCAGGAAAAGATCCAGAAGAAAACACAATGGCCGCTGAACAAAACAATAATAGTTATAACAAACCTCCAGTGTTTGATGGAGAATATTTTGAGTACTGGAAAGATAGACTAGAAAGTTTCTTTCTAGGTCATGATAGTGATCTTTGGGATATAGTCTTGGATGGTTATAAACATCCTATAGATTCTGAAGGAAACAAAGTGGATAGAAAAAATATGGATAGACAACAAAAAGCTGATTTTAAAAATCATCACAGAGCTAGAAATATTTTTTTAAATGCTATCTCTAAAGTAGAATATGAAAAAATCACTAATAGAGATACAGCGCATGATATGTTTGAGTCTCTCAAAATGACTCATGAAGGAAACGCTCAAGTTAAGGAGTCTAAAGCTCTGGCTTTAGTTCAGAAGTATGAAGCCTTCAAAGTTGAAGAGAGTGAGTCTATAGAAGCAATTTTCTCTAGGTTTCAAACTATGATCGCTGGTTTGAGAGTTTTGAACAAAGGGTATACCAAAGCAGATCATGTGAAAAAGATCATCAGAAGCTTACCCAGAAGATGGGCACCAATGGTCACTGCCTTCAAGGTGTCAAAAGATCTGAACAATGTGTCTCTAGAGGAACTCATCGGTGCTCTCAGAAGTCATGAGATTGAACTGGATGAGCATGAGCCTCAGAAAAAAGGTAAGTCTCTAGCCCTTAAATCAATTAAGAAAATTGATACTAACGCTTTTCAGGCTGAAGAAGAAAACTCTGAAGAATCATCTTCAGAAGAAGACGAACTATCTTTGCTTTCCAAAAAGATCAATATTCTATGGAAGCACAGACAAAAGAAGCTTAGGAACTTCAAGAAGTCAGAAGATAAACCAGAATCTTCTGGACACAAAAAGTCAAACAGAAGAGAGATCATCTGTTATGAATGCAAAGAACCTGGTCACTTCAAAAGTGATTGTCCAAAGCTTCAAAAAGAAAGACCAAAGAAGAGATTTGGAAAGAAGAAAGGAATGATGGCAACCTGGGATGACTCAAATTCTTCTGAAGATGAATCTGGTTCTGAAGATGAAAATGCCAACCTAGATTTAATGGTTATCATAGAAAATGACTCAGACTGTGAGTTAGAACAAAGAGAGGTATTTTCTGAATTTTCTAGAGAAGAACTTACTGATAGTTTATCAGAACTTCTGGAAAACTATAGTAAGCCCAAAATCAAATACAAGAAACTCAAGAAGAGTCTTGCATCTGATTTTAAGAAACTTGAAACAGAAAAATCTGAACTTTTAGAAAACAATCTTAAACTTGAAAAGGAAATTCAAATTGTTCAAAAGAATTTTAGTTCAGAATTTGTGTCTAGTTCAAAAGATATTCTGAAAGAATATGACTATAGCTTTCAATCTTTTCTTGCTAAAAGCATAGACAGAAGCAAAATGGCTTCAATGATCTATGGAGTTAGTGGGAAAAACAGAAGAGGAATTGGATATGAACCTCCCAAAGGGAAGGAGACATACATTCCAAAACATGTTGCTAAAATAACCTTCACTTACAAACCTCTGAATAAGCAATTCAAGTTTGGACACTCACATGATATAAAATATACATCACATTCTGGAAACTCTTATGCTAACCCAAAAGGACCCAAAAAGATATGGGTACCTAAGGATAAAATAATATTTGTTGCATATGTCCTTAACAGCTCAATTGAAACACCAGTCATGGTACCTGGACTCTGGGTGCTCACGACAAATAACGGGAAAAAGGTCTATGTTCCAAAACCTGGAACTTAAAGCTGGAGGAGATGTGAAGTTTGGAGGTAATCAGAAAGGGAAGATTATTGGTTCTGGAACCATAGGAAACAGTAACCTTCCTTCTATCTCTAATGTTTTATTAGTACAAGGATTAGCTCATAATCTATTGTCCATAAGTCAATTAAGTGACAATGGCTATGACATTATCTTCAATCAAAACTCCTGTAAAGCTGTAAGTTAAAAGGATGGATCAATCCTCTTTTCTGGCAAGAGAAAGAACAACATTTGCAAAGTTGATTTATCAGAACTTAAATCTCAAAACGTCAAATGTATTTTGTCTGTTAGCAATGAGCAATGGGTATGGCACAGAAGATTGGGACATGTCAGTCTTAGAAAAATCTCTCAACTAAATAAATTAAATTTAGTCAGAGAACTTCCCAATCTAAAGTATAACTCAGACGCTCTGTGCGAAGCATGTCAAAAAGGAAAATTTTCAAAACCTTCCTTTAAATCTAAAAATGTTGTCTCTTCCTCTAAGCCATTAGAGTTACTTCATATTGATCTGTTTAGGCCAGTTAAAACTGCATCCATCAAAGGCAAGAAGTATGGATTGGTCATCGTTGATGACTTCAACAGATGGACATGGGTAAAGTTTTTAAAACACAAGGATGAGTCACATTCTGTATTCATTGACTTATGTACTCAAGTGCAAAATGAAAAAGATTTTAAAATCACAAAAGTTAGAAGTGATCATGGTGGTGAATTTGAAAATCATTATTTTGAAAAATATTTTAAAGAAAATGGTATTGTTCATAATTTTTCTTGTCCTAGAACTCCCCAGCAAAATGGAGTTGTAGAAAGAAAAAATAGAACATTACAAGAGATGGCCAGAACCATGATAAATGAAACAAATATGGCTAAGCACTTTTGGGCAGAAGCTGTGAATACAGCGTGTTATATTCAGAATAGAATCTCTATAAGACCTATTCTTGAAAAGACTCCCTATGAATTATGGAAAAACAGAAAGCCCAACATTTCTTATTTCCATCCTTTTGGATGTACTTGTTTTATTCTAAACACCAAAGAAACTCTGAATAAGTTTGATTCTAAAGCATAAAAGTGTTTTCTACTTGGATACTCTGAACGCTCAAAAGGCTATAGAGTATACAACACAGAAACTCTGATTGTTGAAGAATCAATCAATGTCAGGTTTGATGATAAGCTTGGCCAACAACAGCCAAAGAAAATTGATTTTTCTGTAGGTACAGAAGATCATCACTCAAACTCTGAAAGTTTAGAAGCAAAAGAAGACGTAGCAGATCATCCTCTTGACAATGCTCTGAACAATCTCAGAATCTCTGACCAACCCACTTAGAAAAGGTTTCCTAGATTATCTTTAGCTCACAAAGAAGACGTAATCATTGGAAGAAAAGAAGATCCCATAAGAACAAGATCATCTCTCAGAATCAATGAAGAATCTTTGTTTGGTTTAGTCTCTCTGATTGAGCCAACTACCATTGATGAAGCTCTGGAAGATAGTGATTGGATCTTAGCAATGCAAGAAGAACTAAATCAATTCTCCAAGAATGATGTATGGAATCTAGTTCCAAGACCTAAAGGATTCAACGTTATATGAACCAAATGGGTCTTCAGAAACAAATTGAACGAACAAGGAGAAGTAATCAGAAACAAAGCACGACTGGTTGCACAGGGTTATAGTCAACAAGAAGTAATTGATTATAATGAAACCTTTGCCCCAGTTGCCAGGTTAGAATCCATAAGATTATTAATTTCTTTTGTTGTACAAAATAACATTTCATTGTATCAAATGGATGTTAAAAGTGAATTTCTAAATGGTTATATTGAAGAAGAAGTACATGTCCATCAACCTCCTGGATTTAATAATTCAAAACATCCAGAACATGTTTTTAAGTTGAAAAAGTCTTTGTACGGTTTAAAACAAGCTCCCAGAGCTTGGTATGATCGTCTGAGTAATTTTCTATTAGAAAAAGATTTTACCAGAGGGAAAGTGGACACAACTCTCTTCATAAAAACATTTAAAAATGATATTGTAATCTTTCAAATTTACGTTGATGATATAATTTTTGGAACCTCTAATATCTACCTTGGAAAAGCATTTGCTAAGACCATGCAGGCAGAATTTGAAATGAGCATGATGGGTGAATTAAAATTATTTCTTGGAATTCAAATCAACCAGACTCCAGAAGGTACTTTCATACATCATACGAAGTATGTTAAAGAACTTCTGAAGAAATTTCAAATGTCAGAAAGCAAAGATGCCAAGACACCTATGCATCCAACCTGCATTCTAGGTAAAGATAAGGTAAGTATGAAAGTAGATCAGAAGCTCTATAGAGAAGATCACAAGATTACAAACTAGCAGGTTATTGTGATGCTGACTTTGCTGGAGATAGAATTGAAATAAAAAGCACCTCTGGAAGCTGCCAGTTTTTGGGTGACAATCTTATCTCATGGTACAACAAGAAGCAAGCAACAATTGTTCTATCAACCACAGAAGTTGAATATATATCTGCTGCTGGATGTAGCTCTCACATGATTTGGATGAAAAGTCAACTAGAAGATTTCAACCTTTATGAAAGTAAGATTCCTATCTTCTGTGACAATACTTCTGCTATTTGTCTTTCTAAAAATCCAATCTTACATTCTAAAGCCAAACATATAGAAATTAAATATCATTTCATAAGGGACTATATTCAGAAGGGAATATTAAACTTGATTTTTGTAAAAACAGACCATCAATGGGCTGATATCTTTACCAAACCCCTTTCAGAAGATAGATTTAATTTCATTCTGAAAAATATTTGTATGGAATTATGTCCTGAATAAAATAATATTTATTTTTTGTGACTGACTTCAGAACTTTCTGAAATGAATGCTCTGATCAACAACTCTTCAGAAGTTAGAAGAGAAGTTGTAACAGAAGTTATATGAAAAGTTATGAAACATTCTAACGCTTCATGTCCAAGTGTAGTTTAGAAATTCATTAGAACAAACAGCTGTTACATGCATCCTTCAGGAGATGAACACGTGGTGTGTTTCTGAAAGGTCAAGCGTGCAAAAGCTACTGATGATGTTCTAGGTAACTGTTGATGATTAGCCATAATCTCACGTTTTCCCTCATTTTTAGCAAATCATTAAATGCAAGTAATGATGAGATTCGTTTTTAAATCCGTTTTAATCTTTATTTTAATTATGTCTTAAATACTTTTAATTTTAATTCTTAAACTATTCTCTGAAATTAATGCCTATAAATACTTTTTGAAAAACCCTTTTCATTCTTTATTGTACTTTGCTCTTAAAACCCTTTTCATAAATTTCTCTTTTCTAAAGAACTTCAATGGCTTCTTCTTCCTTTACCCACTCTGAGCAACACAGTATACCTGAAAGGACAACTCTCATTCCGGTAGAAAGTTTGGAAGTTTTGAGTGAGCTAATGGTAGACTTTGAGAATCTCAGAGAGAATGGATTTGACTTGTTCCCTGCTGTGAAGTTTCAAGGTTGGGAAAGTTACTTTGATCGTCTTATTGGTCCAGTCTTTCCTCATTTGGTAAAAGAATTTTGGATTCACGCTTTTGCAACTCCCAATGTTATTCTCTCCTTTGTAATGGTCAAGGAAATATCCATTACAGAAAATCAAATCAGAAGGTTGCTGGGATTTAAAGGACTTAGAGTTACAGGAATGCCCACTGGAAGAATGGAGATGTCTAGGGTATATTCAGAAATTTTTACAAATGGTCAAGGTTCCTCCAAAGTCAGGGACTTAAAAGACAAGTATAAGATTTGGGCAAGGATTATTCATGGATGTATTCACCACAGGAAAGACACCAGTTCTCCTGATTACATCAACGCTGATCAACAATATCTGCTGTTTTTCCTTGGAACCAATGTCAAAATTGATTTGCCCTACTTGCTTTTTGAACATCTCTGGAACCATGTCAAAGAAACCAGAGAAGTTGAAAGGATGAAGAATCCCAAATCAAAGAGGAATTGGATTCCTATGGGGAGGTTATTATCAGACATTCTGACTGAGAATGGTCTGATTGCTCACCTAAAAGAAGCAAATCTTCTGGGGGAGCTTGAACCTATCTGTGGCAAGACTATGACTGGAAAGAACTTGCTGAAGAGGAAAATTATTAACAAACTGCTGGTGGAACCCTCTCCATGTCTGTCAACTATTGTGAAGAAGAGAAGAATTCCTATTGCTGACTTTCCTATGTTCAACTCAGGGGAGCATTCTCGTATGGTTTTGCACTATCTTGAGACCTGCAGAGAAACAGGATCACCTATTGATCCAGCTTGGATTCAAGGAAGAAATCAAGTTGCTCCTAATGTTGTTCTCCAAGAATCTGTGAAGAGAAAAGCTGTAGAAGGACCTTCTGACACTCCTCAGAAGAAGAAAAAGAAGACAGGTAATCATGCTGAAACTATACCTGTTTATAATTCTGAAAATGTATTTGCATCTGCTGAACCCTCTCAAACCTTAGGAAACTTAGATGTAGACATTGGTCTGACCTTACCATCTAAACCCCTTGCTGACAACCCTAGTAAAAATCAGTTTTCAACAGATTTAAGTGATTCTGACTCTGATGAACATTCTGACAGCCAATCAGAACCACTTGAACCATCTGTTTTTCAACCTATTCCTGCTGAACGTTTCTCAAGACCCCCTCCCAGACCTTTATTACCCAGACCCACTGGATGGTATGATGCTGGCTCTTGGAGAATTCCAGGGATAAATGAACCTCTAGAAACAATAAAACCTCCTTTCAACCTACCAACTGAGAATATTTTCGCTATAAACCAACCACAGCCACAAAATCCTATTCCCACTCCTGCTTATACAATAATAATTTCGCCTGATGTCACTCCACCCACCTCACCACAACATACAACACCACTCTCAACTCCTCAAATTCCAGAACAACAAATTTTTGAACAAGCTGAAATTGCTGAACCATCCGTACCTCATGATATATCAGAACCTCCTATTTGTGTTAACCAACCTGAACTTGAACCTACAAATAATCCTGAAACCAATAGCTTTTTAAGAACTGTAGTGGACTCTCAATCTCTACAATTCTTGAAAAACAAAACTTACAGAACGGTTGTCCCTAAACCTGTTCAGCCAGATGTAAATACTTTATTTCAGAATTTTATAACAAATGTTCAAGCATGGTTACAACCGCTGAAAGAAGATTGCCTCAGAAGTGTGAACACAGCAGCAACAGATCTTCTATGGGAAACCTTCAGAAGAACCTTGGTTACTGAATCACGGAAGTTATAGGATTTGTGTCACTCTCAGGTGCTGGACAACTTTTCCAAACTTCTGCATGCCTTCAAGACAGAAGCTGCTGATACTTGGAATAAGAAGTCTTTGCTATTGATTGCCGATACTCCAGCTGATAAGATGGACATATCAGAAGATGAATCTGAAGAATACTCTGAAGATTCAAATCCTCTGGCTATTGTTCTATTGAATCAACCTTCAGTTAAGGATGGACCTGAACCTGTGCCAACTCTTGCAATGGATCTAGGCACTCTGCTCTCCACCTTTGTGAAGTCTGACTCATTAGTTGATGCTTCTGACCCCGTTTCTACTGAAGCTTCATCATCTTCTGCTCCTACCTCACTCATTATGTACACTCTGAAAGAGCTAAAGAGGGAGAATGAAGTCTTGAATAAACGCATGGATAAGCAAGATCAAACAAATCTAGAGTTCAAGAACTGGATGGAAATGCAAAGTGAATTTGCCTCTGAAATCAAGAATCTTTTGATGGCTCTTGTATCTAAGAAATCCTAGTTTCTTTTTGTCTCTTATTTTGTTTTGTTTGTACTTCTGGATATCTATTTTTAAATTTTTATGAAATCTTTCAAAATTTCTCATTTATTAAACTTTTTAATTATGCCAAAAAGGGGGAGAAATGTGCATTTTTGAACTAATCACTGTTTAACAGTTATGGGACTATGTCTCAGACATTCTAAAAAATTTGAAAGAGTTCCTTCTGTGCAAAAGATTTTTTTGCATGTATCATTCAACTTTGAAAGAATATTCCAGCTAAGATTTATCTTCTTGAAGAAGTTCTGAAGAAATTCAAGAAGGTTGTGTATCACTCTGACTAAATTATCTCAGGATGTCTTATGCATAGAAATATTCATTTCAGGGGGAGATTCTTATCTCTTAATCTGTTTCTTTTCTTTATCTAAAATAATTTTTTGTCATCATCAAAAAGGGGGAGATTGAAAGAACAATATTAGTTCTTACCTATCTCAAGTGTTTTGATGATAACTAAATTATATTTAAGATAATTTATACTCTAATGAATGTGTTTTGAATGTCTTAGTTAATGTTCTGACAAGAAACATTCTAAAGTACTAAGCAAAGATTATGAAGAAGTTATTTGATAAAAGAACCTTTTATTCAAACGCATCTGCTGACTCTGGTAAGAACCTTTACTTTTTAAAATGTATCTTCTAACTTCTAACAGGCTTCTTAATTTTGAAGATAACTTGAAAGCAAGCGCTGTTCAAAGTTCTTAGCAAGCAACGCTCTGACCAGAAGTTGAATGAAGCATGTTCTGACTTAAAGCAAATATTGAAACAACGTCTAAATCAATGTGTCTTGTCAAAGCAAAGGAAACACGTTCTTACATTCTGACGTTTGCTAATTAATGCAAAGACGGCTGAAAGCACTCAAGTGCCTACAACTAGTTTCTTGGAGAATGGAATTTTGCAAGGATACACGCAAAGCATTTAATGCTCTCCATTTCCTCTAAAGGCAGCAACAGTCTTATTATTCCTACTATAAGTAGAAGGACATTTATTGCAAGCTAACAACAACGTTCAAACAAGAAACTACGTGAAAGATTCAAAAGCTCAAAAACTCATAGTTCATACATTTTGTGTATTATATTCTAAGTGAAAAATCACAGTTGTGATATAGCTTGATTAGAAGCAAACTCTATTTCAATTATCTGTAAAGATTATTCTTCTGTATTTGTTCCTTGAGAGACCAAGTTTGGTCAGATTTCTCAAGCAGACTAGGACTAGATTTAAGTCTTAGTGGTGTTAGTCACTTGTAAGATTACTTATGCATTGTTAGTCACAACAGTTGTTGTGTGATTGTAATCAGTTGATTATAGTGGATTAAGTCCTTGTTGAGAAAGGAGAAATCACCTTGGCGGGTGAATTGGAGTAGTTTGAGTTCAAACGAACTAGGATAAAAATAACTGTGTTATTCCATTATTGTTTTGAGCTTTGTATTGAAAACGAAAAGAGTCACTTATTCAACCCCCCCCCCCCTTCTAAGTGTTTTCTTACCCCTTCATTATTGAGGTTAGTCCCATTGTCGGTGATGATCCTTTCGGGGATACCATAACAGCAGATGAGGTTGTGTCTGATGAATCTGGCTACCACATTCTTAGTGACTGAGGAAAATGAGGCGACTTCAACCCATTTGGTGAAATAATTGATAGCAACAAGAATGAAGCGATGTCTGTTGGAAGCTATGGGCTTGATCTCTCCAATTATGTCAATGCCCCACATTGCAAATGGCCACAGAGCGGTCATGACATTCAGAGGTATATGAGGCACATGGACCTTGTCAGCATAGATTTAGCATTTGTGACAGGTTCTTGAATGTTGATGGCAATCAGTCTCCATTGTTGACCAATAGTAACCTGCTCTTAAGATTTTCTTGGCCATCGTATACCCACTTGAGTGAGTACCGAAGAGACCATTGTGCATGTCTTCCATAATTTCCTCTGCCTCCTTCTTGTCCACACATCGGAGTAGAGTCGAATCATGGTTGTGTTTGTACAATATCCCGTTACTTAGGAAGAATTTGGCTGCAAATCTTCGCAAGAACTTTCTGTCATTGATAGATGCCCCCTCTGGATACTCTTGTGTTTCAAGGTATCTCATCACCTCATGGTACCATGGCTTTTCGGCATCGGTGTCAAGCTCATAGCAATGTGAAGGTTCATCGAATATTTAAATTGTTATCATAGGGGCTTCGTTGTCTCATCTGACTTTGAACATTGAAGACATGGTTGCCAAAGCGTCAGCCAACTGGTTTTCTTCCCTAGGGAAGTGCTCGAACGTGATCTCTTCAAAGTAAGGAATTAGGGATAGCACAAGTTCCTTGTAAGGGATAAGATTAGGGTGTTTAGTATCCCAGTATCCTTTTACTTGGCTGATCACGAAGGCGAAATCTCCAAACACATCCAAATGCTTGATCCTTAAGTTAATGGCAGCTTTCAGACCTAAGATGCATGCTTCATACTCAGCCATATTATTTGTGAAATCGAAGCATAGTCTGGCAGTGAAAGGAGTGTGGCAACCTTTAGGAGAGATGATCACAACACCAATTCTTTTACCTAAGGAGTTGGAAGCCCCATCGAATACCATAGTCCATCGGTATCCTTGCTCAGGTTCGTCATACAGTCTAGGTTTTGCACAGTCAGTTACCAGCATGATGTCCTCATCAGGGAAGTCAAAGTTCATTGACTGATAATCATCCACAGCTTGATGGGCCAAATGATCTTCTAGTACACTTCCTTTGATGGCTTCTCGAGTCGTGTATTGAATGTCGTACTCAGTCAAGATCATTTGCCATCTGGCTATCCATCCGGAAAGGGCAGGTTTCTTGAAGATGTACTTGATTGGGTCCATTTTAGAAATCAATAGAGTGGTATGAGTCAACATATACTGTCTTAGCCGGCGAGCATCCCATGCCAGAGCACATCAAGTTTTCTCGAGCAGTGAATATCTGGTTTCACAGTCGGTAAACCTTTTGCTCAGGTAATAAATAGCATGCTCTTTTCGTCCAGACTCGTCATGTTGGCCCAATACACACCCCATAGAGTTCTCTAGTACAGTCAAGTACATGATCAAGGGTCTTCATTCAACTGGAGGCATGAGAATAGGAGGTTCTTGTAGGTATTCTTTGATTTTGTCGAAAGTAATCTGGCATTCATCGTTCCATCTGACTACCTGATCTTTCTTCAAGAGTTTGAAGAGTGGTTCACAAGTAGCAGTCAAGTGGGATATGAAACGGGAAATGTAATTGACACGGCCCAAGAATCCTCTGACTTCTTTTTCAGAATAAGGGACTGGAATTTCTTGGATAGCCTTTATCTTGGTAGGATCAACTTCAATGCCTTTATTGCTGACAACAAAACCTAAAAGCTTTCCCAAGCGTACTCCAAATGTGCACTTATTAGGGTTTAACCTTAGCTTGTACTTCTTCAGCCTCTCGAATAATTTGTGTAAGTGATCGAGATGTTCTTCTTCGATTTGTGATCTGGCAATCATATCATCCACATATACCTCTATCTCATTATGAATCATGTCATGAAATAAAGCTGCCATAGCCCTTTGATATGTTGCCCCTGCATTCTTTAGTCTGAACGGCATGACCTTGTAGCAGAAGGTGCCCCATTGCGTAACGAAAGTAGTCTTCTCCATGTCTTTGGGAGCCATCCTTATTTGAATATAACCTGAGAAGCCATCCATGAAAGAGAAGACTTTATGTTGAGCAGTATTATCAACTAAGACGTCAATGTATGGTAAAGGGAAATCATCTTTGGGGCTTGCCCTATTCAGATCCCTATAGTCTACGCACATGTGAACTTTCCCGTGTTTCTTTGGCACTGGCACCACATTGGCAACCCATTGAGGATAGGATGTCACAGCTAGGAACCCTGCTACAAATTGTTTCATCACTTCAGCTTTGATCTTTTCAGACATATCAGGCCTCATGCGGCGAACCTTTTGCTTGACAGGCGGACAGTCTTTTGTCGGCAGACGATGAACTATGATGTCGGTATCCAACCCAGGCATGTCTTCATAAGACCAAGCAAAAACTTCCACATAATCATGCAACATCTGAACAACCCTGCTCTTGACACTGCTTTCCAAGTTAGCACATGTTGTACCCCAAAATTTGCCCTCTCATTTTCTCAAGAAATTACCCTGGATCCTCAGGTTTACTTCCATCCAATCCCTAGCTTTGAATTACAAATTTTTCAAGAAAATCTCCTGCAAGGGCAAAATAGTCATTTTCACATTAAAAGGTCAAACTTTGACTTTTGGATCAGAATCAAATCTCTGAAGTCATATTTCATCAAAACATGTTGGAATATGAAGTTTGTATCATCAAAAAGTTCAAAAGCCAAATTTACTATGGAAAAGCCAAACTTCTAAATACTTGGAATTTTTTCTAAGTATTTAAGAAAAATGACACTTCAGAACTTCTGAGCCAGCCTCCAGGCAGGAGCAGTCAGAAGTTGTAAACATGGTTCAGCATATAATCTTTAGTCAGAACATGGCTCTTCAACATCTACGCAAGGTCAGTCAGAGTTTGTTAGGATAATGCAAAGAAGGTAATAAAGCGTAATACGAAGCCTGAAAGCTCCTTCAGAACATGCTGGAGCCAGAAGGTAGGAGGATCAGAAGTTTGGATGCTACGCTGAAGCAGAACTTCTAATACAGAGTTTGCAAAGGTAAGTAAAAGAAGGTTACAAAGCATGCTGCAAGCTTACTGGAAAATCTGGGGAATCCTTCAGAACATGCTGAGGCAACAAGGTACAAAGATCAGAAGTTGGATGTTTGTCCTAGATAGAACTTCTGGTCCAGAATTAAGCAATGATGCAAAATCTCAAATTATAGGATTTCTGATGTTGACAAATCTCATCATCATTTAATGCTTATTTAATTCTCACAACCACTTTTGAGTCTTTATCCAAAGGATCTCCCCACGTGTGGCATAGAAATACCCTTGTTATCCTTAAAAGCAACTTTTATACAGAAGTATGGGAGGGTCCATGCGTTACTTTCCGCTTGTGGGTTTACTTTTCCTTAATCCCTGCTTGCTAATCCAGTCTAGGCTAAAAAACTTTCAACTATCACACCCTTTTTTGAACTTGCTTCAAGAACAAGTCAGCATCTAGCGTATGATGTTGACACTACTTGACCTCTCCAAAACTACAAAATCTTTGCCTATAAATAGAGCACCTTTGGCCATTGAAAAGAAGTTGAAAAAATTAAGAAAGAAAAGCCTTGAACCCCTACCAAAATTCCAAGAGTTCCAAGAACTGTAAACACAACACATAAAACCTTGTTAACTTTTGATTCTTTGCATTCAAAACTCCACTTGTTCTCAAATATTTCTTGACTAAAAAACCATTCACACAGTTTCTGATCTACACGTTGGAAACTGCCTAAACTTCTGTATTCATACTACCTCACATTCTCCATCCATCTACTCAAAGAAATCAGAGCATCACCTCTTTGTTGTTCTAGAAGTTGAGAACCTCCATCCTGCTGAGCACGTGAAGAAGTTGCTCAGAACCTCACCAGAATTCAGGATCAACCTCTGTCCCGTAGAATCTTTTTAGCTGCAAGGTAAGCTTCTGTTGACTCTTATCACGTTACTTAAAGCATTACCAGATTTATAGGCTCAAAAATATAATGTAGATATCATGTTTCTAATGTTGTACATATTCTGAGATTTCATGCACCTGCCTGTTTAAGTAGAGGATAAATCAATTCAGAACTTCTTGAAGAGACTAGAACTCAGAGTTAGGATTATCAAATACATGCTTGCCTCTGACTTATAGTTCTGATATTTCTTATTTTTTGAAACACCATGACACCTGCTATAACTGTTATATGCATGTCTTCTATTTTGTGGAGAAATAACCAAATTACAGATGTTCTGACTAGCATAGAGAGAAAGACCAAGTTCTGTCAGTGGCGCCAGCATTTCTGGAGTCTGTTTTGTTACCAATAATATCAGAACATCTGAAAACTATTGTGTTCCCAGTGGGTTCAGAACTTCTAACCTTATACATTTTCACTAACAGGTTTCTGTTTTGCAGCGTTCCAGGGTCAGAACCTCTGACTTCATTTTTATCAGCAACACGCTGATTCTTTTTCTTTTTTTTTATTTATTATTTTGCTATCACTCTCCATTCCATTAATCAGCAAACATCAAAAATATTTCCTTCACACTTTATTTTGGTTTCTTAAAACAAAAGATCAAAAATATTTTCTTAAAACAAAACAAGTTCGTTTTCACATTTTCTTGTATATTCTTGTGCATTTCAATATGGTTGTAATAATAATTTAGGGTTTATTTTCTTTGCAATCCCCATTCATAAACTTGTATACCCCATCCCCTAAATGTTGTAATAACGTAGGACTTTACATTTCCGCACTTTTATTGCTTTCATATGCTGTATAGTAACTAGGGTGTGTATGGCAAGATAAAAACAAGTAGACCACCAAAAATCAAAGACAAATGCATGCAATCAAAGACTATTCACACATGCACCCTTAAGGTTAACTCCACTTGTTGCCTAAAAATGGCCATGTTATGCATGTGGGATGTCTTAGCACAAACAAGTCGAAAATAGAAGATCATAGTCCCTCGATGACGTTATCAATGTTGCCTTTTCAAAATGATCTTAGTCCCTAAAGAAAAAAGTGTTAAGTCATCTCACAGCATTGCTATCATGGTCATACGATGACCCAATACCCGTCCCTTCACATCCAACGATGGGGATTCTTACCAAATCAATGGTAAGATAGAAACATCTAAAGGAGGAGGAAAAACACATTTAAGACCTTTTTGAGTAGGTAGGTTCTCTCTCAGTTACTTGCTTGCTCACAACAAAAACACTTTACACACCTCACAAACACCTCTTTGAACTATTTGCGAATCAAACACTTTGTATGCGTTCTTATAGAAATGAGAATCATTACAAAGTTACATTTTCAAAATACTTTCAAAAACCACACCAAAAGCACATTCAAACAAAAGCAAGTGATCTAGTAAGTAACTAAGAGCCCATGGAAAACCATGGATGAAAAGGGTGCTAATACCTTCCCTTTTCATAATCTACCCCCCCCCCCCCCGAACTCAAGAAAACATCTCTAAAGGTCTTTCCTGTGCTTTTTCACCTTTCCTTTTGGATAAAATAAAGTCGGTGGCGACTCTTGCTAAACCACAACATTTTGCGATAAAATGCAAAACCTCAAGTCAGTTCTCCTGCCATATCACAGCGCCGATCTTGATTTCCTTCTTATCTGACTCAGTACCCAAGTTGATAACCTCAACTGACTCTTCGTGCGGTTGAATAGCTTTTTCCTCTTGTAATAGAAGTCTGGCTAGTTCTCCCGGTATGTCACAATCTTCCTCGGCTTCGTCTTCAGCTTAGTTGATAGGGTATTCAAAGTCATAGTCGGCAATAGTAGAGTCATTGGCAATAGGATCCAGAGTGGATGTGGACCTGCAAGAGTGTGCGTGTGTGTGCATGTAAGATACATGGCTTTTTTTTTTTGAAAAATGTAATTGAAAGAAAGGAAAGACAATGAACATAAATATTCGAATGCAAAAGAGTCCAATATGCTGAATGATCATATGATTAGATGAACATAAATAAAACCCTTAACAAATGGACCAAAGTTCCCTGGTCCAGGAAAATGGCTGAAAAGTCATTGTTAAAATATTATAGACAACATGTTCTTGAATTGAAAGAAAAGCAATAACAAGTAGATTACTCCTCAATGAAGGAGATGGGCACAAAGTTCTTTATATGCCAATTCTTCAGCTCCGTAGTAGTTGGATACACCCATTCTTAAATGCGGCTTCTTCTTCAGAGTCACCCACAGCATTGACTTCATGGCTTCTAATACGGAGAGGTGGCTTTCCAGCACGAGCACGCCTCACTTCCTTCTGAGCTTTGCCAGTGAAGCCTAACCCAAATTTGTCCATTTTAAAAGGGATATCGAGGATTTTCCCCCAAGTATCATAGTTTCCTTCTTCAATTGCCGCACGGGCATCCTTGACTGAAACCACCTTTGGTGTGGCCTTAACAGCTTTAGGCTCATCAAAAGAACATTTAGTAGCAGCAATCATCGGTGGTACAACCTCAAAGGCTTGACATGGGGTTTCAATGAATTCTCCATACATCTCTACATACTTGAAAGAGTTAAGGTGGCTCACCATAAACTCTTCTTCCCCACAGACGATGACTATTCTGCCCTTGACTGGATATTTGAGTTTCTGGTGGAGGGTTGAGGTTACTACCCCAACTTTATGGATCCAAGGGCGACCTAACAGTCAAGACGGTCTAACGCCCTCCTTTGGTAATACATTCAGAGAAGAACCAGTGTCGACTAGCACATGTGCTAAGGTAGTCCCTTTGCACTCGATAGAAACATGTAAAGCTTTGTTGTGATTCTTCCCGAGAGGTGTTAAGTCAATATCTGAAAACCCCAAGCCATTATCAGCTATCAGGCTAGCCACACAATTCTCAAATTGGTTTGTTGTTGTCTCATGGGAGATATGAGCCTTTTTCAAGAACTTGATTAATGTTCGAGCGTGGGCATCGGAGCAAAGCAGCAATGACAACATTGAAATCTAAGAGGGGGTTTTCCCCAACTGTTCTACAATCTTGAAGTCCCTTCTTTTGATGATCTTCAAAATCTCGTCCATTTCACGGATGAAGGGTTCTTCATTAGCTACATATTTAGAAGGTACCTCAATCACATTAGGCTCAACAACCTTCCCTTTCCCTTTTGTCTCGGTACTTGGCTTGGCGACAGTAATGCGGATGGGCGTCTTTGTAACTACTGGAGGTGAGATATTGGGTGAGAATATTCTTCCAGTTCTAGTTACTTTGCTTGAGCCAGCTATGTTGTCGACATATTCATCTTTTCCTTCTCCGATCCAGGCATCTTACTTAATCCCATGATAGAACACCTTAGCACCGTAATTCCATGGTACGGCTTTGTTTGAAGAGTAAGGAATCGGTCTAGGATTGGTAATTATTAATGGGGAAATGGTGGGTTCAGTTGAAATCCTAATAGGACCTTTGGAGTTGATCCTAATAGGTTTGTTTGAGATGGTAATAATGGAGAGGTCTTCACATTTGTTGATCAAACTCTTGGAAAATGGAGTCTTTTCAAACAGAATTTCATGGCTATCCATCAGGCGTTGTATGCCTTTATTTAGCTCTTCACGTTCATTGAGTCGTCTTGTACAACACACAGTCTTTTTTACAGCCAGGGAAGATCCCAGCTTTCAACAGATTGTTCTTGATTATATTTAGTGGAGTAGTCAAATCTTCAAAAGAGGTAACAAAAATTGTATCTTCGATAGCATTAACACCATTGTCATGCTTCGGCATTGGAGCAGTAATTACATTCAGCATTGGAGGAGGATCAAATTCAATAGTTTTGTTGTCAATTAAATCCTGGATTTTGTTCTTCAAGGCCTAGCACTGGTCATTCTTGTTCCCAGGGCTGTTTGAATGGTAAGCACATTTAGCGTTTGGATTATACTTTGGTGACGAGGTGTCAGGGTTGGCAGGAGGATCGCGCAACGTCACTAAATTATCCTTGAGCAAATATTGAAGGGCTTTAGATACTGACATGCCTAACCTTGTAAATTGTCTTCTTGGAGTTTCAAAATGTTGATGATTTGCAGATGGTCTTGGAGTAGGAGTTGGATTGGAGATTCAAACAACATTGACAAACGGACGATCATTCTTCTTGGTATGGGCCCTTGCCCCATACACAATATTAACTTCCTTCTTTGCAGTAAAAGGTTTCTTGATAGGATTGATGGTGGAGGTAGATACCACAGAGATCTTACCACTTTTGATGCCACTTTCCACTCTTTCACCGGTTAAGATTAGTTCGGTGAAACCAGAAGAAGAACAGCCAACCAACAGATTAAAGAAAGGACCAGATAAAGTGCCCATGAACATGTCGATGTGCTCCCTATCAGTCAAGGGAGGTTGGACTCTACTAGCAAGGTCTCTCCATTTTTGCGCATATTCCTTAAATCTTTCATTCTTTCCCATGGTCATATCTTGTAACTAAATCCTTGTTAGCGCCAAGTCGGCATTGTATTGATACTGATGGTAGAAGGCAGTAGCTAGATCCTCCCAAGTTTTAATACGAGAACCATCTAAATGATAAAACCATATCAAGTTATGTTCCACCCAAGCTCTCTTGGAAAAAGTGAACCCAGAGCTTCTTATCAGTAGTGTGCGGTTGTATCTTGCGTACATAAGATTTCAAATGGAGTTTGGGACAAGAAACCCCATCGTACTTTGCAAAGATTGGTACTTTGAATTTGTGGGGAATGATTACCCCAGAGATCAAACCCAAATCATCAAAATCTAAACTGGGGATGGCTTGAATTTCAACAGCTTTCAATATGTCTTCTAATTGCTTGTATTTGATGTCAGCGGGTGGATACTGCTCGTTGAAATAATCATCATCGGATACTTAATCATTGATACAATCAGCCTGAGTACTCTTGACCTCACCAATCTGGTTTTCGTCCTCTTCGGATGAATCTTCTTTAACTGGGATTTGACGGATTCTCTCCTCGAACCTTCTACCCATGTTGAGCAGAGCTTTCTTCTTTGGCTTTTTCTTAACTGCCAGCAAAGCCATCATATCTTGCTGCCCCTTGGCTAGGGCGAGTAGAGCTTCCTGAAACTGAGAGTTTTGGGCTTGGAGTTCCATCACAGTTTTCTCTAGACCCATCTTGCTGAAATAAACAGCAGAAAGATAAGGAAACCTGTTATGCGAAAACCTGTCATGTTATGATGCATGGAATATGTATATGCAAATGATTTCAAGGATTAATGAAATTTAAATTTGTATAGACAAAAGAATGAACAAACGTTAATTCTCATTAGACAAAACAAGAAAGATTACACCATGCCTCTTGGGCTTACAAAATAGCTTTCTAGGATAAAAAGACTGAACGCATCCTCTTTGGCGCGAGATAAGCATTCACATTCTGCTCTTCTTGCAGCTGTTTTGTAAGCTCCAAGACTCTCTTCTCACTAGCATAGAACTGAGCCTCGAAAGTGTCTCGTTCTTCCTTCAGCTGGATCCAACCCTTTTGTAAGTCTTTGAGAGAGGTAGGCATGTTCGGATGGAGGATAGTATAGGGAACATTTCCTTCGACCACAGGCTCCATAATGATTGGTAAGATGGAGGGATAAGGCATCACGAGTTTCTGAGCACGAGCTCGCACCCATTTAAGGTAAGGCTCGAGAGGAATGGAATTCTTGTGTCCTAGTGTCTTGCTATCCACCTTGTTCAACATCCTCCAGGCTCGGATAAACCTCTAACGATAACCTTGATTGTCGCTCTCGTAGTCAAATACCAAACCTTGAATAAGTATCTCATGGGGACCATCCCTTCGGGCGTAACCAAACTGTCTTAAGGCTAAGCAAGGGTTGTAAGTGATACCTCCTCTAATGCCAAGCAAAGGGACATTAGGGAATTATCCACAACGGTCGACGATAGTAACATTCTCCAAAGAGCGGGAACACCAATGAATATCTGAATGTCTGAGCGTCGTCAACCTATGTGACCACCTTGAACCTGGCTCATTCTTCAATACAGATTGGGGAAGATGCGAAATAAACCATCTTGCCAAAAGAGGAGTACAACACATAAGGATACCTCTTTTCCTCATGGTGCGAGTGTGAAAAGAATGTAGGATGTCCCCTAGCAAAGTAGACACTGGGTTACGAGACATGAAGATTTTGACGGTGTTCACATCTATGAGTTGGTCAGGATTTGGAAACAAAACCATTCCATAGACGAGGAGAGCCATAATTTACTCAAAGGATTTCAAATCCAAAGAGTTCCAACAATTTTGGGCTTTCTCAAACAAGAACTTTGCTAGGAAACCCTTGACACCACTCCTTGTTTCCCAATTAGTTGTAATATCAGATGGTTGCAAATGTAGAGCTTGAGCAATCTCTTCTGGCTTTGGATCTCTTTATGTACCGTTTAAAGGTAGTTGATTGAGAATGGGAATCCTCAAGAGTCGGGAGAATTCTTCCAAAGTTGGCACAAGTTGATAATCGGGAAATGTGAAGCAATGGTGTAGGGGATCAAAGAACTGAAAGAGCACCGTCATCATGTCTTCATCAGTGTTGGAAGTGACCAAGTTTAGTAGGCGACCGTGTCTTTCGGTAAATGTATAATTTTCAGGAATCCTTAATGCTAACTCTTTGAGTTGAGGAGGGATCCTTACGATATTGACTTGAATGGTTTTCCTGCGAATAGAATCCATGTCCTACAAAACAGAACAAAGATAAATCCCAAGATCCTTAAAATGGTTAGTGAGTATGAGTATGATGTTATGATGTTTATGATGTCATGTACAAGTAGATATATACAAACAAAGAAAACAAGTCCTTAGGTTTAGGCTTGCATGGAGTCTCATAGGTAAGTACCCTCTTGAAGTTTAGTTGGCTCAAACCTGTCCTAGTAATAATAACCGGGTTCTAAGGGGCTCAATATCACTGATTTGTTTTCTCGGGCATTGTTTCAGCACAAGCCTCTTTAATGGCGACCGAAATATCCCAAAAAACCAAACCTCAATGAGTGTAGTATCGAGTATCTACCAACTTCAGGCTGCACCAAAGCCGGCCATCTCACTACGTCCTAAAGGCCAAGTTGGTCAAGTAAAGGTTCTAAAAGTTCATTAGAGCTTCATGACATCACTCAGCGGCCCCGTATTCTCCTTGACTACTCAAGGGCTACCGGTACCCATAAATATGTCGCACTAACATAGTTATTGCTTAGACCGTGTCGGTATACCCCGCACAGTTTCCACAACATATTGCTACTTACCTATAAGGTATCCCAAATCCGGGTAGAGGATTCAAACTCAAAAAAAAGAACCAAAATGTAAAGCACACAAGTCAATCAATGTAAGCAAGTAAATATGATCTAAACCCTAAGGTAACCCCACTTCCACAAAGTTCCCCAACAGAGTCGCCAGTTCTGTGATACGGTGGGAGAACTGACTTGGGTGTTTTGCGTTTTATCGCAAGTGTTGCGGTTAGCAAGAGTCGCCACCGACTTTTCTTTTATCCAAAAGGAAAGGTGAAAAAGCACAGGAAAGACCTTTGAGATTGTTTCTTGAGTTCGGGGAGTAGATTATGAAAAGGGAAGGTATTAGCACCCTTTCCATCCATGGTTTTCCATGGGCTCTTAGTTACTTGCTAGATCACTTGCTTTTGTTTGAAATTGTGCTTTGTGTGGTTTTGAAAGTATTTTGTAAAAGAGGACATTGTTTAGGCAATCTTTGTAATGATTCTCGTTCGTAAGAATGTATACAAAGATGTTTGTCTTTTTGAAAATGTTTTCAAGTTTGTAAGATGTTTTGAAATGTGTGTGTTTGTTTTGAAAATAGCAAGGATATTTTTTTGAAATGGAGCAAGTAAACAAAAGTAATCTAACTACTTAAATGTCTTTCTTGTTCATTTTCTTTTCCTTTGATATTGTTGTCTTACCATTGATTTGGTAAGCAACCCTATCTTTGGATGTAAGCGGGACGGGCGTGGGTCATCGTATAGTCATGATAGCAATGTTGTGAGGTACCTTAGCATTTTTTTGAGGAACTAAGATCATTTTGAAAGGCAACATTTATAGCGTCATCGAGGGACTATGATCTTGTATATCGATTGTTTTTTCTAAGACATCCCACATGCATAACATGACCATTTTTTAGGCAACAAGTGGAGTTAAACTTAAAGGTGCATGTGTGAATAGTGTGTTTGATTTGCATGCATTTAATCTTTGATTAGGGTTATCTACTTGTTGATTTTATGTCTTTCCATACAAACCCTAGTTACTAGCATTTATATTTGAAAGCGATAAATTGCAGAAATGTAAAGTCCTACGCTATTACAATCATTTGGGGATGGGGTGTACAAATTTACAAATGGGGATTACAAGAAATTAAAGTCCTAATTATCTATTACAACCATATTGAATAGCCAAGAAGAAAATATATGAAGCATGTAAAAATAAAGAAAAATTAAAGGTAAAGAAAACATTTTGGATCATTACGTATCGACACATGCCATAAAATTAAGCTTCTCGAATGCACTTTTGCTTTAATGAAGACAAATCATGATTGATAAGAAGGCAAAAATTATTGATCAAGCTAAAAGCCTCTTTGGATGAAGTCTTTTGTTCAAGCCCTTAGAAAATTTCAAGGTATAATGATAATACTTACCTTGAACTTAAGATATAGATGCTCAATGGTCAAAAAGAAACATTTTATATTGTCCTACTCTTTATTCAAGTTTTTTTCAAAGCAAAAATTCAATTTTCATTTGAGTGCAATCAATTTGCATGTTAGTGCAATCGATTGCATGCTTCAGTTTTTCAAAACATGGCTACTTACTTCCAGTGCAATCGATTGCACACTCAAAATATTTGGAAATCTGGCTACTGGAACCCTGTGCAATCGATTTGCATGGTTGTGCAATCGATTGCACACTCAAAAAAATTGGAAATCTGGCTACTAGAACTCCGTGCAATCGATTGCACAATCAAAAAAATTGGAAATATGGCTACTGGAACCCCGTGCAATCGATTTTCATGGTTGTGCAATCGATTGCCTGCTATATTGTTTTGAAAAAACAGTTGTCTTACACCTTCCTGTTCATGATGCTATTTCATGGAAAACTTTTCACTCAATCTTGGCAATTGTTCATGATTTTTTACGAACCTTTTCTTCAAAGGTCACTGCATTTTAGCCTCAAAAATAAACCAAATGATGATGATTGAAATGAAGATTTTAAAGTTAAGGAGACTTACCTTGCAGCTAGAATTTGTGTTTTGAGCTTGAGGTGTTGCCTTGTGGACTGTTATAACCTTTTCAATTATGAGATTTTTTTAGAGTTTGTCAACAAAACTTCTGGTTTTCTTTCTATTTTTTTCTAACCTATTTGTCTTGCAAATGCTTCTTCTATTTATAGGCAAGAGGTTTGTGCATATGAGCTGACTAAGTTTGCAAGACAGCATTTTATGGTTTGGTTGGATTACAAAAATCAAACTATGTCAAGTACTCCATAGTCCCAAGGTGAAGTACCAAAGTTGTTGGTATAGAGGAGCTACTTCCCATGATTTATGGTGGAGTATAATCAACAACAAACAATGTATGGGCTCAAGACAAACTTTGTACAAAAATCTTGCTTTTCAAGAATAGCAATGGTGCCTTTATGCCATAAATGGAAAGGTCTTTTGGACAATGGCTCAAACACTTGGGTAATAGCTCAAGATCTTGTGTAAACATTAAATTATGTAGAGATTTGTAAGCAAGAAGGTGTGCAACATAAGATTATGCAGCATAGCATAAGGGCTTTGTTATGTGTTCTTCCATAGAATGACTTGCAATTCAAGGATGGATGCCCAACTTCAAGCCCTTGAATCTCCTAGCTCAAGTATGATAAATGCATGCTCTTGGATGTTTTGAAAAGCTTGAAACATCCTCTATAACTTTCATGTTGTCCATTTTGAAAAAATTATCTTGGAACTATATGGAAAAATGCCAAGAAGTTGGGGTGAAATCCTGACCAAAATCTGTTGAAAATTTCTATAAGTGTTAAATGAAAATGTCATGACTTCATGAATTTATAACTCAAAATCCAAGCACTTCTGGGAGAAGTTGTGTAAAGAAATTTTGTAGATATCATGGAGATCTACAACTTCCATGTTGAAAGTTTCCCTTGAACTATCTTGCATCTTGGTGAAAGAATGGCATGAAGTGATGAAATTTCTAAGTCTTGGAAATCTTGACTTTTCAAGTTGACTTTTGACTTTCTTAACTTCTTGATGATCAAGCTTTATATTCTTGAATATCTTGATGAAATTTGATCTTTGGAATATAATGTTGACCAAAAAGTCAAAGTTTGACTTTCTAATATGCAATTGACCATTTTTCCCTTGTACCAATTCCAAGCCTAAATTGATGTATGAGTGCTGCAAACTTGATGTCATAGAAGATCTTGTGAGAGAATCCTTGAGAAACGAGAGGGCAAATTTTAGGGTACAACAGCTGCCCCTGTTCAATCTTCTTAAACCTGAAGAGTTAGATTAGTGAGTCCGCCATTCGTGACTTGAAGGTGATAGATGATTGAACACTAGAGTGCCCAGAAATTTGCACTCGAAGATGGATGGTGAATAGGCTTATAGATTCCATTCGGAGGAAAGTTGATAAACATTAGAAGAAATATCAGCACAAATCTCTTGTTGATTTATACTAAAACTTGATGTTTTACCTGTGAGAAAAAGAGTTAGTAAAATGCAGATGTGTGCATGATGTTCACCAGATGTGGTATTATGCTAAATTCATAGGGTATGTACATGCTATGATGTATGATCGTGAGATGTATGTTTCTGTCTGTGAAAATAAATCCTTGACTACTGCTGAGGAAATTTTGGGGGGTTGAATCCCTGATTGCCGTTGGGGATGAAGAATATGCATATCTTTAAACTGTGTTGAAAGGATGCTTTCGTTAGGGAATATCTCTTGAATGTCAGTTGTTATCTGGTCGGATCCAGGCTTCACAATTTGCTGGGGATGAAGTATTCAACTGTTATCTGGTCGAATCCAGGATTCATGGTAACTTACTGGGGGAATAGATGAATTAACTATTATCTGGTCGGATTCCAGGCTTTGCAGAAAATTTCTTTAAATTGAATAGTTATCTGGTCGGATCCAGGCTTCACAACAACTTGCTGGGGATACGGAAGTTAATTGTTATCTGGTCGGATCCAGGCTTCGCAGTAACTTGAAATGGTAACTACTATCTGATCGGATCCAGATTTCATGGTTTTTGGAAAGTTATACTATTATCTGGTCGAGTCCAGGCTTCATAGTGTCTCTCTGGGGATCATAGTTAATTGTTATCTGGTCGGGCTCCAGGTTTCACAATAAACTGTTTGAAAAAACTGTCATCTGGTCGGGTCTAGGTTTTGCAGATTTCTGAGGTTGATGAGGTCAATTGCTATATGGTCGGGTCCAGGTTTCACAATAAACTATTTGGGGATTTAGTTGTTATCTGGTCGGTTTCCAGGTTTCACAATGAATCTCCGAGGGTAATCGCTATCTGGTCGAATCCAGGTTTCACAACAACTTGTTGGGGTAGAGGCACACTTTACTGGGGAAAAGAAATTAAACCTTGGTCGGGTTGAGTCCAGGTTCTTCTATATCTATGAAGAGTTAGACTATTATCTGGTCGGGTCCAGGTTTCATAGCATCTTGAAATTGAGATCAACTATTATCTGGTCAGGTCCAGGTTTCATATACTCAAACTGTTATCTGGTCGAGTCCAAGTTTCAGCAACTTGAAGAAGTCAAACTATTATCTGGTCGTGTCCAGGCTTCAGTAATAACTTGAAAATTATGCTAATAATTGGTCGGATCCAAGTTTCATAGTATCTTTTTTTTGAAATAGTAAAGGCTTTGCTGACGGCTTTACTGGGGATCAGGGGTTGTGGCCCTATGATTTGCAACAATCTGAAAGAAAATTCAAACTGGAGAGTGTAGACTCAGTCGGGTAGGACAGACTCAACTTGGGGAGGATATACTCAACTGTGGAGGATAAACTCCGCTTGGGGATAATAGCCTTGTCCGGGGAAGATATGCTCAGCTGGGGAACTTTGTGGTGTCTTGATTGTTGTATGTTGGGGAAATTTGAACTCGGATGGGGAGTTATGTGGTTCCTCGATGATTGTTAGGGAAATAAAAACATGTTGGGGAAAGGTTTATTGCAGCCGTCCTCATGGGGATAATGATAATGAGATAACTTTGTGGGGATATTTTCTACACATTAAAGAGATGATTATTGCTGCTTAGTAGGACACATGTGCCAAATAGTTTTTAATTATGTTCATATGCATATGTTCATTCAATTTTAGTCATTGGACAAATTTTCATTCAAAACAAAGACAGAAATTTTGCACTTCAAAGTGTATTTGTATTGATATTTTGCCCATGAATAGGCATTTTTGTACAAAGAGACGGAGATCCTAGTAAGAGGAAATCGTCGAAAGGAAAACAAACATTGAGAATGAAAACAAAATAGCCATATGAAATGATCTTATTGCCTTCCAACTCTACTATTACCCCAATGTCTTCGAATGTCTCTTGTCGTTGATAGAAGTTGATTGGATTGATCTTGGACCGTTTGAACTTGGACCTTGATTATAAAATTGACTGTATTGATTCCACGGGACATAGTCATACGCTTTTAATCCTTAACTTTTGCCTGGATCGCACTTTCGGATTTTCAGCCCACCAGGATACCCCTTTTTGCCCAAGTCGCCCTTTCGGGTTTTCAACTTGCCGGGTGTACAATCTTTTGCATATATCCCTAATTTTTGCCTAAACCTTTTGGTTTTCCAGGATGCCCTTATTTTTCTTAGGTGATGTGATGATTGATGGTATAGGGAATGGGCTTAAAGATGCCATTTGGAGAGATGATAGAAATTTGTTGGAGATGGGCTTGTAGATGCCATCCAGAAATGATTGTTGAACCGTATCTGTAAGTTGTAATCGAATGAGTTTCAGAATGGCGTTCGCTTCTGGAGCGTATCTGAGCTGAGTCTTAATGAGTATCAGAATGGCATCCGTGTCTGGAGTGTATCTGAACTGTATCTGAAAGTTGAATATGAATGAGTATCAGAATGGCATCTGTGTCTGGAGCATATCTGAACTGTATCTGAAAGCTGAATCTGAATGAGTATCAGGATGGTATCCACGTTTGGAGAATATCTGAACTATATCTGAGAAGCTGAATTTGAATGAGCATCAGAATGGCATCCGTGTCTGAAGAATTTCTGAACTATATCTGAGAAGCTAAATTTGAATGAGCATCAAAATGGCATCTATGTCTGGAGCGTATCTGAACTGTATCAAAAGTTGAATCTGAATGAGTATCAGAATGGAATCCGTGTCTGGAGCGTATCTGAACTATATCTGAAAAGTCGATTCTGAATGAGTATCAGGATGGCATTCGTGTCTGGAGCGTATCTGAATTGTATCTGGAAATCCTTTGAACATTGTCAATGGTAGATATTAATTAACCTTGTCCTGAAAAGGGTAAAAAACATTAGTTGTATGCAATGTCATGATGTATGAAATGCATGGTTTAATGAGATTGTGATACATGTGTTTGTGTTATCAATGTTTATGATATATGGATGCGATGTATGCGTATGTTAGCTAATCTGTTGCACTGTTGTTCGATTGGGGGAAAAAATCCCTGACTCGCTGAGGATATGAAGTGTAAGTCTTCATGTTGTGTAGTTGAAGTGTTAATGAATTTCTGCTTAGATAAATAAACTTTGTTGTAAGGGAAAGGCCGTGTACTGCTTGTGAAATCCTTTTGGAGAATCCTGAGAAATTTGGTGACTTTTATCGGGGATTGATAACTGGAAGCTCTGTTCCGCTGGGGATTAAACTGCACACTGTGGGGGTTTTATGGAAACATCTTAGAGAGATTTTCCTACCTTAAAGCCATCAGTGGTTGTCTTTTTATTTTGTTTATTTGTAAATAGTAATTATGTTCAAACGCATATGTTCAAAAATAAATCAATGGACGTTTTTGTAAACAAAACAAGAGTAAAGAAAACAGATAGTTTTACACTTTCAAAGAGATATCTTTGTATTGACTTTGAGTAAGTATTTTTGTACAATGAGACAAACATTCTAGTAAGAGAATGCTGTCATAAAAAAAATGAAAATTTTGATACAAAGAAAAGATAGCTATGTGCAATAATCCCATGAGGTTCCT
This sequence comes from Vicia faba, assembly GCA_948472305.1. NCBI lineage: Eukaryota > Viridiplantae > Streptophyta > Magnoliopsida > Fabales > Fabaceae > Vicia > Vicia faba. The sequence continues at coordinate 1,117,932,140 of OX451737.1, read as the reverse complement.
ATTCTGCTATAGCCTTCGTGTCTCTGAGCATCTTGTCTGTTTGTCGCCTTGTCCGAAGCTGATTGAGTTGATCAAAACTGTCGATCTTGTCAGTAGAAGCCAAAGGTTTTTCGTAAGGTGATCCAATGGGACATAGTCATACGCTTTAATTCCCTAACTTTTTCCTGGACATCCCTTTCGGGTTTTCAGTCCACCGGGATACCTTTTTTTGCCCAAGTCGCCCTTTCAGGTTTTCAACTTGTCGGGTGTACAGATTTTTTTGTTTTATCCCTAATTTTTGCCCGAACCTTTTTGGTTCGTCGGGATGCCCTTGTTTTTCCTAGGTGTGTCAACCTAGCGGGTCTCTTATGTGTAGTATCTTTTGACTATGTCTGCGTTCACAGGGTGCGGCAGTTCGTCACCATCCATGGTGGTCAAGATCATTGCTCCACCGGAGAATATGCTTTTGATTACAAATGGTCCTTCGTATGTAGGAGTCTATTTTCCCCTGGAATCACCTTGCAGAAGTATGATGCGTTTGATTACCAAATCCCCGACTCGATACACTCGGCATCTGACCTTTTTGTTGAAAGCCTTGATCATCCGTTTTTGATACATTTAACCATGAAAGACAGAAGTAAGTCTTTTCTCATCAATTAAGTTTAGTTGATCAAGTCGAGTCTGGATCCAATCGTCTTTGTTCAGACCTACATCCTTCATAATTCTTAGAGAGGGGATTTGGACCTCAATAGGCAAGACAGCCTCCATGCCATATACCAGAGTGTAGGGTGTTGCTCTAGTTGATGTGCGTGTTGTGGTACGATACCCTTGGAGAGCGAACGGTAGCATCTCATGCCAGTCTTTGTATGTGACTGTCATTTTCTGTATGATCTTTTTTATATTCTTATTGGCGGCTTCGACAGAACCATTCATCTTCGGCCGGTAAGGGGAAGAATTGTGATGCTGCATCTTGAACTGCTCGCACAGGGCGGTGATCATAGTGTTGTTTAGATTCGTACCATTGTCTTTGATGATCCTCTCTTGGATATCATACCGACAGATGAGATTCTGTTTAATGAACCGGGCTACAACATTCTTGGTCACGGAAGCGAAAGAGGTTGCCTCAACCCACTTTATGAAATAGTCAATGGCCACTAAAATAAAGTGGTGTCCATTGGAGGCCGTTGATTTGATCTCCCCAATCATATCGATGCCCCACATAGTGAAGGGCCAAGGAGCCATCAAGACATTCAGAGGAACCGGAGGTACATGCACCTTGTCAGCATAGATTTGACACTTGTCGCAGGTTCGAGAGTGTTGATAGCAATTTGCTTCCATGGTAGACCAATAATAGCCCGCCCGTAGGATTTTCTTTGCCATCGTATGCCCATTGGAATGGGTGTCAAAAGTGCCTTCATGTAACTCATCCATGATTTTTCCGCTTCAATTTTGTCTACGCAACGGAGTAACACAGAGTCATGGTTGCGTTTGTAAAGAATGTCATTACTAAGGAAGAACTTAGCAGAGAACCTCCTTAAGAACTTCTTATCATTGACTGAAGCTCCTTCCGGATATTCTTGATCCTTGAGATACCTCTTGACTTCGTGAAACCAGGGCTGGTCCAATACTTCTTCAGTATTAATCTCGTGATAGTGAGCTGGTTCATCCATTCTTTCAATGGTGATCTGGGGAGCCTCATTATCCCATTTAAGTTTAAACATGGATGACATTGTGGCTAGTGCGTCTGCTAGCTGATTTTCTTCTCGCGGGAAGTGCTCGAAGGTAATCTTCTCAAAATGTGGGAGCAATGTCAAAACATGTTCTTTGTAAGGGATAAGGTTAGGGTGTTAGGTGTCCCATTCTCCTTTGATCTGGATGATGACCAAAGCTGAATCTCCGAATACTCTTAAGGATTTGATCCCCAAGTCTATGGCAGCTTTGAGACCAAAAATGCACGCTTTGTATTCTGCCATATTATTTGTACAATTGAAGCAGAGTCTTGCAGTAAAGGGAGTATGACACCCTTCAGGAGATATGAGTAGAGCACCAATACCATTGTTGAGTGCGTTGGATGCCCCATTAAAAACCAGGGTCCATCGGGATCCTTGTCCAGGTCTGTTATATGGTCTGAATTCTTCGCAGTTATTTACCATCATGATGTCTTCATCTGGGAATTCGAACTTCATGGACTGGTAGTCTTCCACGGCTTGGTGAGCAAGTTGATCAGCTAGTACACTGCCCTTTATTGCTTTCTGGGTAGTATACTTGTGATACGGTGGCAGAACCAGACTGTTTTAGGAAAATGCTAGTTTGTGTTTTGCTTTTGTGTTTGCAAAATGTCGCGGTAAGCAAGAGTCACCACCGACTTTTATTTTATCCAACTGGAAAGGAAAAAAGCACAGAAAAATTCCTTTTTTGAGATTTTGAGTACGGGGGTAGATTATAGAAAGGGAAGGTATTAGCACCCTTTCTATCCGTAGTTTTCTACTGACTCTTAGGTACTTGCTCATCATTTTAAAATTGATTTCGTGTTTGTGTGTTTTGAAAAGTTTTTGTTTACTTTATTTTAACCCTTGCTTCTTCCTTCAAGAGTGTTACGAAGTGTTTTTGAAAACTTTGTTTGAAAAGTGTGTAAGTGTGGAAAAGTTTGATTTTGAGCAAGTACCTACTAGCATCTACCTACTCGAAAAAAGAATGTTTTTGTTCTTGTTTCCTTTAGACATCGCTATCCCACTATTAATGAGTAGGTAGCACAGTCGTTGGAGTTGTAAGGGTCAATTCGAAAGGGACGTACGATCACTAAAGCAATGTTAGGATGTCTTAGTAATAACCCTAATGTCTTAAGATCATATTCGAGGCAACATTTCCGAGGCAACATTTCTGAGGCAACATTTCCGAACGGGACTTTTGATCTTTGTTTAGACAAGAGAGCAACCACTAAAACACCCGATACTTAATGATCGTTTACCGAAGGCAACCGAAGTGAGAGTATACCCTAGGAGTGCGCATGTGCGAGTGATTTGATTTCAAGTTATTATCTTTTCACATTTAGGGTTTGCTAACTATTTTAAAATTAACATACATTCTTGTCATGCAATCCTATTATCATACATCTAACATTTAATATTTGCAAAAAATTAAAATGCGAGAAATAAAACTACGCTATTACAAGGCTTCGGGGAGGGGGATTAATTACATAGCCAAAAACTCGTAAAAACGATAAATAAATGAAAAAGTCCTAATTAAACTATTACATCCCATAAGCAGTTACATTAATATCGTAAAAATAAATAAATGCGCGATGCATCGAGGACGAGAGAAAATTAGGGTTTTGACCCCGTCTAAACCTAATTAAAAGAAAAATTATTTTTTGTCGTTTTTTGATTATTTTTTGAGAAAATAAGGTTTTAATTAAATATGTACAAACCTAATTACTAATTAATTTAAGTTAAGAAAAATAATTAATTTGGCCTATTTTTATATTTTTGCTATTTGAGAAAAGAAAATAAAAGTTAAATCAAATAAAACCTAATTTTCTAATTTGTTTTAATTTATTTACAAAAAGATTAAAATTGTCCTAGAATTAAATTAAACTAATTAAATTAATTTTGACAAATTATATAAAAAAACCTAAATTTGATGAAATTTATTTTTATGAGTTTTTTTGTAAAAAAAAAAAGAATTAATTTTGTGAGAGAATAATTTAAACAAAATAAATTAAATAAAGAAAATATATAAAAGAAAAGAGAGAATTGGGCCTGGTTATGCTAGCAATTTGAGGGGGTGTCCATACAAATTTCTGAGCCCAAAAGCCTTGGTCCATGTTGACCTTCCTGATTCCATGTTGCACGTTTAACTAGGCCTTTGGTAGACCCTCACATGCCAAGTGTTGGATTTGATTTGCTTTAGATCAAGTGGTTGCAAGCTGATGGCATATGGTGGATCTATGGGAAGCCTGCGCATGGGATTACATATAACAAAATAATATTGAAGAACAAGGGGGCCTGGGGATCAAACCCAGGCCCTTTGGCAATTTCCACATACCTCCTGACCAACTGAACCAACGCGCTTTATTGTACAGAGAAAAGCAAGCGAATATCATATTAGGAAAAACAAGATTAATATATCAAAACACGTGAAATTCAAATGGGCCAGTCAGGGGGTGCCACGCCACCCTTCTTCTTCCTCCCTTCGTTGGTAAAAGTCCAAGACTTTTACCTACAGACAAAAGTCTGTAGCTATAGCCCTGTGTATTTCCAGAATCTCATACACGCACCATAAATGAAAACTAATGCTACATGTCAATTCGTATTGGCCTTGTGAACATCATGGTACCCCTCTTTTGGGCCAATTTCACCTGCATAAGAAAACCCTAAAACGAACAAAGAAAACCTAACAATGGTGGATCTCTATATGGTTAGCAAAAATGCAATTAATTGTTACCATTAGCTTGCAAATGTATCAAAGATTCAGAATATATACATAACATATGCTAACAATGCCAAATTCATGAGATTCAATTTCAAAAAGTAAGGATGTCGTGAAGCACTTACAATGCGTTCTGGGCACGAAAATGCCTGCTAATGGTTGGAATAGAATCCTTGAATGTCTAGCAAGTGAATGGTATGCTTGGAATAGCTTGAAAGAGCCTGGAACTATGAAATTTGATTGCCACTTTTGTTGATTTTTTTCAAGTTTTTTCTCAGGTTCTCACGCCTCCAATCCTTGTACTTTTGGTCTGGATTTGTTCTATATGTATCCTTGAGTGAATTAGGTTTACAAGTTTGCATCCAATCTTCTCCAATAATGATCATTGATCAAGATTTGATTCTCATGTAAATCTTTCCAAAACAAGCCAAAAAACAATCTTTTTGTGTACAAACAAACCTTGCATGATTTGATCTCATTGCCAGCTATTCATGGACCTGAAATATGCACAAAATCTCAAGGTTTAAATGATTTTGATATTTTCATGATTTTATTTTGATTTAATTTGATTTAATTGAAATAAAAATCAAAATAAATGACAAAAATAAAATAAAGGCAAGTGGGAAGGATCATGGGTCGTGGACCATGTTACAAACTCAATACAAACACAAAAAGTTGGGCCCATTTGACAAAAATTGCAATTTGAGGCATATTTGACTTTTGGCAATTTTGCAAAAAAGGTCAACTTCACCAATGCATAACTCCTTGAATTTTGACTCTATGAGGGTGTTCTGGTACTTTTTAGAAAGCTTGAGATGTGCTCTAATCAACCCTTTTGGTCTAATCTCAATTGAGTCTTCCATGTTCATGTATGAAGCTTTTAAAAAAATGTGTTTTTGTTGACTTTTCAAAATGACCTATAATGTCCAAATTCATAACTTCTTGTGAGTGCATATTTTGAACTTGGGAGCTGAAGATGAATTGTAGGGAATTCCATCCTCTTCAAAATGATCTTTGGATGGGTCATTCTTGATAAAGTATGAGAAAGTTATGCTTGGTCAAAGTTGAGTTGACTTTTCCTACAAAACCCTAATTTAGCAACTTTTAGGTTTTGATGAATTGTGAGCAATCCTTGAGGAATCGTGATAAAACCTTGATCAAATGATAAATGATACTTCAAAATGAGGATTTTGACCAAATATCTTGAAGTTTGATTGTATGTAGGACACAATTGACTTTTGCCCTAGCATAGTCGATTTTCAGGCCTTTGAGCAATTGACTGGGCAAACTTTCTCTGCAAGGCTTGAAACTTGACATGGATGATCTTGAGAACATATTAGGACAATAGTGAGAAATTGGGATCCCTTGGACTCAAGTTTCTTTATGCAACATGAAACCCTAATTTGAGGTAGACTGCCTTAGGAGAGAGTTTGTCTAGTGAACCCTTGGACTTCCTTGAGCAATTTGAGGACTTCACTTGAAATGTATTGAGAAATATGGGAGGGCAAATTTCGGGGTACAACAGCTTCCCCTGTTCAATCTTCTTAAACCTGAGGATGTAGATTGGCCTGCTTATCTTTCGTGATCCGAAGGTGGAAGACGATTGAACACTAGAGTGCCCAGAAATTTGCACTCACATGAAGTGGTACTTGTCTTGCGATATCAGGAATGGGCTTATAGATGCCATTTGGAGATTGATGATGGAAGATGGGCTTAAAGATTCCTTCAGAAGAAGTGTCGATCGCATAAGAGATTCCTTTGCGAGAGTCCATATACCTGTTATTGAGGAGGACTTCGCTGGGGAGTGCTGGTCTCTGTCTAGAGGAAAAGTTGAATTTTAGGAGCTTCGGTCGTCTGTTATTTTGTTGGAGAATCGTCTCTTGGTCGAAGAGGTGAAAATGAACTACTATCTGGTTGCGATCCAGGATTCATAGCGATAAGATCGCCTATTATTTGGTCGTGCTCCAGGCTTTACAGTGACTTAACTGGGAGATGGGATTAAACTTGCTATCCGGTCGTTTTCCGGGCTTCTCAATTTCTCAATTCTTATCTGGTCATAATCCAGGCTTCAGAAGGAATTAAGTTGTTATCCGGTCGCATCTGGGCTTCAACTTGAATTTAGGGCGCACTAGTATCCGGTCGATTCTGGGCTTCTTAGTAATTGTCCAAGTAAACTGCTATTTAGTCAAAATCCAAGCTTCACAGTGTCTTATACTGTTATTTGGTCGATTCCAAGCTTCAGTGTCCTTTACCGCTATCTGGTCATAATCCAGGCTTCACGATGTCTTATACCATTATCTGGTCGAATTTAGGCTTCATGGTGTCCTGTATTGCTATTTGGTCAATTCCAGGCTTCACAATACCTTACTCCTTATCTGGCCGTACTCCAAGCTTTAGAATAAATCAAGTGGTTATCTAGTTGCATCTGGGCTTCCATTTGATTTTAAGGCCTACTAATATCCGGTCTATTTCCGGGTGTTGTACCCCAAAATTTGCCCTCCCATATTTCTCAAAACATTTCAAGAAAGTGCCTCAAATTGCAATTTTTGCTAAATGGGCCTAACTTTTTACACTTGTTTTGAGTTGGTAGCATGGTCCGCGAGCCCTAGCTCTTTCCACTTGTCTTTATCTTATTTTTATTATTTATTTTGATTTTTATTGCAATTAAATCAATTTAAATCAAAAAAATCATGAAAAATCCAAATCATTGAAACCTCAAGATCTTGTGCATATTTCAGGTCCTATATCCAGCTAACAAGTGAGTCAATTCGTGCAAGGCATAGGTGGGCACAAAAAGATTGGTTTTGGCCTATTTTTGGAAAGATTTTTAAGGGAATCAAATCAAGATCACAAATCATAATTGGCAAAGATTGAGAGCATAATTTCAACCCTAACCCAATCCTTGGTATATAGTGAACATTTGCAGACCTAAAGGACAAGGTTTTGGAGGCGTGAAAAGGCAGAACAAACTTGGAAAAATCACAAAAAAGTGCTGACTTGATTTCACACTTCCAGACGATTACAAGGCTCCCTGACCATCTCATTCACTTCCTGGGATCACAAGCAAGCTACACCAATCAAGAACAAGGACTTTCCAGCGCTAGAACTCACTGTAAGTCAGCCACGACCATGGCTTCTTCTTGAAATCGAATTGCATGATTCTGGCATCTATAGCATGAAATACTTATATATTCTTGCTCCTTGAAACATTTGCAAACTATCTATAACATTCAATTGCATTTTTGTGGACTATATCGGGATTTGCCATTGTTAGGTTTTTTTGCTTCGATTTAGGATCTTTGTGTACAGGTAAAATTGGCCCCCAAGAAGGGTACCATGATGCTCAGCAAGTCAAGATGAGTTGATTCATGGCATTAGAATTCATTTATCATGCCTGTATATGATTTTTTAATGTGCAGGGTTTGTAGTGACAGACGTTTGTCCATAGGTAAAAGTCTGTGACTTTTACCAACGGAGAGAGGAAGAAGATGACACGCGTGGCATCATCCCATTCACCTGTTTGAAATTGGGTGCTTGTTTGGTAGTCAGATTCACTTAATGCATTTTATTATTTTTGTTTCATATGATAATCAACTGAACCAAGTGGCCCAGTGGTGGCCAGGGAAGCGTTAAGGCATTAGAGGGCATGAGGTCAGAGGTTCGACCCCTGCCTCCAGCATTTGCATTTTTCTTGAGTTTCATTTACAGATTCAATGTCCTACAAGGCGTGGAGATCACCATGGATCATCATCTCCTAACCATCAGATTACCAACCATCCAGATCTGAAGGCCATGGCATGAGGGTCCACCAAAAGCTCAGTCAACGCATAGCACTAGAACGTGAAAGTCAACATGGGTCAGATTTGTTTGGGCCCAAAGCTTGCTATCTACACCTCCCAAAATTCCTTTCTCAGGCCCATTTTCTTCTTCTCTTTTATATTTTCTTAATTAATTTATTTAATTATTTTTACTAACATAAAATCAATTCTTTTTATCAAAAAATCATAAAAATAATTTTCACCCAAATTAGATTTAGGTTTTATTTTTTTTCAAAAAATTAATTTAATTAGTTTACTTAATTTTAGGGTAATTTTAATTATTTTGTAAATGAATTAAAATTAATTAGAACAATTAGGGTTTTTGTTTCTAACTTAATTCTATTTTCTTTTTCTTAAAAAATAACCAAAAATATATAAATAGGTCAAATAATTTTATTTTCTTAATTTAATTTAATTACTAATTAGATTTATATTAAAAACCTTATTCTTTTTCTTAACAATAATTAAAAACAACAAAAATAATGTTTTCTTTTTATTAGGTTAGACGGGGTCAAAACCCTAGTTCTCTCTCGTTCTCGATTCATCGCGTTTATTTATTTTTACCATATTGATGTAATTGCTCACAAGGTGTAATAGATTAATTAGGACTTTTTACTTTCACTTATCGTTTTTTTTTACGGGTTGTTTTTGGCTATGTAAATTAATACCTGGAGCCTTGTAATAGCGTAACTTTACTTTTCGCACTTTAAATTCCGCAAAATATTAACTGTTAGATGTATGATATTAGGGTTGCATGACAAGAATGTATGATTAACTTTAAAACGGTTAGCAAACCCTAAATGTGCAAAGATAGTAAACTTGAAATTGAATCACTCGCACATGCGCACTCTTAGGGTATATTCCCACTTCGGTTGCCTTCGGTAAACGATCATTAAGTATAGGGTATTTTAGTGGTCGCTCTTTTGTCTCAAAGATCAAAGTTGCCTCGGAAAGGTTGACTCGGAATTGTTGCCTCGCATATTGATCTTAAGACATTAGGGTTATTACTAAGACGTCCTAACATTGCTTTAGTGATTGTACGTCCCTTTTCGAATTGACCCTTAAAACTCCAACGATGGTGCTACCTACTCACTAATAGTAGGATAGCGTTGTCTAAAGGAAACGAACATAGAACAATTCTTTTTTTGAGTAGGTAGATTAGCTCTTAAGTACTTGCTCAAACAAAACAAACTTTTTCCACACTTACACTCTTTTCAAACAAAGTTTTCAAAAACACTTTGTAACACTCTTGAAGACAGAAGCAAGGGTTAAATTAAAGTCAAAAACTTTTTCAAATCAAACACACACAAGCAAACTTGAAAATGATGAGCAAGTACCTAAGAGCCCGTGGAAAACCACGGATAGAAAGGGTGCTAATACCTTCCCTTTCTATAATCTACCCCCCGTACTCAGAAAATATCGATAAAGGAATTTTTCTGTGCTTTTTTCCTTTCCTGTTGGATAAAATAAAAGTCGGTGGAAACTCTTGCTTACCGCGACATTTTGCAAACACAAATGCAAAATGCAAACCGGCATTTCAAACAGTCCGGTTCTGGCCACCGTATCACACCAGGCTTCATAGTACCTGGCCGGGTAGACTGCTACTTGGTCGAAATCTAAGCTTCATAGTGTCCCTTACTGTTAGCTGGTTGTAGTCCCAGGCTTCAGTGTCTTTTACCACTATCTGGTCGTAATCCAGGCTTCACGATGTCTTATACCATTATCTGGTCGAATCCAGGCTTCATGGTGTCTTTGTACTGCTATCTGGTCGTAATCCAGGCTTCACAATACGTTGTTAAGCTCTTTTCCGGTCGATTTTCGGGCTTCACCGCTTGTGTTTATAATATACCACTATTTGGTCGTTTCCAGGCTTCATGGTGTCTTTGTACTGCTATCTGGTCGTGATCCAGGCTTCACAGTAACTTGCTGGGGATTAAACTATTATCCGGTCGAATCCGGGCTTCATAGCTTAAATTTAAGATAAACCAGTATCTGTTTGATTCCAGGCTTCGCGATATTTTGGTACTATTATCTGGTCGTTCTCCGGGCTTCACAGTATAATAGAGAAGTCAAGATATTATCCGGTCAGATCCGGGCTTCATAACTTGAACGGGAATAGAAATCTTTAGCATTGATTTGACTGAACCAGAGAAAACTTTTGAGAATTTAGATTGTACCTTTCCCTGAAAGGGAAAGAGTTAGTCGTATGTAATGTCATGATGTATGACATGTATTGAATAATGATGTTCTCCAAATAAATGAGATTGTGCTGTATGATGCGTATGCGCATGCCATGATGTATGGATATGCAATGTTTTTGTTATATTCTTTAGCTGGGGAAAATAAGTCCCAGACTGCTGTTGGAGAGTTCAAGGAGTTGAATTCTTTGTTCTCGCTGGGGATAACGATCGAAGATGATTTTAGAATAAATTGGTGGGAGAATAAACTCTGCTGGAGAATAAACTGGCGTGAAAAAGACTCTATGGGGAAGAGAGATATTCTACTAGAAGATCTATTGATTTAGAGAAATATCCTCAGTTGGGGATGAATTATTGTTGCTTGGTGATGATGAACCCCGTTAGGGATTGAGTTTCTGCTTTTGGAAGAAATAAACTCCACTGGGGATAGTCTTCCATTGTTGGTGGTAGATGAACTCTGCTTGGGGAGAATTAACACCACTATTTTTAGATACCTTTTACTCTGTGGGGAGTGTATGTATTTTTAGTCATATTCTTCAGTTGGGTCTATCACCGTACCTGGTGGATAGAGCAACTGTAAGGTTTGGACATTTCTGTTTGCCCTTGTTCCTGAAATTACGAGTAATCGTCTTTTGTTTCACACATAAATATTTGTGAGCAACAATTATTTTCAAATGCATATATCAAAAATGAATCATTGGACGTTCTTGCAAAACAAAACAGAAAAAGAAAAACAATTTTGAAATTATTGTAAAATGAATTGTATTGATTTTGAAGTTGGCCTGTAATAGGCGTTTTGTACAAGAGGCTGACGTCCTAGTAAGAGAACACCGTCGAAAGATAGAAATTATACAATTTGTAAAAAATAAAGAAAAATAGTTATGTGAACAATCCCACTGGGTTCCAACTCTGCTATTGCCTTTATATCTTTGAGCGTCTCATCACTTTGCTACTTGGTTGAAGGTAGATCAAATTGATCGGTGTCGTCCGAGCTAGATAGTCGATACCGAAGTCTGGTTGCAAGATGATCCAATGAGACATAGTGTTACGCTTTAATCCCTAATTTTTGCCTGGACTGCCCTTTCGGGTTTTCAGTCCACCGGGATACCCTTTTTTGCCCACGCCGCCTTTTCAGGTTTTCGACTTGCCGGGTGTACATATTTTTTCATTTTCATCCCTTATTTTTGCCCGAACCCTTTTGGTTCGCTGAGAAGCCCTTATTTTTCGCTAGGCCAGTCAACCTAGCGGGTCTTTGATTATGCATAGTATTATTTCACTATGTCTGCATTGACGGGGTGAGGAAGTTCGTCACCATCCATGGTGGTTAGAATCATAGCTCCTCCCGAGAAAATGTTCTTAACCACAAATGGCCATTCGTAAGTGGGGGTCCATTTTCCCCTGGGATCACCTTGTGGCAGTATGATGCGTTTGATCACCAGATCCCCGACTTGATACTCTTGTCGTCTGACTTTCTTGTTAAATGCCTTGATCATTCGCTTTTGGTACGTCTGACCATGACAAATAGCAGTAAGTCTCTTCTCGTCGATTAAATTCAACTGATCAAGCCGGGCCTGGATCCAATCATCCTCACTCAAACATGCATCCTTCATAATCCGAAGAGAAGGTATCTGGACTTCAATGGGCAGGACTGCCTCCATCCCATACACCAAAGAGTAAGGTGTTGCCCCTGTTGATGTCCGCGTTGAGGTACGGTACCCATGAAGAGAGAATGGTAACACCTCGTGCCAGTCTTTGTATGTCACCGTCATCTTCTGCACAATCTTCTTGATATTCTTATTAGCCGTTTCAACAGCTCCATTCATCTTTGGCCGGTAAGGAGAAGAGTTGTGATGCTGAATCTTAAACTGTTTGCAGAGCTCGGTGATCATTGTATTGTTGAGATTTGTACCATTGTCAGTGATGATCCTCTCTGGTACCCCATATCGACAGATCAAAATGTTTCGGATGAACCGCGCCACGACGTTCTTGGTTACTGTAGTGAAGGAAGCTGCCCCAACCCACTTCGTAAAGTAATCAATAGCCACCAGAATGAAAAGATGCCCGTTGGATGCAGTAGGTCTGATCTCGCCAATCATATCAATGCCCCACATTGCAAAAGGCCAAGGAGTTGTCAAGACGTTCAAAGGAACCGGAGGTACATGCACCTTATCAGCATAGACTTGGCACTTATGACAAGTCCGAGAATGCTGATAACAATCGGCTTCCATAGTAGACCAATAATATCCTGCCCGTAGGATTTTCTTTGCCATGGTATGTCCACTGGAATGAGTTCCGAAAGTACCTTCATGTAACTCTGCCATAATCCTTTCTGCCTCGTTCTTGTCCACACATCGCAGTAAGGTCGATTCATGGTTACGTTTGTAAAGGATCCCTTTGCTAATGAAGAACTTCGCAGCGAATCTCCTCAGAAACTTCTTATCATTAACAGGTGCACCCTCGGGGTACTCCTGAGCCTCAAGATACCTCTTTACCTCGTGGAATCATGGTTTATCTGCCACCTCTTCAGTCTCGATGTCACAGCAATGTGCGGGTTCGTTCAACCTCTCAATGGTAATCTGGGGAACTTCATTGTCCCACCTGACTTTGAAAATAGAAGACATGGTAGCTAGCGCGTCCGCTAACTGGTTCTCCTCTCTTGGAAAGTGTTCAAAGGTTATCTCCTCAAAGTGTGGTAGCAACGTCAGTACATATTCTTTGTAAGGAATAAGATTTGGGTGCTTCGTATCCCACTCGCCTTTGATCTGACTGATCACTAGAGCGGAATCTCCGAATACACTCAAGAACTTAATCCTTAGGTCGATAGCAGCTCGAAGGCCCATGTGCATGCTTCATACTCCGCCATATTGTTGGTGCAGTTAAAACATAATCGGGCGGTGAATGGAGTATGAAAGTCCTCAGGAGATATAATAACAGTGCCAATTCCATTACCCAACGCGTTCGAGGCTCCATCAAAATACATAGACCATTGGGATCCCTCCTCGGGTCCTTCATCCGGTCCAGGTTCTTCACAGTCGGCCTGATGCGCCAAATGATCTGCCAATACACTCCCCTTGATTGCTTTTTGGATTGTGTATTGGATGTCATACTCAGTTAAGATCATCTGCCATCTTGCTATTCTTCTGGACAAGGCAGGCTTTTCGAAGATATACTCGATTGGGTCCATCATTGATATCAATAAGGTAGTGTAAGTTAGCATATACTGTCTCAGCCGGCGAGCAGCCCATGCCAAAGCATAGCAAGTTTTCTCGAGCAACGAGTATCGGGTCTCGTAGTCGGTAAACTTTTTGCTAAGATAGTAAATAGCGTGCTCTTTTCGGCCAGACTCGTCATGCTGCCCCAGCACACACCCCATTGAATTATCCAGTACGGTCAAGTATAAGATCAAAGGTCTTCCTTCAACTGGAGGCATCAGAATAGGTGGCTCTTGGAGGTATTCCTTAATCCTTTCGAAAGCGGTCTGACATTCATCATTCCATTTTACCACTTGATCTTTCTTCAGCAGCTTGAAGATTGGCTCACAAGTAGCAGTCAGATGTGAAATGAATCGGGCAATGTAATTCAGACGTCCGAAAGAGCCTCTTACTTCCTTTTCTGTTCGGGGAGCCGGCATCTCTTGTATAGCCTTCACCTTGGCAGGGTCTACCTGAATACTTTTATCACTAACGACGAAACCCAGCAGCTTACCAGACCTTACCCCGAAGGTGCACTTGTTCGGGTTTAACCTCAGCTTGTACGTCTTCAACCTGTCAAATAGCTTCTGGAGATGGTCAAGGTGTTCTTCTTCAGTCTAAGACCTTGCAATCATGTCATCAACGTAAACCTCGATCTCATGCTGAATCATGTCGTGGAACAAAGCGACCATGGCGCGCTGATAAGTTGCCCCAGCATTCTTCAACCCGAAAGGCATTACCTTGTAACAGAAAGTGCCCCATTGTGTAACGAAGGTTGTCTTATCCATGTCTTCGGGAGCCATCTTAATCTGATTGTAACCATAAAAACCATCCATAAAGGAGAAGATCTTATGTTGCACGGTGTTGTCGACCAGAACATCGATGTGAGGCAGTGGGAAATCGTCTTTGGGGCTCGCCCTATTCAGATATTATAGTCCACACACATCCGAACCTTACCATCTTTCTTAAGCACAGGAACAACATTGGCAACCCACTGTGGGTAAGAAGTAACAGCTAGAAACCTGGCATCAAACTGTTTCATGACCTCAGCCTTGATTTTCTCAGACATCTCAGGGCGCATACTACGAACCTTCTACTTTACCAGAGGGCAGTCTTCTTTGGTTGGCAGGCGATGTACCACAATATCGGTGTCCAAACCGGACATATCTTCATAAGACCAGGCGAAGATCTCAACATAGTCTCGTAGCATCTGTATCAACCGTTGCTTGACACTAGGCTCCAGATTTGCACCTATCTTGACCTCTTTCTTGTCTTCCTCTGTACCCAAATTCACTGATTCCATTGGCTCTTCGTGAGGTTGTATGGCCCTCTCTTCATGTAGTAACAGTCTAGCAAGTTCCCCAGGCACTTCATAATCATCCTCACCTTCGTCCTTGGCTTGGTTGATCGGATTTTCGAAGTCATAACTGGAAGTAGCAGAGTTATCAATGGGATCCAGAGTGGATGTGGATCTGCATTATGATATGTGAGTGTGTGTAAGACAATAGCTGCTTTGATAAAGTGCGAGATAGAAAAGAAAAACAAGGAGTGCAAAATTTGTAATGCAAGACGACGTCCAATGCTTTATTGATGATATATGAAAATGACAAATAATAAGCCCTCACAAACAAAGCCATGGTACCTCGGGCAAGACACTGGGCCGTAAAGTTTCGAATTGTTTGCTACAAGTCTCAAAACAAAAGTCTATTACTGTGTAATAAAAGAAATGGGTATGAAGTCCTTCGCCGTCCAGTTGTTCAATCCACCGTTGGTAGTTGGGTAGATCCAGCTGTCGATATCTGACTCTTCTTCACCATCTCCAATCACATTAACTCATGAGTCATGCTTGGGCATGGGTGCAGTTATGACGTTGGGTTTCTCCGGAGCGACAAACTCAATCTCTTTAGCTTCAATCAGGTCTTGCACCATATTCTTCAAGGCCTAATAGTTGTTTGTATCATGACCTGGGCCATCAGAGTGATAGGCGTAGCGGGCATTCGGGTTATACAGTGGAGATATGGTGCTGGGATTCTTCGGAGCTTCCCTCAGAGTTACCAGGTTGGTCTTCAACAATTGTGGTAGAATTTGAGACAAGGTCATATTGAGCCGAGTGTATTATCTCTATGGCCTCTCCATTATTTGCTGATTATTGCATTGTGGGGCAACGGTGGGTCTTGATATTACTACCGCATTCACTGCTTGACGGTGTTCAGGTCGGTTTTGGCTCCTCGAGCTGTAAACTACACTAGCTTCTTTCTTACCGGTGAAAGGCTTATTTACTACACTTGATGACGTATCCTTATGTATCTTACCACTTCAGATACCATTTCTACTCTCTCCTCAGTCAAAATCAATTCAGTAAACCCAGATGACAAACTGCCGTTCAGATGATTGAAAAATGGACCAGACAACGTCCCTAGAAACATGTCAACTAACTCCCTGTCAGATAAAGGGGGTTGGACTCTTCCAGCTAAGTCTCTCCATTTCTGAGCATAGTCCTTAAAACCTTCGCTTGCACCCATAGACATACCCTGAAGTTGAGT
Source organism: Vicia faba (assembly GCA_948472305.1). Classification (NCBI taxonomy): domain Eukaryota; kingdom Viridiplantae; phylum Streptophyta; class Magnoliopsida; order Fabales; family Fabaceae; genus Vicia; species Vicia faba. The sequence continues at coordinate 1,117,915,983 of OX451737.1, read as the reverse complement.
ACGAGTGGGAGCAAGGTCAGCGTTATACTGATACTGCTTCTAAAAAGCAGCAGCAAGGTCCTCCCAGTTGCAGACACTAGCTCATTCCAATTGATAAAACCATTCAAGTTGAGTCCCTGACAGACTATCTTGAAAGAAATGTACCCACAAATTCCTATCAGTAGTGTAAGGTTGGATCTTTCAGACATACGAGCGGAGATGGAGTTTTGGACAGGATACTCCATCGTACTTGGCGAAAACCGGAGCTTTAAACTCATGAGGGATCACCACTCCAGATGCCAGTCCCAGATCTCCGAAATCCAAACCCGGGATCTTCTGAATATCCATAACACTCAGACGGTCTTCAAGTTGTTTGTACCTATCCTCAGCAGGAAGATACTGCTCATCATCAAAATCAGTATCATTATCATAGACCACAGGACTGGGATCCTTTTCTTCCTCTTGGTCCTCCTCTCCTTTGGATGAAAGAGACAGATCAGCTTCCTGTCGCAACCTATTCCCAAATCTGTTACCCATATTCAGAAGAACCACCTTCTTCTTCTTCTTCTTCTCCTTCTCCTTCAGGATGAGGGTCCTCAAATCCTCTTGCCCTTTAGCCAAGTTCAATAACATCTCTTGGAATTGAGCATTATGTGCCTGAAGAGCTTTGATGGCTTGATCGATAGGTATTTCAGAAGACATTTCGTGCTGAAATAAACAGCGAAGGAGATGAGAAACCTGTAATGATACCTGTAATGATGTACATGATAATGGGATGCGTATGTAATGATTTCAAAGACTTTGGGAGATTTAAATTTGTAAAACAAAAATAAAACAAACTTTATTAGATTAACTTGTAAAAATGTTTAACAATGCCTTTGAGGCGTTTACAAAGAAGTAAATGAAAAACAAATCTAAACTAGAAAGAGCAAAAATCAAAAATTCCATGGACGCTTTCCCTTGGTGCTGAAGTAGTCATTGATCGTCCTTTCATTCTCAAGTTGCCTGGTGAGCTTCAATATCTTCCTTTCTTGCTCATGATACTTCCCCCGGTAGGTATCTCTCTCCTCTCTCAGCTGAATCCAAGATCTCTTCAATGCCCCAAGATCAGTGGGCATGTAGGGATAAAGGACCGTATAAGGAATGCCCTCTTCATTGGTGGGCTCCACAATCACTGGCAACACAGCTTCATAAGGCATCCCAAGCTTCTGAGCACGAGCTCGGACCCACTGGAGATAAGGCTGCATAGGGAGAGAAGTCCTTGGTCCTAGCTCTTGAGGGTCAGACATGTTCACCATGCCCCAGGCTCGTATAAACCTTTGGCGATGCTCGTCAACGTCTCCCTTGTAGTCAAATGCAATATCTGTAAGAAGTAGCTCATGAGGACCGTCTCTTCGGGCACGACCAAACTTTCGTAAAGCCAAGCAAGGACTGTAGGTTATTCCCCCTCTGATTCCAAGCAACGGGACATTAGGGTATCCACCACATCAATCAATGACATCAACACTTTCCATAGCCTTGTAACTCGAAAGAATGTTTGTATGGGCAAGGGACATTATTCTGTAAGATCATCCTAAACCTTTCTCATTCTTCAACACGGACTTGGGGAGGTGCGAAATAAACCACCTTGCCAGCAAAGGCATGCAACACATGAGGGTCCCTCTTCTACGCACAGTACGGGTATAGAGGGCATGCAAGATATCACCCAGAAGAGTAGGCATAGGATTACGAGACAGGAAGATCTTAACCGCATGCACATCTATGAAGGAATCTGGATTCAGAAAAAGAACCAAACCATAGATAAGGAGGGCCAAGATGTCTTCGAAAGCCTGAAAGTACAAATTATCCCAGAACTGTTGAGCTTGATCTATTGGGAACTTGGCTAAGAAACCTTCAACTGCGCTTCGTGTCTCCCAGTTGGATACTACATCAGCCCGTGTCAGATGCAAAGCTGAAACAATGTCTTCTGGCCTAGGAGTCTCTTCCAAATCTGTGAGAGGCATCTGCTCAAGGATGGATATGCCCAGTAAGTGAGAAAACTCTTCCAAAGTGGGAACTAGCTGATAATCCGGGAAAGTGAAGCAATGATGCACCGGGTCAAAGAACTGGAAAAGCACACTCATCATCTGCTCATCAAACTTTGAGGTAACCAAACTAAGAAGCTGACCATGTCTTCTAATGAATGAGGAAGTATCAGAAACTTTTGAGACTAACTCTTTGAGTTGAGCAGGTATTTGCACAAAGTTAAATCGGATGGTGTTTCTGCGCATAGAAGCCATAATCTGCAAAACAGAACAAAGATAAATCCCTTTGGTCTTTGAAATGGTTAGTATAATGAAGTATGCATGTTATGTTATGATGCATGATGTCATGATAAAACACACAATAGGTATAGCAAATAACAGACATGGTAAAGGCAAACAAGTCACACAAGAGCCCTTAAGTTTCAGGCTTGCATGGGGTCTAGGTACTACCCTCTTGAAGTTCAGTTGGTTTCAACATGTCCTAGTAATAGTAATCGGGTTCTAGAGGTTCTCAATATCACTGACCTTCCTCCATCGGTCATAGTTTCAGCTCACGCAATCTTTTCTTGCAGCCGGAACTATCTCAAGAGTATGGTCTCAATGAGTGTAGTATCGAGTATCAACCAGTTCTCAGCTTTACACCGAGGCCGGCTATATCACTACTTCCTATGGCCAAGTTGGTCAATTATAGGTTCTAAGGTCAATTGATGTTTAACGACACATATAGCAGCCCCGTATTCTCCTCGTTTCTTCACAAGGGATACCGGTACCAACCAATGTACCACATCAATGTAGCTACTACTTCAACCGTATCGGTCTACACCGTATAGTTCCCTCACAGTTTATTGCTACTTACCTAAAAGGTGTTCCCCATATCCGGGTTAGGATCTATAGTAACTCCCGATACAAAGCCCTCAAAAGTAAAGCAATCAAATCAAACAAGAGAAGAAATTTATGATGAACTAATCCTAAGGTATACCCCACTTATTCACTCCCCAGCAGAGTCGCCAGTTCTGTGATACGATGGCAGAACCGGACTGTTTTAGGAAAATGTTGGTTTGCATTTTGCGTTTGTGTTTGCAAAATGTCGCGGTAAGCAAGAGTCGCCACCGAATTTAATTTTATCCAACTGGAAAGGAAAAAAGCACAGAAAAATTCCTTTTTTGAGATTTTGAGTATGGGGGGTAGATTATAGAAAGGGAAGGTATTAGCACCCTTTATATCCGTAGTTTTCTACGGGCTCTTAGGTACTTTCTCATCATTTTAAAATTGCTTATGTGTTTGTGTGTTTTGAAAAGTTTTTGTTTACTTCGTTTTAACCCTTGCTTCTGTCTTCAAGAGTGTTACGAAGTGTTTTTGAAAACTTTGTTTGAAAAGTGTGTAAGTGTGGAAAAGTTTGATTTTGAGCAAGTACCTACTAACATCTACCTACTCGAAAAAAGAATGTTTTCATTCTTGTTTCCTTTAGACAGTGTTATCCCACTATTAATTAGTAGGTAGAAGCGTCGTTGGAGTTGTAGAGTCAATTCGAAAGGGACGTACGATCACTAAAGCAATGTTAGGATGTCTTAGTAATAACCCTAATGTCTTAAGATCATATTCGAGGCAACATTTCCGAGGCAACCTTTCCAAGGAAACATTTCCGAACGGGACTTTTGATCTTTGTTTAGACAAGAGAGCGACCACTAAAACACCCTATACTTAATGATCGTTTATCGAAGGCAACTGAAGTGAGAGTATACCCTAGGAGTGCGCATGTGCGAGTGATTTGATTTCAAGTTATTATCTTTGCACATTTAGGGTTTGCTAATCATTTTAAAATTAACATACATTCTTGTCATGCAATCCTATTATCATACATCTAACATTTAATATTTGCAGAAAATTAAAAATGCGAGAAATAAAACTATGCTATTACAAGGCTTCGGGGAGGGGGATTAATTACATAGCCAAAAACCCGTAAAAACGATAAATAAATGAAAAAGTCCTAATTAAACTATTACATCTCATAAGCAGTTACATTAATATCGTAAAAATAAATAAACACGCGATGAATCGAGGACGAGAAAAAATTAGGGTTTTGACTCCGTCTAAACCTAATTAAAAGAAAAATCATTTTTTGTCGTTTTTTGATTATTTTTTGAGAAAATAAGGTTTTAATTAAATATGTACAAACCTAATTACTAATTAATTTAAGTTAAGAAAAATAATTAATTTGGCCTATTTTTATATTTTTGCTATTTTGAGAAAAGAAAATAAAAGTTAAATCAAACAAAACCTAATTTTCTAATTTGTTTAAATTTATTTACAAAAAGATTAAAATTATCGTAGAATTAAATTAAACTAATTAAATTAATTTTGACAAATTATATAAAAAAAAACCTAAATTTGATGAAATTGATTTTTATGAGTTTTTTTGAAGAAAAAAAAGAATTAATTTTGTGAGAGAATAATTTAAACAAAATAAATTAAATAAAGAAAATATATAAAAGAAAAGAGAGAATTGGGTCTGGTTATGCTAGCAATTTGAGGGGTGTCCATAGCAATTTCTGAGCCCAAAAGCCTTGGTCCACGTTGACCTTCCTGATTCCATGTTGCACGTTTAACTAGGCCTTTGGTAGACCCTCGCATGCCAAGCGTTGGATTTGATTTGCTTTAGATCTAGTGGTTGCAAGCTGATGGCATATGGTGGATCTATGGGAAGCCTGCGCATGGGATTACATATAACAAAATAATATTGAAGAACAAGGGGGCCTGGGGATCGAACCCAGGCCCTTTGGCAATTTCCACATACCTCCTGACCAACTGAACCAATGCGCTTTATTGTACAAAGAAAATTAAGCGAATATTATATTAGGAAAAACAATATTAATATATCAAAACGCGCAAAATTCAAATGGGCCAGTCAGGGGGTGCCACGCCACCCTTCTTCTTCCTCCCTCCATTGGTAAAAGTCCAAGACTTTTACCTACAGACAAAAGTCTGTAGCTATAGCCCTGCGTATTTCCATAATCTCATACACGCACCATAAATGAAAACTAATGCTACAGGCCAATTTGTCTTGGCCTTGTGAACATCATGGTACCCCTCTTTTGGGCCAATTTGACCTGCATAAGAAAACCCTAAAACGAATAAAGAAAACCTAACAATAGTGGATCTCTGTATGGTTAGCAAAAATGCAATTAATTGTTACCATTAGCTTGCAAATGTATCAAAGATTCAGAATATATCCATAACATATGCTAACAATGCCAAATTCATGAGATTCAATTTCAAAAGGTAAGGATGTCGTGAAGCACTTACAATGTGTTTCTGGGCACGAAAATTCCTGCTAATGGTTGGAATAGACTCCTAGAATGTCCAGCAAGTGAATGGTATGCTTGGAATAGCTTGAAAGAGCCTGGAACTATGAAATTTGATTGCCACTTTTGTTGAGTTTTTTCAAGTTTTTTCTCAGGTTCTCACACCTCCAATCCTTGTAATTTTGGTCTGGATTTGTTCTATATGTATCCTTGAGTGAATTAGGTTTACAAGTTTGCATCCAATCTTCTCCAATAATGATCATTGATCAAGATTTGATTCTCATGTAAATCTTTCCAAAACAAGCCAAAAACCAATATTTTTGTGTACAAACAAACCTTGCACGATTTGATCTCATTTCCAGCTATTCATGGACCTAAAATATGCACAAAATCTCAAGGTTTAAATGATTTTGATATTTTCATGATTTTATTTTGATTTAATTTGATTTAACTGAAATAAAAATCAAAATAAATGACAAAAATAAAATAAAGGCAAGTGGGAAGGATCATGGGTCGTGGACCATGTTACAAACTCAATACAAACACAAAAAGTTAGGCCCATTTGACAAAAATTGCAATTTGAGGCATATTTGACTTTTGGCAATTTTGCAAAAAAGGTCAAATTCACCAATGCATAACTCCTTCAATTTTGACTCTATGAGGGTATTCTTGGACTTTTTAGAAAGATTGAGATGTCCTCTAAGCAAACCTTTTGGTCTCATATCAATTGAGTCTTCCATATTAATGTATGAAGCTTTGACAAAAAAGGTGTTTTTGTTGACTTTTCAAAATGACCTATAATGTCCAAATTCATAACTTCTTGTGAGTGCATATTTTGAACTTTGGAGATGAATATTAATTGTAGGGAATTACATCCTATTAAAAATGAGCTTTGGATGGGTCATTCTTGATAACGTATGAGAAAGTTATGCTTGGTCAAAGTTGAGTTGACTTTTCCTACAAAACCCTAATTTAGCAACTTTTAGGTTTTGATGAATTGTGAGCAATCCTTGAGGAATCGTGATCAACCCTTGATCAAATGATGAATGATACTTTAAAATGAGTATTTTGACCAAAAATCTTGAAGTTTGACTGTATGTAGGACACAGTTGACTTTTTCCCTAGCATAGTCGATTTTCAGGCCTTTGAGCAATTGACTGGGCAAACTTTCTCTTCAAGGCTTGAAACTTGACATGGATGATCTTGAGAACATATTAGGACAATAGTGAGTAATTGGGATCCCTTGGACTCAAGTTTCTTGATGCAACATGAAACCCTAATTTGAGGTAGACTGCCTTAGGAGAGAGTTTGTCTAGTGAACCCTTGGACTTCCTTGAGCAATTTGAGGACTTCACTTGAAATGTATTGAGAAATATGGGAGGGAAAATTTTGGGGTACAACAATACTGTATGTCATATTCTGTCAAGATCATCTACCATCTCTCTATTCTCCCAGAGAGGGCAGGTTTCTCGAAGATGTATTTTATTGGATCCATTTTAGATATCAATAAGGTAGTATGGGTCAGCATATACTGTCTTAGCCGGCGATCAGCCCATGCCAGAGAGCAGCAAGTTTTCTTGAGTAGTGAATATCTTGTTTCACAGTCGGTAAACTTTTTGCTCAGGTAATAAAAAGCATGTTCTTTTCGTCCAGACTCATCATGCTGCCCCAGTACACACCCCATTGAGTTTTCCAAAACAATTAGATACATGATCAATGGTCTTCCCTCGACTGGTGGCATCAAAACAGGAGGTTCTCGCAGGTACTCTTTAATCTTGTCAAAATAAGTTTGGTATTCATCATTCCACTTGACTATTTGATCTTTCTTCAGTAATTTGAAGATTGGTTCACAAGTAGCTGTCAGGTGAGAGATGAATCTGGCAATGTAGTTTAAACGTCCCATGAATCCTCTGACTTCCTTCTTAGTACGAGGAGCAAGAATTTCTTGTATAGCTTTCACTTTGGCAGGATCCACTTTGATACCTTTATTACTGACGACAAAGCCTAGGAATTTACCATACCTCACCCCAAATGTGCATTTATTTGGGTTCAACCTCAGCTTGTATTTCTTTAGCCTCTCAAACAGTTTATGTAAATGATCAAGATGCTCTTCTTCTGTTTGAGATCTAGTTATCATGTCGTCCACATAGACCTCTATTTCGTGATGTATCATGTCGTGAAATAGAACTACCATGGCACGCTGATAGGTTGCCCCAGCATTCTTCAGTCTGAATGGCATAACCTTGTAACAGAATGTGCCCCACTGTGTGATAAAGGTTATTTTCTCCATGTCCTCAGGCACCATTTTGATTTGGTTTTAGCCTGATAAACCGTCCATGAAGGAAAACACTTTATGTTGTGCCGTATTGTCAACTAGAACATCAATATGGGGAAGCGGGAAATCATCTTTAGGGCTTGCCCTATTCAAATATCTGTAGTCCATGCACATTCGTACTTTGCCATCCTTTTTAGGCACGGGAACAACATTGGAAACCCATTGTGGATAGGAGGTGACGGCCAAGAATCTGGCGTTGAATTGTTTCATGACTTCTGCTTTGATCTTCTCCGACATGTCTGGTTGCATGTGATGAACCTTTTGTTTTACCGGTGGACAGTCTTCTTTTGTTGGTAGACGATGTACCACGACATCTGCATCAAGTCCTGGCATGTCTTCATACGACCAGGCAAAGACCTCAACATACTCGTGTAGCAACTGAATTAGACGCTCTTTGATACTGGGTTCTAGATTGGCACCCACCTTGACTTCTCTTTTGTCTTCTTCGGTACCTAGGTTGATCGTATCCACTGGTTCCTCGTGGGGCTGAATGGTCCTCTCTTCTTGTTGTAGTAACCTGGTGAGTTCCCTGGTACTTCACAATCTTCCTCACCTTCATCTTCGGCTTAGTAGATTAGATTTTCAGAATCACAGAAGGCCATAGCATAACCGTTACCCATGGGATCCCGAATGAATGTAGACCTGCATTGTGGGTGTGAGTGTGTGTAAGAGTATAGCTATCTTTGAGAGAAATGAAAATGTAAAAAAGAAAAACAATGAGCACAAAGTTTGTATGCAAAAACGTCCATGATTTATTAATGTCATATGGAAGTGAGATGATTACCCTTACAAATGGGCCCCATTATGCCTCGGATAAGACATAAGGTTTTAAGAGTCTGAATTGTTTTAATATTACAGATCCGACAAAATTTAAAGACAAATTACTGCGGGATAAAAGTGATCAGGATGAAATCTCTAGCTTCCCAATTGTTGAGCCCTCTATTGACAGTTGGGAAAATCCAATCCTCCAGATCATAGTTGTCTTCATCATCCTCTACTACATTGACTTTGCAGTTGTTGATCTTCAAGGGTGGTCCTCCGGCACGAGCGCGGTGTACAACTTTCTGGGCACCTGAAGTGAAACCCAGACCAAATTTGTCAGATTTGTATGGGACATTTGAGAGTTGTCCCCAAATAGTGCACCCACCTTCTTATATCACTGCCTTGGCATCCTTCAAAGATGACATCTTGAGCGGAGGCCTTGTAATCTTGGGAACTTGAGATACAACCTTGGTCACTGCCACATCTTACAGAACTTCTTCAAAGTGCTGGAATAGAGTTTCAATAAATTCACCATCTAGTTCCACATATCTGAAGGAATTTAGATGGCTGACCATATACTCTTCTTCTCCATGAACGGTGATGATTTCCCCTGAATTGGATATTTCAACATTTAATGCAACATGGAGGAAACAGCTTCAGCATTATGGATCCACGGTCGGCCTAACAAGCAGGAATATGAAGGGCGAATATCCATTACATAAAAAGTTGAATCAAATGTTTGGGTTCCAACTTTTATGAGCATATCCACTTCCCCATGCACCATCCTTTTTGAGCCGTCAAAGGCCCTCACTACTATGTTTCTCGGTTTCAATGTCAATCCTTCACAGTCAAGCCTATCAAGAGGTTTTTTAGGCAATACATTCAGAGACGAACCGGTGTCAACCAAAACATGAGCCAAGGTTGTGCCCCTACATTCAACTGAGACATGTAATGCCTCATTATGCTTCCTTCCTCTTGGAGTTAAATCAGTATCTGAAAAACCTAAGTTATTATCTGCAGTCAAGCTGGCTACGCAGTCTTGGAACTGATCGGCAGATGTTTCTGGGGGTATATGAGCAGTTTTAAGGAATTTTACCAGGGCTTTTGCATGAGCCTCAGAGCATAACAATAAAGCCAGCATGGAAATCTTTGATGGATTTTGCCCCAATTGCTCGACTACATTGTAGTCGCTTCTTTTATGATCTTTAGAATTTCCTCCATCTCTTTTCGGGAGGTCTCAGGGATAGCTACTGATTATGCCTTCGTCTGGACAGGCTCAACCAGAATACCTTTACCTCGAGTCTTAGTTGACTCGGCAGCAGGAATGTCAGTAGGAGTGATAGCAGGGATTGTAACAATTTTGTCAACAGGAGTATTAGCAGAGATGATTGTAGGACTGGGAATAGCCTTTGGAGGAGCTATTTTTGGAGAGAATAACCCTTCCGCTTCGGGTAATCTTGCTAGTCCTTGCAATATTACTGATATCAGAGTCATCTTTCTCAGAACTTGAATCTTCAGCAGCTGGGCAATCTTTCTTGATACCATGGTAGTAGACATCCCCTCTATAATTCCATGGTACGGTTTTGTCTGACGAATACGGGATTGGTCCAGGCATTGTAATTATCAAAGGAGCTACTTTAGGAACTGATGTAATTCTAACAGGTCTTTTATGGAGACCCTGGAAGAATTGTCGGAAATGGTCACAATGGAAACATCATTATAAGAAACAGTTGGAACAGAAGTCTTCTCGAACAAAATCTCCTTGTTATCTATTAGGCACTGAACGCCTGCTTTTAACAAAGGACAGTTGGTTGGTGAGGACAAACAGAAATGACAGCTTTCATCATAGCCCAGGAAAACACTGGCATTCAACAAGTTCTCTTTGATAGTCAGGAGTGGGGTCACAATTTCATCAACTGAAGTAACAAATGTATCTTCCTCAACGACATTGACATCACGGTCGTGTTTGGGCATAGGGGCATTAATGACATTGGGCTTTTCTGGCGCGTCGAATTCAATATCTTTGGCTTCAAGGAGGTCTTGTACTTTGTTCTTCAAAGCCCTACAGTTGTTTGTGTCATGGTCGGGACTCTCGGAATGGTATGTGCAGCAGGCATTAGGATGATAGTGAGGAGATGTTGTGTTATGATTCTTTGGAGCTTCTTTCAAGGTCATTATATTGGATCTTAACAAATGTGGAAATACTTGAGATAGTGTCATATTAATTCGGGTGAACTGTCTGACTGGTCTTTCTGTTCTTGGTTGGTTGTTTCTTTGTTGATCAGGCGCAGGTTTAGGAATCATGACAGCCCCCACCATTGGAAGGCGTTCACCCCTATCTTGATTTCTCTGAGGATATACAGCAACCACTTCTTTCTTTCCAATGAAAGGCTTCCTTACAGCAGTGCAGGATGCATCTTTCTGAATCTTCCCATTCTTTATCCCGGCTTCCACCCTTTCTCCGGTCAATATCAATTCAGTAAAACCTGTCGATGAACTCCCAATTAAATGATTAAAGAAGAGACCAGACAAGGTGCCATAGAACATGTCAACTAACTCTCTTTCAGATAGTGGAGGTTGGACTTTTCCTGCTAAGTCCCTCCATTTTTGCGCGTAGTCTTTGAAGCCTTCACTTGAAACCATGGTCATACTCTGGAGTTGAGTACGGGTGGGCGCAAGATCAGTGTTGTATTGGTATTATATGTAAAAGGCAGTAGCAAGATCTTCCCAGTTGTGAATATTTGCTCTTTCTAACTGATAAAACCTATCAAGTTGAGTTCCAGACAGACTGTCTTGGAAGAAGTGTACCCATAAATCCTTGTCAGCGGTATGAGGCTGGATTTTCCTTACATAGGATCGGAGATGCATTTTGGGGCATGAAACACTGTCATATTTGGCGAACACAGGTGCTTTTAATTTTGGAGGAATGACAATCCCCGATACTAATCCCAACTCCTCAACGTCCAGTCCATGCACTTTTTGGATTTCCATTGCACTTAATTGTTCTTCTAAATGCTTATACTTGTCGTCGACTGGAGGGTATTATTCTTCAGAATAGTCTTCTTTTTCATCTTCCTCTTCTGACTCTGACTGGACAACTGTTTCTTTTCCCTTCTCATCTTGATTGTCTTTCTCACCGGATGTCTTTGAAAAGTCTAAGGCCCTTCTTGTTTGCCCTTGGAATATTCTTCCCATGTTTAGAACTCCGGTTATTTTCTTTGTTCTCTTATTTTTCTCTTCAACCAGCAAGTTCTTCAACTCTTCTTGTCCCTTGGCTAGAGTTAGGAACATTTGTTGAAACTGGGCATTTTGAGCTTGGAGGTCCTTCACTGTTTGCTCGAGATCCATCTTACTGAAATAAACAGTAGAAAGATGAGGAGACTTGTTTCAAGAAACTTGCTTATGTTATGATGAATGGTAAATGTGTATGCAATGATTTCAAGGATTTTAAATATTCAAATTTGTCTTAGACAAAAAAGAAACACACGTTATATTAATAAATTAAAGCTTGAGTACATCAATGCCTCTTTGGGAAAAACAAATACAAAAACTCTAAGATAAAAAGGTTGTACGCATCCTCTTTGGTGCGACGTAGGCATTCAAGTTCCTCTCCTCATGAATTTGCTTAGTGAGTTCCAAAACCTTCTTCTCGCTAGCGTAGAATTGGGCTTCGAAAGTATCTCGCTCCCCCTAGAGTTGTATCCAATCTCTTTGTAAGTCTTCAAGAGAGGTGGGCATGTCAGGATGTAGGATAGTGTGTGGAACATCTCCTTCCATAACAGGCTCAATGATTACCGGAAGAATGGAGGGATAAGGCATCATAAGACTCTGAGCACGAGTTCGTACCCATTTGAGGTAAGGCTCAAGAGGGATGGAATTCTTATGCCCCAATGTCTTGCTTTCTACCTTGTTCAGCATTCTCCAAGCTCGGATAAATCTATGGCGAAGACCTTTATTTTCGTTCTCGTAATCAAATACCAAACCTTGAATCAATATCTCATGTGGGCCATCCCTTCGGGTGTAACCAAATTGTCTTAAGGCTAAGCAGGGGTTGTAGGTGATACCTCCCCTAATACCAAGTAAGGGGACATTAGGGAATTCTCCACAACGGTCGACAATAGTAACATTCTTTATGGATTGGGAACACCAAGGATGTCTTAATGTTTGAGCGTCATCAACCTTTATGACCACCTTGAACCTTGCTCATTCTTCAATATAGATCGGGGAAGATGCGAAATAAACCATCTTGCCAAGAGAGGAGTACAACACATAAGGACACCTCTTTTCCTCATAGTGTGAGTGTGAAAAGAATGTAGGATATCCCCTAGCAAAGTAGGTACCGGGTTACGGGATATGAAGATTTTGACGGTGTTCACATCTATGAGTTGGTCAGGGTTTGGGAACAAAACCATCCCATAGATGAGGAGAGCCATAATTTCCTCAAAAGCTTGCAAATCCAAAGAGTTCTAACGGTTTTGGGCTTTCTCAAACAAGAACTTTGCTAGGAAACCTTTGACACCACTCCTTGTTTCCCAATTAGTTATGATATCAGATGGTTGCAAGTGTAGAACTTGAGCAATCTCTTCTGGCTTTGGGTCTCTTTTTGTACTGTTTAAAGGTAGTTGATTGAGAATGGGAATCCTCAAGAGTTGGTAGAATTCTTCCAAAGTAGGCACAAGTTGATAATCCGGAAATGTGAAACAATGGTGTAAAGGATTAAAGAACTGAAAGAGCACCTTCATCATGTCTTCATCAGTGTTTGAAGTGACCAAGTTGAGTAGGTGACCATGTCTCTCGGTGAATGGAGAATTTTCTGGAATCCTTGAAGCTAGCTCCTTAAGTTGTGAAGGGATCCTTACAAGATTGACTTGAATAGTTTTCCTGCGAATAGAATCCATGTCCTACAAAATAGAACAAAGATAAATCCCAAGATCCTTGAAATGGTTAGTGAATGAGTATGATGTTATGTACAAGTATGTATATACAAACAAAGCAAACAAATCCTTAGGTTTAGGCTTGCATGGAGTCTTATAGGTAAGTACCCTCTTGAAGTTTAGTTGGCTTAAACCTGTCCTAGTAATAGTAACCGGGTTCTAAGGAGCTCAATATCACTGGTTTGTTTCCTTGGTCATTGTTTCAGCACAAACCTCTTTAATTGCGACCGAAATATCCCAAAGAACCAAACCTCAATGAGTGTAGTATCGAGTATATACCAACTTCAGACTGCACCAAAGTCAGTCATCTCACTATGTCCTAAAGGCCAAGTTGGTCAAGTAAAGGTTCTAAAAGTTCATTAGTGCTTCATGACATTACTCAACGACCCCGTATTCTCCTTGATTAAATCAAGGGCTATCGGTGCCCACAAATATGTCGCACTAACATAGCTATTGCTTAGACCATGTTGGTATACCCCGCACAGTTTCCACAACGTATTGCTACTTACCTATAAGGTATCCCAAATCCGGGTAGAGGATTCAAACCCAAACAAAGAACCATAATGTAAAGCAAACAAGTCAAACAATCAAAGCAATTAAATGTGATCTAACCCTAAGGTAACCCCACTTTTAGAATTTTACCCAGCAGAGTCGCCAATTCTGTGATACAGTGGGAGAACTGACTTAAGGGTTTTGCGTTTGATCGCAAATGTTGCGGTTTAGCAAGAGTCGCCACCGACTTTTCTTTTATCCAAAATGAAAGGTAAAAAGCACAGGAAAGACCTTTGAGATTATTTCTTGAGTTTGGGGGGTAGATTATAAAAAGGGAAGGTATTAGCACCCTTTTCATCCATGGTTTTCCATGGGCTCTTAGTTACTTGCTAGATCACTTGCTTTTGTTTGAAATTGTGCTTTGTGTGGTTTTTTGAAAGTATTTTGTAAAGAGGCCATTGTTTAGGCAATCTTTATAATGATTCTCGTTCGTAAGAATGTATACAAAGATGTTGATCTTTTGAAAATGTTTTCGAGTTTGTAAGATGTTTGAAAGTGTAGGTGTTTATTTTAAAAACAGCAAGGATGTTTGTTTTGAAATGGAGCAAGTATCTAGGAGCATTCTACCTACTCAAAAGCCTTTCATGTTCATTTCCTCTTTCCTTTGACATTGTTATCTTACCATTGATTTGGAAAGTAACCCTATCTTTGGATATAAACGGGACGGGCGTGGGTCATCGTATAACCATGATTAGCAATGTTTCAAGGTATCTTAGCATTCTCTTTTAGGGACTAAGATCATCTGAAAGGCAACTTAGATAGCTTCATCGAGGGACTATGATCTTATACTTTGTTTGTTTTTGCTAAGATACCTCACATGCATAATATGGCCATTTTGTAAAGGCAACCAAGTGAATTTACCCTCGGGGTGCTTGTGTGTAAATGTATTGTTTTCATGCTTGATTTTGTCTTGAATTAGGGTTTTCGAAGTATTGGTTTTAGTCTTTCCATACAAACCCTAATTACTAGCATGTTAAATATAAAGCGATAAATTGTGGATTTTAAAGTTACTACACTATTACAACACTTGTGAGAGGGGGTGTACAAATTGTAAATGGGGATTGCAAGAATATAAACCTAATTAATCTATTACAATCAAATTGAATTTGTACAAGAATTGAAATAAATAATGTACAAGATGATTAAATATGCAAGAATGCAAATATAAAGAAAATGGATATTTTTGTTTGGATTTTTTTAGGAAAAATGAATTTGTTCTAACCTAATTAATTAAAAGAAAATAATTAAATAAAATAATAAAAGTAAACCTAATTTGATAAGAAAAGATTTTAAATAAAAACCTAAGTCTATTAATTGATTAAAAGGAAATTAAGTTTAAGAAAAGTATTTTTGTATTTTTGCCTTGAAAATAATTTATTGTATTATAAAATATTTTTGGTCCTTTTTTATATTGAAATAATATATTTTAATTGGTTTGAAAGAAAATAAATAATAACCTAGTTTTAGTTAAATTTACAAGATAATTTGTAAAAATAAATAAAGTATGATTAATAAAATAATTTTTTGTGTGAGAAAAATAAATAAACTAAGTTAAAATATAAATCTACTATTTTTGTATTTTTTTATGATTTTTTAGTATTAGAAAAATAATTAAGAAAACTAATAAAAGAGAAAATAAGAAAATAAAATAAAATTGGGCCAGGGGGTGCTGATAGCCTGCAAGGGGTTAGAAAGTAAAAAAAACAACAAAAGCCCAATGAGGCCCAAGCGCCTTGTCAAACAAAAGTCAGAATGCAAAGAAAATGTAAAAACAAACAAAAGGGCACCACTGGGGCTCGAACCCAGGTCCCAAAGGTTACAGGCTCACGCTTCTACCACTGGAGTGGCTATACATCTGTTAATATAAGCAAAACAATAAATATATGATATAAAACGCACCCTGATTTACACTTCATCTTCAACTTCCAGCCAGACCAATTGTAACTTGTTCATTTCTCAACAAAAATGAAAACTGTAAACAGGAAACTTGTAGCAAATTTCCTCACGGTTTCAGAAATCTAAAGCATTAAAACTATAGATCAAAGATAAGCATGAATTTCATTGGCCCTAAACTGAACCCTAAAAATATCATAAATTTTAATCTCAAAATTCTCTAAGCTCAAGCAAAATTAATGAAAACTATGAACATGGTTAGCTTCAGGGAAATGATATCTACATGTTTCATTCACAAATAAATCATTGATGATGCCTGTATGAAAAGTTCCAAAGTTAGAAAACTTACCTTGCAAGAGGGTATCGGGTTTGAAGTTTGAGCAGCTTTCAATGAGTTCCAACGGTTGGGTTAGCTTCCTCAAGTTCCCAGGAAGCTAATGGCTTGAGCTGAAAGTGCCTGAGGAGTGTTGGAGAAGTCCAAGTGAAAAGCTCTGTTTTTGAAAATGGAGGATGGTTTTAATAGTGTTACAGTTCTATAACAGGGTGTGGGATCAGTTATAAATGATGTTTAGAAGCTTTAGGAACCAAAAGGCTTGAAAACGCACGAGGGAGTTATGAATTTCAAGTTTTTGTTTAATTTATGTGAAAATGGAGGTATGAGATGTGAATATGAGTTCTAGTTGTTTTCAGGGCTTAAGAATTCGTGTATTTTGTGGCAAATAGTTTGTCTATATATAAGCAAAAGGTCTTGAGTGCATTGGTAAGTCAGAAGTACAAGTTACAAGCTTTTGGCTAGGTTACTTGATTTTCAAGAAAAGAGGGAAACCAAGTTTCAATGTGAGGTACAAGCATGGGCTGGGTGATTGTAAGTGTATAAACCATTTCTTATGAGTTATAGGACTTGTATGATCATAAGAGAACAAGTTCAAGACTCAAGAAAAAGTTTTGTGCTAAAAAGCACTTTATCAAAATGGTAATGTACACTTTCTTCCAAAAATGGATATAAAGCATGTCCATGCATTAAATGCTTGAAATGATACCTCTAAGAGTTGTGCAAGCAATTAATTATGAAGTGCCTAACAAGTTTGAGGCCTGCAAAGTAGATTTTATGCAGCATACTTTGAATTTTGAATTTGGTTCATCACAAAATGACTTGTAATTCAAGTGATAAAATCCTAACTTCATCTCTTCGATTCTCCCTACTCAAGAATGATCTAAAGGAGTTCTTAGACATTTTGGAAATCTTGTAATATGCTCTACAACCCATATTTGAATTGCTTTTAAACATTCCCATTGGAACTATATGAAAAAGTTCCATGAAGTTGGGTCAAAATCCTGACCAAATTAGGGCAAATTTTCACTAAGTGTTTTGTTTCATGACCACGTGTTCTTAAAATTATAACTTGAGATTCAAGCACTTTTGGAAGCAGTTGTGTAAAGAAAAGTTGTAGATTTCATGGAGATATACAACTTTCATGTTGGAAGTTTCTCTTGAATCATCTTGCATCATGGTGAAAAAAATTTTCAAAGTTGTGATAAAACATGAAATTTCCAACACTTAGAAAATTTTCTAAGTTTAGAAATTTTGACATTTCAAAATGAAATCTTGACTTTTTGATTTCTTGATGAATAAGTTTCATATTTTGACATTTTTTGATGAATAATGATCTTTGGCATTTGAATTTGACCAAAAAGTCAAAGTTTGACTTTTCAGTATAGAGTTGACTTTTGATCAGTTGACTGAAAATTCATCAGTCAATCCTTTGAACTTGAGCAATGTTTTGAGCCATGTTATTAGGTAAAAATGATGCAATTGGACTCTTGAGATCATGCCTTAAACCAATTGATCATTTGCTGGGTCAAAAATCAGAAATTTCCCTTTCCCAATCAAAACCCTAATTTTGACCATTTTGCCCTTTTGGAGATTTGATCAAATTTCTTGAGGAATTATGGTCCAAACTTGATCAAATGATATATATGAGTTTATAATGTTGATTTGGATCAAAAATTATGAGATTTGACTGTAAATTGGCCATAGTTGTCTTTTTCCCCAATATAGTTGATTTTTAGGTCAACTGCTCAATTGACTGAGCAAAAGTGTGATCAAAGGCTTGAAATTTGACATGAATGATCTTGAGGGTCCATAATGATCCATGACAATCATATGGGGCATTGGAAGTTCAAAATTCCTTGTGCAATCTCAAACCCTAATTTTGGTCATCAGTGCTTAAGGAGTTGTCTTAAGCTGATCAACCCTAGTGCAGTCTTGAGTCAAAGGAGATATTGTGAGCAAATTATTGATAAGTGAGAGGGAAAATTTTGGGGTACAACAGTAACTTTGTGGGAAGCTCCGAAGAATCCCAACACTGCCTCTCCCCGCTACAATCTGAATGCTCGCTGTGCTTACCATTCGGAAAGTCCAGGTCATGATACAAACAACTGTTGGGCTTTGAAAAACAAGGTGCAAGACCTTCTCGAGGCGAAGGAAATTGAATTTGACGCCCCTGAAATTCCTAATATTATCACTGCTCTTATGCCTAAGCACAACCGTGGTGTTAACGCTATCGAATATGATATGTTTGTTACTTCTGTTGAGGAACTGGTTACTCCCCTCAAGACCATTAAGTGGAACTTGTTG